>CM062818.1:1619044151-1620396881 GCA_031772625.1 Pinus tabuliformis
TCAGCTGCTGTTTTTATGGCTAAAAACAATAAAAGTGGGAGTCGAAATAAACACATCGACATTAAGTATTTAGCTATAAGGGAACGTGTTAAAGAAAAGAAAGTGGTCATTGAGCACGTCAGCACTGAGTTAATGATCGCTGATCCTTTGACTAAGGGCATGCCACCGTTTAAATTCAAGGATCATGTATTGAATATGGGATTTGGTCCCATTATGTAGTTTCTCATTGTATGGACAATGTTATTTTAATGAAATTCTTAATTATTGTGATGTTTTTTCTCATATTTATGTGCACCTTAAGTTGATTTGAGAAAATTCATTTAAGAAGGACCAAGAATAAACATAGGGTTTATTCATTAAGAAATTGTTGCCACATAAATTATAATAAGAATAAATACATAGTAATACATGGAAGATAATACTCGTCATTAGAGGACTTATCGCCATGATTCATGTATCTATTACTTAATACAGATTATCAATGGTTTTTAAGTTGAGACATTAAGTTTGGAAGTATGGACCAAGTGGGAGAATGTTAAGCTCCATTAGTTTATGCAAAATTGCTGCCTAAAATTATGGAATTTAAACTGCAGTCTTTCCTTAACTTATGGAAACCAACTGCAGTAGTTTCCTTAAGTTAAGGAAATCAACTACAGCTAATAAATTTATTGTTAGGAGCTACTGAAGTGGTCCATTACTCCCATCTGGAGTTCTCTGCCTTGATCTGTGGGACATCTGACACATAGCTATCAGAAGCTTGATGGAAGCTTAGCTATAAATTCATCTGTTTGGTCCCCAAGCTTGCATCTCAATCCCCTTCAGTTTTTCACACCATCTAGCTGAGATAGCAGAGCTTGGAAGTGCCTTCAGATTTTCTGCATTCTTTTCTTTTTGCTTGGGCAGCTGGAGCGTGGTTTTTCAGAAAGAAGTTGCATCAAGAGTTTCACCAATGGCTAGAGGTAATTCGTATCCTTGGGCTTTAAGTTTCAACGATTCTTTTCAGTTCTTTCCGCATGCAGAATCGTTGTTTAAGTTTATGAATCTCTAACAGAGAGAGCAGAGACACAACACACATCTTATTTGATACTTTTATTGATCACCATAGATACAAATATATAAGACACACAAATTTTTGACTTCAACACAACTAGAACATCACTACAATTCATACATTGCAACTTCTAAACTGACTCTTTGTAATTCCTAATAAAAACTACACATAACATGGAAGCATTACTTCCAACAAAATATTCTTAACAAGCACTTTAAACTAGATCATTTTATTTGCTAATCTAGCTTATTCGAAATTTTTTGCACATTAATACACAACTTCAAATGTGAAAATAAACAATCCCGTTTGTTGCAGATATGAAAATGGAGTTAAATATATGACATGAAGAGAGAGGCAACACTCCAGCAAACCTAATTTTAACCCGAAGAAAGAGAAAGATTACAAATCCTCCAATTTACATGTATATTTTAATTCACCAAAGGCATTGACATTTTCAGTGAAAATTCTACTTTATCGCTGTATATAGAAATAACTTCAAAGTATATAGTAATAACTTTTATGCGAATTATTTAATTTCTTTTAATCGCAACTTCTTATTCATGAGGTATAAAGGAGATTACAGTCTTCATACATACGGAAAGGTATGTTTCAAGATCTGTTGCTTCAAGTTTCAAAATTTGTTCGGCCAAAAAGTTTGTAATAAAATCTGCAATGGGTTACTACCCTTTTCCAGTTTTCCAGTTATAAAAACTAGTAATGGCACTGTTATACAAAAGGAGTTGTCTATAATGCGACTTTTTGGAGATTCTGGCGACGGAATCTGGCGGAAGAAATTGAGGTTAAATCTTGATTTGTTGCAGTTAAAATGGTTTTTTGACTGCATATTTGGATTCAGCACCCTGGAAAACTCATGGGACGCTTTGATTGTGCAGAAACTAGCTATCAAACTTGCGATTCGAATAAATTGCTGCCGGATTTTGACCGAAAAAACCCACCGGAAAGACTTCCAAAAAGTCTCATTATAGACAACTGCTTATACAAAATGACTAAAGCAACAAAATACATGTGAAGTTATTAATCTTATTAAAAATGTTAATTAATTATTAATTTGAAATTTTTAATCTTATTAAAAATGTTAATTATTTCTAATTATAAAAATTAGTAATAGCATTGTTATACAAAATGACTAAAGCAACACATCTCATTTGAAGTAATTAATTTTATTAAAAAGGTTAGATAATTATTAATTTGAAGTACTCAATTTTATTTAAAAAACTAATTAATTATTAATTTGAAGTACTTAATCTTATTAAAAAGTTAATTATTAAAAGTAGTCACAACTATTTTTTATTGAGCAGGAATTTAGCTAAAAATAAATAACTTTGGAAGTAATTAATTTTATTAAAAAAGCTAATTAATTATTAATTTGTGGTATATAATCTTATTTAAAATGTTAATTTTTAAAGGTGGTTACTACTATTTTTATTGAGTAAGAATTTTGCTAAAATTAAATAATCTTTTGGATTTCTGGATATATTAATTGGTTTTTAAGTTTTATATTTATTTTTTAAAATAATTTAACTTATCAAAAATTGAAAAAACAAAAAAGTGTGAAACTTTGTGTAATATTATTAAAAGCAAAAATAAATTAATAAGTAAACAAATTGATTTCTTTTCTTAAATTGACTGATTTAGTATTTTTTGTCCCTGAAATAAGAATTTTGCATATACTCTATAAACAATAGAAAATTGTTAAAAACAAAATCTATACTTAAAAAAAACAGTTTATCCAACTCTTTTTTCTAGTATTTTTATTTAACTAGCTTATATCTATCTGAACTGTAGATCTATCAAGCTCGAGAGGATCAAATCTCTTTGCAAAGAAATTTGATCTTCAAAAAGATTTGATCCTCTCGGTGCTAGGTAGATCTGCAGTTAAGATAGATCTAGGCTAGTTTAATTTCCTCCTTTAAATAGGCAATATTTCACATGAATACCATGGGTCAATACCATAGGTTCTCATAAACTTGGAGCTCAAAACCACTAGACGAAGTCAACTTTACTTTCTATAGTAACCGGAGAACCCACAGTAAAAACCATTATTTTTGTCAACGTTTCAAATCCCAACATGGATCCATCATTAGGACTACTATTGAGTGTTGATAGAAGAAGAGCTTGACCTAGTAAAATAGCCACTAGTAGCTTGACCAGGTCAAGTTTACTTTATTATTTTAAAGTTATTTTTATTTTAATGTGGAGTTATTTTTAATGTAGGGTTCCAACATCTCTATTATACTAAGTTGGAGAGCACCTCTTTACGCAATTGTCAATAATTAGTGAGTGGGTGGTAGGGATTTAAGCTACGCAAATCAAAGGTTGAGATTTATCTCCAAAATAGTTATGTATTTTTTTCTCTTTTAATTAAATTGAATATTTGAAAAAAAATGTAATATGAACAAGGGTCATATGAAATGGATTATGGTGCTTTTAGGCATATGATATTGATAAGCCATTGTATAGGCCCATGGTATTGTAACAAATCCTATTTAATGCGTCTAAAGATGCATTTTACAAAGAAATATGAGGGAAATGTGTTATTCCATCAAAAGCACGTTCGAAGCTCAGTTTGGTAAAATGGTAAAAAATGAAATTACTTTTACCTATTTATAAGTTTTCAAAGTCATTTTGTCAAATATTTTTGTAATATTTTAATATTTTCTCGATATCAGTGATGGGTGTGTTTCTTGTGCAGTTACAGGTACCTTCAATGTGAACAGTGATCATTATTGACCGATTCTAGGAGTTTTAGTTTATCTCTTTTTTCAGACTCATTAAATAAACGAAAAAGGAACCCCCGGGAGTCATCTTTCAGCTCTTTTCTGACTCTCGAAAATTGAAAATATTGTCGAGTACTTGTCTTTTCGGACTCATTAAAGTAAATGAATCGACATCATCTCAATATACGTTTACCCCTTTTTCAGGATGAGATTGACTATTTACGAAAAAGGTACACCTTGATCAACATGGTCAAGAGGTTCCCTCGGATATTGTTTTCTACCTTTTCGAATTCGAGGGACGAATTATGAAAAGGGACATGATGAGGTTTTATTTTCCGTTTCTTTTTCAAACTCTCTAAACATGAAAAAGATACTGAGTCTTTCTTATGTCGGGTTCGTTAAAACTTTGCGACAAAGGACTCGTCACCTTGATGAGACTGAGCTTCTCCTTCCTGGGGCTCATAAAACTTATTAGGATGGATTCATTCGAAGAATGAACTTACATAACAAGCATATGCTATCCCCTTCAAGCTTGTGATAAAATAATTGGGGTACTCGCAAGAAATAGCGGGGGAAATGAAGATGAAACATCCTTTGTATAGGCAGCATGTTGCTCTTGAACATGACACTATTCTGCTCTCATGTCAGGTTTGGGATATCCTCACTCAGTCACTTGTCCTCCCAGGTTTGGGTGATCCATCTTGCCTCCCATTTGACTATTCCACACTATCATCATGACCTTTAATCCCATGTTGGGTCAGATTCTTCCACACTCTGGAGTCGTGTCGCCAATATGTTCAAAATAAGTTCAATCTGTAGTTATTTACCTATACATTGTTTGAGTCATTGCTACAGTCCTGAATATCATTCCACCTTATTCCTTGTTTCATGTCGATGACGGGGGATTCATCATTGCCATCCTTCGGTGGGTCACTTCTTGTCGACTTCAGCTCACTATCCAGGAAGATGACTTAGGAACTCTCTTTCAGTACCTTAGAGCTTGCATGCCTTAATGGCAAGTTCTTCGCATTTGATGACAAGTTTTCACTATTGGCCTTCAATCCGGTGATTCCACGAGTGTTTGACATCAGCTTCATTTTTCAAATTCACGGATTTTACCATTGTACCTTGAGGGCCATTGTCATTATTGGTGGTTTCTCTCGTACCTGTTAACATCCACATCATTGGCCAGTAATCAGGTGGTTTTCTAGCATGCTCGACTTCAACACGTTTATTCAGATGTTAGGATTCGTGCATTGATCGAGTCGGGATGGAACGCAAGACCCTGAGTCTTGTCTGTTATGGCTCAGGATGCATGGATTTTTATGTTATTCATAATTGTACACATGTTTCTATTATATAGATGGTTGTGACCATACCGTGAGACTTTATATTCATGATGATCCTTGTTATCTAGATGGTTGCACCCATACCATGGATCTTTTATTTAGTCTTCGTCGTCCGAATGGATACTTCCATGTTGTGGATTCATGTCTTGATCTCAAATATGTATATGTATATGCATCCTTGATTTGTAGGTCTCCTAACAGTGCGTGTCCTCTTCCTTGCCAAAAGCTCGTAAAGCATCTCAGTCATCACTCCTCATTCTGCATTCATGCTTTATGGGGCATCTGTTACACAGTATTTTGTCATGCCTCCTATACTTCCAAGTGACATACTTTGAAGTGCCCGAAACATGATCATTATACAGTATACTCATTAATGTATACAACTGAGATCCCTCCTTTAACTTTTCTTGGAAAATACCTAGAGCTTTCCCTGAAGAAATGGCTCTTGAAACCCTAAAATGCGAGTCATCGCTCTTATGAAGCTCAAAATTGCAATGATCACATGTTGCACCTTGTTAAGTCAGTGATGGCATCACTCTGTTCTCTCTCATACTCGTGATGGTCTCATAAAGGAAGTTTTCCCAAAGAGGATGAGAAGCTTTGTGATCTAGAAGCTTTCAGAGCGGTGAGTTGGAGGTGTTTTCGCATAGATGAGATTGAATCATCCTAATTTGACCTCTTGGTCTCATCCCTATGAGCTACCTCCTTAAGATGTGGGCCTAATACTATATTTGGAAGAGGTCTAACTCCCTCTCCCAGCCTATAAATTCCCCCTCTACCATTCCCAAATGGTTGATCTATGTCCATTTGCACCCCTATACTGAGCTTGTGCTTAGAGGTTATTCATTAGACTTGGAGAAGAAGTGTTGGAGAGTTTCTTGGCTTGGACTTGGATTACCACTCAAGGAGAGCCTTTCAACATCAAGGCTATGGTTGTAAGCTTCCCCTTTATTCTTTAAATAATAATACAACTGTTGGTTCATCTTCCCAAAATATATATGTTCATTGTTGAAAATAGCAACAAGAAATGCTAAAAATAGAAATGATAAAATTAGCATTTCTATAAATAGCATTTCAGGATATATTCCAATTTTGATTTGTCCTTGAATCAAAATTGAGAATTAAAATTTGAATTTAGTCTCGCTAGCTATTTGAAAAAATAATTAATTAATTCATCTTGAGTTAATTAGTTGGTGAAATTCAAACATGAAGTCTTTGTGAAGTCATGCAACAATTATCCCTTTGATTGAGGAAGTTATCCCTTAATTAAGGAGATAAGGATGAGTTGTATTTGAGTTATGATTAGTTAGCTCAATTAACTGAGTTAAGTCCAGTTAAATTAGTTCCAAACAGTTTGTGGAACTAATTGTGAGTTCAGTCAGTTAATGCATGCATTCATGCAACTAGTGTTCTCCAGATAACTGAATATTCTCTCATAAATAACTCATGCATGTCAGTTCAGACAATGACCCAGTTGAGATTAAAGGCAGGGACAATGTACTTCAATTGCTAGAATATTCCCATATGAATATCTCTTGCATGTAGAAGGAATTCATTCCTTGAGGATTACGTAGTTACTACAGAGGTCATAGCAGTGTGTGAGGTGAGAATCACACAGGTGGCAGCTGGAGGACCAAGGAGAAACTGCGCAAGGAAATAAGAGGCTTGGAGGACTGAAGGAAGGCATATGTGTTGTCTATTCTGTCTATGAGCAGCAGTGAGGGATTGTTTAGAGAGTTGGATAGTTGTGAGAGCTAAAGCTTGTGTAATCCTGAGATATTTCCACTTGTATGATAATACAGATAGCGAGGTTTTTAGCTGAGGCTTTCCCTAGAGTATTCTTCTATGTTTCATGTGTGATTGATTCCTCTTCTCTGTTATATGTGTTCTATTTGATCTTTCTCAAAATTGATTAAGCTTCTGCAATTTTGATTGTAGAAGTAGATTAAGTATTTTGCTTTAGTACATTGCATAATTAGTTTAATCTACAGTGAGAATTTCTACATGGTATCGGAGCATAGGTGATCAAAGCAGAGAACAATATACAAAGAAGGGAGAAGTTCAAAGTTTGAAGTTCTTGATTGTAGGTACAAAAATCGATTTCTTAACACATCTCAAAGTTCACCAATGGCATTCAATGGCTTGAGACTCGAGTATGCCTTGGATGGTAGCTCGAATTACATAGCATGGAAGGATCGCATGGAAGCAATATTAGAGGACAATGGTTTGAAGGACTTCATTGATCAAGAAGTCCCCAAGCCAACAATAGTTAATGCCAAAGGATTGGCGGAATGGAAGAAATGTGTGGTGAGAGTGAGGAGGATTCTTCTGGAGGGAGTTCGAGACCAAATTGTCTCGAGTCTCCATGGTGTTTCTGAGAAAACAAGTGTCGATTCGAACTGCTAGTCCCACTAAGATGGGTAGCTATCTTAGAAACAAACAATCAAAGCAATTCAAGATTTCCTTTAAGTGTAATAGATAAGAGGGAAGAAGAGAGGACCAACCTGGATCTTCCGCTTGGATCCCTGCTTGATTTCTCTCTCCCTTGATAGAATTTGCCACTCCTCTCCTACTTGTCCTGCTTCAAAGAGTACCTGTAGAATCAAAGTAACAGAAAACCATCAAAGCATCTCTATCTAAAACATCATAAACAATGCAGAATCAGAAACACATTGACCATACAATTGCATTCATAAACAATAGGATTCACAAATACACGATTATATGGAGGAAAACTCAAAGAACTTTATTAATAGTAGAAGAGAGGATTACAACCCAACTGTCTGATCCAGCATCATCCTCCCAGCATAGAAGCCCTCTTCACCTCATGAAAAGCAAGATCACCCAACAATACAATGTCTCTTCTCACAGATAAACCAACAGCACTTCCTTACAAATTACAAAATTCCAGCCTCCAGATCTCTCAGATGAGGGATCCATTTATAGATGTCTTGCAAGGGTGTGAGTCAACTCCGAGTTTTTGATTAGTGTCATTCCACTGATAGTTCTTGGTTCCACTTGGAGATTTCATTGATCTCTTACTCATCCCTGGGCGAATTCAGAGAGGCAAGTGTCCTGGGAGAAGTTTCTAGAAGATTCCATGAGCTTCCACTTAGCAAATTGTCTCTGCCATTTGTCTATTCTCACTCATCGCACCCTACAGAAGGCCATTTCAGTATGCATTGTACCTGGCTAGTGTGGCAGCCAATATGCATCGCACCTTGACCATGGAGCAGTCAGTATGGTCCAGTTTTGGCCAGTTCTGAGTGGTTTTTCAGGTGGAACTTCTGGGAAATGATGTAATCAGTTGACCATGATCCTTTAGGGTATGAAACAACACTTTTAGGGACTAAAGAGCCCTTGGTTTATGGACATATGAGTTTAGGGTTGCAGTGTCCAAATATGTCTGGTGAAATGCTTTATCACGAGGATCCGAGGTATTCGAGCTGGAAGCTGGCCTGTATAAGATACAATACAATACATCATCATCATATTATTTTCAGGATCTAACTGAGGCAGGCATTTCCATGCTCAGCTTCATAAATTCATTTTCATGTACATAGGACAGAGTGATTCTTCATATGAAGAGTCATCTTCTTTTGCTTAGATGACTATCTGTGTAGATTTTGTGCACATTTGATGTCTTTATGTTCCTGAATATATCGCAGCCCGGATGGATGAAACTAGATTCGGGGTCTTCAAACTCGTTCAATCTTTGCCCGATGTACAAGTCGATCCATGTGAAAATATGTTCTGAAGTCGAACATGGAAAGACATCGCCTGATTACCAGCCAATAATGTAAGTTGTTAACAGGCGTGAGAGGAATCACCGATAATGATAATGACCCTCAAGGTACTATAGTACAATTCACGTGGTGTGAATATATGAGTCGATGTCGAACACCATGCAAAATATTTCGGTCAAAGGTCATTGATGTAAACCTATCGCCGGAAGTGAGAAGCTTTCCATTAAGGCATGCAAACTTCAAAGTACTAAAAGGGTTGTTTCTAAGTCAACTTCTTGGATAATCAGTTGATGTCGACAAGAAGTGACCTGTCCTAGGAGGGCCTTGATGTATCCCACATCTACGACACGAAACGAAGCAAATTATTTTTTTGGAGGTGAAAAACGATCTGATGATATAAGGTTTAGGAATGCCGGTCATGAAAAATATAGGGTGAAGGTATTGCAGTGGATGAGGCGTTAGTTGGATGGTAAATTCTCTGAATGACTTCTCTTGAAAATATTAGCGACACTGATATGGATTGGTAGCATTAACCCCATGGATGGTACGAAAGAACAATGGTGATGAACGGAATAACCCAACCCGACTCAATCATGGTGATGGAGTGAAAGTGTCATGTTCAAGAGTGACCTGCTACCAATAAAATTCTTCAAGTTTTCTTCCCTTTTTCCCCAGTCATTGCTAACCAGTACCTCTTTATTTTTGTCAAGCTTGAGGAGGATAACATATGCTTGGTCTATAATTTTCCCTTCAAGAAAACCTGTCGCTATGTTTTAGCGAGCCTAGCATCAGTGAGACTCATTCTTGTTTGGGTAGATAAGTTTGTTGCTATTGTTTTAACGAGTTTAACGACAAAGATAACTCGGTCCTTTTCATGTTTAGAGAGTTTGAAAAGGGACGAAAAGGAAACTCCAACAGTCCTTTTTCGTAGCATAATCTCTTAAGTCCGAAAAAGTATAAAATAATACGAAAGGGATGACTTTTCGATTGCTTTAACGAGCCGAAAAGACAAGCGCTCGATCTTTTTGTTTGATAATTCCTTATGTCCAAAAATATTAAAATGTACAGGAGGGATGGTGTTTCCTTTTACTTTAACGAGCTGGAAAGGCCAATGGCTCGACAATATTTTTATATTTAATGAGTCTAAAAAGAGTTTAAAAGCGACTCGTTTTTTTTTTTTAGGAATGAGTGGTATTTTCGGGTAGCAATTGGTTCCAGGTAAGTTTGGAACTTCTCAAAACATGGCAGTGTGAAGAAGGTGGCAATCTGAATCACTCGTCGTAGCTGCTCCTCAAAAGGGTAAATAATCAAGTGGAAGTGTATGATCGGCCAAATGAATGGAGGTGACGGTAGGAACACAACCAAGGTTCAAAAAGGCTGAAAGCAGAGCAATCACAAAGGTTATTTACCAAAGGTGGATTCATTTTTTAATGAGCTTGAACCAGGAGAAACTATGCTCATAGGCGGGTTTATTTTTTAATGAGCTTGAACCTTGCGGAAACATTGCTCATGATATTGGTCAAGGATATTCAGTTTACCATTTAACACGTTAGATTCTTTCATCGGTCATTCAACCTGCTCAATTGCTACATCAAATTGATTAGAAATACACATATACATGCCCGAAAAATGAATTAACACTAACATTTTACTTGAAGTACGTGAATAGTAACATAAAAGTAGTTTTACCTCTCATTTTTACCATTTCATTTCGAATTTGGGATTTTGGAGCTCTGGAGTGGTTTCCCCCTCAAATTTCATTAGCTGATTTCGGGAGATCCGGTGGACTATTCTTCGCGCCATCAGGACCAGGTAGGAGCTAACCCTGAGCTCTTCATTTTCATTCCATCTTTTTCTGATTTTGAGCAAGTTTTTCCTTGGTTCTGGGCCCCTGGGGTTTGAAGAACTCATTCTCTATCCATCGCACCTAGTTTGCATCGAAAAGTGTGATGCATACTGAGCTGGACACTGGCCAGTCAGTATGCATCTCACCTTGCTAACTGGCAGGGTGCGATGGGCACAGAAAGGAAACTTTACACAGTGATTTTTCATGAAATTTTTGCCTGTTTTTGCTCAAATTTGGATCCTAATTCATATTTTGTTTGTGACTCAGATATTTATTAGATCAATATGGTTGTTACATGGCGTGAACGTGAACATGAAGAAGAGGACATGGTTGCCTTACATGATCAGGGCACAATTACTGCATTATGAAACTACGGTTTGCTCAAATTCTTCCGCATATCCAGCATGAGGCAACAAATTAGTTTGCTGCAATATTTCCTCGATGCTTTGGATCCAGTCAATCAGGTGTTTTAGATTAGAGGTAAATCCATTCCACTGATAGTCGAGGACATCTACTTTCTGACGCGGTTATCGAGGAGGGGGCCCCCTTTTTCATTATCAGGATCTGCTCGTGGGGGCGAATCTGTGAGAGATTATATCCGTCAGTATTGTAGAAATGGATCTCAGCCTAGTAGGGATGGCAAGATCAATATCCGGGATGTCACTGATCGGTCCTTAAGGACCATTTTATTTACCTTTGCTAGATTGGCTGGTAGCGTGGCTCTTCATTTGGCAAATAGATCTTATATGCAGTACGCCCTGGAGTGCCTGGAACCAAAGGTATTCAACTGGTGTGAGGGGGTACTTCTAGTTATAAAAGAGCAGCTCACCAAGGTAAAGAATGGAAGGTCCAAGAATTTTGGTTACGGTTCCATCTTGACTGCTTTTTCCTTGGAGAGGATTCCACTGATGTAGCCTCAGTACATTTCACTAGGATTCCCACCGTCGAGGGAACCACAGATGCAGAGGTGGGTTGATCTTATGGCCAGACATGTTGGTCAGTCACAGATTTCTTTCTCTGATGCCTTCTTTGAGTGGTTCAACCGTCAAGAGATGGTTTTTGCGGAGTATCCATATGTCGGGATGGATTTCCGAGGCGACCCAGACTTAGCATTACTGGTTGACGAGCAGTGGAGTGTGATAGGTAAAAATGATTTGACCATATCTTTGTTTATCAGTTTTATAATGTTTTTGTGTTTTATCAAGACTAATTGAACCCATGTACTTGTGCAGATGTTGGGCCGGTGCGACCAGTGGCACTCCCAAGGGCGGTAGCTGACGTTCTAGTAGGAGAGGCTATAGGGAGGGTTGTCCTTCGCGATCTGGACATAGCAGAGACCCTGGCAGTATTGCAGGATCAGATCGAGGGTCTTACCCTTGGTATTCAGGATGTGAGGACCGACGAGTTACCTCTGAGGTTACAACGCCATACTACTGGCGTGCCGAGTCGATGGACTAGGCTCTTGTGTATGATCGCACAGGCGGTGACATGTTATCACCAACATCACTAGTATAGGATGCTTTTCTACATTTATTTTTTGAGTTTCTTGGTCGTGTGACCGATTTTGCCTTGTACACAAAACATATGTGAAACTATAAACAGTTATATATTTTTTATTTTCGGAGTTTATTTTGGTTAAGTTATATGATCAAAGTGCAAGTGTTGATATGAAATGCTTTTATTTACGAATGCTGCAAATGTCTGTCTAACACATAATTTGCTAATGAATTAGTTAATGTGTTTAAGTTTCTAGAAATATGTTGATATTGAATGGAATCAAACTGCCTTTCCAAAATCCTGACCCTTAAGAACATATGATAGATAGCTAGGTTCCAAACGGAATAGATGCTCGTAAGCTGTAGAATGACAAGCTGCGAATCTAGCCTGACAACAAGTCGGCATATGCCATGTGAAATGGCATCAGAGAGAAGCTCAATCAACGCGCTATACTCAGTGATGTTGTTCATTGATCAACCAATACATATCCCCCTGAAACTCACCAACTCGCCGCTTGGAGCAAAAATGGCCCAGGCTACAGAAGATAGGTTCTGCGTACTACGACTAGCTCCATCGGCATACCCAATGAATGATTCCAAAAGGTTCGACATCTGCAACAAATGCAAAGTGGATTACCTAACCAAAATGACAACTCTTGACGAAAACAAAAACGTAACAAAAGCATATCTATAAAGAGATTACTACACTTGATCAAGCATAGTACCACTTAAGATACAACCCGTTTTGGGGTTGCGACAGTGGAATTCCATCGTAATCTACCAGCTCATAGGCTCCTTTTGCTAGAACTCGTTTAACAATGTAGGGGCCCATCCATAATGGTTCGAACTTACCTGCTCCCAATTTATCAGAGTCCTAATCATAGAGCAAGACTAGGTCACCTTCCGAGAAAACACGAGGTTTGACGTTTTAGTCAAATTGTGTTTTGACACGTTTCTTATGTACTTCATTAGCCAACGCGGCATCACGACGGGTTTCATCCAAGTGGATTAGTTCCAAGAAACGAGCCTCTTCCTCTGAAGTTTCGGGAAGTAGATTGATTGTGAGCTTGAGAGATGCAATTTCACACTGAATTAGCAAGACAGCTTCTAGACCATACACCAACTGAAAAGGTGTAAATCTGGTCACATTTCTCACCGAAGTTCTATATGCCCACAGAGTTGAGTATAGGATCAAATGCCAATTCCGTTTGTGGACTCCAATCATTCTCTGCAACATGCGCTTAAGGACTTTGTTGATCGCTTCAACCTGTCCGTTAGCATGCAGATAATATGGAGTAGAACTATCATGGGATAGTCCTAATTTGGCAGTCAATTCAACCATCATGTGACTGCGAAAATGCAATCCATGATCTATAACTATAGCCTGTGGAACACTGAACCTAGAGAATACATGATTGAAAATGAAAAGAGTAGCAATTTCGTCGCTGTTGTTTAATGTAGGCATTGCCTCAGCCCATTTTGTAAAATAGTCGACAGCAACTATGATATACCCATGCCCCCCAGCCGAGGTGGGGTTACATGTCATGAAATATATGCCCCATTTAGCGAATGGTCGAACAAAAACTACTGGATGTAGTGGTGCAGGCGGTAATCTGGTTTTGCGATCAAAAATCTGACAAGCATGGCAACTTTTGACTACAATTATGCAATATTTGAAGATAGTAGGCTAGAAGTAACCAGCTCGTAAGATCTTTTGTGTAGTAGTGTAACCAGATAGATGCCCCCCACATGCACCTGAATGACAGTCATTCAGGACTTTTTTGGCCTCCTCATGTGTGAGGCACCTTCGCAGAACTATATCGACACCACAATAATAAAGTGGATCATGGACGATCAAGTAGTCTTTTGCTTGGTATCGAGTACGTCGTTGTTCCAAGCGAGAGGTATTAGGCCTAAAGGTTTGGTTTTGGAGATATATTAATATATCTCCGTACCACGGGTCGCTTGATGATATCAGAAACAAAGTTTCATCCACGATTGATGCTTTAGATGTTAAATCGTTGGACCGTGATGGGAGGTCACAAAGTAACTCTGCGAAGACTAGAGATTTCTTTGATTTGGATTTGGTGAATTCCAAATCAAACTCTTGCAAAATGGCTATCCATTTGGAATATTTTTCCCCCTAGTAATTGACATGACAGAATGTAGGTCATCGGGTTGCAATCTGATAAAATGGTAGTTTTGCGAAAGAGTATGTAGTGTCGAAATCTCTGTACTGCTTGAATAGCTGCTAAAGCCAGCTTTTCAACATAGGAGTACTTGCTTTCTGTATCATTTAAGTTGTGGCTTAAATAATACACTGGATGTTCTATCCCATTGTCTTCTTGTACTAAAACCATTGCGATGGTTGTATCTGTAGCGGCGAGATACAGGTTAAAATCTTTTTGGTAGTCAGGAACGTACATTAATGATGCTTTTACTAGGGAACCTTTTAAAGCATCAAAGGAAGCTTGCGCAACCTGATCCCAGTTGAAGGGTACTTCTTTTTTCAAAATACGTGTATAACCTTTAGCAAGTTTTGCGTAATTTGGAATGAACCTCCTTAGAAAGTTTTCTTTCCCTTGGAGTTTGTGAATCTGAAGCAAATTTGAAGGTGGAGGCATGTCAATGATTGCCTGAACCTTACATGGGTCAAGTCGAATTCCATCCTTAGAAACTACGAAACCAAGTAACCGACCAGAACCAACACAAAACACACACTTGTGTGGATTGAGTCGTATCTTGTAGTGTCGGCAACGTAGAAATATAGCTCTCAAATGTTGCGGGTGATCAGTTCGCTTTCGTGAATGAGCCAGTAGATCGTCGAGATACGGTTGAATGATGTGTTTGATGTCGTGGAAGGCGTAGTTCATTGCCCTCTGAAATGTTTCCCCTGCGTTCTTCAAACCGAAAGGTAGTTTGCGGTACGCAAATGTGCCCCATGGACATATAAATGCAGTCTTCGACTGGTCCTGTGGGCGGATATTGATTTGATTGTATCCGGAAAATCCATCCATAAATGAAAAGACTTCGCATCTGGCACATTCATCAATTATCTGGTCGATGAAGGGTGTAGGGTAGTTGTCCTTTGGACAAGCTTGATTTACATCCCTGTAATCGATGCACACTCTAATCGTTCCTTGCTTTTTCATCACAGGAACAATATTCGATACCCAATCAGTTAGAGGAACAGGGTAAATGAAACCAGCATGTAAAATTTTTTCAACTTCTGCCTTAATGGCAGCGGCTTTCTTCGGGTGAACCGATCGAAGCCGTTGTCATACTGGTTTGACATCTGGATACATCTTGATTTCATGTTCAACGATGCTCGAGTCAATGCCTGGCATTTCTTCATATGACCATGCAAAGACATCTCTAAATTCATGAAAGAGAGCGTAGTATATTTCCAGTTCTGAAGGAGAACAAGATTTGCCAACATGAATATTCTCTACAATATTAGGTTTGGTCGAGATATTAATGGGAATAGTTTCTTCAATATTGGACAGATTTCACTCGGAATCCACCGTATTTACAGTATTTGATAGAAAATAAAAAACTGAAGGATGATTAAGGTCGCTAGAATAATCTTCATTGTTATCTTGAAGCTGGGAATGATGGTGGTGATCTTCCCATGGTGCCTCTCCTATCATCATTGACTGAATGATTCCTTCGTCTGTAGAATGTACATGAGACCAAGGATCAGAAGAGGTGCCATACTCTAGAGACCTATCTATCCAAACACTTGCCGAGCATTGATTTGGGTTCACCGCCCATGCCCAAAAAACTGATTGCTACAACAATTCTATAGGGCTTGGGGGCAACACCTGGCGATGATCCACACTATCAAAATGTTTAGAGTTCTTCTTAATCTTTGTTGATGTCGAAGATATCATGTGACGAGTTTCCCCTGTGGCCACTTCCGCCAGATTACTCGTCGGCGGGAGGGAAAAAGTACCCATTAAGGAAGGGTCTTTTAGGAGACCTACTCCGATATTTTGAAGTGATTGAGAACTTCCATGGATCAATGGAATGCTTCCGGTAACTTGCGAACTGTTGGGGAGGAAGGTCAGTTGGTTAATGATTGTAATTCTGCCTTGAAAGGGGAATGCAATCTTTCTAAAATATGTTGACACAACAGCGGCCATAGCATAAATCTAGGGCCTGCCCAGTAGGATATTGTAGTTGAGGTTTCCATCAATGACCTCGACTTCAATTTCTACTGTCTTTCCCCCAAGTTCGATTTGCAGTTACTTAATATCCCATATGGCGTGTATGTTCTTCCATCGAATGATTTTAATGACGTTGATGATCATGACAAGGGTGGAGAGCATAAAGTTTTCCAGCAACTCATTGACATAATACAAGTAGAGATCCCCTCATCAATGATTGTTCGATGAACAGTTTTGTTGAGGGATTTTACCTATATAACGAAGGTGAGCTGGGCCAATAACTGAGGTTTGTATCCTTTATGATTAAAGGCCACTAGATTGGAATTCGCTGGATCAATCCCACCTATCGCTGATAACAAAGCCTGTTTTTGGGAGGGGAAATTCTGCAGTACTTCAAGTGTCAACATAGCGGGTGGCGATTGGGCCAGATCCTCCACTATATTATAATTCTGTGCTGCTTGAGCATGAGGATTAAACATTGATTTATGTACTACTCCCTTAGGCAATTTTATTGTTAATTCCAGAATGATTGGTGGAACAACTTCTGACGAAGTTGTTGTCAAACTACTGGGTTGATCTATAGCTTTGTTGTTTGACGATTGTGGATTCCCATAATCTTTATTCCTTGTTGATATCAAAGCATCATTTTGCTATTTTTAGATGGATAGCATAAGCACTTGGGATGGGGAAGCACGACCACTAGCAACCAGATTAGTTTCTGGGTTTGGAAACAGATCAGTCAATACCACTGAGGTACTTGAAGTCTTTAAAAACTTCATGACCTCAGCTCGATGTGGACAATCTCTCATGTAATGGTCCTCATCACATATGAAACATGGTTGATTAGGTTTCTTTCGTCCAGTAGGGTTTCCAGAAGACTTCTTAGGAGTCGAATCTTCCTATTTCTTCTTTTTGTTTGTCCCTTTCTTCTTGCCCCCTGGTTGCTTTGGATTTTCGCCCTTGTCGGTTGACACGGCATTAATCTCTAAGGCAAGAGGTTCTTCATTTGCTTTTTGACTAGAAACTGCATGGGTTTTTTTAGATGTATCCTTTGTGATTTTTGTGCTTGTGGTACCGATCACGCCATCGCCAGCTGAGAGTCCTTGTTTGATTTAGGAGGGGAAGGAACGGAAAATTCTGGTCTAGGAGTGTCAGGAATTTTGTTGTAGAGTGTGCCAGACTAAGTATAGATCAAGTCTAAATATTGTGCACGAGCAATGACTTGCTCTTCAGTGACAACTCCTCCCTTAGCCACATCCTCTGTAATAGAGGGTAATAATGACTTTATAAACCATTCAGCTAAAAGCTGATCAGGAACATACGTCTTTACCATTCGACGACGACGCCACCACTCGTGAATATGATCAGATATGTGAGTGGCTGTCATCTGTTTAAAGTTGGTAAGGAGTTCTGTCCCCGTTTCGTACCTTATGGGTAACTGAAAATGGGTTAAAAAGGTAGTGGCAAGGGTGTTGAAGTTATCAAACGAAGCTCTAGGAAATTCAATATACCATTTTGCTACCGGACCAGTTAGCATTCATTGAAAAAGGCGAAGCCTAATCGAATCATCATTCAGGGTGTTAGATGAGCACCACAAATGGAATTTCATTACATGACTCGACAAATCTTCACCTGGATTTCCATTGAATTTAGGAATATCAGAGGGAAGTTTATAAGGAATCACTGGCCACCAAGGGGCGTAAGCAATTGGAACATTCGTCAGCCAGTTCAGATCTGGTAATTCTAGAGTTTCCACAAAAGGAAATTGTTGATTCAGGTTAGGCGAAGCATACCCAAGATAAGATGGAATTGCCTAAGCAATAGGTATTTGCATACCAGCATAATGTATCTGATGCTGGTAACTTTGATAAGGTTTATGGGCATAACCATTATAGTATGGCTGTTGATAACCATTTTGGAAATGTGGTTGCCCGTTACTTACAAAGCCTTGTTGCTCAGGTCCTTGGTAAGATTGCTGGAATTGCGGTTGTTGATATTGTACCAGCCATGGTTGTTGGACCATTTGTTGTTGCCCAATACTAGATGATTGACCAAGATGCGGAGTGATAGTACCTGTTTGAGCCTGAGTCGTTCCAGGTAAGGAGGCATTAACCTGAGGTTGTGATTGAATCGCGAAGACAAGAGGTTGTTGTATTGCAACTTGAGAGACTTGAGGTTGACACACAACAGGTAGCGCTTGTACTTGTGATACAGTCACAATAGCAGGTGTAGTGGGAATATTCAACACAGGTTGGACTGGTTGCATTGAATATACAACCCTTGGTTGTTGAGGCAGTATTAGTACCCAACCGCTGGATGTAATTCCAGTTTGACCTGAATTTTGTTGTAAACTCTCATATGGTTGTTCTCGAGGGAACAATGAAAACGCATATTGCCCCCCATATGGTGTCAATCCAGTGCTTAAAGGGTAGATCGACCTTTGAAGACATATTGGATCAACTTGTTGAGTTTCAACATAAGAAATACTAGATGAGACTCCAGATGAAGAAATAGGAACAGACCATGTCGTCGAAACAGTCCCTGAGTGGACTCCGGCTTGCTGTTGATAACTAGCCGGGACAGATGGTATACCAGCAAACATTGTAGGAATGGCAGTAGGAAGTTCTGTCGTAGCTGTGTCAGTTGACACAATCCTAGATGTTGATGCTTGCTCAAACATATTTAGTCTATCCAAAAGATTTCCTAGCGATTCGACAAGAACTTGCGATGAAGGATGATTAAAAGAACTAACTTCTGTAGTAGAAGGATATAAGTGGATCCCAGTTCCAAAATGCAATGGAGTACTGGATGGAAGATCCTCTACTATCTCTTCTATGGCAATCAGTCTAGGTGGAAGAGGTAGACCATCAGGTCTGTAAAATATTTCTGGAGCCGAAGAAAGTGTAGCTTCTGCAGTAACAGATACTGGAGGGGTGACACCTTCTGAATTCTGGAACTCAACTTCTAGATGTTCAGGTAAGTGAACTTCAGTTTCTGGATCAGCCCTAGATGGAGCTGTTTCAGGAATAGAAGTGTCTACCGTTACACTAGGATCAGTTCTAATGTCCTCTTGTAACTGTGGAACTTCTTCTGTAAAGGTAGATGTACCAGAAATGGTCGGAGTAACTGTAGTCTTTGACGATGTTGAAACATAAGTTTCAAATAAATTAGGTGAATTGGACTCAGTTAAAAGGTACCATTTTTCCTGGAATGGTTTCGTCTTCGGAGTCAAAGACGATTGACTAGCTAGTCTCTGTGAACGACTAGGTTTTGATTGACTTTCTTCCACGATTGCGGATTACTTGATCAACTCAAAATTAAAGGGGGAAAAGTTATTCTGATTTAAATAAATTTTATGACACTTTGATGCAGCTTTGCTTTTTCAATTTTTAAGAGTTGAGAAAAAGTTAAAGGTGACTCTAATCGCCTTCGAATTTTAATGAGCCTGAAGTGACAAGTGCTCAGATGGACCTTTTCTTTTAAGGAGTTGAAAAGGAACGAAAGTAACTACTCTGGAAATCTAGACAAAGGGATTACCAAACCAATCACAAAACTGCAATATACACCTTGGTGGTAAATTAAAGAGAAATTACCTAGGACTTTACGTACGGCAGTCGATCTTCCCGAATGCTGTGTTCAGTGCATTGCGATCAATAAGGCGACAGACATGGCTTCCTAAGGATAAAGGATATCAACCTATTGTGGTCTCCCAATATATACTCGACGGTATGGGGAACACAAGTCCGTACTTGCACTTGTCATATCAAAGAGGAGGAATCACCCAACGTTCGATGAAAACGATAGTTACCAGGTTTTACGACGTCAGAACACGTCTCTAGCCTAAACTTCTAAATGTGTTGCGTTAGGTTCCAAAGTGTTTTTATGTTCATTGAGATTTATTTTAGAGTTGATCTTGCTTAGAAGTTTGTATTTCAAGGTTCACCACGTGATGTAGATGTAAAATTCCTAAATATGCAATATAAAATGATAAACAGTCGTTTATTTTGTTTTAGCAATGAAAATCCTAGCTACTAAGGAAAGAAGAATACAATTCTTTCAACATAGAGCAAAGAGCACACACTAAATGCACTTTTCCTAAATCATCTTTCGCACACAGTCTAAATGCAAATGCAAATGCATGTATTTGTTTTTTGTTTCCTTAATGTGAGAATGCTCAAAAGGAAAACTAAGTACAGATCTGAACTATTTTCTTCAAAGCGACACTTCGACAATTTCTTTTCAAAAAAACGAAAGGAAGACTAAAACGACACTTTCGATTTTGAATGGAAAATTGCTTTCGACACTCCAAATATTAACAATTCAAATCAAATACAATGAAAAAGTACAATCGACTATCTAGAGGAGGAAGACTTTACGACACTCTTCTTTTTGACTAAAAATGACAGTTACGACACTTTTTGCATCAAAAACGACAGTTCGATTAAGCTACTTTCGACAAAGGAGGACAGTAAATGATGGACAAATACATAAAAACATTTACAAATCCTAATCAATGGAGGCTGAATAATGTAAAGGAAGGAGGCTTCAGTAATGAGATACTGATCATGAGTAGCAAAACTACTGAATAGAGCTGAAAACAAGGAGGAAAAAACCAAATTTCAAAGAGAGAAACAATATCACTCAATCATCGCACCTGTCCTTAAGGGAAACAGGGATGCATCTCACCTGCAACACACGGGAGGTGCGATGCATATAGGTTGCCAGTTACAGACAGTGCGATGGACCAAGGAGCGAAACTGAGTTTGGTTTTGACTCAAAATGTGTAGCTAAGTTCAGTGATTTAGGCTGAGTTATGATGGATAGTAAAAACAAAGTATAGGGGTATGATCTTATGAGGTCATGAGCTAACACAAGGGCGCTTAGAATGCTTGTAATTCAGATGTTCAGTTCATAAACCAACCCGGAGATTGACTAAAGCAGCATTCATCTACTTCGCAATTGCATAGCAAAGGCGGTTCGAAGGCTAGCTGGCTAACTTCAGGCTCTATCTGTAGTTTATAAAGCAAACAATAAACAAACAAAACAAACTATTTGTTCCCCAACGGAGTCGCCATTTTGCTTCCAGGAAAACTGGTGTCGATTCGAACTGCTAGTCCCACTAAGATGGGTAGCTATCTTAGAAACAAACAATCAAAGCACTTCAAGATTTCCTTTAAGTGTAATAGATAAGAGGGAAGAAGAGAGTACCAACCTGGATCTTCCGCTTGGATCCCTGCTTGATTTCTCTCTCCCTTGATAGAATTTGCCACTCCTCTCCTACTTGTCCTGCTTCCAAGAGTACTTGTAGAGTCAAAGTAACAGAAAACCATCAAAGCATCTCTATCTAAAACATCATAAACAATGCAGAATCAGAAACACATTGAGCATACAATTGCATTCATAAACAATAGGATTCACAAATACACGATTATATGGAGTGTTGGTATCATCCCAAGACTCCTTTTTCCTCCTAAAAACATATCATTTACCCATTCCTTTTCATCATATATCCCTTAGAATCCTTGAAAATTAATTATTAATAGTCTTATAGTTATTAAAATGCATTGAAATTGATTTAGGAATTTTATGTTGAAGAATTAGAAGTTTTTGGTGAAATGGTTACAGGAAGTTCCAACATCCTGTAATTAGCTCATTGTTTGACATGTGGCACAACAGCTGGGCTAGAACGAAAGGCATGGATGAAAAGTAGAATGTCCAAGCATGGACAAACACCTATCCTACAGCCGGATCGACTCTCCTACATGCGCGGTCAACTCAGGTCAAAGCATGGCACACTGGCGACAAAGGCAGAAACAACAGCTCATTCTAATTTGATTTAGTTTTTGTTCTTTTTGAAATCAGTTAGGATAGAAACATTTTGAAAAGCTCGATGTAATAAAAGCGGCAACAGCCAAATTCCGAATGTACATTCATTATCGAAATGACATGGTTGTGCTAGACATATGTAAATACAGTCCGAGTAATGGATGTAATGGTTAATCGTTGTATCATTCTGAAACAGAGTTTTGAACTTAATACTAAGAACCTAGTTACAGTTACAACTTGTGTCTCGTGCATTGATTTGATAGCCGGTCGAATATAGTCCAGTGTACCTCTGGAACGCGGACGGGCCCTGCGTTCAACCAGTATACTGTTCTTTTCATGTTATTTGCACTTAGGTTATCGTATGGTTTGCACAGTAGTTACGATTGATTGGATTTCGATTTCAATAGGTATTATATGGTTTGCGTTTGTGGTAATGCCTGAACAGTCATCACTGAGATCTTGAAGTGCGTCCTGTAAGGGATTCGATCCCTGTGTGTCTTTTAAAAGCACTGTCATAAACTTTGTTTTCATTTCACAATTCATTTATGATCTCTGTATATTTTGATATAGTGTAAATATTAGCAAATGTTGGGTGCTTACTGAACAAGGGTTTTCTGGGTAATATCTTTGTAAGGAGATTAAGATCATTGTTGCAGTGATACACAGTGTTTAGGTTCAGTGTTTAATTTGGTAAATGCATTTAATGATAAGCATTGTAATCAGGTATATTAGCAGAGTGACCTGAGTGTTTGGATGATAGGTGACATATCCCAGTCTTCCGTAAAGAAGCCCTGTGACCTACATCATAACCACTTAGCCAACAATCCTTTATGTCTATATACTTTAGACGCATGCCTCTAAGCTTACGCATCCTGGTCGATAATAAATATAGTCTAGTCTAGTACCCTAGCTAGAACACTACATTTTGGCGCCGTTGCCGGGGAGGCGTACTTAAAGGATTCAAACAAAAAGAAAAAAATTTCAATACACAAAAATAAACAAAAACACAGTTAGAAATCATGTTCATTTATGCCTAGATTTAGAGACAGCCAAGGGAGATTTGTAAAAAACCCCCACCATCTAAAAACTAACCCATCATCATCAGGAGCAGACTCTCTAGGGAATACAACACCAGCTGAGGAAGATATCCAAACATTGGAAGAAAGATTTTACTCAGGACAGAAACTTACTCTTATTGAGAGGGAAACTTTATTCACACATAAATCACAGAAGAAGCCCTTTCCTAGACCTTCTACACAAGGAAAAAGTAGTACAGTTACCGAACAATCTTCTTTTCTCCTTTTTCCACCAAGTGACACAGAGATACCAATTAGGATGGCTGAGGAAGGATCTGGATCAGTACTACGCCAAGGAGATGAGGAGGAGTCAACTTTTAAGTTCCCTATACAAGAACCACAGGAGGATGAGGAGATCAAAATGAAAAATATACCCCCATCCGTGCTACCCAATTTCTATGGTATGGCCTCGGAGGATCCGGACTCATTCTTGTTCGAGTTTGACATTGTATGTCGAACTTATGGCTATACAGATGATGCCCATAGGCTTAGATTGTTCCCAGCCACATTAAAGGCATCAGCCTTAAAATGGTTCATGGGGCTAGGTGAGCATGCTATAGTTGATTGGGATGGTATGAGGAGAATATTTCTAAGGAAATATCAGCCTTATTGCAGATCCAAAGACTCTAAAGATGATATCTTTAGAATGAGTCAGCAAGAGGATGAAACCTTAGAGGAATATTTAGAACGGTTTGTCTATAACTTACAAAAATCTAAACACCGAACTATGCCTCCTGATCTGGTCCGCACAATATTCTTGAAAGGTATCCGAGAAGAATACATGGATGATCTCAACTTGATGGGCAAAGGTGACATTTTTGCCTTACCCTTTGAAGAAATCGCTGAGCTGTGTGAAAAATATTCAAGGAGTAAAGCTAAAATGGGAAAGAGAACCTTGTCATCAAGGGTCACAAAAACTGCCTCTGCAAGTGTCACCAGGGCTGAAATTGGTAATCTTCTAGAAGAATTTAAAACTGATTTGTTGAGCACTCTAGGGAACCAAATTGATACCTTAAAAGCCAAAAAGAAACAAGAAGAAGAAGATCATATCATGGCTATTTTCTGCCCAAAATGCCGCAAGAAACATGCATTAAAAGACTGCCCTCTAGAGAATATCCAAGTTTGTGCTTTCTGTACTGAACATCATGATATGTTTAACTGTCCTAAAGTTAAAGTTTTGCAGAACTGTAATATGGCAGCCAGTACAGAGATGGAGAACGTGTATTATATGGGCACAAAGCGACCATGGCAGCCAAGGCAAGCACCCCAAGGTATGTTTCCTAATCAAAATCTGCAATTTCCTATGAATGATCAAATGTATGCACAAAACTCATGGAATGTACCCATGCCATGGCAGCATCAAAACCAACCACAAAACCAATGGAGACCGTCTCAACAGTACTCCCAATCTTATCATACATATCCTCAATCATACCCACCTTACTCACAACCATATCAACAATACCAACAGCCGTATCCATCACATTCTCAACCATATCAGCAGCATCCTCAGCAAGTTGTTTATCAGCCCCAACCTCCTCAACAAGCACTGCCTGCTCCTCTACCAATAAATGCACCACAACTGCAATTTCCAACTAACTCACAACCTCCCAGACCCACTCAAATTCCTGCTCAAACTGTCCCAAATCCGAATAATAGAGCAGAGAGGACAGCCTATAATGTAGAAGAAGGAACCTCATATTCCACACTGCCTTTGCAAAACATTAATTTGAGGTTTGGTAGGGTGCTCCACAAGGATTCTCCAATAACAGATCAGCAAGAAGAAAACTCAAAAAAGGAAAATGAAATGACAAATCAAACAAAACCAAACAGTGATACCAAAGATAAACAGATGCAATCATTGCATCCACCTTTCCCAGACTGATTGGTCCTAGTAAAACCACCACTGTCTCCACCACAATTTGATGTCTTGGATGAACTTAAAAATGTCTACATAAAAATCCCACTGCTGCAAGCTATAAAAGACATTCCTATCTATACCAAAGCCATCAAAGACATGTGCCTCAAGAAGCCTGCTAGGAAAAGGATTGATCCTCAAACCATTCATGTTTTAGGAAATTTAGCAGGCCTTATGACCAATACCATCTCCATGGAGAAGTATGTTGATCCTGGCATTCCCAAAGTGACCACCATCATTAACAACATACGGATTCCAAACACTTTGATAGATCTTGGAGCCGCAATCAATGTCATGACTCTTGAAACCATGAGAACACTCCAGCTCATGAATTTGCAACATACCACGATTGTCCTTGAACTAGCTGATAGATCCAAAGTCATTCCTGAAGGGATTCTGGAAGACATCATTGTCTCACTGGACTCTTGGGAGTATCCAGTGGATTTCCTAGTCCTTCAACCCAAATCCAATTTAGGAGGACACCCTATCATCCTAGGTAGACCATGGTTAGCGACTGCTGATGCATTCATAGGATGTCGATCGGGCAACATGATTATTTCAAGAGGGACCGAAAGAAAACAACTCACCCTTTATCCATCGGCACAATCACCAGCAGTAACACATAATTTGTGGCTTGATGATAAATTTAATGATAAAGAAGAAGTACAATCTGTTTTTAGCATTGACCAGATCTATGATTTCCAGGACCAAGACAATAATGATTTGGTAGAATTATTCCTTTCTCAACCTGATATGTCTGAAAATTTGAGAAGTGAACAATATCATGCTGCAGATGTACTTTTGGCTCAAAACTTTCAAGAAACATGCACCATCCAATCTTTGCAAACTACATTTCACGACATTTTTCCAGTTCAATCCATCACCAATACACAGAGTCAGGTCATAGAGATTAGTCCAAGGAAAACTTTGAACATAGGCAATCACCTAGACTCATCTCAGCAAGAGAAATTGATTAGACTCTTGAGAAAATACCAAAAAGCCTTTGCTTGGGACTACACCGACATGCATGGGATTCACCCCGACACATGCACTCACCATATCTATACAGATAGCACCATTAAACCAGTGAGGCAACCACAGAGAAGAATGAACCCCATGCTCCAAGATATTGTCAGAGAGGAATTGCAAAAACTTTTGAGAGTTAATTTTATATATCCTATTTCTGACAGTCAGTGGGTATCCCCATTGGTTATAGTGCCCAAGAAAAATGGTAAGTGGCACATTTGTGTTGATTACAGACAGCTGAATAAAGCAACGCTCAAAGATTACTTCCCACTGCCATTTATTGACCAAGTGTTAGACACCCTAGCTGGCAAATCATCATTTTCTTTTCTTGATGGTTTCAGTGGCTAAAACCAGATCAGGATCGCCTCTGAAGACCAGGACAAAACCACATTCACCTGTCCTTGGGGCACCTATGCCTACAATGTTTTGCCATTTGGACTTTGTAACGCTCCAGCTACATTTTAGAGAGCTGTGTTAGCTATTTTCGCTGATTTAATTCATGATTGTGTTGAAGTGTATATGGATGATTTTTCAGTATATGGCAATTCATTTGAACATGCATTAGAAAATCTTGAGAGAGTTTTGAAAAGATGTATTGAAGCTAACCTGTCCCTCAGCAACGAAAAGTGCTTTATGATGTTAAATGAAGGGATAGTGTTAGGCCACTATATTTCTTTTCAAGGCATCCAGGTTGACCCAGCCAAGATCCAGATCATTACTGATTTGCCAATTCCACAGAATCAAAGAGAGGTAAGAAGTTTCCTTGGGTATGCAAGCTATTACCGCAGATTTATTGAACATTTTAGTAAGATAGCTTTACCTTTGTTTAAACTTCTAACCAAAGATGTACTTTTCAACTGGAATGACAACTGCCAGCAAGCATTCGAACAACTCAAAAAGAAACTATCAACCGCACCAGTCTTGAGAGGGCCTAATTGGAGCCTACCATTTCATATCTTTACAGATGCATCTGACACTGCAGTAGGTGCATCATTAGGCCAAAAAGAGGAATCTTGTACTTATGCCATTTATTTCATTAGTAAAAATCTAACACCTGCAGAGTTAAACTACACAGTTACAGAAAAGGAAACACTTGCCATCATTTATGCTGTGAATAAATTCCGACATTACATAACTGGTTATGAAGTCTTTGTACATACTGATCATTTGGCCATTAGACATTTAATGAATAAACCAATAACTAGTGGCAGAGTTACCAGATGGTTATTATTGTTATAGGAATTTAACATCACAGTGTTAGATAGACCAGGCAAAGGGAACCAGGTGGCAGATTTTCTCTCTAGACTGCAAAATCCAGGTGAGGTTGTTCCAGTTGAAGATTCTTTTCCAAATGAAAACTTATTTGCAATTTCCATAGTAACTCCTTGGTATGCTGATTTGGCCAATTATTTGTCTACAGGAAGGACACCTCCACACTTCACTGCAAAGGAAAGGAAAAGACTAGTTAAACAAAGTGCTAGATATTCATGGCTTAATGGCGATTTATTTTACACTGGTTTTGATATGATTATTAGGAGATGTGTAAGAAATGATGAGGTAATTGATATTTTAAAATCTTGCCATGATGAACCGTGTGGTGGGCATTTTGCAGCGAAGCGGACAGCATTCAAAGTTCTTACTCTTGGATACTACTAGCCATCCATTTTCAAGGATGCCAAGAAGTATGTAAAGAGTTGTGACAGCTGCCAACGAATGGGCAAACCAACAGCTACCGATGAGATGCCCCTTCAGCCCCAAGTTCACTTAGAGCCATTTGACAAATGGGCTCTAGACTTTATAGGACCCATTAACCCAACCTCCAATGGTAAGAAGTACATCTTAGTATGTACTGATTACGTCACAAAGTGGGCTGAAGCAAAATCACTGGTGAGAGCAACCGAACATACAGTAGTCAATTTCCTTTTTGAGGAGATTTTTGTGAGGTATGGAGTACCAAGGGAAATTGTAACTGATCAAGGTACTCAATTCACCTCAAAGCTAGTGAAGGACATCATAGACAAGTACCAAATCAAGCATAGGAAAAGTACCCCTTACCATCCACAGGCCAATGGGCAGGTGGAATCAACAAACAAAACTTTGGAGGGGATCATTACTAAAACTGTTGCAATGAACAGGAAGAATTGGGAAGAGAAGCTCAAAGATGCACTCTGGGCTTACAGGATTACTTGGAAAGATACCACAGGATTTACACCATTCAATTGGTGTACGGTAAAGAGGTAATGCTTCTTATTGAATTCCAAATACATACTTTTAAACTGGCTGCAGATTTACAAATTGATTTGGACCAAGCACAAAAAGAAAGAATTCAGCAGTTGAACCAGTTGAATGAGATGAGGCAGCAAGCAGAAAAAACCACCATCCTCATGCAAAAACACAGGAAGCAGTGGCATGATGCACACATTAAGAAGAAGCAGTTCAAGGAAGGTGACTGGGCTTTACTTTTTGACTCTAAATTTAGAGATCATAAAGCCAAGTTCACCACCCATTGGATGGGCCCATACCAAATTGTTCAGGCTTACGACAATGGTTCAGTCAAGCTCAAAACTATTGATGGAGAAGGTCACTCCTTTACTGTCAATGGTCATCGCCTGAAACTGTACACCAAGCCCATCAGCAAGAAAGATTTTCTCCATACACTATCTCAGCAAAGAGAGGTTGAGATACTGCAGCCCTCAGCTGCAGTATCACTGCCTTAGTTTCATTTCCTTTCAATTTCAGAGTCAAAAAGAAATAAAAAAAATTAATATAAAAAAAAATTAATATAAAACAAAAACTAAAAAATATATATATATATATATATATATATATAAAAAAAAAAAAATGGGTTAGATGTGAAAACCAGTCTCTGGCACACTCTAACCTCGAATTCCTACTTGAAAACCAATTCGTTGGCGGGTATCAATTCTCTTTCTTTTGTTCATTGTTTGATTTATCAGCTGAATCATGACTTGAGGACAAGTCAAAATTTTAGTCGGGGAGAGAGGCATCAGCACTTTGTTCTTTTATCTCTCCATTGTAAATTCTTAAAGATTTCTTATCCTATATCTTCACTGTAAATTTCCAAAACAGCTTGTTCCAGCATTCCAGATTTCAATAAATAAGCTGTTTTGTCATTGTTTTATCTCAGAGGGACCTGGTTATAAACATTTTGCAGGGGGACCTGTTCTGTTCAGACATCTATGCTACCAACACCAGCA
Organism: Pinus tabuliformis; assembly: GCA_031772625.1. Taxonomy (NCBI): domain Eukaryota; kingdom Viridiplantae; phylum Streptophyta; class Pinopsida; order Pinales; family Pinaceae; genus Pinus; species Pinus tabuliformis. The sequence continues at coordinate 1,619,073,611 of CM062818.1, forward strand.
GAGGGGACCTGTTTAAGACATTCAGAAGGGACCTGTTAAAGAATTGACACCAAGGGCTACTTCAACAGAATTTCATCAAGTTTCTACAAGGATTTGGGCACCAAGACTCCATCAAATGCCCAAGCTCAGTGAACCTATATCAATATAAGGAGCTGCATGAACATTTTCAAATTTTTCTCAAGGGACCTGTTATATTCAATTTTTCTCAAGGGACCTGTTACATCTCCAATTTTTCTCAAAGGACCTGTGCATTCAATCTTCCTCAGAGGACCTGTTACAACAAGCAAAAGAACAGTAAAAAAGGGACTAGCTACTTAGCATGTCAATACATTAACGACCAACAAAAGAGTAATATGTTTCTTGTTCTTAAACATTTAATTTCTTAGATTGATTTTTAATGTAACTTTGATGACTGTGAACTGTTATGATTGATTTCAAGGACACCTACATTTCCTATCATCCCTTATTCCACCGATTCTCATCATTCTCATACATCAACCTATTCATACTTCTAAAACCCATTACCAACACATCAACCTTGTCATACATCCTACAGCCATACCAACATCCTCCATCTGACCGAATGCCAACTGAAATAGGACACGTGGCGGATTGTGTTTTTAAATACAAGGGAGAGAGACAAATGTAAAGCAGCCTATCTATTTCATTGCACACAGCCGAATCATGACTCCACCACCCAACGTACCCAATGATTCAAGGGACTCCCCGAAATCATACCCAACATTATATATATACGCTCCCAGCGCTCTTGTGGTGACATCTATGTAAGCGTACAGCACTCCTCTGTTTTAAAATGAATGGATACGTTGTGAAGTGAGTACAGCCGGTTATCCCACCATCATTTCCGCATTTGATTCCCATAACTTTCAAAGTAGAATCAGAAGCAGGGAGCGCCGAAAAGAGTATTATCATTTGGGTTCGATTTACACAGTGAGGATTGGAAGCAGTGAGCGCCGAAAGAGGAAAGTATCACCACTCTATTTTGACTCCCATCACAGTCATATCGACCGGCCGAGCATCATATTGAAGACTAAAGGAAGCGATACACCAGGTAACAAATTTGAAATTTCTTTGTTAAAATTGTAAGAACATAAACAGAGAAGGGTTAGAAGCACGACCCTCTGCCACTATGACTAATAGGGTCGAGCCGAGTGTGTTCGACAGTTCACAATATCATGAGGATTGCATTGAAATTCTCAGAGAAATACAGTAGTTACCATTTCTAGAGAAATTTCATGGAAGCAATGAGGAAGTTACCAAGCAATTTGCTTTCACCTTCAATGGAGAAAAAGCCCTGATAGGTAACTTCTCATTCAGGGTTTCAGAGGCTACTATAGCTCAGGCAATAGGGATTAGTCCAGAAGGGGAGAAGTATTTTAAAACCAAGCAATTTAAAGAGAAATCGTGGACACAGTTTATGTCTAGATCTAGAGTCTCATCAGTGAACTGGAAGAAGGGTGTTCCAAGAAGTTGGTTGATGCATCCCTGGGATGAGATGGTCTACATCCTTCAAAAATTCATAACCTGTGAAGGCCGTTACAGTATTGTCTATCTATACCACATTAAGCTACTCCTCCACTTGAAGAAAAAATGTGTTATCAGTATACCATATTTTCTGTTACAAAGCTTAACCAAGATGTCCAAGACTATCCAGAAGCAGAAGGGGAATGAAGACAAGAGCCTGTATCACTTTGGCTTAATTAAAATCCTTATTGAGCATGAATTGCAGAGAAGAGGGAAACCATGGAAATAATTCCTAGCTGTCAATCAAATTAGTGTGAGGAAGATAAAGAAGAAGTGCAAGAGGACTCAGGGTTCATGAAGGATATTGATGAAGAAATCCCAGTATCCAAAGCTAGCAAGGCACCTCTACCTGTGGGCAGAATAAAGACTAGGAACATGAGAAAGGAAGATGCTAAGAGGGCCGAAAAAGATAAAATTTTCACCACTTACTCACGAAGAACAAGGAGGACACCAAAAGCCCAGTTACAAGAATACCAGCTTGAATCCAATGCACCTGCACAAATGGATGTTGAGAGTGGTGACCACTCACTACCAGGACCAGAAGTTGATATAGAGGTAGAAAGCAATAACAAACATGAAAAATGTTCACCACCTCCCATTAAAAGACAGAAGAAATTAGAGAAACAAATTGAAGAATTGAGGGAAGAGCTCATGGAGGCTAACATGTTAGAAAAAGTTATCAAGAGAGAAAATGAAATGCTCCGGGCGCAGAGTAAAGAAACTCAGAAGAAGAATGAAAAGTTAAAGGAAAGAATCAGTGAACTGGAGGCTGAGCAAACTGAGATTTCTAACTGGGCCACTAAGTGGTACAATCAGAAGAAGACCCTCAAAGAAAAATACAAAAAGTTAAAGCAGGAGCTCAAGGGTCAGAAAGATAACCAGGTGAAAAAGAATGTGGACACATTGCTCAAGGCAGCAGAGATCCAGGCAGGGACAGAGTTCAAGGGAAGCACTTCGGGGATAGCATGAGGACATGCTAATTCCTTAAGTCGGGGAGAGATGTTGGTATCATCCCAAGACCCCTTTTTCCTCCTAAAAACATATCATTTACCCATTCCTTTTCATCATATATCCCTTAGAATCCTTGAAAATTAATTATTAATAGTCTTATAGTTATTAAAATGCATTGAAATTGATTTAGGAATTTTATGTTGAAGAATTAGAAGTTTTTGGTGAAATGGTTACAGGAAGTTCCAACATCCTATAATTAGCTCATTGTTTGACATGTGGCGCAACAGCTGGGCTAGAACGAAAGGCATGGATGAAAAGTAGAATGTCCAAGCATGGACAAACACCTATCCTACAGCCGGATCGACTCTCCTACATGCGCGGTCAACTCAGGTCAAAGCATGGCACACTGGCGACAAAGGCAGAAACAGCAGCTCATTCTAATTTGATTTAGTTTTTGTTCTTTTTGAAATCAGTTAGGATAGAAACATTTTGAAAAGCTCGATGTAATAAAAGCGGCAACAGCCAAATTCCGAATGTACATTCATTATCGAAATGACATGGTTGTGCTAGACATATGTAAATACAGTCCGAGTAATGGATGTAATGGTTAATCGTTGTATCATTCTGAAACAGAGTTTTGAACTTAATACTAAGAACCCAGTTACAGTTACGACTTATGTCTCGTGCATTGATTTGATAGCCGGTCGAATATAGTCTAGAGTACCTCTGGAACGCGGACGGGCCCTGCGTTCAACCGGTATACTGTTCTTTTCATTTTATTTTCACTTAGGTTATCGTATGGTTTGCACAGTAGTTACGATTGATTGGATTTCGATTTCAATAGGTATTATATGGTTTGCGTTTGTGGTAATGCCTGAACAGTCATCAGTGAGATCTTGAAGTGCGTCCTGTAAGGGATTCGATCCTTGTGTTGTCTTTTAAAAGCATTGTCATAAACTTTGTTTTCATTTCACAATCCATTTATGATCCCTGTATATTTTGATATTGTGTAAATATTAGCGAATGCTGGGTGTTTACTGAACAAGGGTTTTATGTGTAATATCTTTGTAAGGAGATTAAGATCATTGTTGCAGTGATACACAGTGTTTAGGTTCAGTGTTTACTTTGGTAAATGCATTTAATGATAAGCATTGTAATCAGGTATATTAGCAGAGTGACCTGAGTGTTTGGATGATAGGTGACATATCCTAGTCTTCCGTAAAGAAGCCCTATGACCTACATCATAACCACTTAGCCAACAATCCTTTATGTCTATATACTTTAGACGCATGCCTCTAAGCTTACGCATCCTGGTCGATAATAAATATAGTCTAGTCTAGTACCCTAGCTAGAACACTACATGGAGGAAAACTCAAAGAACTTTATTAATAGTAGAAGATAGGATTACAACCTAGCTGTCTGATCCAGCATCATCCTCCTAACATATAAGCCCTCTTCACCTCATGAAAAGCAAGATCACCCAACAATACAATGTCTCTTCTCACAGATAAACCAACAACACTTCCTTACAAATTACAAAATTCCAGCCTCCAGATCTCTCAGATGAGGGATCCATTTATAGATGTCTTGCAAGGGTGTGAGTCAGCTCTAGGTTTTTGATAGTTCTTGGTTCCACTTGGAGATTTCATTGATCTCTTACTCATCCCTGGGCGAATTCAGAGAGGCAAGTGTCCTGGGAGAAGTTTCTGGAAGATTCCATGAGCTTCCACTTAGCAAACTGTCTCTGCCATTTGTCTATTCTCGCTCATCACACCCTACAGAAGGCCATTTCAGTATGCATTGCACCTGGCTAGTCTGGTAGCCAGTATGCATCCCACCTTGACCATGGAGCAGTCAGTATGGTCCAGTTTTGGCCAGCTCTGAGTGGTTTTTCAGGTGGAACTTCTAGGAAATGATGTAATCAGTTTACCGTGATCCTTTAGGGTATGAAACAACACTTTTAGGGACTAAAGAGCCCTTGGTTTATGGACATATGAGTTTGGGGTTGCAATGCCCAAATATGTCTATAACACATGGGAAGGAGACTCTGTATTCAATGTGGAAGACATTGAAGGACCTATATCAGAACAGCAGCGACCAGAGGAACCTGGTGCTGAAGGACAAGCTTCAAAAAATCAAGTGTGAAAAGGGCGACACGATCTCTACATATCTGAACAAGCTTACCACCTGTAGAGATGAGATTGGAAGTGTAGGAATCACGATAGCTGATGATGATATGGTGAGTCTTGCTCTCCTCGTTCTTCCTAAGAGTTGGTATAGCTACCAGGACTCAGCGAGTGGAAGAGAGAAACTGCCAGATTGGGAATGATTGTGGTCGAATTTGATGCGGGAGGAGATTAGGAGAAGCACCAGAGATGGTTCTTCATCTAAGCATGATGATGAAGAAAATCTAGCCTTAGCAAGTAAGGCGCGGAAAGGGAAAGGGAAGGCTTCCCATTCCAAATCGAGTTCTTCCCATGGTGGGAAGAAGATTGACAAATCTAAAGTGAGATGCTTTCATTGTCATGATGTGGGCCATTATGCTACTAATTGTTCATTGAAGAAATCCAAGAAGGGATCCTCGAAAGGATCAGATGGTGAGGCATTGACCTCACAGTTTGAATTGGATTTTACCCTCATCGCATGCATGGTTTCATCAATGGTGGGTTGTGTTTGGTACCTGGACAGTGGAGCCTCATTCCACATGACCAGCGATAAGAGTTTATTCAGTACCTTGGAGGAGAAAGACCTCCAGATGCACAACGAGATGGGCGATGATGGAAAGTATCGTGTTTCAGGTGAAGGTACGGTTGTGTTTCAAAGGGAGCATGGAGATCCTCTCACCCTGACTGATGTAAAGTATGTGCCTCGACTGAAGAAAAACTTGGTATCCTTCACAATGTTGGAAGACAAAGGCTATGATCTAGTATTCAGTAAAGGAAAGGCATTCCTGAGACACATAGCCATGGGTCAGACCAAGAGGATTGGGATTTGAGTGAAGAATCTCTACAAGCTAGAGGTAGATGATTGTGCTGCATTGAGTTCCAAAGCAGAATTGGTGCAAAGCCAAGATATTGGCGAGTTATGGCATAGAAGGTTGGGCCACTTGCACCATGGGGCCTTGAAGATAATGCAGCAAATTTCTATCGGACTTCCCAAAGGTAAACTTGAGCAAGTGGACACATGCAAAGGTTGTACCTTGGGTAAGTATGCAAAATCTTCCTTTCATGATCAAGACAGTCGAGCTAAAGCAATCTTGGAGCGAGTTCATACAGATGTGTGTGGACCATTCTCGACAGCCTCCACCACTAAACAAAGGTATTATGTGATTTTCATTGATGATTTTTCTCGTAAATGCTGGATCTATTTCATGCAGAAGAAGGATCAAACCTTCTCAAGGTTTTGTGAGTTCAAAGCCTTGGTTGAGAAAGAATCGGGAAAGAATATCAGGGCCTTAAGAACCGACAATGGTGGAGAGTATGTCTCTCAAGAGTTTAAGGACTTATGTGCAGCAGAAGGAATTAAACGGGAGTTGACGGCACCTCATAACCCACAGCAGAATGGGTTGGCCAAGAGGAAGAACAAAACGATTGTGGGAGCAGCTCGGGTGATGCTGCATGACCAAGGCCTACCACTTCAATTGTGGGTTGAGGCATGCAACACAGCGGTTTACTTGCAAAATAGAAACTCGCATCACATACTTGCGATGAAGACACCAGAGGAAGCTTTCTTCGGGAAGACACCAGATGTGGGTCATTTTAGGATCTTTGGCTCATTGGTTTATTTCCATGCGACCAAGGATGCCCGAAAGAAGCTAGAGCCGACAATAGAGTTGGGGATACTTGTGGGGTACACTGATACTCCCCACAATTATCGGGTGTATTTGCCTACCAGTCAGAGGACAGTGGTTTGCAAAGATCTTAAGTTTGATGAGCTGAAGGCCATGCAAGTTTCCCTTGAGAGGGAGCTCAAGTTGCAGGTAGAGGAGGAACTTTTGGTTCCTAAGGAGGAGGAGTCTCAGACTCATGCGGAGCAGTTGCATGCAGAGGTTCTAGGAGTGGAGACATTCACTCATCCAGAGTCTTCCAGAGAGGGACGGAAACGCACAAGGGTGGTTGAAAGATTGTTGATGGATGCGAGAGAGAATGTGGGAGAGCCATATTCTCCGCACAAACAGAGGAGGTCACCTGAGCGGTACATTGGTTACATGGCCCTTGTTGGGGAATGTGTAGATACTGAACCATCTTCGTTTAAGGAAGCAGTGCACCAGCCAGTTTGGGTTGATGCTATGGTGGAGGAGTATGACTCCATAGTTCAGAACAGTGTTTGGGATGTGGTTCCAAGACCGGAGAACAAGTCAGTTGTGAGTTCCCATTGGCTTTACAAGGTAAAGCATGCTGTTGATGGTTGTGTGGAGAACCATAAGGCAAGGTTTGTTGCCTGTGGTTTCTCACAGGTCGAGGGGATCGACTATGATGAGACTTTTGCTCCTGTAGCAAGTTAATCATCTATTAGATCGATGTTGGCACTATCAGCACAGATGGGTTGGAAGATCCCTTAGATGGATGTGAAGACTAAATTCCTTAATGGCAAGATTGAGGAAGAGGTGTACATAGAGCAGCCAGAAGGTTTTGAGACCTTCGATCGTGAGTTGCATGTGTGTCGACTCAAGAGATCTTTGTACGGGCTGAAGCAAGCACCTCGTGCTTGGTACACCAAGATCGAAAACTACTTCATCAGGTTGGGCTTCACAAAGAGTGAAGCGGATGCGAACTTGTACCACATCATGGTGGAAGGTAAGCAGTTGATCATTGTTCTTTATGTTGATGATCTAATATTGACAGGTGATGATCAGTTGATCATGTCTTGCAAGGAGGACCTTGCAAGAGAGTTTGAGATGAAATACATGGGTCTCATGCACTACTTTCTAGGCATGGAAGTGTGGCATAAGGATGGGGAAGTGTTTGTGTCTCAAGGCAAGTATGCCAATGAGATACTCAGGAGATTCCACATGGAGAAGTGCAAGCCCATGTAGACTCCTCTAGCAGGTAACTAGAGGAAGGAGGATGCTACTTCAAGTGAGGTAGTAACCGCTACTATGTATCGGCAGCTTATGGGTTCATTGATGTATTTAGTGAACACAACCAAATTTGTGCTTTGCGGTGAACCAGCTGAGTCAAGCTATGGTTCAACCTACCAAGCTATTTTGGAAGGCAACAAAGCATGTTTTGAGATACCTCAGAGGCACATCTCAGTATGGATTATGGTATAGACAGACAGAGGGAGTGAAGCTTCAGGGCTTCACAGATGCAGATTGGGTAGGGAGTTCATTAGATCAGAAGAGCACATCAGGAGGAATTTTCAACCTTGGTTCAGTTGTAGTTTCTTGGTACAGCAGGAAATAGAGGTCAATTTCACTTAGCTCAGCAGAGGCTCAATACATGGCTGCAATCCAGGCAGCATGTGAGGCCATTTAGATGCGGAAAATTCTAGTTGGTTTGTTTGATCAGAGGATGGATCCAACAGTGATCTATTGTGATAATCAGAGTTGTATCAAACTCTCTGAGAATCCAATATTTCATGACAGGTCCAAGCATATCAACATTCAGTATCATCATCTCAGAGACTATGTGGCAAGGAGGATCATGTTGTTGCAGTATGTTTCGACCAAGGAGCAAGATGTTGGCATTTTGACTAAGGCATTGTCAAAGTGTAAATTCGAGTTCTATAGAGACAGGATCAAGGTGACAGATAATCCCTTTCTTGTTGACAGGGAGTGTTGAAAATAGCAACAAGAAATGCTAAAAATAGAAATGCTAAAATTAGCATTGCTATAAATAGCATTTCAGGATATATTCCAATTTTGATTTATCCTTGAATCAAAATTGAGAATTAAAATTCGAATTTAGTCTCACTAGTTGTTTGAAAAAATAATTAATTAATTCATCTTGAGTTAATTAGTTGATGAAATTCAAACATGAAGTCTTTGTGAAGTCATGCAACAATTATCCCTTTGATTGAGGAAGTTATCCCTTAATTAAGGAGATAAGGATGAGTTGTATTTGAGTTGTAATTAGTTAACTCAATTAACTGAGTTAAGTCCAGTTAAATTAGTTCCAAACAATTTGTGGAACTAATTGTGAGTTCAGTCAGTTAATGCATGCATGCATGCAACTAGTGTTCTCCAGATAACTGAATATTCTCTCATAAATAACTCATGCATGTCAGTTCAGACAAAGACCCAGTTGAAATTAAAGGCAGGGACAGTGTACTATCAGTTGCTAGAATATTCCCATGTGAATATCTCTTGCATGCAGAAGGAATTCATTCCTTGAGGATTGCGCAGTTACTACAGAGGTTAGAGCAGTGTGTGAGGTGAGAATCACACAAGTGGCAGCTGGAGGACCCAGGAGAAACTGCACAAGGTAATAGGAGGCTTGAAGGACTAAAGGAAGGCATATGTGTTGTCTATTCTATCTATGAGTAGCAGTGAGGGATTGTACTAAGAGCTGAATAGCTGTGAGAGCTAAAGCTTGTGTAATCCTGAGATATTTCCACTTGTATGATAATACAGATAGCGGGGTTTTTAGCTGAGGCTTTCCCCAGAGTATTCTTTTGTGTTTCATGTGTGATTGATTCTTCTTCTCTGTTATATGTGTTCTATTTTATCTTGCTCAAAATTGATTAAGCTTCTGCAAGTTTGATTGTAGAAGTAGATTAAGTATTTTGCTTTAGTACATTACATAATCAGTTTAATCTACAGTGAGAATTTCTACATTCATGTATGTATTGTTTTGGCATTCCTTGATCAACTAAATAGGCTATTATTGGATTTGCTATTGGTTTTGGTATGCTTTGTTGTCTCTTGGTCACTTGTGCAGGTACATAAGAGATGGAATAAGTGGGAACAAGTCTGTGGCACAAGCAGTTTGAGGATAACAACAAAGGAAATCAGATTAGCATCAAAGCAAGGTAGGCCTTCTCTCTTGTTATAGTTTTCAATTATAACCTAGGAAGATGTCTAGTTGATTGTCCCTTCAGTTTCTAGACCCATTCATTGGGATAGAGGGATCGTCTCTATTTGCAGAGAGGATTAACCTTGTCAACAGGGTCCACTTGACCTTTTCATTGGTACATGTGCATAGGGCTGACCTGATCCAGAATATATGTATGAATAAAATAATTCATAACTCAACTTTCGCTTGTCCAAATGAGGTGATCTTTAGGTCGATTTTGGTCCTCTCAAAAAGAGGAATTCAATGAAATCATAATATCCATAAAATGAGTATTCCAAAGTGTAATTTGACTGCAATTTCATATTTTTAACACTCCCTCTCAACTAGGAAGAATTCCACCTGCCAATATCGAACCATCGATCAACATGACATATGTCCCATCTCAAGTATATCATCATCTCAGATCATCAATGTACATCTCTTGCTTATTCTTTCTTATGTGTTCCTTCTCATACATTGAATATTCTTGAATCTATAAGAATAAGAATTGGATACCGGAGGGGAGCTTAAGCTACCACCCTCTATTTATCGGGCTACAAACCAAAATCTCTACCAGTGGGCTACTACCTGGAATATCTGTCAGCGGGCTACTATCTAGAATATCAGTTAGCAGGATATAGCCCAAAATATCAATCGATGGGCAACTACACAAAATATCAGTCAACGGGCTACTACCCAAAATATTTGTCACGGGCTACTACACAAAATATTTGTCACGGGCTACTACCCAAAATATCGATCGACGAGCTACTACCTAGAAATATGTCAACTGGCTACTACCGAGAAATTTGTCATCAGGAAACTACTTGGAAATGTGTTATCAAACTACTACCTGGAAAAGTCATCGGGCTACTACCCAGAAATATCGGCAGGGAATTAGATCTACGACCCGCATCAACATCGAAGAGCATATCATCAGGGAGAAGATTTCAACCTGGAACCACATCGGGGAGCTACTACTCAACTAGGAATATCATGGGGGAGTTGCTACTATGACTCCATATCAAGCAATAGGTGATATAGGGGAGCTACTACTCAACCCATCCTATTGCCTATTGATCTTCCCATCAATGACCCTGAATAATCAAGTGGTAGAACACCTACATCATAATCTTATATTGGGTGAGATACTCGACTTACCAAAGGTAAGCATCTCATGTCCCCAAGCATCCTTAACTGTTGGCTAGATGGAGAGGGATAATCCCAACAAGCCCAACTTGTGGGCATGATGCCAACTGGGGTATACTCCACAAAGACCAAGATAAAGTGAGATACTACTCCAACCCTATGGGTAAAAGATAGGGGTGATACCTTATTGTCCAGAGTTCCCTCAACCCCAAGAGCCATCTATCTCAATTCCATACCCTGGGAGCTCAGACAGGAGAGGAAGAGCTTGGCTCAGTGTCCTCGATTAGCGTTGCTCTCATCATACTCATGTCATCATACTTGTATCAAGTAATCATCATCTATCAGTAGCAGTTGTCTCTTGTTTATATAGGACATCAAATCAAATCATGTTAGAGCATAAATAATCATATAAATCACAAAAGGATACCATAATCATCCTCCCTCTCAAGGAGGTGCCAACCACAAGCCTAAGTTTGTCTCGTACAGCTACACTGCCTCAATATATGAGAGTATCGCGGTCCCAACTATATATATATATACATATATATATCATATGGGATTCTCTACCAATCATATCCCACTTTTTATTATTGTAATTTATCCATGTCATATCCAGATCATGTTCAAACAACTCTCTAAGGAACTTCTTCATCTTGCTCATAGCTGTTCATGCTAGCAACATTGTACTCAACCTTGGTTTTGTCATAGACCTTCATCATGGCAAATCTCATACTAAGGAAACACTCATATGTGCTCATCTCATCAATAATCAACATCCGCATGTCCATACAGTAATATATCATAGGAATAATATCTCAGACCAAGAATGGATCATATCATGCAAACATCTCAAAGGATTCTTGGCGACAATGTATATGAAGCAGCTCAATCATGAACTTATTCAAGTTCTATGCACATCATATATATATCTATATATATACAGATGGATGTTCAAAAGGGAACATCAATGCTTCAATCAGCAGTCAGATGCCAAGTCAATTTCAACAACATCTTAAACTTCAAATCAGAGTGTCCAAGGATTTGAATTTCCAATTTTCAATTCTTATCATTTTCATCAAGGCAAATCATAAGTCGTCAAGTCAAAACATTAGACATCATGTCAATATCCAAATTTTCTATCATAGTAAGATCTATAGTTCAAGACATATCTCAATCAATGAGTCAGAGATTTAGGTCATCATCAGACATCATACAACTCATATATATCAATTAGCCAAATCATGTCAAACTCTTGTAGCACAAACTTCAAACATAATGACATATCTATATGTATGCCACGATCACCTGCAAACATTCAAACTTCCCTGCTTTCAAATCTTTCGAATATCTGCTACTTATCTATGGAACTGACATCCTCCAGGTGAACATCTTGATTTGGAGTTTAGACAACTTCAAAAATCTTCAGATGATGGTCAAGTATAGTCAAACCTCTAAACGCTCCCTTCAAGTTAGCATGGGAGCATCTTTATCTACCTGGATGCTACCTGGGCCTTAGCATTCGTGCGTCCAGGGACGAGTATTCCTAGTTCTATGCCTGCGATCGAAGCAGAAACCCTAATTTTTGTACAGGCTTTAGATATGAGACCTTGCTGCAGATCAATAATGTCAGATGCACATAAATCATATTCCAACACTATAGGATGCAAAAGGTAATCATAGTAAGAATGTTGAGAAGAGATTCTCCCTCTGACTGGGAATCTACTTCATTCGTCTTCTTTCAAGTCATCAACCTGTCTTTACTAGAGTCGTGCAACAACAGATCTATTAGATCCTAGAATCAAAAATATATCCACCATGGTCATAACATGCTCATGTCAGCTACTACATCATATCATGACATCAATCTTTCATCAAAGGTTAGATTCACATGATAGAGACAACAGACAGGTGGGACAACAAAATAATATCAAAAGTCGTCAATATCTCAGTGTCAATTCTTTTAACCAGATGACAAATAGGGCTTTCATCAAGTCATGACATCATTTTTTATCATACCAATAGGTTGTCATCAACCACACAATATCAATCAAGTCATTCCCATAATACAAATAGTAAATCACTATGCTCATATATCATTTTCATCAAGGCAAATAATAAGTTGTCAAGTCAAAACATTAGACATCATGAAAATATCCAAATTTTCTATCATAGTAAGATCTATAGTTCAAGAAATATCTCAATCAATGAGTCAGAGATTTGGGTCATCATCAGACATCATACAACTCATATATATCAATCAGCCAAATCATGTCAAACTCTTATAGCACAAAATTCAAACATAATGACATATCTATATGTATGCCATGGTCACCTGCAAACATTCAAACTTCCCTACTTTCAAATCTTTCGGATTTCTGCTACTTATCTGTGGAACTGACATCCTCCAGGTGAACATCTTGATTTAGAGTTTAAACAACTTTAGAAATCTTCAGATGATGGTCAACTGTTGTCAAACCTCTAGATGCTCCCTTCAGGTTAGCATGGGAGCATCTTTATCTACCTGGATGCTACTTTGTCTTAGCATTCGTGTGTCTAGGGATGAGTATTCCCAGTTCTATGCCTGCGATTGGAGAAAAAACCCTAATTTTTGTATAGGCTTCAGATATGAGACCTTGTTGCAGATCAATAATGTCATATGCACATAAACCATATTCCAATAGTATAGGATGCAAAAGGTAATCATAGTAAGAATATTGAGAAGAGATTCTCCCTCTGACTGAGAATCTACTTCATTCGTCTTCTTTCAAGTCATCAACCTATCTTTACTAGAGTCATGCAACAATAGATTTGTTAGATCCTAGAATCAAACATATATCGATCGTGGTCATAACATGCTCACATCAGCTACTACATCATAGTGTGGCATCAATCTTTCATCAAAGGTTAGATTCACCAGATAGAAACAACAGATAGGTGTGACAACATACTTCAAAGATCATGAACACAATATCACTTCTATCAAGTCAATCCATCAGGTTAGGACATTCAGTTTTACCATATGCCATAATTACTATCAAAGACATGACCACCGTTAATTAGAGATCTAGAGTATCAAACTCATAGTTCTGTCATCAATGTTACCATAGGATCAAGGTAGGTTATTCAGCGATGTCTGCCTTGGAGGTTCTTCAATCCTGTCCAACGCAGCGGAAATCACTGTTGTCTGCTATATGTGCTATTGATCCTTTTGATTTGAGTCTGATTACCTTCGATCTAGAGAATCATGTACCTCGTCTTCCTCATTAGATTTCATTTTTGATTCAAGTCCTTATCAAAGGAAAGATGATTCATAGAAAGGTTATTGATGAAGGTGCCTCTACCGCGTCATGTTAGTTTCGTGTTGGAAAGCCATTGGCTCTCCTCCCCTTAGCCAATCTCCGAACACCTTGGAAGCCTTTGATGGCAGAGGTTCATGACCATATGGTATTCTCACGAACTTACCGATTACGTTAGAAGGCAAGACCATTGAATTAGAAGTAGAAGTTGTAGATTCCAATCTCAACTACAATATTCTTCTCAGGTGAAGTTGGACTCACACCATGTTTTGTGTGGTGTCTTCTTTGTTCCACATACTTCATTTTCCTCATGAAGGAAAAATAGTCATAGTTTATCAACTGTCTTTCTTTTCTTCTGGTTCATCAAACGGTAACATTCCTTATGTGGGAAATACTGAGGTTCCTTATGAGAGCGTGGGAACAGGTCTCTTCAAAGACTCTGCCTTGATGGGTACTTTTACTCTCCCACCTCCAAATATTCATTATTTCAATATGATCTCGGATTCTGCGTATCCTTGGATTATCCCTACCGAAGATCAAATTGACTCATTTGGAATTACTGTTGGCCCATTTGCAAAATAGGGCATTGATTTCATGACCTGTAAACCTTGATCGACTGGGGAGAATGGTTATATCATCATCGTTGTCGACTATTTTACGAAATGGGCCAAGGTGATGCCTGCATACAATGATGACGGTATTACTACCATGTAGTTCCTTTTTAACCACGTTATAGCACGTTTTGGTGTCCCTCAAGCTATCGTGACTAACCATGGATCACATTTTCGTCAGCACATGATGGCAGAGCTAACTGCTCAGTTGGGCCTTCGACATGATAGCTCAACTCCATATTATCCATAGGCCAATGGCCAAGTTGAAGCAATCAATAAGGTTTTGATTACTATGATTCAGCATGTCGTTGGGAAGCACAGAAAAGATTGACATTTAATGATATTCTTATCTCTTTGGGCTTACCGAACTTCTGCTAAGACGGCCACTAGATTCACTCTGTTCTAGCTGGTGTACGGTTTAGAGGCAACTCTTCCAATCAAATGCGAAATCCTTTTGCTCAAGCTAGCTATCGAACTTCTTTTGAATACCTCGCCTGAAGAGGAGCGGCTATTGTATCTTGAGAGACTTGACGAGACTCGTCACATTGCTGTGATGGTCATCGAAACTCAAAAGAAACGAGTCAAAGCTCATTTTGACCAAACCATTTCTCCTCGCACTTTCGCTGAAGGCGACTTGGTCCTTCTTTACGATCAAGCCAATGATAAATTGGGGGCAGGTAAGTTTGAACCCATGTGGCATGGGCCCTACATTGTCAAGTGTGTCTTACAGAAAGGTGCCTATGAGCTATGTGATTATGAGGGAAATGCATTGTCACAACCCTGTAATGGGTTGTATCTCAAAAAGTATTATGCGTGAGATTCGTGTAATAACTTTTGTACATTAGTGTGTTAATTCATTAGTGTGCGTTTTGATTTTTGGTGTGTTTGTTTGCTTTGCAGATGTATGTTTTCCAGCTTATCCTGTGTTCCATTTGGTGTGCAGATGTCATTAGGTCATTACGTTGGTTTTGCTGATGGTGCTTGTCGTAGCACATGAAACCTATCTTCCATAGCATGGGTACTCTATGACCCTATGGCGAGCTGATTAACTTACAAGGTATATGCGTTGGTTGAACAACCAATAATATTACTGAATATAGTGCAGTAATTGAGCTCTTGTCAGAAGCAGTTGCTCTTGGCATTAGGGATTTAGTTGTCAAATTGGATTCGTAGCTCGTTGTGTTACAATTAAACAATCATTATTCAGTAAGGAATCCACAAATATTGTGTATGTATCTATGTGTTAGATTGTTGGAAAGAAATTTTGATTACATTACATGTCAACATATTCCACGTAATTTAAATACATTGACTAATGCATTAGCAAATTTTGTTCTTGATAGACATTTGTGTCATTTATAAAACTGAATCATGTTATGAAAACACAAGTAGAAATAAAACATGCATATATATATATATATATATATATATATATATATATATATATATATATATATATATATATATATCACATCTGCTAGAGTGTTTACATCAAAATGTCAAAAAATAGAGTGTTCTAAGACACTTGGCTTCCAAAGCCTACACGGTGTAAAATACTAGATGAACTATCAAACTGCATGATGATCATGATAGCACGAGACCGCCCTGATCACTCGGTCTAATAGTTGACACAGTCTCGCAGAGACTCCCACAGTGTGTCTCTGCCAATGCAGTGGAACATCGTCGATAGTGGCATAATCTGGAACCCCTCAAGTGATTGCCTCTAGATTGCGTTCCATCTCAGCTAAGGGGTCAGCCCCTTCCTCGTAGTCCGCACCCACTATCGGATGGGTAACTCGTCATGCTATTGGCGACATGCCTGGTGGTCTCTCTGGTACCACATATGCACATTTATCATAAGTTGAGTCTTAGTTCACACTTTTTTAAAAATCATAAAAACTTGAAAAAAAAATCAAAAAACAAGTTTTTACCTGCATAGGTCCACTGTTCACCTGGTGGCAGAGGTAGATCTGGATTCCCTCTGAAATTTGTGCCAGCATAAGCATAGTCATCTACCATAAGCAGTTCTTGTTCAAGCCAAGCGAAGAACTATTGTGGATAATGCATATGTTGACTTGTGCCTCCTCGAGGCATGAGATGGCTCCATATCACAAGCCTCAAATCTTGGGGGGCAGGATGTGGTAGTTCTGCCCATTGATACCAGAGGAGCAGTATTCGCTCCAAGAAGGTCACTAGTATAGAACCGAACCCGAATTGATTCAGGTGTCTGTGCTTACCCTTGGTCAGTTGGCACTTCATATTCACCAAAAGGCCTCCACACTAGTTAAAGATGGTGGGGGTAAGACATGCGACAGCATACTGAAACTAATACTTGGAAGCCTCATGCAAAGCTTGCGTGTCGGATACACGTGCTATGGTCAACAAAATTGTTCTCGGAATGAGGTTATTGGTCATTGTTGCAATCTTCACCTTACCTCCATTGGTTATCTCGACACTAGAACAATATCTATGGACTAGACTCCTAGTACTTTCACCTCCTTGGCGAGATCCAAAGAGTTGAACTAATTCTCCTCAACGGGATAATCCCGTGATGAAATAATTTTCCATCTCCTCCAATTCCAGTTCTTATCCTTTGATGATGAAGATATCTCGATCTACATCCCAAAGGCTGATCAGATAGGGTAGCAACTCCATCTAAGCCCTCAACCCTGTGGTCCAGAAGAATTTTAGTAGGCCACAATCCCTTAGAGCATTTATACATGCCGGATCCTGAGATGCTTGGAAATACTCGGCCTCATGGCCTCCTTCTTTCCACTCCAAGACCATATTTCTCCTGCAAACAACATTTGAACACTTATTAATGCTTTTTGCATGGATAAAAATCTTCAAATTTTTCTTAAAAGAGAGTTTTTAACTTTTAAAAATTTCTCTCAGCGCCATCACGCATGTTTTTCAAAATAGTGCGATGGCATCGCGCTCGAGCCCAATCGCGGGTCCAATGACCATACTCGCGATGGTCGCTGATGACCTAAAATTTTAAAATCCTCCTTTCTAGCCTAAATTTTACCATTAAAATTGCATAAAAAAGTAATGAAATGCAAGAGCAGGGATGAGGCTCTTACCTGTCGCAGATGGATCATGAAATGGTACCCTGGATCTCCCGCAACAGCCACTGGAAAATCAAGGAAATTAGGGCACAAAAGCACTTTCGGAGCTCAGTTTGGTAAAATGGTAAAAAATGAAATTACCTATTTATAAGTTTTCAAAGTCATTTTGTCAAATATTTTTGTAATATTTTAATATTTTCTCGATATCAGTGATGGGTGTGTTTCTTGTGCAGTTACAGGTACCTTCAATGTGAACAGTGATCATTATTGACCGATTCTAGGATTTTTATTTTATCTCTTTTTTCAGACTCATTAAATAAACGAAAAAGGAACCCCCGAGAGTCATCTTTCAGCTCTTTTCTGACTCTCGAAATTGAAAATATTTCCGAGTACTTGTCATTTCGGACTCATTAAAGTAAATGAATCGACATCATCTCAATATATGTTTACCCCTTTTTCAAGATGAGACTGACTATTTAAGAAAAAGGTACACCTTGATCGACATGGTCAAGAGGTTCCCTCGGATATTGTTTTCTACCTTTTCGAATTCGAGGGACAAATTATGAAAAGGGACATGATGAAGTTTTATTTTCTGTTTATTTTTCAAACTCTCTAAACATGAAAAAGATACTGAGTATTTCTTATGTCGGGCTTGTTAAAACTTTGCAACAAAGGACTCGTCACCTTGATGAGACTGAGCTTCTCCTTCTTGGGGCTCATAAAACTTATTAGGATGGATTCATTCGAAGAATGAACTTACATAACAAGCATATGCTGTCCCCTTCAAGCTTGTGATAAGATAATTGGGGTACTCGCTAGAAATAGCAGGGAAAATGAAGATGAAACATCCTTTGTATAGGCAGCATGTTGCTCTTGAACATGACACTATTCTGCTCTTGTGTCAGGTTTGGGATATCCTCACTCAGTCACTTGTCCTCCCAGGTTTGGTTGATCCATCTTGCCTCTCATTTGACTATTCCACACTATCATCATGACCTTTAATCCCATGTTGGGTCAGATTCTTCCACACTCTGGAGTCGTGTCGCCAATATGTTCAAGAGAAGTTCAATCTGTAGTTATTTACCTATACATTGTTTGAGTCATTGCTACAGTCCTGAATATCATACCACTTTATTCCTTGTTTCATGTCGATGACGGGGGATTCATCATTTCCATCCTTCGATGGGTCACTTCTTGTCGACTTCAGCTCACTATCCAGGAAGATGAATTAGGAACTCCCTTTCAGTACGTTAGAGCTTGCATGCCTTAATGGCAAGTTCTTCGCATCTGATGACAAGTTTTCACAATTGGCCTTCGATTGGGTGATTCCACGAGTGTTTGACATCAGCTTCATTTTTCCAATTCAAGGATTTTACCATCGTACCTTGAGGGCCATTGTCATTATTGGTGGTTTCTCTCGTACCTGTTAACATCCACATCATTGGCCAGTAATCAGGTGGTTTTCTAGCATGCTCGACTTCAACACGTTTATTCGCATGTTAGGATTCGTGCATTGATCGAGTCAGGATGGAACGCAAGACCCTGAGTCTTGTCTGTTATGGCTCAGGATGCATGGAGTTTTATGTTATTCATAATTGTACACATGTTTCTATTATATAGATGGTTGTGACCATACCATGAGACTTTATATTCATGATCATCCTTGTTATCTAGATGGTTGCACCCATACCATGGATCTTTTATTTAGTCTTCGTCGTCCGGATGGCTACTTCCATGTCGTGGATTCTTGTCTTGATCTCAAATATGTATATGTATATGTGTCCTTGATTTGCAGGTCTCCTGACAGTGCGTGTACTCTTCCTTGCCAAAATCTTGTAAAGCATCTCAGTCATCACTCCGCATTTTTCCTTCATGCTTTATGGGGCATCTGTTACACAATATTTTTTCACGCCTCCTATACTTCCAAGTGACATACCTTGAAGTGCCCGAAACATGATCATTATACAGTATACTCATTAATGTATACAACTGAGATCCCTCCTTTAACTTTTCTTGGAAAATACCTAGAGCTTTCCCTAAAGAAATGGCTCTTGAAACCCTAAAATGCGAGTCATCGCTCTTATGAAGCTCAAAATTGCAATGATCACATGTTGCACCTTGTTAAGTCAACGATGGCATCACTCTGTTCTCTCTCATACTCACGATGGTCTCATAAAGGAAGCTTTCCCAAAGAGGATGAGAAGCTTTGTGATCTAGAAGCTTTCAGAGCAGCGAGTTGGAGGTGGTTTCGCATAGATGAGATTGAATCATCCTAATTTGACCTCTTAGTCTCATCCCTATGAAATACCTCCTTAAGATGTGGGCCTAATACTATCTTTGGAGGAGGTCTAACTCCCTCTCCCAGCCTATAAATTCCCCTCTACCATTCCCAAATGGTTGATCTATGTCCATTTGCACCCTATGCTGAGCTTGTGCTTAGAGGTTATTCATTAGACTTGGAGAAGGAGTGTTGGAGAGTTTCTTGGCTTGGACTTGGATTACCACTCAAGGAGAGCCTTTCAACATCAAGGCTATGGTTGTAAGCTTCCCCTTTATTCTTTAAATAATAATACAATTGTTGGTTCATCTTCCCAAAATATATATGTTCATTGTTGAAAATAGCAACAAGAAATGCTAAAATTAGCATTGCTATAAATAGCATTTCAGGATATATTCCAATTTTGATTTGTCCTTCAATCAAAATTGAGAATTAAAATTTGAATTTAGTCTCACTAGCTCTTTGAAAAAATAAATAATTAATTCATCTTGAGTTAATTAGTTGGTGAAATTCAAACATGAAGTCTTTGTGAAGTCATGCAACAGTTATCCTTTTGTTGAGGAAGTTATCCTTTAATTAAGGAGATAAGGATGAGTTGTATTTGAGTTATGATTAGTTATCTCAGTTAACTGAGTTAAGTCCAGTTAAATTAGTTCCAAACAGTTTGTGGAACTAATTGTGAGTTTAGTCAGTTAATGCATGCATTCATGCAACTAGTGTTCTCCAGATAACTGAATATTATCTCATAAATAACTCATGCATGTCAGTTCAGACAAAGACCCAGTTGAGATTAAAGGCAGGGACAATGTACTTCAATTGCTAGAATATTCCCATGTGAATATCTCTTGCATGTAGAAGGAATTCATTCCTTGAGGATTACGTAGTTAGTACAGAGGTCATAGCAGTGTGTGAGGTGAGAATCACACAGGTGGCAGCTGAAGGACCAAGGAGAAACTGCGCAAGGAAATAAGAGGCTTGGAGGACTGAAGGAAGGCATATGTGTTGTTTGTTCTGTCTATGAGCAACAGTGAGGGATTGTACTGAGAGCTGGATAGTTGTGAGAGCTAAAGCTTGAGTAATCCTGAGATATTTCCACTTGTATGATAATACAGATAGCGAGGTTTTTAGTTGAGGCTTTCCCTAGAGTATTCTTCTATGTTTCATGTGTGATTGATTCTTCTTCTCTGTTATATGTGTTCTATTTGATCTTACTCAAAATTGATTAAGCTTCTGCAAGTTTGATTGTAGAAGTAGATTAAGTATTTTTCTTTAGTACATTGCATAATTAGTTTAATCTACAGTGAGAATTTCTACATGGTATCGGAGCATAGGTGATCAAAGCAGAGAACAGTATACAAAGAAGGGAGAAGTTTGAAGTTCTTGATTGTAGGTAAAAAAATCAATTTCTTATCACACCTCAAAGTTCACCAATGGCATTGAATGGCTTGAGACTCGAGTATGCCCTGGATGGTATCTCGAATTACATAGCATGGAAGGATCGCATGGAAGCAATATTAGAGGATAATGGTTTGAAGGACTTCATTGATCAAGAAGTCCCCAAGCCAACAACAGTTAATGCCAAAGGAATGAAGGAATGGAAGAAATGTGTGGTGAGAGTGAGGAGGATTCTTCTGGAGGGAGTTCAAGACCATATTGTCTCGAGTCTCCATGGTGTTTCTGAGAAAACAAGTGTTGATTCGAACTACTAGTCCCACTAAGATGGGTAGCTATCTTAGAAACAAATAATCAAAGCGATTCGAGATTTCCTTTAAGTGTAATAGATAAGAGGGAAGAAGAGAGGACCAACCTGGATCTTCCACTTGGATCCCTGCTTGATTTCTCTCTCCCTTGATAGAATTTGCCACTCATCTCCTACTTGTCCTGCTTCAAAGAGTACTTGCAGAGTCAAAGTAACAGAAAACCATCAAAGCATCTCTATCTAAAACATAATAAACAATGCAGAATCAGAAACACATTGACCATACAATTGCATTCATAAACAATAGGATTCATAAATACACGATTATATGGAGGAAAACTCAAAGAACTTTATTAATAGTAGAAGAGAGGATTACAACCTACTGTCTGATCCAGCATCATCCTCCTAACATAGAAGCACTCTTCACCTCATGAAAAGCAAGATCACCCAACAATACAATGTCTCTTCTCACAGATAAACCAACAACACTTCCTTACAAATTACAAAATTCCAGCCTCCAGATCTCTTAGGTGAGGGATCCATTTATAGATGTCTTGCAAAGGTGTGAGTCAGCTCTAGGTTTTTGATAGTTCTTGGTTCCACTTGGAGATTTCATTGATCTCTTACTCACCCCTGGGCAAATTCAGAGAGGCAAGTGTCCTGGGAGAAGTTTTTGGAAGATTCCATGAGCTTCCACTTAGCAAACTGTCTCTGCCATTTGTCTATTCTCGCTCATCACACCCTACAGAAGGCCATTTTAGTATGCATCGCACCTTGACCATGGAGCAGTCAGTATGGTCCAGTTTTGGCCAGCTTTGAGTGGTTTTTCAGGTGGAACTTCTAGGAAATGTTGTAATCAGTTGACCATGATCCTTTAGGGGATGAAACAACACTTTTAGGGACTAAAGAGCCCTTGGTTTATGGACATATGAGTTTGGGGTTGCAATGCCCAAATATGTCTATAACACATGGGAAGGAGACTCTATATTCAATGTGGAAGACATTGAAGGACCTATATCAGAACAGCAGCGACCAGAGGAAGCTGGTGCTAAAGGACAAGCTTCGGAAAATCAAGTGTGAAAAGGGCGACACGATCTCTACATATCTGAACAAGCTCACCACCTGCAGAGATGAGATTGGAAGTGTAGGAATCACGATAGTTGATGATGATATGGTGAGTCTTGCTCTCCTCGGTCTTCTTAAGAGTTGGCATAGCTACCAGGACTCAGCGAATGGAAGAGAGAAACTGCCAGATTGGGAACGACTGTGGTTGAATTTGATGCGGGAGGAGATTAGGAGAAGCACCAGAGATGGTTCTTCATCTAAGCATGATGATGAAGAAAATCTAGCCTTAGCAAGTAAGGTGTGGAAAGGGAAAGGGAAGGCTTCCCATTCCAAATTGAGTTCTTCCCATGGTGGGAAGAAGATTGACAAATCTAAAGTGAGATGCTTTAATTGTCATGAGGTGGGAGATTATGCTACTAATTTTCCATTGAAGAAATCCAAGAAGGGATCCTCGAAAGGATCAGATGGTGAGGCACTGGCCTCATAATTCGAATTGGATTTTACCCTCATTGCATGCATGGTTTCATCAATGGTGGGTTGTGTTTGGTACCTGGATAGTGGAGCCTCATTCCACATGACCAACCATAAGAGTTTATTCAGTACCTTGGAGGAGAAAGACCTCCAGATGCACATCGAGATGGGCGATGATGGAAAGTATCGTGTTTCACGTGAAGGTACAATTGTGTTTCAGAGGGAGCGTGGAGCTCCTCTCACCCTAACTAATGTAAAGTATGTGCCTCGACTGAAGAAAAACTTGGTATCTTTCACAATGTTGGAAGACAAAGGCTATGATGTAGTCTTCAGTAAAGGAAAGGCATTCCTGAGACACATAGCCACAGGTCAGACCAAGAGGATTGGGATTTGAGTGAAGAATCTCTACAAGCTAGAGGTAGATGATTGTGCTGCATTGAGTTCCAAAATAGAATTGGTGCAAAGCCAAGGTATTGGCGAGTTATGGCATAGAAGGTTGGGCCACTTGCACCATGGGGCCTTGAAGATAATGCAGCAAATTTCTATCGGGATTCCCAAAGGTAAACTTGAGCAAGTGGACACATGCAAAGGTTGTACCTTGGGTAAGTATGCAAAATCTTCCTTTCATGATCAAGACAGTCGAGTTGAAGAAATCTTAGAGCGAGTTCATACAGATGTGTGGGGACCATTCTCGACAGCCTCCACCACTAAACAAAGGTATTATGTGATTTTCATTGATGATTTTTCTCGTAAATGCTGGATCAATATCATGCAGAAGAAGGATCAAACCTTCTCAAGGTTTTGTGAGTTCTGTTATCACTCAGGTTGTTCCCCAAAGTTGTAAGAAAGGGAATACGGTCGAGGTAACCACAGGCCAATCTTTTAGATACAGATTCTAGCCAATCTGCATCCAGAGAGGGCTCTCTCTTTATAATTTAGCTTTGTTTTGAGGTATATTAGGCTAGCTATGAAGTGCAAGGGTTTTGTTTTGAGTTTGGTTGGAGGGATGGAGATTCAATAGAACAGTGAGGCAAAACTGAGAAGTTTCAGTTCATTGGGAATGATGGAGTCAAAGAAGGATAGCTTCCTGGATTAGGTTTCTTATCAGAGGAGGTATCACAGAGCAAGGTACTCAAATATGGAACAATTTATATGCTGGAATCAGATGGAATGGAGTCAATGGGTGAAGGGAAATTAAGAATCCTTCATCATGTTGACAGAGGGAAAATGGCTGACTACTGTTAAGGAGCAGTTAAGAATTCCTTAGCAAATATTCAAGATGAAAGAATCAGGGGAAACAGGAGCAATTAAGAATTCACTGTTTATTCTAATTCTGAAGAAAACATTGATAATAACAAAGACTGAACACAGAGTGCAATCAAGCAAGTTCTGAGTTATTCTTTCTCTCTATTATTTAGATCATGAAACATAGATGATAAAACATAGAAACTGTAAAACACAAGTTAGAGGGGACTTATTGATCCATAAGATGATTCAATAATTCTGTAAAATGGTCCTCTGCATCAATTCCTCATTCAGTAAGCCAGACAAAAATGGTTCCAACAGCCTTTTTATTCAAAAACTCTGTATTACAGCAAAGTCTGAGAATGCTTCCCAATAAACCAACCAACCCCCAATACTTCATCTTGGGGGGGGGGGGTATTTATACAAAAGACATCAAAATATCTTACATAATATCTAATAGAAATATTATCTGGTGATCATTAATGCATTTTACAAAGATAGAGACAGACAGTCTCAAAAATAGGGGAACAATAAATTGATGTAATAAATTGATGTTGTGCTGGCTGTTCCGTCTTTATGAGATGTACTGGAGGTAGGTGCTGCGAATCGTCTCACAGCCGTCTTCCATTGATACTCTATGCTAGTTGCTCTGTCTTGGTCGGACTTTCTTTAACTCTTATGTGATGCGCTTTGACCCGCATGACTTTGATTCATTTCTGTTCTCCACATTATAGTAGATGGTCCAAATTTTCAACTAACTAAAGATAAGTTCATAGAATCTTTAACATACTTTGCCACCACTTTGGTCCTGGTAATTTATGTCTCTGAAGCTTCCTTAAAGTTTCGTCAGTTTCTGTGTATCTGAAGAAATTAGGTGGGATGGTGAACAAATGTTTCACCTCGTGCTCAATGTAGAACAAATTTTCCAAGCTGTCGTAGAGGGCTTGGCCAGATGGAAGTGCCTTCTCTCTTGAAGTACTTGATGATGTATTAACTTGATCAACAACATATGTATTCAATTTATATACATAGTCTTTGTGTTTCATCAGACGATCATTACTTCCCAAAGGACTTGGCAAACCTTTTTCATGCAAGACTGTAAACTTTTCTGTGAAAGAATTAATCTCTACCTGCATGTCCTGGCATCTCCTTTCCAAATTTTACATTAGAGTTCTCATGGTTAGAACTCTCTTGATGTCTAAAATGGTGCCTGTTCTGTCTCTAATTTCCAGTGCTTCCAATTCTTCACTAGTCTTGGTGTACAAAAAATGTATCAGCCAGTTAGCTTGTTCAGGCATGTGTCCCAATAAGGCTCTTGTTTTTTGAATCTCCACTTGGGCCACTCTTATCAAGTCAATCTGCTCATAAATGGTTTGGATATACCTCCATACATCACTAAGGGATTGAGTGATGTTGGTCGACAAAATTCCTCTGATTTCTGCTAGAGGTTTATTCAGAGAGAGACCTTTTTCTAATGCTCTCACCTTATTCTCCAATGTTTTGACCTCCCTTATTTTCTCTGCCACATTCATCTTGGACTTATCATAACTTTGTTCAACTTTTGCCAACTTCTCCTTTACTTGCTTCAGCGCTGACACTTGGAGCTTCAATTCTTCCATGGCTTTTATCAGCTGTTCTGTACTCATAGTAGTACTATTGCCTGGTGCTGTTGCTGAGGTACCTGTGATGATCTCTGCAGTTGATGCCGGGACAGTTGGAGGCAATGTTGTTATAAGTGTGGAGGGGGCAGTAGTGACTGTTGGGACTATTTCAGGTGGATGGGAGGTCGACTCTCCCTGCTTTTCTTGTAGAGATTTCTCCAATGCCTACTCTATCTCACTCAATCTCTCATTCAGTCTCATGAGTAGGTCCATCATGTTCTCTTTAGATTTTTGTTGTACAACTTCTGCAGTCTGTGGATGCATAGAAGGAGGCAATTTCAGCTGTTTTCTGAGGGCGGAAATGTCCTCTTCTTTCTTTTTCATTAGTGCCTTTATGCCTTTGGCATCTTTGGGATCATGTCCCAGTTCAATGATAATTTCTTCCAAGGATTTGATCCTGTTGTCCTTTGCTAGAGAAGAAGCTTTCTCCAAATCTAACTGAGCGGAGGTATTATTCAATGAGTTTTGTAATTTATGAGCTAACATAGCTTTATCAGCTAGCGTGGAGTATACCATCTCTCCAGTCTGTTTATGCAGCTCAATCTGGTCTATTGGATGAATATCCTTGGCCAAGACCTCCAGATTTGTCCTGATGTAATCAGCTGCTGATTGTGGTTGCTGCACCTTGGGCTTGAAATAACTCATGATCATCTTTCCTTCTTTTATGTCATGTGTCGACATTAATCTTTACTTCTTTGTGGGAGTCATCTTAATATACTGGTTGTAAATTTGAAGCCTTAGTGGATCGTTCCTGGCCTTTATCTCAGTGAATGTCCTTTTGATGTCAGAGGGCTGCTTGCCTGGTGGCCTGGTAGATGAAACTTCCACACTATGCTGCCTTTCTAGCTCTTACCTATGTGAGCTAGTTGATGTCTCTATCACTGGGGAGGTCTGTTGGCTGGTTACCCTCTCACCTCTTAGACTTTCTATTGTTTCTTCAATGATTTCCTCTTCAGACAGAGGATTTAGTCTTTGCCTTTTTTCCCCTGGTTGTTCTGCAGGCCCACTGATAGGTGTGGCTTCTTCCCTGTCTCTTTTCTTGCCTCTTTCCTCATTTAGAGGAGTCTGTAATGCAGGAATCTCTGCTGCTTTGGTCTAGACCGGAGGAATTTGCCCCTGCTGATCAGTCATTGCTTGCTGCTCCGTGTCTGCCACTTCCTTGCCCTTAGAAGACCCTGTAACTGGTGCGCTGGTCTCTTGTACAGGTTGTTGTGAAGTTCCAACAGAGGATGTACCCACTCCAGTTTGCTGAGGCAGCTTGAAAGATACCTGTCCAAAAGAGTCCAGGTCAAGGGTCTTTTCGAGATCTTTCATAGCTTTTTCCATTTTTTCTTGTTCAGTAATCTCTTCTATTAATGTACCCTCTACCCACTCATCCTGATTAGCAAAGTGTTCAATTTCAGGGATCCTATGATGTATATAAGCCGATAACCTGTTTCTTACTTTTCTGTCACTTATAAAGCTATTTGGGTCATATGGCACCCACTAGAAACTTTTCTTCAATTTAAGGTCTTCCCCTAATATCTTATCAACATCTTCCCATGCCTCCCTCTTATTGATGATAAAAGGGCCTAACTGGTTTCTTACTCTCAGCTTAGCCTTTTTCTTTACATTGCAAAAGTGGGTTAAATCTGCATTGATAAGCTTCCTGAAATACTCCAGTGCAAACAGTCTCATGGGCAAATATTTGGGCAGCTTGTAAGGGCACAGTTCACAGCCATATATTCTGATTTCGGTGTGATTTTGGAAGAGGTACCAGTCACTTATTCTGTTGTTTTTGCAGAGCTGTAAAATCTTCTTTATATCACCAGAGAGCTTAGGAGGAGGAGCTCCTATCAATAGAGTGGAGGTTGGATGTACAAACAAGTCAATGAATTCACAGTAGGTATAAGGGAATTCACAAACATTGTGGAAGACCGAGGTCCAAAAGATCACAGACCTCCGCTCTCCTTTGGAATCCAATTTCCTGATGGGAAATGAGAAGCTATTTGGCTGATAATATAGTAGAAGGTGGTATATGAATGAAGTGTACTTGAAGACTCCTTCTCTGTCCAGATTTATGAATTTCCCATTGATTTTATTGGCAATGAAAGAGGCATAATCATATTTGATAGCAGGAGGCTGTCCTGGAGTAAACATTGACAACATAACTAAGATGGTCTCATCAACAAATTCACTGGTTTTGAATCCCAAGATAAAAGAAATCATGTCAAGAATAAGCCTGCCAATTTCAGTAAACCAGGAATGCACATAGGGAGGTGGGCCTTGGGGATGGAGATCCAGTTTCATGAATAAATGAGCAATCCAGGTTATTTCTGCATTGGGCAATTGAGAGCCTTGCTCAAGCAAAAATCCCATGGAAAGAGGAGCAAGGGGCTGAGTGGGATGGAAGTGTAACATCTCATTGATAGATTCAGCAGTTATGTAGGAGAGAATAGTTTGGGATGGGGTCATAACTGCTTTACTAACAGGGTCATAGTTAGCACAGCAATGGTGAATAATATCTGGGAACACATTGACTGAGGGAAGGTAATACCTGGGGAGATTAGATTCCCATATTCCAAGGATATCAGAATTACTCAAATGACTATTCCTAATTCGGCAAAATGCCTGGAGATGGTTCATATCACCAGATAACTCTTTTATCTTAAAATCTCTGTCAGCCAAGGGTGACCAACCCGGTCTTTATGATGTGCATTGAGGGGCACCACATTGAGGGCTACGGGAGCTTCCATTTTTGGTTTTTGTATCTTTAAACTGGAGGTCGGGTTTCTGTAGGAAAAGGGGCAAAATAGCAGTGGTTCTGGTGTCCTCGTATGGCAACTGTGGACTATTTTCAGCTTGAATTTGGCTCTTTTAGGTAAAATTCACAGAGGAAAAACGAAATTACAGGTTCAGGAAGTGAAAACGGGTTAAATACCTGTGTTTAGGCGAAAAACAGTGCGATTCGCAAGTTGACCGATGAGTTGCAGAACATGGCACTGTAATTTCTTGACCGGGTGGCGGACTGGGTGCTCGAGCAATCAACGAACGTAATGTGCATGGAAACAGTTCGCAGAAAAAGTAAATGAAAATGACATTTTCCCGATAATTTAACAAAATTTGGCTTTGGCGGGTAATTTTGACATTTAATGACAGATGACGTCAGCGAGGAGACAGGTTGTCGTTTAGCTGGGGTACGGAATGGTGACGTGGAGGTGACGTCAGCTGAGGGCCCACGGGAGGGCGGTAAGCGGTTTTGGCCCGCACCTCTTATGGGCCAGAGTGGTTTTAGGCGGAGAGGCGGCGAGCACGGCGGGAGTGCGCCACGCGTCCAAGGTACGGGCGCAATACTGCCGACTCCCCAGGCGGTAAACTTCGACAGTGGAGGGGCTCGCGATATGATCGTGGCCGTTGGATGAGCAGGCCCAGATCTAACAGTCGACGACATTGGGATATGGCAGATGGTTAATGTGCGGGGCCTGATATATAACAAACGTTAAAAATATATCAGGGTTGTGCTTATTGGTTGGCGGGGTTTGTTTAAGTCAGGTTATTAATTAACCAGTCGTTAATTAACCCTTTGGATGGCGCGAGGGCGGGTTATTAACAAATCCCAAATGGATCTATTAATCCCCTATTATGTTAAGAGTATAGTCATATTTCGACCTGGGGTAGGATATTACATATTGGGGGTTTTTATGTGATATATATACAATACGGGGATCAGAATAATTTACACGGGATTTACAGAAAATAGGGTTAGAGTTAATATGAGAAATATGTTGAAAAAGAGCACTAAGTTATAGAGTTTAAAAACTTAGGCTTAAGGATACAAGTTTATGTGTGACTTTGCACAATCTCCTAAGTAACCAGGGTTTTACTTAGGCCTTTTTATGAAATGAGATGAAGTAATTTGGGGATATTGAGTAGATCTCAATATCTCTAAGGGGAATTAGCAAGTGATTTGGAGAAAGGATGGAGGGGAGTTAGTCATGCTTCTGTCATAGTACCTGTGATAGAAGTAAGATTTAATCATTCTGAGAGACGAAACTTATCACAAGTTTCTTTCTGCAACATCAAAA
Organism: Pinus tabuliformis; assembly: GCA_031772625.1. NCBI lineage: Eukaryota > Viridiplantae > Streptophyta > Pinopsida > Pinales > Pinaceae > Pinus > Pinus tabuliformis. The sequence continues at coordinate 1,619,103,709 of CM062818.1, forward strand.
CTATCTACCCAACCTACAGTACCTGACATTTTTTCTTCTTTTGCCATTGGGTGCACTTGAACTGGCAAACCCTCATTCTCTTCTTTTCTTTTCACTGCATTCCTATCTAGATCTACCCTTATCAAATCCAAGGGCTCAGGTTTAACAGTTGAGCTCCTTAGCTTCTCAACTTATCTGTTTATCTTCCAAGATTGAACAGTTTGGACAGATTCTATTCTCTATCGCTAAAACAGAAAATTGAAATATGAACTAGCCAATATTAAGTTGTTTGGCCATTCATCAACTGCAGCATGAAGTTCAACAAACTGCACATGAAACTTTATTTACAGAACATGAAATAGTAGTGGCATTTGGACTTGCACACTTTCTTGGTCCTTTTTCTTTGGGGTTCATTTCTTTCATTTTTTCTTTTGACCATTTCATTCTTTTTACCCTTTGATTTTTGTTTTAGGGTATACCCTCTTACATTTTTTAATTTTTTTGATCTTTCACAATATGGAAACCTGTACAGCAGGGAAAGAATGAACATATTACAGAGCTGATAAATTCAATCATGAAATATGACACCTATTGGTATAGGAGCATAACATTGGCTCCACTTGGGGATGGCTTTTCCTGGTGAAAATTCAAGAACAACAGGTTAGATGGCCTTCTAAGCGACTCTTGCTGCACTCTGAAATCTTCCTTTGTTGTAGTTTAGAAAAATTGTACAAAAGGACCATGTAAAATATATACATTTCTCTTGGGCTGAAAACAAAAATAGTAAAATTCCTTCACTGTTTCTCAAAAAAATTTGCACATTCTTTTCTATTCTGATTACTGTAAAAAGCTGTATAAACTGAACTTTGCTATGTACAAGTTAGAGTCAGGATATATCAACAAACTGGATCAAAATAGTGTTTCAGCACCCGACCATTAACAAGCCCTTCTTCTACTTATGTACCATCCAGGCTTTTTAGAAAGTATGTATTGTTGCCTTGTGAAGCCTGAATAATAAAAGGTCCCTTTCATAGGAAGTCAAACTTCCCATGTTTTCCTTTATCTTCTCTTCTAGAATCCCATTTCAAAACTTTGTCTCCTATGAAAAAATCTTCTGCCTTGGTCCTCTTATCAAATATCTTCTTGAGTTTTTCTTGTAATACTTGGGATCTTTGGTATACCTCTTCTCTAGTTTGCTGCAAATGTATAGTCTGATTTATCCTTCTTTGAATGTCATTGGGTTCCACCTGAGCTTCTTGTAGTAATTTCATCATAGAGATTCCTAAGGATGAAGGAAATACAACCTCCATGCCATAGACTAACTCATAAGGGCTAGTCCCAATGGATCTCTTGGTAGTTAATCTGTCTGCCCATAGTGCATTGATGAGTTTCTTATGCCAATTTTTCTTGTTTTCTTCCAATACTTTCTTAATAATATTGATCAGGCTTTTATTGGAGGACTCAGCTAGACCATTACCTTGCGGGTAATAGGCTGTGGAATGGCCTAAGGTGATGTGATACTTGTGACAGAAACTGATCATTCTCTTGGATTTGAAAGCAGTAGCATTATCAGTTATAATCTTTTCAGGGCAGCCAAATCTGGACAAGATGTCGGTTTCTAAGAATTGTATGATCACTAAATCATTAGCTTGTATACAAGGGATGGCTTCTATCCATTTGGTGAAATAATCTGTAGCAGTCAAGATCCATTTATGTTGGCCAGAAGAGGGAGGATGGATTTCCCCAATGAATTCTAAACCCCATTGTTGAAATGGTCTTTCAGTGGAAATTGGTTTAAGGGGTAGAGGTAAAAGTTTCCTCTTGCCTTCAAAAATTTGACATTTATGGCAAGCAGTGACAAACTTTTTGACATCAGCAAACAAGGTTGGCCAGTAAAATCCAGCCCTTAGATTTTGTCAGCAGTTGATTTCCAGTACAAATGTCCACCACAGTCCCCTGCATGAAATTCTTTGAGTACCTTGTCAGCTTCATCTTTTATTAGACAATTTAATAGAACACCTTCATGATTCTTCCAAAAAGAGCATTATCTAAAATACAAAACTTTGAAGCTTTCATTTTTAAGAACCTTTTCTTTGTTCTGGATAACCCTGGAGGAGCTTGCAGGTTTAATAATACATAACATATATCAGCATACCAAGGTGATTCTAGGAAGGCCTGGCTGATTTGTGGAGTCGCCATCTCTTGTTCATTATCCAGTTCATTGATATCCAGGGCTTGGCAATTGGTTTCAGTCATGAGTTTAGCCAATCCCTGTCCTTTTATAAGCTTTGTAGGTTTTATTTCAATATCATACTCTAATATAGTAGCAATCCATTTACCTCTCTTGCCTTCAATCCCCTCTTGGGTTAGGATATCTTTGACAACAGTGCTTGGTACATAAGCTATTATATGAGAGTATAATATGTAGACTCTGAAATCTTTGATGGCTTTCACAAGTGCATAAGCTTGTTTTTCCATGATTGGGTATTTAAGTGGCGCATCTCTGAGTGCTTTACTAAAAAAGGCTATGGGTTTTTCACATCCTTGATCATCTTTCTGTAGTAAAACAGTAGCAATAGTGTGTTCTGATGCAAATGAAAATATTATGAAGTCTCTGTCAAATTTTGGGCTTGTAAGGACTGGTGTTCTGGTCAAAGCCATTTTGATTTCTTCAAATGCTTGTTTAGCTTCTACTGTCCATTTAACCTTGGAATCTTTTTTCAGCATATTGTTCAGCAATCTAATTAGCTCAGCCAGATTGGGCATGAATCTTCTTAAAAAATTGATTTTCCCTAGGAAAGCTTGAAGTTCTTTGACATTTCTGGGATGGGGTATTTGTAAAATGGCTTCTATTATGTCAGGATCAATTTTGATGCCATCTTTAGAGATTATATGACCTAACAGTTTGCCTTCCTCTAGACCGAACAAGGATTTCTTAGGATTTAAAGAAATACCATATTTTCTGCATGTTAAAAACACTTGTCTTAGATGATCTAAATGTTGCTGATCTGATTTGGAAAACACAGTGAGATCATCTAGGTATATGACTAGAAAATCATGAATTTCTTTAGCAAAAGCTATGTCCATTGCACGCTGGAAGGTTGCCCCTGCATTCTTGAGTCCAAATGGCATTTTCACATATTTGAAAGTTCCCCATGGGGTTGTAAAAGTAGTTTTTTCCTGATCATCAGGGTGAACTAAAATCTGATTGAAGCCTGAAAACCCATCCAGCAGTGAAATTCTAGAGGCACCTACTACCCTTTGTAAAATGTGGTCCATCTTAGGTAAGGGATAGTGGTCTTTCAAGGAAACCTTATTTACATTCCTTAAATCTACACATAATCTGATTTCTCCTGTTTTCTTCCTAGTGGGCACTAAATTAGAGACCCATTCTAAAAATCTGATAAGTACAATTATCCCAGCTTCATACATTCTTTTGACTTCCTTTTCAATTAAAGGGAGTAGTACAGGATTGACCCTTTTGAGTTTTTGCTTGAAAGGTTTCTGATTTTCTTTGAGGGGTATTGTATGTTGAATCACAGAAGTATCATAAGATTTGAGATCTTCATAGCTCCATGCAAAAACATCCTGGAATTCCTTGAACAGTTCAACATATTTAAGCTTTTGGTCAGGAGGCAAAGTTTTGGACAATTTTATCATTTTAGGATTTTGTTCAGTTCCTATATTACAGTCCTCAATGTCTGCGTTTAAAGGCTGCATTTTGGGTTTCTTTGGGATATCATTAGAATCAAAGAAATCTTCCAAAGGAGTTAATCCCGTGGGCAAATAATTGTCTTTTAAATCAATAACTTCGGATTCTCCTCCAATAGCCTCATCAATGTCTATTTCTTTAAGATCTTGCAACTTTCCCTTGGTAAATTTTGTTGGGTGAAGTATTCGTGTTGCAGTTTCTGCTAAAATTTCTGTTTCAATTTTGTTTATTTTTTCAACTTCTCCAACAGTGTTTGTGTCCATATTAGTGTTACAAAACTCTTCCTTTAGGGTCAAGAAATTGTTAATCTGAGTATCATTGTCAAACACTTGCCAATTCTTTACATTGTCTGGTATGGTTGGCCTGTGCCTAATCTCAGCTGTAAACTGATGATTGGGTTCAAATGGCAGTTTACAAGTGCTGGCAAATGTTGCCAAACTGTGAGCATGCAAATTATGTTTCCTTGGAATTTTGGCAAGCTGTGTTTCAAGAAATGTATTGAGGATTTCAATTGCTGCTCCTCTGTAAGATCTCAATCTTGGATCATTTGTGAGGAAGTTCCCTTTCATTTGTTGAATGACTAAATTAGAGTCTCCCAATATTGATACCCTAATTGCCCCTAAACTTTTGATCAGTTTAAGTCCTAGCAACAGAGCTTCATATTCAGCCATATTATTAGTGCATCTAAAATTCACCCTGTAAGCATGTCCTTCAGCATGATCATTTTCTAGGTTGTGCACCCAAATTCCTGCTCCTGCCCCTAGTTTATTAACTAATCCATCAAATTCCAAGTACCAGAGAATTTCATGTTTATAATTGGAATCAGGAGTTCCAACAATCTGTTTGCTAGGGAAATCTGGCTTTTCAGTTTCATCTTGTTTCTTTTTAGTGTCTGATATGTCATTGTTCTTTGAAATTTCTTGAATTTGAATACTAGCCTTTTTGTTTATAACTTTTTCTTGTTCAAGCGCCAGTACCTTGATATTAGTTGCAGGATTAATTTCAACATTGTATAGAATGAAGGAGTCCATGTCAGAATGCATAGAATAGATGGGAAAATTCTTGGGTTTCTCCTGACTGCTTACCACGTATTTCATTAGAGTTTCTCGATACAATCTTTTTGGCTGACCAAATACTGAAATGGTGGCATAGGACATGTCCAACTGTAAAGATCCTTGGAACTTTGCACCCCAAGATCTAGACAACAACATTCCATATTTTGGTGGTATGTCAGCTACCACTACATCCATTAAAATTGTCTTGGCAGGGTGTTGGACTAATGATACACATAAATATTTGATCAATCTTAGACATCTGACCTGGCTAGAATCAAAAGAGAACAAGTCTTTGTATGGCCTGGTCATATCTAGGTCCAACTTTTCCATTACAGATTTAGGCATTAAGTTATGGGAAGCTCCAGAATCAAACATGGCATTATGAAGTATTTTATCATGTATGTTCAGACTCACATAGAAAGGAGGAACTCCCCCATCTACTGATTTTCCGTTTACCTCAGAGCCAAAAATTAATTCTGGTTGGTCATCAAGGACGTTTACTGCATCTTTGTTTTCTGAAATCTGGAGTGATCTGCTAATTTGATCTCTGTAGACATCATGCTTAGCCAATTCTGACAATGGAATTGCTATCTTTAATTTGCCTATTTCGGTCTCAAGGTTGAAAGGTTTTTCTGTTTGTATTTTTGCATTTCGGGCAGTGAGATTTTCTTTTTCTGTTGTTTTTTCTATGTCTTTCTCTTTTATAGGAGTGGTGTTATGAGCTGAAGTTGCTTCTATGTCAATTTCTGGAGGTTCTTCCACCTTCCCTTTGGGAGGAGTGAAAGTTGAAGGTTGTTTATTAGGTTGTTGATTATCTGATACATCTTCAACTATTGGATGATTTGGGTTAGGAGTTGTTTTAGGAGGGGTTTGTACAGGAGGGTTCTTGATTTTAGCTTTGCTAGATTGCTTGGTTTCCTTCTGTTTATTGGTTTCATGGACATCTATCCTTCTATTTCTTAGATTGTACTGCTTGTGAACTTCATAGATGGTTGTATCATATCCTTCCCTAAAATCAAATGATTCTCCTGATTGAACTTGGAATTGATTAAGAGTGTGAGCCTCTTGGTCTTCTTGGGTCAAGACAATTTGTTGTTCACTATTGAGACCCATTAAGTTAATTTGAGTATCTTCTGTGGGCTAACTAGAAGTTGAAGCTTCAACAAAATTTTCTTGGAATGGCGGTCTAATATTTTGGTCAGGGCCAGCCTTTCCAGTATTAGGGTTCTGATTTTTTCTAAAATTTGGATTTCTCCCAATGTTGCTCGGTTGAACATCCTAAGGGGATTTCCTCTCAATTATTTCTACTCTATCATCAAGTCTATCCATGCCTTTGATTATGGCATCTAATTTCTGTTCGAATGCAGAAGGCTCTTCTTTGAAAGGTGTCCTCCTTTCGGCTCTAGCTCGAGCTCGTTTAGAAATCAGGTTGGCCTCAAGACTGACAGCTATACTCTGCATGTCTTCTAAGCTTCGAGGAGCTCTTTCCCTAAGCTGATATGCCATGTCAGAGTCAAATGCATCACGGAATTTGATCAAGGCCAAATCTGGTGGAGGTCTGAGATTCTGAGGAATAGAATTGTATACATTATTAAATCTGGAACAGTAACCTTGAACAGTTTCTTGTGGGCCTCTTTTCAAGTTTTCATATTCTGATAAGATGTGGAGAGGATCTTTCTTCTTTTCCCATCTGTTCAAGAAGGTTTGATAAAGAGTTTCTGGGTCAGCAATAGTGTTTGCAGGGAGTACTCTAAACCAGGTTCTAACATCTCCAATTAAGCTTTGAACAAATACTTTCATTCTCACATCATCAACATCAATCTCATAGTTTTCAAAATAGTCTGTCATTTTCTTAGTATGTTGTTGAGCTGTGTAAGTGCCAGCACCATCAAAATAAGTGATTTTGCTTTGATAATATTGAGGCATAGCCCTTAGATTTTCAGGTAATTGTAGGGGAGCATAACGGTTTGCCATGTTTGCAGAGATAAGTGTAACAGCTGGAAGAGCAGGGATAATAGTGGAAATATATGCTATGGTTGGAGTGGGAAGGATGGTTTGAGATGCTGATGGAGTACTTGAAGAAGCTATAGTAATGGCAGAAAAGATTGGTGTTTTTCCAGGAGTAAGCTCAGATTGGATAGGGTTCTGCTGATGTATTTCACTGGGTGAACTAGCAGAATGTTCTTGGCTCTCTTGGCTTCTAAGGATCTTAGGAATCAGATTAGGATTTTCAAAGTTAGGTGGAGGATTTGGATCTGGATTTGATCTGGTGTAATGGATCTTTTTCTTTGGAGCCAGCTTCTGAGTATGTTTTTTATTTTTCTTGAAATGGTTTAGGAATTTTTAGATGAGGAGTTTATGAATTTTCCTATAGATCTACTGAAACAAGGGACTGATCAAGTATTTGAGACAATTGTTCAGTACATAAACTAGACTAGAAATAGACTGAAGTAGCATTTATTTATTTCTGCAATTGTAAAACAAAAGCAGTTTCAAAGGCTCCCTCGCCAACTTCAGGCTCCATTTGTAGCTTATGAAATAAACAGCAGTAACAAACAATTATTCAGGTCCCCAATGGAGTCGCCAATGATGTTATCACTCAAGTTGTTCCCCAAAGTTGTAAGAAAGGGAATACGGCTGAGGTAACCACAGACCAATCTTTTAGATACAGATTCTAGCCAATCTGCATCCAAAGAGGGCTCTCTCTTTATAATTTAGCTTTGTTTTGAGGTATATTAGGCTAGCTATGAAGTGCAAGGGTTTTGTTTTGAGTTTGGTTGGAGGGATGGAGATTCAATAGAACAGTGAGGTAAAACTGAAAAGTTTCAGTCCATTGGGCATGATGGAGTCAAAGAAGGATAGCTTCCTGGATTAGGTTTCTTATCAGAGGAGGTATCACAGAGCAAGGTACTCAAATATGGAACAATTTATATGCTGGAATCAGATGGAATGGAGTCAATGGGTGAAGGGCAATTAAGAATCCTTCATCATGTTGACAGAGGGAAAATGGCTGACTACTGTTAAGGAGCAGTTAAGAATTCCTTAGCAAATATTCAAGATGAAAGAATCAGGGGAAACAGGAGCAATTAAGAATTCATTGTTTATTCTAATTCTGAAGAAAACATTGATAATAACAAAGACTGAACACAGAGTGCAATCAAGCAAGTTCTGAGTTATTCTTTCTCTCTATTATTTAGATCATGAAACATAGATGATAAAACATAGAAACTGTAAAACACAAGTTAGAGGGGACTTATTGATCCATAAGATGATTCAAGAATTCTGTAAAATGGTCCTCTGCATCAATTCCTCATTCAGTAAGCCAGACAAAAATGGTTCCAACAGCCTTTTTATTCCAAAACTCTGTATTACAGCAATGTCTGAAAATGCTTCCCAATCAACCAACCAACCCCCAATACTTCGTTTGGGGGGGTATTTATACAAAAAACATCAAAATATCTTACATAATATCTGATAGAAATAATATCTGGTGATCATTAATGCATTTTACAAAGATAGAGACAGACAGTCTCGAAAACAGGGGAACAATAAATTGATGTTGTGCTGGCTGTTCCGTCTTTATGAGATGTACTGGAGGTAGGTGCTGTGAGTCGGCTCATGGCCATCTTCCATTGATACTCTATGTTGGTTGCTCTGTCTTGGCCGGACTTTCTTTAACTCTGATGTGATGCGCTTTGACCCGCATGACTCTGATTCATTTCTATTCTCCGCATTATAGTAGATGGTCCAAAATTTCAACTGACTAAAGATAAGTTCATAGAATCTCTAACATACTTTGCCACCACTCTGGTCCTGGTAATTTATGTCTCTGAAGCTTCCTTAAAGTTTCGTCAGTTTCTGTGTATCTGAAGAAATTAGGTGGGATGGTGAACAGATGTTTCACCTCGTGCTCAATGTAGAACAAATTTTCTAGGCTGTCGTAGAGGGCCTGGCCAGATGGAAGTGCCTTCTCTCCTGAAGTACTTGATGATGTATTAACTTGATCAACAACATATGTATTCAATTTATATACATAGTCTTTGTGTTTCATCAGACGATCATTACTTCCCAAAGGACTTGGAAAACCTTTTTCATGCAAGACTTTAAACTTTTCTGTGAAAGAATTAATCTCTACCTGCATGTCCTGGCATCTCCTTTCCAAATTTTGCATTAGATTTCTCATGGTTAGAACTCTCTTGATGTCTAGAATGGTGCATGTTCTGTCTCTAATTTCCAGTGCTTCCAATTCTTCACTAGTCTTGGTGTTCAAAAAATGTATCAGCTGGTTAGCTTGTTCAGGCATGTGTCCCAATAAGGCTCTTGTTTTTTGAATCTCCACTTGGGCCACTCTTATCAAGTCAATCTGCTCATAAATGGTTTGGATAGACCTACATACATCACTAAGGGATTGAGTGATGTTGGTCCACAAAATTCCTCTGATTTCTACTAGAGGTTTATTTAGAGAGAGATCTTTTTCTAATGCTCTCACCTTATTCTCCAATGTTTTGACCTCCCTTGTTTTCTCTGCCACATTCATCTTGGACTTATCATAACTCTGTTCAACTTTTGCCAACTTCTCCTTTACTTGCTTCAGCTCTGACACTTGGAGCTTCAATTCTTCCATGGCTTTTATCAGCTGTTCTGTACTCATAGTAGTACTACTGCTTGGTGCTGTCACTAAGGTACCTGTGATGATCTCTACTGTTGATGCTGGGATAGTGGGAGGCAACGCTGTTATAAGTGTGGAGGGGGCAGTAGTGACTGTTGGGACTATTTCAAGTGGCTGAGAGGTCGACTCTCCCTGCTTTTCTTGTAGAGCTTTCTCCAATGCCTACTCTGTCTCACTCAATCTCTCATTCAGTCTCATGAGCAGGTCCATCATGTTCTCTTCAGATTTTTGTTGTACAACTTCTGCAGTCTGTGGATGCATAGGAGGACATTTTAGCTGTTTTATGAGGGCGGCAATGTCCTCTTCTTTCTTTTTCATCAATGCCTTTATGCCTTTGGCATCTTTGGGATCATGTCCCAGTTCAATGATAATTTCTTCCAAGGATTTGATCCTGTTGTCCTTTGCTAGAGAAGAAGCTTTCTCCAAATCTAACTGAGCGGAGGTATTATTCAATGAGTTTTGCAATTTATGAGCTAACATAGCTTTATCAGCTAGCGTGGAGTATAACATCTCTCCAGTCTGTTTATGTAGCTCAATTTGGTCTATTGGATGAATATCCTTGGCCAAGACCTCCAGATTTTTCCTGATGTAATCAGCTGCTGATTGTGGTTTTTGCACCTTGGGCTTGAAATAACTCATGATCATATTTCCTTCTTTTATGTCATATGCTAACATTAATCTTTGCTGCTTTGTGGGAGCCATCTTAAGATACTGGTTGTAAATTTGAAGCCTTAGTGGATCATTCCTGGCCTTTATCTCAGTGAATGTCCTTTTGATGTCAGAGGGTTGCTTGCCTGGTGGCCTGGTAGATGAAACTTCCACACTATGTTGTCTTTCTAGCTCCTGCCTATGTGAGCTAGTTGATGTCTCTATCACTGGGAGGTCTACTCGCTGGTTACCCTCTCACCTCTTAGACTTTCTATTGTTTCTTCAATGATTTCCTCTTCAAAAAGAGGATTCAGTCTTTGCTTTTTTTCCCTGGTTGTTCTGCAGGCCCACTGATAGGTGTGGCTTCTTCCCTATCTCTTTTCTTGCCTCTTTCCTCATTTAGCGGGGTCTGTAATGTAGGAATCTCTGCTGCTTTGGTCTGGACTGGAGGAATTTGCCCCTGTTGATCAGTCATTGCTTGCTGCTCCGTGTCTGCCACTTCCTTGCCCTTAGAAGACCCTGTAACTGGTGCGCTGGTCTCTTGTACAGGCTGCTGTGAAGTTCCAGCAGAGGATGTACCCACTCTGGTTTGCTGAGGCAGCTTGAAAGATACCTGTCCAAAAGAGTCCATGTCAAGGGTCTTTTCGAGATCTTTCATAGCTTTTTCCATTTTTTCTTGTTCAGTAATCTCTTCTATTAATGTACCCTCTACCCACTCATCCTGATTAGCAAATTGTTCAATTTCAGGGATCCTATGATGTATATAAGCCGATAGCCTATTTCTTACTTTTTTGTCACTTATAAAGCTATTTGGGTCATATGGCACCCACCAGAAACTTTTCTTCAATTTAAGGTCTTCCCCTAATATCTTATCAACATCTTCCCATGCCTCCCTCTTATTGATGATAAAAGGGCCTAACTGGTTTCTTATTCTCAGCTGAGCCTTTTTCTTTACATTGCAAAAGTGGGTTAAATCTGCATTGATAAGCTGCCTGAAATACTCCAGTACAAACAGTCTCATGGGCACATATTTGGGCAGCTTGTAAGGGCACAGTTCACAGCCATATATTCTAATTTTGGTGTGATTCTGGTAGAGGTACCAGTCACCTATTCTGTAGTTTTTGGAGAGCTGTAAGATCTTCTTTATATCACCAGAGAGCCTAGGAGGAGGAGCTCCTATCAATAGAGTGGAGGTTTGATGTACAAACAAGTCAATGAATTCACAGTAGGTATAAGGGGATTCACAAACATTGTGGAAGACCGAGGTCCAAAAGATCACAGACCTCCGCTCTCCTTTGGAATCCAACTTCCTGATGGGAAATGAGAAGCTGTCTGACTGATAATGTAGCAAAAGGTGGTATATGAATGAAGTGTACTTGAAGACTCCTTCTCTGTCCAGATTTATGAATTGCTCATTGATTTTATTGGTAATGAAAGAGGCATAATCATATTTGACAGCAGGGGGCAGTCCTGGAGTAAACATTGACAACATAACTAAGATGGTCTCATCAACAAATTCACTGGTTTTGAATCCCAAGATAAAATAAATCATGTCAAGAATAATCCTACCAGTTTCAGTAAACCAGGAATGCACATAGGGAGGTGCTCCTTGGGGATGGCAATCTAGTTTCATAAATAATTGAGCAATCCGGGTTATTTCTGCATTGGGCAATTGAGAGCCTTGCTCAAGCAAAAATCCCATGGAAAGAGGAGCAAGGGGCTGAGTGGGATGGAAGTGTAACATCTCATTGATAGATTCAACAGTTATGTAAGAGAGAATAGTTTGGGATGGGGTCATAACTGCTTTACTGACAGGGTCATAGTTGGCACAGCAATGGTGAATAATATCTGGGAACACATTAACTGAGGGAAGGTAATACCTGGGGAGATTAGATTCCCATATTCCAAGGATATCAGAGTTACTCAAATGACTATTCCTAATTCGACAAAATGCCTGGAGATGGTTCATATCACCAGATAACTCTTTTATTTGAAAATCTCTGTCAGCCAAGGGTAACCAATCCTAGTCTTTATGAGGTGCATTGAGGGGCGCCACATTGAGGGCTACGGGAGCTTCCATTTTTGGTTTTTGTATCTTTAAACTGGAGGTCGGGCTTCTGTAGGAAAAGGGGCAAAACAGCAGTGGTTCTGGTGTCCTTGTATGGCAACTGTGGACTGTTTTCAGCTTGAATTTGGCTCTTTTAGGTAAAATTCACAGAGGAAAAACAAAATTACAGGTTCGGGAAGTGAAAACGGGGTAAATACCTGTGTTTAGGCGAAAAACAGTGCGATTCGCAGGTTGACCGATGAGTTGCAGAGCATGGCACTGTAATTTCTTGACCGGGTGGCGGACTGGGTGCTCGAGCAATCAACGAACGTAATGTGCATGGAAACAGTTCGCAGATAAAGTAAATGAAAATGACATTTTCCAGATAATTTAACAAAATTTGGCTTTGGCGGGTAATTTTGACATTTAATGACAGATGACATCAGCGAGGAGACAGGTTGTCGTGTAATGGGGGTACGAAATGGTGACATGGAGGTGACGTCACCTGAGGGCCCACGGGAGGGCGGTAAGCGGTTTTGGCCCGCACCGCTTATGGGCCAGAGTGGTTTTGGGCGGAGAGGCAACGAGCACGGCGGGAGTGCACCATGCATCCAAGGTACGGGCGCAATACCGCCGACTCCCCATGCGGTAAACTTCGGCGGTGGAGGGGCTCGCGATATGATCGTGGGCCGTTGGATGAGCAGGCCCAGATCTAATGGTCGACGGCATTGGGATATGGCAGATGGTTAATGTGCGGGGCCCGATATATAACAAACGTTAAAAATATATCAGGGTTGTGCTTATTGGTTGGTGGGGTTTGTTTAAGTCAGGTTATTAATTAACCAGTCGTTAATTAACCCTTTGGATGGCGCAGGGGCGAGTTATTAACAAATCCCGAATGGATCTATTAATCCCCTATTATGTTAAGAGTATAGTCGTATTTCGACCTGGGGCAGGATATTACATATTGGGGGTTTTTATGTGATATATATACAATACGGGGATGGGAATAATTTACATGGGATTTACAGAAAATAGGGTTAGAGTTAATATGAGAAATATGTTGAAAAAGAGCGCTAAGTTATAGAGTTTAAAATCTTAGGCTTAAGGATACAAGTTTATGTGTGACTTTGCACAATCTCCTAAGTAACCAGGGTTTTACTTAGGCCTTTTTATGAAATGAGATGGAGTAATTTGGGGATATTGAGTAGATCTCAATATCTCTGGGGGGAATTAGCAAGTGATTTGGAGAAAGGATGGAGGGGAGTTAGTCATGCTTCTGCCATAGTACCTGTGATAGAAGTAAGATTTAATCATTCTGAGAGACAAAACTTATCACAAGTTTCTTTCTGCAACATCAAAACTACCTACCCAGCCTACAATACCTAACATTTTTTCTTCTTTTGCCATTGGGTGCACTTGAACTGGAAAACCCTCATTCTCTTCTTTTCTTTTCACTGCATTCCTATCTAGATCTACCCTTATCACATCCAAGGGCTCAGGTTTAACAGTTGAGCTCCTTTGCTTCTCTACCTATCTATTTATCTGCCAAGATTGAACAGTTTGGACAGATTCTATTCTCTATCGCTAAAACAGGAAATTGAAACATGAACTAGCCAAGATTAAGCTGTTTGGCCATTCATCAACTGCAGCATGAAGTTCAACAAACTGCACATGAAACTTTATTTACAGAACATGAAATAGTAGTGGCATTTGGACTTGCACACTTTCCTGGTCCTTTTTCTTTGGGGTTCATTTCTTTCATTTTTTCTTTTGACCATTTCATTCTTTTTACCCTTTGATTTTTCTTTTAGGGTATACCCTCTTTACATTTTTTAATTTTTTTGATCTTTCACAATATGGAAACCTGTACAGCAGGGAAAGGATGAACATATTACAGAGCTGATCAAGTCAATCATGAAATATGACACCTATTGGTATAGGAGCATAACAAGTTCAAAGCCTTGGTTGAGAGAGAATCGGGAAAGAATATCAGGGCCTTAAGAATCGACAATGGTGGAGAGTATGTCTCTCAAGAGTTTAAGGACTTATGTGCAGCAGAAGGAATTAAACGGGAGTTGACGGGACCTCATAACCCACATCAGAATGGGTTGGCCAAGAGGAAGAAAAAAAACGATTGTGGGAGCAGCTCGGGTGATGTTGCATGACCAAGGCCTACCACTTCAATTGTGGGCTGAGGCATGCAACACAATGGTTTACTTGCAAAATAGAAGCTTGCATCGCATACTTGGGATGAAGACACCAGAGGAAGCTTTCTCTGGGAAGACACCAGATGTGGGTCACTTTAGGATCTTTGGCTCATTGGTTTATTTCCATATGACCAAGGATGCCTGGAAGAAGCTAGAGCCGATAGCAGAGTTTGGGATACTTGTGGGGTACACTGATACTCCCCACAATTATCAGGTGTATTTGCCTACCAGTCAGAGGACAGTGGTTTGCAGAGATCTTAAGTTCGATGAGCTGAAGGCCATGCGAGTTTCCCTTAAGAGGGAGCTCAAGTTGCAGGCAGAGGAGGAACTTTTGGTTCCTAAGGAGGAGGAGTCTCAGACTCATGCGGAGCAGTTGCATGTAGAGGTTCTAGGAGTGGAGACATCCACTCATGCAGATTCTTCCAGAGAGGGGCGGAAACGCACAAGGGTGGTTGAAAGATTGTTGATGGATGTGAGAGAGAATGTGGGAGAGCCATCTTCTCCGCACAAACAGAGGAGGTCACTTGAGCGGTACATTGGTTACATGGCCCTTGTTGGGGAATGTGTAGATACCAAACCATCTTCCTTTAAGGAAGCAGTGCACCAGCTAGTTTGGATTGATGCTATGGTGGAGTATGACTCCATAGTTTAGAACAGTGTTTGGGATGTGGTTCCAAGACCGGAGAACAAGTCAGTTGTGAGTTCCCATTGGCTTTACAAGGTAAAGCATGCTGTTGATGGTAGTGTGGAGAAACATAAGGCAAGGTTTGTTGCCTGTGGTTTCTCACAGGTCGAGGGGATCGACTATGATGAGACTTTTGCTCCTGTAGCAAGGTAATCATCTATTAGATCGATGTTGGCACTATCAGCACAGATGGGTTGGAAGATCCATCAGATGGATGTGAAGACTGCATTCCTTAATGGCAAGATTGAGGAAGAGGTGTACATAGAGCAGCCGGAAGGTTTTGAGACCTTCGATCATGAGTTGCATGTGTGCTGACTCAAGAGATCTTTGTACGGGCTGAAGCAAGCACCTCGTGCTTGGTACACCAAGATCGAAAACTACTTCACCAGGTTGGGCTTCACAAAGAGTGAAGCGGATGCGAACTTGTACCACATCATGGTGGAAGGTAAGCAGTTGATCATTGTTCTTTATGTTGATGATCTGATATTGACAGGTGATGATCAGTTGATCATGTCTTGCAAGGAGGACCTTGCAAGAGAGTTCGAGATGAAAGACATGGGTCTCATGCACTACTTTCTAGGCATGGAAGTGTGGCAGAAGGATGGGGAAGTGTTTGTGTCTCAAGGCAAGTATGCCAATGAGATACTCAGGAGATTCCACATGGAGAAGTGCAAGCCCATGCAGACTCCTCTAGCAGGTAACTGGAGGAAGGAGGATGCTACTTCAAGTGAGGTAGTAACTGCTACTATGTATTGGCAGCTTGTGAGTTCATTGATGTATTTAGTGAACACATGACCAACTTTGTGCTTTGCGGTGAACCAGCTGAGTCAAGCTATGGTCCAACCTACCAAGCTATTTTGGAAGGCAACAAAGCATGTTTTGAGATACCTCAAAGGCACATCTTAGTATGGATTATGGTATAGACGGACAGAGGGAGTGAAGCTTCAGGGCTTCACAAATGCAGATTGGGCAGGGAGTCCATCAGATCGGAAGAGCACATCAGGAGGAATTTTCAACCTTGGTTCAGCTATAGTTTCTTGGTATAGCAGGAAATAGAGGTCAATTTCACTTAGCTCAGTAGAGGCTCAATACATGGCTACAATCCAGGCAGCATGTGAGGCCATTTGGATGCGGAAAATTCTAGTTGGTTTGTTTGATCAGAGGATGGATCCAACTGTGATCTATTGTGATAATCATAGTTGTATCAAACTCTCTGAGAATCCAGTATTTCATGACAGGTCCAAGCATATCAACATTTGGTATCATCGTCTCAGAGACTATGTGGCAAGGAGGATCATGTTGTTGCAGTATGTTTCGACCAAGGAGCAAGATGTTGGCATTTTGACTAAGGCATTGTCAAAGTGTAAATTCGAGTTCCATAGAGACAGGATCAGGGTGACAGAAAATCCCTTTCTTGTTGAGAGGGAGTGTTGAAAATAGCAACAAGAAATGCTAAAATTAGCATTGCTATAAATAGCATTTCGGGATATATTCAAATTTTGATTTGCCCTTGAATCAAAATTGAGAATTAAAATTCGAATTTAGTCTCACTAGCTGTTTTAAAAAATAATTGATTAATTCATCTTGAGTTAATTAGTTGATGAAATTCAAACATGAAGTCTTTGTGAAGTCATGCAACAATTATCCCTTTGATTGAGGAAGTTATCCCTTAATTAAGGAGATAAGGATGAGTTGTATTTGAGTTGTAATTAGTTAGCTCAGTTAACTGAGTTAAGTCATGTTAAATTAGTTCCAAACAATTTGTGGTACTAATTGTGAGTTCAGTCAGTTAATGCATGCATGCATGCAACTAGTGTTCCCCAGATAACTGAATATTCTCTCATAAATAACTCATGCATGTCAGTTCAAACAAAGACCCGGTTGAAATTAAAGGCATGGACAGTGTACTATCAGTTGCTAGAATATTCCCATGTGAATATCTCTTGCATGCAGAAGGAATTCATTCCTTGAGGATTGCGCAGTTACTACAGAGGTTAGAGCAGTGTGTGAGGTGAGAATCACATAGGTGGCAGCTAGAGGACCCAGGAGAAACGGCGCAAGGTAATAGGAGGCTTCGAGGACTGAAGGTAAGGCATATGTGTTGTCTATTCTATCTATAAGCAGCAGTGGGGGATTGCACTAAGAGCTGAATAGTTGTGAGAGCTAAAGCTTGTGTAATCCTGAGATTTTCCACTTGTATGATAATACAGATAGCGGGGTTTTTAGCTGAGGCTTTCCCCAGAGTATTCTTTTGTGTTTCATGTGTGATTGATTCTTCTTCTCTGTTATATGTGTTCTATTTTATCTTGCTCAAAATCGATTAAGCTTTCGCAAGTTTGATTGTAGAAGTAGATTAAGTATTTTTCTTTAGTACATTACGTAATCAGTTTAATCTACAGTGAGAATTTCTACATTCATGTATGTATTGGTTTGGCATTCCTTAATCAACTAAATAGGTTATTATTGGATCTGCTATTGGTTTTGGTATGTTTTGTTGTCTCTTGGTCACTTGTGCAAGTACATAAGAGCTGGAATAAGTAGGAACAAGTCCGTGGCACAAGCAGTTTGAGGATCACAACAAAGGAAATCGGATTAACATCAAAGCAAGGTAGGCCTTCTCTCTTGTTCTATTTTTCAATTATAATCTAGGAAGATGTCTAGTTGATTATCCCTTCAATTTCTAGACCCATTCATTGGGATAGAGGGATTGTCTCTATCCGTAGAGAGGATTAACCTTGTCAACAGGGTCCACTTGACCTTTTCATTGTTACATGTGCATAGGGCCGACCTGATCCTGAATATATGTATGAATAAAATAATTCATAACTCAACTTTTGCTTGTCCAAATGAGGTGATCTTTAGGTCGATTTTGGTCCTCTCAAAAAGAGGAATTCAATGAAATCATCATATCCATAAAATGAGTATTCCAAAGTGTAATTTGACTGCAATTGCATATTTTTAACACTCCCTCTCAACTAGGAAGAATTCCACCTGCCAATATCGAACCATCGATCAACATGACATACGTCCCATCTCAAGTATATCATCATCTCAGATCATCAATGTACATCTCTTGCTTATTCTTTCTTATGTGTTCCTTCTCATACATTGAATATTCTTGAATCTATAAGAATAAGAATTGGATACCAGAGGGGAACTGAAGCTACCACCCTTTATTTATCGGGCTACAACCCGAAATCTCTACTAGCGGGCTACTACCTGGAATATTTGTCAACGGGCTACTATCTAGAATATCAGTTAGCAGGCTACAACCCAAAATATCAATCGATGGGCAACTACACAAAATAGCAGTCAACGGGCTACTACCCAAAATATTTGTCATGGGCTACTACCCAAAATATCAATCGATGAGCTATTACCTAGAAATATGTCAACTGGCTACTACCGAGAAATTTGTCATCAGGAAACTACTTGGAAATGTGTTATCAGACTACTACCTGGAAAAGTCATCGGGCTACTACCTAGAAATATCGGCAGGGAATCAGATCTATGACCCGCATCAACATCGAAGAGAATATCATCAGGGAGAAGATTTCAACCTGGAACCACATCGGGGAGCTACTACTCAACTAGGAATATCATGGGGGAGTTGCTACTATGACCCCATATCAAGCAATAGGTGATATAGGGGAGCTACTACTCAACCCATCCTATTGCCTATTGATCTTCCCATCAATGACCCTGAATAGTCAAGTGGTAGGACACCTACATCATAATCTTATATTGGGTGAGATACTCGACTTACCAAAGGTAAGCGTCTCATGTCCCCAAGCTTCCTCAATTGTTGGCTAGATGGAGAGGGATAATCCCAACAAGCCCAACTTGTGGGCAGATGCCAACTGGGGTATACTCTACAAAGACCGGGATAACGTGAGATACTACTCCAACCCTATGGGTAAAAGATAGGGGTGATACCTTATTTTCTAGAGTTCCCTCAACCCCAAGAGCCCTCTATCTCAATTCCATAACCTGGGAGCTTAGACCAGAGAGGAAGAGCTTGGCTCAGTGTCCTCGATTAGCGTTGCTCTCATCATACTCATGTCATTGTACTTGTATCAAGTAATCATCATCTATAAGTAGCAATTGTCTCTTGTTTATATAGGACATCAAATCAAATCACGTTAGAGCATAAATAATAATATAAATCACAAAAGGATACCATAATCATCCTCCCTCTCAAGGAGGTGCCAACCACAAGCCTAAGTTTGTCTTGTACAGCCACACTGCCTCAATATATGAGAGTATCGCGATCCCAACTATATATATATATATATATATATATGGGATTCTTTGCCAATCATATCCCACTTTTTATTATCGTAATTTATCCATGTCATATCCAGATCATGTTCAAACAGCTCTCTAAGGAACTTCTTCATCTTGCTCATAGCTATTCATGCTAGCAACATCGTACTCAACCTTGGTTGTGTCATAGACCTTCATCATGACAGATCTCATACTAAGGCAACACTCATATGTGCTCATCTCATCAATAATCAACATTCGCATATCCATACAGTCATATATCATAGGAATAATATCTCAGACCAAGAATAGATCATATCATGCAAACATCTCAAAGGATTCTTGGCGACAATGTGTATGAAGCAGCTCAATCATGAACTTATTCAAGTTCTATGCACATCATATATATATATATCTTTATATATATATATATATATATATATATATATATATATAGATATATATATATATATATATATATATATATATATATATATAGACAGATGGATGTTCAAAAGGGAACATCAATGCTTCAATCAGCAGTCAGATGCCAAGTCAATTTCAACAACATCTTAAACTTCAAATCAGAGTGTCCAAGGATTTGAATTTCCGATTTTCAATTCTTCTTCAATAGCTTCACAATATAGATTTTCATTTCCCAACTTGAGAAATTGATTCATCATGCCATGATATATTATTACGAGCTTCAGAAGACATCTCCCTCTTATATCATTAGAGGCTCTTTACCCGACACCAGTAGATCGTCAATATATAAAAACCAAAATCAAAATCAAAGTCATACCTTGGAACACTTTTGAGGTAAAAGGCTTGGATCAACACATCATCCTGGCTTCATCAGATAACTGTTGATGCGGATGGATCGGGGGGGCTTGCTTCATGGAATGCTCATTGCAACCGTAACACTTTACCAAACCATCATCCTTTCATAAATCCTTATTGTGAAATCAAATAAGCTCATCAAAGTTTAGAAGCCAAATCAATACTAATATCAAAAGTCATCAATATCTCAGTGTCAATTCTTTGAACCAGATGACAAGTAGGGCTTTCATCAAGTCATGACATCATCTATTATCACACCAACAGGTTGTCATCAACCACAAAATATCAATCAAGTCATTACCATAATACAAGTCATAGGAAATCATTATGCTCATATATCATTTCATCAAGGCAAATCATAGGTTGTCAAGTCAAAACATTAGACATCATGTCAATATCCAAATTTTATATCATAGTAAGATCTATAGTTCAAGACATATCTCAATCATTGAGTCAGAGATTTAGGTCATCATCAGACATCATACAACTCATATATATCAATTAGCCAAATCATGTCAAACTCTTGTAGCACAAACTTCAAACATAATGACATATCTATATGTATGTCATGGTCACCTGCAAACATTCAAACTTCCCTGCTTTCAAATCTTTCGGATATCTGCTACTTATCTGTGGAACTGACATCCTCCAGGTGAACATCTTGATTTGGAGTTTAGACAACTTCAAAAATCTTCAGATGATGGTCAATTATAGTCAAACCTCTAGATGCTCCCTTCAAGTTAGCATGGGAGCATATTTATCTACTTGGATGGTACCTAGGCCTTAGCATTCGTGTGTCCAAGGACAAGTATTCCTAGTTCTATGCTTGCGATCGAAGCAGAAACCCTAACTTTTGCACAGGCTTCAGATATGAGACCTTGCTGCAGATCAATAATGTCAGATGCACATAAATCATATTCCAACAGTATAGGATTCAAAAGGTAATCATAGTAAGAATGTTGAGAAGAGATTCTCCCTCTAACTGGGAATCTACTTCATTCGTCTTCTTTCAAGTCATCAACCTGTCTTTACTAGAGTCATGCAACAACAGATCTGTTAGATCCTAGAATCAAACATATATCCACCATGGTCATAACATGCTCACGTCAGCTACTACATCATATCATGACATCAATCTTTCATCAAAGGTTAGATTCACATGATAGAGACAACAGACATGTGGGACAACATACTAATATCATAAGTCGTCGATATCTCAGTGTCAATTCTTTTAACCAGATGACAAATAGGGTTTCATCAAGTCATGACAACATTTTTCATCATACCAATAGGTTGTCATCAACCACACAATATCAATCAAGTCATTCCCATAATACAAATAGTAAATCACTATGCTCATATATCATTTTCATCAAGGCAAATCATAAGTTGTCAAGTCAAAACATTAGATATCACGAAAATATCCAAACTTTCTATCATAGTAAGATCTATAGTTCAAGATATATTTCAATCAATGAGTCAGAGATTTGGGTCATCATCAGACATCATACAACTCATATATATTAATCAGCCAAATCATGTCAAACTCTTATAGCACAAAATTCAAACATAATGACATATCTATATGTATGCCATGGTTACCTACAAACATTCAAACTTCCCTGCTTTCAAATCTTTTGGATTTCTGCTACTTATCTGTGGAACTGACATCCTCCAAGTAAACATCTTGATTTAGAGTTTAGACAACTTTAGAAATCTTCAAATGATGGCCAACTGTTGTGAAACCTCTAGACGCTCCCTTCAGGTTAGCATGGGAGCATCTTTATCTGCCTAGATGCTACTTTGTCTTAGCATTCGTGTGTCTAAGGATGAGTATTCCCAGTTCTATGCCTGCAATTGGAGCAAAAACCCTAATTTTTGTACAGGCTTCAGATATGAGACCTTGTTGCAGATCAATAATGTCAGATGCACATAAATCATATTCCAATAGTATAGGATGCAAAAGGTAATCAGAGTAAGAATATTGAGAAGAGATTCTCCCTCTGACTGAGAATCTACTTCATTCGTCTTCTTTCAAGTCATCAACCCATCTTTACTAGAGTCATGCAACAATAGATTTGTTAGATCCTAGAATCAAACATATATCCATCATGGTCATAACATGCTCACGTCAGCTACTACATCATAGTGTGGCATCAATCTTTCATCAAAGGTTAGATTCACCAGATAGAAACAATAGATAGGTGTGACAACATACTTCAAATATCATGAACACAATATCACTTCTATCAAGTCAATCCATCAGGTTAGGACATTCGGTTTTACCATAATTACTATCAAAGACATGACCACCGTTAATTAGAGATCTAGAGTATCAAACTCATAGTCTGTCATCAATGTTACCATAGGATCAAGGCAGGTTATTCAATAAAACTTTACCAAAACAACAAGAGTGTCAACATACTTTCATCGTACTTATCCCAAGAATTATCAATATTAATGAGGTAACCTTCTATAAGAGATCCATCATGTCAAGTGCATGTCAAGAGTATCATTTACTAGAGTTAAGGTACTAGCCTTCTTTATAGAACCAGGATCTCCAAGAACAATAGATGTTAGCCAAACATCAAGTTATGCCACTATATCTAAGATCAGCAATAAGTAACCTCGTAGAATCAAGAAGATCAACATGATCAAAATATTCAATACAAGGTGCACCATTTCATCATATAAATCCAAATCTCTTTCATATGCAAGCATGAGCCATTTGCGAAGGAGACATTCTCAACATACCATAAGGCTTACCTAGTCATCCAATGTTATCACTAAAACATAACATTGAAACAATATACCTTTCATACCTTGTAGTGTTTAAATACATGTACACCTTCTCATAGGCAGCTTGTAGTGTCTGTCACCTTTTTATCAAGTGCCTCTTTACCTCTTTCAAGATCTAGCTTTTCTTTCCTGCATCCCAAATGATCCTAAAGAGGGATCCACTTATCACATCTCATCAAGGAGGTTAGATACATCCATATACTCAAATATATATGTAGGAAGTATAAGAAATGATCAAAACAATAATCGTAATAATCATATCCATAAGTCTAAACAAGAGTACAAACACAAAGAAACATCATAAGTCAAGGATTACTTATATTCAATGAGAGGTGATCCTCTCCCTCTTGAACCAGCCTTCAAGAGTCATCACTATCCATAGTCCACATAAGATGTTGCCTTAAAACAACTTTATATATAACCAACCATCTAGGGCTTCATCAAATTTGTCCCAAGTGCTTAAGCATCTTCACATAGACCATGCTAGAGTTTCTTAAACCAAATCTCAAGTCTTTGCCATAAAACAGGGTTTCTCTCAAACCCTAACCATCAAATACTTGTGAACTAACTATATAGGGTTCCCTTCATACCCTAGGATTCTTTTAGGTCTCCACCATCCTCTTCTTGCTTCCATCAAAAGTGTCTCCATGGGGGTGATCTCCATGGCTTTTATTCAACACAGCTCTGATAGCATGTTGATTTTTCATAGGGCTATATTGTTCTTTACTTTGATAATTGCATTTCTCTGTTAAAACATTAAGTTCACCCATAGCATCATAACATTATTCATATTTACTTCATTATTCATCAACATATGCAACTATGTAGAAAGAACGATAACATCATCATCGATGCAGCAGAACATAAAGGATCAATAGAAGAAAATCATGCACACATAGAGACACCAGGATTGGTCAGAGACTAAGGAAAAACCCATTATGGGGAAAACCCTTGCAAATATTCTTCTAATAGATTGTCATCAAATGATTCAGAAAAAGAGAGTATGATGATCCATAGCTTTGTAAAAACTAGAATATCCATGAAATGCATCTAAACATCAAAACTCTAATTTAGATAATTGTAATGTATTGTCACTGCCTGTAGCCTGTTGTCGAACACTTCTGTCACTGAGCGATATCTTTGGAATACTGAAATCTCATCTAGGAGTCTCGGATGCAGGGAGGAGTAGCTACGCAAGTGATTATGACAGATCTGGACACTCTCTGTGAACTGCATGACAACGACTATGACAACTCAGACGCTCCCATACCATTTTATGCGGGCATCTGGGGACCAAACTAACCCAGACTCACGAAAGTTCTCATGAAGACTTTGAGCCAGTGTCCAAGGGTCCTTGGACTCTCTCATGGCCATTGTGTTCTCGTGTCTAGGGACTAAAATGATCATCTTTGTGCCAATGTCCAGGAATCAAAAAACCCTAGTTCAGTGTGAGCTTCACCCTGTAGTTTCAGACCCTTGTGTGAGTTTCCTCCGTCAGATATGTGCGAGCCAAGAAAAAATAGAAGAGGAGAAGAGAGATTGATGTGTGTCTAAATGAGATTGGCATCTCTTATATTTATAGGCTTCCATGACGGTCCACTTGACCTGTCCATTGGTACATGTGCATAGGGCCGACCTAATCCAGAATATATGTATGAACAAAATAATTCTTCACTCAACTTCTGCTTGTCCAAATGAGCTGATCTTTAGGTCAATTTTGTTCCTCTCAAAAAGAGGAATTAAATGAAATCATCATCTCCATCAAATGAGTAATCCAAAGTGGAATTTGACCACATTGCATATTTTTAACAAACCACAGAACAATTCAAACTGCACCCATGCCATGGCAACCTTGGCACCCACAATCTCAAAATTCATCTTAGGCACAAGGTTGGAAAAATCCTTATGACAAATATCCTCAATATCCTCAATTCCAACGACGTTATCCTTATTTTCCACCACAATGTTATCCTCCTCAACCAACCTAATCTCCTCAATTTCAGAATCCAAATCAACAACTTGCATTACCATTTCCTCAAAAACCCAATCAACTACTTGCTCAACCACTTCCAAATGCGAACAATAAAAATCAACAAGTTGTTTATAATATTGAAGGACAAAATTTTCAAGCTTGTATGATTACCCCATTAGGTCTAAATGATGTTCAACTTAGATCTGGTAGGTTTTTACAAAAGAAGTCACCAACAATTACCATCCAAAGATCTAACGAGGATGAAGTTCATGAAAAGATGAAAAACTTAATCAAGAAAATATTCCTCTAAAGGAAGATGTTCCTATACAATGAAAGGATGAGCAAATAATGTCGACCTTTTCTAAAGGGATTTAGGCTCCCTGACTTATAATAACAACATTGATCAAATTTATTACCGTTTTACTGTAAAATTGCCAGGAAAGTGATCAAAGACTCTCCTAATGAAATCATTAAGCTTCAGAATATAAGTATATACAAATATCTCTTCAAGAGGAAGAAGAGGTCACATATTAAGAAGAGAGAAGAGCATCTTCTCCACCTTTCTAAATTTGGCGGAGTGTACTTGTTCATAAAACTAAAGATAATTATTCTATCCCCCTAGGAAAATTAGGACAACTATCTTAAGAAGTTGTGTGACTCTCCAGACACCATGGGCACCATCTTAAACACTCATATTAAGGAAGATATATTTTCCCTAGAAGATGTTAAGTCTAGGATTATTAAGCTCGCTATGGGAAATTTAAAGATATTGGAGGATACCAAGTTGATCTCTTTAAAATGGGAAGATCTATCCTCATTCCTCATCTCCACAAGCTTCTCAATTTGCCTACACAACATGGCTTCCCTAAGATTTGGACGCAAAAGCTTTATTGTGCCTATCTTTAAAAATGGGGACAAAAGTGTTCCCTCTAACTACATGAACACTATGATTAGCCACATCCTAGCCAAGCTATATAGGCTCATTTTGGAAAAGAAGCTTAGCCTTTGGCTTGAAAACTATGATAAAAGAGCTAAAGGGCAAGCTAGTTTTAGGAGACATCACTCGACTATCGACCATCTTGTCACTCTTAGGATCATTGTAGAGGAATGTTGCAATAGTAAAGCTGATCTCTTTTGTTGTTTTGTGGACTTTAGAAAAGCTTTTGACATTGTTCCTCGAGATAAGCTCTGGGAGAGACTTGAAGAGATCATGGTTCCTCCTGAACTGAGGATTGTTGTGATCCGCCTCTACAAGACTGTCATTGCCAAGCTTAAGACCAACGAAGGGTGGTCTAAAGATATTAAATGCAATATCAGGGTTAAGCAAGGGTGTCCCCTATCCCCTACCCTTTTTGGCATTTACATCGATAAGCTTGAGGAGTGTCTGGAAATTGCAGGTTGCAAGGGCACCGAGCTTGATGGTATAATCATTACTCTTCTCCTTTATGCTAATGATATCGTTCTTCTTGCAAAAATCCATGATGACCTAGACAAGTAGCTTAAGACTCTTCATGTCTACTGCTCCAAGATGGGTATGACAGTTAATATCGACAAGACTAAAGTCATGATCATTAAATAAAAAAAGATCACCCATGGTAGTTTCGTCTATGATAACCATTGTTTAGAGTAGGTTTCTTCTTACAAATATTTGGGTATTGACTTTCCTCATCAACTCAACTAGAATTATAACATCGAGAAAAGGATTATTGGAGGCTGGAAAGCTTATTATGAGCTTGAAAACAATTGTAAGTCGGTCGATCTTTCCATTTGGAGTAAAAAAAAGGTTCCTTTTTGTGACTCTCTTCACCGCTGTTGTCTTATACGGATGTGAAGTTTGGGGTTGCAGTATATCTAGAGAGTCGTGGAGAAATATTGAGATGATTCAAAAGAAATTCATAACCTAGAACCTAAAGATCAAGGGAAGTACTCCATATCCTATCCTCTTGATCGAAGCTGGCATGCCCCCCATTGAAAGTACGACAATGTTTAGATATCTAATGTATAAGAAGAAGCTTTACAACATGGAACCCAAGAGGCTCCCAAAACTTACTTCTAACTTTAGTCAAAACCCCCACCTTCGCCTCAAGTGCAGGTGGCATAAGGATGCCTAGTCTTAGTTCAACCATTGGGGGATTAAGGAGGAGATCATCATGGGAAGCAAGGATAGTGTCAAAGATACTATTAACTCCAATTTTAAGGACAAGTTGTGGGATGATAAGGAGCTGGAGGGTAAAAAGAAGCTAAGATACTATAAGGAGGTGATCAACCCCACCCTTGATAACCAGAATTATCTCTCTGTGTTGATCAACACTAAGAAAAAAATGAACATCGCTAAGATAAGAACTAATTCTCATGAGCTTCAAAGTCAAACAGAATGGTGGTCTACTCCCAAGACTCCTTGGGATGATAGAATCTGTCAAATTTGTGATACTAAGAAGGTGGAAGATGAAAAACACTTCCTTTTAGACTGCCCAACTCTTACTCACATCCACTCTCAATTCACTAACATTTGCCACACTTCCAATCTTCTTGACTTATTAATCCATCCCAACTATAGTTATCTTGGAGCGCTTCTTTCTCTTATTTTTTATTACAGAAACAAGATTTTGAATAATCACAATTAGATTCCTTTTCTTTTCTTGAGGCCCGATAGACCGCATTGGTCTTAATGGACGTTAATCATCATCATCACCATTTTTTTTATAAACTACTTAAATGAAATTTATCTTGAGTTGATATGTTATAAATTAAAAGTTAAATATATGATAAGCAAATAGTTTTTATATTAATATATATTATTTATTATTGACTAATTTGTATCATTAGTATTTGAAAAAAAAATAACCAAATAAATTATTTTAAATATTTATTTAAAATTTAAATTAAAAATAATTTAAAAATATATATTCAAATTCCAAAATCCCATTAAAAAAAACTAAATACATGAAAAACAAATATAAAGTCAAATCTATTCAAATTCTAAAATCCAATTAAAAAAAACTAAATGCATGAAAAACAAATGTAAAGTAAGATCTAAATTCACATATTTTCATGTTTATTGTATAAAGTTTAAGCTCCGCGAAAAAAAACTTTTGAATGTCTGCAAACCATTCAATATATTTTACGATTGCTCTTATATATGTGAAAATTCTTTAGATTTCATTTATTTTTATACCACTGTCATATTAAGAAAAATAACTCAATAATCTTATACAATTGGATATTAAGGTAAAGGTCATAATCGATTCATCATATGGGCACTATTTCTTAGGTTGACCCTAAACTATTAGAAGACACAGATCCTCGATATTAGTAAATTGCTTGTTATGAAAAATCCTTTTCAAATGTTTAGTTTAATCATTGTTTCACACTTTAATTTTGTGGTTGCTTTTGAGAAATTACATGCAGTTTATTTCCTATGTTTCTTTTGCATAAGTAATTTTTTACTAAATGGTTTTAGTATATAGATTATCCAATTTTTATAAAAATTATAGTAAAAATAAAACATAGTTTGTATGATTTATTAAAGTGAATGTAAATCATTTAGTATATAGATTATCCAATCACTATAATAATAAAAAATTATAGTAAAAATAAAGCATAATCGGTATGATTTGTTAAGGTATTCATCAATCATAAAGTTTTTTCAGCACGAAAAAACTAAATATTTGTATTAATATCCATGATGATACATACAGTGACTACATATTATAACTATGCAACAGCGTGAAAATAACATTGGATAGATGACGTATTCCCACATAGAAACAAGGCTGTGTGGAACACATATGAGATTGAGCTCAAAAATGATTCAAAAAACTGCAGAGAATGTTGTGTATAAAGGAAGAAAATACCAGTACTGTTTGAAACTGAACTGTATGCATAAGACGTATATAAAATTTACCAAAATTTCCCCCAGTTGTCACTATATGCCTTGAAGATGGAAATCCTGGATCTAGTGGATATTGCTGTCCACCTTTATCTGCATTCTCCCTGAGCCCTGGGGCAAAGATAGACCCAATTTTGATAAGGCATCAACGTTTTTGTTTTTGTGCCTGTCTATATGGGATATATAATAGTCCTTCCTGATTCTCCATATTGCTGCTATCCTGTCCAACCATCCAGCAAGGTGGATGTTTTTTACTTGTTGCTTTGACAGAACATGATCCGTAATTACCTTAGAGTCTCCAAAGATTTGCAGTTTTGGAATATCAAGGAAATTGCTGAAAGTGAGGAGACCCGCTAATGCCACAACTTCAGCTCTATTGTTTGTTCCCAGGCCAGCATTCCAGCATATTTCTATAGCTTGTGCATTTTCTATACTGATGAAAACACCACATGCACAAATACCTTATTGGGCAACACCGTTGAAATATGCACATGGAGTTGACGAAACAGATGAAGACCTGGATCTACTACCACTCACATTTCTGTCGATAGAAAACTCGTAATTCCTTCCCTGAGTGTTGTTGTCCTTCCCATGTATATCAAGGGCATAGTACTGGGCAATTATAGAATCAGTTACAGAAGAGCTAGTATCCACCTTTGAGCTGAATATTTTGTCATTCCTCCATTTCCAAATCCCCCAAATAGCCAATAAGGGAGTGGCTCTCCATTCTTTCTTCATGGTGCCCCATATTTTATTTGCTTCAGAGATGGATGGATAAGTGCCAAATGGGAAACCAAATAGATCCACAAGACACTGCCAGATTGGCCGAACCTGTTGACAATTGAGGAGTAAATGAAAATTATTTTCTGAGCTCTCTCTGCACAGTGGACAAAAGGCTGGCCCGTGCTAATTGCGTCTTTGCAGGTTCTCCCATGTAGTATTCCTGTTGTAAAAGACCAGCGAAGCAAAAATGATAATCTTTGTGGGGAAACCCGATTTCCACAGTGAGGGAGGGAAAATTTCGCCAGGAATATCAGCCCTAGTACATAGGAACTGCAAATAAATATGTTTTACCCTCGCCCTTGTGGAACCATCCAAACCTCCCCAAATAAGCTGGTCTTTGTCCGCCGATCGGAAAATTTGGTGATTTATGAATAAAGCATAGTGGATTCCATTTATCAATTCATTATTACATTGATTAAAGACTAACGAGAATAAAAGCTTCGCTGCATTGAAAGAATTTATTTTTAGACACTGAAAATGACAACTTCATTGCATTGAAGGGTTTTAATGCTAAATATTATGATATGAAGAGTTTTAAGGTTGAAATTTTATTATAAAAATGAAGTGTTTTAAAGTTAAACTTTTATTATAAAAATAAAAGTTATTAATATAGCAAAAATCATATTAACTTTGCTATATTGATTAGTTTTAATGTTAATTATTGTATTACTTATATATATAAAATTAAAATGTATAATGTTTAGTTTAAAAAAAAAAAAAAAACCTTCGGAAAAAAAATATCAATATTTTATATAAATTTTTATTTTATTTTAAATAATTTGATATTCGCATATATCATTTTAATCAAATAAATTAAAAACTATATACATACAATTTGTATTATATATGAATAAACAGTAATATACCACCTAGCTCTCGTCAATATTCCTAAACATTTCACTGTCAAGAAATACTTGGTTTTTGTTGAAACACATGCGCTGCTTGAATAAATAAAAGTGAGGTGTGTATGGTGATAAACTGTCCCACATTCATTGTGAGATTAAGAAGAGACAGAGTACGGACTACAAATAAGCGGGCGATCGATGTTAGTAATCACGGAGCCGTGTGGTCAACACAAAGCGAACTATTCTTTAGCCTTTTACTAAAGAATACCGTGTGTTGGCCACAATCATTCCAGATGGGTTGTGTGATGTAATAACACATTTTCCCATTGATGGGTTGTGTGATGTTTGTCAATGGGAAAATGTGTTATTACATCACACAACCCATCCAGATGGGTTGTGTGATGTAATAACACATTTTCCCATTGATGTTTGTCAATGGGAAAATGTGGAAAATGTGTTATTACATCACACAACCCATCTAGAATGAACTGGCGAACACAGCGCCAACGCCGAACACAGCATCCATGCTTGCCAACGCCGAGGTCCCCAATGCAGTGTTTCTGGAAAATTATAAAGAAATTTGGGAACACGTCGCCACCGGTAGGGACATGACTTTCGAACAAGTTTTAGATCATATCATACTCGACAGCCACACACTGAGGCAGATAGAGGGTAGTTCTATGCTTCTGCCTGTGGACTTGTCAGTTTCTGAGGAAAAGGTACTGAAAATGTTAAACTTGGCTGGGTTCTTCCTACAAACGAAGAAGGTCTATTGGCTAATTCCTCTGTTACTAAGCTTCACTTCCACAGTGTTGGAATTCAGCACACCATTGAGGAAATGGATTTACGAAAAGATCAATGCGTTGTTCTGTTGCGCAATGCATGTGATATGTGACCCACTGCCCCGCTCAATGAGAAGCCAGATATATGGTTTAGGTAAGTTGGTGGACAACTTAAAGCCGACGAACGACATAAAGCTGAAGGTTACGAAGGGCAATATAACTGCTACCATTGCGGGAGGTGCCAAAGTTCATACAGAGGGTGCATTAACTTTGGTTCCTTCGTTTGACTTGGAAGAAGAAGCAACAGAAGCCACTTTCCATTATGGCAACATTGAAATACAGTGCAGGTTTCACACAGCCAGCGGAGTCTGCTGCATACGGGCCACCACGTTTGACGAGATTTCTGTGTCCCTTTACAATCGTTTTCAATTTTTGCGCATCCTCACATTGGTTTCGTCAATAGCAAAGAATGGTTCGGGTTCGTTGAAATCTTATGGACCTCACCGGAAGGTATGTGTTCGCGGGTTAAAGGAAACTGTGTACAGCTATGTAGTCAATGATTGTCCAAAATCAGAATAGACAGAGGACGGGCTACAAATTCGCCGGCGATTCAGGTTAACAGAGCTATGTAGTCAATGATTGTCCAAAATCAGAATAGACAGAGGACGGGCTACAAATGCGCCGGCGATTCAGGTTAACAGGTACGGAGCCGTGTGGTCAACACAAAGCGAACTATTCTTTCGCCTTTTACTAAAGAATACCGTGTGTTGGCCACAATCAGCGGCATACGCCAATTTTTGGAGGCTTCTTTCTCACTTCGAGATGTGAAGCCCACAAAGCAAATCCAAAACGGAGTTAGTGACATAGGCGTCTTTCAAGTGTTACTTCCGAATTTCCAGTGTTACATGATACCTATGGTATATATGTATGTGAGATCTTACCTTCTATTGAAGTTACATTTTACGATCTATCCAAAGATATGGTCTAATTTACTGATTTCATGTTGGTAATTAAATGGTGCAAAATCAAATACAATCAATGGTGCTTCTGTTATAGAACATTGTCTTTGTTATGTACAAAAAATTTTACTCACAAAATTTAATGGATTTGCTTCAAAATAACACATTCATCAGTGGAGGCATCATACTAATAGCTATTAGTAATTAGTAGTAGTCATAGCTATTAGTCCTGCTGCATGACCAAAATTTGTTCCTCCATATAAGAGGTCGCTAACTTTGCAACAGAAAACGCAAGCTCCTCTGAATTCTTAACGATCATAATAATCACAAGTCTACAATAAGATCATTCCTTCAAATCATCAAATACGTCTTCACTGCCAAAATTATGGTGATCTGCTAATGGAGAGAAATCGGGCAACTATTATTGATATGAATATTTTCCCAAATTGATCGCTGTATGCAGGGCAGAGCTAGAGTGAAATGATGAATATGAATATTTTCCCAAATTGATCGCTGTATGCAGGGCAGAGCTAGAGTGAAATGATGAATATGAATATTTTCCCAAATTGATCGCTGTATGCAGGGCAGAGCTAGAGTGAAATGATGAATATGAATATTTTCCCAAATTGATCGCTGTATGCAGGGCAGAGCTAGAGTGAAATGACAAATATGAATATTTTCCCAAATTGATTGCTGTATGCAGGGCAGAGCTAGAGTAAATCAAATATTGTTTGATAAATTTTCTCAAAGCAACAAAGCCGAAAGAAGAGCATATAGTTCAACATTCGAGCACACAAGTAAAAAAATTTCGATTCAGAGAGAAGACATTGCACTTCTCTGCTATTCGGAGCTGCAGACCAAGGAACTATGGAAATGGTCGGGCAAGAGTTTATGGATTGAAATAATTAAAAATTATGTCCTCCTTGAAGCTGCTGCTATTGCTATGACTAGTAGAAGCAAAGATCATCATATTCTTATTGCCCAGCAGCTGAAACTTCTTCTCGCCCGCAGCCTCCATATCGTTGAAGAAAGTCGGCCATCTCGTTTCTCCATCGATATATTTGGCTTGCAGCGCCTTCTCACATAATCTTCTGGAATATAAACATCCATAGCCAGATCCATGTAAAACCTGCAGGCGGCTGCTGCTGGAGGTTATCACAAAAACTGAAAAGGGCAAGCTGCGATAAAAGCTTAACTAATTAAAAGCACCAGATATTCAGGATGCAGGAAGACCGAAAAACGGAGTGATGTATCAATGAGGTAAATGGGAATCTGATGATGAGATCGAAAAATGTTCAACTGAAAATTTATAGGAACCGATATGGCATGAGGTATATCAGTAGAAAAAGTAAAAGCAGTGGGCGCTTGGCGTGGACTCGAAAAGGGAGGGGCGCGGATATTATATGATGTATGGTAACTCTAGTATGGGAAGAAAGTAATAAATTGGGACCATTCTTGAAATTTGAGTGCCTACCCAGCGAGTATTAGTGGCCGTGGATTGTGATGTAAACAGTGGGTTTTGGTGGGGACTAAATTAGAATTCACTCCAAAAGCATAGATCCAAATCACCAAGGGGAAATTTCCTACATATAGCCAAGACACTAAAATTGAAAGTGAATATATCCAAGCATGTCACACTGAACACTGTAAATGTTAGAGAGACTAAAGTGAATTTTTTTCCAGATTCTTGGGCGTGCCTTTTATCATACCTTTCACTGTTCAGACCATTTATATTCTCGGTGAAGATAAAAAAAAAAATGTGACTTAACATGAGACACAATGTGCCCAACCTCATGTATGTCTGTACTTTGTGATCAGCTTGATTAGTAGTCTGACACAAAGTTGAAGGAAGCACAAGAGAAATTGGAAAGAGACATTAAAATAGATAGATCCTAGAAAATCAATGCAGAAATAAAAAATTTCATCCTCCTCCTCCATTAGTCAGCTGACTTTGGAAATTGTTGGTGCAAAATTTGTGTTCTGAAAGTGGGAGGATTATAATGCTTCCTTAAGGCAGAATCTTTTATTGCAACCATATGGACAATGGGAAATCGTAGTTGTATCAGGCATGATGATGCTATGCGATGCTTCAAGTTCATTATGGTTGCCGTGGCTGCTATTTTGGCAGATAACCTACATTTACTGCCCCTGTGGTCTTCCAGTTGATGAAGCTTTGACTGCTCTGGCAGAGATGTGGCTGTCCAAAAAGTTTCTTTTTCTGCAGAGATGTGGCTGTCCAAACAGTTGATGAAGCTTGCAGAGATGAACATGAATGAATTTAAATATTTGGTTAATTTTAATTAAAATTATTATGGGTTAAGCTGATTATTTAAAAAATAAAAGAAAAAAGTTTAAAAAAAATTACATGGTTATATATATAATCCAAAAAAATAATTAAAGTAATTCATTCTATTCCTAATATAAATTTATTTAGTATTGAAAATATATTAATAAAAATAAAAGATTCAATGTATTTTTTATTTGTTGGAACTGTAAATTTAAGTTGTGTAGTTTACACAATTAATTGAGAATGACATTTTCAAGGCATTGTATCTGTTTATGATGTTGATGATGATGATTAACGTCCACTAGACGGATCACTATCGGACTTTAAGAAAAGAAATTAGTTGGGACTTAGTTGAGACTTTTTAAAATATTATTTCTATAATCAAATAGAAGGGAGATAGATTTCCGAGGTGGTTGAACAAGTCAAGAAGGTTGGAAGTCTGGCAATAGTTTTGGAAATGAGAACTGATGTGAGTGAAGGTAGGACAATCCAAGAGAAAGTGCATTTCATTTTCAATTTTCTTAGTGTCACACAATTCACTGATTTTTTTC
Organism: Pinus tabuliformis; assembly: GCA_031772625.1. Taxonomy (NCBI): domain Eukaryota; kingdom Viridiplantae; phylum Streptophyta; class Pinopsida; order Pinales; family Pinaceae; genus Pinus; species Pinus tabuliformis. The sequence continues at coordinate 1,619,138,687 of CM062818.1, forward strand.
TTCCCATGGTGTTTTGGGGAATACACGAACACTCAGTTTCACTTTGAAGCTAATGGGAGTTAGTTTTTATCTTCGCAATGTTCATTTTCTTCTTAGTACTAGTCAAGACAAAGAGGTAATTCTGGTTAGTGAGAGAGGAGTTGATTACCTCCTTATAGTACCTTAGTTTCATTATCTCGAAATTGGAAAGAGATTTATGGAAAAATTGTATAGTTGCTTTCTCTTTTAAGGAGCATTGTACGTGTTCAACCAGAAGCGATGATGTTGAAAAAAACGATTGGGCTGTTGTGCCTCTCTTCTTCCACAATTTGTTGCTAATAAAACACATCTCTTATCTGTTTAATGAAACACATATCTTATTTGTTTAATCTATCAATTTGACGAATGAAACAGATAAACAATATAACTCTGTTTACAAAAATCCAGTTGCGCCATTCTCTAACACATATAACAAAAATCCAGTTGCGCCATTCTCTAACACATATAACATTAACAACATATAACATTAGCAACAGGCTGTGAAAAAAAATTAAAAACACCCAATGGTTTTTTTCACCATCCTACTTCAAGGCCTCTTTGTTCAATGAAGGCGTACAACTCCCCTGAAGAAAAAGCAACCACACTTCTCCATAAATCTCCCTACAATCTCCACATATCTTCGCGGCTTCTCCAAGTTCCTGCTCTCGGGTCAAAAGTATGTTTCAAGATCTGCTGATTCAGATTTCAAAATTTGTCCCACAAAAATATTGTAATAAAACCTGCAATGGGTTACTGCCCTTTTACAGTTATAAGAGCTAGTAATGGCACTGTTATACAAAATGACCAAAGGAGCAAAACACGTAAGTAATTAATCCTATTAAAAAGTTAATTAATTATTAATGTGAAGTACTTAATCTTATTAAAAATGTTACAATCTTATTAAAAAGTTACTTATTAAAGGTGGTCACTGCTATTTTTATTTACAAGGAATTTAGTTAAAAATAAATTATTTTTTGGATTTCAGGATATTTTAATTGTCTTTTAAGTTTTATATTTATTCTTTAAAATATTTAATTTATAAAAAATTGAAAAAACACAAAACTGTGAAACTTTATGTAATATTATTGAAAACAAAAATAAATTAATAAATAAATTTATTTATTTATTTTCTTAAATTGACCGATTTTGTATTTTTTTTTTCTTATAAAGTAAGGATTTTGCATATTTTGTTAAAACAATACAAAATTGTTCAGAACAAAATCTATACCCAAAACGAATAAAAAATATATATTGATTTATACCATTTTTTATATAGATATCATTTTTTTTTCGGATTAATCACATCTTCAGGATTGGGTGGATGTTTCAAACCAACTAATGTGGTTTGGATCTGAAGGGATAAATAGTATGGACGCATCATTGCCTAGAGTCAACCATTGAAAATCTAGCCATTGTTTAATCTGTTACTAAGTTAAAAACTCGCCAACTAATGTGGTTCATCCTCAGGACAAGGAGAGAAATCATTGGATCTGAAGCGATAAATAGCATGGATGCATCATTGCCTAGAGTCAGCCATTGAAAATCTAGCCATTGGTTAATCTGTTACTGAGTTAAAAACTCACAGCTGTTATGTGATGAATAAATATTTTATTTCAAAGTTATAAATAGAATATTAAAAATAATTAATAATTTGTTGAGGTTTGATTTATTTAAGGTAAATTTGATAATATTTCAAAGTAAAATATTATAAGATAATTATGTGTTAAATTATTTTGATATTATAAATTGAACAAGTTAAAAATATTAATTTATATAATGTGATTTGTTAGGGTATGACTAAATAAAATAGAATAATAAAAATAAATAACAATTTGCTAGGGTTTAAGGTAAATTTGTTAATATTTCAAAGTAAAATATTATTAATTACTACAATAAGAATGTTAAATGTTAAATTGTTTAATATTTAGTTAGTTATGAATAATTATTTTATTTCCAACATTATAAATTAATTAATTTAATAATATTAATTTTTAGAATTAATGGGATCAGAATAATTAATTTATATAATGAGATCTCTCAGAGTTGGATTGATCCAAGGTAAATTAGGTTGAGGAATCAGTTAAAAATTATTGACTTTCATTAATAAGACAATTATTAATAAGACCACACAATTTGCGAGGAAGAACCAACCTGGATTACCACAATTTGCAGGGAAGAACCAACTTGGATTATAAAAGAGCATGGCTAAGAAAAATAAAACATTTTTGGAGAGGCTAGGTCAACCAAGGGATTCGAAATTAAATCACGAGGTTAGAAAATGAGGTAAAAGGAATAAACCGAAACAAGGGAGGACCAGAAGACTAAAAGAGAGAAACAGAAAATCAGACAAGAGAAAGAGAGGAAGGGAAGAGTCAAGAGGAGAGAGCTCGAATCCAAATTTTACTTAATTTCCAACCATCATCCCTATTAAGGTTTCTAGGAGAGAGCTCGAATCCAACTTTTAATTAATTTCCAACCATCATCCCTATTAAGGTTTCTGGAATGCCTCTCAATTTCAATTGCTTCCTTGAGTTTCCTGTGGTGGAAATGATCAACACAAGCAATGATTTTGGATTATTCAATGCAGACATGATGTTTCGTTTTCTCTGCATGAACACAAGCAATGATTTTGGATTATTCAATGCAGAAATGATGTTTCATTTTCTCTACATGTTCCGCAAGGGCTGATGTGCGGGATCGATTGTGCGTCTAAGGTCAACAACATGTTCGATGATTCGTTGTTTAATAAATCTTTCCGTTTCTCCAATATAGGGGATACCACAGGAGCAAAGAATAAGGCTTTGTGAAAGGCCTTGAGGCTCTGGGGCCTGTTATACCCATTATTTTTAAAAACTTGAAGATGAGATTTTTCCTGATCAAGGTGGCTATCATCAGAGATTCTTAGAGCAGTGGCAAGAGTGCTGAGAACCCTGAATTTCTGAGCTGGAAAGTGATGAGAACTAGCATAGAGATATTATTCCTTGCTCGTGCGGTATCCCCTATATTGGGGAAACGTGGAGATCTATTAAACAAAGAATCATCGAACATGCTGTTGACCTTAGACACAATCGATCCTGCACATCAGCCTTTTCCAAACATGCAGAGAAAGCGAAACATCATGTCTACATTGAAGAATCCAAAATCATTGCTGGTGTCGATCATTTCCACCATAGGAAACTCAAGGAAGCGATTGAAATTGAGAGGCATGCCAGAAACCATAATAGGGATGATGGCTGGAAATTATGTAAAAGTTATTCGAGCTCTCTCCTCTTGGCTCTTCCCTTCCTCTCCGTTCTCCCATCCGATTTAGGGATGATGGCTGGATATTAAGTAAAAGTTATTGGCCCTCTCATGTTGACTCTTCCCTTCCTCTCCGTTCTCCCATCCGATTTTCTGTTTCTCTCTTTTAGTCTTCTGGTTCCCCCTTGTTTCAGTTTATTCCTTTTACCTCATTTTCTCAGCCCATGATTTAATTTCGAATCCCTTGGTTGACCTAGCCTCTCCAAAAATGTTTTAATTTTCTTACCCATCCTCTTTTATAATCCAAGTTGGTTCTTCCCCGCAAATTGTGGTCTTATTAATAATTGTCTTATTAATGGAAGTCAATAATTTTTAACTGATTCGACCTAATTTAGCCTAGATCAGTCCAACCCTAACAGATCTCATTATATAAATTAATTATTCTGATCCCATTAATTCTAAAAATTAATATTATTAAATTAATTAATTTATAATATTGGAAATAAAATAATTATTCATAATTAACTAAATATTAAACAATTTAACATTTAATAATATTTTACTTTGAAATATTAACAAATTTGCGTTAAATAAATCAAACCCTAACAAATTGCTATTTATTTTTATTATTCTATTTTATTAGTCATACCCTAACAAATCACATTATATAAATTAATATTTTTAACTTAGTCAATATATAATATCAAAATAATTTAACACATAATTATCTTATAATATTTTACTTTGAAATATTATCAAATTTACCTTAAATAAGTCAAACCCCAACAAATTATTAATTATTTTTAATATTCTATTTTTAACTCAGTAACAGGTTAACCAGCGGCTAGATTTCAACCGCTAACTCTGGGCAATGATGCATCCATGCTATTTATTCCTTCAGATCCAATGATTTCTCACCTTGTCCTGAGCATGAACCACATTAGTTGGTTTGAAACGTGGACTCAATCCTAACGAAGTGATTAATCCGAAAGACTTATATCTACATTATTGATCACAAAAGTCTTAGATCTAACATTATCCCATTTTTATTAAACGTTTATATGAACTCTTTTTCTAAGATGTTATTTTGGATTATCGTGTTAATAATGCATTGGTTAACTTTCTTGACCTTTTATTAGGTGGAAAGATCGATCACATTCTATTTTACCCAAAATATAATCAAAATATTTAATAATCAAAATGTAATGTCAATTATCCAAAACATCTTAAAAATTTGAGAAAAAAATGTTAGTGTCTATTTATAAATTTTTCAGTGTTTTATTTAACAAGCCTAGATCCATCTGAACTCCAGATCTACCAAGCACCGAGATGATCAAATCTCTTTGCAAAGAAATTTGATAGAGATTTGAGAGGATATATCTAGGCTGGTATAATTTCCTCATTTAAATAAGCTCTATTGCACATGAATACCATGGGTCAATACCATAGGTTCTCATCAACCTGGCGTTGTTGACCACCACACCAAGTCAATTTTCCTTTATTATTTTAAAGTTATTTTTATTTTAATGTAGAATTATTTTTATTTTATTTTGACCGAGTAAAAATGTTTACAGGGCAAGGTCGTGGAGGCGGCGTAGTGGTAAAGTCGACCTCGTCATGACAGACCGGTCTTGTGTTTGATCCCGAGCAAGGTCGTAGCTTGTCGTGCGAGTAGTAACCGAACTGGGCCAAGCCCACTACCTTTTAAGGTCGTGGAGGCGACGTAGTGGTAAAGTCGACCTCATCATGACAGACCGGTCTTATGTTCGATCCCGAGCAAGGTCGTAGCTTGTCGAGCGAGTAGTAACCGAACCGAGCCAAGCCCACTACTTTTAAAGGTCGTGGAGGCGGCATAGTGGTAAAGTTGTCCTTGTCATGACGGACCGGTGTTGTGTTCGATCCTGAGCAAGGTCCTAGCTCGTCGTACGAGAAGTAACTGAACCGGGCCAAGCCCACTACCCTTTGGCGCGCGCTTCCTGACCTAGCCGCCATTGCTGCCTCTTGCAGCTCCCCTGCTTGGCAACCACCTGCTGCTGAGCTCTCCTTAGCACTGCTCGGTCCCCTCAATGATCCTCTTTCTTCTGAACTGCTCATGTCTACGAGCTGTTCCTCCTTCACCCTTTGCAGCCTCACGCTGTTCCTTTACTCGGTAACCTCCTGCTGCTGAGCCCCTGCTGCGCACTCTCTTGACCTTCCTCGGCTCCCATGGCCCCTCCGAACTTCTCACCGGAGGGGGGCGATCCCCAACATGCATTCTCTGCTCTCGTCAAATCTCTCCCACCACAACGACCTCGCCCAACAATATCGAAGTTTGTCAAAAATCTGGACATTCTCCAAGAAGTTAATCTACCTCTAGCCATTCCTCGCATGGCAGCCCTCTCTCTTGCAGAAAAAGGTCTCATCGGCTAGTTCACGAGCCTTTGGCCATCTCCAAGAACTGTGCAATGTTGGGTTGAAAGAAATTGGTCCAACAAAATACAAGGTAAAATCTCCATCAAATTCTGTGGAAAGGGGTACTTTACCTTCCACTTTGAATCTAAAGAAGGCAAGGATTTAATCTTCAGGAATGGGCCTTACTTCATGGACTCCAGAGGACTATACTTAAACAAATGGACCCCGGATTTTGATACGGAACTGGATGTCCCCAATGTTGTCCCTGTCTAGGTCAGACTCCCTCATCTCCCTCTTCACTGCTGGGGAGATGACTCGGTTCGTGCTATTGGAAACGTTGTAGGCAAGTACATAGATCGCAGCAAGCCAAAGGATAATATGCAAGCATGCGCGCGCATTTGTGTGGAAGTGGATCTCGGCAAAGGCCTACCGAAAGCCATCAAACTCAAAGTGGACGATTGGAGCCATATTCAGCAACTTGATTATGAGAAAATACCATTCAAATGTAAGGTATGTCACGAATACGACCACTTTGCCAATCTCTGTCCCTCTCTTGCTAATGATGAAAATGACCCACAAGAAGAATAGTGGGAAACAGTAAAAAAAAAGAAGTCGGCTCCCTCAGCTAAAGCACCGCCAGAATCTGAACCCCCTGCCTCTAAGATTGCTTGCCCCTCCTCATCCTCCCCTCCCTCATCCTCCCTTCCTTCTCTCTCCCCTCCCCTGCCCCCTTCTACCTCCAATCCCTTCTCGGTTTTATCTGATGCTCCACCCTTGGAACCCTCGCATCTTCCCTCGATTCATTCAACGGCCTTTGATCCCTCCCCTCCTCTGGTTATCCCTTCCCAATCTTCCCTTGAACCCCCCCCCCCCCCCCCCCCTCCAGACTCACCAGGAGCTCATCCAAAGACCATGGAGCCTCTAGCGACTCTCTTAAGAAACCTGGCCCAGGCAGAAAATCTGCAAAACAACACCGAGATGAGAATGCCCAAAAGGACATAGTAATGGGCACTCAAAGCCCTATTGAATCTTACATTTTAGGACAACATGATAAGGAGAAAACTCACAAGGATCAAGGGGGGCGAGCACCTCTCCGCACACCACCCTCCCAATGATGAAAATCCTATCTTGGAATTGCAGGGGTATAGAGCAGCCCTCCAAAGTTGCAACCCTGAAAGATCTTATTTATTGTCAAAAAAACCAGGGATCTTTTTGTTACAGGAAATAGAGCAAACCCTGCAGGATATGACTAAAATCATTGAACAGAACAAGCAGTACAATGGAAGCATCAGTGAATCTAGGGGAGCTTTAGGAGGAATCGCTACAATCTGGAATCAAAACATTTGGAATTATAAGTTAGAAATTATTAACCAACATTGGATCCAAACAATGTTAGAAAACAAAGAAGATCAACAGATTCTAGTTGTATACAACATTTATGCGCCTAACCACTTCAGGGATAAGGAGTGTTGTTGGGAGGAAATCAAAGTCAGCATGAACGCAAAGGAGAATACCAATGTCATATTAGGAGGAGATCTAAATCTTGTTCTCCATGCTAATAAGAAAAGAGGAGGTATTTTCTCCCCGGATCCTTTCAGAACTCAGCTAGAAGACATTATGCATGACCACGATCTAGTCGATATCATTCCAAAAAATAGGAGATACACTTGGAGCAACCGCAGGCTAGGTACAGGCAACATAATGGAGAGACTAGACAGAATTCTCATTAACGTCATGCTTCTCTCTTCCTTCACTGCTGGGTACGCTAATATTATTCCCTGTTCAGCTTCCGACCATTATCCAATTTCTCTTAATCTGGAAAAGCATTGCCCTCTCGGACCCATCCCGTTTAAGTACAACCCGCTTTGGAATGGTATTACAACAGTTAAAGATATTGTGGAGAAATCGTGGAGGCGGCATGTAGAAGGATCTCCCGTATTCATTTGGGAATCCAAGCTTAGAAACACCAAACAAGCGATAAAAGAATGGGCAAAAATCAATTATAAGGAGCCTGAAAGGATAAAAAAGGAGATCAAAAATACACTAAACAGCATCCAAAAGGAAATAAAAGAGCAGGGCCTCACCCAAGAGAGAAAAATGCTAGAAAGCGAACTATATTCTAAGCTTTGCCGTGTAAACATAGAGGAGGAATCTAAATGGAGGATTAAATCGAGGCAACTCTAGCTACAAGGAGGGGACTAGAATATAACTTTCTTTCACAAACAGACTACTGTGCTGAGAGTAAGCAATATCGTCATCTCAATCTTGGACGTTGAAGGTAACCTTCAAACCACCCAAGAAGCCATCAGACAGGCTGCTACCAACCACTATCGGGACCTTCTAACTGAAACAATAGACGAAGAGGATTACGATGACCTACTACAATTTCTTCCCAAAAGCATTAGCAAGGAAATGAATGATACCTTGAATAAGGAAATTGATGAGGAGGAAGTTAGAAAAACCATATGGGCTCTTCAACTGGATAAAACACTAGGACCTGATGGCTTCCCCATTTGCTTTTATCGCGCTTTCTGGGGAATTATAAAAAGAGATCTGATTAAAATGCTCAAATGGGTCCAGCGGAAAGCCAAAATCGGTGGTTACACCAATGCCACTCATTTAGCCCTCATTCCCAAAGAAAACCGACCTTCTTCTTTTAGTCGATTCCGTCCCATCTCCCTTTGCAACTCGTCCTACAAGATTCTAACAAAAATTCTTGCTTCTCGCCTCAAATCCTTTCTCCCTTCTCTCATTTTTGAAAACCAAGGGGGTTTTTTGGCCAATAGACAAATTACAGACTCTATCCTCCTCGTCCAAGAAGCTGTTCATTCAAGCCAAATTAGGAATGAGAAAGGATTTGTCCTTAAACTTGATTTAGCCAATGCCTTTGATAGAGTAAGGCACACCTATCTTTTAGCTGTTTTAAAAAGATGGGATTTGATGCAACTTTTTTAAATCTCATCAAAGCTTGCATCTTTGGGCCTTGTATCTCTCCTCTTGTTAATGGACGACCTGGAACTACTTTTCAATCTTCGTAGGGTCTTAGGCAAGGTTGCCCTATTTCACCTTACCTCTTCATTCTGATGGTTGAATCCTTCAGCAAAGCGCTGGACTTCAAGAGGAGAGTTGGTCTCATCATTGGAATAAAATTTGGGAATGGTGTAAATAACATTAACCACTCTCAATTCGCTGATGACACCCTTTTACTTGGAGGAGCATCCACGATAATAGCCAGGCGATTTAAGCTTCTGTTGGACAAACACATGAGGTATTCGGGTGGTCAAGTCAATCAGCGGAAAAGTTGTATTTATGGATGGAACACTCCAGCACAGGTTCTGCACAGCATAGCCACTATCCTTGGGGTCTCCTGCAATTATGAATGGTCACATTTCACTTACCTGGGCCTGCCAGTAAGTATAGGTCCATTGAAGGCTGAAGTTTGGGACACAGTTATTGACAAGATGAAGAGAAAGGTGCAACATTGGGGTTCCATCTGGCTCAACCTAGCTGGCCACCTCATCCTTCTCAAATCAGGTATCTCCTCCCTACCTCTATATCAATTTTCTCTTCTTCAAGCTCCAGCCTCTTTCCACTACAAAATGGAAGTCATCCTCCACCAATTCCTCTGGCAAGGAGGGAAAAATGACAAAAAGAAATTCAATTTAGTTAGCTAGAAGCAGGTCATCCAATCTCAAGACAGAGGTGGTCTTGGGATTAGATCCCCCAAATTTCTTAACCTTTCCTTTGGAGGCAAGATTGTCTGGAGGCTTATCACTGGTCTCTCGGCTTGGTGGAAACGAGTGTTGGAGGTCAAATACCTAAATTTCCCAAGGCAACGGCTCCTTGATCAGGATATCCCTATCAGAGACTCTTCCAAAATTTGGCGTCTATGTAAAAAAGCAATTCCTCTCATGATCCAGAATATCTCCAAAGTTCCCAAAGGAGGTGCTAATATCAATATTGGATCAGACAAAATAATGGGTAGGCAGCCATTAAACAGCCATGCTGGAGTCATTCCCATTCTCACTTATTTTAATAGTATAGGAATTCACCACCTAGACCAGATCTCTCTGTGGGACAATGACTCCAATTTATGGTCAGGATGGACATTCCCAGCCATTCCTGTTCATCTCATGGCCAGTATTCAAGCTCTCCAATACCATTTGCATGGTATAGCTCCATTTAAAAAGAATGAACCTGATGGCTTTCGCTGGGACCTGTCAGGCTCAAAGTATACTGTTCAATTTGCTCACCAGTACATTTGCAACAGCCATTACCCCATGACCACTTGGAATCGTTGGAAAATGGTTTGGAAATCTGAAGCTCTGCCCAAAATTAAATTCTTTCTGTGGACCCTTCTAAAAGGGAAAATACTCACTGCTGATAACCTTCGGAAGCGGGGTATTATTGGTCCTTCACGTTGTCCTAACTGTCAATCTGACGAAGAATCTATACAACATCTTTTTATTGCCTGCCCTTTTGCTAAAGTCTACTGGAGAAGTATATCCCATAACAATCACATCCCTTGGAGTGATCAGGACTCCATAGGAGAGGTTATTCAACAATGGAGGAAAAATTACCCTTGGAAACAAAGAAAACACAACACAGTAAAAAGGGTCTGGGACGCCCTACCCCTCACTATTTTATGGTCTATCTGGCTCACCAGAAATCGTAAAGTTTTTAAGGACAAGGACACAATCACTAGGAATCTATGCAACAAAGCAAGGGGTCTTGCTTTGGAAACTATTTCAGTCAAAAACTGTAGAAGCATAGACATCACTGATCTTAATGTGGAAGAGCGAATTTTCATTGGCTATATACTGAACAGAAATAATAATAATCAGGTTGAGGCCACCACCAGTAGCAGGCAAAGTAAAATGTATTACAGTTGGAAAATCCGTCTTAAGGAGGAAGAATTTGCTAAATGGCTTAAAAACTGCAACACTTATTACCTCTTTTTCGACGGTGCCTTGAAATCGAATCCTGGGATTGCTGGAGCCGGTGGAGTGATTTGCAATGCCAATGGAGATTGTATGGTCTCATATGAATGGGGGCTCGGGCACCTTTTTAACAACAAGGCTGAGGCTTTAGCCTTGTATCAAGGAGTCATTCAGCTCAACAAGCTCGGTATAGACACAACTCACATCTTTAGAGATTCAGCAGTTGTTATTGGCCTCATGGCCCAAAACAAAGATTCGCCCAACATCCTTCTCCATTAGTCCATCAACAGGTGCAAAAGTTTGAGCCAGTCCTTCATCACTCTGACCTTCCATCACATCCTTCGTACATTCAACAAGGATGTTGACCTTCTTGCCAACAGGGCATGCAATAGAGCACTGGGCAGCCTACGTTGCAATAATGAGGAATCTCATCAATATCTGCCATGACATCGAACCTCCTCTGTTCTTTCCAAGCCCCCAAATCAGAAATCCCTGACACTTGGAACTGGTTCAAGATCCTCATGATCCATGTCCAAGACTCTATCTGCTCGATGATCCACCTTCTTTTAGAAAATACATTCCCCTCTTTTGCAAACATGAAACCCGCCGGCTTATCTCATTTCATGACTTCTATTCCGCACTCGTTGTCTCCCTCCCGTGACTCCTCCTCCCTGCTTAATCCTCTGCGCCTCCCATCTTATTTATTCGCACTCCTCTCTTCCCCTTCTCATTCTGTCCTCAGGTCTTCCAGAGCTTTCCTCCCGTTGGTTTTTTCTTCTGCCGATCTAAAGGAACAACACCTTTGGTTTCTGCTGTTCCTTTTTCCTGAAGGAACAGCAAAAAGGAACAACAGAAAAAATGGAACAGCAGAAAAGAAAAACACAGCTTCAACAAGTTCATCAAGCTTGAAGCAAGTCGGCGCCGACGACAAACCTAAAGAGTCCACTACTCAACACATCAACCACAATAATATAGATTGATATGCTTTGTAAATGTTGTTATTTATTACTGCAATTTGTTAGGCTTTACCTTTGGTCTTTGGTTTTTAGAAGCCCAAAAGGCAAGATTAAGGAGGAATTTTGTTTAAGTTGTAACTCCTTCTTCCCTAGCTCTTCTTGGCACCTCAGCATGTATTTGAGGAGCTCAGTCTCCCTCTTTTTTCAGATTTATAATAGCAATCGAATTTGTCAAAAAAAAAAATGTTTACAGGGCTCCAACATCTCTACTATACTAGGTTATGTTTACAGGGTTCCAACATCTCTACTATATTGGGTTGGAGAGCATTATCAATAATTAATAAGTGGATGGTAGGGATTTAACCTATACAAATCAAAAGTTGAGATTTATCTCCAAAATATTTGTGTTTTTTGTCCTTTGAATTAAATTGAATGTTTGAGAAAATATGTATTATGGTTTTTTTATGCTGTGATATTGATAAGCCATTGTATAGGCTCATGATATTGTAACAAATCTTATTTAGTGCGTGTAGAGATGCATTTTACAATGCAGTAAGAGGGAAATGTACTATTCCAACATGTAGTTGACAAGTGTCCTTCTTAAAATAATAATAAAATATTCTCTAAATAGAAAAGCAGTGTGGGCTATAATAAAAAATAAAAATGATTATGCATGTTTAGTTAGTTTTAATTAAAAGTATTATAAATCATCAACAATCTTATCTTCACTATGGTCACTTGATATGTTGTTGACATTACAACCTAATGTGGTAAAAATATTTCACTCACTCTCAATCATAAATAAATATTTCAATGCCCACATGACATAATATAATTTCATGTCAATTTTAAAAAGAGATAAAGTGATTAGAAGTAAAAAAAAGTATAGTTAACATGCTTAAACCTTATACTTTTAAAAAACAACACCGACTTTAAATGAATCATTTGAAAATATGTGTTAATTAATTTACGTTGATATCAATTTCGTATATATCTACATCTAAATAAATAAAATGTTTAAAGAAAATATTTTAATGTAGTATATAATAAAATATTCAATGACTAAAGAAAAAAGTAATTGGAATTTGAAAAATAAAATAAAAAATATCAAGTACTTTTTAATAATAATAATAAAAGAGAGATATGAAATTCATTCAAATCAAGCCTTGAGGGTTAGCTCAATTGGTTGAGTTCCTGTAGCTAAGCACCTTGCTAAACAAAATGTAGTTCGTAAGTAAAATGTCTCAATGCACATGTGTCATGACTCCAATGCTAAGTAACAATTTTATTTTATTTTTTATTTTTTATTTTATTTATTTATTTATTTATTTATTATTTTTTTTTTTTTATTTTTTTATGGTCCTAACGTTACCATGGTTTACACATTATAGTTATAATCTCATTCAACTATTGGTAATCACATAGTATCACCATATGCACCCCTTGACATGCGGCATTGGTTTGTTTTATGTACTAACGTACTGGATTTAGAAATTATTTAAATCACTGATTTGGTATCTCGCATGTTGTCCACGCGGCAATTGGACAGTTGGTAACTTTTCCTTTTGTCCCTTCGCCATCACATGGCTTTCCTTATCTGTTACTGTGTGTAATTAATCCTGCCCTGCTCCATTCTGTACGAGGCCGGCAGGCTGTCCAGTCTCTCGGCTTGCGTGGTATTTCCCGCCTCATCTACGGTGGAGATCGCCCTCTGCCATCCAACGGTGGCAGCCATTCGTGGGTTTCCGACCTAATCTATCGGTTTCTTTGGGTGATGGTGCTCATTTGGATAGGCAACTCTCTGTGGGCCTGTTCTGGTTTAGTCCATGCATTCAGCTCCAGAGAGCCAACCCTTTAGACCCTACTCAATTGCCGGCGGATTTGTCACCCAAACCCTTCAGGTAATCAAATGATACAGAGTTTTGTTTGTTCTGCTTTCTTTTGGCTAAGCGCTTCTTCGATTTACTGAAAGAATCCTTGACTCGTTCATGGCTCATGCAAACTGCAGGTTGGTTTGGTATTTGAGGGCATCCTACAGCGCCGGAACGAGAGCTGTTCATACGTTGGTTGAAGCATCCTTTAGCGGGTAAGTTCTTGTCAAAGAACGAAGATGGTTTTCTTCTATATTTCTACCGCAATCCGCATTCCTTCCATAGTTGTCTAACTTTGTGTTGCGTGGCTTGCTCTCATGCAGGCTGGGCGCCTGTCCCTCATGCGGTGGCCTAGACTCGCCTAAAGGAAACCCTCCTTCAGCATGTCCAGGGTTCCAGGTATGGAAAAGCCTTCTGGCCGAGGCCTCGATTGTTTGTCTCGGAGGTTTTCCTGTGTCCAATAGAGGGTAGCCCTTCTGGTTTCTTTTATATTCTGTTAAATATTGGAGTGGAGGGTATTTGCGTCCCCTCGAGGGCTCCAGGTTCCCATTGAATGGCATGTATAACTTATTTACTAGAGTTTGGCGTCCCACTTGAGTTTCACTGCTCGAACATTATGGTTGTATTATCTTAATGCATAACTGTGCACATTATGCTTGCGGCATATTTTTTCCTCTTTACTGTTGTACTGTATTTACCGTGAAGGTCTATTGAGTTTATAGATAGAGTGGTCTCCTTGTTTTATTCACGTTTAAAATATTGCCGCACCGCGGACTTGCCTGTACTGAAAATCTGGATGTAACTTCCTTTTCTGGAATGCTTGGTCTCGTCCAACGTTTGATTATGTAATACATTTTGTTTAGCATTCAAATAAATGTACAGTTTTATGGTATTTTATGTATTCGACTTTGGGTTGGACATGTTCCACTTGCATGCATCTTTCAGTTTGAGAGGGTCCGAACCCTACTCCTCAACCGTAGTCTTAAGTTTCTTTTCAATAGCTCTTATATACTACTATATTCTTATCTTTGTTTTAATATGGAAGAGTTAAAGCGCTGAAGGGTTTCAAGCCCTACCCAACCTATATACACAGCCATGCTTCAAACCCAGCGTTCTTGGGTTCCCTTTTCCTACTGCCTGTCCTCTACCACACAGTTTTTTCCCCCTCTCCCACTCCTTTTCCTAGAAACCATTCCACGGTTAGGGGGAAGAGTAGTTAGAGTTTTAAAACTGTATATATATATATATATATATATATATATATATATATATATATAACTTCTCTCCTCAGAAGTTACATGATATCCCTGTTACTAGGAAAATCATTTCTCATTTTCATTTACTAAAAAAAATATTAATTTATGCAACAGATAATATCACCATCCTTCAGTTTGTTTCTTTTTTTAACTATGGTAAATAAAATATTTACAATATTCTGGGGATATGACATCTCCCCCTCCTGAAATTAGACATCGTCCCGATGTCCTTCGGTTATAAACAGCCCTGGGTAAGCCTGTTTCATGAGTTCTTCATCCTCCCAAGTGGCCTCATCAGGCCCAAAGTGCTGCCACTGCACTTTAACTTGGGTAATATCCCGCTTCCGCAGCGTTACTTCTCTCCGGTCGAGGATGCTCAGCGGTTCGACCAAGATTTCTCCTTCCGGTTCGACCTGCAACATGCAACATCCTAAGTCAGTTTCTTTTAAAAGAAAACATTTAGACTGATCTATCAGAGATAATTCTCACCTGTATATCTTGCCATTTGATCACATGTTTAGGATCATAAACATATTTTTTTAACATGGAGACATGAAAGGCATTGTGGACTCGTATGTGACTTGGTAGAGCGAGCTGGTAAGCCACCGGCCCAATTCTTGCTAAGATCTGGAATGGTCCATAGTATCGAGGTGCCAACTTAGCGCACCCGCTCCACTGTAATGTGCTCTTTTTTGCTTGAATTCTCACATACACATGATCACCGACTTGATACTCCTTAAACCTCCTTTTCTAGTCAGTGAAGTTCTTTTGCCTATCCTGAGCTGCCTTTAGATTAGAACGTACCTTTTTAACCAGTTCCTCCATCTCCTTAAGCATTTCAAGACCTAACATCAATCTTTTTTCTGGTCCACTCTAGCTCGAGGGGGTGCGGCACTTCCGCCCGTACAATACTTCAAAAGGGCTCATTAGCAATGATGTGTGGTAGCCATTGTTGTATGCGAACTCAACCAAGTGCAGATAGTCCTCCCACTTGGTTGGTTGCTGCATCACATATGCTCTTAACATATCTTCCACCACCTGGTTCACTCGTTCGGTTTGCCCGTCAGTTTGAGGGTGATAAGCCGTGCTGAAATTCAGCTGAGGGTGATAAGCATCTTCACATAGACCATGCTAGAGTTTCTTAAACCAAATCTCAAGTCTTTGCCATAAAACAAGGTTTCTCTCAAACCCTAACCATCAAATACTTATGAACTAACTATATAGGGTTCCCTTCATACCATAGGATTCTTTTAGGTCTCCACCATCCTCTTCTTGCTTCCATCAAAAGTGTCTCCATGGGGGTGATCTCCATGGCTTTTCTTCAACACAGCTCTGATACCATGTTGATTTTTCATAGGGCTATATTGTTCTTTACTTTGATAATTGCATTTCTCCGTTAAAACATTAAGTTCACCCATAGCATCATAACATTATTCATATTTACTTCATTATTCATCAACATATGCAACTATGTAGAAAGAACAATAACATCATCATCAATGCAGCAGAACATAAAGGAACAATAGAAGAAAATCATGCACACATAGAGACACCAGGATTGGTCAGAGACCAGGGAAAAACCCATTATGGGGAAAACCCTTGCAAATATTCTTCTAATAGATTGTCATCAAATGATTCAGAAAAAGAGAGTACGATGATCCATATCTTTATAAAAACTAGAATATCCATGAAATGCATCTAAACATCAAAACTCTAATTTAGATAAATGTAATGTACTGTCACTGCCTGTAGCCTGTTCTCGAACACTTTTGTCACTGAGCGATATCTTCGGAATACTGAAATCTCATCTAGGAGTCTCGGATGCAGGGAGGAGTAGCTACGTGAGTGATTATGACAGATCTGGATGCTCTCTGTGAATTGCATGACAACGACTATGACAACTCAAATGCTCCCATACCATTTTGTGCGGGCATCTGGGGACCAAACTAACCCAGACTCACGAAAGTTCTCATGAAGACTTTGAGCCAGTGTTCAAGGGTCCCTGGACGCTCTCATGGCCATTGTGTTCTCGCATCTAGGGACTAAAATGATCATCTTTGTGCCAACGTCCAAGAATAAAAAAACCCTAGTTCAGTGTGAGCTTCACCCTGTAGTTTTGAACTCTTGTGTGAGTTTCCTCCATTAGATTTGTGCGAGCCAAGAGAAAATAGAAGAGGAGAAGAGAGCTTGATGTGTGTCTAAAGGAGATTGATGTCTCTTATATTCATAGGCTTCCATGAAGGTCCACTTGACCTGTCCATTGGTACATGTGCATAGGGCTGACCTGATCCAGAATATATGTATGAACAAAATAATTCTTAACTCAACTTCTGCTTGTCCAAATGAGGTGATCTTTAGGTCGATTTTGTTCCTCTCAAAAAGAGGAATTAAATGAAATCATCATCTCCATCAAATGAGTAGTCCAAAGTGGAAGTTGACCGCAGTTGCATATTTTTAACAAACCACAGAACAATTCAAACTGCACCCATGCCATGGAAACCTTGGCACCCACAATCTCAAAATTCATCTTGGGCACAAGGTTGGAAAAATCCTTATGACAAATATCCTCAATATCCTCAATTCCAACAACCTTATCCTTATTTTCCACCACAATATTATCCTCCTCAACCAACCTAATCTCCTCAATTTCAAAATCCAAATCAACAACTTGCATTAACATTTCCTCAAAAACCCAATCAACTACTTGCTCAACCACCTCCAAATGCGAAAAATAAAAATCAACAAGTTGTTTATAATATTGAAGGACAAAATTTTCAAGCTTTTATGATTACCCCATTAGGTCTAAATGATGTTCAACTTAGATCTGGTAGGTTTTTACAAAAGAAGTCACCAACAACTACCATCCAAAGATCTAAAGAGGATGAAGTTCATGAAAAAGATGAAAAACTTAATCAAGAAAATATTCCTCTAAAGGAAGATGTTCCTGTACAATGAAAGGATGAGCAAATAATGCCGACCTTTTCTAAAGGGATTTAGAAAGGGATTTAGGCTCCCTAACTTATAATAACAACATTGATCAAATTTATTACCATTTTACTGTAAAATTGCCAGGAAAGCGATCAAAGACTCTCCTAATGAAATCATTAAGCTTCAGAATATAAGTATATACAAATCTCTCATCAAGAGGAAGAAGAGGTCACATATTAAGAAGAGAGAAGAGCATCTTCTCCACCTTTCTAAATTTTGCGGAATGTGCTTGTTCATAAAACTAAAGATAATCATTCTATCCCTCTATGAAAATTGGGACAACTATCTTAAGAAGTTGTATGACTCTCTAGACACCATGGGCACCATCTTAAACACTCATATTAAGGAAGATGTATTTTCCCTGGAAGATGTTAAGTTTGGGATTAATAAGCTCGCTAATGGGAAATCTAAAGATATTGAAGGATAACAAGTTGATATCTTTAAAATGGGAAGATCTATCCTCATTCCTCATCTCCACAAGCTTCTCAATTTGGCTACACAACATGGCTTCCCTAAGATTTGGACGCAAAGCTTTATTGTGCCTATCTTTAAAAATGGGGACAAAAGTGTTCCCTCTAACTACAAGACCATTATGATTAGCCACATCCTAGCCAAGCTATATGGGCTCATTTTGGAAAAGAAGCTTAGCCTTTGGCTTGAAAACCATGGTAAAAGAGCTAAAGGGCAAGCTAGTTTTAGGAGACATCACTCGACTATCGACCATCTTGTCACTCTTAGGATCATTGCAGAGGAATATCGCAATAGTAAAGCTGATCTCTTTTGTTGTTTTGTGGACTTTAGAAAAGCTTTTGACATTGTTCCTTGAGATAAGCTCTGGAAGAGACTTGAAGAGATCATGGTTCCTCCTAAACTGAGGATTGTTGTGATCCGCCTCTACAAGATTGTCATTGCCAAGCTTAAGACCAACGAAGGGTGGTCTAAAGATATTAAATGCAATATCGGGGTTAAGCAAGGGTGTCCCCTATCCCCTACCCTTTTTGGCATTTACATCGATAAGCTTGACAAGTGTCTAGAAATTGCAGGTTGCAAGAGCACCGAGCTTGATGGTATAATCATTGCTCTTCTCCTTTATGTTGATGATATCGTTCTTCTTGTAAAAATCCATGATGACCTAGACAAGTAGCTTAAGACTCTTCATTTCTACTGCTCCAAGATGGGTATGACAGTTAATATCGACAAGACTAAAGTCATGATCATTAAATAAAAAAAGATCACCCATGGTAGTTTCGTCTATGATAACCATTGTTTAGAGCAGGTTTCTTCTTACAAATATTTGGGTGTTGACTTTCCCCATCAACTCAACTAGAATTAAAACATCGAGAAAAGGATTATTGTAGGCTGGAAAGCTTATTATGAGCTTGACAACAATTGTAAGTCAGTCGATCTTTCCATTTGGAGTAAAAAAAAGGTTCCTCTTTGAGACTCTCTTCACCCCTGTTGTCTTATACGGATGTGAAGTTTGGGGTTGCAATATATCTAGAGAGTCGTGGAGAAATATTGAGATGATTCAAAAGAAATTCATAACCTAGAACCTAAAGATCAAGGGAAGTACTCCATATCCTATCCTCTTGATCGAAGCTGGCATGCCCCCCATTGAAAGTACGACAATGTTTAGATATCTAATGTATAAGAAGAAGCATTACAACATGGAATCCAAGAGGCTCCCAAAACTTACTTCTAACTTTAGTCAAAACCCCCACCTTCGCCTCAAGCGTAGGTGGCATAAGGATGCCTCTTAGTTCAACCATTAGGGGATTAAGGAGGAGATCATCATGGGAAGCAAGGATAGTGTCAAAGATACTATTAACTCCAATTTTAAGGACAAGTTGTGGGATGATAAGGAGATGGAGGGTAAAAAAGAGCTAAGATACTATAAAGAGGTGATCAACCCCACCCTTGATAACCAGAATTATCTCTTTGTGTTGACCAACACTAAGAAAAAATGAACATCGCTAGGATAAGAACTAATTTTCATGAGCTTCGAAGTGAAACAGAATGGTGGTCTACTCCCAAGACTCCCTGGGATGATAGAATCTGTCAAATTTGTGATACTAAGAAGGTGGAAGATGAAAAACACTTCCTTTTAGACTGCCCAACTCTTACTCACATCCACTCTCAATTCACTAACATCTACCACACTTCCAATCTTCTTGACTTATTAAGCCATCCCAACTATAGTGATCTTGGAGCACTTCTTTCTCTTATTTTTTATCACAGAAACAAGATTTTGAAGAATCACAATTAGATTCTTTTTCTTTTCTTGAGGCCCGATAGACCGCATTGGTCTTAATGGACGTTAATCATCATCATCACCATTTTTTTTTATAAACTACTTAAATGAGGTTTATCATGAGTTGATATGTTATAAATTAAAAGTTAAATATATGATAAAATTAGTTGTTATTATACATTCACTCAGTGATATATAACAAAAAAAAAATGTTAATTTAAATATATATATATTTTTTTATAAATACAAATAAGTAAGCAAATAGTTTTTATATTAATATATATTAGTTTTTATATTAATATATATTATTTATTATTGACTAATGATATTAATATATATTATTTATTATTGACTAATTTGTATCATTAGTATTTGAAAAAAAACCACATAAATTATTTTAAATATTTATTTAAAATTTAAATTAAAAATAATTTAAAAATATATATTCAAATTCCAAAATCCCATTAAAAAAAAAAACTAAATACATGAAAACAAATATAAGGTCAAATCTATTCAAACTCCAAAATCCAATTAAAAAAAACTAAATGCATGAAAAACAAATGTAAAGTAAAATCTAAATTCACATATTTTCATGTTTATTGTATAAAGTTTAAGCTCCAGGAAAAAAAACTTTTGAATGTCCGCAAACCATTCAATATATTTTACGATTGCTCTTATATATGTGAAAATTCTTTACATTTCATTTATTTTTATACCATTGTCATATTAAGAAAAATAACTCAATAATCTTATACAATTGGATATTAAGGTAAAGGTCATAATCGATTCATCATATGGGCACTATTTGTTAGGTTGATCCTAAACTATTAGAAGACACAGATCCTCGACATCAGTAAATTGCTTGTTATGAAAAATCCTTTTCAAATGTTTAGTTTAATCATTGTTTCACACTTTAATTTTGTGGTTGCTTTTGAGAAATTACATGTAGTTTATTTCTTAGGTTTCTTTTGCACAAGTAAATTTTTTACTAAATGGTTTTAGTATATAGATTATCCAATTTTTATAAAAATTATAGTAAAAATAAAACATAGTTTGTATGATTTATTAAAGTGAATATAAATCATTTAGTATATAGATTATCCAATCACTACAATAATAAAAATTTATAGTAAAAATAAAGCATAATCGGTATGATTTATTAAGGTATTCATCAATTATAAGGTTTGGTTATTTATGAATAAAGTATAATTATTAAGGTATTCATAAATTATAAAGTTTTTTTAGTGCGAATAAACTAAATATTTGTATTAATATCCATGATGATACATATAGTGACTACATATTATAACTATGCAACAACGTGAAAATAACATTGGATAGATGACGTATTCTCCCACACAGAAACTGACACAAAAATTTTAGAATACACTCAGAAGTTGATGGAAGGCTGTGTGGAACACATATGAGATTGAGCTCAAAAATGATTCAAAAAACTGCAGAGAACGTTGTGCATAAAGGAAGAAAATACCAGTACTGTTTGAAATTGAACTATATGCATAAGACGTATATACAATTTACCAAAATTTCCCCCAGTTGTCACTATATGCCTTGAAGATGGAAATCCTTTACCAAAATTTCCCCCAGCCTTGAAGATGGAAAGTTGTCACTATATGCCTTGAAGATGGAAATCCTGGATCTGGTGGGTATTGTTGTCCACCTTTATTTGCATTCTCCTGGTGGGTATTGCTGTCCACCTTTATTTGCATTCTCCCTGAGCCCTAGGGCAAAGATAGACCTAATTTTGATAAGGCATCAGCCTTTTTGTTTTTGTGCCTGTCTATATGGGATATATAATAGTCCTTCCTAATTCTCCATATTGTTGCTATCCTGTCCAACCATCCGACAAGGTGGATGTTTTTTACTTGTTGCTTTGTCAGAACATGATTTGTAATTACCTTAGAGTCTCCGAAGATTTGCAGTTTTGGAATATCAAGGAAATTGTTGAAAGTGAGGAGACCCGCTAATGCCACAGCTTCAGCTCTATTATTTGTTCCCGGGCCAGCATTCCAGCATATTTCTATAGCTTGTGCATTTTCTATACTGATGAAAACACCACATGCACAAATACCTTATAGGCAGCACCGTCGAAATATGCACATGGAGTTAACAAAACAGATGAAGACTTGGATCTACTACCACTCACATTTCTGTCGATAGAAAACTCGTAATTCCTTCCCTGAGTGTTGTTGTCCTTCCCATGTATATCAAGGGCATAGTACTGGGCAATTATAGAATCAGTTACAGAAGAGCTAGTATCCACCTTTGAGTTGAATATTTTGTCATTCCTCCATTTCCAAATGCCCCAAATAGCCAATAAGGAAATGGCTCTCCATTCTTTCTTCATGGTGCCCCATATTTTATTTGCTTCAGAGATGGATGGATAAGTGCCGAATGGGAAACCAAATAGATCCACAAGGCCCTGCCAGATTTGCTGCACCTGTTGACAATTGAGGAGTAAATGAAAATTATTTTATGAGCTCTCTCTGCACAGCGGACAAAAGGCTGGCCCGTGCCAATTGCGTCTGCAGGTTCTCCCATGTAGTATTCTTATTGTAAAGGACCAGCCAAGCAAAAATGATAATCTTGGTGGGGCAACCCGATGTCCACAGTGAGGGAGGGAAAATTTCGCCAGGAATATCGGCCCTAGTACATAGGAACTGCAAATAAATATGTTTTACCCTCACCCTTGTGGAACCATTCAAAACTCCCCAAATAAGCTGATCTTTGTCCACCGATCGGAAAATTTGGTGATTTATGAATAAAGCATAGTGAATTCCATTTATCAATTCATTATTACATTATTACATTGATTAAAGACTAACCAGAATAAAAGCTTTGCTGCATTGAAAGAATTTTGCTTTGCTGCATTGAAAGAATTTTTAGACACTGAAAATGACAACTTCATTGCATTGAATGGTTTTAATGCTAAATATTATGATATGAAGAGTTTTAAGGTTGAAATTTTATTATAAAAATGAAGTGTTTTAAAGTTAAACTTTTATTATAAAAATTAAAGTTATTAATATATCAAAACTCATATTAACTTTGCTATATTGATTAGTTTTAATGTTAATTATTGTATTACTTTTATAATGTATAATGCTTAATATTTATTAAAAAAAAAAAAATGGGAAAAAATAATCAATATTTTATATAAATTTTTATTTTATTTTAAATAATTTGATAATGATATTCGCACATATCATTTTGATCAAATAAATTAAAAACTATATACATACAATTTGTATTATATATGAATAAACAGTAATATACCCCCTACCTCTCGTCAATATTCCTGGACACTTCACTGTCAAGAATTACTTGGTTTGTATTATATATGAATAAACAGTAATATACCCCCTAGCTCTCGTCAATATTCCTGGACACTTCACTGTCAATAATTACTTGGTTTTTGTTGAAACACATGCGCTGCTTGAATAAATAAAAGTGAGGTGTGTATGGTGATAAACTGTCCCACATTCATTGTGAGATTAAGAAGAGACAGAAGACGGACTACAAATAAGCGGGCGATCGATGTTAGTAATCACGGAGCCGTGTGGTCAACACAAAGCGAACTATTCTTTCGCCTTTTACTAAAGAATACCGTGTGTTGGCCACAATCAGCGGCATACGCCAATTTTTGGAGGCTTCTCTTTCATTTGAGATATGAAGCCAACAAAGCAAACCCAAAACGGAGTTGGTGGTATAGAAGTCTTGAAAGTACTACTTCCAAACTTTATTTTCAAGTGTTTCATGATACATATAGTATATATGTATGTGGGATCTTACCTTCTATTGAAGTTACATTCCAAAGATATGGTCTAATTTACTGATTTCATGTTGGTAATTAAATTGTGCAAATTTACTGATTTCATGTTGGTAATTAAATTGTGTTTCTAAAACAAATACAATCATATGTGTTTCTATTACTTACAGAACATTGTCTCTGTCATGTACAGAAAATTTAACTCTCAAAATTTTTGATGGATTTGTGTAGGTCACTAAGGTGATCCCATTCAGGTTGCTTCAAAATAACATATTCATCAGTGGAGGCATCATAGTAGCTATTAGTAATTAGTAATAGTTAATTACTAATAGTCATAGCTATTAGTCCTGCTGAATAACCAAAATTTGTTCCTCCATATGAGAGGTGTCTAACTTTGCAACAGAAAACGCAAGCTCCTCTGAATGCTTAACGATCATAATAATCACAAGTCTACAAAAAGATCATTCCTTCAAATCAACAAATACGGCTTCACTGCCAAAATTATGGTGATCTGCTAATGGAGAGAAATCGGGCAACTATTGTTGATATGAATATTTTCCCAAATTGATCGCTGTATGCAGGGCAGAGCTAGAGTGAAATGATGAATTCATCCACTAGAGCACACAAGCAGAAATGCATAAGAATAGTTGGGGCAAAATGAATAAATGCTCACAAAATTGAGTTTAAAATTTTTTCGATTCAGAGAGAAGACATTGCACTTCTCTGCTATTCGGAGCTGCAGACCAAGGAACTATGGAAATGGTCGGGCAAGAGTTTATGGATTAAAATAATTAAAAATTATGTCCTCCTTGAAGTTGCTGGTATTGCTATGACTAGTAGAAGCAGAGATCATCGTATTCTTATTGCCAAGCAGCTTAAACTTCTCGCCCGCAGCCTCCATATCGTTGAAGAAAGTCCGCCATCTCGTTTCTCCATGGATATGTTTGGCTTGCAGCGCCTTCTCACATAATCTTCTGGAACATAAACATCCATAGCCAGATCCATGTAAAACCTGCAGGCGGCTGCTGCTGGAGGTTATCACAAAAACTGAAAAGGGCCAAGCTGCGATAAAATCTTAACTAATTAAAAGCACCAGTTATTCAGGATGCAGGAAGACCGAAAAACGGAGTGATGTATCAATGAGGTAAATGGGCATCTGATGATGAGATCGAAAAATGTTCAACTGAAAATTTATAAGAACCGATATGGCGTGAGGTATATCAGTAGAGAAAGTAAAAGCAGCGGGCGCTTGGCGTGGACTCGAAAAGGGAGGGGCGCGGATATTATATGATGTATGGTAACTCTAGTATGGGAAGAAAGTAATAAATTTGAGTGCCTACCCAGCGGGTATTAGTGGCCCTGGATTGTGATGTAAACAGTGGGTTTTGGTGGGGGCTAAATTAGAATTCACTCCAAAAGCAGGGAAATTTCCTACATATATGCAAGACACTAAATTTGAAAGTGAATATATCCAAGCATGTCACATTGAACACTCTAAATGTTAGAGAGACTAAACTGATTTTTTTTTCCAGATTCTTGGGCGTGCCTTTATCGTACCTTAATACTTTTCACTGTTTAGACCATTTATATTATCGGTGAAGATTAAAAAAAATAAATAAAAAAATTGTGACTTAACATAAGACAAATGTGCCCAAACTCATCTATGTCCGTACTTTGTGATCAGCTTGATTGGTAGTCTGACACAAAGTTGAAGGAAGCACCAGAGAAATGGGAAAGGGACATTAAAATAGAGAGATCCTCCTCCTCCATTAGTCAGCTGACTTTGGAAATTGTTGATGCAAAATTTGTGTTCTGAAAGTGGGAAGATTATAATGCTTCCTTAATGCAGAATCTTTTATTGCAACCATATGGACAATGGGAAATCGTAGTTGTATCAGGCATGATGATGCTATTCGATGCTTCAAGTTCGTTATGGTTGCCGTGGCTGCGATTTTGGCAGATAACCTACATTTACTGCTCCTGTGGTCTTCCAGTTGATGAAGCTTTGACTGCTCTGGCAGAGATGTGGCTGTCCAAAAAGTTTCTTTTTCTTGAGAGATGTGGCTGTCCAAATAGTTGACGAAGCTTTGATTGCTCCGGCAGAGATGAATATGAATGAATTTAAATATTTGGTTAATTTTAATTAAAATTATTACTTTTTAGGCTGATTATTTAAAAAATAAGGGAAAAAGGCTTTAAAAAAGTTACATGGTTATATATATACCATCCAAAAAAAATTAATTAAATTTAGTTACTTTTTAGGTGTAATTCATTCTATTTTTAATATAAATTTATTTAGCATTGAAAATATATTAATAAAAATAAAAATATTCAATGTTTTTCAATGATTTTTTTTTCTAAAAATATTGAAAAAGATTTGTTGGAACTGTGAATTTAAGTTGTGTACTTTACACAATTAATTGAGAATGACATTTTCAAGGCATTGTATCTATTTATGATATTGATGATGATGATTAATGTCCACTAGTCTGATGACTATCCAACCTTAAGAAAAGAAATTAGTTGGGACTTAGTTGAGACTTTTTAAAATATTATTTTTATAATCAAATAGAAGGGAGATAGATTTCCCAGGTGGTTGAACAAGTCAAGAAGGTTGAAAGTCTGGGAATAGTTTTGGAAATGAGAATGGATGTGAGTGAAGGTCGGACAGTCCAAGAGAAAGTGCATTTCATTTTCAATTTTCTTAGTGTCACACAATTCACTGATTCTTTCTTCCCAGGGTGTTTTGGGGAATACACCAACACTCAGTTTCACTTTGAGACTAATGGGAGTTAGTTTGTATCTTCGCAATGTTCATTTTCTTCTTAGTACTAGTCAAGAGAAAAAGGTAATTCTAGTTAGTGAGAGAGAGGTTGACTAACTCTTTATAATACCTTAATTTACCTTAGTTTCATTATCTCGAAATTAGAGAGAAATTTATGGAAAAATTGTGTAGTTGCTTTCTCTTCTGGAGAGAGTTAGTTTGTATCTTCGCAATGTTCATTTTCTTCTTAGTACTAGTCAAGAGAAAAAGGTAATTCTGGTTAGTGAGAGAGAGGTTGACTACCTCTTTATAATACCTTAATTTACCTTAGTTTCATTATCTCGAAATTAGAGAGAAATTTATGGAAAAATTGTGTAGTTGCTTTCTCTTCTGGAGAGAGTTGTACGTGTTCACTGAACCAGAGGTGATGATGTTGAAAAAAATGATTGGACTGTTGTGGCCTCTCTTCTTCCACAATTTGTTGCTAATAAAACACATCTCTTATCTGTTTAATGAAACACATATCTTATTTGTTTAATCTATCAATTTGAAAAATTAAACAGATAAACAATATATTTCTTACATGAAAACTCTGTTTCCAAAAATCCAGTTGCGTCATTCTCTAACACATATAACATTAACAACATATAACACCTGTGAAAAAAAAATAAAAAACACCCAGTAGTTTTTCTCACCATCCTACTTCAAGACCTCTTTGTTCAAAGAAGGCGTACAACTCCCCGGAAGAAAAAGCAACCACACCACTTCTCCATAAATCTCCTTACAATCTCCACATATCTTCGCGGGTTCTCAAGTTCCTGCTCTCGGGTCAAAAGGTAAGTTTCAAGATTTGTTGCTCCAGATTTCAAAATTTGTTTCACAGAAAAAGATTTAATGGAACCTGCAATGGGTTACTGTCTGTTGGAAATTTTTGGTAATTTCAAACAAATATTGAACAGAGGAAATATTCTGTTTCTGCCACAGGATCTTTTGCACAGGGAAGCTTAAAAAAAAATTTCTGAGTAGAGCAAAGTTTCTCAACCAAAATAAACTTGTATTAATTTATAAACTGTCTGGTACAATTTTCTTCCTCTCACTCAGAGGGATTCACCAAAAATTTTCACCAAAATCAAAATACTCTGTCTCTCTTTTACAAATGATTTTTACACTGCTGTGTAAAATCTTCATTCATATTCACGGTTGTAAAAAGGGTTTTTACATTTACTGCTGTAAAATGAAATTCTTACATATGCTGTAAAAATTTCTTACATAACTTTTCAATCTCAAAAATAAAATTCACACAGTCATTCTTCATTCGCTCTTGCTCCTTCTCATTTGAGCAAAACAAAAAAAAATTACATTTCAACCCCCTTCTTTATGTTTCGCACTGTTGTGCGTTATATGCCTTGCATCACACAATAGTCAACACATAACAAAAAGAAATTGCATATACATATGCGTTCCTTCTTTTTTTGTTATAAATTTTCAACCTTGCACTGCTGTGCAAACCTCTGGTTCTTCAACCCTTGCTGCTGCGAACACTACTTCTTCTCCTCCCGCGTGCAAAAAATACATTAAAAAGGTCAACGCTCACACATTATATGGGTTAACAAAAAAAACAAAAAAAAATACATGCCGTATGAAAAACTTAAAGTCTTCACCTAAAACTATGACACTTCATTAAATACATTAAATGAAACTGGCGGTAAAAGTAAAAATAACGTTCTGGCAGGTTCGAGCGGGTTGACCACATCGGACGCTTTTCGGATCCTACAGCCACACAACCCAAACGAACTTTAATGTCCGAGAGATGGGTAGTATTTGGTTCATACACAGGACGCGTCGCTGGAGCTGATTGTGTCGAATGCCTCCAGGGAAAAACAGCCTTTGCCAAAAGGCGGTGCGATAAGGGACAATGGTTTTTTGAAGTGGTTTTCGGTTGCCGTTTAATGCTCCCGCACGGCAGGTGAAATTAATGTTTCAATACTCGCCTTTAATTTCAGCTGCTGGGCATTCAGTCATACCCAAACACTTCCTCAAAAATTCGAAGCTTTTCTGATCCAGTGGCTTGGTCAGAATGTTTACTACCTATTCCTGAGTCCTGCAATGTTCTAGAACAATTTCTCCATTGCTCACCAATTCCCTGATGTAATGAAACCTTGTGTCAATGTGTTTCGTTCTCTTATGAAACACGGAATTCTTGGATAATGCAATAGCAGAGCTATTGTCACAAAAAATCACTGTTGCTTTTGCCTGCTCTTGGCCTAAGCTCCTCAACATTCTTCTCATCCAAACTGCGTGACATGCTGCTGCTGTAGCTACCACATATTCTGCCTCTACTGTAGACAATGCTACAATGGACTGCTTCTTAGAAGCCCATGAAATAGCTCCTGAACCCATGTGAAAAACATAACCAGAAGTATTTTTCCGATCATCTACACTTCCAGCCCAATCACTATCAGTTTATCCAACTAAATCTGAATGTTCTGAGACATTATATAAGATGCCAAAACTTTTAGTACCTTTAACATACCTCAGAATTCTTTTTGCTGCCTGCCAATGTGCTTCCTTTGGCCTCTCCATGAATCTGGAAATTAAACTAACAGCAAACATTATGTCAGGCCTAGTTGCAGTTAAATACATAAGGCTGCCAACTATGCTCTTGTACAAACTAGGATCAAAATCCTTGCTGCTGTCCTCTTTGCTGAGTTTTAATCCCATTACTGTGGGAGTGATTGCTGCCTTGCACTCTTGCATATGGAATCTTTCCAACACTTCATTTACATATTTTGCCTGTGAGATAAAAATTCCATTTTCATTTTGATCTACTTCTATTCCTAAGAAGTATCTCAGCAAACCCATGTCAGTCATTTCAAATTCTTCTTTCATGACTGTTTTGAATTGTTCAATGAGGTAGTCATCATTACCTGTAAAAATCACATCATCAACATATAACACAACAATTAGCAATTTACCATCCTTTTCTTTGATGTAGACAGTGGGTTCTCCCTCACATTTGTCAAATCCATTCTCCAGTAGATAGGAATCTATCCTACTGTACCATGCTCTTGGCGCTTGCTTCAGCCCATAAAGAGCTTTCTTCAATCTGCACACTTTGTGCTCTTGGCCTTTCTTTTCATAGCCTAGAGGCTGTTCAATGTAAACCTCTTCCATTAACACTCCATTTAGGAACGCTGATTTCACGTCCATCTGGTAAAATTTCCACTTGGTTTGAGCTGCTATGGATAGCACTGCTCTCACGGTTTCCATTCTAGCAACCGGTGTGAAAGTCTCCTCATAATCTCTCCCATACTGCTGCTTGTATCCCTTGACAACCAGCCTTGCTTTGTGTCTTTCTATCTTGCCTTCAGCATTGCACTTGGTCTTGTAGACCCATTTGACTCCAATGACTTTTTTACCTTTTGGTAGCTCAACCAAATCCCATCTCTTGTTTCTTTCTATGGCATTGATCTCCTCATCCATAGCTTCTATCAATTTCTTATCTTTAATAGCATCTTCGAAATGAATAGGGTCATCAACATGACAATACAAAGCAAACAATGAATTCATACCTTCATCATAAATGTCACTTAAGTTTCTGAATTTCTTACCTCGTTCATTTGGTGTGCAAGTGCTTGAAGAAGCACTTGAATTTCCTCCTTGTGGTGTGCTTGGAGAAGCACTTTCATTTATCCTCAAGGGTGTTCCTTGCTGTCCTTGTGTTGGCGCTAATGTTTGGAGATATCTTTCAGCCACCTCCTCATCATCTTCATCATGAGACAAACAGTTTTTAACATTCACTGTTTTCTCTATGCTTCCATCCCAAGCTTCCTCCTCAATGAACTGAACATCTCTGCTGACAAAAAACTTCTTGGTGGATGGGATATACAACCTGTAAGCTTTGGATTCCTCACTGTATCCAATGAAAATACATTTCTCCCCTTTGCTGTCCAACTTCCTCCTTAGCTGATCTGGAATGTGTGCATAGGCCACACATCCAAAAATTTTCATGTGGGTGACTCCTTGCCTTCTCCCACTCCATGCTTCTTCCGGAACTTTGTTCATCACTGCTTTTGTAGGACACCTATTCAAGATATATACTGCACAATGTACAGCTTTAGCCCAATAATCATTTGGAAAATGCTTTGCCTTCAACATGCTCCTCGCCATATCCATGATGGTCCTGTTCTTCCTTTCAGCAACTCCATTTTGTTGCGGGGTGTACCTAGCTGTAAATTGTTTGTGTATTCCATTTTCTCTACAAAACCGTAGGAATTCCTTGGAGATGTACTCACCTCCTCTGTCAGTTCTCAAAACTTTGATATGCAGCCCGCTTTGATTTTCTACAAGTGCCTTGAAATTTCGAAATTTTTCAAACACTTCACTTTTGTTCTTAAGGAAATAGACCCAAGTTTTTCTTGTAAAATCATCAATGACTGTTAGAAAATATTGGCTGCCTGCTAGTGATGGAGTTTGCATCGGTCCACATAAATCTGAGTGGACAATCTCTAAGGGTGCCTTTGCCCTTATACTTTTCCCTGATGGAAAACTTTCTCTGTGTTGTTTACCCAATATGCAACCTTTACAAAGGCTGTTCGGTTTCTCTATCAATGGTAATCCTCTTACCATTCATTTTCTTCTCAACAAGTTAAGACCTCCAAATCTCAAGTGCCACAACCAATTTTCATCCTTTGGTACGCTTTGGAAAGCCTCTTGGGTAACTGCTGCAATTACTTCTTTGTTTTTCAGATCTGCTCTTATTCTGAGAGGGAACATCATGTTCCTTGTCATCTTCACTTCAGCAATGCATCTTTCGCTGGGTGCTCTATCCATGATAGTGCATACATCATTCTCAAAGAAAACATTGTACCTCTTCTGAACAAGCTGTCCAATACTCAAGAGGTTACATCTCATTCCAGGGACATAGTAGACATCTGATATGGTTTTCTTCTCACCTTTCTTTGTAAATATTTTTACCTCTCATTTTCCCATAACAGAAATTTTGCTATCAGTTCCTTGTGTGACTTTGGATCTCACATTTTTATCTAGGGCAGAAAACAGGGCTAAGTTTCCTGTCATATGGTTGTTGCAACCTGAGTCTAAAAACCATATGTCTTCACTGTTTGTTTCAGCCATGTTACAAGCTAACAACACATTATCTTGACTGATGTTTTCTTTAGTGACAATTGCATTTGGTTTATTACTCATATCATGCTGCTTCTTCCTACATTCATTTGCATAATGCCCATATTTTTTACAATAATAACATTGGACATTGGATTTTTCATACCTTTGTCCTTGAGCATGATGTTGTCCTCTTTGTTGACTGCTGCCCTGGCCTTGGTTCTGATTTGGATTGCTGCCTCTTCCTTGAGCATTTGCTGGACTGTTCCTTCCACCTCTGTTTTGGCTTCTGCCTCTTCCTCTCTTGTTTCCTCTGCCTTGACCTCTTCCTCTTCCAAAGGACATCTGGGTCTTGAAGGCTTGCTCTAGAGATGAGTTTTCATTTCTACTCAACCTCTGCTCATGTGTTATCAGTGATGCATGTAGCTCATCAACTGAAAAATTTGAGAGATCCTTTGTCTCTTCTATGGTGGTGACAATCACATGGAACCTTGAGGGTAGGACTCTCAATATTTTCTCCACAATCCTCCTTTCTTCAAGAGTTTCTCCATGAGTCCTTATCTGTGTGACCAGACCAATCACATGTGTGAAGAATGAGTCAATATTGTCTGACTCCTTCATGCACAGGTTCTCAAAATCTTTCCTCAGCAACTGTAGTTTTGCAGTCTTCACTTTCTCCATGCCTTGATAGGCTGTCTTGAGAGTTTGCCATGCTTCTTTGGATGTCTTAGCTGCTGCTATCCTTGGAAACACACTCTGGTCCACTGCTTGATACAAAAATACAAAGGCTTTTGAATCCTTCTTCCTATTGCTCTTCAACAAATCTTTCCCTGCCTGAGTTAACATATTAAACCCATTTTCATCTGCTGGTTCTTCAAAACCATATTCAACTAATTCCCATAGATCTTGTGAGACAAACATGGCTCTCATGGTTATTGCCCAGTAGTCATAGTTTTTCTCATTAAACTGTGGGAGCTGAGTATTAAACATGGCCATGTTAATGTTTGTGCTAGCCATTCCTTGCATTCTCAGCTATGCTTCTAAATCCTTGACTGTATATTAAAAAAAACTGACTGTTTCTTCAGCAGTAACAAAAAATACTTTGAGGAATACGTGGGTTCTTTTGCCTGAGACTTCACTTTGCTGGAGAGGATTTACTGCTGCAACTAAACTCCTTCCTTCAGCTTCTTTATCACCTTCAAAGAGCCTGGATCAGCTCCGATACCATGTTGGAAATTTCTGGTAATTTCAAACAAATATTGAGCAGAGGAAATACTCTGGTTCTTCCACAGGATCTTTTGCACAGGGAAGCTTAAAAAAAAAATTCTGAGCAGAGCAAAGTTTCTCAACCAAAATAAACTTGTATTAATTTATAAACTGTCTGGTACAATTTTCTACCTCTCACTCAAAGGGATTCACCAAAATCAAAATACTTTGTCTCTCTTTTACAAATGATTTTTACACTGCTGTGTAAAATCTTCATTCATATTTACTTCTGTAAAAAGGGTTTTTACATTTACTGCTGTAAAATGAAATTCTTACATATGCTGTAAAAATTTCTTACATAACTTTTCAATCTCAAAATAAAATTCACACAGTCATTCT
Organism: Pinus tabuliformis; assembly: GCA_031772625.1. Lineage (NCBI taxonomy): Eukaryota > Viridiplantae > Streptophyta > Pinopsida > Pinales > Pinaceae > Pinus > Pinus tabuliformis. The sequence continues at coordinate 1,619,171,878 of CM062818.1, forward strand.
TCATTCGCTCTTGCTCCCTTTCACAGTCATTCTTCATTCGCTCTTGCTCCCTTTCATTTGAGCAAAACAAAAAAAAATCACATTTCAACCCCCTTCGTTTATGTTTCGCACTGTTGTGTGTTATATGCCTTGCATCACACAATAGTCAACACATAACAAAAAGAAATTGCATATACATATGCGTTCCTTCTTTTTTTTGTTACAAATTTTTCTTCTCCTCCGGCGTGCAAAAATTACATTAAAAAGGTCAACGCTCACACATTATATGGGTTAACAAAAAAAATACATGCCGTATGAAAAACTTAAAGTCTTCACCTAAAACTATGACACTTCATTAAATACATTAAATGAAACAGGAGGTAAAAGTAAAAATAACGTTCTGGCAAGTTGGAGCGGGTTGACCAAAGTCTTCACCTAAAACTATGACACTTCATTAAATACATTAAATGAAACCGGAGGTAAAAGTAAAAATAACGTTCTGGCAAGTTGGAGCGGGTTGACCAAATCGGACGCTTTTCGGATCCTACAGCCACACAACCCAAACGAACTTTAATGTCCGAGAGATGGGCAGTGTTTGGTTTGTACACAGGACGCGTGGCTGGAGCTGATTATGTTGGATGCCTCCAAGGAAAAACAGCCTTTGCCAAAAGGCGGTGCGATAAGGGACAATGGTTTTCTGAAGTGGTTTTCGGTTGCTGTTTAATGCTCGCGCACCGCAGGTGAAATTAATGTTTCAACACTGCCCTTTTATAGTTATAAGAGCTAGTAATGGCACTGTTATACAAAATGACCAAAGGAGAAAAACACATAAGTAATTAATCCTATTTAAAAAGTTAATTAATTATTAATTTGAAGTACTTAATCTTATTAAAAAGGTTACTTATTAAAAGTGATCACTGCTATTTTTATTGACCAGGAATTTAGTTAAAAATAAATAATTTTTTGGATTTCAGGGTATTTTAATTATTTTTAAGTTTTATATTTATTTTTTAAAATATTTAATTTATAAAAAATTGAAAAAACACAAAACTGTGAAACTTTGTGTAATATTATTGAAAACAAAAATAAATTAATAAATAAATACATTGATTTATTTTTTTAAATTGACCAATTTTGTATTTTTTTCTATAAAGTAAGGATTTTGCATATATAGTTAAAACGATACAAAATTGTTCAGAACAAAATCTATACCCAAAACAAATAAAAAATATATATATTGATTTATACCATTTTTTTATAGATATCATTTTTTTGGATTAATCACATCGTTAGGATTGGGTCGATGTTTCGAACCAACTAATGTGGTTCATCCTCAGGACAAGGTGAGAAATCATTGGATCTGAAGGCATACATAGCATGGATGCATCATTGCCTAGAGTCAGGGATTGAAAATCTAGCCAATTGTTAATCTGTTACTAAGTTAAAAACTCAGCCAACTAATGTGGTTCATCCTCAGGACGAGATGAGAAATCATTGGATCTGAAGGGGTAAATAGCATGGATGCATCATTGCCTAGAGTTAGCCATTGAAAATCTAGCCATCGGTTGTTAGTAAGTAAAAACTCGCCGTTGTTATGTGATGAATAAATATTTTATTTGGAAGTTATAAATAGAATATTAAAAATAATTAATAATTTGTTGAGGTTTGATTTATTTAAGGTAAATTTGATAATATTTCGAAGTAAAATATTATAAGATAATTATGTGTTAAATTATTTTGTTATTATAAATTGACTAAGTTAAAAATATTAATTTATATAATGTGATTTGTTAGGATATGACTAAATAAAATATAATAATAAAAATAAATAACAATTTGCTAGGGTTTAAGGCAAATTTGTTCATATTTCAAAGTAAAATATTATTAATTACTATAATAAGGATGTTAAATTGTTTAATATTTAGTTATTTATGAATAATTATTTATTTCCAATACTATAAATTAATTAATTTAATAATATTAATTTTTAGAATTAATGAGATCAGAATAATTAATTTATATAATGAGATCTGTCAAAGTTGGATTGATCCAAGGTAAATTAGGTTGAGGAATCAGTGAAAAATTATTGACTTTCATTAATAAGACAGTTATTAATAAGACCACACAATTTGCGGGGAAGAACCAACCCGGATTACCACAATTTGTGGGGAAGAACCAACCTGGATTATAAAAGAGGATGGCTAAGAAAATTAAAACATTTTTGTAGAGGCTAGGTCAACCAAGGGATTCCAAATTAAATCAGGAGCTTAGAAAATGAGGTAAAAGGAATAAACTGAAATGAGGGAGGACAAGAAGACTAAAAGAGAGAAACATAAAATCGAACGAGAGAACGAGAGGAAGGGAAGAGTCAAGAGGAGAGAGCTCGAATCCAACTTTTACTTAATTTCCAACCATCATCCCTATTAAGGTTTCTGGAATGCCTCTCAATTTCAATTGCTTCCCTGAGTTTACTGTGGTGAAAATGATCAACACAAGCAATGATTTTGGATTATTCAATGCAGACATATGTTTCGTTTTCCCTTGAGTTTCCTGTGGTGAAAATGATCAACACAAGCAATGATTTTGGATTATTCAATGCAGACATGATGTTTCGTTTTCTCTACATGTTCATTATTCAATGCAGACATGATGTTTCGTTTTCCATTGAGTTTCCTGCGGTGAAAATGATCAACACAAGCAATGATTTTGGATTATTCAATGCAGACATGATGTTTCGTTTTCTCTACATGTTCCGCAAGGGCTGATGTGTGGGATCGATTGTGCGTCTAAGGTCAACAACATGTTCGATGTTTCTTTGTTTAATAAATCTTCCCATTTCCCCAATATAGGGGATACCATAGGAGCAAAGAATAAGGCTTTGTGAAAGGCCTTGAGGCTCTGGGGCCTGTTATACCCATTATTTTTAAAAACTTGAAGATGAGATTTTTCCTGATCAAGGTGGCTATCATCAAAGATTGTTAGGGCGCATATGGCAAGAGTGTTGAGAACCCTGAATTTCTGAGCTGAAAGTGATGAGAACTAGCATAGAGATATTGTTCCTTACTCGTGTGGTATCCCCTATATTGGAGAAACATGAAGATCTATTAAACAAAGAATCATCGAACATGTTGCTGACCTTAGACACAATCGATCCCGCACATCAGCCTTTGCCAAACATGCAGAGAAAACGAAACATCATGTCTACATTGAAGAATCCAAAATTATTGCTCGTGACGGTCATTTCCACCATAGGAAACTCAAGGAAGCCATTGAAATTGAGAGGCCTGCCAGAAACCTTAATAGGGATGATGGCTGGAAATTAAATAAAAGTTATTCGAGCTCTCTCCTCTTGGCTCTTCCCTTCCTCTCCGTTCTCCCATCCGATTTAGGGATGATGGTTGGATATTAAGTAAAAGTTATTCGAGCTCTCTCCTGTTGACTCTTCCCAGTTATTCTAAGTACAAGTTATTCGAGCTCTCTCCTGTTAACTCTTCCCAGTTATTCGAGCTCTCTCCTGTTGACTCTTCCCTTCCTCTCCGTTCTCCCCTTCCTCTCCGTTCTCCCATCCGATTTTCTGTTTCTCTTTTAGTCTTCTGGTTCCCCCTTGTTTCAGTTTATTCCTTTTACCTCATTTTCTCAGCCCGTGATTTAATTTCGAATCCCTTGGTTGACCTAGCCTCTCCAAAAATGTTTTAATTTTCATACCCATCCTCTTTTATAATCCAAGTTGGTTCTTCCCCGCAAATTGTGGTCTTATTAATAACTGTCTTATTAATCGAAGTCAATAATTTTTAATTGATTCCTCGACCTAATTTAGCCTGGATCAGTCCAACCCTAACAGATCTCATTATATAAATTAATTATTCTGATCCCATTAATTCTAAAAATTAGTATTATTAAATTAATTAATTTATAATATTGGAAATAAAATAATTATTCATAACTGACTAAATATTAAACAAATTTAACATTTAATAATATTTTACTTCGAAATATTAACAAATTTGCCTTAAATAAATCAAACCCTAACAAATTGTTATTTATTTTTATTATTCTATTTTATTAGTCATACCCTAACAAATCACATTATATAAATTAATATTTTTAACTTAGTCAATTTATAATATCAAAATAATTTAACACATAATTATCTTATAATATTTTCCTTTGAAATATTATCGAATTTACCTTAAATAAGTCAAACCCCAACAAATTATCAATTATTTTTAATATTCTATTTTTAACTTAGTAAAGATTAACGAGCGGCTAGATTTTCAACCGCTAACTCTGGGCAATGATGCATTCATGCTATTTATTCCTTCAGATCTAGTGATTTCTCACATTGTCCCGAACATGAACCACATTAGTTGGTTCGAAATGTGGACCCAATCCTAACGAAGTGATTAATCCGAAAGACTTATATCTACATTATGGATCACAAAAGTCTTAGATCTAGCATTATCCCATTTTTATTAAAAGTTTATATGAACTCTTTTTCTAAGATGTTATTTTCGATTATCGTGTTAATAATGCATTGGTTAACTTTCTTGACCTTTTATTAGGTGGAAAGATCGATCACATTCTATTTTACCCAAAAATATAATCAAAATGTTATGTCAATTATCCAAAACATCTTAAAAATTTAAGAAAAAAATGTTAGTGTCTATTTATAGAGTTTTCAGTATTTTATTTAACAAGCCTAGATCCATCTAACTCCAGATCTACCAAGCACTGAGATGATCAAATCTCTTTGCAAAGAAATTTGATAGAGATTTGAGAGGATAGATCTAGGCTGATATAATTTCCTCATTTAAATAAACTCTATTCCACATGAATACCATGGGTCAATACCATAGGTTCTCATCACCCTGAAGCTGTTGACCACCACACCAAGTCAAGTTTCCTCTATTATTTTAAAGTTATTTTTATTTTAATGTAGAATTATTTTTATTTTATTTTGACCAAGTAAAAATGTTTACAGAACTCCAACATCACTACTATACTGGGTTACAAGGTTCCAACATCTCTACTATATTGGGTTGGAGAGCATTATCAATAATTAATAAGTGGATGGTAGGGCTTTAACCTATACAAATCAAAAGTTGAGATTTATCTCCAAAATATTTATGTTTTTTTTGACCTTTGAATTAAATTGAATGTTTGAAAAAAAATGTATTATGGTTTTTTAGGCGTGTGATATTGATAAGCCATTGTATAGGCTCATGGTATTGTAACAAATCCTATTTAGTGCGTGTAGAGATGCATTTTACAATGCAATAATAGGGAAATGTACTATTCCAACATGTAGTTGACAAGTATCTTTCTTAAAATAATAATAAAATATTCTCTAAATAGAAAAGCAGCGTGGGCTATAATAAAAAATAAAAAAGAATATGCCTGTTTAGTTAGTTTTAATTAAAAGTATTATAAATCATCAACAATCTCATCTTCACTATGGTCACTTGATATGTTGTTGACATTACAACCTAATGTGGTAAAAATATTTCACTCACTCTCAATCATAAATAAATATTTCAATGCCCACATGACATAATATAATTTCATGTCAATTTTAAAAAGAGATAAAGTGATTAGAAGTAAAAAAAAAAAAAAGTATAGTTAACATGCTTAAACCTTATACTTTTAAAAAACAACACCGAATTTAAATGAATCATTTGAAAATCTGTGTTAATTAATTTACGTTGATATCAATTTCATATATATCTACATAAAAATAAATAAAATGTTTAAAGAAAATATTTTAATGTAGTATATATAATATTTTAGCTAAGCACCTTGCTAAATAAGCCTCCAGGGTGTCAATTGTTCATAAATTGCTAAATGTCTCAATGCACATGTTATATAAACTATTTCAATGTCAACTATGCATATATAATATATTGTTTAAAAAGAATTATGTATATATCAAATAAAGCAATATGTCAATTGGTTGAGTTCCTGTTGCTAAGCACCTTGCTAAATAAAATGTAGTTTATAAATAAAATGTCTCAATGCACATGTTATATAAAATATTTCAATGCCAACTATGCATATATTATATATTGTTTAAAAAGAATTATGTATATATCAAATAAAGCAATTGAAAAAAACACTCAATTGGTTGAGTTCCAGTTGCTAAGCACCACGCTAAATAAAATATAGTTCATAAATAAAATGTCTCAATATACATGTTATATAAAATATTTCAATGTCAACTATGCATATATTATATATTGTTTGAAATAATGAACATAAACAACAAGAAATCCCAATGGAGAATATTAGTCATAAGAGGAGAGGATGAGTACTGCAGTATTCCATAAGGGTTTTGGTTAAACCCTAGGTTTTATTGCAGGTTTTTTACAATTACTGAGCTGCATACCCGTCGCCGGCAGTACCGCCCGTTGTCCCCGTTACTGGCCCATCTGTCGTTTTCAGGATGTCATCCTCAGCTGGTATATTGGGAGATACAATGGAAATTGAGGAGGTCAATTATATTGAGGATCCACAGCCGAATCGTGTCATTTTTGGGTGTCCCTATTTCTCATCACCAGCAGCTGGCCCTAGTCTTCCGTCTGGCCCTTTTCTGCCGAACTCATCGCCGGTGGTAACCCTTCCGAAGCACTTTTCTGTACCTCCGTCCACCGTGTCTATCTCTCTTGAATCCCCTGCGCTGGATATTCCTCCCTTATCCCCTGGGACCTTACACATACTGACTGCAAATACGCCTCCATCGCCCTCTTTCGACCGGAATCCACCCTTTTCATCTTTTTTTGCTGCGACGTCCGCAGGTTTACATTCTTTGGTGGTCCCAAATCCTTCTTTCCCCCTACACTCACCGTCGGGTTGTTTCAAGACACTGACTGTCAAGGTCAAATCTGCTAAGTCCATCCCCTTGGAATGCTCCCTGGACCCTTTGACGAAACACCCATCTGCACCTCGCTCGGGGAAGAAAAACAAAGTGCGTGAAGACGACCTCAAAGGATATTACGATCCAGTTCTGTGAGACCTCTGCAATCAGGGAAGCGGCATACATGGCCAGCACAATACTAGTCGGCCATGTTCGCAGAAGGGCATATTCAGCCACAAGGCTCACTCTATGGGTCAAGGAAATCTGGGGCGGATTACTCAAAGAATTGCCTGAGGTACAAGTTCTACCTAGAGGTTGGTTTGCCCTTCACTTTGCGAAGGAGAATTACACAGACTTGGTTCTTGCCAGATACTAGCACATTGAGATGGCTCCGGTCCTCTTAAAGATATGGAGCCCTCTTTTTGATCCCGAGCGAGAACAAATTGGGGCCGGTCCATTATGGGTACACTTGCCAGGGCTCCCTCTTCAGTACTGGTGCGAGGAGGTTTTCATCCGAATTGGGAATGCCCTTGGGACTTATCTAGACCATGACCGCACCTTTGTGGAATCAAGGAATAGAACCCTAGCCCGTATTCTGGTACACTTAGACACTCGCGAGGGTTTGGAGGAGAAGATTACTTTGCAATGGGGGAAATTCACTATAATTCATATCCTGGACTACGAAGGGGTTCCATTTCGATGTCGATGGTGCCACGAGGTGGAACACATTTTTAAGGACTGCCCCCTAAACAAGAAACTAGAGGATACACCTAAATCATCCATTGCACCATCCAGGATCGATTTGCCGGCTATCTAGCGTTCACCTGCTCCGGAACCTACTCACTCGGCCAATAATCCTCCTAAGACAGTGGACGAGGATCGCAAAACTCTCTCGCCGCCTATCACCAGGTCTCGGGCAGCCTCGGAAGCCGCCAAAGCTTCGGGTACTTCTCTCACACCTCCTATCTCTTGTATTACTCATTGTTCCTCTTTGATTGCACCATCCATCTCAGTTGCACATTGCACTATGTCATCCTCCCCTGTTGTGGCACCCTCTGCTACTACTTTGCATACTCTATCCACATCCTCCTCCTCTCCATCTTCGTCTAGGGTTTTAATTTCTCATCAATACAATCTTCGTCCTCATAATCTTCCTAGCGGCTTTGTGGTGCATTTAGCTAGATTGGGTCTCTCTTTACCTAGCACTACCTCCTTGTCTTCTCGGGGAGAAAATATGACCTATCAAAAGCTATAAGACGTGCTGGAGCTGAAGTCGCCTCTGGCCGTCAATCTACTCTTTACGGGGTTGTTAGAGTAGTGAATACCCCTGGTAGCATTCCCCCATGAAATTGTTTTCCTTTAATTGTTGGGGCATGGCTAGTGCCTCTAAGAAACTAGCCTTGCACAGACTTATTGAGATTGAACCTGTTGACATCATTTTGCTGCAAGAAACCCTAGGCTCTGCTGATCTCATTACTGGCACTTTAAACACTATTTCTCTGAGGTGGCACTTTTTGGCCATGGAATCTATTGGGAGATTTGGTGGTATTGCCATTGGATATAATCCCAATTCCATCTGAGTTCAAGCATCCTGGGGAGGTCATGGATTTCTGGGTTTAGACCTATTTCGGCCGAACTTGGCACCAACCTAAGGGTAATTAATATCTATGTTCCATGTCAACAGAGGGAGCATTTTTGGCAGCACCTGCTTGGCCTCTCCATTTTCTCATATGAGAATATCATTACTGGGGGCAATCTTAATTTCTCCCTAGGTAATGGCAAATCTTGGAGGTCTATGGCTCAAGTGGATACTATCTCGGGGTTCATGACTGATATTCTGGAGTGATTTAATCTGATCGATGTCCCTATGAACAAGCCTCTCCCCACTTGGAGGAACAGAAGGGTGGGTGGGGCTGCCCTCGCTCGAAGATTAGACAAATTCATCATGAAAGGGCCCCTTATACAACAGCTGCATCACTATAAACAATGGGTAGGATCTGGAGGCATTTCGGATCACTCCCCTATATATCTGGAGATCTTGGGACCACACTACAAGCCAAAAGCCCCTTTCAAGTTTAATCATGGCTGGCTTCATGACCCTAATTATGTTCGTCTGGTTACGGAATTTTGGGTTGCAAATCCGATTGATAGAACAAACTCCTTGGCAAAAGGCTTCTGTTCAAATCTATCCAAGCTCAAGCACCTCTCTATCAACTGGGCCAGAGAAAAACATCAGAGGAAGATTTCGACTCTACTGCACATAGAATCAGAACTTTGCTCTCTGCTTGATGAGTGAAGTTTAGGGTTTATCACCGATGAAGATAAATCTCATCTGGTGGAGCTTCAAAGATCTTAAAGGACAGAGAGGAATCTATCCGTCTTCGGAGTAGAGCCATATGGTTGAAAGCAGGGGATGACAACACTAGATTTTTTCTAGAACTATGCAAAAGGTAGAAGGGTCACAGACACCATTTGGAATCTACCTCTACCTGATGGAGGTGTGGCTGATACATTTAATAAGCTCTCCCACCTAGGCTCTACTCATTTTAAGAACCTATACAAAAATCCTCCTGGTTCGAATATTGCTGATATTATTAATGTTACTGGTCACTTCCCCAGATTTGTTAACGAGGACAAGGTTGAGGCACTTTATGCCCCTATGACAGCTGGTGAGCTTGAAGGCACATTAAAATGGTTCAAAAAGGATAAGAGTCTGGGTCCGGATGGCTGGACCATTGAATTCTACCTTGCTTTCTATGAGCTTCTGGGCCAAGACCTGCTGAGGGTAGTGGAAGAATGCAGAATATCTGGGTCTCTGTACAATGCTATCAACTCGACTTTCATTGCACTTATTCCAAAGTCAGACACCCCATCCTCCTTTAATGATTATAGACCCATCTCTTTGTGCAATTGTCTTTACAATATCATCTCTAAGATCATTGCAAATCACCTCCGCCCTATCATGTCCCGTCATATTGCCCCCCAACAATTTGCATTTCTTGAGCATCGTCAGATTCATGAAGCTATTGGCTCGACCCAGGAAGCCATTCATACTATCTGGACCAGACATCAAAAGGCCATTACTTTAAAGATAGATCTGGCAAAGGCATTTGACTGTGTCAGTTGGCTTTACATTAAGATGCTTCTTATCCATCTGGGCTTCCCCCACAACTTCATCACTTGGATCATGGCTTGTATCACCTCACCCACTTTTAGTGTGCTCATCAATGGGTCCGCATCTCATTTTTTCCACTCTAAGAGGGGGCTCAGACAAGGATGCCCCCTCTCTCCCCTCCTATTTTTGATTGTCATGGATGGCCTCAGTTGATTGATTGCATCAGCTAAGAGAGATGGTGATATTTGTGGTCTCAAGATATCTGATGACTGTTTCCTCACCCATCTACTATTCGTGGATGATGTACTTATTTTTCTCGATGGTGGTATTAGGGATTCCTGCTCCTTTTCACAGATCCTCTCTCTTTTCTCATCGGCCATTGGGATGTTAGCAAACCACTCAAAATCCACCATCACTTTTGCCCGAACATCCATTCATGAGACTCATTTTTCTCATCAATTGTTCCCTTACTACATCAATCCACTAGACCAGGGTCTCAAATACCTGAGGCTCTGGATTAAGCCTATCAGCCAGAAAATAGCTGATTGGGTTTGGCTCGTTACAAAACAAGAGAAAAGGCTTACCATTTGGAGCCATCAATATTTGTCCGGAGCTGGTAGACTTGTTTTGGTAAAATCTGTACTTGAGGCCACTCCTGTTTTTTGGATGGCACTCGCTTGGATTCCTAGAAGCATCTTGGCCAGGCTACAACAAATCTGCAACAGATATCTATGGAATGGGAACCTGGATAAACGGATATTTGCATGGGTTGGCTGGAACAAGATTGTGCTGCCTAAAAAATGGGGAGGCTGAGGTCTAAAAGATCTTCCTCTTTTTGCACAAGCACTTGCTGCAAAAATGGGATGGACATTGTTGACCGGACAGAATCTTTGGACTGCCATCTCATATCACAAATACATTTGGCCTCAGCAAATTATGGATTGGATTCGGTTGCCTAGTTGGCCTAAAACTGGTATCTCATCTGTCTGGAAGGCACTCCTTCACTCTCTGCCACTCATCAGGGATAATCTGGTTTGGAGAATTAACGATGGATCTATGGCTCGCATCGGTTTAGATCCATGGATTGGAAGCGGTGGTAGATATCAGCTACCTAGAGATCTCATACAGCATCTACACTCTCATGAGCTTATGGTACTGGCAAACATCGTGGATCCTCAAAATTCTACCATTTTTGCTCAAAGATGGAAATCCGCTCAATAGCTTGATCTACCACAATGTTGGCACCAAGAATGACATGATTACATTACTGCTCTTTATGAATCTCATATTAGGATAAAAGAGGGCCTGGATGAGCTCATATGGCATCATTCAAACAACGGTTTATACACACCAAAGTCTAGTTATTTAGCCCTGATCTCTCACAAGATACCGGATCTGATTACATTCTGGTGGAAGTCTATATGGAACCTCACTGTGCCCCCTCGGACCAGACTATTTTTCTGGTGTATTTTAAAAAACAAAGTCCCCACTGGCGAAAATCTTATGCACCGATCTATCCAAGGGCCAACCTGGTGTACGCTATGCAAAAGATCAACGGAATCGACATCACATCTCTTTCTGAATTGTACTGCCTTGATTGATCTGTGGCATAACATCTCCACTTCTATTTGCTTCACGGGTTCTTGGGAAGGTGAAGACATTAACAGAGCATGGGAAAGCTGGTATTATCGACATAAAGGGTCAAAACTCCAAAGTCTCCCTTTAATTATTTGTTGGCATCTCTGGCTTGCCCAGAATCGCAATATATTTGACAGCAAACCTGTGTGCTGGCCGCACACTGCAGCTTGTATAATATCAGCTTATAACGAGATGCCTGAGCCTCCCCAACCCCGAACCCGCAGGCCACATGCCCCTCCGCATATTGATAAAAATACCCCTTGGGCGTATTTTGATGGCGCAACCCAACAACAGGGGTGTGGTGGTGGTTTCATACTATACATTAGTGAACATCATTACTTCAAAGTCAAGATGGGATTAGGGGTTGGAAAAGATAACTTCGTTGAACTCATCACTCTTCGTCATCTCTTGCATTTCTCTTTGGGGCATAACTGCATGAGCATTAATATTTATGGAGACTCGAAGATCATCATAAATTGGTTCAATAATATTACTGCTTGTCACATTCACACACTCAGTAATATTATGGATGAAATAAACATTTTCAAGGCTCAATTTAATAATATCACATGCAATCATATTGACAGGGAACATAACATCAGTGCTGACAAGCTATCTAATGCGGCCACAATACTTCCCAGAGGAGAGTGGATGATCCAGGAACAGCGAGGGACAAATGCATACCACTACTATCACTGCCCTTACATAGATCTTCATTATCACAGGGCTGAGAGCCCATGAGCTGATTATCTTTTTTGGGAATTTTGAACAGATATATTTTGAATATATTGTATAGGATATATAAATGGCCCTGCATGGAAAATGCACAAACGAAATAGAAGGACTTATTTATGAACATCCTATGTGATGTAATTGGTCAGTATACTGTTATTTTTGAACTTTTTACAAATTTTGACTGAACCCACAGAGGCTGACGGATATAGCATATGCATCCTGCATCTACAATATGTATTTTTTCAAAGTTAATGAAAGATTATGATTTTTCCAGTGGAAAAATTATATATTGTTTGAAAACAATTATGTATATATCAAATAAAGCAATTGAATTTTTATTTTTTTGAAGTAACCTCACTAATTTACAATTTGGTCATTTTTCACATATATATTTTTTGCCAGTTTTTCTTGAAACCCAACAAATACTTTTTAGACTTACATATTTAAGTTATGTACTCTATATAACATTAAAAAATACAATGTTGGACTTACAAGTTTAAGTTATGCATTCAAAAATACAATTTAAACAATGAAAAATTACACATTGTTAATTTGGTAGCTCAAGGACAAATTCCCTCCATTGGACAATCTTCATCATCAATAAAGACCTTTTCTAGCCTTTGGAAGAATTTAATTTGGACAAATTCCCTCCATTGGACAATCTTCCTCATCAAGAAAGACCATTTCTAGCCTTTGGAAGAATTTAATTTAGCTAAGGAAAAATATGTTTTTAATATGGAAACTCGCCTGTGCACAAAAGGGCAAGTCGACCCAAAAGAGAAATTGGACACCCTTGGATGGCTATAAATACAAGTCAAGTGACCCTCATTTAGAGATCATCAATCATTCTTATTTCTTTGGTTTGACTTGCACATGTTTGAAGTTGGTTTGCGGGAAATTGTTTTGTACATGTCTGAAATTGCAGGGTCCGAGCTTGCACATGTGAATTAGGGTTTTTTGTTTCCAGTTGTAGGGTTGACACATGAATTTTTCGATTGAAACTGCACGAATACAGACCTATTTGTGTGGCAAGAAAGCTTCAGCTACACACATGCTCTCCCTTCGTGCGACTGGGACTTAGGGTTTCATTTTTACAGGTGACCGCAGTTGACCATGCTTGATTGCAAATTTTGACATCTGACCGCAGATGTTGACAGTTGACTACACATTTTTGAATCATAGTTTTGATTATTATTATTTTTGGGTTAATCTCTGAGATATAATTTAGTTCATTTTGTTGGATAGTGTTGTGAATGAAGAAATAGGTTATCGTACTCTCTCTCTCTGCTGAACATTTTATGACAATTTAATAAGAAAAAAAATTGAAAGGGTTTACCCCTTGTGGGGTTTTTCCTTGGTCTTCGATCAATCCCGGTGTTTCTATGTGTGAATGCTTTTCTTCTATTGTTCCCTTATGTTTTGTTGCATTGTTGATGATATTGTTCTTTCTACATAATAATGTATGATATAATGATGTTACAATGTTGTCGGGTGAATGAAATTTGTAAATGATGAATTGAAATTATCTAAAGAAAAAAACAATATAGCCATAAGAAAAAATTAACATGATTTCAGAGCTATGTCGAAGAAAAGTCATTGAGATCACCCTTGAGAAGACACTTTTGATGGAAGCAAGAGAACATGGAGGAGACCTAAAAGAATGTTATGGTTTGAAGGAAACCTTAGGCAATCTGGTTATTAGGGTTTGATGGATTTAGGGTTTGAAAGAAACCCTGGAATATGACAAAGGATTGAGTTTTGAAATCTTGAAACCTTATAATGATTAATGAGAAGTTTTTCAAGAAGAAATATGGGTTTAATGTAATCCTATATGGGATAGCCTCAATTAAGCCTGATTGTTGATAAAGTCGATGGAAATATTGAAGACAACATCGTTATATGGATAATTGATAATACCAACTCTTGGAGGTTGGTTCAAGAGGGATATGATCACTTTTTTTCAAAGATAAGTGCCTTTTAGATTATGTTATTTTCTTTGTGACACTATTCTTGTTTTGAATTATTGTTTTATACTTCCTGCATGAATATTTGAGTATTTGAATGCTTCTAACCTCTAGATGAGATGTGATAAGCAAATCATTTTTGAGGATTATCTAAGGTGCATGAAAAGAGAGATATTACATGAAGAGAAGAGTTGGTGTTGGAAAAGGAAGGAAGTACTTGAGGAAAGTTTTCAAAGTAGCATCCAGAAAGTACAATATGCAAGTACTACAACTATCGATGACAAATAAGTGTTACAAGTTGCACATGTATATGAATACTACAATGTATGTATAGTATATTGATTTAGCTACAAGATTGGATGGAAAGTTAACCCCTAAGGTATGTCGAGAATGTCACCTTCATAAGTGACTCATACATGCATATGAAAGTAAGTTTGATTTCTGGCACATGTGATATATTGGTGTTCTTGATATTCAGAAAGAATTTTAGATTTTAGACATGATGGATTTCCTAAAGCAAGTTAGATACATTGATTTTAATATATGGAAACTTGATACTATTGATAATGCTTGTGATAAGCATGGTAACCTTGATGATAAAAGTGTAACAATAAGATTGATATTCAAGATCTTCTTGTTGACGTTGGTTAGGTTTTGATAAGTTTAGTAATTTTGACATGTGATAAAATTGGATGCCCTATCTTGATGGTTGAGTAATATGATAAAGAAGTGATGTTGTGATTATAATTCTCGTAGATACACTTGTTAGTTTCCCTAATTATATGACCTTAACCTTTGATGAATATTTGATGGAATGTCCATATGCGACAATAAAGTAGTTGATGATGATTTGTTATGACTAAGATGAATATATATTTTAGAACCTGATATGGTTTGACTCCATGATATAACAATTTTGTTGATGCATAACAATATTATAATAGGCAAGTTGATGCCTTGATTAATGTTGATTGAAGTGGCTTCCCATATAGAGAGAGAAAACATCCATAAGATCCCAACACCTATTATTATTTTCAGGTGACTCTTAATATTTGAAGCAAGGTTTCTAGACATAAATAACCATATGATGTTGTTGAAGAAGTTTTGACAAGTTTTGATTTGAGGAGAGAAGGTTTCTCCTAGTTCAAGCCCCAACCACTGGGAGAAAGGCTTAAGAGTACGGTTATAGGCCTCCCAGCTGCACAGAAGAAGGCCTATGGATGCGTCGAGATTTAATAATTGAGCCCTCCTCCTTTATGGTGGATCCTCCTTAGTCAATGGATGAATCATATTTATGAAAGCATTCGATGGATATTTTCACGCTTTAGCTACACTCTACAGTGATCTGCAAGCTTCATAACTCGCCACAGTGTTTCCCATATTGAATTCCAATAGGCTTAGAGTCATGTATGACGCACACCCTGCTGCAATTTTGCTGACGTGACTCTCGTCTGTTGGTTGAGGCGGATCTATAGATCTTCATCAAAAACAACCTTCAATCCACAGGATGCTTGAATCTTGACTCAAACAGACCCTGCATCAATGACATCCTCCTGTTGAAAGTGCACTATCGATAGTATTCGCAAGCCTGCAATAAACCCTCTTGTCTCTACAGGTTTGACTGACAAATAATACACACTTCCATATACAAACTAACTCTACCACACAACAACACATTATACTCTCTCTATGCCCTTGGGCCCTCCCATAAGGGAATTAGCCTATATAGGCTCTGATACCAAATTGAAAAACCAATTGCACACCGAAAACACACTTACATTAGATTATCACATATATAAATACATCAAACACTGGTTGAAGATAAGAATTCTATCTTAACCACAAAATCAATTAGTTGAGTAAATCGCTCAACCAAACACTAAACTAGGAACTAAATATCTGAGTTCCAACTAATTAACAATTAACCAACAATTACATTTATGATGAGGAATCTCATTCAATGTGCACAAGACAAGTAAGAGTTAAATCTCCAAGTGATTTTCAGTTTATTCATGTTGATTCTAAGGGTCATGTTAGGTACATCGCGATAAGGTTTGAAAAGTAGGCGATCCTTGGGATAGGTACAAGTACAGTGGGGTTGGGACATCTCGATTCTTGCTAAGACATAAGTCATTGATATATTTGAATCACAAGTTGTTTGATATAATCTTGGTGTTATAGTGCCTTACTGGAAGATTTGATTCTCAACCTTACCGACATTGCTCCAATAAATTATAAATTTACCATAATAATTAAAAGACTCTAAAATACCTTTAACTTTGATATATTCCAAAAAGAAATTCATAATAAAGTACTAGCACATACTTACAACTTAGGACATGTTTTCTTCAAACTTCTTATATGATAGGAAAGCAAGAGATCCAATCTTTTGATCCTTAACGTGGTATGAGGATTGTTTCTTTAATTCCATTTTTTTTTATAAAGTGGGAAAAGTGATCATAAATCAATTGTCAAACCATCAGTGGGGACAACCATCAC
Source organism: Pinus tabuliformis (assembly GCA_031772625.1). NCBI lineage: Eukaryota > Viridiplantae > Streptophyta > Pinopsida > Pinales > Pinaceae > Pinus > Pinus tabuliformis. Next base: position 1,619,188,658 of record CM062818.1, read on the forward strand.
TAGTTGTTATCCACGAATGCATGCTGACTTCTCATTGTTGTTCAAGGAAAACCACACCACCTAGAATTACCCTCTGGTGGTCCATAAGGGGACATACTTTCATTTATGTCAGGTGCCTCTGGATCTTGGGTTGTTAACCTATTTTCTTACGTCAGAAGAAGATGAGCTCTTACCTAAACAAAAGCAATTTTAAGATATATTCTAAGCGCAACTACATATTATTTTTATTGGATATGACTACTTGTTTTTGTAATTGCATATTATTTTTGTTTCTCATAGATTGTTTATTTGTTCATGTATTTAAATAGTAACAAGTAGTTAAAAATTAATTGGTACGGTGTGGATTTTAGCGTTCAAAATAAAATTGGGTTTTGGCCATATTTTGATTAATTATTTTAAATTAATTTAATTTAATTTGACTTAGTTTAAGCAAGTAATTTGTGTTATTGAAGTTGAATTTCTTATTTAGTATTCACTTTTGAAGTTTGGTATCAATTGCAATATTGATATATTTAATTCTTTGATATACACTCTTAGTAATCACAATTATAATCCTATTAAGTATGAGTAAACATTATGTACTAAGTACTTAGGATATATAATGTTGTTAATATGATTTACACCTTAATATCATCATTATGGTTGGATTGGTTGTATATTAATTATTTTGACAGTAAATGCAAGCAAATTATAATTTAATTATATATTTATTGGATAAGTGTGTTTTTAAGGAGTAAGTATATATATATATATATATATGGGTTTGCACTCGTGTGACACTGGGTTGATTTTTGCTGCTACAACTATACCTCTAAGGCCTATAATAGTTCTATTTTAGTAATCCAAGTTACTCGTGGGGGATTTGAACCTTGGATTTGGATTAAACTAGTACTCTTGTGACATAGGGCTGATACTAGTTGCTACCATTATACCTCTGGGACCTATGATAATCCTCCTCTCCGTAGAACGGGTTACTACGGGGGGATTTGAACCTTGGATCTCTTAGTTTACACAATACTTCATATCACGATGATAACCAATAATTGATCTACCCGAGCATGCCAATAATTGAGCTACCCAAGCATGTCTATTTTAAAAGAATAGGGTTTTCAAAATTTAAATTTAACTATCAATATTTATTAGATGGATGGTAGAGATTTAACTTCCATAGAATATTCTAAAGTATTCCTGTTAGTAATTATAAATCAAAGGTTAGGACTTATCTCAAAAGTAGTTATATGTTTTTTGTCATTTTAATTAAATTAATTAATTTAAAAAATGCCATATGAACATGAGTTATGATTTTTTAGGCATGTGGTATTAGTAAACAGTGGTATTAAACAAGCCTATTTATAAGTTTAGAATCTTCGTAGGAAAGTGGTTGAATCTGAGTGTTTGACTCATATATTAATTCCTCTTTTTTATAAGTTAATTTTGCATTACTTCAAAATTTAAAAATACGCCACCCCATACATCATAGTTCATATTATCATTGGACTCAATTTGTCTCAAGGGAAACTAGATCTGTTGACCATTAATTTAAGAGTAAGCATATCAAAATAAAGCAACTGTTGTTAAAAATTACAAGAACTATTTGAGATTGAGCTACATAGAGAATCAAAATAACTGCATAGAGACATATCATGAGGTCAAGAGTTAAAAGAAGTCATTGGAGCAAGATCCTATTCACTTGTATCAACTGGAGCAAAGGCCTTAAGCTCACATTGAAGGTGGATTTCCAGGTTATCAAGACAAGCTTCCAAACTAGCCAAACATGAGTGTTGATATCACTGCACCCACTTGATCTCATTCAAGGAAGAAATGATGTCATTACGATCTTCAGGCTTCTTTTGCAGGACTCTAACGAAAAGAGTTTTCATCTGCCAATGGGGGGTGATGGGGTTCAGATACTAGCTCTGTCTTCCCATGGCATGACTAGGATCAAAAACCCAAGTGGCTACCTCCTTCAGAATTTCAAAATTGGAATATGCCTGGCGGTCATTAGTGGTGAGAGTTTCAAGTTGGTGGATTTGTTCATGAATGCTAGGAGGTGTAGCAGAGTGGAAGATAGCAATATCTTCATGGGCATGGATCTGGACACGCAATCTCCCTTTCTGCCTTCTACCACTAGCTCCCCTACAACTACGCATACATTGTCGGGGCATTTTGCACCAATAGGAAAGAAGCAATACGAGGTTATTGAGCCCCAATAAACCCAAATTGAGGGGGTTGAGACTAAACATGTTGAGACAGATGATGTAATGAACCCATTGATATTACCAAAAAAAAAAAAAAAATTATTTGTCTTACAATAATTTATTGATGGTGAGGGACAACAATTTCTTCTTACACCCCTTCTCCCCCATTTTTTGTATATGTTTCATGATGTAATTACTTTACCTTGTAATTGTGTGACTCTTCATTACCTTCTATCCATGTGTAACATCAGTAGGGCGCCATTGTATTTGTACATGTTTTGGGCTAACTTTACTATGTTTTATATTATTCCAAGTCTAACGTTACTAATATATATGAACCCATGTAGATACTCTATCATGAGCTATGCTTGGAAATAAGGGTTTACATTTTCTTCATTTGAGGTATGCCATAGTAGCCTTAGTGATCATACACATTGGTTTTCGCATTTTACTGTTATGTAACAGTGCCTCCTAGGTCTACCCAAAGTAAACATGCCAACCGGGGTAAACATGAGAAGAGATGATACTACAATCAGATTCGATCTCCTATGTCACCTTAAGGAAGTGGAATTGAAGGAACATCACATATAGTCATCCAACATCGTCAACAAAACCCTTAGGAGACAAGTCATCCACTCAAACAACTTGTCCCTGTGTCCCACTGCTATTTTGCAGCTGTTAGGCCATAGTCGCTCTCATGCTATGGGCAAGGGAGTGGCCAACAACCTAAAGTCGCTCTCACAGGCCTGCCTGCCAGCGACTGTGGAACAAAATTGCCAGTTCTGTGCCAATGACCCCACGATTTAAGCCACTTGTCTAGCCCAAAATCCTAGCCTCTGCCCAGAACTTCTTGTAACTGTCTAAATTCATTAAAAACATAATAACAATGATGATCAATCAAAAAGCGCACTCAAGACTAAGCCTTAGCATCCCCAACTGGGACTGAAATTCTATCAAACACTTGGCATCAATGCAACCTACATGTCTAGGATACAAGACAAAGCATAAATGACTGAAACAACTTATGAAACATAACCACAAGGATCACCTCCTTCTCCATTGAACTACTACATCATCAATTAGGTCTTGCATCCATCTGTTATGAAACCAGCTCAAGAAAAGATAGAAAAGAAAGATCAACGCCTTAGAATTCAGCCTCTTCGAGGGGGCAACCTCCTTTACATTACATAAATGAACAATTCTTGGATGATACAAATGACAAAACCTCCTTTCTATATATAGGAGTCTAAGGAGTCACAATATAATCCAGCCGACCTAACAATAATAATATAAAGCCACAAAAATAACAATAGAGGGATTCTATGGGGCACAACAATATAATAGGGGCACAACAATATAAATAAGGGGTATAACTACAATAGTAATGGGGTAATCACTAGTATTATAGGGACCCAACATGCCCCTCTCCTTCAAAAAAGTGTTGTCCTCAACGCTTGAGCAGTTCTGGATACTTCTGCATAAAATTCTCATCCTCCCATGTGGAATCTTCAGCAGATAAGTTCTTCCACTTGATAAGATACTCTGAAATTGATCGATTTCGTAGCTGTCGAGTTCTTGTTTCTGTGACTGCTTCCGGTTCCAATATAATTTTTCCTTCCTCATCAAGTTCTGGCAATATTGTTTGAATTGGGAGCTTGTCGCCAATAACCTTCTTTAAACATGAAACATGGAAAACTGGGTGCAATCGAGAAGCTGCAGGAAGCTCCAATTTGTATGCCATAGTACCAATCTTTTCCAACACCTTGTACGGACCATAATACTTTGGTGATAATTTATTATCCTTCTTAGCTTGCTTTAGGGACATTTGCTTATATGGTTGTAGCCGTAAGAATACCCAATCACCTACATCAAAACTTCTTTCACTGCGATGTTGATCTGCCTGTTGTTTCATTCTATTTTGTGCCAACACGAGGTTATCCTTTAAGAGTTGGAGGACTTGTTGTTGATGTTCGATGTGATGTTCCACTGCCTGAACCTTAGAATTTTCTCTTAAATATGATGTGATTGATGGTGGTTGGTACCCATAAAGTGCCATAAATGGGGTCATTTTTGTTGCTGTATGGAAGGAAGTGTTATACCACCATTCAGCTAGAGGCAACCATTTGACCCATTGTGTCTGTTTATCAGATACAAAGCAACGAAGATATCCTTCCAAACATTTGTTTACTATCTCAGTTTTCCCATCAGATTGAGGATGATAGGATGAGCTATGAGCTAACTGAGTACCAAGACAAGAAAATAATTCTGTCCAAAAATTTCCAGTGAAAATGGGATCTCTGTCACTTACAATAATCTTTGGGTTTCCATGTAGCTTTTGAATTGTTTCCATAAATGCAGTAGAAACTGTACTGGCTTTAAATGGATGTGATAATGCACAAAAGTGTGCATACTTGGTAAGTCTGTCAACTACCACCATGATGACACTCTGGTGCTGGATATAGGAAGCAATTCAATTCTTTTGCTACCCTACAATGAATAAAATTGTGGGTGCTTCCTGAATCAATCAACACTATTACCTTTTTCTTCTTGATTTGTCCTTCTATCTTGATGGTTTGAGGAGTGGTAATTCCCGCCAATGCATTACAAGATATGGTCGGATTTATTTGTTCTTCATCTAGGCTTTGTTCCTGGAATATATCCTCTTCTTTTGACCTTTCTTGCTCCTTTTCTTCTTCCTCTTCACAATCTATGTAGAATAATTTCTTCTCAGCACACTTATGACCTTTTGTGTATTTGCTATTACAATTGTAACAAAGCCCTTTTGCTCTTTTTTCTTCCAATTGTTGTGGTGTCAACCTTGTAGGTTGTGGAAGACTATGGGCAACAACACTTCCGTCTTTATAGTTGTGAATGGTATGCTTCCTAGTTGCCATAATTTTGCTTTCCATTTTTCTTGCTAACCTGAATGCTTTCTCTAATGAATCAGGTTCCCAAAGGCGCACATCATGTTGGATATTATCCTTTAAAGACCCTATGAACACATCAATCCTATGCTCCTCTGGAATATCTTTTACCCTTATGTTCAATTTTTGGAACTCCTCAATGTGCTCCATTATTGAACCCTTTTGTTTGAGACTTATCAATTGGCTAAAAAAAGTGTTGCTTTTTGTATCCTCATAATGTGCTATCAATTCTTCCGTAAAAATTGCCCAAGTGATAAATTGTTTACGAGAACAAAGCCATTGATACCATACAAACTGATTTGGTTCCAAATATAAAGTTGCCATACGTACCTTTTGTGTGTTTTGCACATTATTGAGATCAAAGAATTGCTCCATCTGTAATATCCATGTGGCGGGATCCTTGCCATCAAACTTCCTCATATCGATTTTTGGAATGTGGTGATTCTTCGATCCAACATTAGCGTCTATGGAATCATGATTAACATTTCTTTTGTTCTCATCATGAGTTTCCTTTACTACCTTTTCACCATTAGTAAGTATTTCTTGTAGAAAATTAGTCAAATCTGTCTTCAAATCTGCCATGTCTGTCTTCAAATTTGTGTTCAAATCTATCTTCAAATTGTCCATCTTAGCTTCCATGCCATTCATCTTAGCTTCCACGCCATTTATCTTAGCATCTGTTAACTTTTGTGAGCGTGACATTTGTTGCACTTGTTCTTGTAATTTTGATATATCATGTAGCATTTCTTCCTCTTCTTCATGAGTCATGCTAGAGCTTTCAGGTTCCTTACTAGGTGTTTGCATTTTCTTTCCTCGGGGCATCAGTTACCGATAATAATGCTCTACTATGCCCTTTGAATTCCTTCAAAATAAATTTCCAAACCAAGCTTAAGCAAAAATTTAAAAAAAATCTACACACCTTTTTTAACTTTGTAGGAGCTCGATATTGCCTCTGATGTATCTCTGTACTTTCCAATCATATAGTTCTGATCTTGTGATTTGTCGTAGCTCTCTGTGTCCTCTTTCCAATTCCACAAGTCTGACCCAAATTGGATTCTCCAACGAAGAGTTATGCGAAATCTCCCACAGTGACTTGATTATAGACTAGTTCAGTAGAGCTAACTTGTACGACGTGCCGCGAGTCACTGTTTCGACCTTTGGATCTAAAAAACACCCACAAGAAACTACAGTCCGTCCTCTTTCTGTACCTTCTTATGAAACTTCAATCCGATCCCCAGAGAGAAAGTTATGACGATTTTCCCCAGGTCACCTATTTTGAATGTAATTCAAGAGTCTGCAAAAAGACCAACTTCCTCAGATCATATCTCCGCAAATATTGCGCGAAACGCTCTGAAATTCGGACCCAAGGTTCAGCGTGATTTCTTCTCAAATGGGTTTTTTTTTCAACTTTTGAAACGTCACAGAAAAAAAGTTATAGTGAAAATGCCACGATGACCTGTTTGGAGTAGCGAAACCCTAGAATCCAAAGCTCTGATACCAAATGTTATGAAACCAGCTCAAGAAAAGATAGAAAAGAAAGATCAACGCCTTAGAATTCAGCCTCTTCGAGGGGGCAACCTCCTTTACATTACATAAATGAACAATTCTTGGATGATACAAATGACAAAACCTCCTTTCTATATATAGGAGTCTAAGGAGTCACAATATAATCCAGCCGACCTAACAATAATAATATAAAGCCACAAAAATAACAATAGAGGGATTCTATGGGGCACAGAAATAACAATATGGGGGTAATACGGGCACAACAATATAAATAAGGGGTATAACTACAATAGTAATGGGGTAATCACTAGTATTATAGGGACTCAACACCATCCATTTAAAAATTACAAGTAAATATATGAAATAACCATTACATGAACCAGTCATTCAACCATGCTTATAACTAGCATAAAACCATGTAAATATCACAGATATGACAACCATTAAATCCACATATAAATCAGTGCAAAAGTAAGAGAACTTAGCTTTTATTAATCATAGGCAAATCCGGCCAGATTCAGGACTTCCACATACCATCCGACCATAGACATGGCTGAACCAAATCTCTCTTTCAGCCAATCACCCCCGTGCCATATTCTAAGCATGAACGCGGGATCTCATAAAACAACTAATCCAATAACAACCAAGGGAATCCAAAGGTTAAATCACCTCCACCCTCATCTAACTGTGATCATACCAAAACCAGTGCTCCGATCACAACCGACCAGAACTTGGAATGCCATTCAGAATCCATCACTATCCTTGAGGAATTTTCCATCTCCTTGTCTCTTAGGCTTTACTGCAATCCAAACCCAGGTTTCTAGGCCCTAAACGAGACTGCTCCCTCAGGATTTACTGTGTATCCCGCCAAAACCAGCCAAGGGATTCATAGACCTTTGGGAATGAACCTTGAGACCACCTCCGCACCGGATTCTGAAATCCATCTGACAATTCCAAAGTTCCAAAACCAAAATAAACATCCCAACATACCATGACATCTGGAAAAAGGCTAGGCTAGGCTAAAATCCACTATCATAACCCGAAAAAACCATGTCACCGATAACAAGAGAACCATACACGAAAATGAAAATCCATGCATGTCCAAACTGTTAGGATATTCCGACACATAGGAAATAGTTAAGTACAACTTGGTCCAGTATAGAGTTAGGTAAAGTGTGTTTCTTTACTATGTACATTTTGTAACTTACAATCCGACGGTCAAGATATGTAGTGATCCGACGGTTCATTCTCTCCTCGGTATTACCGACACTTGATCCGTGGCTTAACACCCGATTGGTCCATGATCTCTATTTAAAGAGCATGGAGGGTCATTTGTAGGTTAACCGTTCATGAGAGAAGCTTATGTAAATTTTCATTCTTTTATTAATAAATTGCCTGAAGTGGCCGCGTTGGCTCAAGCCGTGGACTGTTTCCCTCTTTGAGGGTTTTAACCACGTCAAAAATACTGGTGTATTGATCTGCGATCTGTTTGTGAGCGGTGTCCTTTGGTGTTCTGTCTGAGGAACTTACCCTGTAAATTCCTACATGGTATCCGAGCTATTTGAGGGCCGCGTCCATTGGTGATCCAAATCTGAAGCCGGTAGAACTGCATCTGACTACCGTTTCCTAGATCTATTGTTTATGACTGCTTTCGGGCCGAGAGGACTGCTTTGTTGTGTTGGGAGCATCTGTTCCAGTGAGGAACCCCTTTCGTTTCATGCGAAAAGGTTTCTGGTAGCCCTAGCTGCGTCATTTTTAAGATCTGGAGGTATACAGTGTGTTAGCGCTTGGAATTCACCTAGGCTGAGATAGACAAACTCTCAAGGCTACATCAAACCATTTCATAATGCCAATGCAACCAATCAAGAAGATGGCTTCTTGACTGATTCTTTCTATGAGATCTCATGATCAACAATACAAACCTATCACTGGGCATCCAAAGACATAGCTGACCATGATCTCCTTCATCACTGAACACTGCAATAAACACTATCACTGCTGGCTGCAACAAACTTGCTAGAGGATCGTGAAAAACATAAAGATTTGCCACTGCCACCTCCTGCTGAAAGAACAAGGTGTCTTTTGTTTCAAATTCTGATCTGCTTTCCTCATGTGCTACGGTGAAAGTATGCTCATGGGCTTCAAAAAACTCTGAACAAATGGATGAGCAGATTTCTTCTTGGAATAACATTTCAACACATGAGACATATGAAGAATCTGAATGGAAATCCTGAATGCTATGATCTTCTATGGTGTGAATGTGTTGTAGGTCATCTTCATATGATATCACAACCAAATTATCTAGTTCCTTATTACATCCTTCAATCATAAGGAAAGAAACTTCAGCTGATTCTTGAAGTGCACAAATGACATTTCTATCATCTACCACAAATTCATCCAAAGGAACTGTTTCACTTACTTGAATGAAGATGTCATCTTGCTTTTCATGACTTGACTGAATTACCTCCTCATGCAGGCTTTGCATGCTGTCTTCTTCTGTGGGCAGATCTGAAATGAGCTCTTCTCTTTCACCATCTTCAGCCATATAACAAATTTCAACCTGTTGATCTATAAAGCTGCTTACAAGACTGTCATCCTTTTCAGAAGAGGAAGAAGGTCCACCATCATCTTCTTGACCATGTGTGCACTGCAAATCTGCATTAACTTGAGCTGGAGCAAGACCTCTCAAGAGCTGATCTATCTCCTCTTCGGACAAAGGAGATAATGCCTTTTGTTTTCTTCTGCTCAAACAGTGATTGTCTTCATTGATTTCAAGTGAAGGAGTATACAGATTATCCTCATACTGCTGATCCATTTCATGCAATTTCTGTTGATTGTCAAGAGGCAAAATTTTTTCATTTTCCACCATACTAAGATCTTGGTCTTGCTACAAATTTTCATGATCGTCTCTATGGGAATCCTCTAGGTTCTCTTCATGTTGCTGAAATGGATTCTCATACAAAGCCTCCATGATCTCAACATCCATAAAATTATCATCTTCATAATACTTCTCAAGGCTTTCAATAAAATTATGTACATGGCTACAACAGTTCTGAACGAAAATCAAAGATGGATATGATTCTTTATACTTTTCAAAGAACACGGTATGAAAATCCCTTAAACAATAAATTGAAGCAGATGGCAAACTTTCATACCAGAATCGGGCTTCATCTTCCAGAGTAGCCATAAACATTTTCATCAGACAGTCCTCAGGAAAATTGATCTTTAACTTGCGAACATGCATATGAAATCTAATCAAATGTAAAGCAACATCCTTCTTACCATCAGCGTTAAATGTGGGCAGATTCCTTGACCAATCTACCTTGGGCATCTTATTCGGAAAACCTGGAATGTGATCTCGGCTCAAGGGAGCATATCTTCTTGCAATCTGATCCATCTTGAGAAATCTCAAAGCTACTGATCTCTCTGCAGTGAAGTCACCATGAAGCACAGGTTGCTGGATTCTTCAGTGAAAGGAGTCGCCAGTGAATGATTTCAGCCTTTCAAGTGTCTGATCGTTGTCCACTATCAACAATCAGATCTGAACTTGATATATGTACTGGGGTAAAGTGTCAATGAAGTGAGGGTTTCAAAAGCTCACGGAGATTGATTGAAGCAGCGTTTATCTACTAACGCTGATGTAAAACAAGAGCGTTTTCGAAGGCTTCTGGCGTAACTTCAGGCTCCGTCTAAGACTTATGAAACAAACACATCAATGAGCAAATGATTAATTTGTTCTCCCCAGTATGGTCGCCAATATGTTAGCGCTTGAAATTCACCTAGGCTGAGATAGACAAACTCTCAAGGCTACATCAAACCATTTCACCTCGTAGCTAGCCCTACGAGGTATGAGAAGGCTCTCTCGGGTCAGATTTGATAGATCTTATAATATAATTAGGCTGACCAATTAGGATCAAAGATATTAGGCTAGTAAATTGATAAAGGGGTTTGATTTGATGATTTGTGGGGGTTTTGGTGGCAATTGGTGGAAGTGCAATTCAAGGTGCGGGGATTGAGCACAGTTTTCACAGGGGGATCTAAGGGGCAAGGTAGGAATGAGTGCTGATGTCTTAATCTGAGATGGATGATCAGAGATGATAGAGGAGAAGCTAAAGAGGGCAAACACACAATTCGAATCCTCTCTAGACAGTAGAAAACATTAAAATTGAACAAACTAAAAAGCTGAGCATGTCAAAACATGAGTTCAAACTTTACCACTTCATCTGTCCAATTTAGAAGCATAAGAGAGATGTGAAACACATAAACAAACTTACAAGAACATGTAGATAACACACCATCAACAATCAGATCCACAAGAATCCTCAAAGATGTCTGTAAAACCCTGGCTTTCCTTGCCTTCAATTGCAGAAGTAGATGTACAATACACAATAATGCTTTCTCCCACAAGAGTCCAACCATCAAAATGAGAAAGAGAAGGCATAATATAGAAGGTCAAACCTCTTAATGATGATAGGCTCAGCTGAATGATGACATGGACTGACATTTGGGCAAACCCTAGACCTAATGGATAGTGACCAAATTTTGCTTGAAGACTTACTGAAATGACAAAATTTGACCTTCACACTTCAAAATCACTTTGTAAGAGCATATTTGATCACTGTAGGAAGGCTGGAAAGACTGACACTAACACAGTGTTTATTTGCAGTTTACAGTTATTTTCTCTCTGTTTATTTCGGTTTTCAGTTTATTTAGCCTTTTTTTATTACCGGATCTATACCTTTCATTTCTGCGTATGCTCTTTGCCCTGCGACTCTGTGCGATCTGGGCAAATCAGAAACAGAAAGGAAGGATTTTTCTCATGCGTATGCTCTTTTCCGCTGCGGCTTAGTGTGATCTCGGAAAATCAGAAACATTGAGGAAAATATTTAGTTTCCGGCTAAAGCTAACTTCGAGCCGCAAGGTTCGTTTTTGAAAATATTTAGTTTCCGGCTAAAGCTAACTTCGAGCCGCAAGGTTCATTTTTCTTGTATGTCCGTGTTGGGTTTTGTGTTTTTTGTTTTGTAGGGAAAAAAGAGCTTTCTCAAAGTAGGCACGCAACCCAAAGCATCAACCCCCCTCTCTCTCTCTTTCTCTCTCTCTCTCAAACTTTTTGTATAGCTCACTTGGTGCAAAGCTAATTTATGAGAGTAGAGGTTTTGGGTTCAAGTCTCCATTTTGTGGGGGCGAATTTTTCATTTCCGCACATTCCCGCACTTCTTCGGCGACTTCATCAAATTTTCTTCAAAAAAGCCATAACTTCTTCATCCAGAAGCCGTTTTCAAAACCGTTTTTTTTTAAACAACCTAATTTTTCGAGATCTTTCCATTGAAACACTTAGTTTCAGCATCTATAGCTTCAGTTTTTTTTTAAATGGAAAGTCCATGCCAAGCTATTCTTGACAACACCAACTACTTCCAATGGTGGTCCTACATTGTGGATTTACTTAGAAGTAAAGGTCTTTACAGAATAGCCACAGGCCAAGAGACCAAACCGAAAGATTAAGACAAGGCAGCTAAATGGGAAAATAGGCAAGACCAAGCACGTGGGTTGATAGGGATGTCTATTTCTCCAGATCTTAGATTCCAAATTGCAGAACTTGATACTCCTGATGAAGCAATGAAACAGATTACTAAAGTCTTTGGAATTAAAAATGAACTTAAAGCCCATCAACTTTAAAATGAATTGCTTACATTAGACCCCAATAATTTTTCTTGCATTGAAGATTTTTTGTCCAAGTTCAAGACCCTTAGACTTCTCTTGGAAGGTGTTAAGGTTAAGAAAGAAGATAGTAGCCTTATCTACTCCATTCTTACTAAGTTGGGACCAGCCTATTCTGTGTTTGTTTCCACCTTCCATTCTACAAGAGAAGCCTTCATTTCTCAAGGACAAGCCTACAAGTCCCCTTCCTTTGATTCCTTTCGCCTCAAAATGAAAAATCATTTCAACAAAATGATAAGACAAATAAAAACAAATGGAAGAAGACTGATAGACATTGCAACTTTTGTAATCGAGATGGCCACTTAGAATCCAAATGCTTTAAGAAGATGGAAGCCTTGGAAGCAGCAATGAAGAAGCATAACATCCATTTGGAGCAATCTTCAACTTCAACTTCATCTTCAGGAATGGCACTTTCTGCATGTGGTTGTCAAGCATCTCGGTTTGGCTATGCACTAAATGTATCTTCTTCTTCTCATTCTCATGAGTGGCTCATTGATTCTGGAGCTTCTTATCACATGGCCAAAAACAAAGCCATGTTTTCTTCTTTAAATGATTGTAACACCAAAAATATATATGTTGGTGATGATAGATCTCTTAGTGTTGTAGGGACTAGAACTGTTCATCTATACAATGGTCAGTTTAATGACGTATTATGTGTTCCAACCTTATCCTGCAACCTTCTATCTATATATCAGATAACCCATTCAGGTGAAGGTAAAATCGTTGAATTTTCACCTCACGATGTTGTAATTAAGGACCTAAGAGATCCTAGACAGATTTTAGCTACTGGCATTGCTGATGATTCTACAAGGTTGTATAAGTTTCACAAATTTGGGTCATCAAATCTTCCCTCAGTATTTGTTGCTCCTAATGATGAAGTGAGCAAACTTTGGCATGAGCAATTTGGTCACTTAAACTATTGCTCTCTTCAGAATCTATGTAAAGAAAATATGGTGACAGGTCTTCCAATAGTATCTTGCAGAGATGGTGTTTGTTCCGGATGTGTACTCGGAAAACATCATCGGGACAGTTTTGAAAAACGTGTCTCTTGGCACGCCTCAACCCCTTTACAGCTCGTGCATAGTGATTTATGTGGTCCACTTCCAGTTGCTTCATTCTCTGGCTACAAGTATTTCTTAACTTTCATTGATGATTTCTCCAGACGCACTTGGGTATACTTCTTAAAACTCAAGAGTGAAGTATTTAACATGTTCTTGGCCTTTAAGGCCTTTGTTGAAAAAAAATTTGGACATCAAATTCTTAAGCTAAGATCTGATAATGGCGGAGAATATGTTAAAAACACATTCATCAACTTTTGCACTGAGAATGGAATTCAAATGCAACATATTGTTCCATATACTCCACAACAAAATGGTGTAGCTGAAAGGAAGAATCGCACCTTAAAGGAAATGGCTAATTGTATGCTTCAATCTAAAGGACTTAGTCTTAATTATTGGGAAGAAGTAATTAACTGTGCAAATTACATAATAAATCGCACTCCTACTACGGTTTTAAAGAATATCACTCCAGAAGAAGCATGGAGCTCAATCAAACTAGATGTAAGTCACTTTCGTGTTTTTGGAAGTGAAGCATGGGCCCATATTCCAGATGAGAAACATAAAGCTTTAGAACCTAAGAGTGAAAAATGTATTTTTGTTGGATATTCTAAAGATGTCAAAGGATATAGACTTATTCCATTTAAGTCCAAAAATGTTATCATTAGAAGAGATGTAAAGTTTGCTGAAAATATATCGGCCTGCGAGCCTAATTTGGCGGATGTGCCACCTCTCCCTATCTCTTCTACTTTTGAAAATATTTCTTCTTCAGATGATGAAAGCGAGGATGAAGATCCTCCCCCATGTTCTCAGGATCCTCCTCCAGCTCCTCAGCTTCCAAAATGGGTCCGTACTACTCGGGATGCAGCAGGTGATCTTGCTGGTGATCCTCCAGATCAACGACGTACACGTTCTCAGTTCGAGAGAGCCTCTTCTTTACTGGCTCAAGCTTCAGTGAATTATGTTCCTGACACCTTTGCAGAAGCTTCAGGCCATCCAGATTGGGAAGTAGCTATGAATGAAGAATATCATTCATTATTGGCAAATGATACATGGGATCTTGTTCCTCTACCAAAGGGACGAAAACTTGTTAGATGCAAATGGGTTTACAGAACCAAGTATGGACCAGATGGGAAAGTTGATAAACATAAAGCTCGTCTTGTTGCTAAGGGTTTTCCACAAGTTGAAGGCATTGATTATACTGAAACCTTCTCCCCTGTTGCCAAAATGAACTCTATCCGCCTTGTTCTTTCCCTTGCTGCCTCTTTCAAATGGGAAGTCCATTAGATGGATGTTAAATCCGCCTTCTTGCATGGGGACTTGCATGAAGAAATCTATATGGAACAACCTATTGGCTTTATACAAACAAACTCCAGCCTTGTATGTCGGCTTAAGAAATCCCTTTATGGTCTCAAGCAAGCTCCTCGAGCTTGGTATGCCAAAATGGATAACTTTCTTTTAGAAAATGGCATTTCTAGGTGTCATTCTGACAATACTGTCTACACCAAGAAAGTGGGCAAGTCTCTTATCATTCTTGTTCTTTATGTTGATGATCTTATCCTGACTGGTAGTGATCCCAACCTTATAAACCATGTGAAGTCTAGCCTTAAAAGGAAGTTTGAAATGACAGACTTAGGACACTTTTCTTGGTCTTCAAGTCTTGCAATCCAAGGAAGGTATTTCCCTTTCCCAATCCAAGTATGCATGTGATATTCTATGCCATTTTCACATGGAAGACTGTAAGCCAGCCCCTTCTCCCTTTCAGTCTAGAGTCAAACTTTCAGTCACTTGTACTTCTCCTGAAGTTGATTCTACCTTATACCGTCAACTTGTAGGAAAACTTTTGTATCTAACCCATACTCGTCCTGACCTTTCCTTTGCTGTTGGCCTTGTTGCTCGGTTTATGCAAAACCCACGTGAAAGTCATTGGAAAGCAGCTAAAAGAATACTTTGTTATGTTCAAGGTACAGTTCAGTTTTAGATTCATTACAGTGCCGAAGCATCTCCTCTATTGGTTGGTTTCACTGATTCTGATTGGGCTGGTGACCATGATGATCGAAAGTCTACTGCAGGTTATGTGTTCACTCTTGGTTCAGGACCTATTACATGGGCTTGCAATAAACAAGGTGCCATTTCTCTTTCTTCAGCAAAAGCAGAGTATCATGGTGCCATAGAAGCTAGTAAGGAAGCCTTGTGGCTTCGTCAGATCCTGTCAGAGTTTGGCTTTCAGCAGCAGCATCCGACTACACTTTGGTGTGATAATCAAAGTGCCATTCAACTATGCAAAGATCCAGTCCAACATCAGCGCAACAAACACATTGAACTGCACATGCCCTTCATCAGAAATCTCATTCATGACCATGTTCTTGAAGTGCAATATTGTTCAACAGATGATCAAGTTGCAGACATCTTTACAAAGGCTCTCACAGAGGCGAAGTTCACTAAACTTCGATTTATGGTTGGAGTTCAGGAAGTTGTCACTAAGGGGGGATAGGCTCTAGTGCCTCCTTCCTTCTCCTATTGTGTCATATTTGTAAATCCTTCAATCCTATCCCAAGTTGTTCTTAAGGGGGGATGTTAGAATATTCCGACACATAGGAAATAGTTAAGTACAACTTGGTCCAGTATAGAGTTAGGTATAGAGTTAGGTAAAGTGTGTTTCTTTACTATGTACATTTTGTAACTTACAATCCGACGGTCACGATATGTAGTGATCCGACGGTTCATTCTCTCCTCGGTATTACCGACACTTGATCCGTGGCTTAACACCCGATTGGTCCATGATCTCTATTTAAAGAGCATGGAGGGTCATTTGTAGGTTAACCATTCATGAGAGAAGCTTATGTAAATTTTCATTCTTTTATTAATAAATTGCCTGAAGTGGCCGCGTTAGCTCAGGCCGTGGAATGTTTCCCTCTGAGGGTTTTAACCACGTCAAAAATACTGGTGTATTGATCTGCGATCTGTTTGTGAGCGGTGTCCTTTGGTGTTCTGTCTGAGGAACTTACCCTGTAAATTCCTACACAAACCAACTAGGAACTCACACATGCAAAAGGTTTCCTGCAAGTATTCCTGCTGAAGCTGCTTGATCCTGCTTTCCTTTCCTTGATCCTTGCTTTCTTTTCCTTTCCTTTCCTTGCTCCAAACTAGAGTGTTCCAGGGAAACTCTAAGTGACCAAGAGAGTGAGAGAGAGAGAGAGAGTAATGAGAGAGCTCCAAAATTGAATTGACAAAAGCCATGAACTGATCCTCAGAAGCCTTTTTATGCACAAGGCCTCTAATTTCTTCATTTTCTATTATTTTCCTTCAATTTCCTCCTCACATGCAACCCGTGACCTTTTACCTTCCTTTTCTCCTAATTTCCTTTATTTTCGTAATTAAATGTGCCAAAAATGCCTTTTTTTCCTTTTAATGCCTTTACCTTAGCCTTTGCCAATTTCCTTAGCCAAAACACACATCTAGTGATGCCCACTATGATATATTTTCCCAACATTCATCTTGGAATAAGTGTCCCTTAACTGTGGTCTTATTTTGCCTTTATTAATTTTAATTACATGAACTTTTCACCAAGGTTGTTATAGAACCCTCCCCCTTGGAGAACACCGTCCTCGGTGTTAAACCACACCAAGACCTCAGCAAAACCGCTGAAAATAAAACATATTGTCTATGGAGCTTTATAACTTAGCTCGTTGCAATATTTACAATGAAGAACCTGCTCAAAATCAAAACACCATGACAACGTGATAATATAATAACCATAATAACATGACACCTATATCGTTTATTGGATCTTTATAACTGAGCTCATGGCGTATTTACATCCATATATATATACATATACAAATATCAAAACATTAGCAAAACATATGCCAAACATATGCCAACATCAAATCAAAACTGCTTTGCCTCAATCGGAAAACAATGAAGGATATAGGGCCCGCATCTGATTCGCCATCTCCCATGTAGCTTCTTTAGGCCCAAAGTGCTTCCATTGCACTTTAACTTGCTCTATGGCTCTGTTTTTTAGCATGAGATGTTTTTGCTGCAATATGCATTGAGGCTCCAACTGAAACTCTCCTTCTTTCTCCACCTGCAATACAAACCAATCAATAACATGATCAACATCCTTTATATACTTCTTAAGCAATGAAATATGGAAAACATCATGGAATTTCACTGTTGGAGGTAGTGCAAGTCGATATGCCACTGGTCCAATCCTCTCAAGGATCTCAAAAGGCCCACAATATCGTGGTGCCAACTTGGCACATGAACCAATCCTCAAAGAGATTTTCTTGGGCTTGATGCGCAAATACACATGCTCCCCAACTTGAAACTCTTTGAACACCCTGTGCTGATCTGCATAACTCTTTTTTCTATCATGTGTTACCTTTAGATTTTTATTTATAACCTGCATTTCCTATTCCACGTCCTTCAACATGTTCAATTCAATAAGTATCATGTTCACTGGATCACTCCAGTTGATGGGAGTGTTACAAATCTATCCATACAATGCCTCGAAAGGACTCATCCTCAAGGACTCCTGATAACCATTAGTGTATGCGAACTCAACCAATGGAAGATACTCCTCCCATTTCCTTTGCTAGTGAATTATGTACATGTTCAACATATCCTCCAAGATCCTGTTGACCCTCTCCGTCTGACCATCTGTCTGCGGATGATAAGTTGTACTGAAGGCCAACTTTGTACCCAAGCCTGCAAGTAACTCCTTCCAAAACTTGGAAGTGAACTTTGCATCCCTGCCCGACACAATATTCTTTGGAAAACCATGTAGACTCAATATCTCTTTGATGAACACCTATGCTACCTCACTAGCTGAATATGTAGTCTTCACCGGAATGAAGTGAGCTACCTTACTCAACCTGTCAACCACGACCATAATATAATCATGCTGCTTCATTGTCCTCAAAAGACGTGATGAAATCCATGGAAATAACCTTTCATTTCCATTTTGGAATCACAATAGGTTGTAGTAGACCACCTGGATGCTTGCATTTCGACTTTACCTGCTAACAATCTAAACATCTAGCCACGAACTCAACCACTTCCTTCTTCAAATTTGGCCAATAGTAAAACTTCTTCACCGCCATCAATGTATTTTGATATCCTGGATGACCCAAATACAATTTCACATGAAACTCCCTCAATATAAGATTCTTGAGCTCACTACAATTCAACACATTGATCATGTCTCAAAACCTCACCAAGCCATCTGCCGTGAGATGATAGTCTGCATCATGATCACATGTACTTGCACTTGTACCTGTACTCTGTTGTAACCTATGCATAATCTCCATGTATTTGTCATCCCGTTGTCCTGCCTACAAGATCATGTCCTGTAACTCTATCCCATAGGAGCTTATAACTGTTATATGATTTAGCAGTACCTTCCTACTAAGAGCATCTGCAAACCGGTTCTCCTTCCCTTTGATGTAGCTACTCTCGAATTCAAACTCAATAAGGGTAGCCAACCATCTAGCTTGCCTGGCATTTAACTTTGGTTGGTCAAACAAATACCTCAACCCACTGTGATCGCTCATCAATGTAAACCTCCTGCCCAGAAGATAATTTCTCCACATCTTCAATGCATGTATAATCGCTGCTAGTTCAATATCATGCGTCGGGTAGTTCTGCTCGAAGTTCGTTTAGTTTTCGTGACTCATATCACACTACCTGTCTTTTTTTCATGAGAACTCCACCAAGTCCCCTTTTGCAAGCATCTGTACACACCATAAACTCTTCGTCCGAATCCGCAATATTTAACATTGGTGCATGTGTCAACAACTACTTAAGCTGCTCAAAACCATCCTCACATTCTGTCATCCATTCAAACTTCTTACCCTTCCGTTGCAATGATGTGATAGGATATGAAATGCATGAGAAGTTCCTGATGAACCTCCTGTAGTAACCTACCAATCCCATGAATGATCTCACCTCATCTACATTTTTAGGCGTTGCCCATTCCATGATGGCCCTTATGTTTTCTGGAATACTGCTATGCCTTCCTTGGAAACAACATGTCCCAAGTAGTGTACCTCAATCTGAAAGAAGTTGCACTTTCTAAGCTTAGCATACAATTGATGCTCTCTTAGCAATCTCAACGCTGCTGCTATATGTTCGGCATGTTCTTCCTCATTCTTAGAATAAAACAGTATGTCATCAATGAATACAATAACAAACCCGTCCAAATAAGGACGCAACACACTATTCATCAAACACATGAATGTAGTTGGAGAATTAGTCAAAATGAATGGAACAACAACAAACTCATAGTGCCCATACTTGGTCTTGAACGTAGTCTTGAAGATATCCTCTTCCTTGATGCGTACCTGATGGTAACCCAATTTCAAGTCAATATTAGAGAACATTGTTGCTCCCTTTAGCTGATCAAACAAATAATCAATCCTTGACAAAGGGTACATGTTCTTGATCGTTACCTTGTTTAGCTATCTGTCATCAATGCACAACCTAAGAGTACCATCTTTCTTCTTTACGAACAACACTAGTGCGCCCCAAGGTGATACACTAAGTTTGATGTATCCTTTGTACTGTTATCACCCAGTAATTTCCCAAGGTTAAGGAAAGAGATCACTGGGATAACCTCAAACCAATCATTTAGGCTTAGGCTCTAGCCAACCTAAGTCCAAAGAGGGTTCTCTCTTTATAATTTAGCTTTGTTTTTATGGGATTTTAGGCTAGTTCTTGGTGTTCATGGGGTTTTGTTTTAAATTGAAGGTTAGGTAGTGGAATTCTTGGAGTAGATGGATAGAGCTAGGTCTTCAAGCCATTGGGCTATGGAGTCAACAAATGGATAGCATAACTGAACCAGATCATTAAAGGGAATGTTCACAGGGCAGGCTAGCAAAGCAAAATGCAAATCTTTAGGCCTAATGGGTGAAGTAATTCTAACCAGGGTGAAAGGGCAATTAAGAACAGAGGTTGATCATGAACAAAGGGCAATTAAGAATCCTTTGTTATAGACCAGAGGAGAAACTATGGAAGCTAAGGAGTAGTTAAGAATTCCCTAGCTAAGATAGTGAAGAAAACATACAGTCATGCATAACAGTTAAGATGGAGTGCATTTAAGCAATTTCTGAAATATCATTCCTTGCTATACATTTAGATTTTAGAAATTTACACAAAAGATTATGGAAAAAAAATAAGGAAAATAACATTGAACATAGGAGAATACTTATTTGTATTTCGCTTTACACAAGAATCCTGCAAAATATCTGATCTTTATTCCTTGATCCAACAAGCCAATCCAGTCATTGATACAATAGAACTCTGATTTGAGAGAAAAAGTCTATAGAAATGTCTTGGAATCCACCCCAAAATACTTCAAATGAAGAAGTATTTATACAAATTCTAAACTGAAATATCTTGAAAAAATATCAAGATTGGTTTTACAAATATCTCAAACTGTTTTACATTAATAGAACTTAAATAAAGGACATTCAAAACTAATGAATCTATTTGACACTATTTTTATGGATTAAAGGTGAAAAATAAGAGAAATTCGAATTTGATAGCAACTTTTAATTGATGACGAGGCATCCCAGTCACTAACTGCATCCTTTCTTTGTGCATTATGCCCCAACAATTCTGCAAAATTAGGGTCCATTGATACCTTTGTATATCTCAATCCGAGATAGATATGTAAAAAGTGAAAGATGTTATTGTAGATAAGTATGTTTTTGAGATAAGCCTCTCTCAATTTCCCAAAATTCAGCTCCAACTGTTCACAATATTCTCTGCCAAAAGATGTCAAAAACAGGACTTTGCACAGTCCGAAAAATAGGCTGTGAAGACATGCACTTATCTCACTTTTGGTAATACCTGTGTAAAACGTGAGATAGGTTTTTTTAGATTAGCCTTTTAGGAACACAAACCTTCTCTAGGTTCTCAAAATTCATCTTGGTTTGGCCGAACTAGTTTCTGAAAAACTATGACTTAAAAAGGAAATTTTTGAAGAATGTACCATTTTTGCTCTGATTTCATCTTTTAACCTTAAATTTATTTTAACTGTTTTTTCACTTTTACTTTGGATAAACTTCATTGTTGCTGGTGAAAGTGTTTTCATCTCTGTTTAACCGTTACTGCCTCCATGTTTACTTTTACTGTTTACTTTTACTGCTCTATTTTTTCATCTATTTTCACTTTGACATGAATCTGTATGCTTTGTAATTGTCTTCCCTGTTGTTTGTCTTTATGCTAGCTACTTTATTTGACTTGGTCTTCAATCTGATACTCTTTAAATCTGATACACTTTGACTATTCTTTACTATGTCCTTTTACCTTCACTGTATATTTTAGGTTTTTACTGTCTATTTCAATAGTAAATCATTTAATTCCATGTTTCCTCTGCTTGTCTTTTAACTATATGTTTTATTTTCCATCTCTGTTTGAATAGATTTGATAACAATCTTGAAGTAAACAGGTCTTATGACTAGTATTAAGATTGTTTATCCAAGGCTGCGGTCTTTTGATCGCCTGTAAAATAAAACAAACTGTTAGGAAAACATTGGGTTGATAGGGAGAGTCATTAATACCTTTATCGAGCTTTATAGGTCTATGGAGTGAGTCCAAAGTGCTTTCGGGAGGTAAACCATGCTTGAATTGGTTAGCAGAGGCTTCAAGTGGTGCAGAAGGGTTACACAGGGTTTTACTGCACAAACAGGCGAAAATGAGCAAAACTGGGGTTTTCGTGTTTAAACGGGTAAATGTTTGATTTTTTTGAATTTTTGCACAAATTGAACAGTAGATGGTTTTGTCATTTAGCGAGAGGGTGGTAAGCAGTTTATTTCACACCGCTTTTGTGGGCTTGGTGGTATTTGGGAGGGGTCGCTCGATTCCATTCATTGAATGACACGTAGCATCGGGGGTTAGGCAGAAAACCACTTTTTCAGGTGGGTATCGTTCGGCGGATGATCCCACCCGAAATGGCTTATGAGCGTTGGATGTGGGCCTTCAGATCGGATGGTGATCGCGCTGCGAACGAGCGTTGAGGGTAAAGGATGGGGGGGACGATGGGTTAATTGCGGCGGTATGGTGATTAAGCATGGGTTAATGATGAACTTATGCGGTGGGGGTGATTTGCGGAGTTTTACTTAATGTAATCGCGAATCGATCAGTTAATGAGCTTTGTCGGGGTTTGGGTGAAATTCGTAGTTTTATAGTTAAAACTAGGTCTAGGGATATTAATGTAAGGGATTTAATATATACATATGGGAAAGGGTATTAATGGGAATTAATATATAAAAGTTAGAAGTTAATATGAAAACGACGGAAATGAATTGCGCTAAGCATAATGTATTTTTTGTGATTTGTTTGCTTTTCACATATATGCATTATAACTTAAGCTAAAGTGTTTTTGTGGGTTTTTGGGAAAAAGGGGTTTTACATGGGGGTGATTACTTTCCCTAGGCAAATAGTGTTTTAACCTTAGGAAAAGGGGTTTTATTAGGGAAATGAGGGGGAATGAAGGGAGATGAATTTTTTATGAGGGGGAATCTAGTACTTGTTGTCCTTAAGTCATTAAGCTGAGGGTCCAAACCCTCCAAAAGTTAGAGAAATGATTTGAACCTCTTTGACTTAAAGGTTTTTGAGCACTTTGAATTTATTTATGGGAAATTAGTAAAGTAAAGGGGTGAAATGAATGGGGGCAGTTAATTAATTGATTTTGTAAACCTTATGCCTGCTTAATTGCCCATTCACATTTGAAATATATGTTGAAAGATGATAAATGTGTTTTTATCTAATCAATCAACATACTTCTGCAACCTTTCTTCTACTTACCCATCTACTCATCCTACCATTTTTTCTTCATTTTATTTGGGTGCATTTAGACTAGAAAACCCTTATCCATCTTCTTTTAAAGCTGGAAACTATCTAATTCTAACCTCATATCATCTAAGGGTTCAGATTAAACTGATGAGCTCTTTTTATTTACTCTATCTATCTAATGATCTACCAAGATTGAACAGTTTGGTCAGATTTTATTCTCTAACTATCAACATGAAATTTAAAGCATGGCATAATCAAGATTAAATAGTTTGATTATCATGGATTGTGGCATGAATAACAAGCTGCACATAATCATTATTATGCATAAAAGTAAATAGTAGTGGCATTTTGACTTGCACACTTTCATGGTCTTTTGTTTTTGGGGTTCATATTTTTCACTTTTTTGGACATTTTCTTATTATTTTTTGTCCTTTGATTTTTATTTTAGGACATACCCTCTTTTCATTTTTTTATTTTTCAATATGGAAAACATTTGCAGAAAGAAAATGTATGTACATATTACAAGGCTTAACCTTATCCATTCAAAATTATGATTCCTATTGGTATAGGAACCTAATAGTGGCTCCACTTGGGGATGGCATTTCCTTGTGAAATGTCAAGAACATCGTCGACTAGTAGCCTAATCCACTGAGCCAATCCCATAAATGTATATGCTCTATTGTATAATCTTTGTGACTAAAACTTTTGAACTGAAAATACACCATTTTCTGCAAACTGAAATATGATCTAACATAAACTTGCTGCTGAAAACTGAATTTATTCAAACTGAAATCCCACCTACTTACTATAATCAGCTTTATGACTGTTGGTTAGGTGAAATGAAATAGCCAATGCAACCATTCAAGCATCATATACATTGGTGAATTTTTCTTCTTGTGCTTGTTTGTGATTAAAACTAAGTTCTAAAGCCAAATATAACCTTGTCAACCAATGAGAAGATAAGGAAATACTTGATTTCCTTTGTAGACTCTAAAAACTGTACAAAAGGATCTTCCAAAATATATACACTATTGTTCAACTGATTTAAGCAACTGCACACTTGTTCTGGATGGCTTCCATGCCATGAAACTGAAATGTCACTTTTATCTTTAACACCCTGCAGACTTTCAGATGAGCTTTGTGATGATACTTCTACTAATTGAAATGTTTGTTTGGTGAAACTATTATCATCTTGATTTTGACTCTCATAGTCTGTTAATGGAGAAAAATTCTGATTGCATTCATTATCCAACCTATCAGCTATTGGATCATAAAGAACTTGAAAGGATTGCTGCAACTTATTGCATATAGGTTCAAATGGAACTTCATAGATTTATAAAAGCTGCTCCTCCTTTTCTTTAGAAATTTTATACCACATTTTCTTTAAAAATTTAAATGATTCAAAACAAAGAGGCAAAGAAGCTTCACTTATTTCCAAATTTTCTGCACTTTCTTCTTCACTTTCTTAGCTGATATGGATAAAATGATTGCTATTTTCAAGCTGCCGAAATTGAATTTCCTTATTCCCTAAACTAGCTTCTGATTGCTCTGTAAATTTAGTTTGGATTTGAAGAACATAATTATCATCATACTGATCATATTTGGGCAAATCATCAAAAGAAGTAATGTCATCAAATATACACATTAGATCAGGAGATTGCTCCTCCACATATTTCTCTATGAATCTATCTTCTGATCTATGGTAGTTGGAGTTGGTAGGAATTTGTTCATGAATATCAACCTTTTCCTTTTGTGAAATAAATGTGTCATGGTGATTTTGAGCAAAAAATTCATCTTTCATGGTGATCTTCTGCATCATTTCCTCTGTTTTCTTCATCAAAATGTCGAGTTTTTCCTCTTTTTCTACTTTCAACTTTTCTCTTCTAATTTGCAGATTAACTTCTACATCTACTGCAATGTTCTGCATCTGTTCCAGTGTTGAGGGGTTTCTTTCTCTTAGCTAAAATTCTATCTCTTGATCAAATTCTCTTGGGTAATGCAAAAGAGCTTAATCGGGGGGAGGTCTTATATTTGATGGCATTGAATAATAGGCTTGATTAAATCTATTTGAAAATTTTTGTATTGTTTCATTTTGGTTGTCCTTTTAACTGATTATATTCTTCTATGATCACAAGAAGATTGAATTTGATTATCCATATATGAAGGAAAATTTTGACAAACTGTTGGAAATTTGAGATGCTTGCATTAGGTAAATTCTTGAACCAACTCTTTACTCTATTTTGCAAAAAAAGAGAAGAAAGCCTGATAATAACATCATCTTCATCAATTTCAAATAAGTCTAGATAATTCTCAAAACCTTGAATATGTTTTTGAGCAGTGATACCATTCTCTCCATCAAACCTAGGGAGATACTTGTAATAATTGTTAGGGAAAGCATGGAGTGTAGGAGGTAAGATGAGTGGCTTATATCTATTAGGAACTTTATGAGGTATTGGAATATGTATAGGGATTGTATGATTAGTCTTGATTGTTTGATACTCCTTAATTGGAAAATGATATTCATACGAGTTAGAAGACTGTTGTTCAAATGTGTAAGGAGACTTTATATCTACACTTTTCAAATGGAAATAATAAAATATTAATCTAAAATCTTCTCTAAAATACAATATTGTTTTGGGAAAATTTAGTGTTTCTTCAAATGTCTAACACTCTAGACCTAGTAGCTAGTCTAGAAACAACAGACAAAGTAATTTGTCGCTTTTCCTATAGTTAACAGATAAGAGAAAGAAGAACAAAGGTATTAACCTGTAACTTTCGCTCGATCCCTCTCTCCTTTGACCGATTTCGCCACTCCTTCCTGTACTTAACTCGCTTGGAAAGTGCATGCACACAAGCCGAGACAGAAACCCATCAAAGCATACAACAATGACAATCTGTTAACTAAACATACCATAGAATCAGGAATACGATATACATCATATAAACACATGAATGGAAAAAGCTTAGAATTCTTTACTAATAGAAGGAAAGATTACAACCCATGTAGATGCATGCTCGATCCAGTGTCATCCTTCCAGCTTCAAACCCTTCTCTCCTCATGAAGCAACAATTTGACATCATCTCAATACTCTTGCAAATCTCATTCAAACAACATTTCCTTAGCTCAAGAAGTTCCAACCTAGACCAGATTTTGAGTGCTTGGTCAATTTATAGCTAAATGGAGGAGGTTAAGCCATTAATGGCCCTCATGAATGCTTTGCCAAAATTGGGAAGTGGTTCCATGGAGGAAGGGATAATGGATTAAGGTTCATTCATCCTCTTCCTCATCCAAAAGCAAGCTCAATCCATCTGGAAACTTCCAGAAGCATCCATTGGATGAGGAATCCAATGGCTTCATTTCAAAATTCGATGAATCTCGCTTAGCGTAGTTGAAACAAAGGCTAGGTGCGATGCATAACACCCAGACAATGTAGTTCCTACAATGCATTGCAGCCTGATAAAGGGCCACCTGTGCTGATCTCTCTAGGGGCACTTTTTGGATGAATGGTGACATGGAAACTCTTGGGAGGCAAGCATGATGTAGGTTGACTTCATTAGGGAATGAAAACAACTGAATTAGGGATTGATGGACCCTAATAATACGAATCTGGAAGTTGGGGTTGATGTGCCCAAATTGACCTGTAACAGTTGCCCCCTAAAGCATGAAGTCAAAAATAAACATGTCGAGTGAGATTCTTTACCACTTGGAGAGAAGGTTTCGAAATGGAAGGAGACCTGCATCAGTTACAATACATATATCATGATACTTTGATTTTTTCTCACAATTTAGCTGAGGGAAGGCATACCCATGCTCAACTTATAAACTTTCATTACATGTACAAATATAGTCGTCTACAGATATAGACCCATGAATGGTTGACCATGAATGTAAGGCCATTGTACATTTGATATAGTACTTCTGAAAAATATATCGCAGCTCGGATGGATGAAACTAGATCCGGGGTCTTCAATCTCGTCCAATCTTTCACTCAAGTACAAGTCTAACCATGTGAATAGATGATCTGAAGTCGAACATGGAGAGACATCGTTTGATTACCAGCCTAAGATGTGAGCCATTAATAGACGCGAGAGGAATCACCGATAATGATAATGACCCTCAAGGTACTACAGTACATTCCGCATGGTGTGAATAAATGATTTGATGTCGAACACCATACGAAGTCTTTCGGTCGAAGGCCAGTGATGTCAACCTATCGTCGGAAGCGAGAAACCTGCCATTGATGTATGCAACCCTCAAGGTACTGAAGGGGTGTTTCTAAGTCAATCTCTTGGATGATGTGTTGATGTCGACAAGAAGCGACTCGTCGAGGGGGACGTTGATGTATCCCACATCAACGACATGAAACGAGGTAAATGATTTTGGAGATGAAACATAGACTGACGACACAGGGCAGGTTAGCAAAGCAAAATGAAAATCTTTAGGCCTAATGGGTGAAGTAATTCTAACTAGGGTGAAAGGGCACTTAAGAATCCTTGGACCCAGATCAAAATGAAGAACAGAGGGTGATCATGAACAAAGGGAAATTAAGAATCCTTTTCTATAGACCAGAGGAGAAACTATGGAAGCTAAGGAGCAGTTAAGAATTCCCTAACTAAGATAGTGAAGAAAACATACAATCATGCATAACAGTCAAGACAGAGTGCATTTAAGAAATTTCTGAAATATCATTCCTTGCTATACATTTAGATTTTAAAAATTTACACAAAAGATTATGGAAAAAAATAAGGAAAATAACATTGAACATAGGAGAATACTTATTTGTATTTCGCTTTACACAAGAATCCTGCAAAATATCTGATATTTATTCCTTGATCCAGCAAGCCAATCCAGTCATTGATACAATAGAACTCTGATTTGAGAGAAAAAGTCTATAGAAATGTCTTGGAATCCACCCCAAAATACTTCAAATGAAGAAGTATTTATACAAATTCTAAACTAAAATATCTTGAAAAAATATCAAGATTGGTTTTACAAATATCTCAAACTGTTTTACATTAATAGAACTTAAATAAAGGACATTCAAAACTAATGAATCTATTTGGCACTATTTTTATGGATTGAGGGTGACAAAGAAGAGAAATTCGAATTTGATAGCAACTCTTAATTGATGATGAGACATCCCAGTCACTAATTGCATCCTTTCTTTGTGCATTCTACCCCAGCAATTCTGCAAAATTAGGGTCCATTGATACCTTTTTATATCTCAATCCGAGATAGATATGTAAAAAGTGAAAGAGGTTATTGTAGATAAATATGTTTTTGAGATAAATCTCTCTCAGTTTCCCAAAATTCAGCGCCAGCTATTCACAATATTCTCTGCAAAAAGATGTCAAGAACAAGACTTTGCGTGGTCCGAAAAATAGGCTTTGAAGACATGCACTTATCTCACTTTTGTTAATACCTATGTAAAAAGTGAGATAGGTTTTTGTAGATTAACCTTTTAGGAACACAAACCTTCTCTAGGTTCTCAAAATTCATCTTGGATTGGCCGAATGAGTTTCTGAAAAACTATGACTTAAACAGGAAATTTCTAAAGAATGTACCATTTCTGCTTTGATTTCATCTTTTAACCTTAAATTTCTTTTAACTGTTTTTCACTTTTACTTTGGATAAACTTCATTGTTGCTGTTGAAAGTGTTTTCATCTCTATTTAACCCTTACTGCCTCCATGTTTACTTTTACTGTTTACTTTTACCACTCTATTTTTTCATCTATCTTCACTTTGACATGAATCTGTATGCTTTGTAACTGTCTTTCCTGCTGTTTGTCTTCATGCTAGCTGCTTTACTTGACTTGGTCTTCAATATGATACTCTTTAACCCTGATACATTTTGACTATTTTTTACTGTGTCCTTTTACCTTCACTATATATTTTAGGTTTTTACTATCTATTTCAACAGTAAATCATTTAATTCCATGTTTCCTCTGCTTGTCTTTTAACTGTATGTTTTATTTTCCATCTCTGTTTGAATAGATTTGATAACAATCTTGGAGTAAACAGGTCTTATGACTAGTATTAACACTGTTTATCCAAGGCTGTGGTCTTTTGATCACCTGTAAAATAAAACAAACTGTTAGGAAAACGTTGGGTTGACAAGGAGGGTCATTAATGGCTTTATCGAGCTTTATAGGTCTATGGAGTGAGTCCAAAGTGCTTTCGGGAGGTAAACCATGCTTGAATTGGTTAGCAGAGGCTTTAGGTGGCGCAGAAGGGTTACACAAGGTTTTACTACACAAACAGGTGAAAACGAGCAAAACTGGGGTTTTCGTGTTTAAACAGGTAAAGGTTTGATTTTTTTGAATTTTGGCGCAAAGTGAACAATAGACGGTTTTGTCATTTAGCGAGAGGGCGGTAAGCAGTTTATTTCGCACCGCTTTTGTGGGCTTGGTGGTATTCGGGAGGGGTCGCCCAATTCCATTCATTGAATGACACGTAGCATCAGGAGTGGGCGGAAAACCACTTTTTCGGGTGGGTATCATTCGGCGGATGATCCCACCCGAAATGGCTTATGAGCGTTGGATGTGGGCCTTCAGATCAGATGGTGATCGCGCTGCGAATGAGCGTGGAGGGTAAAGGGGGGGGATGGGTTAATTGCGGCGGTATGGTGATTAAGCATGGGTTAATGACGAACTTAGGCAGCGGGGGTGATTTGCGGAGTTTTACTTAACGTAATCGCGAATCGATCAGTGAATGAGCTTTGTCGAGGTTTGGGTGAAATTCTTAGTTTTATAGTTAAAACTATGTCTAGGGATATTAATGTAAGGAATTTAATATATACATATGGGAAAGGGTATTAATGGGAAATAATATATAAAAGTTAGAAGTTAGTATGAAAATGGAGGAAATGAATTGCGCTAAGCATAATGTATTTTCTGTGATTTGTTTGCTTTTCACATATATGCATTATAACTTAGGCTAAAGTGTTTTTGTGGATTTTTGGAAAAAAAAAAAAAAAGAGAGTAAAAAAGTTTTACATGGGGGTGATTACTTTCCTTAAGCAAATAGTGTTTTAACCTTAGGAAAAGGGGTTTTATTAGGGAAATGAGGGGGAATGAAGGGAGATGAATCTTTGATGAGGGGTAATCTAGTACTTGTTGTCCTTAAGTCATTAAGCCGAGGGTCCGGTCCTTCCAAAAGTTAGAGAAATGCTTTGAGCCTCTTTGACTTAAAGGTTTTTGAGCACTTTGAATTTATTTATGAGAAATTAGTAAAGTAAAGGGGTGAAATAAATGGGGGAAGTTAATTAATTGACTTTGTAAACCTTATGCATGCTTAATTTCCCATTCACATTTGAAATATATGTTGAAAGATGATAAATGTGCTTTTATCTAATCAATCAACATACTTCTGCAACCTTTCTTCTACTTACCCATCTACTCATCCTACCATTTTTTCTTCATTTTATTTGGGTGCATTTAGGCTAGCAAACCCTTATCCATTTTCTTTTAAAGCAGGAAACTATATAATTCTAACCTTATATCATCCAAGGGCTCAGATTAAACTGATGAACTCCTTTTATTTACTCTACCTATCTAATGATATGCCAAGATTAAACAGTTTGGTTAGATTTTATTATCTAACTATCAACATGAAATTTAAGGCATGACATAATTAAGATTAAATAGTTTGATTATCATGGATTGTGGCATGAATAACAAGCTACACACAATCATTATTATGAATAAAAGTAAATAGTAGTGGCATTTTGACTTGCACACTTTCATGGTCTTTTGTTTTTGGGGTTCATATTTTTCACTTTTTTAGACCTTTTCTTATTCTTTTTTGTCCTTTAATTTTTCTTTTAGGACACACCCTCTTTTCATTTTTTGATTTTTCAATATGGAAAACATTTGTAGAAAGCAAAGGTATGTACATATTACAAGGCTTAACCTTAGCCATTCAAAATTATGACTCCTATTGGTATAGGAACCTAACATGTACAACATTTCCTTTAGCTGCAACTTCAACTCTACCAACTCAGGTGTGCTCATCCTGTAATATGCTTTCGATGCTGGAGAAGCCCCTGGTACCAACTCAATAGAAAAATCTACCTCCCTGTGTGGTGGCAACTCTGAAATGTCCTCAGGAAATACATCCCGAAACTATTGAAATATTGGGTACCTACTCAACACATTGACATCCTCAACTTCCTTACCCTTGTCACTAGAAATGTGTACTGCAAACATCACACAACCTTTTTTGCAACTACGCTTAGCCTGCATAGCGGTAACCATCCTCACTGATGTAGGCTTCTTCTTTCCCTGCAAGGTCCTCTTTTCCCCACTATCATCCACACACTCAATGGCCTTGTCGAATCAATCCACTTTGGTTCTGTGAAGGTATAACCAATCCATACCCAAAATCATACTATACGATCCCAATGGCAATACATTCAAATGCATTATTGTAGGCATACCATTTAACTCAAATGCACAAGCTCTTACCCAATGGTGAACTCGCTTCTTTGTACCTATAGCCAACTATACCAACCAAGATTCTGCATGCACTTCTTTTCTCAAACCACACTTATCCACCAAGTCATGATTAATATAACTATAGTTAGATCCAAGATCAATCAAAATAGAAATAACTTGATCACAAAGCTTACCTTCCATCTCAATTATCGATGCCTGATGATCCAGCTGCCTGTTGTCCACAACTACATAAATCCAAGGAATGTTATAACCAACATCACCAATGATATGCGCCTCTTGAGCACTGTAGATAT
Organism: Pinus tabuliformis; assembly: GCA_031772625.1. Lineage (NCBI taxonomy): Eukaryota > Viridiplantae > Streptophyta > Pinopsida > Pinales > Pinaceae > Pinus > Pinus tabuliformis. The sequence continues at coordinate 1,619,220,614 of CM062818.1, forward strand.
GGGGTCTACCACCACTCTGATACTGTGGACAATCCCTCTTATGATGATCCTTACCACATATCCAACACTGCAATGGTTCCCTACCACCACCTCTAGCCTGCTGCTCTCCATGTCCCTTCTCAGTTGTATTGAATTTCTTGTAAGGAACTACATTATCTTTCTCACTTGCATCTTGAGGTCTTCCTCTTTGGTGGCCATTTTCCCTTAGCTTTCTCATTTCTTTTCAATTCATGCTTTGGCTCAACTTTGCGCTTCGACTGCTCATAACAATGCTTCAACTTTCAGATGGCCTCCTCCAACGATCTAGGCTCATCAAACTCAATCCGGTCTTTGTATGCAACTAGAAATCCACTGATGAATCTCTGAACCTTGGCCTTCTCTTCTCTGAGGTAAGGCACATATCTCAACAACTCCAAAAATCTTCTAGTATACTCCTCATCTATCATAGAACCCATCCACAACTCATAAAACTCCTTAGCTCTATCATCATAATACCTCTCAGACAAGTACTTCTTCTTGAAGAGCCCTTTCAAACACATGCCAAGTCAAATTATCCTCATGTAAGTCCTTGACATTCTTCATGTCTTCCCACCAAATATCCGCTTTAACTTTGAGACTGAAAAGGGCTATCCTTGTTTTCATGTTTTCTAAGTAATCATCCAATCTAAAGAATTTCCTCATGCCCAACAACCAAGCCTCCAAAAATTGCGATTTCTCCATCTCTCCATCAAAGCTAGGTGGTTTTGCCTTCTTGAACTCATCCAACAAGTATCCCCTATCATTCCTCCTATATGGATGATAATGATGACGATCATGATGTCTATCAGAACTAGAACTAGAGTAATACATGTGTCTGTCACCCCTCCTATTCGGAGTGTCCAACATCCTGCCATCTCTGATAGTGTCAGATCTATCTGACCTATGTCTACTATGAGACCTGCTTCCATATGCCCCATTAGTTCTGTCCTCATGTCCATGGCTGATCCGAAGAGGTCCCTGTCGCTGCAAATCTGACAAACTCTGAAGTAATATCGCATTCACCTCTGCTTGTTTCTCTTATGCCTGCATGATTTTGTCATTGTTTGCTTTGCAACTCCTTATTTCTTCCTTCAGGCTTCTCAATGTGTCTGCCAAGTCAGAAGAGTGCCCCACACCACGCTGCCCATCTGATGCATAGGGAGATTCTATGTAGTCTACCACCTTGCTAGCCATCTGATCTCTTTCTTGCAAGGCATACTATGTTAGCTAAACCAAATCACCATAAATCAATGTACCTTAGCATACTCGGGGAGGATACCTTGTCTGCAAGATCATCAAATCAACGTGATGCATGTACAACATAACCATAATAACATATATACATATATCAATAAGTGCATCAACACATAACCATCATACTAACTAGGGTCCAGTCATCAATGCTCGGGGAGGATACCTTGTCTGCAAGATCATCAAATCAACGTGATGCATGTACAAAATAACCATAATAACATATATACATATATCAATAAGTTCATCAACACATAACCATCATACTAACTAGGGTCCAGTCATCAATGCAAGGCCATATCAACAATGCATGCTATGACCTCATGCATGACAACAACCAATACTCCAGTAGACACATTGCCTCATGCAACTATCCACCTGCATAAGCAATTCCTAATCAACTACACATACACATAACCGCATGTAGTCGAGCATAAGCGATCAATTCTTGTAATCAACCTGCAAGACTGATGCATGTAATCAAATAACCAAGAATGCAACCCTACAAGGATGTAATCAAGCTGCATATAATTGTATAACCAGTCATATACCCATGGCGATGCATTCCATAAAATCAACATCGAGTTCCTCATGATAAACTTACTACTACCATGATCAATATGATGTAGTGCAACAAGCATCTGGAACGCAAGTGTAAGAGCCACACATGCAACTGACATGCATGTATGACCAACACATTCACCCATATTTATAGCACCATATATGACCCAAAGAGAGCACAAACAGGCTCTAATACCAATCTGTAATACCCCCTCCTAGGTCTACCCAAAGTAACCATGCCAACCAAGGTAAAGATGAAGAGAGATGCTACTACAATCAGATGCTATCTCCTATGTCATCTTAAGGAACTTGAATCAATGGAACATCACATACAATCATCCAACATCATCAAGAGAACCCTCAGGAGACAAGTCAACCACTCATACATCTTGTCCCTGGGTCCCACTATTATTCTGCAGCTCTTAGGCCATAGTCACTCTCATGCTACGGGCAAGGGAGTGGCCAACAACGTAAAGTCGCTCTCACAGGCTTGCCTGCTAGCGGCTGTGGACTAGAATTTCCAGTTTTGTGCCAGTGACTCCAGGATTTAAGCCACTTTTCTACCCCCAGAAACCTAGCCTCTGCCCAGAACTTGTTATAACTGTTTGAATTCATTAAAAACATAATAACAATGCTAATCAATAGAAAATCACCCTCGGGACTAAACCTGAGCATCCCCAACCAGGACTGACATTCTATCGAACACTTAACATCAATGCAACCTACAAGTCTAGGATACAAGACAAAGCATAAATGACTGAAACAACTTATGAAACATAACCACAAGGATCACCTCCTTCTCCATTGAACTACTACATCATCAATTAGGTCCTGCATCCATCCATTTAACAATTACAAGTAAATATATGAAATAATCATGACATGAACCAGTCATTCATCCATGCGTATAACCAACATAAAACCATATAAATATCAGAGATATGAAAACCATTAAATCCACATATAAATCAACGCAAACGTAAAAGAACTTAGCTTTTATTAATCATAGGAAAATTCGACCAGGTTCAGGACTTCCACATACCACCTAACCATAGACATGGCTGAACCAAATCTCTCTTTCAGCCAGTCACCCCCGTGCCATATTCCAAGCATGAATGTGGGATCTCATAGAACAACCAATCCAAGAACAACCAAGGGAATCCAGAGGTTAAACCACCTCCACCCTCATCCAACTGTGATCACACCAAAACTGGTGCTCCGATCACAACTGAATAGAACTTGGAATGCCATATGGAATCCATCACTATCCTTGAGGAATTTTTCATCTCCTTGTCTCTCAGGCTTTACCGCAATCCAAACCTGGATCACTAGGCCCTAAACCGAGACTACTCCCTTAGGCTTTACTGTGTATCCCACCAAAACCAGTCAAGGGATTCCTAGGCCTTTGGGAATGAACCTTGAGACCACCTACTCCTGGATTCTGAAATCTATCCAACAATTCCAAAGTTCCAAAACCGAAATAAACATCCCAACATACCATGGCATCCGGAAAAAGGCTAGGCTAGGCTGAAATCCACTATCATAACCCGACAAAACCATGCCACCGACAACAAGAGAACCATACACCAACATGCAAAGCCATGCATGTCCAAACTAGCTAGGAAATCACACATGCAAAAGGTTATCTGCAAGTATTCTTGCAAAAGCTGCTTGATCCCTCCTTGCTTTTCCTTTCCTTTCCTTGCTCCAAACTAGAGTGCTCTAAGGAAACTGTAAGTGACCAAGAGAGTGAGAGAGAGAGAGTAACAAGAGAGATCCAAACTTAAACTGACAAAAGCCATGAACTGATCCTCAGAAGCCTTTTTATGCATGAGGCCTCTAATTTCTTCATTTTCCATTATTTTCCTTCAATTTCCTCCTCACATGCAACCTGTGACCTTTTACCTTCCTTTTCTCCTAATTTCCTTTATTTTCATAATTAAATGTGCCAAAAATGTCTTTTTGCTTTTTAATGCCTTTGCCTTAGCCTTTTCCAATTTCCTTAGCCAAAACACATATCCAGTGATGCCCACTAGGATATATTTACCCAACATTCAACTTGGAATAAGTGTCCCTTAAACATAGTCTTATTTTGCCTTTATTAAATTTAATTACATGAACTTTTCACCAGGGTTGTTACATGCTAGTTGGTTAATTCCACATCGATGTGATTTGAAGGCGCTTCACTCCTACAACTCTCTTTGCTCTGGACACCATTATGACACCCTGGCAATTATTTTGCATGCCCACATAACCTGGTTTTTCACGCGAGAGATGTCCTGACACCTGGGTTCATTCCACACGTCGGTTTCCACATCATCAAGGCCCACGTGATGTCGTACCTAGGTACACTAGTCTCTGCATTTACTTTCCCGAAGGGACATCAATGACTCTGATGTATTGCGTTCTCATCAACGATTGTCACTATCTTCTCCAAACCCTAACTCCTTGCAAAACCCTATCTTGACCCTCAAAAGCTATGTTGTTCCTCTACTTGGCTTTTCGCAGAGAAGGGATTTGTTGCTACCTTGTTGGTGACCCTCCCTACGCTCGAACCCAGTTCATTCACCGTGAGACCTCTTCCCTACACTGTTCGATCTTCTGTTGTGAACATACTACAATTAGAGGCTATGGGTTTTATCCTACACACGAGTTTTCTTATACCTGGGATGGCCTCGCATTCTGGTTTATTGTCGTGGGGTTTCTACTGAGTTCATGGCTAGGTGTGATATATGCCCTTCGTGGTTGTAGAGAAGAGGCCTTGTCAGTCCCCTCTTCTAAGATAAAGAGCCCATCATATACCTGCCATCTATAGCAGCATTCATCTTCGACTCAGGTAACACTAAACCTTCCTCCTATCTTTTTGGTCTGCAAGTATTGTTTTTTTCTTCCTACTAGTAATCTCACCCATGTTTTTGTGATTTTGCATGGGATGCATCTAGGTTCATCAGAGGAGCAGAGAAGGACTTATAATCTGTGCCTCCGACCTCCTTCCTCATCCTACAACAGTAAGTGATTGATTAATGGAGTTTGGCCTGCTAGTCTTGTTTCTATAGTCACCCTACCTTGTTATGTAAGTTAACATGTTTCATGACTTTTGCCTCACAGGTTCGGCTTGCATCTACTCCTTTATGGTGTAAACTCAGGTAATGGAACTTGTTTCCTTAACCGTGTTCTCCTCATATTTCATAAACTGGTTATTCGTATATTTCTATCAAAGTTTATGCTATGCTTAACCTCTCAGTTGCCTGGGCTTGCAGGTACGCTTTGGACTGATTACATACTTCATTGACAACTTGCCACTGCTATTTTTCAACTTACTAACTAATGGTTATCACTATCCAGGTTGGTTTTGTTCTTACCTTCTGGTTACCTTCCAACACTTGAGAAATCAAGGTCTAGGGTACTTGCTTTCTTATTGGGTCCGTAGGGTAAGACGAAAGGGGTTTATGTTCTTGTTTCAGATAAAGTATAGTCCGCCCTTCGTAGGTATGTGTTTTTCTTTAGGGTCACTATACCACTCTTCCCTTCCGATTAGTCTGCAAAGGAGCAATGAATGTGACAATTTAGCGATTCTCTTTCCCTAGCCACTTCCTTCTATTTGTCATATTCAAGAATTGGTTTGTTATGTTTAAATGTTGGTTTCCATTGTCTACAGGTGAAAAGGGGATACTGCTCTGTTCAGTGATTCATGCTTGGTCTCAGAGTGCCTTCCTACAGTTTGGTGGAACAATATCGATTCACTGTCTTTTTATTTAGTGTATATTTGCTTGAGACTAGTTGGGATCTCCTACTCTTTTTGCTTAAATGTTTTTCTATGTAAACGCTAGACATTATGTTCTGCTACAAACCTGACAGTAATTATTCAATATCTATATTAATGATCTGTTTTGTAAATGTTGTCCTCCATGGTCGTTATGTTGGCCCTTCAGGTGTTATTGTTGTTGTTTTGACAGTCTTTTCTTGGCCAATGCATGATGTGGTTTTAGTTAATTAAGTATGGCCAGATTTGAACTATTGCATGTTCACTCACGATTCTATAGGAAGATCTCTCTTCAGTTGTTATATATTTTTGATAAATGACAGAGCATTCTTTTTATAGTTAGCACAATAATCTTGTTTAAGTTACAATAACTTGAGTTCTCCTACCAGTGTGTTTCATAGACCATGGTTCACTCAGTAATTATGATTTTGTAACTACAGTATTTACTGGAATGATCCTTCTTGGTTATTTTATGGCACTTGCTTAGCCATATCTTGTTTGCTGCCATTGTATACTAAATCTTAATGTAGATAATAAATATCAGTACTAGAATTATTCATGTTATCTAATTATTATACATATGAACTATGTGGAAACAATTTCATTTTCTGTTGTTTAGGATATACTTGATGGTTGTGGTTGAGTTCCTTGCATGATGTTCTATCCTGATAATGTTCATTAATTTCCCACAAACTGAAGATTATTCTATAATCTTCCTCTCCATGCATACAACAACGACATGCAAGAATCTGCATGTGGTTTCCTATGAAACACTCCCCCTTCCTCTTTCTTGTTCATTGCTTCTTAATCTGATCTAAGCAAAGAAACTATTGTTATACTTCGTGAAAGACAGTTAGTGTATTCCGAAAGCTGGTTATGCTTTCAATTATAGCTCTCTGAGTGATTATTTTTTATTGACCATGACAGTCGTTACTTCCTTTTCTTCTCTATCAGCTAATGCAGCAACAATCGTAACTCTGCCTTTATAGTAATGTAGTTATATAAGATATGCATGCATCTAATATATATAAAAACAACCCACATGTATGCCTTTAAGGCTCATCATAACTCGGAATCTATTTGAATGCTATAGGCAACCTTAAATACCAGAATTTGTTTATCATTGTTAATAGTCCAATTAACAAAAACAACGATGGATATTAATATGCTTACTACCAACAATTCCTATTAATCAGAACTAACAATAGAGAATAATATAACTACCACCAACAACTCTAACTAATAAAAACAACAGTAACCTCATACCAGTAGCTTGATTATGGAAAATTTGGGCTTGTAACACCGATCCACCCAACCTTGAATCACCTCTGATTCCCCCTGAGCTATGATGATCTTGTTAGGCTTTAGTAACCTCTACTAAGCCTTGATAATGTATATTTAACACTATCTTCCTCACAAATTTTTCATTGGCAGCGTCCTGCGTTCTGGGAATCTGTATCCCCTTAACCTAGGCTTTTTAGTTTTTTTTTGGTCTTTTTCCTAAAAGCAAAAGCCTGCTTTATTCTTTGTAATGCTTTTCTTCTCTGTCTTTATCTCCCACCAAGTGTGCAATGAATATCCATATATTTTATTTTAGAAAATTAAATGTGAATTTGATTCATCTCAGATTCATGCAAGCATCATTTACTATGGTTTTATTGCTTCCACAATTTTTCAACCACTGAAAACAATTTTTTTTTTCTTTATTCAATATTTCTTTGTTCCACAAATCAACACATCATAATCCATAATCAAAAGAACTAATAATAGTAACCAAAAAACACAATTGTTTTAATCCTAACAGGGGTATTACAGATGAATGACCAAAAGATACAAGGAATACAGGCCAACTCGAGCCAACACAAATAAAAAAACCAATAAACCACAAGTGTACAAGCTAGGCAGAAACACCCGCTCACTAGGAAACCCCAAGGAGTAGGACACAATGAACCCCCATAAAAATTAACAAGAAATACCCAAACTTGAACCACAAACAATGTAAACTTTGAAATGAGAATTATAAACTCAAAACTGGAACTCTGGTAAAAAAACCCAGAAAAAACATGAAAATAGTGCTAAAAACGAAAAATGTGTATACTGGAACGATGATTTTTTTTAGGGCCAATTTTGAACATGTTTTAAAAATGGTAGTGAAAATGATTTTTTTGTGCAAAAATTGTGCAAAAAACACCCTGAAAATGAAAAGTGTTCATACTGGAACAATAGTTTTTTTGTTAACGGTCAATTTTCAACATTTTAAAAAATGCCAGTGAAACCGAATTATTATGTGCAAAAAACACCCTCAAAACGAAAAGTGTTGATGCCAATCATAAAAATGTTAAAAACAAAATTAACCTATAAAAGATAATAATTAAAAAATTAAAAAATATAAAGAAATAAATAATAAGAAAAACATATTAAAAAAAATAACAAATTGAGAAACCATAAAAAAAATTTGGAAAAAAAAAAAAAAAGAAGTAAAAATAGGAAATTTTTAAAAAGCAATAACAAAAAATAAAAAATAAATAAAAACAAACTAGATTAAAAAAATAGAAAATTAACCAAAAAACAAAAAATAATTAAAAAACAACTAAAATTAAGATTAAAAACATTTTTAAAAAACCCAAAAAAATGTTGCAATTAAAAAAAAAACAAAAAACAATTAAAATTTAAAAAAATATACATATTTTCAAATTAAAAAAGAAAATCAAAAAACACATAAAATTAAAAAGATAAACAATATATTTGTGATTTAAAAGAAAAAAACATTTCAATCTTTATATTAAAAAATTCAAAATTTGGATTTGATATTGATTTAAAATTTAAATTTAAAAAAGATAAAATTAAAAAAAGCTAAATATATTTTTTGATTTTTTTTTAAATAACATTTAAAATATTTAAAAAATATATATTTTACAAATATATATAAAATTTTAAAAAACATTTGTTTTTGTTTTTGTTTTTTGTTTTTTGTTTTTTTTTAAATACAATTAACATATTTAACACCGTCCAACCGCCTGTGAGGGTGGCTATCTGATTCTCGGAATTGGATAGCCACTGCCCGGTTGCCCATGGGGGCACGGCCTTGGGTGTCATGCCCCCAAGCCGGCGGTAGTCTTTCAACCACTCTTAGCGAGGTGCGGCACCACCGAACACTTTCTTTTCACCAATACTTATGTTTGTGGACTACGCCTAACCACTTACTCCTACTTAATTTGTGTTTCGCAACCAAGTATTATTATATTATCCTTTATACCAATGAACACCCATACACATTCATTATCAACAACAATTATAAATGAAGAACACAATTGCACAGTATAAAGGGAGGGGCAACTCCCTGAACAATGAGTCTGCCCAAATCAATATATTATACAACAGTTTACAAAGCTTTACAAGTATACTTGGAAACCCCAAGTTTCATACTTAGCCAAATTTACAATCCAAGGCAAAGCTCGGTTTCCTAGCTCGTCGGCGCCTCTGCACGGTCGCCGCATGACTCACCAAAGCTTCGTTCACCTTGTCGCATGATCGTGTTGCTTGCCCAACTTGGGCGCGCCTCCAAGTCGCCACACACGGGCGCCTCTACCCGAGACACACCTCCGTTCACAATCTCAACACTTCTCCAAGTCACCGTGCACACTTGCACGACGGGCGGGCGCTCACCCGAGTCGCCAAGACACCCATGCCAAGTCGTCGCACAAAACGAGCGCCACACACTCGTGCACGCCTCAACCATCCGTCGGGCGCCACACACCCGTGCACGCCCTCACCCAACCACCGGGCGCTCCTGCTCGCACCCTTCACCCAAAACCAAGTCAAGCGTTCCTTCTTCGTGCGGCTTAGCCCAAGAATGGGCGCATCCAAAACTGCGCCTTCCTCCTTAGCTTCTGCGCACTTAGACCTGCGCCTTTACTCCTTGAGCGAAGTTGTTGAGCGAATGTTCGATTGCCAAGTGCCTCCCACGCACTTGCAATATATATCCAGCGTAGGGCGAATTCTGGCTGCCCAGCCAACTCGCCCAAAGCCCCTACTCCATCGCAAACTTGCCAAAATACCATCTCGGCCCCCTCATCAATATAGGTCGGCCTCCACATGTGTTAACACATGCTCCTATGCATATATACAGCTCGCCCCCTTCTCACTTATGCGCATTATCTCATCGCACCTCAAGTCGTGAGCTCGCTCTTCAACACAACCGCAGCCACCTGCGCGCACGCACGTTCCACCCGTGCGCCTAGAACTGCAGGTCGTTACATCCTCCTCCACCTGAAATCGTTGTCGTCCTCGACAACCTACCATCCTGGTAGCCATCCACCAAGATCATCATTAATATCTGTCTCATCCTCGGTCCATGATGTCAACTCCTCCACATACTGCAAACATCCCTGCAACATATGTAGAACTCCCATCTCCATCATGTGTCGTCCTCATCCTGTGAGTTGTCATCCTTCCTGCCTGATTCCAACATCTCTCCGTGCACTTCCGGACCCCATGTTTGAACTAGTTGGGTAGCTAATCCAACTGTCACGCTCAAGCCATGAGAGTGAACATCCTTATGCCTTTACCAGTCTATCTCGGATTCTGCCACATCCCGGACTCACCAAGAATCTCACCACCATGTTCAAGTCCATGGAAACTCCATCCCATCTGCAACATGTCATGATGCTTGATGCCAAGCCATCCCTGCACCATCTGTCATACCTACTCAACCTGTTTTAAGGACTCACTGCCATGAGCAGCTAACAATGAGCCCCATCTTCTTGTCATCTAAGAAGATGTGGAGGGAGTAGAGCCTGAAGGCTCACCCTCACTAATCAACTCAATCCATCTGTCAGGATCTTCTATCTCCATCCTCTGTAGATAAGTGACCCGATCCTCCTCCCGGACATTCGGCTTCACATATGCCTCATCATCATCATCATCATTCTCGACCACTTCTAGCCTTCTTGACAAATCCAGGATACTATCTGAAAGAGTCCTGATGACCAATGACTGTTTGGTAAGCTTTGTCTCAACCGTGGACAACTGCTTACTCATGTCTTCCATCCGCTTCTCGTCCTCCATTTGCATCACTGCCAACTTACAATCAGGCCTTGTCACTCCAATGGTTGGTACACCAATGGGTACATCTTCCCTTCCATCGTAAATGTACAGCTTCCTCAAATGTGGAACAATCATAGCATCAAACTGTTTCATGAATTCCATTCCTAGTACAACCTCATAGTCATCAATCCGCACTATAGTGAAGTCGACCTTCCCTGTCCATTCACCAAGTGTCATGTCCACTTTTTCAGCTATACCAAGAACATTATCAGGGGGAGAATTGACTGTCTTCATCTGTGCCTTCACTGGTACAAATTTGAGCCCAATTCTTCTCGCAGTATCTTCACCCATGAAATTGTGAGAGGCCCCACTATCCACCATTGTGAGTATATCAGCACCTCCAACCTTCATCCGAACATACTCCAACTTGTTCCTCTCAGGATCCCTCCGAGAGACCACCTCTGTAGCAACAACAGCTCCAAGTATTTGCATCATCCCCACATAAGCTTCTTCATTCTTCACATTAGATTGTGCAATCGCAGCCACTTTCGGTTTAGAAGGACAATTCTTCACCGTATGTGGTCCAACACATATCCAACACTTCAAGGCTTTCTTCGTCTTCGAATTATCATCCGATTTCGAAGCATCATCCTTCTTCTTCTCTTTCGGTTTATCGGACTTCTTCTTCATATCATCAGAAGTCTCATCATAATTCTCCACCAACCTGTCAACAACAGCAAAAGCTTCTTCAAGTGTTCTAATCCTCTGCCTCTTCACTTCATTGTGTGCCCAAGGCTTCAATCCAATAATGAAATTGAACACCTTGTCCCTCTCCGCCATGTCAGGAAGTTCCAGAACCGCACTTGCAAACTCCCGCTGATATGTCTGAAGGTTCCCGGTCTGCTTTATGAACTTAATTTTCATCCTTGCTTCCCACGTTTCATCCTGAGGACTGAAATGAGCCTGTAAAGCTTTCTTCATGTCATCCCACGAAGTAATATCACCAGCACTGCCATTGGCAATCTGATCCATCCTTCTTCGCCACCACATCTTAGCATCCTTTGTCAAGAACTAAGCAACTACCTTGACCTTCGTCTCATCATCAAATAGACCCAATCGTTCCAAGTACTGCTCCATGTCGCATAGAAAGTTGCCAAGAGTCTTTGCACTCCTTGTACCATCGTAAGATTCCGGTTCCTTGACTTTCACATGAGGCACTCCTCCACCTGAGTTATGCCTCACGGTCTTCTTCAATACCGCGATCTCAGCTCTGGCTTCGTCAAGAGACTTTCGCAAGCCCACGATCTCTGCAAGACCTTGGTCGCTTGCCTCTTCAACCTCCTTGACCCTTACTTCAAGTTGTGTACACATAAGATCATTGTACTCGTGTTGAGTCCAGAGTTCCTCGAGTTCTTCCTTCATTTTTGAGTTGGCCTCTTACTCCTTATCGAACAAGTCCATCTTCTTATTCCAGGAAGTTTCCAAGTCCTCCATCCTCACCAACACTTTTTCCATAAGTGCTATAGTAGCATCCTGCACACCATGACTAGACCTAGCCTGAGATTCAGCTGCCATTGCTAACAACTTCCTTCTTCTTTGCGATCTAGTTTCGACCATCCAACAGCTTTACCAAGATGCCTGCAACCTGAACCAACTCTTGTTCCACTTGTATGTGAAACAACTTTCTTCACCTACAATTACCTGCTTCACTCTCACCAACTGTCAAGCTTCTTCAACCCTGAATTAGCTTCAGTATCTGCACTTCGTCACGAGCAACCTTGCTCTGATACCAACTGTCACGCCCCCAAGCCGACGGTAGTCTTTCAACCGCTCTTAGCGAGGTGCAGCACCACTGAACACTTTCTTTTCACCAATACTTATGTTCATCGACTATGCCTAACCACTTACTCCTACTTAGTTTGTGTTTCACAACCAAGTATTATTATATTATCCTTTATACCAATGAACACCCATACACATTCATTATCAACAACAATTATAAATGAAGAACACAATTGCACAGTATAAAGGGAGGGGCAACTCCCTGAACAATGAGTCTGCCCGAATCAATACATTATACAACAATTTACAAAGCTTTACAAGTATACTTGGAAACCCCAAGTTTCATACTTAGCCAAATTTACAATCCAAGGCAAAGCTCGGTTGCCTAGCTCATTGGCGCCTCTGCACGGTCGTCGCACGACTCACCAACGCTTCGTTCACCTTGTCGCACGATCGTGTTGCTTGCCCAACTTGGGCACGCCTCCAAGTCGCCACACACGGGCGCCTCTACCCGAGAAACACCTCCGTTCACAATCTCAACACTTCTCCAAGTCACCGTGCACACTTGCACGACGGGCAGGCGCTCACCCGAGTCGCCAAGACACCCGTGCCAAGTCGTCGCACAAACCGGGCGCCACACACCCGTGCACGCCCTCACCCAACCACCAGGCGCTCCTGCCTGCACCCTTCACCCAAAACCAAGTCAAGCATTCCTTCTTCGTGCGGCTTAGCCCAAGAATGGGCGCATCCAAAACTGCACCTTCCTCCTTAGCTTCTGCGCACTTAGACCTGCGCTTTTACTCCTTGAGCGAAGTTGTTGAGCGAATGTTCGATTGCCAAGTGCCTCCCACGCACTTGCAATATATATCCAACGTAGGGCGAAGTCTGGCTGCCCAGCTAACTCGCCCAAAGCCCCTACTCCATCGCAAACTTGCCAAAATACCATGTCGGCCCCCTCATCAATATAGGTCAGCCTCCACATGTGTTAATGCATGCTCCTATGCGTATATACAGCTCGCCCCCTTCTCACTTATGCGCATTATCTCATTGCACCTCAAGTCATGAGCTCGCTCTTCAACACAACCGCAGCCACCCGCGCGCATGCACGTTCCACCTGTGCGCCTAGAACTGCAGGTTGTTACACTGGGCAATGGAGCTACGTGCAGCTCTGCCTCCTAGGGCCGCATTCCCACCCTACTCTAATATTCGTCAACTGTCCATCTCCATGTGCAGCTCCGTCGCCCACGGCCGCATTCCCACCCTGCTCTAACATTTGTCAATTGTCCATCTCCATGGCGCATTCCCACCCTGCTCCCGATTGTAAACATAAGATCCTCTGTCTTACAAGAAGAATGTGGGCTTTTCTAGGATCGCTCGTATCTCGATCTGAGCTCCTCGCATTATTACTATATCTTGTCATATCTCCTTGCTCAATAATGCAAACGTTGGATCATTCTTTTGTGATTTATTCATGGGACCTGATAGAAAGAAGGGGTCCCTGGATCAGGGATTCATACTCCTTGTTCAAGAGAGGCTCCTTTATTTTTGTGATTTATTCATGGGACGTGATGGAAAGAAGCAGTCCCTGGATCAGGTATTCATACTCCTTGTTCAAGAGAGGCTCCTTTATTTACTTGGGCATCCGCTATTTGATTGAGTTACCATTTGACATGATAAAATTCAATGTTATCAAACCATCTAGTTAGAGGCTCCATTCGTTGAAGAATTGGAGGAAAGAGATCTAAGGATTTTTTTGAGGAATTTTGGCATTTTTGAATGAGAATCAGTGAATCTCTGATTACCCAAAGTTGACGAATTCCTTTTGCTTTTGCTATATTCATTCCTTGCCAAAGCGCTGGGGCTTCTGCCTGATTATTTGTGTCGATTCCTAGCCCCAAATGAATTTCATTTCTATTTCTCTAGAAAAGGTCCCCTCCTTCACCTACCTCCCTCAATTAATTCGTACTATAATAATTAATAATAATAATTTAAAATAAAATTATAATTTATTATTTTTTTATAATATTTTTAAAATTTTAACGATATAAAGAAATAATAAGTCATTGAATAAAATACAACTTATAATTAAATTTCAATTTTTTGTTTGTTTGTTAAAGAAGTGATTTACAAATTTAAATAGTTGACATATTATTATAATCAATAATATTGAACATTTTATCGCCAAGAAAAATACAACTTATAATTAAATTTCATTTTTTTGGTTAAAAAAGTGATTTACAAATTTAAATAATTAACCTGTTATTATAATCAATATTATTGAACATTTTATTACCAAGAAATACCTGATTTGAATCTCTTTGAATCAGACGCACGGCACTAGAAGTATCAATTTAGGAATACGTAAAAAGGAGAAGGGTCTAATATATAGTGATTAATTGTCCCACATTCATTACAGGTTCAGAATAGACAGAGGACGGACTACAAATAAGCGGGGGACTGAATGTTGTAGTTACCCAGCGGTGTGATCAACACAGAGTTATTCTTTCGCCTTTTACTAAAGAAAACCGTGTGTTGGCCACTATCAGTGGCATACGCCACTTTTTGGAGGCTTCTTTGGTTGTTAGATGTGAAATCGAGAAACCCACGAAGGAAGTCTTACGGAATCAGCGAACTAGATGTCTATCAAATAAGAAATTTGAAACGGAGTCAGTGAACTAGATGTTTATCATCTGTTATGTTGGATGGTACTCTCTATTGTATATATGGTATGCTGTTCACAAAGGAAATCCAAAACGGAGTCAGGGAACTAGATGCCTATCAAGTTTGCTTTGGAGAATTATTTTCTAGCGTGTCATGATAGGTATGGTATGTTAGACCTTACTTTCTATCATATATATGGTATGCACACAAAGGAAAAATCCAAAACGGAGTCAGTGAGGAGATGTATTTTCCAGCCTGTCATGATACATATGGTATGTTAGATCTTACTTTTCTATCTATATATTATGGTATGTAAGTAAGATCTGGAAAGTGTCGCTGAAGTTATATTTTGCGATCTCCGGTTGGCGTACATGTGAAAGTGTAATTTACTGATTTCATGTTAGTAATTAAATTGTACAATCAAATGCAAGCAATTTTGACAATCTATGTGCTTCTATTGCTTATAGAACATTGTCCTCGTCATGTAAAAAAAGAGAGGGCATTGGGGTTTTTGGTTTTGGGTCCTTAAAAATTTGCGCATTAAAAATCGGTTGACTCCCATCATGAAGAAATAGTTCGTCTTGATGGACTTGAATACATGTACCATTACTGTAGTTACTGAAGTCTTCAATTGTGTCTCTATTCAACTAAATTAGGCTGGGGATTTGCGTCCCTTCCCCAAATAAATACTTTCTCATGCAGCCAACTCCAATTTGACCTTGTCATACCAAAATCTTCTTTTTTCACATAAACGGATCCCGTCAACGGTTGCTCTGTTCGCTTCATTTATACACAAGTATTCTGGGAACCAATTTTTGCTGTGTAAAAGGCCACATTTTTGCAATCAACGAAGATGCTGACATACCACGCAAGCAATTAATGAGCGTTCCCATTGATATTCACAGTGGCGTCAGACTTGGTATTTATACTTTACAAGAAATGTTAAACATATTTCCTGTCCCAACGAGTAAACATGTGCGTCTAGCCAGAGCTGCGTATTTGGGATCTACATTAACCAATGTTACTTCACAAAATTTACTGTTACTTCCCAAAGTTTAAGGCTGTGTAGGTCACCAAGGTGATCCCATTCAGGTTGCTTCAAAATACCATATTCATCAGTGGAAGTATCATAGTCATAGTTGTTGGTAATAAGAGGGCCTCCTGCGGAATAACCAAAATTTGTTCCTCCGTGATACATATAAGAGGTCTCTAAAGGTGCAACAGAAAACGCAATCTCCTCTGAATTCTTAACGATCACAATAATCACAAGTCTACAAAAAGATCATTCCTTCTAATCAACAAATACGTCTTCACTACCAAACGGTTCTCTGCAATAGGGACTGATAGATAGAATAGATAGAATTAGGAATTTGTGTAATAAATTATCTGACAACAAAGATGCGGAGATGGCACTTACCAGTAAATTCAACAACAAAACTGCAGAGAGATGAAGAAAAGATTTAGGAAGATGAAGAAAAGATTTAGGAACTAAGTTGCTGCTTAAAAGCTTAAAAGATCTGGTGTTTAGGATGGATTAAAAGATCTGGTGTGGAAGATGGATTTATGTGTTTATTGTTGAAATCTAATTTCAACTGCATACGTACAATGCCAAAACCGCTCCTCCAATCCACTTGACATTTCGGACCGCTTCTGCGGTGAAAGCAGTTTCCGGATAGTCGAGTCTGATCCAACAAATTTCCTCCACGCGTCCAGCACTTTTTGCAAAACCACCTGCCATATCGGAACGTAATGTTCGGTAACAAGGGGCCTTCCGATATTCATTCCAGCCGTCCGATTGTCTTTATCGTTTTCCGTCGTCCATCCATCAAAGTTGCATACAAGTCTGCATTAAATACATTGCATGGATTAAAATTTTGATTGACCGCCGATAGTAATTTAATGTATTAACTGTGCCCGTAGAATTATTGGTAAGAGTATTAAATTTTAATGTTTTTTTTTATCGAAGGTATGGGCAAAAAAAAAAAAAAAATGTTACCGTTTTGCTTGTGTTGACCATTGTAAAATGAAGCGGCAGTGAAAAACAAAATATACACAATAGATAATGTGTTGACCATCTTTTATATAATGCGAAGGCGAATATTGCACAGCAGTGCATAGGAGAAGAAGCAGGGGAGATTTTCTTCTGAAGTTAATTTTTGTATGTGTGAACGCACAGCAGTGCGAAACAAAAACCCAGGTTGAAATGTAATTTTTGCTGGTTGCCCAAACGAAGGGAAGAATGAAGAATCGTATGGTGTGAGTAAAGAATTTTTTTTGTGAATGTAATGTAAAAATTTTACTGCATATGTAAAATTATTTTTACAGCAGTATATGTAAAATGTTTTTCACAGCAGTGAATGTAAAATGAGAATTTTACCCAGCAGTGTAAAATCTTAGAAAGAGAGTTTTATTTTTGTTGGCTGAATGTATTTTTGGTAAATCCCTCTCAGTGAAAGAGGATGAAATATGTATCGGCATTTTATTTTTAATGAATACAAATCTTTTATGGGTGTGTAATACTCTGTTCTCAGAAATTTTTGAAGCTTCCCTGTGTTAAAGATCCTGGAGAGAAACAGAGCATTGTCTCTGTGTGTGTTCAGTTTGTTTGTTTTTGGAATTTTACCAGAAAAATCCCCAATAGTGGTATCAGAGCAGGCTTAGGCTCTTGGAAGGTGTTCAAGAAGCTGAAGAAAAGAGTTCTTTTGCTGCAACAACTTCTCCAGCAGAGTGAAAACTCAGTTAAGAAAAGATTCAGGTATTCTTCAAAGCTTTTTTTGTGTAGCTGTTGAAGAAACAGTCAGTGTTTTTAAACACACAGTCAAGAATTTAAACCATAGTTTAAAATGCAAGGAATGGCCAGCACAAGCACTAGTATGGGTATGTTTAATACCCAGCTCCCACAGTTTAATGGGAAAAACTATGACTACTGGTCAATAACCATGAGAGCTTTATTTGCCTCACAAGATTTATGGGAATTAGTTGAATATGGGTTTGAAGAACTAGCAGATGAAGAAGAGTTTAACAGTTTGACATAGGCACAGAGAGATCTGCTGAAGAGCAATAGGAAGAAAGATTCAAAAGCCATTGTATTTTTGTATCAAGCAATGGACCAGAGTGTGTTTCCAAGGATAGCAGCAGCTAAGACATCCAAAGAAGCATGGAAAACTCTCAAGACAGCCTATCAAGGCATGGAGAAAGTGAAGACATCAAAACTACAATTGCTGAGGAGAGATTTTGAGAATCTGAGCATGAAGGAGTCAGACAACATTGACTCATTCTTCACACAAGTGATTGGTCTGGTCACATAGATGAGGACTCATGGAGAAACCCTTGAAGAAAGGAGGATTGTGGAGAAACTATTGAGGGTCCTGCCCTCAAAGTTTGATGTGATTGTCACCACTATAAAAGAGACAAAGGATCTCTCAAACTTTTCAGTTGATGAGCTACATGCATCACTGATAACACATGAGCAGAGGTTGAGTAGGAATGAAAACTCATCTCTAGAGCAAGCCTTCAAGACCCAGATGTCTTTTGGAAGAGGAAGAGGTCAAGGCAGAGGAAACAAGAGAGGAAGAGGCAGAAGCCAAAACAGAGGTGGAAGAAACAGTCCAACAAATGCTCAAGGAAGAGGCAGCAATCCAAATCAGAACCAAAGCCAAGGCAACAGCCAACAAAGAGGACAACATCATGCTCAAGGACAAAGGTATGAAAAATCCAATGTCCAATGTTATTACTGTAAAAAATATGGGCATTATGCCAGTGAATGTAAAAAGAAGCAGCATGACATGACTAATAGATCTAGTGCAAACATTACTAGAGAAAACATCAGCCAAGATAATGTGTTGTTAGCTTGTAACATGGTTGAAACAAACAGTGAAGATATATGGTTTTTAGATTCAGGTTGTAGCAACCATATGACCGGAAACATAGCCCTCTTTTCTGCTTTAGATCAGAATGTGAAATCACAAGTCACACTAGGAACTGATAGCAAAATTTCTGTTATGGGAAAATGAGAGGTAAAATTATTTACAAAGAAACGTGAAAAGAAAACCATAGCAGATGTCTACTATGTTCCTGGAATGAGATGTAACCTCTTGAGTATTGGACAGCTTGTTCAAAAGGGTTACAATGTTTTCTTTGAGAATGATGTATGCACCATCATGGATATAGCACCCAGCAAAAGATGCATTGCTGAAGTGAAGATGACAAGGAATAGGATGTTCCCTCTTAGAATAAGGGCAGATTTGAAAAACAAAGGAGAAATTGCAACAGTTACCCAAGAGGCTTTCCAAAGCGTGCCAAAGGATGAAAATTGGTTGTGGCACTTGAGATTTGGACATCTCAACTTTGGAGGTCTTAACTTGTTGAGTAGAAAAGGAATGGTAAGAGGATTACCATTGATAGAGAAACCGGACAGCCTTTGTGAAGGCTGCATATTGGGAAAACAACACAGAGAAAGTTTTCCATTAGGGAAAAGCATAAGGGCAAAGGCACCCTTAGAGATTGTCCACTCAAACTTATGTGGACCAATGCAAAATCCATCATTAGCAGGCAGCCAATATTTCCTAACATTCATTGATGATTTCACCAGAAAAACTTGGGTATATTTCCTTAAAAACAAAAGTGAAGTGTTTGAAAAATTCCGAAATTTCAAAGCACTTGTGGAAAACCAAAGCGGGCTGCGCATCAAAGTTTTGAGAACTGATAGAGGAGGTGAGTATATCTCCAAAGAATTCCTACGTTTTTGTAGAGAAAATGGAATTCACAAACAGTTTACAACTAGGGACACCCCACAACAAAATGGAGTTGCTGAAAGGAAGAACATGACCATCATGGATATGGCAAGGAGCATGCTAAAGACAAAGCATTTGCCAAATGATTATTGGGTTGAAGCTGTAAATTGTGCAGTTTACATTTTGAATAGGTGTCCTACAAAAGCAGTGATGAACAAAGTGCCGGAAGAAGCATGGAGTGGGAGAAAGCAAGGAGTCACCCACTTGAAAGTTTTTGGATGTGTGGCCTATGCACACATTCCAGATCAGCTAAGGAGGAAGTTGGACAACAAAGGGGAGAAATGTATTTTCATTGGATACAGTGAGGAATCCAAAGCTTACAGGTTGTATATCCCATCTACCAAGAAGTTTTTTGTCAGCAGAGATGTTCAATTCATTGAGGAGGAAGCTTGGGATGGAAGCATAGAGAAAACAGTGAATGTTAAAAACTGTTTGTCTCATGATGAAGATGATGAGGAGATGGCTGAAATACATCCCCAAACAGCAGCGCCAACACAAGGACAACAAGGGACACCATTGAGGATAAATGAAAGTACTTCTCCAAGCACACCAGAAGGAGGAAATTCAAGTGCATCTTCAAGCACTTGCACACCAAATGAAAGAGGTAAGAAGTTTAGAAATCTAAGTGACATTTATGATGAAGGAATGAATTCCTTGTTTGCTTTATATTGTCATGTTGATGATCCTATTCATTTCGAAGAAGCAATTAAGGACAGGAAATGGATAGAAGCTATGGATGAGGAAATCAATGCCATAGAAAGAAACAAGACATGGGATTTGGTTGAGCTACCAAAAGGTAAAGAAGTCATTGGAGTTAAATGGGTCTACAAGACCAAAAGTAATGCTGAAGGCAAGATAGAAAGGCACAAAGCAAGGCTAGTTGTCAAAGGATACAAGCAGCGGTATGGGAGAGATTATGAGGAAACTTTCGCACCGGTTGCAAGAATGGAAACCGTCAGAGCAGTGTTGTCCATAGCAGCACAAAACAAGTGGAAAGTTTACCAAATGGACGTGAAGTCAGCATTCCTAAACAGAGTGTTAATGGAAGAGGTTTACATTGAACAACCTCTAGGCTATGAGAAGAAAGGTGAAGAGCACAAAGTGTGCAGATTGAAGAAAGCTCTTTATGGGCTGAAGCAAGCGCCAAGAGCATGGTACAACAGGATAGATTCATATCTATTGGAAAAAGAATTTGAGAAATGTGAGGGAGAACCCACCCTCTACATCAAAGAAAAAGATGGTAAAATTTTAATTGTTGTCTTATATGTTGATGATGTTATTTTCACAGGTAATGATGATCATCTCATTGAGAATTTCAAATCAGTCATGAAGGAGGAATTTGAAATGACTGACATGGGTTTGCTGAGATACTTCTTAGGAATAGAAGTAGATCAAAATGAGAATGGAATTTTTATCTCACAGGCAAAATATGTAAATGAAGTGTTGGGCAGATTTAACATGCAAGAGTGCAAGGCAGCAATCACTCCCACAATAATGGGATTAAAACTCAGCAGAGAAGATAGCAGCAAGGATTTTGATCCTAGCTTGTACAAGAGCATTGTTGGCAGCCTTATGTATTTAACAGCAACTAGGCCTGATATAATGCATGCTGTTAGTTTAATTTCCAGATTCATGGAGTGGCCAAAAGAGGCACATTGGCAGGCAGCAAAAAGAATTCTGAGGTATGTTAAAGGTACAAAAATGTTTGGCATTTTATATACTGTCTCAGAATGTTCATATTTGATTGGATACACTGATAGTGATTGGGCTGGAAGTGTAGATGATCGGAAAAGCACTTCCGGTTATGTTTTTCATATGGGTTCAGGAGCCATTTCATGGGCTTTTAAGAAGCAGTCCATTGTAGCATTGTCTACAGCAGAGGCTGAATATGTGGCAGCTACAGCAGCAGCATGTCAAGCAGTTTGGATGAGAAGAATGTTGAGGAGCTTAGGCCAGGAGCAGGCAAAAGCGACAATGATTTTTTGTGATAATAGCTCAGCTATTGCATTGTCAAAGAATTCAGTGTTTCATAAGAGAACGAAACACATTGATACAAGGTTTCACTACATCAGAGAATTGGTGAACAATGGAGAAATTGTCTTAGAACATTGCAGGACTCAAGAACAGGTTGCAGACATTTTGACAAAGCCATTGGATCAGAAAAGATTTGAATTTTTGAGGAAGTGTCTGGGTATGACCGAATGCCCAGCAGTTGAAATTAAAGGGGAGTGTTGAAATCTAATTTCAACTGCGTACGTACAATGCCAAAACCGCTCCTCCAATCCACTTGACATTTCGGACCGCTTCTGCGGTGAAAGCAGTTTCCGGACAGTCGAGTCCGATCCAACAAATTTCCTCCACGCGTCCAGCACTTTTTGCAAAACCACCTGCCATATCGGAACGTAATGTTCGGTAACAAGGGGCCTTCCGATATTCATTCCAGCCGTCCGATTGTCTTCATCGTTCTCCGCCATCCATCAATCAAAGTTGCATACAAGCCTGCATTAAATACATTGCGTGGATTAAAATTTTGGTTGACCGCCGATAGTAATTTAATGTATTAACTGTGCCCGTAGAAGTATTGGTAAGAGTATTAAATTTTAATGTTTTTTTTATTGGAGGTATGGGAAAAAAAAAAAAAAAAATGTTAACGTTTTGTTTGTGTTGACCATTGTAAAATGAAGCGGCAGTGAAAAACAAAATATACACAATAGATAATGTGTTGACCATCTTTTATATAATGTGAAGGCGAATATTGCACAACAATGCATAGGAGAAGAAGTAGGGGAGATTTTCTTCTGAAGTTAATTTTTGCACAGCAGTGCATAGGAGAAGAAGTAGGGGAGATTTTCTTCTGAAGTTAATTTTTGTATGTGTGAACGCACAGCAGTGCGAAACAAAAACCCAGGTTGAAATGTAATTTTTGCTGGTTGCCCAAACAATGAAGAATCATATGGTGTGAGTAAAGAATTTTTTTTGTGAATGTAATGTAAAAATTTTACTGCATATGTAAAATTATTTTTACAGCAGTATATGTAAAATGTTTTTCAGAGCAGTGAATGTAAAATGAGAATTTTACCCAGTGTAAAATCTCATAAAGAGACAGGTTTATTTTTGTTGGCTGAATGTATTTTTGGTAAATCCCTCTGAATGTATTTTTGGTAAATCCTTCTCAATGAAAGAGGATGAAATATGTATCAGGAATTTTATTTTTAATGAATACAAATCTTTTATGGGTGTGTAATACTCTGTTCTCAGAAATTTTTGAAGCTTCCCTGTGTTAAAGATCCTGGAGAGAAACAGAAATTTTTGAAGCTTCCCTGTGTTAAAGATCCTGGAGAGAAACAGAGCATTGTCTCTGTGTGTGTTCAGTTTGTTTGTTTTTGGGATTTTACCAGAAAAATCCCCAACCGTTATTATTACATATAAATTTCTAATTATAATAAAATTAAATAATTATTTAATTTTATTATGATCATGTAATTAAAAGATCAAATTGATGAAAACAATTTTCTTGTTTGTGAGATAAAAGACTTTTTTAAATCATAATTTCACTGCGTAGTTTACAAAAGTGATTGTGACCTCCAAAACACATTCTTAACTGATATATCCAAGCATGTCACATTGAACACTGTAACCGTTAGAGAGACTAAACAATGTAAATGAATTTAAAATAAAAATAAAATATACTTTAAATAAAAAATAATGTAAACAATATAAATAATATAAATATTTGATTATTTTTAATTAAAATCATTACTTAAACAAAATAAAAATAAAAATAAAATATATTTTAAATAGAAAACAATGTAATCCCTAATAAAAACATAAATAAATTTAAATATTTGGTTAATTTTATTTAAAATCATTACTATCTAGGTTCATTATTAATATTATTATTATAATTCAGTAATGTAGTTAAAATATTTTGCTTTCATCTAAAAACTGTAAGTAAAAAATTTAGATGTCTATATTAAATAACATTTATTTCAACTTCAATTTTTTTTTTTCAATTTTCCTTATAAATATTTCAAAACTTAAATAAATTGTTTAAATATGCTTATTAACATATGTATATTTCAATATGACTTATATATATATATATAAATTGTTATTTGAATATGCTTGTTATATATATATATATATAATTGGCATATATTTCAATTCAAAAAAAATAAATTAAATTCAGTTATTTTTTAATAAAATGAGGTGTAATTCACTATATTTTAATATAAATTTGCCAGGCATTGAAAAATATTAATTAGTATAGATCCATTTTAAACACTAATCTAAGATGAGCAGAGAGGGATCCAATTTCTTGAAGTGCAATGTTTTCTTATGAGTAGACATTATTTAAATGTTTTGTATAGTGATTTGTATTTTTATATTTTTAAAACAATTTATTTTCGCTAACATGATCAAAATTTCAACTTTGATGACAGACATCCTTACACATCACACTGTGTTGTAGAATGACCCTGTTGGCTCAATAAAAATAAAAATATTCAATGGGTTTCAATGAGATTTTTCTAAAAATATTAAAAAAAAAATTGTTCGAATTGTAAATTTAAATTGTGTAGTTTACACAATCAATTGAGAATGACACTTTCAAAACAGCGTATCTATTTTTACATTCAAAAATGCAATTTAAATAACTAAAAATTACACATGGTATATATATATATATATATATATATATATATATATATATGAATTAACTTTTTTGAGATACATTTTTTTTTTCAAACTAAGATGGGTTTTCATATATAAGAGATTTGATCCCTATAGAGCTTATAAGGTCGTGGTTAAAACGGATTTATAATGGGCAATTAAATTAAAATGTAAAGTTTTGAAATATAATGTTTACCAATATGAATCATTATGTTAATTCATATAGTCAAATCAATTTATCTATCTATTTATATTTAGAAATATCCTCATTTTTAATTATATATTTATTAATTAAATTTATTAAGTTTTATGTATTTATTAATTATATTTGTGGAATAGTCTCTATGGGTAGTTCAATTGGTGATTGTTGTGATATGAATTCTTTGTGAAGTTTGTTTTAGGTTGTTGATTTCTAGATTCTCTTCAATTCCTAGATTCCATGACCATTAATTTTGAAATTGAACATATATAATTTCTTTCATGTTCAATATATAGTTGAGATACTGTAAAAGACTCATCTTAATCGCTCATCTATCAAACATCTAAACACATCATCTATTAAACATCTAAAAACATTAAATAGCTTAATATGAAAGTGTTTTTTCAAATTTTGTATTGTAAAAATTTGTAAGCTTTATTTTATCCCTTTTAATATTTAAAATTAAGATGGAATCTATACTAATATTTATTCCATTAATTAATTTTATAATTAGGAAATAATATTAAATTTTGACCCTAGAAGATATCTGGAGATTGGAGAGAGATTTATGGAGAAGTTGTGTGGTTGCTTTCTCTTTTGGGGGGAGTTGTACGTGTTCAGTGAACTAGAGGTGATATGTATGATGTTGGAAAAATGATTGAGCTCTTTTGGCCTTTCATCTTTCACAACTTGTTGCTAATAAAACACATCTCTTATTTATTTAACCTATCAATTTGACTAATTAAACAGATAAAAAATAGATAAAAAAATATATTTCTTGCATGAAAACTTTGCTTACAAAAATCCAATCGTACCATTCTCTAACATGCATAACATTAGCAGCAAACTATGAAAAGAAAACCACAAACACCCAATCGTTTTTCTCAGCGTCCTACTTCATCACCTCTTTGTTCACTGAAGGCATACAACTCCCCAAGAAAGAAAGAAACCACACAAATTTTACATAAATCTCCCTACAATCTCCACATATCTTCGCGGCTTCTCAAAGTCGCTACTCTCGGGTCAAATTTTTTTGTGTTGCTTTAATCTCCGCTTCGCACCATGAATTTATCTTCAAAGAAAGGGCCATTAATGGGAAGTATCTTTTCCGAGGTGTCGTTAACAAGGTTGAATCAAGCACGGCATCTACTCACTTGTCTCACCTTTTTTTTTGGGTGGGCATAGAGCTTAGGCCTGCTCACCATAGTCTCCTAGATTATGCACACAACTTTCAGCATATTGTGTGATTAGTAAGGGACGATATCATGGGTTTGTGTGGAGTGATCAATTAAACAACCTATGTATGGTTTGTTGTGCTGAGACCTGACGATCACTGATTGGTTAAGTGTTGAATCTGAGTGTTGCGAAGAGTCAACACAATGGTGCAGAGATGTCCCGGTTGAAAGTTGTAATCAATTATTAGAATAGAGGTCTGCAATGTTTGAAAATAGTCACCCTGACATAGAAAAAGACCAAGATCTGCAAGGGATTTGAGATTCAGGGGTCTTACCATTAACAAAGTCACAGATCCTAAGCATGAAACAAGTTGTTTTCACTTTTGACTGTGTTGTGGCAGAGGAGCCTTAAGTCTGAAGAGTCCATCTCCAATCTCATGTTGTAGAGTTTGCTCTTTGGGTTTCATCATCCCTCAAAAGAATGTTGTTGGTTCTCTCGTCCTGATCTGCATGGTATAAAGAATCATTGTGTTGTTGTTGGTGTTCTCATCGTGATCTGCATGTTGTAAACGATTGCGGAGCAGCGGATCTATGTTGTGGATTTATCCATAGATTTTCTTTTCCCTTTGCAATGATGTGCTTTTACGCTGACTCTCTTGTCAAAAGCAATGAAGATCATTAGAGTAGTTGATTTAATGAATCGTGTGTTGTGAAAGAAAAACAAACCGGCCGCTATCTAATTAGATCTCTTTATTGTGATCTACACCCTCATAGGCTCACTATAAACATGGTAGCATAAGAGTTCAGATCACGACAGCGTAAGAGTTCGGATCTCTTGCACTTGGAAATAAAGACATATTTCTTGTTGTGTTCTTTCAAGAGGGAGGCAAGAAAATATAGTTTGTTGTTGTAGTGAGGGAGAATAATCTGATCCGCTCAAATCTCAAACATTGACACTTCGAAGGAGAATCGTCCTTAATGCTAATTTCACAGCGACTTTGTGACATATCTTCATAGCAAGAAGATTCTTTTGTTGTCGTCTCCAGTGACTGTGAACACACAGATCCTCGCAATAGGATATCGCAGAACTGATCCATCATTTCTTCCATGATGGCATTTTCCAATCTACACACAAACTGCGACGATTTGCATCCTCGATGAATTTGAATCCCAACTAATTATTCATCGCATGCACGGAGGAAATATGACAGATTAAGGAGGTGAAGGTCTTGGGAGGCAATTAGGAGCTTCAAGAGTGCAAAACTCGGGGCTTGTGTGATTGATTCACTATATTGATTATGGGTTTGTTTATATGTTTGTTCATGTGTACAAGTGTGTCTATGTTTGTGTCGTGTGAGTTGAAGTAGTTTTATATTCTGGTTATAAAAAGGATTTGGTGGTTTTTAAATTGGAAGCCTCGGTGTTCGAAACATCAATTCTTGTGTGTTTTTATTGGTTATTAAAAGGGTTGGTGGTTCTTAAACTTAAAGCTCCGATGTACGAAACATCATTTCCTGTGTAAGGTCAAGTTGTTTGATCAACTTTTGAACACATTCAGTCTCCAAACTTCCATCCTAGCAACTGACGGATAGCCGAAAGCGAAATATCCGATAGATGATGGTTGGTCCATATGATGGTTCATTACTTGACAACTCTTATCGCAGAACCCCGACGAGCCGAAGTTTTAAATTGTTGATCTTGCAAATTTCATCAACGATGGTCAGAGACAGTTATGTTTTAAATGGAGGTCAAGTAACAGCTTGAAGATGTGGTGGTGAAAGAGCGGAGTTTGCGAGATTCCATAGTGGATTTGAGTGTTGATGAAGACCAGTCAAACAAATATCATATTGTTGTTGTCATATTTGTTCCATGTAAGCATTAAAGGAGGGTGTTGGAAGTAATGCTCCCATGTCGTGTGTAGTTGTCATTAGGAGTTACAAGGAGTCAGTCTAGAAGTCGTTGTTTCCAATGTATGAGTTGGAGTCATTATATAGAAGTGTCGAAGTCAGTGTATTATGTCTTATATAATTGTAATTGTCGTGATCAATAATATATTGAAGTGTGATTTGTGTTGTGTGCAATTGTCCTCTGTGCTCTCGATCTTAATTTCTAATATCGTAAGAGTGATTACATAACACAAATCTCATTTGATACTTTTATTGATAACCACAGGTATAAATATATAAGACACAAATTATTGACTTCGACACAACTAGATCATCATTACAACTCACACATTGGAAACACGAACTTCTACACTGACTTCTCGTAACTCCTAATGACAACTACACATGACATGGAAGCATTACTTCCAACATCCCCCCTTAATGCTTACGTGGAAAACATTGGAAACCCATATTATAACAAAAAAGATAATATGTGTCTAACTAGTCTTCATCGACACTCACATCCACTCTGGGATCTTGTAAATTCTGCTATTTCACCACCACATCTTCATGTTAGAACATTAATCATAACTACGGAAAACGGCGCCATCCAATGTTCACACGTCAGCGAGTTTAATGTGACTCTGTGGGTCGGTAAGACATTAATTCAAGTCAGCGGAGATTGGTATTGATTCTCCTCGGTATGTATCTATAAATTTCAATGTTTAGTAATGAAATAACAAGCTCTTCTATAGAGCCTTCAGTGTTTTCTGTCATGGTATCAGAGCAGAGGATTTCGGCTTAGTGTTTAGGCAGCAGCAACAAAGGCCCATCCTGGGTTGTGAGGTCTGGGTGGTTTGCAGTCAAAGCCTAGAGTAATTTTCTGCAGTGGAGAGCGAAGTCCCGGAGACATTATGCAATTTGTCGCTGTGTGAGTGGCACTGTGAGGTCCATGTGGATTTGAGCAGCACTGTGAAGCTGTTTGAAGAGAGCACTTGTGTGAAGTTGTTGTGTGAGGAGACAGAGCTCAGGTGAGCTGGTTGGAGGAGGTCGAGTGGTAAATTGTTGTGTGAGGCCGATTGGGTGCTGAGCTGTTGTGTGATCAACAACTATTTGGAAGGGTGGAAGCGCTATCCTATTGCAGTCATAAGGGTGTTTGGAGTGTGTGATCTGCTTTTATCATAACTAGTGTTTTTCGTGTTGTTGCAGCTACCACCCTGAACCAGAGGGCAGAGATATGTGAGGCTTCGCTGTGTTGTACTTGATGTCCATAATCTTTGCTGGTGTTTGCATCTACCTGGGACCTGCAAAGCAAAGATTTGAGAGAGCCAAGATCCAAGTTATGGATCTGCATGTGGTCATTTGAAACAGTGCATTTTATTTCATGATTGAAGATTGAGCTGAGTTGTATTAGGGAGATCTGCCATACGAATTTGTGTGGTCAACTGTTGTTGGAAGAGGCATGGATGTAGATTGTGTGGTGTGAGCCTTGTGTACAAGGGAATGCTGGGAAGCTACATGGAACTGGAGTGGCTTTAGCAGCATGGAGTTTCGAGCCCTTGGCATTCTAAGGAGTTGCGCTGCCTAGCAACTGTTCTACTGCTTATTTAAGATTAAGATGAGGGTTTACCTCTGATTTGTGTGGTCAACTGCTGTTGGAAGAAGTGTGGAGGAGCAGAGAAACTACCTAAAGAAGTGGCCACCATGTGTGGAAGTCATCGGTTTGATTGGTTTGATTAGAGGAAAATGAGTGGGATAATGTTGGATACTGATCTTTTTGATGATGCATTTTTAGAGAGTCCATTTGGAAGTATTTTTGGGCCTGGTAATATTTTTTATTTAGGTAGTATTTTTGAGTCACAAGAATTATTAGATCAACATAATGATTTTATTGATGATCATAAATATCGAGAGATGGAGTCCATTCCATATGAGAGCAAAACTTGCTTGTCTGTGAACCCAATTGCTAGTAATGTGATTGGATCCGCTTCTAAGATTTCTGCGATAGTGGAGGATACTACCATGGATGTTGTTCGGAGGCCACTCATGTTCGAAGATGAGTGCATTTTGGTGGCTCCTCATGGAAAGTGGGGAGAACATGGATTGGATTATCGTGTTTTCACTATTCAGGATGTTGCCTTGCATCCCAATCCGGAAAATGTTGCTGATGTTAAGTACGTAAGAAAGGAGCAGAGAAAGTTCATAAGGAAAGCTAGAAAGGTGAAGATGAAACTGCACCAGCAAATGAACAAACATGAACTTTTTAGCAAGAAGACAAAAATGAAACGTTTTGTTGTAAGCTTAGCTGAGACTTAGACCAGTAGGCAAGTTAAAGTTTAGGTTGTTGTGATTAAGGGGAGGTGTTAGAACATTAATCACGACTACGGAAAACGACGCCACCCAATGTTCACACGTCAGCAAGTTTAATGTGACTCTGCGGGTCGGTAATACATTAGTTCAAGTCGGCGGAGATTGGTATTGATTATCCTTGATATGTATTTATAAATTTCAATGTTTAATAATGAAATAACAAGCTCTTCTATAGAGCCTTTAGCTTTTTCTGTCACTTCGAGCTATCACTTGACCTCCATTTAAAACGTAACCGCCTCTGACCATCGTTGATGA
Source organism: Pinus tabuliformis (assembly GCA_031772625.1). Lineage (NCBI taxonomy): Eukaryota > Viridiplantae > Streptophyta > Pinopsida > Pinales > Pinaceae > Pinus > Pinus tabuliformis. The sequence continues at coordinate 1,619,251,045 of CM062818.1, forward strand.
ACTTTGCAAGATCAACAATATTGACACTTCGACTCGCTGGGGTTTCCGCGATAAGAGCTATCAAGTAATGAACCATCCTATGGACGAACCACCATATGTTGGATATTTTGCTTTCGGCTATCCATTAGTTGCTATGATGAAGGTCTCAATACTGAATGTAGTCAAAAGTTGATCAAACAACTTGACCTTACAAGAATTGATGTTCAGACACTAGGGTTATGGGGCTTCCAGTTTAAGAACCACCAACCCTTTTTATAACCAATAAAAATACACAAGAATTGATGTTTGAGACACCGAGACTTCCAATTTAAGAACAACCACCCATTTTTTTTATCAAAACAAACAAATCAACATCTAAATACTACAGTCATCTCTTACATAGATTTTTCTAAAAAAATAAAAAATAAAATAAAGATGTGTCATCTCAATTTAAATTCATTGATCACACTATTGGCCCTCAACCGAGTGTAAATAACTGATGTACGCTCTGCTAATATGCTGATCTCTGCATTTCATGATCGTCGAAGCATTTTTCAATAAAACTCACACAACGAGATAGCGACTCCAGACCCTAGAGAATTCCGAAGGCGTCCATCTTCGAGCCCACAACATGTCCAATTAAAGACCAGGGTGGAGAAGAAGCACAGGCCAAACTTCAATTTTATCTCAAATTTATATCGAATTCCTTAGCGAACAAGAAAATCTTCTGATGCGAAGTCGCCTTTCCTTTTAGGATTAATACTGCTGCAGTCTTCTCCTTCATTACTCAGATGGCTTCTGACGGATCTGCAATCTTGTTCGTTTGGTGATGATGAGGACGGGCTACGACTGGAAGAGGATAGCGAGCGATGTATTCCGATTACCTTTGAAGCAACCGATGCATTCCTATGCTTAATTGCTGCGTTGAAACAATGACTACTCCCCTGTGAGTCGCCACAGTGATAAAATATTCTTTGCAATAAAATCTGCAACAAATTTTGGAAATTTTGCTGTACGGTTTTTCACCTGATTTAAACAACGAAATTTTCTCCACATTGCAATGAAGACAATCCATGCGACACCCATATTTTGAAGCACCCGTTGTGATTAGAAGAAACCTTCAGTTTCTAAATTCCACGCTGCATGAAATATCTTGTTCATATGACTGCAACGAGCATCTACATCACTAATGGTTGATAAATTTAAAAGTCATCCACAAAGTGTCAGAATTCAATAAGGGATTTGAGATCTGGATTTTTCAGCGAATTGTTGCACGTTTCCTTCTCTTAGACACAACACGCACATACCCAAACAGATTTCAATCTTTCTCTTAGACACAACACGCACACACCTAAAAATATTTATAAAGACACATATTTAAAAATCAGTCTTAAAGCGACAATCTGTTCTACTACATAAAACCGTAATTAACCCAAGGAAACAAACTGCATTTTGTGTTTGTTGCTGCTCAAATTAGCACCCTCACGAATTTTCTGATCATGGTGACGCAGGGTAATATGATTTGCCTTTCATTTTAGATCAATTCCTTGAAAGCATGGAGGTTGCCGCTGTCTATGGAAGCAAACTTGTCAAATAGACCAATGCCCAATAAGTGATAAGATGCCTTAAGAGCATTTAAACCACCACAATATAGTGAGGGTCAGGAGCTAATTAGTCATGGTGACGCAGGGTAATATGATTTGCCTTTCATTTTAGGTCAATTCCTTGAAAGCATGGAGGTTGTCGCTGTCTATGGAAGCAAACCTGTCAAACAGACCAATGCCCAATAAGTTAATTTAGATCAGGATATGCCAAGCAACACTTAGATATCACCTAACCTTGTTGCTGTCCACAGATAGCAGATCTAATTTATGATAAAAATATGCAGGAAACGCAGGTTTGAAGAATGGAAAAGCAATCCAAGAGCACCAAAATGCACTTAGAACAAATGCCTTGGTTGCTTTTGATAGGGCAATGAATTTAGCATGCAATAACAACCTAACAGAAGTCATATTTATAAATAACAAAGGAATTGGAAATGGGAAAATTGCTGGAAATGGAAAATTTGCTCCGGAGAACAATATAACTTGATAAAGGAAGCACTGGGAAAATAGCTGGAAATGGAAAATTTGCTCTGGAGAACAATATAACTTGATAAAGGAAGCACTGGGAAGCCATTGTAAGCAAGCCATAAAATGAGAATAAGCAAGACAGGTAAAGTTGAAGTGAAGATGATTGTTCTTACCCAACAAAATGACTGTGAAGATGCCTCAGGTATTTACTTCAAGTGAAGATGATTGTTTCGAACAAAATATATATATTAAAACAATACGCTGTTGTAATATACATGTGAAATCATCCCTTAAATATTCTTGCATCATTTCTAAAATCATCTAAACTATAGCAAACACAATAAAAAAAATTCCCATTTTCAAAATTTGTAATGTGAAATAAATCACACTTTCTGAAACCTATTTCAGATCTATCAGCATAAGTATACTATTTAAAAAGTTGGATATAGAAATAAATTTTCCAATCAACAATAATCCATTGATTTTGAATTCGATTACAATATATTTGCCTGTAAGACAGGTACAAAATCTGTTGGCATCTTTTAGAATAAGTAATAAAATTCTTTTATTGCAATAGGCCTGCTATGTAGCCCAGGACTCTCTCGTGGCTATATATAGTGACTTCTATGCAAGCGATTTCACACAATTCTGATATTGACATGGATTACCAAGACTAGTGGATTAACCAAACTACTATATAATTTATGGGTCCACTCTCTATTATGTTCCAACGTTATTTGTTGACGGCGCCGAGAATCTACAGGTCCCACTCAAGGTCGGGAGTTAGGCCTTTCTCCCCATTCCCTCTGTAGCTCAGCTCTAAGGCCCGACCTCTGGCTAATCGGGGTCAGGTTTCTTACTGGTCGGGAGGTCAGGCTTTTCAAGTTCAGTGTAGTTTCTTCCTCTATTATTACCTTCGAAGGAGGCACGGAGGTTGAAAGCACATCGACCTTTGATGCAAACAGCACGCAGTGATCCTTGTGGATATTCCACAACATTTCGGCAGTTTTCCTCATGCTGAGGTTGTCTTATCTGGAAGGACTAGTGCACTGAAACGCCAGTTCCAGAACATTAGATCTGTGTACGGGTAGCTTCCAAAAGGGCGATTAATCTACTTAGAGGGTGAACTAGTGAGAACTTGAGCTTCTTTTCATATGCATAGAGGTTATCCATCTACAATTTGGCCACAGGTTATCCGTCTACAATTTGGCCATAGAAAGGTGGTTTTGTGAGGCTAACACATACACAATCCCAACAAATTGAAGCAGAACATTTAAGTAAACCCTCCAATACAAATAAATTTTGGTAAATGCAATATAGCTTGTTTAATGTAACAGAAGTATGAACCGACAACTTGAAAGTGACAAAATACATGAACATTCAGGACAAAAATAAACAGTATGTGTCGAGGATTTGGTTGGGGTGACCCTTGAGTTCAAAACAAGGGAAACTTCATTTTCTCTCTTGCGGCTTATCAGGGCTGACAGCTCTTTTGAAGAATGCAAAGTTACCATTGGCTCCGACCATTGACTGTAAAACCCTTTAGAAAAAAAATATAAAAAAAAAAGCCCCTTTCGTGTTGACTAATAAGTTTACAGATGGAAAATCCCACCAAATCAGTAATAGAAACCCTAAAGTATTGCAATCAACCTGGAGATTCTAGGGTTCGTCTAGATGAGGGTTGAAACTCCAGTGAACAATGCGACATACTTCTCATACGACCCACCGACGCCTACGAAGGAAGCTTTCCTCTAATAAACAAGAAAAAATTGAAGGAGTCAAAACATCTATGGGAAATCCGTCACAATTAAAGAAAATACCCACACAACCGAAATGATTATTTACTTGAGCAATGTAAAGAAAGGAAGAGTCGAGCGAGACGCATGTACACATTTTGGAATGGGAGCGGCCTTCCTATAACATAAACCCTAAACATCATATTGACGTCACAGTGAAAACACATAGGGTTAACAATTCAAGGATAGTACGTCAAAAATACCTCACCAATCAAAAGCCCGGCCGGAAAAGAAGCCTATGCGCACCATGACACTGATCAGAGGGCAACAGAATCATGAAGGTCGAAAGAAATCAGTAAATGTTGAAAGAGTTGCAGAGCTTAGGACCGAAGCCGTAAGAATTTGAGCTTCTGTTCATAGGCAAAGAGGTTGTCCGTCTGTAATGGAAGGGTAGTATTGTGAGATAGTATTGTGTCTAGATGAGACAGGTGACTACATGCAGCTTGCCACAAAGCTATGCAGTGGACTACATGGATATGTTATGTCTTTGGCATGAGACAAGTGGCATATCAACCGTACTTTGGATAACATCATATTGCCCCAATATTTTTGCTCGGAAGTGGCATATCAACCGTACTTTGGATAACATCATATTGCCCCAATATTTTTGCATCGAACAACGTGAAGGCTGCAATAAGACCCCAATTGTTTTCCGAACCAAAACTTTGCTTAAAAGTTTGTTGAATGAAATTCCGAGCATTAAACTTAGGTTAAAATGCCAAAACGCTGGAAAAAAATCGGTCAAACTATAAACTAATGCTCGGTCAGCGATCGATCGATCGCTAATAGTCCCAGGCAGGGACTAATAATCCACTCTCATTTTTATTTACAAAGAATAAGTTGTTATGGTAAGCTCCAATACCATATTAGAAAAATAAAAGAAAGAGCACAGAACAATTACACACAATACAAATCTCATTTGATATTTTTATGATCACCATAGATATAAATATATAAGATACAAATCACTAACTTCAACACAACTAAATCATTATTACAACTCATACATTAAAAACAAGAACTTCTGGACTAACTCCTTGTAACTCCTAATGACAATTACACATGACATAGAAGCATTACTTCCATACTCTCCACAGACACTTTAAAAATAAATCAAAATAATAACCTCCCTCATTCCACTTTATTTATTTAAATTTTTTCAGAGATTAACACAACTTCAAATGTGAAAATGAACAATTCGGTTTGTTGCAGATATGAAAATAGAGTTAAATATATGACATGAAGAGAAGGGCAAAACTCCAATAAACCTACTTTTAACAACTTCAAATGTGAAAATGAACAATTCCATTTGTTGCAAATATGAAAATGGAGTTAAATATATGACATGAAGAGGAGAGCAACACTCACTAAACCTAATTTTAACCCCCGTTTGTTGCAGATATGAAAATGGAGTTAAATATATGACATGAAGAGGAGGGCAACACTCAGTGAACCTAATTTTAACCCGAAGAAAGAGGAAGTTCATGAATCCTCCAACTTACATGTATATTTTAATTCACTAAGGGCATTGACATTTTCAGTAAAAATTCTACTTTATAGCTATAATTTTCATGTCTTTGTTTAAATTACTTCAAAGTATATAGAAATAACTTTTATTTGAAGTATTTAATCTTTTTTTAATCGTGACTTTTTATTCATAGGGTACGAAGGGGATTACACTCTGCATACATACGTAAAGGTAAGTTTCAAGCTCTGTAGCTTCAGATTTCAAAATTTGTTGAGCCAAAAAGATTGTAATAAAATCTGCAATGGGTTACTGCCTTTTCCAGTGATAAAAACTAGCAATGGCATTGTTATACGAAAGGACTAAACCAACCCGACACATTTGAAGTAATTAATCTTATTAAAAAGGTTAATTATTAATGTGAAGTACTTAATTTTATTAAAATGGTTAATTCTTAAAGGTGGTCACTATTATTTTTTTTGAGTAGCAATTTAGTTAATTTTTTTTGGATTTCAAGGTATTTTAATTAGTTTTTAAGTTATATATTTATTCTAAAAAATAATTTAATTTATTAAAAATTGAAAAAACACAAAATTGTGAAACTTTGTGTACTATTATTAAAAACAAAATAAATTAATAAGTAAATAAATTGATTTCTTTTGTTAAATTGACTGATTTTGTTTTTTTTTCCCATGAAGTAAGAATTTTGCATAAGCTTTTAAAATAATATAAACACAACTTATATATATATAAAAACAGATTTATCCAACTCTTTTTTCTAAGATGTTATTTTACATTATCGTGTTAATAATGCTAGTTATCTTTCTTGACCTTTTATTAGGTGGAAAGATCTACCAAATTATATTTTACCCTAAAATACAATCAAAATATTTAATAATCAATATGTTATGTCAATTATCCAAAACATTTTAAAAATTTAAGAAAGAATGTCAGTGTCTATTTATAGGGTTTCCAATGTTTTTGTTTAACTCCAAATCTACCAAGTTTTGAGAGGATCAAATCTCTTTGCAAAGAAATTTGATAGAGATTTGATCTTTAACTAGCATAGATCCATCTGAACTCCTTTGAGAGGATCAAATATCTTTGCAAATAAATTTGATAGAGATTTGATCCTTAACTCACATATATCCATTTGAACTCCAGATCTACCAAGCTCCCAGAGGATCAATTCTCTTTGCAAAGAAATTTGATAGAGATTTGATCCTTAACTAGCCTAGATCCATCTGAACTCGATGTACCAAGCTCCGAGAGGATCAAATCTATTTGCAAAGAAATTATGGTCACTTGATATGTTGTTAATATTACAACCTAATGTGGTAAAAACATTTCACTCACTTTCAATCATAAATAAAATATTTCAATGTCCACATGACATAATATAATTTCATGTAAACTTTAAAAAGAGATGAAGTGATTAGAAGTAAAAAAAAGTATGGTTAACATGTTTAAACCTTGTACTTTTCAAAAATATTTCAACATGGAATTTAAACTAACCTAGATCCATCTTAACTCCAGATCTATCAAGCGCTGAGAGGGATCAAATCTCTCGAGGTGCAAACCTCTTTTTTGAGTGCAAAACTTGAGGAAAGGTTTGCATCTTGAGAGATTTGATCCCCCTCGGCACTTGATAGATCCGGAGTTAATATGGATCTAGGCTGGTTTCAGTTGTGTGCGGCCAAGAAAATCTAACGAAGATATGATTAATTTTATCAATAATGTGTAAATTCATCTAATATTAATATAATCATTTTGAATATGCTAAATACGTCTCATATTAATATTGTCATTTTAATTTTAAATTTGCTTAGTTACCTTAGTTTATTGAGATGATAAATATTGTTAATAATTTTAATGATGAAATACAAATTTTGAATGTAAATTGACAATGTAATAGTATTGAATGATAGAAAATGTGAACAATACGAATATAGTCAATTACAAACAACCTTCATTGTGATTAATCTCAAATTATTTTCTTCTACTATTCTTATTGTCACCTTTGTTACTTTTGTCATCTTTTCATTTAAATCGTAAACCATTTAAATCTTTAGCTTGAGCTATTGTACTAAACATCATAACTTGGCTCTCTTTCTCTCCAATATTAATAGGTTGAATTATTATAACACAAAAATCAATGTACATTTTCAATATTTTTTTGTCTTACATTGAAATCAATGCACAATGTTAATCCAATCACTTTAAAATTAATGTACCATCATACATGCAGTTACATCAAATTAGAAATCAACATCTACACTGAAATCAATGCATCTAATGCAAGCAATCAAATAAGATTAGAAAACAACATTTACATTGAAATCAATGCATCTAATGTAAGAAATCAAATGGGATTAGAAAACAACATTTAAACTCAAATCAATGCATCTAGTGCACGTAAGCAAATAGGATTATAGACCAACATCTACATTGAAATCAATGCATATAGTGCAAGTAAGCAAATAAGATTATAAACCAACATCTACATTGAAATTAATGCATCTAGTGCAAGCAATCAAATAGGATTAGAAATCACCATCTACATTGAAATCAATGCATTTAGTGCAAGCAATCAAATAGGATTAGAATTCATCTACATTGAAATCAATGCATCTAGTGCAAGCAATCAAATATTATTAGAAATCAACATCTACATTGAAATCAATGCATCTAGTGCAAGCAATCAAATAGGATTAAAAATCACCATCTACACTAAAATCAATGCATTTAGTGCAAACAATCAAATATAATTAGAAATCATCTACATTGAAATCAAACATTTTCTAGCATGAGCACACATGTGCTTCCCATATCTCAAGCACCTTTCTTCCAACTCCCAAATTGAAGGCACGTTGAGGGAGACTATCTTTTCCTTTGACAAGAACTGTTGCTAAAAACTACAAGAACTATTTGAGATTGAGTTACATAGAGAATCAAAATATTTGCATAGAGACATATCATGAGTTCAAGAGTCAGAAGAAGTCACTGGAGCAAAATCCTATGCACTTGTATTGGTTGGAGCAGAGGTATTAAGCTCACATTGAAGGTGGCTTTCCAAGTGAGCCAGATGAGCATCCAAGCTAGCCAAACACGAAAGCTGATATCACAACACCCACTTGATCTCATTCAAGGAAGAAATGATGTCATTATGATCTTCATGCTTTTCTTTGAGGATTTTACACAAAATATCTCATTCACGCAGCTGAAATTAGGGGGTCATGTATTGACTTGGTGGGAGAGCCACACAGAAACCCTGTTGGGTCCCTATAATACTAGTGATTACCCCATTACTATTGTAGTTATACCTCTTATTTATATTGTTGTGCCCCTATTACCCCCATATTGTTATTTCTGTGCCCCATAGAATCCCTCTATTGTTATTTTTGTGGCTTTATATTATTATTGTTAGGTCGGCTAGATTATATTGTGACTCCTTAGACTCCTATATATAGAAAGGAGGTTTTGTCATTTGTATCATCCAAGAATTGTTCATTTATGGAATGTAAAGGAGGTTTCCCCCTTGAAGAGGCTGAATTCTAAGGCGTTGATCTATCTTTTCTTGAGCTAGTTTCATAACATTTGGTATCAGAGCTTTGGATTCTAGGGTTTTGCTGCTCCAAACAAGTCATCGTGGCATTTTCGCTATAACTTTTTTTCTGTGACGTTTCAGAAGTCGCAAAAAAAACCCATTTGAGAATAAATCACGCTGAACCTTGGGTCCAAATTTCAGAGCTTTTCGCGCGATATTTGCGGAGATATGATCTGAGGAAGTTGGTCTTTTTGCAGACTCCTGAATTACATTCAAAACAGGTGACCTAGGGAAAATCGTCATAACTTTCTCTCTACGGATCGGATTGAAATTTCGTAAGAAGGTACAGAAAGAGGACGGACTGTAGTTTCTTGTATGTGTGTTTCAGATTCAAAGGTTGAAACAGTGACTCGTGGCACGTCGTACAAATTAGCTCTACTGAACCAGTCTAAAAGCAAGTCACTGTGGGAGATTTCACATAACTCTTCCTTGGAGAATCCAATTTGGCTCAGACTCGTGGCATTGGAAAGAGGACGCAGAAGGCTACTACAGGTAGCAATTTCAGAACTGGATGATCCGAAATTACAGAGATACATCAGATTCAATATCAGGCTTCTATAAAGTGAAAAAAGGTGTGTAGTTTTTTTTTTTAATTTTTGTGTAAGCTTGGTTTAACGGAATTCAAAGGGCATAGTAAAGCATTATTATCGGTAACTGATGCCCCGAGGAAAGAAAATGCAAACACCTAGTAAGGAACTTGAAAGCTCTAGCATGACTCATGAAGAAGAGGAAGAAATGCTACATGATATATCAAAATTACAAGAACAAGTGCAACAAATGTCACGCTCACAAAAGCTAACAGAAGCTAAGATAAGTGGCGTGGAATCTAAGATAAAGGGCATGGAAGCTAAGATGGATGATTCGAAGACAGATTTGAAGAGAGACATGGCAGATTTGAAGATAGATTTGAAGACAAACATGGAAGAATTGAAGAAGTTGCTACAAGAAAGGGTCACTAATGGTGAAAAGGTAGTAAATGAAACTCATGATGAGAACAAAAGAAATGTTAATCATGATTCCATAGACGCTAATTGATGGCAAGGATTCCGCTACATGGATATTAAAGATGGAGCAATTCTTCGATCTCAATAATGTGCAAAACGCACAAAAGGTACGTATGGCAACTGTATATTTGGAACCAAATCAGTTTGTATGGTATCAATGGCTTTGCTCTCGTAAACAATTTATCACTTGGGCAATTTTTACGGAAGAATTGATAGCACATTATGAAGATACAAAAAGCAACACTTTTTTTAGCCAATTGATAAGTCTCAAACAAAAGGGTTCAGTAATGGAGCACATTGAGGAGTTCCAAAAATTGAACATAAGGGTAAAAGATATTCCAGAGGAGCATAGGATTGATGTGTTCATAGGGTCTTTAAAGGATAATATCCAACATGATGTTCGCCTTTGGGAACCTGATTCATTAGAGAAGGCATTCAGGTTAGCAAGAAAAATGGAAAGCAAAATTATGGCAACCAGGAAGCATACCACTCACAACTATAAAGACGGAAGTGTTGTTGCCCCTAGTCTTCCACAACCTATAAGGTTGACACCACAACAATTGGAAGAAAAAAGAGCAAAAGGGCTTTGTTACAGTTGTGATAGCAAATACACTAAAGGTCATAAGTGTGCTGAGAAGAAATTATTCTACATAGATTGTGAAGAGGAAGAAGAAAAGGAGCAAGAAAGGTCAAAAGAAGAAGATATACTCCAGGAACAAAGCCTAGATGAAGAACAAATAAATCCGACCATATCTTGTAATGCATTGGCGGGAATTACCACTCCTCAAACCATCAAGATAGAAGGACAAATCAAGAAGAAAAAGGTAATAGTGTTGATTGATTCAGGAAGCACCCACAATTTTATTCATTGTAGGGTAGCAAAAGAATTGAATTGCTTCCTATATCCAGCACCAGAGTGTCAAGTGATGATTGCAAATGGAGGAACAATAAATTGCTCTGGAAAGTGCCATAATATCAAGCTATCCATGGGAGAATATGTATTGACTAGCCCAATGCTTTCCATTCCAATGGGAGGTGCTGATGTTGTACTAGGAGTCCAATGGCTACAATCCTTGGGTACAATAGCTTTTAATTTTCAAGAACTTTTCATCAAATTTTCTGCGGAAGGAAAGGAAGTTGAATTAAGGGGTATTGCAGGGAAACCAGGAAAGATAATCAGCTCTAATGGTATGACAAAGCTTCTAAAAAAGGAGCAAAGAGGTGTAATTGCACAATTATGTTCGCTAGATGTTTCCACATTGGAATCATCTATTTCTCCAGATCTCCAAAAAGTCCTGGACAATCATTCCAAGGTATTTGAGACTCCCAAGGGTCTCCCACCTATGCGTGATCATGATCATGCTATTCATCTGATTCCAGGAAGTGTTCCTCCAAACATCAGGCCGTACAGATATCCCTATGTCCAAAAAAGTGAAATTGAACGTATGGTTGCAGAAATGCTAGAGGCTGGTATAATTCAACCGAGTCAAAGTTCTTTCTCAGCTCCAGTAGTATTGGTGCACAAGAAGGATGGATCATGGCGCATGTGTCCAGATTATAGGGAGCTCAACAAGCTCACTATTAAAGATAAGTTCCCCATTCCTGTTATTGATGAATTACTGGATGAATTGCATGGATCAATTTACTTCACCAAGTTGGATCTTCGTTCGGGATATCATCAAATCAGAATGAAGATTGAAGACATTCCGAAAACGACATTTAGAACTCATGAGGGTCATTATGAATTTTTGGTCATGCCTTTTGGCCTTACCAATGCACCTTCAACATTTCAAGGTTTGATGAATTCAATTTTCAAACCATTCCTTAGAAAATTTGTGTTAGTATTTTTTGATGATATACTAATCTACAGCAAGTCTTGGAAGGATCATGTTGAACATGTTGACAGGGTGCTACAACTATTGGAGGAGAAACAATTATATGCAAAAAGATCCAAATGTTTCTTTGGAGTCCAGGAGGTGGAATATTTGGGTCATATTGTATCTCATGAAGGAGTTAAGGTAGACCCTAGCAAAATTAAAGCCATTAAGGAATGGAAAATCCCCACATCCATAAAGCATCTGCGAGGATTTCTTGGGTTGACAGGGTATTATCGCAAGTTTGTTAAGAATTATGGGAGAATAGCAGCACCTCTAACAACATTATTGAAGAAAGATTCATTTTCATGGACTCCGGAAGCAACAAAGGCCTTTGAACATCTTAAAGAGGCAATGTGCCAAGCACCGGTCTTAGCTACACCGGACTTCACAAAAACCTTTATTGTGGAATGTGATGCTTCAGGAAATGGAATTGGTGCTGTTCTAATGCAAGATGAAAGACCCATTGCTTTTGAAAGTCGTCCAATCAAGGGAAAGTTTTTAAGCAAAGCTATTTATGAGAAGGAAATGTTGGCAATACTCCATGCACTTAAGAAATGGCGACCCTACCTAATGGGAAGACACTTCAAGGTAAAAACGGATCATGATAGCCTTAAATACTTTTTAGAACAAAGATTATCCTCTGAAGAGCAACAAAAGTGGGTCACAAAGATGTTGGGTTATGACTTTGAAATCATCTACAAAAAAGGGAAGCAAAATGTGGTGGCAGATGCACTCTCAAGAAAGGATGAGGATGTGGAAGCATTGTTGTGTGCCATTTCTATTATCCAACCAGATTGGATAAACGAAGCGAGGGAGGAATGGAAGAATGACGAAGAAGTGTGGGCACTTATTCGAAAGCTACAACAAGATTCCAGTACTTCTGATACATTTAGCTGGCAAAATGATTCGTTATGGTACAAAGATCGCTTATACCTCTGTAAGAATTCCCAGCTAAAACAAAAGATTCTTATGGAATTGCACACTTCTCCCTTAGGAGGGCACTCAAGATTTTTAAAAACTTACCACAGGGTTAAGAAGGAATTTTTTTGGGATGGCCTTAAATCAGATATTCAAAAGTTTGTGGCGGAATGTTTGGTTTGCCAGCAAAATAAAGTTGAAACAATTAAGACACCGGGTCTATTACAACCTTTATCCATTCCAAGCCAACGTTGGGAGGAGGTTTCAATGGATTTTATCACAGGTTTACCCAAGTCTGAGGGAAAGAGTGTCATCATGGTGGTAGTTGACAGACTTACCAAGTATGCACACTTTTGTGCATTATCACATCCATTTAAAGCCAGTACAGTTTCTACTGCATTTATGGAAACAGTTCAAAAGCTACATGGAAACCCAAAGATTATTGTAAGTGACAGAGATCCCATTTTCACTGGAAATTTTTGGACAGAATTATTTTCTTGTCTTGGTACTCAGTTAGCTCATAGCTCATCTTATCATCCTCAATCTGATGGGCAAACTGAGATAGTAAACAAATGTTTGGAAGGATATCTTCGTTGCTTTGTATCTGATAAACAGACACAATGGGTCAAATGGTTGCCTCTGGCTGAATGGTGGTATAACACTTCCTTCCATACAGCAACAAAAATGACCCCATTTATGGCACTTTATGGGTATCAACCACCATCCATCACATCATATTTAAGAGAAAATTCTAAGGTTCAGGCAGTGGAACATCACATCGAACATCAACAACAAGTCCTCCAACTCTTAAAGGATAACCTCGTGTTGGCACAAAATAGAATGAAACAACAGGCAGATCAACATCGCAGTGAAAGAAGTTTTGATGTAGGTGATTGGGTATTCCTACGGCTACAACCATATAAGCAAATGTCCCTAAAGCAAGCTAAGAAGGATAATAAATTATCACCAAAGTATTATGGTCCGTACAAGGTGTTGCAAAAGATTGGTACTATGGCATACAAATTGGAGCTTCCTGCAGCTTCTCGATTGCACCCAGTTTTCCATGTTTCATGTTTAAAGAAGGTTATAGGTGACAAGCTCCCAATTCAAACAATATTGCCAGAACTTGACGAGGAAGGAAAAATTATATTGGAACCAGAAGCAGTCAAGAAACAAGAAACTTATCCGCTGAAAGAAGAACTTATCCGCTGAAGATTCCACATGGGAGGATGAGAATTTTATGCAGAAGTATCCAGAACTACTCAAGCATTGAGGACAACACTTTTTTGAAGGAGAGGGGCATGTTGGGTCCCTATAATAATAGTGATTACCCCATTACTATTGTAGTTATACCCCTTATTTATATTGTTGTGCCCCTATTACCCCCATATTGTTATTTCTTTGCCCCATAGAATCCCTCTATTGTTATTTTTGTGGCTTTATATTATTATTGTTAGGTCGGCTGGATTATATTGTGACTCCTTAGACTCCTATATATAGAAAGGAGGTTTTTTCATTTGTATCATCCAAGAATTATTCATTTATGTAATGTAAAGGAGGTTGCCCCCTCGAAGAGGCTGAACTCTAAGGCGTTGATCTATCTTTTCTATCTTTTCTTGAGTTGGTTTCATAACAAACCCTGAGGTTGGAGGGAGAAACTCTAGTGACTAAGTGGGAGGATTTCAAAACCCTCATTAAGTCACAATTTTATCCCATTGGGTATGTGGAGGACCAGTGGATCCAATGGCATTACTTCAGGCAAAAGTCAGGCCAAAGTGTGCAGGAGTACATCACAGAACTTAGAAAGATGGCTATAATGTTGGGTATCTCTCCAAAGAACCCATATGTACTCCTCAATTATTTGGGGGGTTTGTACCACCATCTACGTGAGCAAGTGATGTTGTTAAAACCCAAATCGGTGGATGAGGCTTGTGTACAGGAACAATACTCGGAGAACATCGGCTTGAAAAGAGCACAATCAAGTGGATCGAAGCAGAAGGAGCAACAAAAAGATTCTAAGGAGGGGAAGAAGAAGAAAAAATGGGAAAAAGATACAAAGATGACAGTCACAACACACCAATGCAAAGATCCTAGCAACCACTGCAACATTGATGCCCATATAAAGGAGAAGTGTTGGAAGTTGCAACCATAGCTAAACCCGAAGAAAAAGAACAAAAGTAATAAGAAGAAGAATCTCATGGCCACTGATTTGAGCAACCAAGTTGAAAGCAACTCAGACATGGATGAGAAGATTGGTTGTACATTAGTGCAGAAGGAGGTGAATCTGAGTAGCCATCAGCAATAGGAAGAGAAAGAAATGACCAAACTTTTCCATATAAAGATACAGGTCAAGAAGACAAAGATTGATGCTCTATTTGACACAGGATCGCAAGCGAATCTCGTTGCAGCAGAGTTGGTCAAGAAGTTGGGGCTGGAAGTCCGTGATCATCCAAACCTATATCCATTAGGATGGGTAAATAAGGATGCAGAGATGAAGGTAACAAAACCATGAAAAATTAGGTTTTCTATCAGTGCCGAATTTATTGATGAAGTCGATCTAGATGTGGTTCCACTTGGTGTTTGTGGAGTTGTGTTTGGGAGTCCATACATGTACATGTGTGATGTGATATTCATGAAGAGAGCTAACCAATACCGGCTCATCAAGGATGGATAATCATTCATCCTCAACACGCATAAAGGCAAGTTGAAAATTTCACTGGTAAGTGGCAACCAAGCCAAGAAATTGATCAGTTCCAGCAAGAAGTATGTTTTAGTGTTTTTACGATAAAGTCAGTCTGAAGAGGAGTCAATAAGAGGTAAGGCAACTTAGGAGGGGTGTACTAAGAAACAAAAACAATAATTGGAGGAGTTGTTACAGGCATACAAGGATGTGATCCGAGAGCCTAAAGGGCTACCACCTAAGAGAGAAGTGGATAACGAGATCCAGCTATTGCCAGACTCCCCATTGCCAAATATTGGGTTGTATAGGCAATCTGTTATATAAGTAAGTGGTGAAGAAACAATTGTAGCAGTTGCTGGAATGAGGTGTCATTCAACCAAGTACATCAACATGTGGGTCACCCACCATCATTGTTTCAAAGAAGGATGGGACTTGACAGATAGACGATATGTTAGATCAGTATAAATGATCTGTCTAGGATAGACGATCTACTAGATCAGTTGCAACAAGCAAAGTATTTCACCAAGTTGGACTTGAAGCCTGGATATCCCCAAGTTTGAGTCAAAGAAGAAGATACATGGAAGGTTGCCTTCAAAACCATGCAAGGTTTGTATGAGTGGTTAGTTATGACATTTGGCCTATGTAATGCACCAGCTACGTTTATGCGATTAATGAATGATATATTGTGCCCTTTTATAGATTCATTTGTTATTGGTTATTTGGATGATATACTAGTATATTGTGCTACCTGGGAGGAGCATATTTCACATTTGACACAGGCGTTGGAAACATTGAAGAAGCACCAAGATGCTTCTCTGATATTTAAACAATTGCGAAGATTTATTTTTTCACCTTTTTCCTGAGGATGAACCACATTAGTTGGTTCAAAACGTCGACCAAATCTCAAGAATGTGATTAATCTAAAAGACAATACTATAATCCTTGGTGTATCTAGGGTATGTTATCGGTGGAGGAGAGATGAAGATAGATCCTTCCAAGATGGAGGCCATCATGAAATGGTTGATGCCTACTAATGTTTCTGAGACCAGGAGTTTCATTAGAACAACACGATACCTGAGGAAATCCATAGCCTCGTTTTCAATAGTAGAAACACTGCTCCATGCCACAATAGCAAGTGGCAAGAGTTTCCAGTGGGGAAAATGTTAGCAAAAGGCTTTTGAGGAGCTAAAGAAGAAGATTATTCAAGCACCTGTTCTAGCATTACCAAACTGGAAACAGTCTTTTGAAGTGGAGACAGATTGGAGTGGGTATTCTATGGGAGTTGTCTTGATGCAAGGAGGAAGGCCCGTTTCCTACCATTCTAAAGTATTTCATGGGGTAGTTCTTAACTACCCTACCTACGATAAGAAGCTCTACGCCATGGTGCAAGCTGTGGAGAAGTGGAAGCACTATCTGATGGGAAAGGAGACAATTCCACACAGATCTCTAGCCATTACAGTACTTGTAGGCCCAGAGTAAGCTGCAACATACCAGGCATTACAAATGGATGGGGCTTTTACAACAGTTTCATTTGGTGATCAAGTATATGAAGGGAAGCACAAACAAGTTTTCCGATATGCTTTCAAGGCCACCCACATCAAAGATTACAACTTTGGGGACTCTTATGCACATGGATCCATTTACCCATGATACATACAGAGAGGCATATTCAGAAGATGAGGGCTTCAAGGAGGTGTATCATCAGTTGCAAAGTCAGAGTCATGTGCAGAATGGCGACATCACTGTTGACTACCATATCCAAGACGAGTTACTCTATAGGCTAGATAACCTATGTGTTCCTAAAGGTGAGTGATTGCATCTGATCAGAGAGGCTAACACCTCTAAGGTTGCAGGGCACTTTGGTGTAGGGAAGACCATGGATAACTTGCAAAGATATGTGTATTGGCCCAAGATGCAAGAACTTGTAGCTAGGTTCATAAGAGGATGCATGCTTTGTTGTACCAGCAAGCCTAACAACATGAAACAGGGTCTATATCATCCCTTACCTATACCTACTCATCCTTGAGAAAGCATTTCCAGGGACTTTGTGGGAGTTTTACCAACAACCATGAAGGGACATGACTACTAGTTCATGGTAGTTGACAGGTTCAGAAAGATGTGTGTTTTAATGCCATGTAAAAAGACCATCAGCGGACAAGAAGCAATAAAATTATTCTTTGGATAGGTCTGGGTGCACTTTGTGATACCAAGAAGTGTCATTTCAGACAGGGACACAAGATTTCTCAATACATTCTGAACTACATTGTGGGAGAATATAGACACAAAGTTGAAGAGATCGACAACATTCCATCCATAGACAGATGGGAAGACAAAAGTAGTCAACAAGACTTTGGTGGAAATTCTAAGGGGATACAACCAGAAGCATCCAAAGACCTGGGATGAAAATCTGGTATATATACAACATTCTTACAATAGATTAGTCCACACTTCTACAAGAAAGTCCCTATTTGAGACTTGTTTTGGATATTTTCCACCTTCACCTTTGGATATTGCATATGGGCAACAAGGAGTAGTGAGGGAAGATCTTGCAAGAGATGCTTTGAGGGCTAAATTTTTTATAGAGAAGATCCAATAGATCCATCTACAGGTACAAGAAACATTATAGAAGTCGCAGGAGAAATATAAGGCCAGGCATGATCATCACAAAATAAAGAAACCATTCAAGGTGGGAGACAGAGTATGGCTACAATTGAACAAGGAGAGGCTACAGTGGTCTGGTAAGAAAATTAAGGGTCTAAGGTATGGTCCCTTTGAGATACTGGAAAATGTGGGTGATAATGCCTATCGACTCGGTTTAGCACCATATATGTGCATTTACTCAGTTGTGAGTGTAGATAATTTTAAACTATATGAGCCTTCCATGCTAGATCAGGAATAGGAACAGGTCCTACCTTTTATGGAGGATTTGGCTCTAGACGCTTAGGCAGAGTTGCCAGAAGATACAGTTTTGCAGAAGAGGTCCAAAACTACAAGGCATGGGCATCATGACCTTTGGAAGATTGGGTTGAAGGGACAACTTCCAGGCAAAGCTAAATGGTACACCCGAGAGAAGGTGGAGGAAAAATTTCATCACTTCATTTAGTAAAAGATTTTAGGGACCAAAAGCCTCCTAAAATGGGGAGGTGTGATCCGAATTGGATCATTATATTGTTTTTCATCCATCTCGATGCATTTAGAGTGGAAAAAGTGGAGGAATCAGCTCACGGACCGTTTTTACTGGCGAGCCCAGTTTGGCGAAACGAGGTCGTAAACCTTTTGAGAGCGTTTTGAGGCATCAAATGACTTTTTTTGGGGGTAAAACTCTATTTTTTTGACGCAACACGTTTTCATGTTATTCTACACACAAATATATTTCCAATGACACAAGAAGCACGTCAATTAGACTATGTATGCAATAGTTATGCCGCTTAGAAGTTGACCTTCCTGTTTTCACACCTATAGTTCGGGAGGATGCCGCGTCAACCCCCATTATTCATGGAAAAGGGGATAGCCACGTGTTTGTGATGTAAAAGACTCTAGAAGAGTCTATTTTGTAACTCTAGTTAAGAGTTGATGTAGTTAAACTTAACCACTAGTAGGTTATCAGGTTGTGTTATAACTAGGCCACTAGGAGGAAGAGGCATTCCATTCTTTCGAGAGCATTTTGTTCCATAGCTGAGCAAAGATAGTCAGGAGAGATAGGAGGTAGAACACATAGAGAGGATATGTGCACTGTAGTAGCCCACATGCCACATACATTACTTCTTTGTACCTGTACCCATATTGTCAGACAGAGAAAGAGAGTGAAGCGACCTCACCTTCTAGCTAGGTTTTCTCCCGAAAGGGTTTCCCAAAGAAAATATCTTGTGTCATGTATGTGTGTGTGTGCTTATTTTTTTGTTCTCTATTTTTCTGCATAATTTCCATTCACATGCATGCACTAATTACAATTAAATCTATAGATCTTAAAGTTTAATAAACTGTAATAGTGTAGAATTTTCAGAGTTTTAATATAATATTACTAGATCTATTGTGACGAACTGTCCAGTGGAATATCCATGACAGTTTATGGATCAAACCCAATTGGCTACCTCCTCCAGAATTTTAGGGTTGGAATGTGCCTGATAGTCATCAATGTTGAGGGGTTCAAGTTGGTAGGCTTATTCGTGAATATTAGAAGGTGCAGTAGAGCGGAATATAGCAATGGCTTCCTAGGCCTGGGCCTGGGCATGCAGTCACCATTATGGTCCTCTACGACTAGATCCCTTGCGGCTACGCATATGTTTCCAGGGAATTTTTCACCAACAAGAATGAAGCTTGATGAGGTTACTAAACCCCAACAAACCCAAACTGAGGGGATTGAGTCTAAACTAGTCGAGACAGATGAAAGGCCAGAAGATATAAGCAATACAGTCTAGATGGAGCCAACACAAATAAAAAGGCCAATAAGCCACATGTGCAAAACCCCAATGCGTAAGACACAATGAACCACGTCAAAATTAACAGGAAATACCCAAACTTGAACCACATAGACTCATAGTAATAACAACAGATAATAGGGGTCAAGAGAAAATTTTGTAACCGGAAAGCACTAACCCATTTTGCTAGAGTTGATAGGGTTTAAAACACAGAGTGTAGGGTAGTGACGCCGACAACTTTCCTCTTCATCTCTAGTGAAATTCATAGAGTTACAAGGCACATAATCTTTGTAAGCCCAATTACTGGCTTTGGTCCATAATCCAACATCCCAAGCAAGAAACTATTCCTACCAGACACAAAAGTCGAACTGCCTAGCATGCAATATTAGGTCACTACCACTACTTCACCAGAGGCAAGTGACCCGTTCTCAAAAAAAGGCTAAGAATCATGCCATTGCTATGTAGAATTTCCTCCGTGCATAGGCTCGATACCATCACATATCTAAGAAAATCATCGCACCAGTGGTAGGGAAGGAGTCTAGGCACACCATAAATTTCAAAGAGTAATGATATGCTTCACATGACAAGAGAACACTGGGAAGCTTAACATCATAGTGAATGAAGAATAAACTTGCATGCATTATGCATGGGGTAGGATGACCATGCCAGCCCCCTCTTAAATACATTGGGAGGTAATAGGGTGCCCCCCAACCTCCATTACCACGTTGCCAATCACCCCATTTAAGGGGCTAATATATTAATTATTATTATTATTTTCAAAGAAACATATAAAGAGTTTTCTATTAAAAGAGGAAAATTTTAGAATATCGGCCAGAAACCCTACAAAATTCATCTAACTCCATCGAAACTATGGATTTTGAAGTCCAACACACATGTAGTCTAAGCTTGTGACATATTCTCCTTGTAACTCTAAAGATATGTCTAATATATCCTAATGAAAGAGCTTAAAAGCAACCTATATCTACATTGCATATAAAACAAAATTTAAAAAAACGATGCTAAGCATCAAAACTAAGAAACTTGGGTTACCAGGAGATTGGGCCAACCTTCCTTACTTTTTCACTACCTCCTCCTATGACGTGGGGTCTTTTGGAGAAATTTACGGCATGGCAATGAACAACTCCTCCATTTCCTCTAGCTTGTGTGAATTGTTGTTATCTCCATCCTTAATTCATGTTGAAGTTGATTATCTTGGCCTACATGAGCTCAAATTACGAATTGGCAATAATTTGTAAAGAATTATATGCCTTCTCCTCCACTTCTTGCCTTAGTTAATACCCCAATTGCATGCCTTCCATCGTAGCTAGGACCTTATCCATAATTGAATTGATGTCCATTGATTCAAACTCACGAGAAGGAGAGCCTTCAATGTTCATGGCATATGTATTTGACGTCAATACCAACTTATAGAAGTAGACTCTGGAATGGATAAAGTGAGAAGAACTTACACAACATGATGACTGAAGGGGGTATTAATACCTGAATTCCATATGTGAATCTGGTAGATCTCGCCACTATAACAAACAATATCAACTATGGTTACCAATGCCTCCTCCGTTGAATGTAGACCTCGGAGATATCAGATGAAACCACTTGCTACGACAATCATCTAAATGAGACTCTGATTGAATTCAAATTAATTGATTTGACTTTTTATTTCTAATTAACCTCTACCCAACACCGGACTTAAGACAAGCCATGCAGAGCATGAGTGAGATCGTTGTCCAAGTGGTGATGGAGAAATGACAGGTGTATGCCCTGAGAGATAATCAAGGTATATCCTTAAGTATTGGCTGCCAAATCATTCTGAGCCTCAAGTCCTAAGACCTTAAGTGTTGTCTTATCCCATGCTTCATAATAAATTCAAAATTCCTCTTTGTTAATTGTTCATAAATTATAATCATTGATGCCATCATGCAAATATTTTTTTTCTCCATAAGACTGCGCTAATTTATATTACAAAAAACCAAAATTACATCCAATTTTACAAAAGGGTCGTGGCCTCGCATCTCCACAGAGATTTTCCCATGATTAGCCATGCAGAGCAACACTGGTGCAAAAAGGGACCAGTTTCTTCCATCCGACATAACCAACATTTAAATCGACACAATAGGCTTTTGAGCCAACACAGTGGACATATAACTTGACACGATGGACCCATAACTTGACATAGTTGACACGTAGACTGACATTGTAGACACATAAACCTTCACGGTGGACATTGACCCCATAACAGACAAACAAAGTAAGCAGAAAGAGATGGACCGAGAGTAGCGTTCCTGGCCGTGAGAACAGAGAGGCTTCTGAGCTAATCCTCATCCGTAGTGTGAGGCTCATCCGTCGCTAAACCTTTGAGCTTCTTATCTTCCTCCGCGTCTGGGCGCATCATCCTCTGAGCCGGCTCACTGGGGCCGGCCTCTTCAGCTTGAGTGGGTCGCCTCATATCAACTCTGGGAACCTGCATATCCACCCTTGGCACTGTCAGGTCGTCCCTTGGCCCCCGGAGGTCGCTGCAATGCTCCACAGTGACTGAAACGATGAGCGTATTATTCTCCAGCGTGCAGGGGATGCGATATCTGACGGCTGGATGCTCCCTGTGACCGCAATCCAGGATTTCTCCCCTACCTCTTTCATTTCTACGGCCAACTGTTCTGCTCGGACTTCTGTTCTGCTCAGAAGTAATGTCCACAGAGGAGGAGGTCTGAGTAGCAGAGCGACCCCTAGAACTGCCGCGTCGACTGCTCATCCTGAGCCTCTCAATTGGTATCCTTCGACTGCCTCCCGTAACAGTTTCCCTCTGAGAAAGCTTACACCTTGCCAGAGAATGTTCTGTCTCTGCCAGAATTTGCTCAAGCCGCTTGGAAGAATGCGGGAATGCAACATGGGGTTCGAACTTGTTGAGCTCCATTCTCCCTGTCCGATGCTGCGCATTGAATGGCGCCTGAACCAGACTTGACATCCCAAGAAAATCTCCTTCCGCATTGAATGGCGCTTGAGCCAGACTTAACCTCCCGATGGCTTCACCCTCCGTCACAGTAAATGCATCAGCGTGCTGGTATATGGTGGCTCGTCCGGGCTGACAGCTGCCCATGTGACGAGCCACCTGCCGCTCATACGTCAAAGACACCTGCATCCGGGGGCCATCATCCAAATATTAATTCTCATGGAAAAGGGGAATTAATTATTTGGCTATGGTTAAGTTCCAATATTCCTTGTGGCATCCTTAATCCTTTATTTGCTAAGACATATGCTAAGGAATTTAAATTCATTAACACATGCATACTTTTAACCTTTTCAAAAGGTTGAAGTTGGAGTAGAATCCTTGCCTCTATTGAAGAGGAGGGCTCTTTAGAGTTACATAACATATGCTCTTCCCTCATTGTAGTTAGAATTTCACGGTATATTTACTTTTAGTTGTACTCATTTTGCAAATACTTTGGCAAACTAAAGATGCAATTGAGGACAAGAACATTGATTATATAGACAACTATTACCAAACGAATATGATATATTCGAGTCATACTAGTGGTTACAATTAAGAAATGGAAAGATTTACCTCCTCGTGTTTGGTTTGTTACGATTTTATATTTAAGTTAAGAAAGTTTTTTTTATATGAAGATTTATTTTTAAATCAACGTGACGAAGTGGCAGAGAAATTCATCAAATAAGATAAAACTTAGAGAAACACAATATATACAAAATGGTTCTGCAGATTGAATCAAGTTCCTATGAAATGGAAATTATATATATATATATATATATAGAGACCATGTGTGTTGCGCTTTTTGTTAATGGCAGTGTTAATCCAACGCTCTCGTGTGTGCCATGGCATGTGCTTAAATCTAGCGATGTGTCTGTTTACTAACACTTGCGGGTTTTGGTGTAACGGCAATCGTGTCTCCAACAAGTGGTATTAGAGCCAAAGGTCTCGAGTTCGAAACACACATGGCTCGCGTTGAGGGGGGAAATTTTTGCGCTCCCCGTTAATGGCGGTGTTAATCCAACGCTCCCATGTGTTTCGTGGCATGTGCTTAAATCTAGTGATGTGTCTGTTTACTAACACCTGCGGGTTTTGGTGTAACGACAATCGTGACTCCAACAACGTGCATATGACTTGACTTTTGTATTTGCAAGTTTGAAAGAATTTTAAATGAACAAACATAATGAATTTATCGTTTGAATCAAATCAATAAAGAATCAATTTTCTACATTGTTATTTTTTTTAGATTTGATATATATATATATAGATTTGATATTTTAATTTTTAATATATATGAGAGGTAATATACAATTTGAATTTTCCATTTACAAGTCTGAATGAATTTAAATGGATGGGCATAAAGGCTTTGCAAATTGAAGTAAAATTCACTCTTTTCAGGTGATCAAACACATTAAAGGTAATAAGTATATAGTTGATATTTGAGCCTACATAACATTACTCTACGATTTTTCTTTGCTCCTTTAACATTTAGATATCCATTCAAAATGACCTTAACCGACTACACTTTGTATATCTAGCATTCGATAACACTGTAATATGTTTTTCATCAAATAATTGTAATTGTTTCATCTTGAAAGAAAAATGAATTGCTATCGTTGTCGACAAAGCGTCATCATGAAGACCAATCTTCAAGTAAAAAATTAGTTGAATTTAAATGTTTTGAAATACAAAGAATAAGAATTAATTTTAGATTTTGAAAATATTTTGAAAACTAAAAGAAAAAAAAGCGATTGTGTATTAAATTCCAAAAGATGTCCCAATTTTATATGGATGACTTTTCCTTTTATATTTTTTTAAAGTGAAAATCAAGTTATCATTTTTTTTAAACGGTGGCATTAGCGAGTACTAAGAACCATCATTGCAGGGCCGAAGGTGAAAAGTAGAGGGATGATTTTACCTTTCTGACCATTGTCATTGGCATTCCACACTGTCCACTACTATGTAGATATCCCTGCAATATGTTCTCTTAGCCACCGTATTCATTATTAGGTTCAAAGATAATTTAAAAAGGGATTTTTCTTTATTAATTTGATATTAAGCGAAAGTTATATGTACAACATTTATTACACTCATGAGTGTATAATTATTTAAAGGCACAACAGTTGTGAATTGAAATGAAATGCAATTGCCCGATACATGCACAAGGGTTGTTCTTTATGTGCAGTGAGACCATGAGTTCGAATATTGTTGGCAATGCTCATTGAGATTGATAACACAAAGGAGTGTTGGAAGAGACTAGAAAATGCACCAGTTGTTGCATTGGAGGTGTGTGATCAGTTCAACAAAGTAACCTCTGAATAACTGAGTGCATGGGAAGAATTCCTTAAGAAAAAGAGAATAAGTAGCGACCATTGCTAAAGTCGAGTCAGGCTCTTGGCAAATTTAATAAAAATAAATAAAATTGGATAGTTTTCTGACCCGACTAGTCGGAGGTCGAGATTGAGTCTAATATGACAGTTCGTGAGAGGAGATTAGCTCTGACTCCTCGACCCTACCGATATAAGTAATGCATGTTGACGACATGTTCCAATGTTGAGATTTGTTTTATCGCAATAGTTTAGAATATCTTATCTGAATTGGGACAGATTAGTAATGCTGTGCTAATTCCCCTCACCAGAATAAAAAAATGTGCTTGAGGTTTGACTCCAAAATAGCAAGTAAAAGCATGAATTTTATGTGTTTTTACTTAAGTTAGTTTCTGTTGACCTAGGTTGTCATTGATGTCAATATGGAAATATTCTAGATACTAGATGATCCATGAAGGGGAAGCAGAGCAGATACATGAAGGGGAAGCAGAGTAGACCCATGAAGAGATAAGAGAAAGGCCATTAGGATAGCCAAGCCATTAGCAAGAGAGGCATATCGGAAAAGGCAGAAGCCATCAAGGTATGAAGGTATCAAGAGGAGGTCATTGAAAGACATTGCAAAGCCAAAGGAAGACATTGGAGCAAGAGGAGCCATATCGGAGGAACATCACATGTAATACATGCCCAAGAAGAACCGAGAGGAGTTAGCATATCGGAGGAGCAAAGCAGAGCTATCAGAGGAGCAAAACAGAGCTATCGAAGCTATCGGAGCTACCAGAGCCATATTGGGAGTAATGTATGCCAAAGAAGGACTATCGGGAGCAATGGATGCCAAAGAAGAACTATCGGGGGTAATCTATGCCATTGATGCCAAAGAGCGGAATACATATATATATGCGGAAGAGTTAAAGGAGGTGGAAGAGTTAAAAGAGGCAGAAAACATATAGAGGTAGAAAACATATACATATATGCAATATACACTATCGAAGACGTAAATAGCGATATATTGGAATACACTATTGGAGGCAGCAAATATACATATATCGGAGTATAGAGGCGGAGTATATACATGTGCGGACTCGACACTATATCTGTCCGACTGTATAAACAAATGAAGTACGCTTTCAGTGTATTACATGGTTTTCCAGTATATTTCATATATTTGCACTTATTATATAATTGTTATATGTTGCGGACCCGCTGCAACATGTAACAACCTCGAAATGAAAACATGTAATTAATTAGATTAATCATACGATTTATAATCAACACGTAATTTATCAACTAATTAACATTAAATTTCAAAAGATACGAATAGAGACAACTTACCTGGGGATTGCTAGATGAATTCTTCTGCTAACTGAAACAAAGTCTTGGGGACGACTCTCCACCCAAACGTAGGCTCAGTTGCATAAAATCTTGCTACCAATGGCCACCCTCGAGCCCTCAATCAATGTACTACTGCCAGGGATCCTTTGTCTCATAACACTATTCTCCCAAGAGAATGGATGATGGAATCATGGAATGATGGAATGCCTTTCATCTTCCTCCCCATCTATTAAATAGAGCAAACATTGGAAGGGAAACCACATGCACACACTCCATGTGTCCATATGCAACTTTACTGCTTTCTTGTTTTATTCTTTTGTTTTTTACTTTTTGATAGCTTCACTGATTTTTACTGCTTTCTTGTTTTATTCTTATTTATATTTATTTAGAGCATGTAATTAATTTATTATTATTTATTATTTATTTAATATTACTATTTTTTATTGTTTATTATTTATTTAATATTGTAGTATATTATTTATTATTTATTATTAAGGGACATTACATACTCCCCCACTTTAAGGAAATTTGTCCTGAAGTTAAGTTTTTATTATTTATTATTTATTATTAAGGGACATTACATTTATTTTGTTATTTATTACTTCATGTAACAGTCTCGACACCCTCTGCTAAACTAGTATAACCAGCGGGCATCGAAAGTTTCACAACACCCGGGAAATCCCAAGGAATCTCTGTCCTTTTTCCCACTTTCAGAACCAGGCATAAGCCTCCCCGGTCTGTATCCTAGTCCAAGGCTGGCCCTAAGGCTCGTGCCTGACTCAGACCTCATTTTCCCCAAGGCAAGCATCCGGTACAATGCTCAATGTCTCCGGGCATCTCGCAAGGTTGGCCCACTCCCTCCACAACTCACTAAGGCGCACAACCCCAGGCATCGAAGTCCTTACACCCCCACCAAACTTCGACATCCCAATACAATACTAGGCACCTAGCTTTCAATATCAGGCACTTGGCCTCCTCAAGATGGTCCCATAGCCCTCAAGAGCTATCCATTAAGAGCTATACAAGACAAAGGAACCACTGGCATATGTAGTGTTGATTGAGTTTGTCCCCAGCCCATATGGTGTTACTTATTCTCCCTCGTGCGTATGGGCTCGCACGAGATCATCAAATAAACCGGCCCTCTCGGCCCATTTGTGGAGTCCTGTCAATCATCACACCTCAATATTCAACCAATGCATTAGCTATACCATCATAGTATCATAGAAAATAATCCACATGCCAAGTCTTGCATGTCATTATGAGAACATTCATCATTGTTAATCGCAACATTATGAATAATAATGAATTGCATGCTCATAAATGTCCTAAATTTGTACGCAACTATCACAGGCTTCACCTCATGAAATACCATCATAAGTTATAACATCAACATATTTGCATGACTTCACATAATAAATGAACCACATGTCAATAAGCCTCATATTATAGCATCATAATTCTTATGGCACGTTATGCATATCATATCCATCATGAGTATTCAACATTAAATACCTATGAATATGTCAATATACCTCGATATAACATCATAATGCCTATGCATATCATCATCATAAGGATACATCATCACTATAAGAACCACATGTGCATCATTATCCTCCTACCATTATATCATGAAACCTCATGTAACATTATACTCAACATCATAACAGTTAATTAAACTAAAATGAAATCATAGTGTATGATTTAGATGTATCATAATGTTTAAACAATAAAACATGATTTAGATGCTCCATAAAAGTATATGTCTTAGCTAAGTAAGCACTCCTAATTAGTTCACCACATCTTAATCATCAAGGATTCGTTGTAGTATAGTGGTAACTATTCCCACCTGTCCCGTGGGTGACCTGGGTTCGATCCCCGGCAAGGACCATTCGTTGTCATCTTTAGAAGATCATATTCAGAGAGTTGTGTTCTTGCAATAATAGACAAGAGAAATTCCAAGCAAACTGCTATCGCTAAAGGACAATGACAACAACAATCCAACCCAAATAAATAGTGAATAATATGATCAGCATTCAAGGATTGTTATCTCTGTGTTTTTAGATCAGATTGAAACCATAAAATAATGAACAGATGCAAGTGAACATAGTCAACAATTTTGCCACATAAACAACGATCATCTAAAGGTAATAAGATATCAAAGTTTATGCCATTGTGAATTGGAACATATTTCACTATTTTAGAGCACTTCAAATGGTGACAATATTATAAATGTCAACATCAATTATCCAAATACTTCAAGCACTAT
This sequence comes from Pinus tabuliformis, assembly GCA_031772625.1. Classification (NCBI taxonomy): domain Eukaryota; kingdom Viridiplantae; phylum Streptophyta; class Pinopsida; order Pinales; family Pinaceae; genus Pinus; species Pinus tabuliformis. The sequence goes on from CM062818.1 coordinate 1,619,279,787, forward strand.
GTAAACTGTGTTGTAAAATGAACCGGTGGTGAGTAGTTAAGAAAATACACCAACATTAAAGATTTGTTCCTCCACAAAAACATGCCAGTATACCATATCAATAGTGCTAATTTTTTTTAGGGAAAATGCCATCCAATGTGGATCGAATCATGTCAGTTGGCGTATTGTTCAATCACAAGAAATGAATGTTTAGGATGTGAAATTCAGTTGTTTACAATGTTCAGAAATGACCATCATTCAAGATATGTTTAACATCATAGCATGGTATCACAGGATTCTCAAGGCAAAATTCATGTGAAAATAAGCTGATAGATAGAAAATATACCGATCTTTCAGAGAATTATACATCGTCAATTATGGGTAGATTATCACCATCCACAAGTTTATTAAGTGTGACCATAACTAGGGAGAAATAATTCAGAATTTATAGCCCATGAGGATGTAGGAAAGCATGCACCTCAACTACCCTTTTAATAATTCACAAATAAAACCAAATCATTCACAAAAAACTCTCGGACAGTGATTCAGCAGGCCTAAGCAAATTTGGTGGGTGACGTTAGGCTCAGGAAGCAGGACATCCAGATGAAATCTACATCAATCCACAATATTAATATGTGAAAAGTGTGTTCAACGTGAAAACATCTCTAGGATTGTGAGAATAAACTATATGACCTTGACCTTTTTTCTATTCCTTAGACTTAGATGTTGCAGTCCTTAAAGAAACAAACAGTCACTTGAACCAATCAATTGTTAGCATCCATTAAAAGGTCATTCAAGCATTATAGGGTTTGTTTGATTCTTAATGGTGTTTGGATGGAAGATGTTGCTGAAAAGTATGAGTTAGAAATAAATTACTGAGTTCAATGAGGAACAAGACCAATATTCACCATATTTTTTCCAAACTTGAATAACAGTAACTCACTTGAAATGACAGCAGACTATGCATCCTAGACTTATCTTATTTGATAGAGGGTAGATCCGAAAATGAGTAAAAAAAAAAGATCTACCCTAGCCTGTGCCAAATTTAATTGGTTTGTCATGAAAGGACTAGTTAGCAACGATATAAATCAAAGTTTTATAAGATATAACAGTTTAAATAAACTGAGATCCGACAACCTAGTCAGATAAAATGGAGCAATGAAACCATTAAATTGCTCAATAAAGAGTGAAAACAAATTTAAAATTTAGTGAGAGTAAGGAAACAAGGAAACAGCTGAAAGAGAACTCAAGAAAATTCGTGCTCATTTATTTAGCATCTACGTAAAACTATTTGTTCCTCTATAAATTGTTTGCAAAGTTAAATGGCGCCAGGTCTCAAATGGTCATAAGGGTGAACTATTTAACTCAGTTAATTACGAAACTGTGTTTGGGTTTCTACATCAGTAATGAGAGATCAGTTACATAGACACCACGAAACTCTATTTAAAGAACCGATTTCAGTTGAAGAAAATACATGCAACCAGAGAATGAAATAACAACAATAAATTAATTCTAATGCAAATCAGACATTTAATCAAACAAACTATTCCAAATCTGTACGATTTTGCCACTGAGACTAAAATATACCAACATGTGGTTTATATATATACTGCAATTTGTTTACTTAATGCATATCCTCAAGGTACCAATTACTTTTTTTTAATAATCATTTACTGTTCTTTTAACTAGGAAGTTGACTATTTACCTAGGGTTATAGTCATCATCGTTAAATTTCAAGGGGTGACATCCTCAAAGCAATGTTGACCAATTAAACTATTGATATTCCCAAAGGACTATGAGAGTTCAATCACATATATTTTCAATCATATGAATTACATCTATATCTTTATAAAAAGGACACTCCCAACCGTAAATGATAACCCAAAATTACACATATGTATACCCTTGCGAGCTCAAACTCTTACATCAATTCCATAAAATATAAGATGCTGGAAACTAGGATACAACATAGGCACATGATCACATTATTGCAACCAACCCATAAATAAATATAGTGAGAATTATTGAAATAATCAACAAATTATATTTTAGATGACGTACAGTAGATCAACACCATGAGAAAGCTTGATACCTCTATAATCAATTTGATGAATCAAGTCATAATTGACCAATCATCAAAACTCACATAATTCAATAAGGGACACCACATTGTTAGTTATTCTAAAACTAATTTCATGAAGGTCCAGAAAATTCTCGCTCGATCAATGTAAATTTAATATATTAGTGTCAACAACATTAATAACTAGACCCAAGGAAACCCAAACGGTAAATAAAATTGACATCTTAACTTAATAGACAAGTATACATTAGGTGAGAAATCAATATTTTTAATTAGAATTAAAACATGAAAAGACAAACATTTCATCTTTATTTTTCCCTATCTTTCTTAACAATAATAATAAGTTCCACAATAGAGATCAAACCACAATTTATTTTCCATTCATCCAAATTTATTTATTACAATACTTAAACCATAAGTTATCAATAACCACTAATTTTATAGTATTCTAAATATTTTCAAAACTAATTAAAACAAATATTTATAATAATTCACTAATACCTACACAAATAATACACAAACACTTATATTTATCTCTACATGAATGCATTAAAATTAATATTTTTACATTTAATATAATTAATTATATTATTTTAAATATAATTAATTAAAATAACTAATTATAATTATAAGTGCAACCCCCATGAGTTTAATCATGTGGTGGGTGTGGCCTTGGTTATGGAATGATGAGTTCCATGCTTGATAGGCTTGGTCGTTGGAGAGGTTAAAGATTGTGCTACAAGTCCAATATTCTTTCTCTATTGCTAGATCTCCTCTCTCCTCACACAGAGATGTGGGAGAGGTTTAAAACGAAAAAGGAATCCCAAAAATTTAAAAACTTAAAGCTATTAACCATTCCTAACCAACAAACCAGTTAAAAATAGCCATAACCATTCCTAACCAACAAGCCAGTTAAAAATAGCTTCTTCAACTTGTTGATAGCACTATGTTTTGGCCATTCGAAGCTAGGAGCCAGAGGTTTTATTAAAACTCTGAATACATTCCAACCATGCTGTCAACTGACTCTTTTTTCAAGAATAGTAAGAAAGAAGTCTTCAACAAAATGCCCATTCACCATCTCATCACTATTAGGCCTTAAAAGGGGCATATTGTTTATGCACCCTTAGACATTCTCAGTCTATCTTGCAAGAGATGAATGGTCTTTCTCAAGATAAAGCAATGGCAACTCGGATAAACCACTATCACTTCGGGTTTTCCTCCCTCTACTTAAGGTGAATCTAATCACCACTAGGGGTTTCCCCAAATAACACTCTTAAATGGCATTTCAGTTTGTATCTGTGCTGCAGGGAAATACCCTGTTTTCGGCAGACACATGATAGCTCTCAATGTAATATAGGTATAATGTACTGGAATCTCCTTCTCATGGATAGCCAAATCCATAAACTAATGAGTTTGTTACTAATCATCAAACTATTGCTTCCATCATGCAAATGGAGTTATTAACAAAACAAAGCACATATTTTTAGACAACAATATAGCAGAGGAAGCTCTGAAATTAGCGTGTTTACTAAATACATGGGCAACATTCAAATAGGGCAGCAAGAAGATAGAGTCACAAATCTAAAACAGAATTGAAATGTATTTTCTTTGAATTTGAAGAAATCACCCAGGTATAAAAAATGGTCCTAGTTCAAATTTTGGTTATTTATTTATGTAAACACCAATGCAACCAAATACATAATCCTTTGACAAGCGTTGATGGCCAGTATAATGTTCAGAAGTCAAATTCTGAGGCAATTTCAAAGTGGTGAAAGTGATTCAAGAATCAAAGGCAAAGCTTCCCACTTGCTATCTCAACTCTAAAATCATCATACAGCTGAAAATTTTTGTTCATACATTTTATCAAATAGTCTATATGCATTCATCATGACGGGATAGTCACGGTGATTTCACTAATCTGAAATAATGTGAAAATATAATCCAAATGAAGATATGCCTAGGGATTTGTTATGATTTGTCAATGTTAATGCCCTTACCAAGACTCATGCTACAACTGACATATTTTTCAGATTTATTAAAATACTCTAAGAAATTCAAAAACTGTTGTGACACATAGTGATGGAACTGTAAACTTTTAGGCACAGAAAATAGGCATTCCAGCTTACAAATTTGAGTCTAAACCTGCATATAAAGTGGGCATTCTAGCCTACAAATTTGAGCCTAGCTGTTAAGTAGATACAGAGTTTTCAAGAACACATTTCATCAAACAGTGAGCATGCTACGTCAAAATCAGTTATTCCTCCAATGTTTCAGCTTGAAAATCAGAGTTTAACTTTACATACCCATGTTGTGGCAATTCATGATGAATTTAGGAGTGACCCCACCCTGAATTCACCAATTTAATTCTAGAAGGCAAAGGATATGAGAAAGTCTGATCAGATGCCAAAAAATATTATTACGAACTGCTAATAGCACATACGATCTGAATTATCCACGCACAATGAAGTGAACCGGGTCCAAAGAGGCATCAATTCAAACGGAAAATAATTGACAAAGCCATTCAAATGCAACAAAATGTGCACATGTGAGTCAAATGAGTACGACATAGAAACGCCCTAAATTTAAACCGATACTCATCGGCGGATTTTATGCCAAGGAAAATTCCAAGAACGATGCTAGATTTCCGACTTTAAAATAAACCTAAATTTATCAGATGGATTATTGCAGTATATCAAAAACCAAAACGTCAATGAATTCAAAAAAAAAGTTGGACAAATGCTACACTCATACCTTGCTTCTTAAATTTTATGGTGCAAATGAAAATTGAAAGGGGCATCCATTGGGTAATTCAAACAATGTACAAGCTAATAAGGTTTGAGATAATGGGGTATACTAGAAAAACTTAGTCCTGGATCACTCGGTCCAATATGTTGTTGGAGATGGGTTTTACGGTTCTACAACCCTGGTTTCTCTTAGAGATTCTTCCACCCTGAGTTCTCCAGATTTTCTGCACCAAGATCTCAAATCTCGTGCAAGGTTGACTGTCACACTTCATTTACAGGTAACCAATGTGTTTTTCTTTTAAATTTGTTCAATTTGTCATTCATTTAGGCAAAACATTGTTCATAAATTTCACCGTCTCTGAATCCCAAAACAGCAGAATATCTGCAACAGCTCTGCGCAATTTGGTCAATTCCAGGCAGAAGTTCTGCTCTCCCTACAATTCTGCTGTTTCTTTCAAATAAACAGCGAAATTTCCAAAATCAGCAGCATCCCTGAGAATTCCACTTGAAATCTACCAAAACGAGCATCTAACGCTTTGATTTTTTTACCGAAAATCAACAAAACCCAAATGGATCATCTGGGACACTGAATAATAATAAAAATTGAAATGCACAACCCAGCACGTGATACAGTATCTCAATAACAACTTATTTGAATTTTTAAGAAGTAGAAAAACAAAGAGGTTATCTGGCACGTTATTGCATTTATGCTTTGTAATTGAACATTCGGAAAACCAAATGGATCATACATCACAGCTTTACAATTAAGATTCAATTCAAACGTTTCATAACTGTGGATACAAATGGATTGTTTTGCACACTACAACAATTTATATATATCTAAATTTTCCAAGTAAAAATCCAAATGGGTAATCAAACAGAGATACAATTATTTGAATTATACAATCTTAATAGATGAACCAAACCTGTTGTGTTAAACTGCCCTAATATAATCAATCTACAGTCTTTGATAGAATTCCTGCATGTGCAGATCATGCACTTTTGGCAGAATTGAGGATAGAGCCAAAGCCAAAGAGGGACAATGAGAAAATTTGTAGCCGCAACTTGCAGAGCCGCATTATGTGAGTGATAAGTCACAACTAGAGAATCATTAAGATGTGACTGTAATTAATTATTATTATTATTATTTTTAAATCATTTAGATTGAAGTTTTCTACATTAAAATGTCTATAGGCCCTAAGTGTTGAACCTAAGCTCTGATACCATATGTAATAGCCCTGGAATAAAAACATGTAATTAATTAGATTAATCATACGATTTATAATCAACACGTAATTTATCAACTAATTAACATTAAATTTCAAAAGATACGAGTAGAGACAACTTACCTGGGGAACGCTAGTTGAATTCTTCTGCTAACTGCAACAAAGTCTTGGGGACGACTCTCCACCCAACCATAGGCTCAGTTGCACAAAATCTTGCTACAACTCGCTACCCCCGAGCCCTCAATCAACGTACCATTGCCAGGGATCCTTTGTCTCATAACACTATTCTCCCAAGAGAATGGATGATAGAATCATGGAATCATGGAATGCCTCTCATCTTCCTCCCCATCTATTAAATAGAGCAAACATTGGAAGGGGAACCACATGCACACACTCCATGTGTCCACTTGCAACTTTACTTCTTTCTTGTTTTATTCTTTTGTTTTTTACTTTTTGATAGCTTTACTGATTTTTACTGCTTTCTTGTTTTATTCTTATTTATATTTATTTAGAGCATATAATTAATTTATTAATTTATTATTTATTTACTATTACTATTTTTTTATTGTTTATTATTTATTTAATATTATATTATATTATTTATTATTTATTATTAAGGGACATTACACAACATTATGAAAGGCTTTATTGGCATATCACATCCACCCATCAGAACTCACATATCGCAATATACAAAGGGGTGTCACCCCTGAAAGCACCGATTGTGATATATGTTGCAGATCCGATGCAACATTGCAGTTTGATTTAATATCATATCGCATCCGCAGGAGAATCGGCCATCGGCCATCGGGAAGCTGCGACTGTCGATTGCGATTACACAGCGGACCCGATGAAGCTATAGATGCAGGTGTAATGAATTTGAAGTCCGGCCTTAAGCATTCGGTCAGGTTTTTCCATATATTCCTGTGTATTTCAAATAATTGTATTGCTAGGGGTTTGAAGGCCAAAATGCATGAATAACGGTTCTGATAGTTCAACAGGCCTAAACGATGGCGATTACGATTGCGATGGTGACGTGGCAGGTGGGGCCTCCTGATAGGTACAGTCTCTCCGTAAAACAATGAAGTCCTGTGTATGCCTATTATTATTATAGAAAAAAAGGAACCTCTCTCTGATATGGTTTAATAAACATCATTTCCTTTGTAATTCGGCCTTCTATTCTGTATTAACGTGTCCATGAATCATTAGCTAATCCGAATAGGTAGAGGAAACTATAGCGACCAAGGAAGAAGCCAAAGAGCCAGCAGAAAGAGGAAACTGATGGTCAGAGGTATCAGGAAGATACAAAAATAGAGAACAAGGAAAGTGGAAGTGTTGTTGAAAAAGCTGGAGGAAATAGAGGCAACTGTACAGTCCAGTAGAACAGAAAAGGGCTGAAGGACCAACAGGACATGAGGCATTCGAAGGGTGAGAAGCAGTCATGCTGAAGCATTTACTGTGACAGTGAGAACATATGCTTGAACAGAAAGTTGGTTCTTGTGCAGAGCTTAGTGCAACTAATAGTTGACTCACTAAAGTTGTGTGGAGACATTATCAGAGATCATCATGGCTATTGTAGACTCTGTATAGACAGTATGAAGAGTTGTAAAGACTCCTTCATAAGAAGACTGGTTGCTATTGATGTTGTAGCATGGAGACTAGAGTGAAGCTGAAAACATACAGAACTCAGTAAAGAATAGTTTTGAGATTAGAACATTACTATCAAACATGCCTTGACAAGATTGGGTTGGAACCCTTAGGGTTGGTGCCTTAGAAGTAGGAAGTATTGGTGTCCTTGAGGTTGTTGCCTCAGAAACTGGAAGGATTGATGTCTTAGGAGTTGGTGCTCCTAAGTCCAAGGTTGGTGCCTTGACAAAAATAGAGTTGGCACTCTGGAGGTTGGAGCCTCACAAAAGTCCAAGTTGGTACTTGGCAACTGATTGCAACCATTTATATATTGTATCTATTTTACTGCAAAGATTATATTGATAAAAGCATTTATTCTTGTTGTTCATCTTGTGTTTTGAATATAAATGTTTTAACTGGTAAAACAATAGTTGAAAAAGAAATACTGATTCACCCCCCCAGTATTTCCAACAATTTCATGAATAAAACTTAAAGCATGAAACTAAAACACTGAATGGAAGCAAGCATCAAACAGTAATACACCAGTCATTGATAAAGGAGTTCACCCCTCCTGGGCTACATCTCCTTGGATCAGCTCTAAAGGCATGACCCCTTCTCATTATGCTCAAAATTATTCAATGGTAAAGAGTACATAAGTGTGCTGACAAAAAGAGTGGCTAGTTTCCCCTTCAAGGAAACATTCTTTTGCAAAGAACTCTCACTCTAAACACATGATCACCTACAGTTAGTCACAAAACAATCAACAAGCTAAGGGCTCTCAAATCAAGACCCCATATTATTGTAATGGCTGCTTCAGAAAGTACATGGACGCTGGAAGACCCTTGCAAGGTCATCTCCACCTTCATACTCCTCCACAAACTAAATCAACACTCTGGTTGACTAGGGCACCCATTGGCTTCACTTTACAAAAATCCCATTCAGAATTGCTCCTTTGCTCCTAAAACCTGTTCCAATGAGTTTGGAATGTCCAAAAATGGTTATCTAGCCTCTTTTTGCATCCCATTTGGTTGAAAATTGCCTTAGTTATGACTTCTGTCAGTTTTTCCACAATTTTCTCCTCCAAATCTGGCTTACTACCAATTAAATTCATTATCCGTAGTTGAAACTGGCAGTGCCTCCGAAATCAGCGATTCCACCATCATTCCCGCTTATGTCGTGGTTAAGTTTCGAGCGGTCACATGTGGAGTGGTGGTCCGCGGAAAAGGCTACAGTTCTGCAGCCCTGTTGGATATCGCAATCGGCGAAGTCTATTGGCGTACCCTTACATTAGGCGCTCTGCGGACCCACCGAGATTATTAAATACAACATATAACATATCGCATCCAGGAACCCCATCACAATCACAATCGGTGCTTAAACCTTCGGCATATTAATCCAACTTGCGTTCTGTGATAACATGGACCTGCTAGGATTATAAATCTAAATGCATAAAACATTTCATCGAGTAGTCCTATCGCAATCGACACTTTCCCTCGGTGGATATCAAAGTCCATACACCATGATAGTATCAAACTCGTATGGGTTATAAAATACAATATGTAACAATATCGGGTCTGGAAGTTCCCCATCGCAAATCACAATTGGCATTATCGGTTGTTATAGACATTTTTGTGCCTCGCAGCATGGAGCATGAAATGTCGATAATTACAGGGATCCAAAGTCCCTAAAACATGTTGTTCTTACCCCTAGAGGAACAAGGTCAGCAAACCACAGCACTTCCTATCAGTTCTCCACCTGAAAACACTTAAAAACAGGCTATTTTTGGATCATGTCAGCTGCTCCACTGAGCATCTGCGCTGAATGTCAACTGCTCCTCCTTGTACCTGCGCTGAAAGTCAACTCTAATGAAGGCTACCTACGCTGGGCGAGATTGGCCAAGTGGCACAGTCATTCTGCAAGGTGTCAATTGCCCAGGAAGCTTCCAAACTGACACTTGGTTCAGGGAATTCGCCCTGTGATGAGTAAGAGGTACTTGATCTCCATGTGGAAGCAAGGATCTCCAAGTGGACTCAAGAACTGGAGTTTAACTGAAGAGGGAAAGGACACAAGGCAGCTTTGTGTCAGTCTCAAGCTGACTCATCCTTTCTCCTTCTACCCTATATATAGAGCTCTTCTATGAGGTCTAGAGAGGCTGGAATTTTGTGCAAAGCAAGGAAGTGCTGTTGGTTTACAGTTAGAGCTATTGGGTGATTGCTTTTATAGAGGGGAAGAGGAGATTTCTTGCTGCTGGGGAGGTGTTGCTGGATTGGAGCCATTTATGGTTGTAACCTTCTCAGAACCTTTTTCTTCTATCAATAAAGCTTTTGATGTTCTCCTATATACTTGTATTGCAATGATGTATTGTTTTTATCTGTATATTTGATTCATTCTAATCCATGCATCAGTTATGAGTACATGTTTCTTGTAGTTTCCTTCTCTTGTTTTTGCAGGATCTTTGTGTAGCTGGGCCGGCAAAGGGAGCAAGGAGCTGGGAACAAGAGGCAAAGAGAGAAGACAGGATCGACAAAAGCGAAAGACATCGGTTGGTCAATCTTTTCTTCCTTCTCTGTACTTTCATAAAGGAAAAATATCAAAGCTTTACTTTCAGTTGTTGCTAAGGAACTATCACCCTTAGAGTAGGGATAGGGTCATTCCGAGTCGGATACTTTTCCCCACAACAAACTGGCGACTCCGCTGGGGATCGTATCTGTTTGATTGTTTGTAGTATTTTGCTATTCATTTCCTGAACAAAAGAGTACCAAATCGAAAAGCTTTTGACTATATCAAAAGCGAAGTAGAGGGCAGCTACTCCAGCTCATTTCTGAGCAAGTTCATGATTTGAAGAGCTGATCTACAAAGATCCTTGTAAGCTCTTTGTGATAGCTTTTCATCCTCTTAATCATCCCTTAGCTTGTACTTGACCTATAGCTTTTTATTTCAGCAAAAACAGTGAATTTTTGAGCTTTTTATGACCCGGAAATCCTTGTAAACGCAACTCTCGTGTCTCAGTGCAGGCTGCCCAAAGGCAGTCTGCATTTCAGCGCAGGTACTCCCTTCGGGAACTGCGCTGAGAGTCAGTTTGACAGACCAGAGCCTGCGCTGAACCAGTTAGGCTATGTCTTCCTGAGGTTTCCCACTGAGTCTTGGCCCTGTTTTCACTGTTATTTTGCTGCTGATTGCTTGTCATTTGTACTTGCTGTAAACCAACTTTCCTTGACATTATTCCGCCTCAGTTGTGTGATGAAACTGTGATTGTTCTTTCAGTATTTCTTGTTTCAGTTACAGTTTCCCATTGTGAAAAGCAAACCAGTATAGCTGTGGCCTCTTAGATCCTGAACCGTAAAAGTGTTGTTGTGATCCTAAGAGCTAGTTTTATTACTGTTCATGGCTGTTTGAGTTTGTTTGTTTTTCATTTTTATGGTTTGAATTCATACATTTTTAGTGTCGAAACAAGTACCTGTAAGGTGTCTTTTGATTTTAGACAAAACTTGTTTGTTTACGCTTCAAATTGAATTCGAAAATTATACGACAGTTTCCTTTTGTCTTACATCAACATTAAGGGAAAAGAAAAGAAATACATGCATCTTGCATTTGCATTTTTGATAAGTTTGCGTGATTGATCTAGGAGAAAGTGCATTAGTTTGTGCTTTGTGCTCTGTGTGGAAAGATTATGTTTTTCTCTCCCCTCAGTAGTTAGGATTTTCAAAGCTAAAAAGATTGTAAAGCTTGCTTATCATTTTAGCTGCATTTAGGAATTTGTACCAATACATCTCGTGGTGATCCTGAAAGACAAACTGCTAAACAAGATCAACTTAAAATATATTGAATGAATCTAAAAACGCTTTGTAACATAACGCTCACAATAGAGGTCTAGGTAGAGACGTGTTCCGGCGTCGTTAAACTTAGTGACTATCGATTTCTACGAAGGTGGGTGATTCCTCCTGAGAGTCGGTGGCACTAATACGGACTTGTGCTCCCGCGTACCGTCGCGTATATTGGGAGACCCCTATAGGCATTTATCCTTTATCCTTAGGAAGCCTTGTCGGCCGCCCTACTGATCGCGATGCAGTGAACACAGCATTCACGAAGATCGACCACCCGTACCGTAAAACGTATTCTGTGGTTTCGCGAAAGGTTTGGCACACCCTCTGCCTAGATCTCCAGAGCAGTTTCTTTTGGCCTTTTTCAAACTCTATAACTGAAAAAGTCCAACCGAGCATTTGTCACTTCGGGCTCGTTAATACATCGAAGGCGACTAGATTCATCTTTAGCTTTTTCTCGACTCTTAAAACATGAAAAAGCAAAGTTGTGTCTAAAAGCGTCTAATAAAATTCATTCAATACGGAAACATAATTCCCTTTTTTGTATTTTAGTTGATCAAGTAATCCGCAACCGTGGAGGAAAGTCAATTAAAACTCCGTCGTTCGAGGAGACTCGCGAGTCAACCGTCTTTGTCCCCAGAATCGAGAGTAGTACGGACGAAGCGAACTCGCTTGACCGGGTCAAAATCTCCCATTAAAGTTAGAACAACAGTTCCAACAACATCTGAGATTCTGGTCACTCCTAATATTTCTGGAATCCCTGCCTCTATTGAAGAAGTTCAACAGCAACAGAGGGACAGTTGTACTGATCCTAGTCTGAGGACAAGTACTTGCATAACTGAACCAGTTCCATCTGAAACCGGTCCACAGAGTCTTGTTGCTCAAACAACTGTCGCTGTCGAAGCAACCCCTTCTTCGGCACCAGAAATCTTTTACGGACCTGACGGTCTTCCTCTTCCTCCTGGTCTGATTGCAATAGAGGAAATCGTAGAGGACCAGCAAGCAAATACTCCAACTCATTTTGGAGTAGACGCCACTCTTTTTCCTTCTGCATCAGAAGTTTGTCCATCGCCACTGGGAGTTCCTGTAGAATCGTTAGACAGTTTATTGGATAGACTTAAAATGTCTGAGCAACCGTCGACATCTAGGACTGTGCCAAATGACACAGCGACAGCAGAAACTCCTGCTGTCACTCCAACGATGTTTGCCGGCATACCAACTGTCCCGACTAGCTCTCATCAGCTAGAAGGAGTCCACCCAGGGACTATTACGACAACTTGGTCTGTTCCAGTTTGTTCTTCCGGTATAATACCCGGTAATTCTTATGTTGAAACTAGACAAATTGATCCCTTTGGAAATCAGTTTGGGCCATCCAGTCCTCAAAGGCAATCTATACCCTTGAGTTCCGGATTGTTACCATATGGGGGGCAATATGCCCTTTCACTTCCCCTTCCGGGGGGATACCCATACGGCAGTTTTCAACAACATTCAGGTTTGACTGAAGTAACGACGAGTGGTTGGGTACCTATGTTACCTCAACAACCAAGAGTTGTATATTCCATGCAACAGTGTGTACCTATGTCTAGTATCCCGACGACGCCAGCAATTGTAACCGTGTCGCAAGTTCAATCGATGCCTGTTGTATGTCAACCCAAAGTTGTAATGCAACAGCCCATTGAACCTGCAACACAACCACAATCGCCAACTGCCGAGACGACACAGACACAAACGGGAACCATAACCCCGCATCTTGGTCCGTCGGTTAGTATCGCACAGCAAAACATGGCTTCGCAACCATGGATGGTGCAATACCAACAACCTCAGTTTCAACAGGTGTACCAGGGATCTGAACAACAGATCTTTGCGAATAGTGGGCAACCCTATATTCAGAACGGGTTAAATCTACCACTTTACAGTGGTCAAGCCCACCAGCCATATCAGTCATATCAACATCAGTTGCATTATGTTGGTATGCAAAGGCCTACTGCTCAGGCGATTCCATCGTATCCTGGGTACGCCTCGCCAAACCTGAATCAGCAGTTGCCATTCGTGGCAACTTTAGAATTACCAGATTTACATCGATTGACGAACGATCCAATCGCCTATGCCCATTGGTGGCCAGCGATTCCTCACAAACTTCCTTCGGACATTCCTAAATTCAATGGAAATCCTGGCGAAGACCCATCGAATCATGTGATGACATTCCATCTGTGGTGTTCGTCGAATACCTTGAATGACGATTCGATAAGGCTTCGCCTTTTCCAGAGGACATTGACTGGTCCGGCGGCTAAATGGTATATTGAATTACCTAGAGCCTCTTTCGACAATTTTAGTTCCCTAGCCACGACTTTCTTAACACACTTTCAGTTACCTATAAGGTACGAAACTGGAACGGAGATCTTGACCAATTTCAAGCAGACAACGGCCACACATATATCAGATCATATACATGAGTGGCGTCGTCGTCGCAGAATGGTAAAGACCTATGTTCCAGATCAGCTATTAGCTGAGTGGTTTATAAAGTCGCTTCTTCCTGCTATAACAGAAGATGTGGCCAAGGGAGGCGTCGTAACAGAGGAGCAGGTTATTGCTCGTGCTCAATATTTGGACTTAGTATATACTCAGTCGGGCACGCTCTATGATAAGATACCTGACGCCCCCAGACCGGAATTTTCAATCCCTCCTCCCGGATCGAATAGTGACTCTCATGCCGGTGATGGCGTGATTGGAACTGCAAACGCTAAGTCGACAAGGGATTCAAATAAGAAAGCCCGTAAGACTTCGAATCAAAAAGCAAATCAAGAGATTCTTGCTTCGGAGGTAAATGCTGTATCTACGGATAAAGGCAAAAACTCCAATCAACCAGGAAGCAAGAAGAAACAAAACAAAGGGAAGAAGAAGAAACAGGGTGAGTCATCCCCTCAAAAAACTCCTTCAAACCCTCCTGGGCAAGGGAAACAAATTTATCCATGTCAGATATGCGATGAAAAGGATCATTCGACAAAGAACTGTCCGTTCAAAGCTGAGTTAAAGAGGTTCTTTAAAAGTTCCCAAACTTCAGCTGTGTTGACTGATCCATTTCCCACCCCAGGTCAAAATATGGTTGATAGTGGAAATGCTTCCCCGTCACAAGTGCTTATGTTGTCGGTTTCTAAGCAAAATGATGCTTTGATCTCGACCAGGAATAAAGATTATGGGAATCCGCCGGTGTCGAACGACAAAGGGAAAGATCAACCCAGTAGTTCGACGACAACTTCGGCAGAATCTGTACCCCCCCTCACGCATGAATTAACAATAAAGCCACCTAAGGGAGTAGTACACAAGTCGACATTTAATCCTCGCGCCAGAGCGGCGCAGCATTATAACATAGTGGAAGATTTGGCCCAATCGCCATCTGCTATGTCGACTCTTGAGGTACTGCAAAATTGTCCATCCCAAAGGCAGGCATTGTTATCAGCAATTGGTGGAGTGGATCCTAAAGATTCCAATCTTGTATCCTTTGATCACAGAGGATATGATCCTCAGTTACCAGCGCAACTAGCTTTCCTTATTCAAGTGAAAGCACTAAACAAAACTGTTCATAGAACGATTATTGATGAGGGAGCATCGACATGTATAATGTCGATGAGTTGCTGGAAAACTCTTGGATCTCCAACCTTGTCGCGATCTTCGACGACATTGAAAGCATTTGACGGTAGGACGTACACTCTGTACGGTATCCTAAATAACTTTAAGGTTGAACTAGGAGGAAAAACAGTGGAAATTGATGTTGAAGTCATTGATGGCAATCTTGACTATAACATCCTACTGGGAAGACCATGGATATATGCCATGGCAGCTGTAGTGTCGACATATTTTAGGAAGATCGCATTCCCGTTTGAAGGAGGGATTACGATCGTCGACCAACAGAATTTCCTCCCTAATGGTTCACAAGTTACTGGAAGCATTCCCATGATCCATGGGAGCGACCATTCAGTGCAAGATATCGGAGTAGGCTTGCTAAAAGATCCCACAATGATGGGAACTTTCGCGTTGCCACCTCCTTTCCATGTAGGGGATATCCCGTTTGTAGCAACATGCAACATGGTATCTTCTTCGAAGGTCGCAGGAGACAAAGTCGTTATGGATTATCAAGTGGTTTTGCCACCTAGCCCTATAGAAATATTGTAGCAATCAATGTTTCAGGCGTGGGAGGCGAGCCCAAATCAACGCTCGTCAAGCGTTTGGGTAGATAGGTCTGGAGAATATGGTACCCCATTAGATCCATGGTCAAAAGTTCATGGGACTGACGAAGGAATCTTACAATCAATGATGATTGAGGGGGCACCATGGAATGATCACCACCATCGTTCCCTTCTTCCAGAGTGTGAAGAAGAAACTCAACACGACCTATATCACCCTTCAGTGTTTGAATTCCTAACAAATACTGTAAATACGGTGGATTCAGAGCGAAACCTATCCAATGTTGAAGAGACCGTAGCCATAAACATCTCGACAAAACCTGATGTTGTAGAGAATATTCATGTCGGCAAAAGTTGTTCCCCTTCAGAACTGGAAATATATGGTGCTCTCTTTCGCGAATTTAGGGATGTCTTTGCATGGTCATATAATGAAATGCCAGGCATTGACTCGAGCATAGTTGAACATGAGATTAAAATGTATCCTGATGTCAAACCAGTAAGACAACGGCTTCGACAGGTGCACCCCAAGAAAGCCGCTGCCATTAAGGCGGAAGTTGAAAAACTTCTCCATGCTGGATTCATCTACCCGGTTCCTCTAACCGATTGGGTGTCGAATATTGTCCCTGTTATGAAAAAACAAGGGACGATAAGAGTGTGCGTCGACTATAGGGATGTAAACCAAGCTTGTCCAAAGGACAACTACCCTACACCCTTCATCGACCAGATAATTGATGAATGCGCCGGATGTGAAATCTTTTCCTTTATGGATGGATTTTCCGGGTATAATCAAATAAATATCCGCCCACAGGACCAGTCTAAGACTGCATTTATTTGTCCGTGGGGCACATTCGCTTATCGAAAATTACCCTTTGGTTTAAAGAACGCAGGGGCGACGTTTCAGAGGGCAATGAATTATGCCTTCCATGACATCAAGAACATCGTTCAACCTTACCTCGACGATCTTCCGGCTCATTCGCGGAAGCGGACTGATCATCCGCGACATTTGAGAGCAATATTTCTACGTTGCCGACACTACAAGATAAGACTCAATCCGCACAAGTGTGTGTTTTGCGTCGGTTCTGGTCGTTTACTTGGCTTTGTAGTCTCTAAGGATGGGATTCGTCTCGACCCCTGTAAGGTTCAGGCAATCATTAATTTGCCTCCACCTTCAAATTTGCTTCAGATTCAGAAACTCCAAGGGAAAGCAAACTTTCTAAGGAGATTCATTCCAAATTACGCAGAAATTGCCAAAGGTTATACTCGTCTTTTGAAAAAGGATGTGCCTTTTGTCTGGGACCAGGTTGCGCAAGCTTCCTTTGACACTCTGAAAGATTCTCTAGTAAGAGCGTCATTAATGTATGCCCCGGACTATCAAAGAGATTTTAACCTGTATCTAGCTGCAGCGGATACGACCATTGCGATGGTCTTAGTGCAAGAAGTAGATGGAATTGAACATCCTATTTATTATTTAAGTAAAAACTTAAATGACACGGAAAGTAAATATTCCTATGTTGAAAAACTAGCGCTTGCTGCTGTTCAAGCAATTCAAAGGTTTCGACATTATGTCCTCTTTAGGAAAACTACCGTTCTGTCAGATTGCAACCCCATGACGTATATACTGTCGCGACAGTTGCTTGGGGGCAAATATTCAAAATGGATAGCGATCCTTCAAGAGTTTGATCTGGATTTTGTAAAATCCAAATCGAAGAAAGCTCTAGTTTTCGCGGAATTATTGTGCGATCTCCCATCGTCGTCCAACGATGAAACATCAGAAGAATCAATCGTGGACGAAAATTTGTTTCTGATATCAGTAAGCGATGAGTGGTATGGAGACATCATTGTTTATCTCCAAACCCAAAAATTTAGGCCTAATACCTCACACTCGGAACAGAAGCGTATACGATACCAATCTAAAGACTACATGATCGTCGGTGATACACTTTACCGTCGTGGTGTCGATACGGTTCTGAGGAGGTGCCTTACCCATGAGGAGGCCGAGAAAGCCCTGAATGATTGTCATTCAGGCGCGTGCGGGGGGCATCAATCTGGATATGCAACAGCACAAAGAATCTTACGAGCAGGATATTTCTGGCCAACTATGTTTAAAGATTGCATAATAGCTGTCAGAAGTTGCCATGCATGTCAGATCTTTGATAGCAAAACCAGGAGACCGCCCGCACCTTTGCAACCTATAGTTGCTGTTGGGCCTTTCGCCAAGTGGGGCATCGATTTCATGCAATGTAACCCCACCTCGACCGGGGGGCATGGGTATATTATAGTCGCTGTTGACTATTTTACCAAATGGGCCGAGGCGATGCCTACATTGGATAACACTGGTGAAACAGCTGCCCTTTTCTTTTTTAATCATGTAGTCGCCAAGTTCGGCGTTCCGCAGGCTATAGTGACAGATCATGGATCGCATTTTCGCAATCACATGATGGTTGAATTAGCTGCCAAACTAGGGCTATCTCACGATAGCTCTACCCCATATTATCCACAAGCCAACGGACAAGTTGAGGCAATCAACAAGGTCCTGAAGCGTATGTTGCAAAGGATGATCGGGGTTCACAAAAGAAGATGGCACCTACTCCTGTACTCAGCATTGTGGGCTTACCGAACCTCGGTAAAAAACGCCACTGGGTTCACACCATTCCAATTGGTGTATGGCCTGGAGGCAGTCTTACCGATCCAGTGCGAAATTTCGTCTCTTAAACTCGCAATTGACCTCCTCCCCGGAACCTCAGAAGAAGAGGCTCGTTTCTTGGAATTGATCCAGTTGGATGAAAACCGTCGTGACGCCGCTTTGGCGAACGAAGCCCATAAGAAACGAGTCAAGGCGCAGTTCGACAAGAATGTCAAACCTCGTATCTTCTCTGAGGGTGACTTGGTTTTGCTTTACGACCAAGAATCCGAAAAATTAGGAGCAGGAAAATTTAAGTCCTTATGGATGGGTCCCTACATTGTTAAAAGGGTGTTAGCAAAAGGAGCCTACGAGTTAATGGATTATGACGGGATACCACTGGCGCAACCCCGCAACGGGTTGTACCTCAAGCGTTACTATGCCTGAATAGTAACCTGAGTGCTTTTGTTGTATTTTGTTTTCGCTAAAGTGTTTGTTTCGGTTTAGTAATCCACCCTTCTCGTTTGTTGCAGATGTCGAATTTTTCTGAGACATATGTAGGATATGCCGACGGAGCGAGTCGTAGTACGCGGAATTTGTCCTCCGCAGCCTGGGCCATTTTTGATCCAAGCGGCGAGTTAGTGAGTTTCAGAGGTGTGTGTATTGGGCAGTCAACGAACAACATCGCTGAGTATAGCGCGTTGATTGAACTCCTCTCTGATACCATCGCTCATGGTATACGCCAACTAATTGTTAGGCTAGACTCACAGCTTGTGATACTACAACTCACTGGTATATATTCAGTCCGCAATCCAGCTATTTATCGAATGTTTCTAAGGGTTAAGATTTTGGAAAGAGAGTTTGACTCAATTCAATACCAACATATTTCCAGAAACTTGAACACATTAACAGATTCATTAGCAAACTATGTATTAGATAGACATTTACGACATATATAAAAAGAGATGCATCGGTGCTATGCAAGTGGATCACAAATAAACCAGAATAAACCCCGAAAATCAAAATATATAAAGCTGTTTATAGTTCATACATGATGTGCTGTAATCAAAACAAAATTGGTCGTATGACCTAGAACTCAAAAAGATGCTAGGGGGCACCCTAGCCTAGTGGTGCTCATGATAGTACGTCACGGTCTGTGCAATCATGCGCAAGAGACGAGTCCATCGTCTAGGCACGCCAATAGTGTGCCGCTGCAACTGTAAAGGTAACTCGTCAATCTGTACATCCGGAAGACCACAAGTAAGGCTCTCAACCTGCTCCTGCACAGCTGTAAGTGTCTCAGTATCACCAAGGTCGCGAATAACAACTCTCCTAGCAGGCTCTGCTGCTGGGGCAGCAGCTGGCGATCGTGGACGGGCTGCTGGACGAACAGGACCAACATCTGCATGCACCCAAGAGTTTGATTAGTTTTACACAGTAACATCATGAGTAAAAACAATAAACAGTGATATGGTCAGAGATTTTACCAATAGCACCCCATTGCTCGCCATCCGGTAGCACCAAGTCCGGATCACCTCGGTAGTCCATACCCACATATGGATACTCAGAAAACACCATCTCCTGACGCTCGAACCACCTAAAGAAGGCCTCAGTGAAAGTAATCTGAGGTTGACCAGCATGTCGGGACATGTGGTCAACCCACCTCTGCATGCGTGGCTCGGTCGGAGAAGGCAAGTCAAGTATGATGTACTGAGGCTGCATCAATGGGATTTTCTCCAAGGCGAAGGCAGTCAGAATAGAACCAAATCCAAAGTTCTTCAGCCTCCCGTCCTTTACCTTGGTCAATTGACTTTTCATCTGAACAAGTACTGCATCACACCAGTTAAACACTTTCGGTTGGAGACACTCCAAGGCGTGCTGCATGTAAGATCTGTTGGCAACATGCAAAGCTGCGCTACCGGCCATCCTACCAATGGTAAACAGAATGGACCTAAGAGACCTGTCAGTGATGTCACGGATATTGATCTTGCCGTCTTTGCTCGGCTGTGAACCTTCCCGGCAATACTGACGGATATAGTCTCTGGTGGAATTAGTCCCTCGAGCCGTACCTGACAAAGAAATGGGGGCACCCCGCCTTGACAACCCAGTCAAGAAGTACATGTCCTCTATGGTCAAAGGGATGGTTTTCCCCCTAATCTGGAATACTTGGTTAACAGGATCCCAAGCATCAAGCATATACTGCAGTAAAGAAATCTGTGCTCTCATGCTAGAGATACGGAAGAACTTCAGTAGGCCACAGTTCCGAAGCGCGTTCACCGTGACCGGGTCATGGAGTGCAACCATGTCCTCTGCTTCATGTTCTCGTTCTCGCCATGTAAGGGACATTTTGTTCAAAGTTCCCTACAAGCAAACAAGAGAAGGAGTAAGTTCCTAATTTTGATGAAAAACTGGCGAAAAATCATCAAAAATCACATGCAGGATCAGTTTTTCTAGGCCCAGCGCAGGCAGAGAGTCTCTCCCTTGCGCTGAGGCGCAGTCTGCCTTAAGACAACCTGGCATGCAGCGCAGGTTTCGAAAGGAGAACCTGCGCTGATGCCAGGGCGCCTTGATGAAACCCCTGAGGCTCAGAAACCCTGGAAAATGTGCATGAAACTGAAAAAGGAAACCATGAAAGTGAAGGGCTAAGGTTTAGCTCCTACCTGGTCCAAACGGCGCCGAAAATCGTCCACAGAATCTCCCGGAATCAGCTGGTGAAAATCAAGGAAGAAGAGGCACCTCCAGAGCTCCAACAAGCAAAATGCAAATGAAATGGTAAATGAGAGGTAAAAATACCTTTTTATGATTTTTTACACAGTTTAAAGTTAAATATTAGGGTTATAATCTCATTTTCATGCAAATATTGTCCATTTCTAACAAAGTTTGTTGCAGCAATTGAAGGTGAAGTACTACATTTGAAAAGAGAAAAGCTAGTAAAAGTAAAAAATCAAATTTGACCATGAATCGAGCAGTTTTACCGCGGAATTTATGCTCGTTAAAAAATAGAAAAGCGTGAGCAAAAGTTTCCACCAGAGTTCAAGCTCATTAAAAAATGAACCTATCCCGGTAAATAACCATTGCGATCGTAAATTTATCAGCCTTAAAAGCCTTGGTCGTGTTTTCATCCATCACCTCCACCGTCATTTGGCCGGTCGTTCACCCCCATATGAGTGTTTACCCATTTTGAGGAACATCTGCGAAGAGTGATTTCACCTAGCCATCCTTGTGACACTGCCGTGATTGGAATATTCCAACCTGTACCTGGAATCTGCTGCTACCCTGTTTATCACTCGTTCCTCAAAAGACGAGTCTTCTTTGAGCTCTTTTCACTGACTCGTAAAAAATGAAAAGTTTGCCGAGTTTTGGCCTTCCAGCTCGTTAAAGCGACCGGAAAGCTATCCCTCTTCTAGATTTTAATCTTTTTGGACCTGAGGGATTATTACACAAAAAGATCGAGCGCTTGTCTTGTTCGGCTCGTTAAAAGTACCGAACACCCATCCCTTCTGTATTGTTTTATACTTTTTCGGACTTAAGGGATTAGATGACGAAAAAGGCATTATGGAGTTAACTTTCTGTACCTTTTCAGACTCTCTAAAAATGAAAAGGACCGAGTTTTCCTTGTCGTTAGACTCGTTAAAATGATTAAATAGCGACAAAGTTGTCTTTAGACGAGAACGAGTTTCCCTATCGCTAAACTCGTTAAATCATAGCGATGGGCTTGCCCGAAGGGCAGGTTATAGAACAAGCATATGTTATCCTCCTCAAGCTTGACAAAAATAAAGAGGTACTGGTCAGAAATGACTGGGGAAAAATTGGGAGAACATCAAAGCTTAATGGTAGCAAGTCGCTCTTGAACATGACACTTTGTCCTCCGTATCACATCGGGTTGGGTTGTTTCATTCACCGGTCTCATCACCATGGTCCTCGCCACACCATCCATAGTTGGGGTAATGCTACCGATCCATCACATCAGTGTCGTTATATGTTCAAGAGAGGTCATTCTGAAAGTGTCAACCGTGTCCCATCCACTGCCATACATTATCCTTCATCCATTCATGATCGCCACCCTGAATCATATATCACAGTTTGTTTTCACCTCCACTAAAATCATTAGCTCCGTTCCGTGTCATTGATGTGGGATTCATTAAGGCCCTCCTTTGACGGATCGCTTCTTGTCGACTTCAGCTCATTATCCAAGAAGTTGATCTAGGAACAACCCCATCAGTACTTTGAAGCTTGCATGCCTCAATGGCAAGTTTCTCACTTCCGGCGACAGGTATACATCAATGACCTTCGACCAGAAGATTTTGCGTGGCGTTCGACGCCAAGTCCTTTATTCACGCCACGTGAATTGTACTGCAGTACCTTGAGGGTCATTATCATTATCGGTGATTCCTCTCGCGCTTGTTAACGGTTTTTCATCATTGACCGGTAATCAAGCGATGTCTTTCCATGTTCGACTTCAGCGAAATTCTCACATGGATCGACTTGTACTTAGAGTGAAGATCGAACGAGTTTGAAGACCCCGGTTCTAGTTTCATCCATCCGGGCTGCGATACATATTCAGGAAATATAAAAGCATTTGTCATGTACATCATTGCAGCAGATGATCATCCTACTCAAAGGATGATAATTTCAGCAGAAAATTATCAGTCTACCATCAGACGATCGTCTGTTCTATGTACCAAAATGTATTTATAAAGCTGAGCATGGGAATGCCCGCCTCAGCTAGATCATGAAAACAGAATGAAAAATAATGTATTGTATTGTATTGTATTACAGGGCACCTCTCAGCACTTGAATGAACTTCGGACCCTCTGGATAAAGCATTTCACCCGATAAACGGCCTCATACTTTAGGGGGCAACTGTTATAGACATTTTTGTGCCTCGCAGCATGGAGCATGAAATGTCGATAATTACAGGGATCCAAAGTCCCTAAAACATGTTGTTCTTACCCCTAGAGGAACAAGGTCAGCAAACCACAACACTTCCTATCAGTTCTCCACCTGAAAACACTTAAAAACAGGCTATTTTTGGATCATGTCAGCTGCTCCACTGAGCATCTGCGCTGAATGTCAACTGCTCCTCCTTGTACCTGCGCTGAAAGTCAACTCTAATGAAGGCTACCTGCGCTGGGCGAGATTGGCCAAGTGGCACAGTCATTCTGCAAGGTGTCAATTGCCCAGGAAGCTTCCAAACTGACACTTGGTTCAGGGAATTCGCCCTGTGATGAGTAAGAGGTACTTGATCTCCATGTGGAAGCAAGGATCTCCAAGTGGACTCAAGAACTGGAGTTTAACTGAAGAGGGAAAGGACACAAGGCAGCTTTGTGTCAGTCTCAAGCTGACTCATCCTTTCTCCTTCTACCCTATATATAGAGCTCTTCTATGAGGTCTAGAGAGGCTGGAATTTTGTGCAAAGCAAGGAAGTGCTGTTGGTTTACAGTTAGAGCTATTGGGTGATTGCTTTTATAGAGGGGAAGAGGAGATTTCTTGCTGCTGGGGAGGTGTTGCTGGATTGGAGCCATTTATGGTTGTAACCTTCTCAGAACCTTTTTCTTCTATCAATAAAGCTTTTGATGTTCTCCTATATACTTGTATTGCAATGATGTATTGTTTTTATCTGTATATTTGATTCATTCTAATCCATGCATCAGTTATGAGTACATGTTTCTTGTAGTTTCCTTCTCTTGTTTTTGCAGGATCTTTGTGTAGCTGGGCCGGCAAAGGGAGCAAGAAGCTGGGAACAAGAGGCAAAGAGAGAAGACAGGATCGACAAAAGCGAAAGACATCGGTTGGTCAATCTTTTCTTCCTTCTCTGTACTTTCATAAAGGAAAAATATCAAAGCTTTACTTTCAGTTGTTGCTAAGGAACTATCACCCTTAGAGTAGGGATAGGGTCATTCCGAGTCGGATACTTTTCCCCACAACATCGGTGATGACATATATATATATATATATTGGCATTTATCGGGTGTGATATGTGATTGTGATATATCGCATCGCAACCCTGACTATGCCAAGCGGTGATTCTTAACATTATGTGATATGTGATTGCGATCGCATCACATCGCAACCTGCGCTGCATCGGGGGCCGATTCTTTAACATCGACCTGTCTTTTGTTCTGATATGCGATATGCGGGAGCCAATGGCGGCCTGCCACTTGGTGCCTCCTCATTCACTGAAGGGCTTTTCCATGTCATCCAATCTTGCCATGTCATCAAGTGAACCCTAAACTTTGACTTGCTCTAACTTCTTCATACAAGCTCGGATTTGAGTTTCGTTCACACCGTTAGATTCAGAATGACGATCTCTTTGATTTGTAGATAAGCTTATCAAGATTCCGACACTTTGTATATTTGGAAAATTTTGAGCTCTCGATCAATATCCAATGATGTCAAAAAAACACACGGGTAAATTCATTATGACTTGCTGATAGAGTTGAGGTTCGATAAAGTTCAAATATTGAAATTTTAATTTGAACTTTTACATTGTATATCCTTTTCAATAGTATTTTTTAACTTCAAAAAAAAATTTGAAAATCTATTTCTTACGTGATCATACAAGCGTACATATTTCTGATTAATGTTATAATATTCTATGATTAATCGTGATTGTGAATCCTTCTCTAATGTCCATTGTCTCCCTCCCATGTAATCGTCTTGTATAGTAAAATCAATCTACTTTTTAAGGATAATTAAACCAAAACAAATGAATTAACGAAGTTTCAAATTTTTTTATTGATTTAGTGGAAATTGATAAGTATGATAGAAAGTTGTGTGATTCAGAATTGAAAAGTATTGATTATTAAATGTTAATAAATTGTAAATTTCTCATTAAAATATATTAATAAAATAGTTTAAAAAGATAAGGAGCATTGTTTTATTATAGCACAATAGTGGAGTACAGGTTACAAGTGCAATACATATTATATTGCTGTTATTTTAGAAGTTCATAACGTAATTTGAACTACCATCGTTTCTCGTTGCATACAATATGCATAAACTAACATGCAACTTAACCATGAGCCCTTATCTCCTTGCATTTAAGAGTTCAACCTTATTTCTCATAATGATACATAAATTTGACATATTCCGAACATTTGGTGATAATTTATACTAACGTTGGGCTCTCGGGTCTCGGGTATTCTTCTGTGGGGGTAATGAATATGCTTAGAATAATGGTTTGATTTTCTCTGTTTTACTTTGCTTCAATTTTGATTTTTCTTTACATTCTATTATTATTATTATTATTAAATATAATTTCAATCTTTGAAGTTGAATATTTATGTCATATTAAAACTCTATTTAGAGTCCAACTTATTGTTTCTAGAATCGCTTATTGGATTAGGGTTTTCTTATTCTAACACAAAATCAAATTACGACAAGCTTGGCGACAACATGACTGGTAACCTCTTATTCTAATTTCTATTATCCATAATTATAGTAAAATTGATCTGAACACCGATAATTAGAATTTTTTGAACATTACTTCATGTGAAAACACATTTGTTTTTCTTCAAAATTGGTTTATAAGGTTTCCTGAATACAAACAACACGAATTTTACATAACATTGAGAGAGAGTTATGCAAACGAGTACATTTGTTGGCTTTGCTAGAAGCAAGTCGGAGGTTGACTTGACTATGAGGTCGGAGGTCGCCCTTGTCTTTTGAACGATATTATCACATTCCCCGACCAATTCGACTCCTTGTAAACATGCCCAGCTATATGCACATATTTCTTTTGTGGCCCCTACTGAGAGCAAGTCGGAGGTCGACCCCCCACTATGAGGTCGGAAGTCAACCTTGTCCTTCGAATGATCTCTTTAGACACTCCCGACCACTGACACTTTGTTATGAAACCAACTCACAAAATAAAATAAAGACAGATCAACGACTTCAAAATAAGCCTCTTCGAGGGGGCAACCTCCTTTACATTACACAAATGAACAATTCTTGGATGATACAAATGACAAGACTTCCCTTCTATATATAGGAGTCTAAGGGGTTTCAATATAATCAGAGCCTACATAACAATAATATTGTAGGGGTACAACAATAACAATAATGGGCTTATATGGGGTACAATAATAATAACATGGGGATTACATGGGCACAACAATACAATAATGGGGTTGCACTAATAATAATAAGGGGGTACACTAGCAGTAGAGGGACCTAACATGCCCCTCTCCTCCAAAAAAATGTTGTCCTTAACACTTGAGTAGGTCTAGATGCTTTTGTATAAAATTATCATCCTCCCATGTGGAGTCTTCAACGAGTAAGTTCTTTCACTTGGTGAGATACTCTGAAATTGATCGATTTCGTAGCTGTCGGGTTCTTGATTTCATGACTACTTCAGATTCTAATATGAATTTTCCTTCCTCGTCAAGTTTCAATAATATTGTTTGAACTGGGAGCTTGTCACCTATAACTTTCTTTAAGCATGAAACGTGGAGAACTAGGTACACTCAGGAAGATGCATGAAGCTCCAATTTATATGCCATAGTATCAATCTTTTGCAAAACCTTGTAATGACCATAGTATTTTGGTGATAATTTATTATCCTTCTTAGTTTTCTTGAGGTACATTTGTCTGTACGGTTGCAGCCGTAGAAATACTGGTCACCTACATAAAAATTCTTTCGCTGCGATGTTGATCTGCTTGTTGTTTCATTTGATTTTGCGCTAAAGTGAGGTTATCCTTTAATATTTGGAGAACTTGTTGTTGATGCTTAATGTGATCTTCCACTGCTTGAACCTTATTTTCTCTTAAAGATGATGTGATGGACAGTGCATGATATCCATAAAGTTCTAATACATTACAAGATATGATAAAATTCATTTCTTCTTTATCTAGGGTTGGTTCCTAGTGTATATCCTCTTCTTTTGATGTTTCTTGATCCTTTTCTTCTTCCTCTTCACAATCTGTGTAAAATAATTTCTTCTCAGCACACTTATGGCCTTTAGTGTATTTTCTATCACAACTATAACAAAGCCTTTTTTCTCTTTTTTCTTCCAATTGTTGTGGTGTCAACCTTGTAGGTTGTGGAAGGCTAGGAGCAACAACACTTCCATCTTT
The DNA here is from genome assembly GCA_031772625.1 of Pinus tabuliformis. Lineage (NCBI taxonomy): Eukaryota > Viridiplantae > Streptophyta > Pinopsida > Pinales > Pinaceae > Pinus > Pinus tabuliformis. The sequence goes on from CM062818.1 coordinate 1,619,307,142, forward strand.
ATAGTTGTGAGTGGTAGGATTCCTTTTTGCCATAATTTTGCTTTCAATTTTTCTTGCCAACTTGAATGCCTTCTCCAAGGAATCAGGTTCCGAAAGACGAACCTCATGTTGAATGTTACCCTTTAAAGTCCTTATGAAGACATCAATCCTCCGCTTCTCTAGAATATCATTTACCCTTATATTCAATTTTTGCAAGTCCTCAATGTGCTTTTCCATTGAACCCTTTTGTTTGAGATTTATCAATTGGCTAAAGAAGGTGTTCTATTTGTATCCTCATAATGTGCTATCATTTCCTCCGTGAAAATTGACTAGGTGACAAATGGTTTACGAGAACAAAGCCCTCTATACTATACAAACTGATTTGGTTCTAAATATAAAGATGAAATACATACATTTTGTAACAGAAGTACATCATGTAGATCAAAATATTGCTTTGTCTGTAATATCCAAGTTATCAGATCCTTGCCATCAAACTTCCTCATATCTCATTTTCTTGCTTTTAGGAGCTCTATCTTGAAACGTCTGTAACTCTGCAATTTTGGATCTATAATTTCTGAAATTTCGTCTAATGGTAGCGCTCTGAGTCCTCTTTCCAACCCCACAGGTCTTATCAAGATTGGATTCTTCAAGAAAGAGTTATGCCCAATTTCATACGATGACCTGATTATAGACTAGTTCAGTAAAGCGAACATGTATGAAGTGTCGCATGTCATTGTTTCGACCTTTGGCCCTCAAAACGATACGTAACAAACTAGAGCCTGTCATTTTTCTGTACTTTTTACGAAATTTGAATCTGATGCTCAAAGAGAAATTTATGACGATTTTCCCAAGGTCACCTGTTTGAGATGGAATTCGAGAGCCTGCAAAAACCCCAACTTCCTCACATCATATCTCTAAAAATATAGTGAACCAAGATCTGAAATGTGTACACAAAGTTCAACATGATTTCGTCTCAAATGGGTTTTAATTTCAACATCTGAATTTTCATAGAAAAAAAGGTATAACGAAAATTCTACGATGACCTGTTTAAGATGGAATTGATTTTGACTCAAATGGGTTTTAATTTCAGGTTCTGAAACTTCGTAGAAAAAAAAGTTATAGCGAAAATGCCATGATGACATGTTTGAAGCAGCGAAATCGTAGAATCCAAAGCTCGGATACCAAATGTTATGAAACTAGCTCAAAAAATAGAAGAAAATATAGATCAATGACTTTAAAATAAGCTTCTTTGAGGGGACAACCTCCTTTACATTACACAAATGAATAATTCTTGGATGATACAAATGACAAGACCTCCTTTCTATATGTAGAAGCCTAAGAGGTCCCAATATAATCAAAGCCTACATAACAATAATATTGTAGGGGCACAACAATAACAATAGTGAGATTTTATGAGGCACATTAATAATAACATGGGGACTACATGAGCACAACAATACAATAACGGGGACTACATTAGCAGTATAGGGACCTAACACACTCCCCGATCAATTCAACTCCACCTATAATACTTCACGCAAACTGGTGTGGGCCCTGACAAATTCAACGAAGGTTGCGATATCCGTTTGATTAAAATATTATTTTAATCATAATTATTCACATACACATTAATGTTGATATTAGGTGAAATTAAAGTGTGCTTTACAAGGAAATGAGCAACAACGGGCAAATTATCTTGCTTCATGGTTTTTATCGTTTGTGTTGAGATTTGAGAGTAATGATGTCATTTATTACGTGCAAACTGTAACTTATTCCCTCGTTCATGTTATATTTCTCTTATCATACATATTTGACTTGTAATGCCTTTTTTTATTCAATATAAATTGAAAATATATTTTTTGCGTTTTGTTTCTTAGAGTCAAGGTTCACTATTATTTTTTTTATAAACTACTTAAATGAGGTCTATCATTAGTCGATATGTTATAAATTAAAAGTTAAATATCTAGTAAAGTTAGTTGATATTATACATTCACTCCCTCACATTTAGCGAAGAAAAAAATGTTAATTTTTTATTTTTATTTTTTTATAAATATAAATAAGCAAGCAAATAGTTTTTATAATAATATATATTATTTATTATTGACTAATTTCTATCATTAGTATTTGGAAAAAAAATTAAAATAACCAAATAAATTATTTTAATATATTTTTAAATATTTGTTTAAAAATAAATTGAAAATAATTTTAAAATATAATATTCAAACCAAAATCCGATTAAAGGGAAAAGGTGTCGTCTATCAAGGCAGAGGATTTGCCCGGACGAGCAAAAGTGGCTAGAATTTGCGTAAACAAAATTCAAGAAATCTTGCAATAGAGTGTTTGAATCATGTTTTTGATGGTGGAAATGGATTCAACACCGTCAAAAGCCTTTGGGGCACCCAAAATCTTGAAATTTGACATTTGTAACCTGAATTTACAAAAACCCTCATTGAATTTCCATGATTTTTAGGGAAAATACAGTGTGGTTAGACTAGTCTAGAAGAAAATACACTCTATTTTAAAAACTTAATACATGAAAAACAAATGTAAAGTAAAATCAAAATTTACATATTGTCATATTTATTATATAAAATTAAGCTCTAGGGAAAAGAAAATATTTTGAATGTCTGTAAACCATTCAATATATTTTAATTGCTCTTACAATTATGTGAAAATTCTTTAAATTTCATTTATTTTTATCCTGATGTTATATTAAGAAAAAAGTGATTCAATGGTCTTATATAATTGTATAATAAAGTAAAGGTGATAAACTCATTCATCATATGGGCACTATTTGTTAGATTGATGCTGAGTTATTAAAATTCGGTATTTTCTTTTCTGGGAGTGAATTAGTTGGTGATATGTTAATAGTGGGTGATATCTTGCCTTATCAGGCTATATGTGCCTAGCAAGTTTAAATGCTCATCTCCAAAAAGTATACATTATATTTTAAGTTGGGAAGAACTATACTAGTTTAACATTTTACATTCCTAATTAAAACCCAACACAAAAAGATTTAGATGATCCAAAAAGATTCAGATGATCATGGGCATTAGTAAATTGCTTCTTATCTAAAAATCCTTTTCAAATGTTTAGTGTAATCATTGTTTCACACTCTAACTTTGTAATTGTTTTTGAGAAGTTACATGTGATTTATTTCTTATACTTCTTTTGCTTTGTTTCACAATAATTTCTTACTAAATAGTTTTATTATATAGATTATCCATTCTCCATAGTAAAAAGAAATAATGATTATGTTTTAAAAATGATTAAATTAAGAAATAATCGATATGATTTATTAAAGAATTCATAAATCATAAGGTTGGGTGATTTGTGAATAAAGCACAGTCAATACGATTTATCAATTCATTATTACATTGATTAAAGACTAACGAGAAGAAAAGCTTCGCTGCACTGAAAGAATTTTTAGACCATGAAAATGTCAACTTCGTGGCATTGAAGGGCTTTAACGCTAAATATTATGATATGAAGATTTATGCCATAGGGTTAAATTTTTATTATAAAAATGGAGGTTATTAAATTATAAGGTATAGAAAATTATATTTATATCAAAAATCACATCAACTTGGTTGTATTGATTATTTTTAATGTTAATTGTATTGATTATTTTTAATGTTAATTATTGTTTTATATACTAATGGGTAATGTTTAATATTTTTATAATTTTATAAAAAAAAAAATTAATTTTATTTTTATTTTAAATAATTTTATAATAACATATATCATTTCAACTAAATAAACTAAAAAATATATACACTAAACTAAAAATATCATTTCAACAAAATAAACTAAAAAATATATATACTAAACTAAAAATATAAAGAGTAACATACCACTTAGTAACTCTAAGTAATATCAAACATTTCCCTACCAATAAATACTTGGTTTTTGTTGAATCGAATGCGCTGCTTTATATTCCACCTGAACAAATTTACTAAAAATATCAAATGTAGCTCTAGGTAATATCAAACATTTCCCTACCAATAAATACTTGGTTTTTGTTGAATCAAATGCGCTGCTTTATATTCCACCCGAACAAATTTACTGAAAATAGCAATTTATGAAAAAATAAAAGTGAGTGTGTATGGTGATAAACTGTCCCACATTCATTGTGAGATTAAGAGAAGACAGAGGACGGACGACAAAAAGGCGGGCTATTCATTTTGATAGTTACGGAGCCGTGTGGTCAACACAAAGCGAAGAAAGCGAATACCGTGTGTTGGCCACAGTCAGCGGCATACGCCAATTTTTGGACGTTTCACTCTCACTTGAGAATTCCAACAAAATTTTTTGGAGGCTTCTCTCTCACTTGAGATCTGAAGCCCACAAAGCACTTGAGATCTGAAGCCCACAAAGCAAATACAAAGAGGAATCAATGTCCTATATAACTCTTAAACTTGCAGGTACGTAGGTTTCTTATTTTTGAGCTATATTTCGTAGAGTTCCTTGATGCAAAGAGTAATGGCCTATAAACTTTACTCTTAAACGTACGTAGGTTTCTTATTTTTGAGCTATAATTCCAAGAGTTCCTTGATACAAAGAGTAATCAACGGCCTATAAACTTGCATGTACGTAGGCTTCTTATTTTGAAGCTATATTTCCAAGAGTTCCTTGATACATATGGTATATTCTCTGCGTCTATAAGATACATCGGTAAAGTGTTGCTGAAGTTATATTTTGATAAGATAGGGGAGTGCTTCAAATATGGAAGTTACTTCACCAAAACTAATAGGGAAGTGTATTAACCATATTTAATGGCTGTGTAGGTCACTAAGGTGATCCCATTCAGGTTGCTTCAAAATACCATATTCATCAGTGGAACCATCATATAGTCCAAAATTTGTTCCTCCATGATACATATAATAGGTCTCTAACGCACCCTCACTTCCGACGAACTGTGCAACAGAACGCACCCTCACTTCCGACGAACTGTGCAACAGAAAACGCAAGCTCCTCTGAATTCCTGAGGATCATAATAATCACAAGTCTACAAAAAGATCATTCCTTCAAATCAACAAATGCGTCTTCACTACCAAACGGTTTTCTGCCCTAGGGACTGATAAATAGAATTAGGAATTTGTCTAATAAATTATCTGACAACAAAGATGCAGAGATAGCTGATAAACAGAAATAGGAATTTGTGTAATAAATTATCCGACAACAAAGATGCAGAGATGGCTGATAAATAGAATTAGGAATTTGTGTAATAAATTATCTGACAACAAAGATGCAGAGATGGCACTTACTAGTAGATTCAACGACATAGTTGCAGAAGGATAAAGAAAATATTTAGCAACCAAGTTGCTGATTAGAAGATCTGGTGTTTAGGAAGAATTTATGTTGGTTTATTTCGTTCTTATATATATATTTTTAATAATAATAATTATTTAATTTCATTGTCATGGTCTAGTTAGAGGTCAAATAAATTGAAAGATTCCCTTGTTTGGAACTTTTTCTTCACTGCTTAGTTTACAAAAGTGAAATATATCTACTGTATTTCCTTTGAGAAGTTTTCTTGTGTTTAAAAAAACACATGTTCTTATCTAAACACCAATACATTATAGTAATTAATAATATTATATCTATATATTACCCCTCAACTTTTTTCAGTTTGATTTACAAGCAATACACAAGATGTGACACACCTCATCCATCCATACTGTTTTGTCGAGTGCAGCTCGCTTCTCTCGGTACAATAATACTATGACTCAATTCAATTGTTGTAAAAAAGGCAACCCAAAACCGATCTACAAAGTCTCATTTTTTGGAGAAATAATCAGATTCCCATAAGAGTCCTGGTCACATTAACACATAAAAATCTAGCAAAAATGGGAAAACAAATATGAATCCATTTGTACCTGAAATGTTGGCAAACATAAAATTACAGCAGAAAGAAATACATATTTTCTCTGCCAGGGTTCATATACAAATCTACAGAGTCACATTTTTGAGAGAAATAATGAGATTCCAATGTCACAAGTCCTTGTCACCTTAACACATTGAAAAACTAGGAAAATAGGAACACAAATATGAAGCCATTTTTCCACTGTAAGCATATACCCAAATGGCTAAATACTTTTCACTGTTCAGACCATTTATATTCTCGATGAAGATAAAAACAATTGTGACTTCACATAGAAACAATATGCCCAAACTCATGTATGTCTGTACTTTGTGATTAGCATGACTAGCTAGATTAGTCAGCTGACTTTGGAAATTGTTCATGCAAAATTTGTGTTCTGAACATGGGAGGACCCTGACGCTTCCTCAAGGGCAGAATATTTTATTGCAACCACATGGACAATGGGAAATCGTAGTTGTATCAGGCATGATGATGCTGTTCGATGCTTCAAGTTTGTTATGGTGGCCGTGGCTGCGATTTTGGCAGAGCACCTACATTTTTTTGTATTTGTTTGTTTCCCTTTTGCATTTTACAATTGAGTAGGAAACACCTGTGATTCCATTAGTGCTTAATCTGAAAATAAAAATAAAATATATTCTAAATAAAAAAATAACTTATATTCTAAATTAAAAATAAGGTAAGTTATGATAAAAATATAAATGAATTTAGGTATTTAGTTAATTTTAATTAAAATTATTAATTATCAAAATAAAAATAAAATATACTTTAAATAAAAATTAATATAAATCATGATAAAAACATAAATAAATTTAAATATTTGGTTAATTTTAATTAAAATCATTATTGACTAAGTTTATTATTAATATTATAATTTAGAAGTGTAGTTAAAATATTTTGCTCTTTAAAAAATCATAAATACAAAATTTAGATATTTATATTAAATAACATTTATTTCAACTTTAAAAAAATCTTAAATTTTCTTCCAAATATTTAAAAAGTAAATACATTATTTGAATATCCTTATTAACACACACTTATTTCAATATAAAACTTTTTTATATAGGTAAAAAATGTTGTTTGAATATGTTTGTTTTATATGTGTTTGTGTGTGTATTTCAGTCCCAAAAGAAAAAACTAATTAAATTCAGTTACTTCTTAATAAAATGAGATGTAATTCATTCCATTTTTAATATAAATTTATCTGGTATTGAAAAGACATTAATAAAATTAAAAATATTCAATAGTTTTTAATGAATTTTTTCAAGTATTGAAAAAGTGTTGTTAGAATTGTAAAAATAAATTATGTAGTTTACATAATTAATTGAGAATGACACTTTCAAGACATTGTATCTATTTATACACTAAAAAATGCAATTTAAATAACTAAAAACTACACATGGTAACTAATAACTAATTCTTTTGAGATACAGATTTTTTTTAAAGTTATATATATATATATATATAGGAATTAACTTTTTTGAGATACAGGCTTTTTTCAAGTTTTGCACACTAAGATGGGTTTTCATATATAAGAGATTTGATCTCTAGGAAGTTTGTAGAGCCGTGGTTAAAATGGATTTATAATGGTTAATTAACTTTAAATTTAAAGTTTTGAAATATAATGTTTACTCATATGAATTGTTAATTTATATGGTCAAATCAATTTGTCTATCTATTTACATTCAGAAATATTTTCATTTTTAATTATATATTTATTAATTATTTTTTTATTTTTTTTAGTTAAGACTAACCTAACTACCCACGGGGGATTTGACCCGGTGACCTATATCACAAGGAGTGCCTTAACAAGGCACCCATTCATGTCAATCCAAAGTCCCATGGGCTATTAATTAAATTAATTAAGTTTTATACACTTATTAATTATATGTTGTGGAATAATCTTTATAGGTAGTTCAATTGGTGATTGTTGTGATTTGAAGTGTGTGTGAAGTTTGAGGTTTTCGGTTGTTGATTCCTAGATTATCTTCAATTCTTAAATTCCTTGACCATTAATTTTACTAAATATATATTCTGAAAATAAACCTATGTAATTTCTTTAATTGATATAGGTTAAAAAGTCCATCTTAATTAGTCATCTATCAATCATCTAAACCCATCCTCTATTAAACATATAAAAACATCTAATATTTTAAGATGAAAATAACTTTTCAAATTTTGTATTGTTAAAAAAAATTAAGAATTAATATTAAAATTTTGGCCTTAGTGAGAACTTCGAGAAGCCAGTAACATATCTGGAGATTGGAGAGATGTATGGAGAAGTTGTGTGTTGCTTTCTCTTTTGGGGAATTGTAAGTGTTCAGCAAACCTAAGGCGGTGACTCAAAAACCAGAGGTGGTGACCAAAAACTATTGGATTGTTTTGGTCTTTCTTTTTCCACAGCTTATTATTAATGAAATACATCTGTTATCTGTTTATCGTGTCATTCTCTAACACACATAACATTAGCAGAAGGCTGTGAAAATAAAACCACAAACACCCCATCGTTTTTCTCACCATCCTACTTCATCACTCCATTGTTCACTGAAGGCGTGCAACTCCCCATAAGAGAAAGCAACCCCACAACTTCTCCATAACACATATCTTCGCGGCTTCTCCAAATTCCTGCTCTCGGGTCGAAAATCTATCTGCTGCCTTCATGACCGCTTAGCACCATGAATTTATCTTCAAAAAAGGTGTCATTAATGGGAAGTAGCTTTTCCCAGGTGGCCATAGCAAAGGTTGAACAATAACAACATCTGCTCGCTTGTCTCACAGTTTTTTTGGGTGGGTATAGAGCTTAGGCCTGCGCACCATAGTCTCCTAGATTCTGCACACAACTTTCAGCATATTGTGTGATTAGTAAGGGCCGATATCGTGGGTTTGAGTGGAGTGATCATTTAAACAACCTATGCATGGTTTGTTGTGCTGAGACCTGCTTGTGGAACGATCACTGATTGGTTAACTGTTGAATCTGAGCCTGCGAAGAGTCAACACAATGGCGCAGAGATGTCCCGGTTGAAAGTTGTGATCAATTATTAGAATAGGGATCTGCTGAAGTGCTATGTCTGAAAGAAAAAGACCAAGATCTGCGCCGAATTTGAGATCCAGGGGTCTCACCATTAGTAAAGTCACAGATCCTAAGCATGAAACAAGTTGTTTTCACTTCTGACTGTGTCGTGGCAGAGGAGCCTTAAGTCTGAAGGGTCCATCTCCGGTCTCATGTTGCAGAGTTCGCTCTTTGGGTTTCATCGTCCCTCTCAAAAGAACGTTATTGGTGTAAAGAATCAGTGTGTTGTTGTTGGTCTTCTCATCCTGATCTGCGTGGTGTAAACGATTGCGGAGCAGTGGATCTATGTTGTGGATATGTTTTTCCCTTCGCAATGATGTGCTCTCAGGCCGACTTTCTTGTCGAAAGCAGTGAAGATCATTAGAGTAGTTTGATTTAATGAATTGTGTCGCTGTGAAAGAAAAACAAACCGACTGCTATCTAAATAGATCTCTTTACTGTGATCTGCACCCTCACAGGCTCACTGTAAACACGGTAGAATAGAAGTTTAGATGACGGCAGCGTAAGAGTTCGAATCTCTTGCAGGTGGAAATAAAGAAGCATTTCTTGTTGTGTTCTTTCAAACGTCGACGCTCCGAAGAAGAATCGTCCTCAATGTTAATTTCATAGCTACTCTGTAACGTATCTTCAACGCAAAAAGATTCTTTCTGTTGTCGTCTCCAACCACGGTCATTTCCAGCATCGTCCTCAATGTTAATTTCCAGCATAGTAGTGGCCTCAACACTCATCGAGGCTCAGGGTGGCAGCAACAATTGGTCTCTCGGAAGCATCAATGTGCCACAACTCACATCACCTGGCCTCACTTCCTCTCGGGATGACACCAAGGAAGGCAACAATTCATGCAAAGGTTTCAACTGGGAGTGAAGTGTCTCATGGGGAGCTCAGTAGATTGGGTGCTTTGCTCGCAGAGTTCTCGGCCACTCATCCAATTCCGGAGACACCACAAGTTTTCAGAGCACGTGGAAAAGAGTCATCAAGGGAATCTGGGTTCGCATCCGAGCAGCCGCCATTCTACTCGTTAGGCAAGGTTTGTGACTGGGCTCCATGTCATAGGCACTAGGCACTATGTTCCTCCAGGTTTCTTGGCATGTGTCCATTCTCAACTGGCTTGAGCCGAATTCCCTTTCTAATTCCAGGTCTGAATGACATTGCTAAATGATTTTTACCAAACCATCCAAATTTTGTTTAATGTCAGACTTGTATGCATGCTGGCGAACTCATTTTTGTACTAGTATTTTTGTAACTTTGTCTACTGCTCAGACGAGAATAAAACGATGTAATATCAAAGTTTTATACCTGTGTTACTGGTTTAGTATTCCTTCGGAGGACCAGTAACACTCATCAATACTCGTAATATTTTCTCTCCGAAGTAATAGAAGACGAACAATTACACACAAAAAAAAAAAGTATTATGTTATTATTTTAACTTATCCTAATCATAACTTAGGGAAACCACATAATTAATTATGGTGGCTATTGAGCTAAATAAATTTATGAAAGTAAAGAATTTACTCTAGCGATTATGTTTGAATTTCAATTGTTAATATGGAGGTGATATTTAATCTCATTTGTCAATCAATTTGGTGATCATGGTTACATACTTATCTCACAAGTGAGGAGTAAGATACTCAAGGGTGTTCGGTCTAAGGAAGGTGCATGAGTACAACATAAGAGATTCAGATAAGCCAAAGAGATTAAGGATATTATCTCAGGATGGGAGCCTAAGTATGTATAGATTATTAGGTTAATGAACCAATGTTGACTGGGCAAAATTTGTATGTGTTGCATGTGCTTGAAATTGGTTGTGTAATATTTTGCTTCTAATGAATAATTGTGTTAATAACCTAAATGTGCTTTTATTTAGTAGATATGTGATAAATTTGACAAGAAATAATTTTCGGGCGCTAGGTTCAGTATTTAACATGGCATCAAATCGTAAACCCTCAAATTGATCTCAGAATCATGGTTCCATTGTTGTAGGGGTTGGGTTTGGATGCAACTGTATGTGATATAGAATATTTTTTTACTTGTAGGGGTTAATTATTGTGATAGCCCCTAATTTATTCTCCACTACTATAAACAATATATGTATTTGGAAAAAAAAATGGGTTGAGTCAAAGGACACATATTCTAGATTTGAGGGGTATTATTCCCTGGTATTTTTATTTTTTTTTCATAGCCAAGGAGGCTGATAGGTGTGAAAAAATGGTTGAATGGCCACATCACCATTTAGGGGGAAACCCATTGGTGATTGGAGGCATGCAGGGGTGGTATAGCCACCCACTACAATAAGAAATTAAAAAACAAAAGAATCTGGGGGATAGGGAGCTATGTGGCATGACTTTGATTGGCCTGGAGGATTATGGCCAGATAGGAAATAACGATCTGGAAGTGATGTGTACTAGGAAAAGAAGAATTGGTACACAAGGAAGAAAGTTAGTGTGCGAAGGAGGATGTTGCCATTGACCACGATAATCAGAACAAAATACCCAAAGCAAAAGCAATGAAATGAAATGATTGTATTTCTTTGGTGGAGGAAGACATAAGCATCAACACAAAAAGGAAGAAAAAAGAGAGCAACTAAAGGGGGATGAGTAGGTAGAGGAGTGGTGGACAGGAGAGTATTTGTTAGTCCCCATCCATTCCATGAAGGTGTTCCAACCATTATTACATCAACCACCACCCACAATATGGTTGGAAAACGGATAAAGGGGACAATCTTCTAGTGTTGGACAAGTCAAGGTTGAAGGCCTACATTGAAAAGGTTGAATCGATTAGGCCAGTCCTGGGCAGAGTTTTGCCTCTTGTTCAGAAGTTTTGGGAGAATTTTTAACACAAGTGTTCTATAGTGTTTTATTACATGATACCAATGGTTCAACAAGACCTTTCTAGGGAAACATGACTAGCTGATGAAGGTTGTATGGTTGGTTCCTGGTTTGAAAACAGAAACTCTATTGAAAAAATTGGAAATGAAGGTTAGAAGGAAAGGCATGAAAGGAGATCGAAAGGCTTGTGTGAGCTTAGACAAAGTATGTCGACATCCCTATGGATATGATCAAGGATGACACTACAAGGTATGTTGCCTCTCTAGTTATGGATCATCTTGTGTTGAAATTATGATGTTCTATGTTGTAACAATGTCTTATTTCAAATATATATATATATATATATATATATATGCAATAATATTAGTTAAGTAATTGTAGATAGAACATAAACCAAATGCACAATTGAAAACAACCAAGAACAAGATAAGGCACAAAGAATTTTGGTCCAATGACTAGGAAACACCCAACTAGATTCTTCTTCTATTAGATATAAATTCTTCAGCAAAGATAGGAAGTGCAATGAGAGATCAAGGGTATGAGTAAGTTCACCCACATCTAAACAAGTTGTAGCATGAAGATCATTGGTAGCAACAACTGATGCAAACACTGAATCAATCATCAAATTTTGCTCTTACTCTCCAAGTCTCTCTCTCTCTCTCTCTCTCACACACAATATTCTTCAAGTATCTCCAACTCTCTTTCTCGAGTTTGAATCCTTCTTTCACAATGCACAAGCGAGTAAGAATGAGATGATATAAGATACATATATAGGAGGAGCAACAAATTATGGTCATAAAGAAGGACCAATACACATGTCTTGAGGAAGAGTTACATGTGCCATTTAGGGAGGTACGCATGCCTTTGTAACTCATGCCATTAGGGAGGGAATGTAACATATGCATTAAAGATTGCGTAAGATGAATCTTTTATGACATGTTTTAATGAGCGTGTAAGCGAGACTGTAATGTATCTATTAAATGAGAGAGAGTAACATATGCATTAATTGAGGTGAGCTACATATGATATGATTGATAGTAATAATATAATAATATCATAAAGGGTAATAGTAATAATAATAATGATGATGATGATGATTAAGTAAAAATTGAACAATTAAGATTGATTAAGGTTAAGGTAAGTTATTTTCCATCATCTATACTTGATTACCATTTGAAGCAAGGTGATTTACTATTTTTTGAAAGCCATGCTTCAAATGATAGACATGACTTTCTATTTTTGGAAGGTCATTCTAGAATTTAGAAATGAGTTTTACGCAAGGAAATTCGTCCCTTAGCTACCAATTTTCAACGTCTTGCGGGATTCTCTATTGGCTCTTATTGCAGCCATGGACTTCTTAATGCCATTCAAGGAGGTAAGAATGGAAATTTCACTAACTGGCTTGTTCATATTACCAAAAAGATTAAAATGTTAATAGTTGGCCTTTAATTTCATGCATAGAAGGATTTAGACTCCCTTTCCCCTATGTTGTTTTCATTGCATTGCTTGTTAGAGAACAAGCATCCAATTTGTGGCAACAAATTATAGAGAATGAGAGATAGGATATCGAGTTGAAGAAGAGAAGAATGAAAGAAGATTTCACAGAGAGGAAGAAGGCCATCCAATGAGCTATTTCCCATTGCAAATTGCCCAACTACATTAATTGATGGTGATTGTGTACATCTGAGGTTTGAAGTAGTTTAGAAGAAGTAGAGGGAAAATCCAACATTGTAAAGAACTCAAGAAAAATTAGGTTGAGCATGTGGAGGTCTGGAAGAGTTCTTGCAGGTGAGGAACAATGACCTCTAGATTCCCAATTGGGTTGAAGGGTGGAGATGGTTTTCTCTGGATTCTGTGGTGGAGGCCTATTTCCTTAGAATCATGGTAAGGAGAATTCTAAAGCTTCCTTGCTTTTTATCTTAGTTCTGGAAGTGGATTCTAGATTCCTAAGGATGGGTGAAGCCACTGTGTTCTTCTGATTTAAGGGTGGAGGAATAATCCTTCGGACTCCCCTCCTTACTTGAGGGTGGAGACCTGAAGCCTCTAGACCCCTTTTTGTTTATTGAAGGTGGAGGTGGCAGACCTCTAGAATCCCTGATTGAAGATTGACTATAGTATAATCAATTGATGGGTGGAGGTGATTAGTCCTCTAGAGTCTCTATTTCAGTTGGCATTGTTGGTTTCATCCCTTGAGTGAACGTCTTCAACTCTGGAATCTGGCTCAGGGGTGAGTGGGATACAAGAGAGGCCACAATGCAGCCCAATCTATGGTTGGATGAAGATTTGCAGTCCTTGATTCAGTTTCCCAATCTTAATTTGAGATAAGTATCTCTCTTGTTTGAATTGTATAATGAATTTCAAGTTATGCTTGTTATGGTTGTTTACATGGTTGTTGATACTATTGTTTTACAATGTTTGTATAATGTTGTGTGATGGAGCTAATGTTTTAGGAGTTGTTCACATAAATGATACTCAGCCCTGTATGTGAATAAATTACCATGATGACTTGTTGATTCTAACATGAAATGTTGAGTTGGGAAATGCTCAAAAATTAGTTGAATTCTAGATATATATTTGTGTGTGTGTGTGTCCCTACATAATTGAAATAACACAAATATAAGCTTAAGTACTTATATCTTGAAACTATATGTGGACGGGAATGTAAAAAAACTCTATGAATAAACTATGTTTCTTTCATTATCAAGGAAAAGGTTATAGCCCATGTATGCTTCTGACCATGTGGAACTACAATACTTGTATGTATGGTCTTTTGAGTCTAGTAAATCCTAGTATCAGGTGTGGCTATGGGCGCGATTTAGAATCTTTATGTATGTATTAATGGATCCATGTGTAATGTTACAACCATAATTTTTGTTCAAATTATACATGTACACACATGTGAAACCCTATAGGTTGTGTTTACAAGGTTTTAAGAATGGTCATTATAATCATGAAGTAACTAACTATATGGGTCACAGGTCACATCACATTCATGGAGACATTATGTCTAGTCCTGGGCTGTAGGAGCATAGATTTGTACTTATACATATATGGATATCATATTAATTGTATTTAAATACCCATGTGTGAATCCCAACTGAAGTATGAATAATGCATTTTGTATGCAAATCTAGAAGTTAACCTTTGCTAGGAAAAATGGCATGCATTACAGTAGTCTCCATAGTCCCTACAAGATTTTATATAAATATTATAATTCACAACATATGAATGTACATTAAGCCTCTCATAGATATAAAAATAGGTTAGATAATATAATTGTGTGTCTACTGGCATCCTCAGAAGGTGATTAACCCCTGTAATAATTCATACATGAGTACACGTTGTGTGGCTATATTATGTAGGTAACCTACAAGAAGGTAAGTAGCCTACATGTTTAAAGATTTGATGTGGTTGCAAGGTTGTATAATTTACTACCTAGTACAATGAGGTCAAGGATTTACTTGAAAGCATAGTGTGCATACACATTATTGGTCAATGTTATAGAGGTAAATCAGGTTGAAGAACCATTCTAGCATGTTCTGAAAATCCACCAAAACTTGCCATAGAAATCCAAAATCAATAAATCCCTAACTCGTGTTACATGTCCAAAAGTTATTGTTAATATCTGCAATCTCTCAATAGTTGTTCAATTGTCTGTCCATTCTCTTTTAGGAATGCATGGAAGTTTTGAATTATTTATGATACTTTTAACCAAAACTAGCTTTTCTCTAGTAAGCTCAAGAATCTTTGAAATCTTTATTTTCCTTTGTTCCTAAACAAAATCCTTTTCTTCATGTAATGCCTTTAGATATAGAAATGGTTGATTGTCTTTATTTTCTACTTTAAATGGTAGTATGGAAAAATATATTGCATATTTGTTGGGGTCAAAAGGAGGCCAAGTGCTAGGACTACTTTTTTCTTGTGATTTATCAAAATTTCCATTATTATATCCAAATTTTGAGATTCATTAATTAAGGATAACTCCAAGATATATATATATATATGGATACTTGATACATGATTTTTGTATTTATGGCATCTCGAGTTACATCATCTGGATTGTGCTAAATAAGTAGTCTAGTAATTATTAAAATTATGTAGCTTTATTTTTGTGGATGAATCATATTTGGACTTCTTGTAGTGAAGGGAATCTGGATTATCTTGGAGAGCACATTCCGTGTGGTGGGCTAGAAATTTCTTGGAGGCAAATATCTTTCCAACAAGGTTCTAGAGGGAGAACCTACATTATTTTCTCTAAAACTAATACTTTTCAACATTTTCATTGCTAAGGGGTTAGAAGAGGAGTTGATATATTCTATACAATATGTTCATGAAGTATGTTGTCCTATTTTCTCATCTACTTGAGCAATTATAGTCAACTAAGGATTGGAGAGTTGCTTTATATGAGCTTTTGGGAATCTAGGAGACTTTTTTATAGATTCACAATATTTACTATTTGTATGAGACCCAATATGATTTTGAGATATTAAAACAAAAGGGTTTCTCATGGACTGTGATTTTTCAAATTTATGACAAGGCCATTGGATGTTTTAAAATATTGAAACACCATTTTTTGGGGAATTATAGGTGATCGAGGACCCTTTTTGGAGATTGGTGTACAATCTTCCTTCCATTGTTGTACAAGAGCAACATTGATAGGTTCAACCATGATGCACTTAGTGTGCATGCATTTTTTTATGCTAAGATGTAGAGGTGGCATGGTAGTGGAGACAAAGTGAAGGAATGTTATAATATGGAGTTGGGCACATTAAAAATGGTGGTCAATATCAAAGCCTAGAAGTTGTACATAGGATTGTAGAAGATCATAAATGTGTGGATTTGTTACTAATACAACATAGCAAAGGATAATAGTATACCAAGTGGCTTCATTATGTAAAGGAATGTTCAATTCCTCCAATAACAACATCTGAAAATAGGTTATGGTAAGAGTTGATAACACAACATAGACTATTGACATTTAGGCCAAGGTGGACTAATGTAGTCCAAATTTAATAAGTCCATGATGAAAGTATTGATAATCTTAAGAAATCACCCAATCAAGATCTTCATGTTTCAATAAAAGGCATTGTTATATAGTAATATCTAGGCTTAGAATAATATTTGTAGAGGTATATCCGACACGAGTAAATGCTTTGAAATTAAAAAAGAACATAATGTATTTATCTTCTATGGTGATATGGGGCAAAATCCAATTTTAATTCCTACATTTTCATGGACTTATAATAAAGATTCTAAGTATATTTTTACCAAAAGCCATGACTTTAAGTTTTTGCATTGAGGAATGGCCAATGTAGAAAGATTGTGATTATAATACTAACCAAAAATAGAAATTATAGAATCCATTTATCTTATTGTGACACAATCTACTTCAACAGTGAAAATCTAGGAAAGACTATGTAACAACCTCGGGTTAAAAACCCATGTAAAAAAGTTAATAAAGGAAAAATAATAACCAACGTCATGGGACATGTATTCCAAGCTGAATGTTGGGAAAAAACATAGTTATGGGAACCACTCGTGATTAATTAATGGCCATGGAAATTGGAAAATGAAATGGAAAATGATTTGAAAAGGCATGAGGCATTTATTGGCATTTTATTTATGAAAATAATGGAATATAGGAGAAAAGGAAGGTTAAAGGTCATAGGATTGCATGTGAGGAAGATTGAAGGAAAATAATGGAAAATTGAAGAAAATAGAGGCCTCAATGATAAAAAGGCTTATGAGGATTAGTTCACAACTTTTTTCAGTGTTATCTTTTTGTCAGTTCTATAGTGGAGCTCTCTATTCTATTCTTTATCTTCATACTCTTGCACACTTAGAGTTTCTTGGAACACTCTTGGAGCATTGTGGCATACTTAGAATTTGGAGCAAGAAAGCAAAGGAAAAGTAGGAAGCGCAAGGGAACATCGGGATCAACGGCTACAACGGGTTTTTCTTGTAGGTACTGAGTTGCATGTATGATCTCCTTCCTAGTTTTGACATGCATGGCATATGCATGTGGTTATTTGGTTATGATCTCTCATTGGCATCAAGGATTACCTAGATTGATAGTGTTTTTTCATAACATTTCCATTTCCTGGATAACCATGGTGTTGAGGGTTTTACCTTTTGTTTTATGGTTGGTGCTCATGTTCATTATGGTTGTGGGTTGAGTTAGTAGTTCCTGGAGCCTTGGTTGGACAAACACTCTGGAAGCCTTGTAACAACTTGGGTTGAGTTACTAGTCCTAGAAGCCTTGATTGGACAAACACTCTAGAAGCCCTATAACAACATGGGTTGAATTACTAGTCCTAGAAGCTAGGTTGGAACAAATATTCTCGAGCCTTGGACAACTTGGATAGAGATTGATATGGTGATGGTTTCTGATGGTTTGTGATGTGCAACCATGAGGTGGAATCACTAGTTAGGGGTTGAGGTGGTTTGGCCTCTAGAAGCCCCGGTTTTCTTTCTTTGTTTACTCCATGAGATCCCACATTCATTCTTGGAATATGGCGCAAGGATGATCGGCTGAAAGAAATATTTGGTTCATCCCAATTAAGGGTCAGGTGGTACGGGGAAATCCCTTGCTTGGTTGCATTTGAATATGTTAATAAGAGTTATTTTCCTCTTATGTTCTATGTGTAAATGTACTTGTTATTATGTGGCTATGATGGTTGTTCTATTATTATTGTTTATTTGGTTATATGTTGGTTACATGCATGGTTTTATGACAGTCTTGAGTTATAGCTCTTATCATGTTTTGGTTAGTAGAGGAAATATTCGTGAATGAATGACCTAATAGATGGTAATTCAACTCTTATGAGAAGGCATCAAACCTTATTAACGATTATCAAATAAGTATAAGACACCTATATTCAAATATATAATTATGACCTATAGATTACATGTTCATGATGTGTTTGATGAAATATCTATCATGGATAAACCTGGTTAGGTCAATTTCTTATCTAAGTTACTGTGAAAGGATTTTTCCCAGTGTCATTCATTGTTCTGAAAAGTTTCATGAAGTTTTGGGCAGTAGTCTGGAGAATAGCCTGAAAAAGTGGCTTAAATCTCACAGTCGCTAGCACAGAACTGGGTGAGAAAGTCTACAATTGCATGGAGGCCTTATTTTTGGAGCGAATGGAAGCTTATAGTTGCATGGAGGGATTTTCATGGGAGCGAATATTGGTTTAGTTCAATGAAAAAGAAAGTTAACTCAAGGGTTGGGCACCTAGAGTGGTTGGTTAGCCCCTAGGGGGTCTTGTAGCTCCTGAGAAAGGTTAGTTTGGTTTTGTTTTTCAATTCCACTTCCTTATCTAAAATTTGGGAGTTGAATCATATCATAGCAACTCTTCATCACATATTTACCTTTGTGGACGAGTTAGCTAGGGTAAGAGTGGGAGGAGGGTGTTACAGAGTGGTATCAGAGCATGGTTCAACCCTTGGACTGGATGGGTGGAATATGTTTGCTGTGCATACATGTTAGTTGCATATGTGTTCATTATGCACTTGTTATATGCATTTGTTATGTATACATGGCATCGGTCATTGTTGCAATTGTGTTGTCACATAGAATTGTTTGCCAATTTAATTGCCTTAAATTGTTACATGAATTATCGACCGAAGTTGGTAAGCTTGTGAAGTGAAAGTGCACTATATATGTTAGAAGTCCTTTTATTAAATCAGATTGTTAATGTGCATGACTAAGTTATGGAGATTTACATCTAAGGATGCAATTTATTCCTATCTTACTCTTCAAAGAAAAGGGATTTTAACACATTAAATATTCCTGCTCTTTTCTAATGAAATAAAAAATGATCTTCACACTTGCTAAAATGAAACTTTAAAGAAAACTCACACTATCTTATTAAGAAAACTTTTAACTGATATATTGCAACATAAATTTAATCTCTAAAGCAAAATTGATCATCTAACATTCTAGCAATCCTTTCCTAAAAACCAAAATGAAATTAACTTTTATTGGAAATGAAAAACCACACATCTATCATTATCAATAACTTATATTTGAAAAGGTTCTGAAATGAAACTATAACAAAATCACTCATACTCTGAAATTGAATGCTTTGAAATGAAAACCATAAAGAAATCACACATACTTTAAAATGAAATACTATAAAATGAAACTCTAAAGAAATCTATTAACTCTGAAATGAAACACTCTGCAATCATAAATAAATCTATGAAGAGAAACTACATTATCATTATACAGTAACTTGAAAAATGAACGATTAGTGAAATATTACTATTGCTATCTGAATGAAATCATGACTACAAACTTATTCTAAAACGTATGAATAACTGTAACAAATGAAAAAGATATGTGAATGCAAAACCTTCACTATTTGCAGGGGCCCTCCACAAACAGGCGGTCATAAAAATTCAATCGAACAGTCAGCGACGCTTTGGAACTTCAAAGTATTTTATTCATTAACAGAGTAAAAACATAGTTTCAAAACACCATTGTCACATACAAAAAAATAAACCTTCTGTTCATGTTTGATGCACGGTCTTTATAAAAGCCAGTGTCAATAATTGTTTGAGGCTTTTATGCCCACCTTAGCTAACATAATTCTACACTAAAATTTTAAAAACTATCAAGATATCTTTTCTCATGATTTTCTATTTGACAAGGCAAATTGTGGAGCGTAGGGTTCTCGGACTCTCACTCCCATGTTCAGCAACCACGTTGACTTTATCCTTTGACCACACAATCGAACAATCCTTTTGATGATCTGGTTCAAATGAATAGGAGGAAATCGTTAAGGGGATCAATCTCCACCTGTCCATATCTTTCTCCTCTTAGTTGGCACCTCTGATCCTAGTAAACCATGGAATTGGCTACAAAAATAGAGATTAGTTGCAGAATCGTGCGAATTCGGTAGCCAATACAAATATTAACTCAATAATAAGGAACATTATGAAATATGAAAGATAAGACAATTAAATACCTTACCATGTCAAAAACCTTGTAGTTTGATTCCTATTGAGTTGATGATGATGGTCAAGGAAAGGAAAAATAAGTAAATGAGAGTGTCAAAATGAAGCAATCATGAGGCTCAACATTCCCCCACACGGAGTCCATTGCATTTCCTCAAGCAAAAATTCAAAACTGGAAATATTTCTCTATCACTGCTCTCTCTCAGAAACTTAGGCTAGAACATCCAATTTTGTCCTTCTTATCTTCTTTCTTGCAACTATCATTCTAGGCTTCATCAAAATCCTGCATTTTAGACTCATGACCTTCTTTCTCAGTGATTCATTATTTTTCTTTAACCTTTTTTTTTTTTTTTCATACCATAAGCCCATTTGTAGAAGAATGTAATCATTCTCAGTCCTTTGTATCTCATTCTACATCTTTAATGTCTCATTTTTTCTTAAGATGTCTATTCAGTGTCTCCAACTCAAAGATTTCTTGCTTCAGAGTTTTTATGAGTGGAGGTTATTGTGGCTTGTTAGATTGGATTTATTTTTCATGGACTGTAGAACAAGATGCCTTTTCTGCAACTCTCCTCTCTAGAGACTCAATGTAGTCATAGATTTCTTGTTGTACTGGATCTATTTCTGGTGTTTTTCGGCCTGGGCTATGAACAGGTGAGGGTGATAGAGTTTCTATTTTCTCTTCTTCCTCCAAATTAACCACATTTGTAGATTGTTGAGATGGTTTTTTATTAAGCCTGATACTTCTTCTTACATATGATGGAAAAGGGTTTTTAGTTTTAACTCTTTTCTTCTCTGTTTTAGCTTCCTCTGTTTTCTTGGATGTGCTTTCTTCCTTTTTACTGGCTTTCTTTCTTCTAACAGATTGCCTTTTAAGGCTTCCTAAAATTTCTGCAATAGGAGTCTCATCTTCTGACTGTTCTTGTGGTTGTTGTTGAGGTAAGTTTTTAATAGGATTCTCAGATATTCTCTTCCTTCCTCTTTTTGCTTTGTTGCTGCTAGGTGACTCTTGATCCTCCTCCTTAAAATGATTTCTAACTAGGAAGCTATCCCAATTATCTCCTAGTATTTCAAGGTGAAATTCAATGAGTATTTTTATAAGGTCGTGGTGATACATAGTGTTTTCTATGAATTGAATCCTTTTATGAAAATTTCCATGCATTTTCTTTAAGATATTTAACATAAAATAAGGAAGATTTCTTTCATTCTCTTCAAGAAAATGCATCATCAAACGAATGTGGTAAAAGAACATACAACCAAATCTTCCTTCACAGGTGACAAATTTCTAAATGACTAGCAACAAATTTCTCCATTTACCCTTAAGTGTTGTACTAGGAATTCCTTTCTTAAAAATAGTGATATCCATACCTAGGTTTTTCAAGAAGGTCTTCCATTATTCTCCTTCAATGCCCCTGTTCTTAAACCATTTCTCTCCAACTCTTGACAGTCTGGTAGCTTCAACAATAAGAGATTCTGTCACTGCAAATTTGATGTCTCCAATTTCAACCTCTACGCCATCAAAAGCTCTAGCAAATGATTTAGTCACTTCCTTGTTAAAACCATCAAACTTTTCCACGAACTCTAGCCACTGTGCTTTCTGCAGCATTTCCTTCACCTGTAGATATCCTTCCATGAATTTTCTTCCATTTGGTTTTGTTCTCACTATGACGCCCATGGTTGAGAAGTTTTACCTCATAATTCACTTCTTGACAGGGTATGAGTCAGGGTTTCGGGATAATGGCTTCGGTGAGAGTATAAACGAGAGCGAGGGGAAAAACAAGTGAAGTGACCGTTAGGGTATGAATGGATGTGAGTTGGGCGATTTCAACAATGAATTTTGATTTTAAGACAAGCGTTGTGTAATGATGAGGGATGAATGGGTGATTTATGACTTTTTATTTGAAATGACAAGATATTTTCATTTCACTTTCGACAATGATGGTTTTTGAACCGATGGTATATCGTCATTATAATTCATACACTAATGTTTTGACCCTTATTATTAAATTAAATATTTGCATACCTTTTGAATTGATGATTCTAACATTTTATTGCTCCTTTTTGTATTTCCTTCAGGTGCTTCTGAGGATGGACTTGATCATTTCTTCAATTGCTCCAATTAGTAGTCCCTGTCAAACATTAATTGCAGAATTCTGTCAAAGCTACAAAATCTTAGAAATTTTGTAGCTATTTTATTCTAGAAATAAAAAGAGGGGCAAAAAGAAAATGGGAATGGGAAAGAAAAATTAGAATGCAAAAAATATTTGGTTTTCACCCTAAATTTTATGTACAAACATGCCAATAATGTTGGTTTTCATGTTTATACAAATTTTATTATATTTTTTTATCACTATTTATTTATTTATTTTAGAAAAGAAAAGACTTATAAGTCAAGTTGGAGGAGAAGGAAAATCCTTCTTAACCAACTGGAAATCAGTGTTGTCTTGCAAATGTTTGATAAACTCCTCCTTTGTCAATGGCTTATGATAGATTCTTAATCGATGACCATTCACAAGAAAATTGATCCTTTCTTCATCAATAGTTATGATCCTAATTGCACCATTATCAAATATTGTTTCAATCTCATAGGGCCCAAGCCAATGAGTTTGAAATTTCCCTTGGAAATATTTGAACTTTGAATCAAAAAGTAATGCCCAATCTCCTAGTTGGAACTTTCTTTCTTTGATATATTTGTCATGCCATATAGATCTTTGTTGTTGAACTAGATTGGTTCTTTGGATTGCATCTTGTCTTATCTCATCAAGTTCATTTAGCTGCTCCATTCTTTGTTTTTGTGCCTCTGAAAGATCAAGACCCAATTTAACTGTTGTCTTGAAAGTTTTTACTTGAAACTCAATAGGAAAAAGGACTTTCTTCCCATAAACAAGTTCATAGGGAGTATGCCCTATAGTGTTTCTCCATGTGGTATGGTATGCCCATAAAGCTTCTAGAAGCTTTTCTGCCCAGTCTCTTCTATGCAGATGCATAGTTTTGGTGAGAATTGCTTCAATTACTTTATTGGTGGACTCCACTTGTCCATTTTCTTATGGATGGTATGGAGTGGACTTCCGATGTTTGATTTTGTACTCCTCCATTATATTTTGTACCAACTTGGATGTGAATTGAGTATCTTGATCTGTTACGATTTCCCTTGGGACACCAAAACGAGTAAAGATATCCTCAAAAAGAAACAAAACTACAACATTTTCAGTAGCAAAAGGAAGTGCTTTAGATTTTACCCATTTTATAACATAATCAGTGCAAACAATAATGTACCTTTTCTATCTTAATGGTGAATTGATTGGACCAACAAAATCCAGAGCCCATTTTTCAAAAGGCCCAATAAGTATCTAAGGCAGTAGAGGCATTTCATCAGAGGGGACATGTTTCCCCATCCTTTGACAACTATCACATCTCTTGACATACTCCTTGTCATCCTTAAAAATGGAAGGCCAATAGTATCCTAAGAGAAGGAATTTGTAGGAATTTATTTTGTCAGCGAAATGTCCTCCTCATGTCTCATCATGACAAGCTTTCAATAACTCTGGTACTTCCTCTTCTCTAATACACCTTCGGATGATCAGATTTGGCCCTGTTTTATAAAATTCTTCATTTATCCATGAATAAGATGCACTAATTTGAATTACCTTCTTTTTTTCTCGAGGAGATAAATATGATGGTAACTTCCTTGTAGCCAAATAATTAGCAATATCTGCAAACCAAGGTGATTTAGTAGATACTGCAAAAAGATATTCATCAGGGAAATTGTCTTCTACATGTACATCATTATTATCATTTTGAATTCCAGACAAAAAGTCAGCAACTATATTTATTTTCCCAGGTCGATCCAAAATAGTGATGTTAAAATCTTGCAACAACAACAACCATCTTGTAATTATGCCATTAGTGACAGGTTTATTCATTAAGTACCTAATTGCAGAATGATTTGTATGTACAAAAGTTTCGTAGCCAGTAATGTAATGTCTGAATTTATTGATAGCATGGACAATAACTAAAAACTCCTTTTCTGTTACAGTATAATTTAACTCTGTAGGAGTCAAATTTTTACTGGTGTAATAAATGACATAAGGAGTTAAATCCTTTTGTCCTAGTACAACTCCTAAAGCTGTGTCTGAAGCATCAGTTGAAATGTGAAAAGGTAATTTCCAATTTGGTCCTCTAAGAATGGGTGCTTCAGAGATTTTCTCTTTTAATGTTTCAAAGGCCTTTTGGCAATCAGAATTCCAATTGAATTCACAGTCTTTTGTGAGTAGTTTGAAAAGTGGAGATGCAATTTTTGTAAAGTTTTCTATGAATCTTCTATAATAACCAGTGAAACCAAGAAAACTTCTAACATCTCGTTGAGAGGTTGGAATTGCTACTTTAGAATTAAGTTCTACTTTATATGTGTCCACTCTAATTCCATTTCCTAAAATATGGTGTCCTAAAACAATTCCCTCAGTAAACATCATAAAACATTTTTCATGGCTTAATGAGAGATTTGCCTCTTTACATCTAATGAGAACTTTTTCCAAAATTTTAAGAGCTTCTTCAAAATAATTTCCATAAAATGTAAAATCATCCATATACACTTCCACACAATCATGAATTAGATCAGAAAAAATTCCTAATACTGCTCTTTGGAATGTTGCAGGTGCATTACGTAGTCGAAAATGAAGTACTCAATAAGCATAAGTTCCCCATGGGAAGGTAAAGGTAGTTTCATCTTGGTCTTCTGGGGCTACTTGGATTTGATTATACCCACTAAAACCATCTAAGAATGAAAAACATTTCTTTCCTGCCAATGTATCTAAAACCTAATCTATGAAAGGAAGTGGAAAGTGACCTTTAAAGTGGCTTTATTCAATTACCTATAGTCAATACACACTCTCCATTTTCCATTATTTTTAGGAACAATTAATAAGGGTGAAACCCATTGACTGTCGGATATTGGATAGATGAAATTGACATTCAATAGTTTTTGTAGTTCCTCCTTAACAATTTCCCTTAGATTTGGATTCACTCTTCTATGAGGTTGTCGAATTGGTTTGGCATTATCTTCAAAGTATATATGATATATACAAGTATTAGGATAAATTCCCTTGATGCCAGTATATTCCCATGCATAGGCAAAGGAATGTTCTTGTAACATCTTTATTAATTCTTTCTTTTGAAATTCTTCCAAATTATTGTTTATATTCAATTTTTTTCCTTGAAAGATTTCAATTGCAGAATTGCCAAATTTTTCCATAGAATGCAAGGACAGTTGACGAGATGATAAATATTCAATATTGCATTGTTATTGAAAAAACCGACTAGATTCACAATATGACGAAGATTCATTATTTTCCATTAAATTCAAAATTTGATCTTCCTCGTCTATTTGTGAAGTAGAAAAGATTGGTCTTATATCAATGTCATCATCTATCCATTATTCATTTTCAACCTCTAATTTTGTTTTTGCAGGTGGATATAGTGTGAATTTATTTGTTGAGTTCCCATCAGAAATGAACATATCACCATATCTACAACATATAAAAGCATCAACTGTAACTAGCCATGGTCTTCCTAGAATCAATGGATGTCCTCCTAAGATAGCCTTGGGTGTTAATAGGTTATTCCCAATAATCTAAGGATACATATATATCTTCTAATACACCATCATGTTTGATTATAGATCTATCTGCCAATTGTAAAAGTGTAGGTGTATATTGAAGATCAGAAAGTTTTAATTGATTCATAGTTTGTCTACTCAGGATGTTTATAACTTTTCCTAGATCAATCAATGTATTTGGGATCTCTACACCATTGATGTGTGTTTTCACAATGGAACTACCTAGATCAAGATATTTCTGAATTATTGTCTCACCCATCATGATATCTGCAATTTTTCCAACTAATTGGACTCTTTTGACTTCTTTTTTTTCTCTTCCTGATATTTTTATGCTCAATTCCCTAATTGTCTTTGCGAAAATTGGTATTTCCTTAATGGATTGTAGTGAAGGATTTTTCATGCAAACATTCTTCAATTCATCTAACATGTCATAATCAGGCAATAAAATATGTTTTTCTACCCCTTCATCAATTTTTAATCTCTCATGAAAGGGTGGTTTTGAAACATATATTGGAGGTTGTTCCATAATAGGAGTTGAGTTATTTGAATGTGTTGGAGTAACTTGTTTTTTATTTTTCATTAAGAGACTTCTCTTCTTCAAAGATCTTTTCTTTTTCACTTTCCTGAATAACAACTAACGGGGACTTTTTCTCTAATATTCTACCAGATCTAACTTGAACATTGTTTAGATCTAGTGGTGTTATCATGTAAGTTTGAAAATTTTGTCCTTCCGTATTATAAATAGGTTGTGAATTTTTATTATTGTTCGGATTTAGGAGTGGTTGGGCAGGCAATTGGTTTGGTCTTTAAGGAAATGGTAATGAAAGTTG
This sequence comes from Pinus tabuliformis, assembly GCA_031772625.1. Classification (NCBI taxonomy): domain Eukaryota; kingdom Viridiplantae; phylum Streptophyta; class Pinopsida; order Pinales; family Pinaceae; genus Pinus; species Pinus tabuliformis. The sequence goes on from CM062818.1 coordinate 1,619,334,305, forward strand.
TGGTTTCAAATTGTGAGGTTGAGTTTGTTGAACAAACTGAGGATAATATTGTGGAGGAGAAGTAGGATGTGATTGTTGAAATGTTGGAAATTGAGGATATTGAGGTTAATTACTTTGTGATGATTGTACAAATGGTTGAGTGTTAAAACCTTGAGTTGTATTTGGCTGTGGATTATGCCAAGGTCTTTTAGCAATAAAACAAAGTGGATCTACTTGATTTGGTTCTCATTCTTATTGATAGACAACTTTAAGACTTGGTATTGAGGGACATTATTTTGTATCATGATTTTCTGCACATATAACACAAGTTTTTACACTCTTTAAATCAAGAGGACATTCTATCAAGGCATGTTTCTTTCTGCACTTAGGGAAAAAAATGGACAATGCAGCGTTTTCAGCTTTTTGCTTGTTTTTCATTCTAAGGGTGTCAATTTGTTCACTAAGACTCCCTAAAATATCTATTTTAAATTTATCAAGAAAATTTCCTAATTCTGCTCTACTTACTGCCCCAACTGCAGATTTATTAATCCTTGATAAAAGAGGATATCTTGGATTTGTCTCGATTCTTGCTTTGCCTCTTGAAATATGTATGCATAACTCACAAATTTCACCTAGTGACCACTTAGAAATGTCTTCCTTACCCATTATATTGAGAAGATCAATCTAATCATATCTAATGGAGCTCAATAAGAGAGCTTTCAAAGTTTCCTCATCTAGATTATTCATTTTTTCCCATTTAACATTATAAGTCTTTCAACGAAGTCTTCAAGATTTTCATCTTCTTTCTGTACCATTTTAAAGACTTCATCCTTAATATTATGAGGCATACAATAGTCCTTATATTTCTCTAAGAGTGTAGTTTTCATTTGTTCCCATGTTCTTATGGAGTTTAGTCCTAAACTCATAAACCATTTTAATGCTGCATCTTTAAGGGTTGCAGGGAATAATTTCAATTTTTAGCATCATGCAAATAATCATATGATCTAAACAAGACTTCAAATTCAAAGATAAATGTTTCAGGATCTTCACTCCTTAGTCCATGAAAGTTTGGAAGGATAGAGGGTGAGATATTTTTCATTGTCACATTTGTATCTTCATCGAGGATAGGAAATCCAAAGGGTTATGGATTTATATCTTCTCCTCTTCCTCTTCCTCTTCCTCCTCCAATCCTAGGTTGTTCACCATTCAAATTATGTACCTCTCCTTCCCCTTCTCCAGTCATTGCAGATTCTTCAGAACTAATATAGGATTTTGGTTCCAAGATTGGGTTTTCAACTTCCTCTAGTTCCTTTGGTTCTTCTATCAATGATTTGTTAAAATAGGCTTCTTCTTCCTCTTCTTCAGTAGGAACTTCCAGCTCTTGAGCTAAAAGTTGTTCTCCTATTGAAGATAGGAAAATTACTCCTGTTGTTGGGGATATGGGATCTTCTTCTTCTATTATGGCTTTTGTTGATGAAGTTGGTGAATCTCTAGGTTGGATTTCGGATCTTAATACCTCAGGGAGTTTGTGTTTGCCTACTATGGATGGAATTCGAGTTTGTGTGGGTGGTGTGGCACTACGAGGTTGTGGTGGGGTGAGTGATGTTGTTGGAATTAAAATCTTTCCTCTACCTACAAATCTACCCCTAGCATCTCATTCTCTATGCATATCATGTTTTTGTTTTTGTTTTTGTTTGTTTGTTTGTTTTTTTTTTAATTTATCAAAATGAAAAAGACTAATACTTCTATTTACACTTCCCTAGCAATGGCGCCAAAATGTTTGTCAATTTAATTGTCTTAAATTGTTACATGAATTATCAACTAGAGTTGGTAAGCTTGTGAAGTGCAAGTGCACTATATATGCTAGAAGTCCTTTTATTAAATCAGATTGTTAATGTGCATGATTGAGTTATTGAGATTTACTTCTAAGGATGCAATTTATTCCTATCTTACTCTTCAAAGAAAATGGATTTTAACACATTAAATATTCCTACTCTTTTCTAATGAAATAAAAAATGCTCTTCACACTTGCTAAAATGAAACATTAAAGCAAACTCACACTATCTTATTAAGAAAAAAATTAACTTATCTTTTGCAACATAAATTTAATCTCTAAAGAATAATTGATCCATTAACATTCTAGCAATCCTTTGCATAAAAATGAAAATGAAATTAATTTTTATTCAAAATGAAAAACCACACATCTATCATTATCAATCACTCATATTTGAAAAGGTTCTGAAATGAAACTATAACAAAATCACTCATACTCTGAAATTGAATGCTTTGAAATGAAAACCATAAATAAATCACACATACTTTAAAATGAAATACTATAAAATGAAACTCTAAAGAAATCTATTAACTCTGAAATGAAACACTCTGCAATCATAAACAAATCTATAAAAAGAAATTACATTACCATTAACATGAGTATACATTAACTTGAAAAAAGGAACGATTAATGAAATATTACTATCGCTATCTGAATGAAATCAAGATTGCAAACCTATTCTGAAACATATGAATAACTGTAACAAATGAAAAAGATATGTGAATGCAAAACCTTCACTGTTTGAAGGGGCCCTCCACAAACATGCCGTCATAAAATTTCAATCAAACAGTTAACTACGCATTGAAACTTCAAAGTATTTTCTTCATTAACAGAGTAAAATAGAGTTTCAAAACATCACTGTTACATAAAAAGAAATCAACCTTTTGTTCATGTTTGTTGCATGATATGTATAAAAGCCCTTTTCAATAATTGTTTGAGGGTTTTACGCCTACCTTAGCTAACAAAATTCTAAACTAAGCTTATAACAACTATCAAGATATCATTGCTCATGATTTTCTATTTGACAAAGCAAATCATGGAGCATAGGATTTTGGAACTCTTGCTCACCTGTTCAGTAATGTTGACTTTATCCTTTGACCACACAATTAAACAATCCTTTTGATGATCTAGTTCGGATGAATAGTAGGAAATCATTAGGGGGATCAATCTCCACCTGTCCATATCTTTCTCCTCTTAGCTCGAACCTCCGATCCTGGTAAACCCTGGAATTGGCTATAGAAACAAATATTAGGTGCAAAATCGTGCGAATTCAGTAGGTGTTGAAGCCCCTAAAATCGGGTCTACAACAAGGGTATACCCACCCAGTTTGGACCTTGGTTAGCAACTCCTTTTCCGTTTGGTATAATGGGTCCGACTAGGGATATGGGATCAGTTTCTCAATTTATGTGTGTGTGTGTAAAGTATTGATATTTCTCTTCTAAAAGTTCCTAATTGAGATGCTATAATTCTAACTCTAATCTAATAACATGTAAATGGTATTCTAACAAGCAGAAATATCTAAGTCTACACTAACCCGGGGTGTAATCTTTCTGTTATGCGATCTAAAATGATTTCAGAAAACAATTGGTAATAAAGATCATTCAACTGTTATGAGAAAAGAATTCAATATAGATAAACCACTTCGTATAAAAAGTTAGACAAAACAGTTGTGATAGGCATATCGCATAATAAGCTATTCATACATTAAGCATAAATAAATAACTATCACCGTACAAAAGTGCCAAATGATAACTCAAGCATTCGCACATCAATATATAAACAACTGAACTTGAATATCCCTTTTAACACAAAGGCATAAATAGTTAAGAGATAGAAGTACCATTTATAACTAGTCCTAATCATGAGCTTCAAGCGATAATGATTTATCTCTTCGTAATCCAACATCCACTAATAGTACAGAAGTGCAACATCAGTAGTAGATATTAAATACAGATATCGATAAATCTTGTTCCATTAATTCATCAAAACCTCCTCAGAGGGTACAAAAGTACATGTTCTGGGGATAAGTTTGTTATGAAACCAGCTCAAGAAAAGATAGAAAAGATAGATCAACGCCTTAGAATTCAGCCTCTTCAAGGGGGCAACCTCCTTTACATTACATAAATGAACAATTCTTGGATGATTCAAATGAAAAAACCTCCTTTCTATATATAGGAGTCTAAGGAGTCACAAAATAATCCAGCCGACCTAACAACAATAGTATAAAGCCACAAAAATAATAATAGAGGGATTCTATGGAGCACAGTAATAACAATATGGGGGCAATAGGGGCACAACAATATTAATACGGGGTATAACTACAATAGTAATGGGGTAATCACTAGTATTATAGGGACCCAACATGCCCCTCTCCTTCAAAAAAGTGTTGTCCTCAATGCTTGAGTAGTTCTGGATACTTTTGCATAAAATTCTCATCCTCCCATGTGGAATCTTCAGCAGATAAGTTCTTCCACTTGATAAGATACTCTGAAATTGATCGATTTCGTAGCTGTCGAGTTCTTGTTTCTATGACTGCTTCCGGTTCCAATATAATTTTTCCTTCCTCATCAAGTTCTGGCAATATTGTTTGAACTGGGAGCTTGTCGCCTATAACCTTCTTTAAACATGAAACATGGAAAACTGGGTGCAATCGAGAAGCTGCAGGAAGCTCCAATTTGTATGCCATAGTACCAATCTTTTGCAACACCTTGTACGGACCATAATACTTTGGTGATAATTTATTATCCTTCTTAGCTTGCTTGAGGGACATTTTCTTATATGGTTGTAGCCGTAGGAATACCCAATCACCTACATCAAAACTTCTTTCACTGCGATGTTGATCTGCCTGTTGTTTCATTCTATTCTGTGCCAACACGAGGTTATCCTTTAAGAGTTGGAGGACTTGTTGTTGATGTTCGATGTGATGTTCCACTGCCTGAACCTTAGAATTTTCTCTTAAATATGATGTGATGGATGGTGGTTGATACCCATAAAGTGCCATAAATGGGGTCATTTTTGTTGCTGTATGGAAGGAAGTGTTATACCACCATTCAGCCAGAGGCAACCATTTGACCCATTGTGTCTGTTTATCAGATACAAAGCAACGAAGATATCCTTCCAAACATTTGTTTACTATCTCAGTTTGCCCATCAGATTGAGGATGATAAGATGAGCTATGAGCTAACTGAGTACCAAGACAAGAAAATAATTATGTCCAAAAATTTCCAGTGAAAATGGGATCTCTGTCACTTACAATAATCTTTGGGTTTCCATGTAGCTTTTGAATTGTTTCCATAAATGCAGTAGAAACTGTACTGGCTTTAAATGGATGTGATAATGCACAAAAGTGTGCATACTTGGTAAGTCTGTCAACTACCACCATGATGACACTTTTCCCTCAGACTTGGGTAAACCTGTGATAAAATCCATTGAAACCTCCTCCCAACGTTGGCTTGGAATGGATAAAGGTTGTAATAGACCCGGTGTCTTAATTGTTTCAACTTTATTTTGTTGGCAAACCAAACATTCCGCCACAAACTTTTGAATATCTGATTTAAGGCCATCCCAAAAAAATTCCTTCTTAACCCTGTGGTAAGTTTTTAAAAATCCTGAGTGCCCTCCTAAGGGAGAAGTGTGCAATTCCATAAGAATCTTTTGTTTTAGCTGGGAATTCTTACAGAGGTATAAGCGATCTTTGTACCATAACGAATCATTTTGCCAGCTAAATGTATCAGACGTACTGGAATCTTGTTGTAGCTTTCGAATAAGTGCCCACACTTCTTCGTCATTCTTCCATTCCTCCCTTGCTTTATTTATCCAATCTGGTTGGATAATAGAAATGGCGCACAACAATGCTTCCACATCCTCATCCTTTCTTGAGAGTGCATCTGCCACCACATTTTGCTTCCCTTTTTTGTAGATGATTTCAAAGTCATAACCCAACATCTTTGTGACCCACTTTTGTTGCTCTTCAGAGGATAATCTTTGTTCTAAAAAGTATTTAAGGCTATCATGATCCGTTTTTACCTTGAAGTGTCTTCCCATTAGGTAGGGTCGCCATTTCTTAAGTGCATGGAGTATTGCCAACATTTCCTTCTCATAAATAGCTTTGCTTAAAAACTTTCCCTTGATTGGACGACTTTCAAAAGCAATGGGTCTTTCATCTTGCATTAGAACAGCACCAATTCCATTTCCTGAAGCATCACATTCCACAATAAAGGTTTTTGTGAAGTCTGGTGTAGCTAAGACCGGTGCTTGGCACATTGCCTCTTTAAGATGTTCAAAGGCCTTTGTTGCTTCCGGAGTCCATGAAAATGCATCTTTCTTCAATAATGTTGTTAGAGGTGCTGCTATTCTCCCATAATTCTTAACAAACTTGCGATAATACCCTGTCAACCCAAGAAATCCTCGCAGATGCTTTATGGATGTGGGGATTTTCCATTCCTTAATGGCTTTAATTTTGCTAGGGTCTACCTTAACTCCTTCATGAGATACAATATGACCCAAATATTCCACCTCCTGGACTCCAAAGAAACATTTGGATCTTTTTGCATATAATTGTTTCTCCTCCAATAGTTGTAGCACCCTGTCAACATGTTCAACATGATCCTTCCAAGACTTGCTGTAGATTAGTATATCATCAAAAAATACTAACACAAATTTTCTATGGTTTGAAAATTGAATTCATCAAACCTTGAAATGTTGAAGGTGCATTGGTAAGGCCAAAAGGCATGACCAAAAATTCATAATGACCCTCATGAGTTCTAAATGTTGTTTTCGAATGTCTTCAATCTTCATTCTGATTTGATGATATCCTAACGAAGATCCAACTTGGTGAAGTAAATTGATCCATGCAATTCATCCAGTAATTCATCAATGACAGGAATGGGGAACTTATCTTTAATAGTGAGCTTGTTGAGCTCCCTATAATCTGGACACATGCGCCATGATCCATCCTTCTTGTGCACCAATACTACTGGAGCAGAGAAAGAACTTTGACTCGGTTGAATTATACCAGCCTCTAGCATTTCTGCAACCATACGTTCAATTTCACTCTTTTGGACATAGGGATATCTGTACGGCCTGATGTTTGGAGGAACACTTCCTGGAATCAGATGAATAGCATGATCATGATCACGCATAGGTGGGAGACCTTTGGGAGTCTCAAATACCTTGGAATGATTGTCCAGGACTTTTTGGAGATCTGGAGAAATAGATGATTCCGATGTGGAAACATCTAGCGAACATAATTGTGCAATTACACCTCTTTGCTCCTTTTTAGAAGCTTTGTCATACCATTAGAGCTGATTATCTTTCCTGGTTTCCCTGCAATACCCCTTAATTCAACTTCCTTTCCTTCCGTAGAAAATTTGATGAAAAGTTCTTGAAAATTAAAAGCTATTGTACCCAAGGATTGTAGCCATTGGACTCCTAGTACAACATCAGCACCTCCCATTGGAATGGAAAGCATTGGGCTAGTCAATACATATTCTCCCATGGATAGCTTGATATTATGGCACTTTCCAGAGCAATTTATTGTTCCTCCATTTGCAATCATCACTTGACACTCTGGTGCTGGATATAGGAAGCAATTCAATTCTTTTGCTACCTTACAATGAATAAAATTGTGGGTGCTTCCTGAATCAATCAACACTATTACCTTTTTCTTCTTGATTTGTCCTTCTATCTTGATGGTTTGAGGAGTGGTAATTCCCGCCAATGCATTACAAGATATGGTCGGATTTATTTGTTCTTCATCTAGGCTTTGTTCCTGGAGTATATCCTCTTCTTTTGACCTTTCTTGCTCCTTTTCTTCTTCCTCTTCACAATCTATGTAGAATAATTTCTTCTCAGCACACTTATGACCTTTAGTGTATTTGCTATCACAACTGTAACAAAGCCCTTTTGCTCTTTTTTCTTCCAATTGTTGTGGTGTCAACCTTATAGGTTGTGGAAGACTATGGGCAACAACACTTCCGTCTTTATAGTTGTGAGTGGTATGCTTCCTGGTTGCCATAATTTTGCTTTCCATTTTTCTTGCTAACCTGAATGCCTTCTCTAATGAATCAGGTTCCCAAAGCGAACATCATGTTGGATATTATCCTTTAAAGACCCTATGAACACATCAATCCTATGCTCCTCTGGAATATCTTTTACCCTTATGTTCAATTTTTGGAACTCCTCAATGTGCTCCATTATTGAACCCTTTTGTTTGAGACTTATCAATTGGCTAAAAAAAGTGTTGCTTTTTGTATCCTCATAATGTGCTATCAATTCTTCCGTAAAAATTGCCCAAGTGATAAATTGTTTACGAGAGCAAAGCCATTGATACCATACAAACTGATTTGGTTCCAAATATAAAGTTGCCATACGTACCTTTTGTGTGTTTTGCACATTATTGAGATCGAAAAATTGCTCCATCTGTAATATCCATGTGGCGGGATCCTTGCCATCAAACTTCCTCATATCGATTTTTGGAATATGGTGGGTCTTCGATCCAACATTAGAGTCTATGAATCATGATTAACATTTCTTTTGTTTCATCATGAGTTTCCTTTACTACCTTTTCACCCTTAGTAAGTATTTCTTGTAGAAAATTTGTCAAATCTGTCTTCATATCTGTCATGCCTGTCTTCAAGTTTGTGTTCAAATCTATCTTCAATTCTTCCATGTCTGTCTTCAAATCTGTCTTCCAATCATCCATCTTAGCTTCCACACCCTTTATCTTAGATTCCATGCCATTTATCTTAGCTTCTGTTAGCTTTTGTGAGCGTGACATTTGTTGCACTTGTTCTTGTAATTTTGATATATCATGTAGCATTTCTTCCTCTTCTTCATGAGTCATGCTAGAGCTTTCAGGTTCCTTACTAGGTGTTTGCATTTTCTTTCCTCGGGGCATCAGTTACCGATAATAATGCTTTACTATGCCCTTTGAATTCCTTCAAACCAGCTTACACAAAAATTAAAAAAAAAACTACACACCTTTTTTCACTTTGTAGAAGCCTGATATTGAATCTGATGTATCTCTGTAATTTAGATCCTCCAATTCTGAAATTGCGATCTGTAGTAGCCTTCTGCGTCCTCTTTCCAATGCCACAAGTCTGACCCAAATTGGATTCTCCAAGGAAGAGTTATGCAAAATCTCCCACAGTGACTTGATTATAGACTAGTTCAGTAGAGCGAACTTGTACGACGTGCCACGAGTCACTGTTTCGACCTTTGGATCTGAAAAATACATACAAGAAACTACAATCCGTCCTCTTTCTGTACCTTCTTACGAAATTTCAATCCGATCCCCAGAGGAAAGTTATGACGATTTTCCCCAAGTCACCTGTTTTGAATGTAATTCAGGAGTCTGCAAAAAGACCAACTTCCTCAGATCATATCTCCGCAAATATCGCGCGAAAAGCTCTGAAATTCAGACCCAAGGTTCAGCATGATTTCTTCTCAAATGGGTTTTTTTTGCGACTTCTGAAACGTCACAGAAAAAAGTTATAGTAAAAATTCCACGATGACCTGTTTGGAGCAGCGAAACCCTAGAATCCAAAGCTCTAATACCAATGTTATGAAACCAGCTCAAGAAAAGATAGAAAAGATAGATCAATGCCTTAGAATTCAGCCTCTTCGAGGGGGAAACCTCCTTTACATTACATAAATGAACAATTCTTGGATGATTCAAATGACAAAACCTCCTTTCTATATATAGGAGTCTAAGGAGTCACAAAATAATCCAGCCGACCTAACAATAATAATATAAAGCCACAAAAATAACAATAGAGGGATTCTATGGGGCACAGTAATAACAATATGGGGGAAATAGGGGCACAACAATATTAATAAGGGGTATAACTACAATAGTAATGGGGTAATCACTAGTATTATAGGGACCCAACAAAGTTTTTGACAAATTTCAGGACCCTTCTCTAAATGCATGAGAAGGGTTTAAATACTACTAACTAAATCTAAAAATAACTTATTACAAAAATGTAGGATGCGGTTTAAATGACCGTCCTCATTTTGGGCAAAAACAAAACAAAATTAAAATTAAAACTGAATCTAAAAGTAAAATTACTAACTATTTCTTTATCTGCTCCTTGAATTTTCACGCATTTAGCATCTGTTTGAGAAGAGTCAGCTGACCGATTTCCGATTTTAGTTGTGCTGTGAAAACAGAATCGGCAAGAGCTGGCACCATCTTCTCGACAGAATTGATGATACAATTGAGAGTCATCCACTGGTTTTCGGTTTAAGTTTTACTTCTTTTACCTCTAGTGTTCTTTTTTACAAATTTCTAGGCTTACAGGTGACTGAGCACTCAGAAGCTTTCCTTTTCAAGAAGTTTTTCCTAGCGATGCGCGATTAGCACTAGGCACGCATCGGAAACTGCCTCCGTTTCTTGATCCGGGCTTCCTTGGTGCGCTTTTCACCCTTTGCACGTTTTCTTTTAGCGGATATAAAGCTCAAATTTTTGTGAAAATAATGAATTCGTAAGTTCTTGACCCTGAGTCTTAAACTGTCTGTTTCTGATATCAGCGTTGTCCAGTATCCATTTAACCATGTCCATGTATGGAAGAATTCTGGGCCTCGCTGCTATCCTGTGTAAGAATGAACAAGCCAGTTCTGTGATGGATGCCTCAGAAGAACTATGTGAGCCTGCAGTAGCCTCAACCTCCATTACTCTGGGATTCTCTTCCTCAAGTAGATTGTACATGCCTTCCCAGGTAGCAATACCAGCGTCTCTGTTACAGGCGGTGTCTGTATACAAGGGTGCCATTTCCTTCTCTTCAGAGCTCGGGGCTTTGCCTTTCTTCCCCATGGTATCCTGCGTACTGCTTTGTATCGTTCTCTGTTCTTCGTTCCTGCAATTTACAAGTGAAGTGAGAATAATGATATGGAAAGGTGACGGGAAAGTCTTAAATGTTGAAAACATATAAAATATACCACCTTACGTGAAATGAATTTTCGACAAGCACGAAACCATATTCCATTAATAACTGGCAACTAACTCATTAATTAGCATTAAAGCGCATAACCAAGTGTCACTTTATGGAAACTACTTCTTTTTGAACAACGAACCCAAAAGATCTGCGATGAAGTGATTTTGCGATTTGCTTCACAATATCGCAGATCGCAGAAACGTTAAGAGGTTGATTCATTTTGATTAAATATGTTTTGGAAAACATTTATGTGTATTGGTTATCTATGGCAAAAATTCCTAAAGCTAATTTGGAAAAGATTCGTAAGAGGATGTTTAGTTTTTTATGGACTGGTAGCAAAGTGAAAGAAGGTATTCACCTGGTTAAGTGGAGTAGGCTTGCTAAGCCTAAAAATAAGGCAAGATGGGGATTTAAAAAACTATTTCCTTTTGGTAGAGATTTACCAGCTAAGGCTTGTAGAGGTGTTTGATGATTCCTGGTCTTTGGCATGATGTTATTCATAGAAAATATTTGAAACAAAAATCGGTGGTGGATTGGTTTAGAGATGGGAGAAATCATTTCACAGGGGTTTATAACTGTTTGAAGTCTCTTTATTCTTCTCTTCATATTGTTTCTGATTGGATTGTGTGGCATCCAGGTAATGGTTGGGAGATTCGTCTTGGCGTATATCCTTTAGTTGGGGCACAATTTTACTTTAAGCTGTCTTGGTATTTCAAATGGAAATATGCGGATCAACTCGACCTTTCAAAGGATTTAAAATGTGAATGGGATTCCTTTTTATTGGGTATTAATCACCCTGGTTTCGTGATGTCATATTCTGATGATCCTTTAGTTTGGTCATGGGATGTTAAAGGAGGGAAGGTATCGGCAAAGCTAGCATATGAAGTCCAATTGAATGAGGACTTTGTCGACAGTTTTAAATACTGGCTTGTTGAGATCTAGAAGTGGCAGGTTCCTTTGATAATTCAATTGTTTTGTTAGCTTTTGGTTGAGAATAGAGTGTTAACTTGGGGCAATTTATCAAAACGAGGGGTTGCTGGTCCAAATAGATGTGTTCTACGTGGAGTTGAGGAAGAAATTGTTAACCATTTAATGGTTGATTGTCCCTTTACTAAAATGGTATGGATATTTGTTCCATTTTTTTTTTAGATTCAAGAGGTATGGGGGATTGATGAATTTCCTGTATGTTTTCAAAATTGGATTAAGGTGATGAGTGATTGGAAAGAAATTACATGCTTCATCAGTTGGGAAGTTTGGAGGTGTCAGAATTTAATTATCTTTGAAGGTCACTAGTTGTCTATTGGCAAGGTTTTCTAGCAGGTATTGCAGGATATGGGGGAGATTGATAAAGAAAAGAGTAATCTGGTTCCGAGAATAGCTCGTCCTCTGTTATTGGAGAGTCATATTGTAATGTTTTTTTTTTATGGTGCAGCTCAGGAAGGGGGATTTAGATGTGGTGTTGGTGTTGTTCTAAAATGTCCAGTGTTGGGAATTTACAACTTAAAATTGAATTGTGGGCAGGGGACCAATACTCGAGGTGAGCTTTTGGCTTTATGGTGTATTTTGTTCTTTGCTCATTTCAAGTAGATCTCAAGTTTACAATTAGTGAGAGACTCGAAAGTTGTAGTGGATTGGTTCTCTTTCCATCACAGAATCGCAACGCTATATCACATTATCACATTATCTCATTGCCGCTCTATCGCAAAATCGCAATATCACAATATTGGAGAAACGTGACATATGACAATTTTTGTTAATCTGTTTTTTGCAAAATGCGATTTGCAATATGCACCATCGCATATCGGCGGTTTAAAGCTTTTTGAGCATAAGCAGTCTTTGATGCATGCGATGCGACATATGTTTGTAGTCTTGTATCGCGATCTTGCAGTCTTAGAATTCGGCTTGCAAGGAGATACCCTATTATCCTTCTGTGATGCGATATTTCCTAAGGAATAATTCTGCTTTATCATAAAACTTAAGCTTTTTTAGATTTTTCAAGGGTATTTTCTTAAGTTTATGATGGTAAGTTTTATTAAAAAAGGAAATACAAGCACTAATTAATTTTTTTAAATTTTTTACTAAGGGTCCCCACTTATTTGGTATTAGTAATAACACCAAATAAGAAGGAGGGTTGTTGCTGGCCACAACAATTGGCGATTCACTTGGAAGAACCTGCTATCTCTGCTTTTCTTTTGATTTTTCTAAACTTCCAAAACAGAAAATTTTCTAGAAAATTTAAACTTTATTATAGAAAGACAAAGTACATCATGCTTTTAACTATCAATGATATTTTGTTTCTTCTATTTTTCAACTTTGATTATTTACTCTCTTAAGCTAGTCCTTGTATCTACATTAGTCATTACTTGGTTTATAAAGATAAAAACACAACCTTCTTTGTAAATCAGTTTTGAATATGCTCATTTGTCGTAGTTAAAGCCTCTGCTGCCAACAGGCGTTTATAGCCTCGACAGGGTTACATGTTATCCAGCAATGATCCTGTATCCTACTTAGAGAAATTTACAATTTTCAAAGAGAAATCCATATACACACTTATTGATTTCATTTTCTTTTCTTTTTTTCTTTTTTTTTACCCTTAAAGAACAATGTCTTGGTTTGATAGCCAATTTATAACACAGTCATTCACTGATTTATAGCTTTGCTGAACAAGTTGGCTCGTGATGAGATTCCTTGTCTTTTGATTGCAACAATATTAAGTCATTTCCCTGCTGTGGTATGCAGTATTGGCAAGGTAATCAAGGTATAATCTCTATGATCATGATAAGCGGGCTCGTGATGAGACCTCTTACTCTTTAAGTTGAAGTGTATCTTTGGATCATTCTCTGAACTTGTAGTTTCCTAGGTGGGGAGGAAGTCATTGTTTCCTTAAGACAACTCTGGACGACAATAGTAGAGTTTTTGGAAAGAGATTTTCTACAAAGAATCTTTATTTTTTTTATTGATACCTTTCATTGGACTGATGCAAAACAATTTCCCACTAAAAGTCGTTTTTTTATCAAAATTTACAAAGTCGAAACTAGTAGCTTTTAACTGTATCTTTCAATAATAACGTTCAATTTTCTAAAAAGAATTCTATTTATACAAGTGAAAAAACAAAATCTAAAATAGAATTTGTGTCTTTTTCATAAATCTCAAATGTAACCATTTACAACCGGTTTTATTATGAAACTAAAACAACTATTCTACAAAATAGAAGAATGATCTAAAAAGAATTCTATGGAAAATATTTTTTGAGGATCTGTCCGTTAACAGGTAAATAATCTCTTTTTCCTGTTAAATCCTATAACATAAAAGTAGACAGACCTCTGACTTCTACGATTTGAAAAGGGCCAAGCCACATTCTTTGAAATTTTGTATGTTTCCCTTTTTCCTCATGAGCCTTGTCCCATTTTAAAACTAGATCTCCCATCTGAAAATCTTTTCTAGATATCATATTGGAATCAAAAGAGGCTTTTAATAAGGCTTGATGATGAGCGTGAGTTATCTTGGCCTGTTCTCGTTGTTATTCTAATTTAATTATTTCCAACTGCCTTAGTTGTAAGGAAGAAGTTGGTGCTTCGTCGATATATTGAACTAAGGCTAAAGAGGGAATTGCCAAATGAGTTGGAAGAACCACTTCTTTCCCATAAACTAAATTGAAGGGGGAAGTGCCGATGGAGGCTTTGTGAGTTATCCGGTCTGCCCATAAAGCATATATTAAAGACTTGTGCCAATTTTTATGATTTTGGTCAACGGTTCGCTTAATAATCCTGATTAAGTTCTTATTTGTAGATTCAGCTAATCTGTTCCCCTGTGGGTAATAATTGGCAGAGTATTTAAGCTTGAAACCCATTTTGAGTGCAAATTCAATCATTGCATTACCAGAAAAATATGATGCATTATCAAACATTAAAGCAGAGGGCAACCCAAACCTGGTGATGATGAACTGATCTATGAATTCGATGATATTTTCAGCATTAGCCGTCTTGAGTGGAACTGCTTCTACCCATTTAGTAAAGTAATCTGTTGCTGTAAGAATATATCTATGCTGTTTAGAGGAGTGAGGAACGATCTCACCTATTACGTTCAATCCCCATTGATCGAAAGGCTGGTCAATGTTAACTGGTTGTAGTGGCAAAGTTTGTTTATTTTGTTTCCCAACAGCAGTTTGATAAACTTGACATTTCCTCACGTAGTTATGTGAGTCTTTGAATAATGTGGGCCAGTAATAGCCTGCGCGTAAGATTTTATGAGCAGTAGCGTCTCCAGCGTAGTGTCCGCCTGCTAGCCCATCGTGGAGTTCCTGCAAGACTTTTTCAGCTTCAAATTTCTCAAGACATCTAAGGAGAACAAAATCATAATTTATTCTAAAAAGAACATCATTTACGAGCTGATATTGTTTGGCCTTCAACCTTAGATCTCTTTTCTTGGTATGATCGAGGTTTGAAGGAGCGTATCCATTCTTTAGATAATAAATGATATCAACGTATAATGACTCAGCATCATTTAGGCTTACCTCGTACATTTGTATCTCTGCAGATGGAATTTTGGATATAAGAGATGCTCCAACCAGAATTTTGCAAAAGCCTTGACCTTTTACAATACTCGCTGGTTTGATTTCTACGTCATATTCCTATAAGGCAGTAACCCAAGTGGGTCTTTTCTCACCCACATCCTTCTGTACTAGAAGATTTCTTACCACTGGAAACGGTACTATGATTTTTGTATGTGTTTTGAGTAGAAAAGGTCTAAAATACTTAATTGCTTTGAAAACAACATAAGCTTGTTTCTCCACATTTGAATAATTCAACTTAGCCCCTTGTAAATTGGAACTGAAAAAAGCAATTGGGGCTTCTGCCTTTTCTTGATTTACTTGAGTGAGTATCGCAGCATATGACCTATTAGAGGCAAATGTATATAAAATAAAAGGATCGGAAAAATTTGGAGTTGCTAAATATGGAGCATTAATGATTGCTTGTTTGATCAGATTGAATGCCTCATGTTCATCTTGGCCCCATTTAAAGTTTGAGTTCTTTTTAATCATTGCTTGTAAAGGAGACACAATTCTTGAAAAATCTGGAACAAATCTCTTTACAAAATTAATCTGGCCAAGAAAAGATTGCATGGCTTTATTGTTGTGAGCTAGAGAAACTGTGGAAATCTCCTTGATTCTGTCAGGATCAATGTGAATTCCAAATTTTGACACTATGAACTCGAGAAGTTTTCCTTCAATTAATGCGAAAAAGGATTTTTTCGGGTTAAGTGAAATTACATAACTTTGACAATGTTGGAAGATTTGTTTTAAATCTCTAAGATGATTGTTTCATTTCTTGGAATATACAGTTATATTATCCAAATAGATTACCACTGATTTATTAACTAACCCTTTAAATGTGATGTCCATAGATCTCTGAAATGTGGCACCAGCATTAATCAGACCAAATGGCATCTTTTGATATGCGTATGTGCCCCATTTAGTTCTGAATGTGGTTTTTAATTGATCATCGGGATGTACCAACACTTGATTGTATCCTAAGAATCCATCCAAGAAGGACATCAATTCTGAGCCCACGACCGCCTGCAGTATTTGTTCCATGGGAGGCAAAGGAAAATTGTCCTTTTGGCAGGCTTTGTTAAGATTTCGAAATTCAATGCAGATTCTAATGTCTCCATTTTTCTTTCTAACAGGGACCATATTGGAAACCCATTTGGAATGTCGAACGGGAAAAATTATTTTGGCTTTCAGTAACTTATTGAGTTCAGATTTGATCTGGTTTTCTAGATTGGGATGGATCTTTCTCAACTTTTGTTGGACAGGTTTTTCATTGTCTATCATTGGAATAGTATGTTGGATGATGGATGTGTCGTACGTTTTGAGTTCATCGTAATTCCAAGCAAAGACACTTTTGTATTGTCTCAAGAGACGAATATACGCTATTTTTTCTTCAAGAGCTAGACCAAGGCCTAGATTGATATTCTGTGGTTTGGTATCAATTCCTAGATTTACTAATTCATAATTCAAAGTTGAACTTTGGAGTTTTGAATTCGTATATCTTTTAAACCGATCTTTCAAATCATAAAGATCTTCTAACTTGACTATTGACTTAGGTATGGCATTGTTAGTGCTATCCTGTTGCAATTGTTGGTCATGTTGGTCTTCGTCAATTATTTGATTGGTATCGGATCCCTCAGATGTGAGGAAACTCACGATATCAGGATTATCGTTGAAAATCCTCCAATTGGTAATGTTATCAGGAATATATGTCTAAAAATTAATTCAATTGAAAATCGATCAGGGCTAAAATCTTCTGAAGGAATGAGTTTGGAAGCTACATTGGCTAAGAGGTCTGCACTAGCATTTTGGAGTCTCGGAATTGATGAAATATTAAATGCTATAAAGTGTTAAGTCAGATCTTGAACTAAAGATTGGTAATGTTTTAAATGACCTGATAAACAATGTATAATATTACGTACCTGTCTGATTACAATTTCAGAATCTCTGAAAACTTGAAGATATTTGACATCTGATCCAATTGCTTTGTACAACCCTTGGACTAAAGCCTCGTATTTTGTTGTATTGTTGGTGCAATCAAATTCGAGTATGCAAGTAAGCATAGTCTTATCTCCCTCTGGACTTATTAACACGCATCCTGCTCCTGCTCCTTCGTTAGACTTAGAACCGTCAAAAAATAGTTTCCAAAATAAAGATTTATTTACAGGACTATCTATAAAATTGATACATCTAGAACTATCTGTTTGAGAGAAATTTTCTAATTGAGATAAAACAGAATGTTCTAAGTAAGGTGAGGTATGAGCATTAAAATTTCCTAGGAAAGAATCTACTGAATAGTTGCCAATGATGTTATTGCTATATGCTACTGGTTCATTTTCTCCCTCCAGTTCTATTACTATGTATTTTTGATGTCTTTCTCGCTCAACTTTTATTTGATTTGGTTTACCATTGTAAGGGAGCCACATGTGCGACCAGTCAGTTGCAAAATATCCGTGAAGTTTTTCTGACCAATCTCTGCTAAGAATCAAGCCATAAAATTCCGAAATATCGACAACTAAAATGTCGATAACTTGACATACCTTTGGGTTGGATGACAGCCTTATGGTAACCTGATTTAATTCACCGATCACTTCGACTTGCGATCGATCTAGCTGAACTATGCGAACAACGAATTTCTGTGGTTGAACGTTCAATTTTGCACATATTGACTTTGGTAAAATATTTGATGAAGCTCCAGAATCCACTATTGAAAATTTCATGAGTAAGAAGAAATGGGGGAGTATGAGATCTCGATCTACCTCCAATTAAGGTGATATCATTTGGATCAACTTTATTAATCACATTAGCTGGAGGTCTTCCCATATCATGGGAAGCTTGAGAGATTACAGCGGCCGGTAAAGGTGCAACTGGTACAGCATGCAATTCTTTCAAAAGTATCTTTTGCTGGTGTTTTAACTTGCTCAATTCGTAAAGAGTGATATTGGCCCTAGTCTTTTTCATGTCTTCTATGATATTATACTCCATTTCATCTAAAACGATCAGCGTTTTAGATGGAGTTGATGAGTCTATTTGGACTAGGCTGGTTTGAGTCGCTTTAGGTATAGTTTTCTTGGCTACGACTTTATCCTTAGTCATTGAGCTTGCGCTCTTTGGCTTAGGTGTAGGTTGAGGAGGATCAAGTTGATTTCTGCTACGAGTACTAACCAGGAATGCCTCTTGATCCTCTTCATCTCGGAGGATGAAATCCCACATACCTTGTAACTCTACAACTTCTTCTTCATCGGTATGTTCTTCAGTAGCGATTTCCTCTTCTTCTTCTTCTTCGGATTCAACACTTGTAATAGCGTTAGGGGGTTTGGAATCGGTTGAAGGGTTCCTTTTAAAAGGTCTGTATGGATTTTTAGAAGAAGTTTCTACCACTTGTTTCTTAATGTCGACCATCTTGTTAGACATGGTCTTCAAATTTTTTTGCAATCCTTCTAAATCGAATGGATCTTTCGATTGTTTTTTCTTGGGATCTTCCTTGAAAGAAACCTTCTTGGATTTTCGTTCTTCTATTGCGTTTTTATTTTCTAAGGCCATAATACATTTCTCTACTGCTATTGCTTCTTTCATATTTTCAACTAAAGTTGTTTTGTTAGCCCTATCAACAGAGATTGCTATGTTTGATGGTAAAGAAGTAATGTACCATTCACTTCGCACTTCTTCGCTAGGCTGGAAAGCAGCAGGAATTTTATTTAAGATTTTATTGAAACGTAAATTGAAATCTTTGATAGGTTCTTTTGACTCGGCCCTAAGGTTAGATAGGTTGTTGATCAATGTTTCTGTAGACCTATCATCAGCAAACTTAGTCAAGAATTGTTCTTGGAAAATCTCCCAACTAGTAATAGATCCAGACGGTAATGAGAAATACCATGATCCGACTGTTCCTTGTAGAGTATAAGGAAAAAGTCAAACAACAGCGTCTTCATTGGTAACTCCATTAAGATTTATGGATAACATAAAGTTATTTATATGTTCTTCCGCTAGCATGCTTGCCTCAGGATTAAACTTAGGCAGCTATTTTTCAGGATGGGCCGGTAACTGACTCAAGGGTGCAGGCATTAAGACTGCCCCTAGGTTATGTTGGCATTATGGCTTAAGTGTTGTCCTTGATGGCAACTCATATAGATGACAGATCATAGTGCAACAGGTCAGTAGCAAAGATTGATGATCAGCCTACAAAGAATGAAGAAAATAAGAAGTTCGCAGGTGCGCCGATCAAAAGATGTGGTCATCGGCAGGTTCCGCAGGTGCATCGTTCAGAAGGTGCGGACATGTTCGTCGGTTCACAGTTCAAAAGGTGCAGACCCCAGTTCACACACTTTCATGTAGAGAAAAGTGCACGTGTGGGAAATCTTAAGGTTGGTCCATGGTATTTAGTCCGACAGTTTTTGATCCTATGGTTTTGGTCCGTCGTTTTGCATCTAAAGTATTGATCCCTGGTATTCAGTCCTTTGTATTGAATTTCTATGTTTTTGGCCCATGGTTTGAGTAAGGCATTGTATATAAAAAGGAAAGGAGATCATTTGGCTGGATATGGATGGGTTGAATATCTTAAGAAGAAATAGATATGAAATTATGGTCGGTTAGTGAATGATAGCCTGATCCAAATCAAGGAGAAACTTGAGCATTACGAGATGAATCCACTGATTGGTTGAGATCTCCTTGGCGCGTGATCAGATCTGTAAATCTGATAGTCTGGGGTGTAGTTGAAGACTGATAAATTATCTATACCCAGAGGTCCACAGTCCAGACACGGCTCAGGTGCGGAGGTACGCAAGCGATTCACAACATCAGGTGCAGAGGTACGCAGGAAAGACACAGGTGCAGGTGCGGAGGTACGCAGGAAAGACACAGGCGCAGGTGCGGAGGTGCGCAGGCAAGCCGGAGGCACAGGTGCGGTGATCCACAGGTCAGACACGGAGAAAGTGCGGATACCCGCAGGCTACCTATTGGTGAAGTTGCAGACTTCTCAGAAAATATGTTTTAGCTGATTTTGTCTATTACTACTATGTTCAGGGTTCTTAATTAATGTCTGGTTGCTGGTACTGTGTTCTGATAACAGCATTCTGAGAAGTGATTGGTTGATTATGTTTAGACTTATCTTTAAGTGAATTGATGGACTAGATCTGGTTTCTAACACATATATTATCCTTATAATGATCTGGCGATTGGGTGATTTAGAAGATTGATTGATTACGTGCTTCAATGATATTGATGGGTCCAGTATGAAAATTGGATGAAACGTGGCTTTTAGATTATGATGATGTGTTCCATGAGTATCCAGTCTGAAAATGTATGAAACGTGGTACCCGAAGGAGAGAAGATTGTAGGCCGATGCCTACGTACTAGTATCTCAGCTAGTACAAGAGCAAAGGGGGTGGTAGCTCCCTTCCAGTAGCAGTTGGAAAACGAGTAAAGGTTGGAGCATTTCTGCAGGTAGCAGCCTGCGTACTAGTAAATGGATCGGCTAGTACAAGAGCTAAGGGGGTTGTAGCTCCCTTCCAGGGGAGTTTGGAGAATGAGAGAAGGTTGCAGCCTTCTGCAGGTAGAAGCCTACGTACTGGTATACGGCTGCACTAGTACAGAACCATTGTAAAAGAAGTTTCTTATAAAAGAAAGATTGAGACGACTTGCAGCAGGTGGTTTTCACCCACATTGGGTTTCCACCTTACATCATGGTGGTCATGTGTGATTATTGTGTGTGATGATCTGTTCTGTTTTACTGCTCCTGTTTACTGGTCATATGGTTAATAATGTTCTGATGCACTCATTAAGGATCAAATAACTGAATCATAAGTTTACTGGATATACACTGGTTGCATTAATCATAGTTATGGAAGTAGCATATATGATATGAAACCAGCTCAAGAAAAGATAGAAAAGAGAGATCAACGCTTTAGAATTCAGCCTCTTCGAGGGGGCAACCTCCTTTACATTACATAAATGAACAATTCTTGGATGATACAAATGACAAAACCTCCTTTCTATATATAGGAGTCTAAGGAGTCACAATATAATCCAACCGACCTAACAATAATAATATAAAGCCACAAAAATAACAATAGAGGGATTCTATGGGGCACAGAAATAACAATATGGGGGTAATAGGGGCACAACAATATAAATAAGGGGTATAACTACAATAGTAATGGGGTAATCACTAGTATTATAGGGACCCAACATGCCCCTCTCCTTCAAAAAAGTGTTGTCCTCAACGCTTGAGCAGTTCTGGATACTTCTGCATAAAATTCTCATCCTCCCATGTGGAATCTTCAGCGGATAAGTTCTTCCACTTGATAAGATACTCTGAAATTGATCGATTTCGTAGCTGTCGAGTTCTTGTTTCTGTGACTGCTTCCGGTTCCAATATAATTTTTCCTTCCTCGTCAAGTTCTGGCAATATTGTTTGAACTGGGAGCTTGTCGCCTATAACCTTCTTTAAACATGAAACATGGAAAACTGGGTGCAATCGAGAAGCTGCAGGAAGCTCCAATTTGTATGCCATAGTACCAATCTTTTCCAACACCTTGTACGGACCATAATACTTTGGTGATAATTTATTATCCTTCTTAGCTTGCTTTAGGGACATTTGCTTATATGGTTGTAGCCGTAGGAATACCCAATCACCTACATCAAAACTTCTTTCACTGCGATGTTGATCTGCCTGTTGTTTCATTCTATTTTGTGCCAACACGAGGTTATCCTTTAAGAGTTGGAGGACTTGTTGTTGATGTTCGATGTGATGTTCCACTGCCTGAACCTTAGAATTTTCTCTTAAATATGATGTGATTGATGGTGGTTGATACCCATAAAGTGCCATAAATGGGGTCATTTTTGTTGCTGTATGGAAGGAAGTGTTATACCACCATTCAGCCAGAGGCAACCATTTGACCCATTGTGTCTGTTTATCAGATACAAAGCAACGAAGATATCCTTCCAAACATTTGTTTACTATCTCAGTTTGCCCATCAGATTGAGGATGATAAGATGAGCTATGAGCTAACTGAGTACCAAGACAAGAAAATAATTCTGTCCAAAAATTTCCAGTGAAAATGGGATCTCTGTCACTTACAATAATCTTTGGGTTTCCATGTAGCTTTTGAACTGTTTCCATAAATGCAGTAGAAACTGTACTGGCTTTAAATGGATGTGATAATGCACAAAAGTGTGCATACTTGGTAAGTCTGTCAACTACCACCATGATGACACTCTTTCCCTCAGACTTGGGTAAACCTGTGATAAAATCCATTGAAACCTCCTCCCAACGTTGGCTTGGAATGGATAAAGGTTGTAATAGACCCGGTGTCTTAATTGTTTCAACTTTATTTTGTTGGCAAACCAAACATTCCGCCACAAACTTTTGAATATCTGATTTAAGGCCATCCCAAAAAAATTCCTTCTTAACCCTGTGGTAAGTTTTTAAAAATCCTGAGTGCCCTCCTAAGGGAGAAGTGTGCAATTCCATAAGAATCTTTTGTTTTAGCTGGGAATTCTTACAGAGGTATAAGCGATCTTTGTACCATAACGAATCATTTTTCCAGCTAAATGTATCAGAAGTACTGGAATCTTGTTGTAGCTTTCGAATAAGTGCCCACACTTCTTCGTCATTCTTCCATTCCTCCTTTGCTTCGTTTATCCAATCTGGTTGGATAATAGAAATGGCACACAACAATGCTTCCACATCCTCATCCTTTCTTGAGAGTGCATCTGCCACCACATTTTGCTTCCCTTTTTTGTAGATGATTTCAAAGTCATAACCCAACATCTTTGTGACCCACTTTTGTTGCTCTTCAGAGGATAATCTTTGTTCTAAAAAGTATTTAAGGCTATCATGATCCGTTTTTACCTTGAAGTGTCTTCCCATTAGGTAGGGTCGCCATTTCTTAAGTGCATGGAGTATTGCCAACATTTCCTTCTCATAAATAGCTTTGCTTAAAAACTTTCCCTTGATTGGACGACTTTCAAAAGCAATGGGTCTTTCATCTTGCATTAGAACAACACCAATTCCATTTCCTGAAGCATCACATTCCACAATAAAGGTTTTTGTGAAGTCCGGTGTAGCTAAGACCGGTGCTTGGCACATTGCCTCTTTAAGATGTTCAAAGGCCTTTGTTGCTTCCGGAGTCCATGAAAATGAATCTTTCTTCAATAATGTTGTTAGAGGTGCTGCTATTCTCCCATAATTCTTAACAAACTTGCGATAATACCCTGTCAACCCAAGAAATCCTCGCAGATGCTTTATGGATGTGGGGATTTTCCATTCCTTAATGGCTTTAATTTTGCTAGGGTCTACCTTAACTCCTTCATGAGATACAATATGACCCAAATATTCCACCTCCTGGACTCCAAAGAAACATTTGGATCTTTTTGCATATAATTGTTTCTCCTCCAATAGTTGTAGCACCTTGTCAACATGTTCAACATGATCCTTCCAAGACTTGTTGTAGATTAGTATATCATCAAAAAATACTAACACAAATTTTCTAAGGAATGGTTTGAAAATTGAATTCATCAAACCTTGAAATGTTGAAGGTGCATTGGTAAGGCCAAAAGGCATGACCAAAAATTCATAATGACCCTCATGAGTTCTAAATGTCGTTTTCGGAATGTCTTCAATCTTCATTCTGATTTGATGATATCCCGAACGAAGATCCAACTTGGTGAAGTAAATTGATCCATGCAATTCATCCAGTAATTCATCAATGACAGGAATGGGGAACTTATCTTTAATAGTGAGCTTGTTGAGCTCCCTATAATCTGGACACATGCGCCATGATCCATCCTTCTTGTGCACCAATACTACTGGAGCTGAGAAAGAACTTTGACTCGGTTGAATTATACCAGCCTCTAGCATTTCTGCAACCATACGTTCAATTTCACTTTTTTGGACATAGGGATATCTGTACGGCCTGATGTTTGGAGGAACACTTCCTGGAATCAGATGAATAGCATGATCATGATCACGCATAGGTGGGAGACCTTTGGGAGTCTCAAATACCTTGGAATGATTGTCCAGGACTTTTTGGAGATCTGGAGAAATAGATGATTCCAATGTGGAAACATCTAGCGAACATAATTGTGCAATTACACCTCTTTGCTCCTTTTTTAGAAGCTTTGTCATGCCATTAGAGCTGATTATCTTTCCTGGTTTCCCTGCAATACCCCTTAATTCAACTTCCTTTCCTTCCACAGAAAATTTGATGAAAAGTTCTTGAAAATTAAAAGCTATTGTACCCAAGGATTGTAGCCATTGGACTCCTAGTACAACATCAGCACCTCCCATTGGAATGGAAAGCATTGGGCTAGTCAATACATATTCTCCCATGGATAGCTTGATATTATGGCACTTTCCAGAACAATTTATTGTTCCTCCATTTGCAATCATCACTTGACACTCTGGTGCTGGATATAGGAAGCAATTCAATTCTTTTGCTACCCTACAATGAATAAAATTGTGGGTGCTTCCTGAATCAATCAACACTATTACCTTTTTCTTCTTGATTTGTCCTTCTATCTTGATGGTTTGAGGAGTGGTAATTCCCGCCAATGCATTACAAGATATGGTCGGATTTATTTGTTCTTCATCTAGGCTTTGTTCCTGGAGTATATCCTCTTCTTTTGACCTTTCTTGCTCCTTTTCTTCTTCCTCTTCACAATCTATGTAGAATAATTTCTTCTCAGCACACTTATGACCCTTTGTGTATTTGCTATCACAATTGTAACAAAGCCCTTTTGCTCTTTTTTCTTCCAATTGTTGTGGTGTCAACCTTGTAGGTTGTGGAAGACTATGGGCAACAACACTTCCGTCTTTATAGTTGTGAATGGTATGCTTCCTAGTTGCCATAATTTTGCTTTCCATTTTTCTTGCTAACCTGAATGCCTTCTCTAATGAATCAGGTTCCCAAAGGCGCACATCATGTTGGATATTATCCTTTAAAGACCCTATGAACACATCAATCCTATGCTCCTCTGGAATATCTTTTACCCTTATGTTCAATTTTTGGAACTCCTCAATGTGCTCCATTATTGAACCCTTTTGTTTGAGACTTATCAATTGGCTAAAAAAAGTGTTGCTTTTTGTATCCTCATAATGTGCTATCAATTCTTCCGTAAAAATTGCCCAAGTGATAAATTGTTTACGAGAACAAAGCCATTGATACCATACAAACTGATTTGGTTCCAAATATAAAGTTGCCATACGTACCTTTTGTGTGTTTTGCACATTATTGAGATCGAAGAATTGCTCCATCTGTAATATCCATGTGGCGGGATCCTTGCCATCAAACTTCCTCATATCGATTTTTGGAACATGGTGAGTCTTTGATCCAACATTAGAGTCTATGGAATCATGATTAACATTTCTTTTGTTCTCATCATGAGTTTCCTTTAGTACTCTTTCACCATTAGTGACCATTTCTTGTAGCAACTTATTCATATTTATCTTCAATTCTTCCATCTTATCATCCATGCCATCAATTTTAGCGTCCATGCCATTCACCTAAGCTTCCATGCCCTTTATCTTAGATTCCACGCCATTTATCTTAGCATCTGTTAGCTTTTGTGAGCATGACATTTGTTGCACTTGTTCTTGTAATTTTGATATATCATGTAGCATTTCTTCCTCTTCTTCATGAGTCATGCTAGAGCTTTCAGGTTCCTTACTAGGTGTTTGCATTTTCTTTCCTCGGGGCATCAGTTACCGATAATAATGCTTTACTATGCCCTTTGAATTCCTTCAAACCAAGCTTATGCAAAAATTTAAAAAAAAAAACTACACACCTTTTTTCACTTTGTAGAAGCCTGATATTGAATCTGATGTATCTCTGTAATTTCGAATCATCCAGTTCTAAAATTGTGACCTGTAGTAGCCTTCTATGTCCTCTTTCCAATGCCACTAGTCTGATCCAAATTGGATTCTCCAAGAAAGAGTTATGCACAATCTCCCGCAGTGACCTGATTATAGACTAGTTCAGTAGAGCGAACTTGTATGAAGTGCCACGTGTCACTGTTTCAACCTTTGACTCTAAAAAATATATAAAAGAAAACTACAGTCCATCCTCTTTCTGTACCTTCTTACGAAATTTCAATCCGATGCTCAGAAAGAAAGTTATGACGATTTTCCCCAGGTCACCTGTTTTGAGTGTAATTCAGGAGTCTGCAAAAAGACCAACTTCCTCAGATCATATCTCCGAAAATATCGCGCGAAAAGCTCTGAAATTCGGACCCAAGGTTCAGTGCGATTTCTTCTCAAATGGGTTTTTTTTGCGACTTCTGAAACATCACAGAAAAAAATTTATAGCGAAAATTCCACGATGACCTGTTTGGAGCAGCGAAACCCTAGAATCCAAAGCTCTGATACCAAATGTTATGAAACCAGCTCAAGAAAAGATAGAAAAGAGAGATCAACGCCTTAGAATTCAGCCTCTTCGAGGGGGAAACCTCCTTTACATTACATAAATGAACAATTCTTGGATGATACAAATGACAAAACCTCCTTTCTATATATAGGAGTCTAAGGAGTCACAATATAATCCAACCGACCTAACAATAATAATATAAAGCCACAAAAATAACAATAGAGGGATTCTATGGGGCACAGAAATAACAATATGGGGGTAATAGGGGCACAACAATATAAATAAGGGGTATAACTACAATAGTAATGGGGTAATTACTAGTATTAGAGGGACCCAACAATATATGAATTTGAATATGGAAATGAAAAAGTTATATTGATTTGATAACACTGATTCACCCCCTCCTCTCTCAGTATTATTTCCAACAATTGGAATCAGAGCAGGTCCTTTGGTAGAAGCTTGATTGCTTGAAGGAGATCCGTAGAACAATGGGAAAGAAGCTTAAGAAGAAAGCACCTAAGAAGAAGAAGACATCTCAGAAGAACTATGACAGTGGGAGTATCAATTAGGGAATATGTGGAAGAAGCACTTCAAATTCAGAATCACTTCATGATGAAGATGAACAAGCAAATGATCTATCAGGTATGAATTTGTTATCCTCTGGTGATACATGTATCTATCCATTTGAAAATGATGAAAGTGATAGCGAAACAACTGAATTTGCTCTTATGGGTGAGCAAGAAAGATATCAAATAGAGGCAGAATTTAAAAGGCTTAGAGACAAAATTTGAGATCAACAAGATCTATTGAACAAAAGGGAATGTGCCTTCAAAGAAGAAGCTACCAAACTAAAAGCTCAACTAGAGGAAGGAAACAAGGTAAGGAAATTATTCAAGGACAAATATCAAAAGTTGCAGGATGAAGTAACATCACTAAGAGATGAAGTCAATGAGAAAAGCACAACAATCAAGAAACTCAGAGATAGATCTAGTTACTATGAAAGTCTTGAAGCTACGATCCTCTCGCTAAAGGAAGATCTTGAAGAATCAAAGAAGCAAAACAACGAACTTCTCCAAGCTCATGAAAAACAAAAAAATGAAGTTCTCAATCTAAGACATCAGTTGGAAGAAGGAAGAAAAGTTGAAGAAAACATGAAGAAGCGGTATCTTGAAAAGGAAGAGCAACATCAGGTTGAGGTAAATATGCTAAAAGATAAGCTAGAAGAAAAAGATAAGCTCTTACGATTTCAAGATAGTACTAAGATTTTGGATGATATTCTTAGTAGTCAAAGGTCTCCTGCTATCAAAGCTGGTCTTGGTTTTCATGAATCTGTTAAAGGTGAATCTAGTAAGACAAGGGACTCTAATGCAAAATCTGAAATGCTCAACAAGGAGATGAATGGTCAATCTCATCATCAACCAAGGAAAGAAATTCTTCAAAGAAAATCTTTTACTCCTCCTATGAATAAGGTTGAATGCTATGTATGTCATAATCTTGGACATGTTGCATCCAGATGCAAAAGAAGAATGGTGCAAGATCATCACACAGAAAGATCATCATGTTCCAGGTACTTTAAGGGATATTGTTTTTCTTGCAATATGTTTGGTCACAAAGCTATTGATTGCTACAAAAAGAATATGAAACATATGAGATGTTATGCATGTAACAAGCTTGGACGTATAGCGAAGGAATGCAGGAACAAGGTACAGGCACCACACCGAAAGGAGAAAACATCATCACACTTGAAGATATGGAAGAAGAAGGAAGTACAGTCAGAAAGATGTGGCACAACACCATATACAGACATAACAGACTCAGGGGGAGCTAAAAGTGTAAAAATTCAGTTTCATATGCAAATTTCATAAAGGGAAGTCGCGTATATACGCGAGTTGGTTACTGCTTAATTGCGTATATGTTAGTTTGAGGAAAAGCAGTGGGATAGACTCAAGAAAAGGGGTCTGATATGATTCAGTCCATTATTTGCTCTGTTTCATAATGGTTGCAATCTGTTGATGTTGTGTGGGAATGTCTTGACACTTGAATGATTTGATCTTAACTTGTTGATGCCTTGATACTTCTTGCTGATATATGCATGATCAGATCTGACAGTAAACAAGATGGCACAAGTTCAGGGGGAGCATACACTTTCAATAATGCATTGTTGGCATTATGGTTGGTAGTCCTTGGTAATGATGATTACATGGCTAAATGATATATCTTGCTATGATATAGTTGTGAGTTGTCTCATATGATTCTTGGGATTACATAGTTGATGTTTAGATCAGATTTGTGGTTGATTCTCTGATGATGCATGTATGGTGCTTACCTTGAATTCACATTACTTGATGATGAGTCACTCATATGTTGTTGTTGTCATATGAATAAAGATCATATAATATAGTTATGATGCAGATGTTCCCAAGTGATGATACTTGGATCATGCAGATCTTGATGTTGATGAGATGGCTATGGTGTCTTTCGCATATGATAATGATCTTATAATGCTCAAGATCAAGAGAATGAATTGATATCTATATGCAGGCATATCTTGTCACAGGATGATGTTATCTACACTAATGGGCATATACATGATTGCTGGTCTAGATGCTATTGGCAGATGCTTATGGAGCTGATCATTCACCATGTATGATAGTTGCTGATGACCTTCATGGTCTTATTTAGATGTTTGGTCTTTGTGATAAATATCATGTGATGGTCATGATGTAATAGTTGTCTCTATCTATTGTAGTCATCTGATGAATCCCCGTTTGGTCATATGATGTAATTGTACTCCCAATATGCATGGGAAGGATGATGTAATATGTCAGTCATATATAAACAATTGGTATTTGGTATGTATTTGGTATATCCCCACTTGGCTGGGAGATGGATGTATGTATGAGTCTTTGGTGATAGGAAGGTCATTTATGATGTATAGAGTCATGTTCTTCTTGTAGAACATATTTTTGCAGACCTTTCTTACAGTCAGGGGGAGCATGAACAACACTCTTCAGCAGAGCAGAGTCTTCAGCAGTACTCAGAGGGAGTATGGTCAGATTGGTACACCTTGGCATATACAAAGGGGGAGCTCATTCAGAGATTTCAGCAGATACTCAGGGGGAGTATGGACAGCAGAATGTTTATCAAGGAAAGAGAATATCTTGGTCCGCCCTTTGCCCTTGATGTCAAAGGGGAAGAGTGAGTTGGTGTTCTTGCCATCAAGTCCAAAGGGGGAGATTGTTAGCATTATGATGCATGTGTTGTACTTGATGGCAACCCACTCATAGAAGAACATCTCACTTATATACAATCAGATGAATCTACAGAAGAGATATTAGATGTGACATAATACATGGAATGAAGGACAAGTTAGCTTTGCCATCAAGTCCAAAGGGGGATATTTTTGGCATTATGGCTTAAGTGTTGTCCTTGATGGAAACTCATACAGATGATAGATCATAGTGCAACAGGTCAATAGCAAAGATTGATGATCAGCCTACAAAGAATGAAGAAAATAAGAAGTTCGCAAGTGCACCAATAAAAAGATGCGGTCATCGGCAGGTTCCACAGGCGCATCGTTCAGAAGGTGCGGACATGTTCGCAGGTTCACAGTTCAAAAGGTGCGGACCCCAGTTCACACACTTTCATGCAGAGAAAAGTGCACGTGTGGGAAATCTTAAGGTTGGTCCATGGTATTTAGTCCGACAGTTTTTGATCCTATGGTTTTGGTCCGTGGTTTTGCATCTAAAGTATTGATCCCTGGTATTGGGTCCTTTGTATTGAATTTCTATGGTTTTGGTCCATGGTTTGAGTAAGGCCTTGTATATAAAAAGGAAAGGAGATCATTTGGCTGGATATGAATGGGTTGAATATCTTAAGAAGAAATAGATCTGAAATTCTAGTCGGTTGGTGAATGATAGCCTGATCCAAATCAAGGAGAAACCTGAGCATTACAAGACGAATCTACTGATTGGTTGAGATCTCCTTGGCGCGTGATCAGATCTGTAAATCTGATAGTCTGGGGTGTAGTTGAAGACTGATAAATTATCTATACCCGGAGGTCCGTAGTCCAGACACGGCTCAGGTGCGGAGGTACACAGGTGATTCATAGCATCAGGTGCAGAGGTACGCAGGAAAGACACAGGCGCAGGTGCGCGGGTACGCAGGAAAGACACAGGCGCAGGTACGGAGGTGCGCAGGCAAGCCGGAGGCGCAGGTGTGGTGATCCGCAGGTCAGACACGGAGAAAGTGTGGATACCCATAGGCTACCTATTGGTGAAGTTGCAGACTACTCAGAAAATATGTTTTAGCTGATTTTGTCTATTACTACTGTGTTCAGGGTTCTGAATTAATGTCTGGTTACTTGTACTGTGTTCTGATAACAACATTCTGAGAAGTGATTGATTGATTATGTTTAGACTTATCTATAAGTGAACTGATGGACTAGATCTAGTTGCTAACACACATATTATCCTTATAATGATCTGGTGATTGGGTGATTTAGAAGATTGATTGATTACGTGCTTCAATGATATTGATGGGTCCAGTATGAAAATTGGATGAAACGTGGCCTTTAGATTATGATGATGTGTTCCATGAGTATCCAGTCTGAAAATGTATGAAACGTGGTACCCGAAGGAGAGAAGATTGTAGGCCGGCGCCTATGTACTAGTATCTCAGCTAGTACAAGAGAAAAGGGGGTGGTAGCTCCCTTCCAGTAGCAGTTGGAAAACGAGTAAAGTTTGGAGCATTTCTGCAGGTAGCAGCCTGCGTACTAGTAAATGGATCGACTAGTACAAGAGCTAAGGGGGTTGTAGCTCCCTTCCAGGGGAGTCTGGAGAACGAGAGAAGGTTGTAGCCTTCTGCAGGTAGAAGCCTGCGTACTGGTATAAGACTGCACCAGTACAGAACCATTGTAAAAGAAGTTTCTTATTAAAAGAAAGATTGAGACGACTTGCAGCAGGTGGTTTTCACCCACATTGGGTTTCCACCTTACATCATGGTGTTCATGTGTGATTCTTGTGTGTGATGATCTATTCTGTTTTACTGCTCCTGTTTACTGGTCATATGGTTAATAATGTTCTGATGCACTCATTAAGGATCAACTAACTGAATCATAAGTTTACTGGATATACACTAGTTGCATTAATCATAGTTATGGAAGTAGCATATATGAATCCGAATATGGAAATGAAAAAGTTATATTGATTTGATAACACTGATTCACCCCCCCCTCTCAGTATTATTTCCAACAGGTTATTCCATGGAGATTGGGCCATCGCTGAACTACTAACAGAGGAAAGTGCAGAAGATGATCCATGTGGTTGAGAAGATGAGGATGTTACGATTCTAGATGATTGAGAAGGAGATGTGGGAGTGCTGGTAGACTGATGGACAATGATCTGAAGTGGAGGAGTGGATGGTTGACTTCACGGTGAAGAGGTTGAGATGGATGATGATGAAAGAGTCTCGCTATCAAACCCTTTAGGAGATTTCCTTTCTCTCTTCCTTATAGGTAGAGGTAACTCGGTTGGCTGAACACCAAACTTTTCACTCTTTAATCTGGTAAGAGGATGAGCAGGGTTATATTGCGAAGTCATGTTGCCTTGAGATTTATCAGATTTTTGAGGAGATATAGAAAATCGTTGAAGTTTGTGAATCAAAGATTCAACTTTATGAGGTTCAATAGTAGATTGTTCTGAAATGTTAGGGTTTGTAGCAGCGTCTATTAAACCTTGAGTTGTATTTGGCTGTGGATTCTGCCAAGGTCTTTTAGAAATAAAACAAAGAGTATCTACTTGATTTGGTTCTCATTCTTATTGATAGACAACTTTAAGACTTGGTATTGAGGGAAATTATTTTGTATTATGATTTTCTGCACATATAACACAAGTTTCTACACTCTTTAAATCAAGAGGACATTCTCTCAAGGCATGTTTCTTTCTGCACTTAGGGAAAAAAATGGACAATGCAGCGTTTTCAACTTTTTGCTTGTTTTTCATTCTAAGGGTGTCAATTTGTTCACTAAGACTCCCTAAAATATCTATTTTAAATTTATCAAGCAAATTTCCTAATTCTGCTCTACTTACTGTCCCAATTGCAGATTTATTAATCCTTGATAAAAGAGGATATCTTGGATTTTTCTCGATTCTTGCTTTGCCTCTTGAAATATGTATGCATAACTCACAAATTTCACCTAGTGACCATTGAGAAATGTCTTCCTTACCCATTAGATTGAGAAGATAAATCTAATCATATCTAATGGATTTCAATAAGAGAGCTTTCAAAGTTTCCTCATCTAGATTATTCATTTTTTCCCATTTAACATTATAAGTCTTTCAACGAAGTCTTCAAGATTTTCATCTTCTTTTTGTATCATTTTAAAGACTTCATCCTTAATATTATGAGGCATACAATAGTCCTTATATTTCTCTAAGAGTGTAGTTTTCATTTGTTCCCATGTTCTTATGGAGTTTATTCCTAAACTCATAAACCATTTTAATGCTGCATCTTTAAGGGTTGCAGGGAATAATTTCAATTTTGAGCATCATGCAAATAATCATATGATCTAAACAAGACTTCAATTCAAAGATAAATGTTTCAGGATCTTCACTCCTTAGTCCATGAAAGTTTGGAAGGATAGAGGGTGAGATATTTTTCATTGTCACATTCATATCTTCATCGAGGATAGGAAATCCAAAGGGTTATGGATTTATATCTTCTCCTCTTCTTCTTCCTCTTCCTCCACCTCTTCCACCTCCCCTATTTCCTCCTCTTCCTCCTCCAATCTTAGTTTGTTCACCATTCAAATTATGTACCTATCCTTCCCCTTCTCCAGTCATTGCAGATTCTTTAGAACTAATATAGCATTTTGGTTCCAAGATTGGGTTTTCAACTTCCTCTAGTTCCTTTGGTTCTTCTATTAATGATTTGTTAAAATAGGCTTCTTCTTCCTCCTCTTCAGTAGGAGCTTCCAGCTTTTGAGCTAGAAGCTGTTCTCCTGTTGAAGATAGGAAAATTACTTCTGTTGTTGGGGATATGGGATCTTCTTCTTCTATTATGGCTTTTGTTGATGAAGTTGGTGAATCTCTAGGTTGAATTTCGGATCTTAATACCCCAGGGAGTTTGTGTTTGCCTACTATGGATGGAATTTGAGTTTGTGTGGGTGGTGTGGAACTACGAGGTTGTGGTGGGGTGATTGATGTTGTTGGAATTAAAATCTTTCCTCTACCTACAAATCTACCCCTAGCATCTCATTCTCTATGCATATCATGTTTTTGTTTTTGTTTTTTTTGTTTGTTTGAATTTTTTAATTTATCAAAATGAAAAAAACTAATACTTCTATGTACACTTCCCTAGCAACGGCGCCAAAATGTTTGTCAATTTAATTGTCTTAAATTGTTACATGAATTATCGACTAGAGTTGGTAAGCTTGTGAAGTGCAAGTGCACTATATATGCTAGAAGTCCTTTTATTAAATTAGATTGTTAATGTGCATGATTGAGTTATTGAGATTTACTTCTAAGGATGCAATTTATTCCTATATTACTCTTCAAAGAAAATGGATTTTAACACATTAAATATTCCTTCTCTTTTCTAATGAAATAAAAAATGCTCTTCACACTTGCTAAAATGAAACATTAAAGCAAACTCACACTATCTTATTAAGAAAAAATTTAACTTATCTTTTGCAACATAAATTTAATCTCTAAAGAATAATTGATCCTCTAACATTCTAGCAATCCTTTGCATAAAAACGAAAATGAAATTAATTTTTATTCAAAATGAAAAACCACACAACTATCATTATCAGTCACTCATATATGTGTAGAAATTTTGAATAATATGACACATATTCATAGAGATTATCCTGATTATACACTTATAAGCGGAACATGCATAATACATAACCTCCTCTACGTTGATCATCAATTTACAGAAGCAGAAACTTTCACAGGCGTACATAGAAGCATCAATCACACATATCAACACAATATTTTCCCAGGGAAAGCATCTCACTAAAAACCCCAACTATTTGTATATTATAGTGATTGAATCATGTAACAATACATAGTACAATACTCCTGACAAGTACTCAGTACTATCTCCACATGCTACACACAATACAGCTCAAATCTGATCTCCAAATCTCCCCCGCTGCTTGCCTGCCTCCACAGCTCAATACCTGCTCAAGAATGAATGAGAATGGTTTACCAAACTCGTATTTAACCTCCAAAGAATCACTCACACTGGGAAAGACGTGAGCAGAGGCTATAATACTTGGTATTGTCCAATTCATTGGCATACTCAATCCCTTTGATTGTGCAAATCATCATGCACAACTATAGTCACAACTGATAGCAATCTGATCCTCTAACACCTGTCCCTCCTGAATTGAACATGCACTAACATGAAACTAAGTTAACTGATGCATTCTATAGTTGCATTATGAGTTAATAATTAGTTTAACAACTCATCGTTAGTCTATCTGCAGTTAGACTAATTACAACTAGTTTAACCAAGTCAAACTGAACACAACTCCAACTCTATAATCAACTCCACCAAACTCAAATGATTGATTTCTAACTGAAGTCATGCATGCAACAACTCAACTGACCCACAAAGAAAGTGTACTTCCTTCGGACAGCTGCATGTGCCACATCTGTAGCTCAAACTGAAGTGCTCTAAGAGAATAAGATCAAGTTTATAGTCCAAATATTATTATGAGACAATAATATTTGACTTTTCTATTTTTGACAGCCAGTCTAAAAATAGACTTTGATAACTCCTGCTGTGATCACTCCTGCTGTGATCATCCCTGCTGTGGTCACTCCTGCTGTGATCATCCCTGCTGGGATCCAAAAATAGAACTTGTGCCATAATTTGCCTGCGGGCCCACTTAGTGAAGGCGACTCCTTTCCACTAAGCTCCATCATCTTGTTGCATTCTCAACAAGCATTTCTTGTTGCACACTTTTCAACACTCCCTCTCAACAAGAAAGGCTTCCTCTCAAACCTGATCCTGTAACTCTGGAATGTTCTCCATGCAACACATATGGCTGGTCCACTTGCTCTATCATCAAAGTCTCTGACTGCTATTGCCTCTATCGACTGAAAACTCTACATCTCTGTGCTCTTCAGTATCTGACTGCTCTAGCCTCTGTCACTTTGATCTCTGACTGCATCTGTGCTGCTGCTAGTTCTATCTCCTAGCATTGCATCCGCACTGCACCTCCCAACTGACCTCCCTATTGGGCTAGAAACACCGTCTGATGCTGAAGCTCTGCCTGCTGCTGACAAGTGTTCCCTATCTAACATCTGTGCTACTGCAACATCTCCATGCATCTCACACCATTGCACACCTCTCTGTGCCACCTAGCACTGTGCAAAACACTTGTGCCTCTCACATTGCTGCAGCCTGCTAGCTATGCGCTGTCCTGGGATTCCTTGCACTGTCGCTCTCTCTGCCGCTCCATCCGCATCTGTCTCTACCCAATCAATCAGTTCCTGCTACTACACATCGGGGCTCCCATAGCAAGGTCTCATCCAAGAGGTTGGGTACCTCAAGGATCCTGCCCCTCCTCCCTGGGACGATCAATCCACATCACCCCACCTCCTACCTAGAGGTATGGCTGCATGCAATCCCTCAGCCCACCTGGCTCGAAGTTTCCCCCTACTGGAGGTTTCTGCATGAGCAGATGTCTCTACTCGATCTCCTCTCAACTTCCCTTGTTGTGGCTCCTCCACAACCTCCTAAAGCTGTTGCACCAATCGTGGCTCCTCCACAATCGTCTGAGACTTCTTCTAGCTCTGCATGTTGAGAGGTAATATACCCTCCCTCTCAACCACCAAGTCTCCATCAGTTGCCTTGCTGCTCAAGGCTTTGCATGCATCTTGAACCTCAAGAGCATACAGGTTCTTGACCCGTGAACCAATCCTCATGACAACGAAAGCATCGCACTTTCGATTTGTCAACCTTCTTCCCACCACTGGAAGAACTGGATTCGGAAAGAGAACCCTTCTCCTTCCCCTTCTTCACCTTACTCGCTAAGGCACAGTTCTCCTCATCCTGCATGGATGAAGAACCGTCTTTGGTGCTCCATCTAATCTCCTCCTGCACAAGATCCGACCAAAGTCTCTCCCATCCTGGCAGTTTCTCCCTTCCATTCACCGATTCCTGGTAGCTATGCCAACTCTTAGGAAGGTCAAGGAGTGCTAGACTCACCATCCTCATCTGACAGTCACCCCCACACTTCCCAACTCATCCCGGCATTTGGTGAACTTCATGAGATACTGGGGCATATTGTCTCCATTCTCACACTTAATGTTTCTGAGTTTTATCTCTTGCTTTGGAATTAAATTCGAATTCCACCAGCTCAAAAACTCAACCACTTCTGATCTAGAATTCGTGAAAACAAAGTATTTCTTGTACAAAGATTGACTGTCTGGGCATTCACCAGATATCTCACCTTCCAAAAGAAGGATGAATCCAGAGGCTACCTGGCCCGATTACAGACTCTGCCTGAAGAAATAAAATGGAAACACTTCCTGAATAATAGATCCGATGATCAATCCTCGCTTGGTATCCTGTAAAAATCTCTTCTACAAATCAAGCAGCTCTGATACCATGTAGAAATTTTGAATAATATGACACATATTCATAGAGATTATCCTGATTATACACTTATAAGCAGAACATGCATAATACATAACCTCCTCTAAGTTGATCATCAATTTACAGAAGCAGAAACATTCACAGGCGTACATTGAAATATCAATCACACATATCAACACAGTATTTTCCCGGGGAAAGAATCTTGCTAAAAATCCCAACTATCTGTATATTATAGTGATTGAATCATGTAACAATACATAGTACAATACTCCTCACAAGTACTCAGTACTATCTCCACATGCTACACACAATACAACTCAGATCTGATCTCCAAATCTCCCCCGCTGCTTGCCTGCCTCCACAGCTCAATACCTGCTCAAGAATGAATGAGAATGGTTTACCAAACTCGTATTTAACCTCCAAAGAATCACTCACACTGGGAAAGACATGAGCATAGGCTATAATACTTGGTATTGGCCAATTCATTGGCATACTCAATCCCTTTGATTGTGCAAATCATCATGCACAACTATAGTCACAACTAATAGCAATCTGATCCTCTAACACCTGTCCCTCCTGAACTGAACATGCACTGACGTGAAACTGAGTTAACTGATGTATTTTATAGTTGCATTATGAGTTAATAATTAGTTTAACAACTCATCATTAGTCTATCTACAGTTAGACTAATTACAACTAGTTTAACCAAGTCAAACTGAACACAACTCCATCAACTCTACAATCAACTCCACCAAACTCAACTGATTGAGTTCTAACTGAAGTCATGCATGCAACAACTCAACTGAACCACAAAGAAAGTGTACTTCCTTCTGACAGCTGCATGTGCCACATCTGTAGCTCAAACTGAAGTGCTCTAAGAGAATAAGATCAAGTTTATAGTCCAAATATTATTATGAGACAATAATATTTGACTTTTCTATTTTTGACAGCCTGTCTAAAAATAGACTTTGATCACTCCTGCTGTTATCACTCCTACTGTGATCACTCCTGCTGTGTTCACTCCTGTTGTGGTCACTCCTGCTGTGATCATCCCTGCTGTGGTCACTCCTGCTGTGATCATCCCTGCTGGGATCCAAAAATAAAACTTGCGCCATAATTTGCCTGCGGGCCCACTTAGTGAAGGCAACTCCTTTCCACTAAGCTCCATCATCTTGTTGCATTCTCAACAAGCATTTCTTGTTGCACACTTTTCAACAATTTGAAAAGATTATGAAATGAAACTATAACAAAATCACTCATACTCTGAAATTGAATGCTTTGAAATGAAAACCATAAAGAAATCACACATACTTTAAAATGAAATACAATAAATGAAACTCTAAAGAAATCTATTAACTTTGAAATGAAACGCTCTGCAATCATAAAGAAATCTATGAAAAGAAATTACATTACCATTAACATCAGTATACATTAACTTGAAAAAGGAACGATTAATGAAATATTACTATCGCTATCTAAATGAAATCAAGACTGCAAACCTATTATGAAACATATGAATAACTGTAACAAATGAAAAAGATATGTGAATGCAAAACCTTCACTGTTTGCAGGGTCCCTCCACAAACAGGCCGTCATAAAATTTCAATCAAACAGTCAACTACGCATTGGAACTTAAAAGTATTTTCTTCATTAACAGAGTAAAATAGTGTTTCAAAACATCACTGTTACATACAAAAAAATCAACCTTTTGTTCATGTTTGTTGCATGATATGTATAAAAGCCCTTGTCAATAATTATTTGAGGCTTTTACGCGTACCTTAGCTAACAAAATTCTAAACTAAGCTTATAACAACTATCAAGATATCATTGCTCATGATTTGCTATTTGACAAAGCAAATCATGGAGCATAGGATTTTGGAACTCTTGCTCACCTGTTCAGCAATGTTGACTTTATCCTTTGACCACACAATTAAACAATCCTTTTGATGATCTAGTTCGGATGAATAGTAGGAAATCATTAAGGGGATCAATCTCCACCTGTCCATATCTTTCTCCTCTTAGCTCGAACCTCCGATCCTGGTAAACCCTGGAATTGGCTATAGAAACAAAGATTAGGTGCAAAATCGTGCGAATTCAATAGGTGTTGAAGCCCCGAAAATCGGGTCTACAACAAGGGGGATACCCACCCGGTCCGGACCTTGGTTAGCAGCTCCTTTTCTGTTTGGTATAGTGGGTCCGACTGGGGATATGGGACTAGTTTTCCAATTTATGTGTGTGTGTGAAGAATTGATATTTCTCTTCTAAAAGTTCCTAATTGAGATGCTATAATTGTAACTCTAATCTAATAACATGTAAATGGTATTCTAACAAGAAGAAATATCTAAGTCTACACTAACTCGAGGTGTAATCTTTCTGTTATGTGATCTAAAATGATTTCAGATAACAATTGGTAATAAAGATCATTCAACTGTTATGAGAAAAGAATTCAATATAGATAAACCACTTCGTATAAAAAGTTAGACAAAACAGTTGTGATAGGCATATCGCATAATAAGCTATTCATACATTAAGCATAAATAAATAGCTATCACCGTACAAAAGTGCCAAATGATAACTCAAGCATTCGCACATCAACATATAAACAACTGAACTTGAATATCCCTTTTAACACAAAGGCATAAATAGTTAAGAGATAGAAGTACCATTTATAACTAGTCCTACTCATGAGCTTCAAGCGATAATGATTTATCTCTTCGTAATCCAACATCCACTGATAGTACAGAAGTGCAACATCAGTAGTAGATATGAAATACAGATATCGATAAATCCTGTTCCATTCATTCATCAAAACCTCCTCAGAGGGTACAAAAGTGCATGTTCTGGGGATAAGTTTTTAACAAATTTCAGGACCCTTCTCTAAATGCACGAGAAGTGTTTAAATACTACTAACTAAATCTAAAAATAACTTATTACAAAAATGTAGGATGCGGTTTAAATGACCGTCCTCATTTTGGGCAAAAACAAAACAAAATTAAAACTAAAACTTAATCTAAAATTAAAATTACTAACTATTTCTTTATCTGCTCCTTGAAGTTGCATGCATTTAGCATCTGTTTGAGAAGAGTCGGCTGACCGATTTCCGATTTTAGCTGTGCTGTGAAAACAGAATCGGCAAGAGTTGGCGCCATCTTCTCGGCAGAATTGATGATACACTTGAGAGTCATCCACTGGTTTTCAGATTTAAGTTTTACTTCTTTTACCTCTAGTGTTCTTTTTTACAAATTTCTAGGCTTACAGGTGACTGAGCACTCAGAAGCTTTCCTTTTCAAGAAGTTTTGCCCAGCGATGCGCGATTAGCACTAGGCATGCATCGAAAACTGCCTCCATTTCTTGATCCGGGCTTCCTTGGTGCGTTTTTCACCCTTTGCACATTTTCTTTTAGCGGATATAAAGCTCAAATTTTTGTGAAAATAATGAATTCGTAAGTTCTTGACCCTGAGTCTTAAACTGTCTGTTTCTGATATCAGCGTTGTCCAGTATCCATTTAACCATGTCCATGTATGGAAGAATTTTGGGCCTCGCCGCTATCCTGTGTAAGAATGAACAAGCCAATTCTGTGATGGATGCCTCAGAAGAACTATGTGAGCCTGCAGTAGCCTCGACCTCCATTACTCTGGGATTCTCTTCCTCAAGTAGATTGTACATGCCTTCCCAGGTAGCAATACCAGCGTCTCTGTTACAGGCGGTGTCTGTATACAAGGGCGCCATTTCCTTCTCTTCAGATCTCGGGGCTTTGCCTTTCTTCCCCATGGTATCCTGCGTACTGCTTTGTATCGTTCTCTGTTCTTCGTTCCTGCAATTTACAAGTGAAGTGAGAATAATGATATGGAAAGGTGACGGGAAAGTCTTAAATGCTGAAAACATATAAAATATACCACCTTACGTGAAATGACTTTTCGACAAGCACGAAACCATATTCCATTAATAACTGGAAACTAACTCATTAATTAGCATTAAAGCGCATAACCAAGTGTCGCTTTATGGAAACTACTTCTTTTTGAACAACGAGCCCGAAAGATCTGCGATGAAGTGATTTTGCGATTTGCTTCGCAATATCGCAGATCGCAGAATCGCAACATCGCATGGTTGCTAGCTCGCTATATCGCATTATCACATTATCGCATTGTCGCTCTATCACAATATCGCAATATCGGAGAAACGTGACATATGACAATTTTTGTTAATCTGTTTTCTGCGAAATGCGATTTGCGATATGCACCATTGCATATCAGCGGTTTAAATTTTTTTGAGCATAAGCGGTCTTTGATGCATGCGATGCGACATATGTTTGTAGTCTCGTATTGCGCTCTCGCAGTCTTAGAATTCGGCTTGCAAGGAGATACCCTATTATCCTTCTGCGATGCGATATTTCCTAAGGAATAATTCTACTTTATCATAAAACTTAAGCTTTTTTAGATTTTTCAAGGGTATTTTCTTAAGTTTATGATGGTAAGTTTTATTAAAAAAAGAAATACAAGCACTAATTAATTTTTTTAAATTTTTGACTAAGGGTCCCCACTTATTTGGTATTAGTAATAACACTAATAAGAAGGGGGGTTGTTGCTGGCCACAATAGTAGGCAATACAAATATTAACTCAATAATAAGGAAAATTATGAAATATGAAATATAAAATGATTAAATACCTTACCATGTCAAAAACCTTGTAGTTTTATGCCTATTGAGTTGATGATAATGGTCAAGGAAAGGAAAAATAAGTAAAGGAGGGTGTCAAAATGAAGAAATCATGAGGCTCAACAAGAAGTTGATAATGTTGTTGTTGTGGTGTGTTGTCATGACGACATGTTTGTTGTATATGTATTGTTTAAGCATGTGTGTTGTCAATATGTTTGTCATGCATGCATTGTACCTATTCGGTGTTATAGTTGTGACATCATGTATGGTAAATGGGATAATGATTGAGATGATGTTGGCTTATTGATGTGATTATATATATATATATAGATATCGTGCTAATCAAGTTGATCTTGCATATGAGATATCCTCCCCTAAACTACACTGAGGTATGTTGGTATGTTTATGTTTGGTTTATCTGACATGATATCATTGCAGGTAGAAGATTAAAGATGACTAGAAAAATGGTAGACTATATTTCACGAGACTCTCCCTATAGATAAGATGAGTAACATGGTGATGGGTACTCTCCTAACATAGCATACACTTTGAGAAGTTTGAAGGTAGAGATAAGAAGTTGTAAAGCAGATAATGACAGGATCATTCAGTCACGGGAGAAACAAGAAGAGGTCAATGCATTCATCCATTAGAGCTTGTCAGACTTGTAGAGATAGGGACAACCATGGATCAATCATGGGCTAGAGGATAGGAATAATGGGGCATAGAGTAGCAGATTTTATGGTGGGCACAGGTAGGATAGAGATGACACCGTCAAGGATGGAAAATTATTGGATATGCCTAATAGACAAGGTAGTGGACATGGGCTTCATTCTAGTTATAGTTCAGACCAGTACCATGGTCATCATCACTATCATGCTTACAGGAAGAGTGACAGGGTATTACCAGATGAATTCAAGAAATTAAAGCCACCTACATTTTATGGAGAGTTGAAGAAACCAGAAGATGCAGAGGCATGGTTGCTTGGGATGAAGATATTCTTTGAGTTACATGACTACACATAGAACATGAAGGCTAGGATAGCTATTTTTAGCCTCAAAAGGAAAGCAAACATCTGGTGGGAAGATGTGAAGCGGGTTAGAGACATCAGAACAGAGGAGTTGAGTTGGCATGAGTTCAAGAGACTTTTCAGGAAGAAGTACTTGTCAGAAAGGTACTATGATAGTAAATCTAAGGAGTTCTATGAGTTGTAGATGGGATCCATGACAGATGAGGAGGATACTAACAGATTCTTGGATTTATTGAAGTATGTCCCTTATCTTAAGGAGGAGAAAGTGAATATTTAGAGATTCACTAGTGGGTTGTCAGTAGCATTCAAAGACAAGATTGAGTTTGATGAGCCTAGATTGTTGAAGGAAGCCATCAGAAAGCTAAAGCATTATTATGAGCAATTGAAACGCAAATCTGAGACTAAGAAGGATTAGAAAGGCAATGAGAAGAATAAAGGAAAATGGGATAAGAAGCGAATAAGACATCAGGACACATGTAACAAAGAGAATGCAACATTTCCTAAGAAGTTCAATGCATCTAACAGAGGACAGGGATTTTGTTATGTGGAGCAGAACAAAGGTGAGAGTAATAGATGTTGGGTTGTGTTATATTCTTTCCATGACTAGCCCACGTAGTTAACAGGGTGGTTAGAGGGGGGTCGGAGCCCCCCCTTTGTTGCGCCAATTGTGTAGCGGGGTGGTCACAGGGGGTTTGAGGGGTGCAAGTAACCCCATTCTATGGGGTTCGGGGTAGTGCCCCGGAAAATTTTGGTTTTGGAACCTATGTTAGGTTGGGCGGACCCACCTATGGTTTTGTGCATGATTTTCGCACATGTTTTTGGACGCGATGGTTTTTGGTCCATGGTATTGGATGCTTCGGCATGTATAAATTTGTATTATAACATTGAAAGGAACATAATGAAAAATCAAGCTAGTAGTCCCAGTTTTGAGATTCAGGGGAAAATCTCTCTCTCTCTCTCTCTCTCTCTCTCTCTCTCTCTATATATATATATATATATATATCTATATATATATATATATGTTTTATGTGTTATGTTCTCGCATTGTTCATTTTCTGTGTTTTAGAATTCGTATGCAGGTAAATTTTGTACGGGGTTAAAATCTACATTTGGTATCAGAGCTATTTTGGCTTCAAGGGGACGCCTTTGTTACTGAGGGGTTTCGCTCAGGCTTGTGGTAGACCCTATTCAGTGGGAGATCTGTGAGATCGATTCTAGTGGTGAAAGAAGATGGCAAGTAGTGGAAAGATAGAGATCGAGAAATTTAATGGTCAGAGTTTTGAGTTGTGGAAACTCAAGATGGAGGATATGTTGGCCG
Source organism: Pinus tabuliformis (assembly GCA_031772625.1). Lineage (NCBI taxonomy): Eukaryota > Viridiplantae > Streptophyta > Pinopsida > Pinales > Pinaceae > Pinus > Pinus tabuliformis. The sequence continues at coordinate 1,619,378,580 of CM062818.1, forward strand.
ATAAAGATCAGTGGATCGCGGTAGATCCAGGTACTAAACCAACGGGAGTGTCCGATGAAGAATGGAAGAAGTTGGATCGGAAGGCAAAGAGCACAATACGATTGTGTGTCTCAGATTCAGTATTGCTGAATGTATCAAGGGAAGCTACAGCAAAGGCTTTGTGGGACAAGTTAAGGACTTTGTACCAATCTAAGTCTTTGGTGAATAAATTGTTCCTGCAGAAAAAGTTGTATAACCTGAGGATGAAAGATGGAGACTCGGTGACAGAGCATCTGAATGCATTTAATACTGTGGTAAGTTAATTAGCATCTGTTGATATTAAAATTTCAGATGAAGATAAGTGCATTAGTTTGTTCTGTTCTCTACCAGATTCGTGGGATAGTCTGGTTATTGCAATAGGTAGCAATGCAATTGCCTTGCAGTTTGATGAAATAGTCTCATCCTTGCTGACAGAGGAGATGAGACGGAAAAATATAAAGAGCCAAAATGGTGATGCCTTGTCTGTAAGAGGACGGTCCCAGAACAGAAACAAAAATAAGTCATCGAATGGGAGATCTAAATCTAGAGGGAGATCTAAATCTCCAGGAAAACCTGTAAAGGTGGTGTGCTGGAAACGAAAAGGAAGGGCACTACAAAAGGGACTGTAAATCTAAAGCTCTTGACAAAGGAAAGGGATCTGATGATGCTCCTTCTGCAGAGGTGAAAACCACCTCAGATGAAGGTGGGGATGTGTACTTGGCTTCTTCAAGTACACATGTAGATCATGAGGCATGGTTGATTGACTCAGGTGCATCCTTTCACTTCACTCCCCATAGAGAGTGGTTCTGCGAGTATGAGAAATATGATGGTGGTGATGTCTTCTTGGGGGATGACAGGAAGGCTAGGATCGTTGGTCATGGAAAATTAAAGTTGAAGTTGCAAGGTGGAAGGGTTAAAACACTTCCGGGTGTTCTGCATATTCCTGTATTAACTAGAAATCTGATTTATGTAAGCAAGTTGGATGATGCAGGTGTAAAAACAGTTTTCGAGAAGGATACCTAAAAGATGGTTCAGGGAGCACTGGTATTGATGCGAGGAGTTTGGACTGGAACTCTGTACAAGCTGCAAGGTAGCACTGTTGTTGATGGGTGCAACAGTTCTGTGTTTCCTAAAAGTGGAGCAGAAAATCTAGTGGTCTTTGGAGAGAAGACCATGTTGTGGCATCAAAGGCTTGGACATATTGGAGAGAAGGGCCTTCGAATACTTCATGGTAAAGGTATGGTAGAAGGTATGAGTAATAGCTCTCTGGATTTTGATTTATGTGAAAATTGTGTATGTGGGAAGTAGAATCGAGTGAGTTTCCCCTCTGGTGGTAAGAGGGCAAAACATATATTAGAGCTTATGCATAGTGATGTGTTTGGACCTGTGAAATTTCCATCACTGGGTAAGTCTGTGTACTATGTATCATTTATAGATAACTTCTCAAGGACTACATGGATATATTTCCTTAAGAAGAAATCTGAAGTCTTTGACAGGTTTAAAGAATTCAAGGCTCTGGTGGAAAACCAGACAGAGAAGAAGATAAAGGTGCTGAGGACAGATAACGGTGGAGAGTTTTGTAGTAAGGAATTTTAAGAATTTTGTAAGAAGTGTGGTATAGCATGGCAGAAGACTACTCCATATAGACCTCAACAAAATGGAGTTGCAAAAAGAATGAACAAGACATTGATGGAAAGGGCAAGAAGCATGCTCAGTGGTGCCGGGTTAGGACAAGAATTCTGGGCAGAGGCGGTGGAGACAACATGTTATATGGTCAACAGATCACCTTCATCACTCCACAAGAGGTATGGACTGGTAATAAACCCTCTCTTTCACATCTGAGTGTATTTGGATGTGATGCATATGTACATATTCCAAAGGAGAAACAACCCAAGTTGGATAGTAAATCTGAAAAGTGCATCTTTATTGGGTATAAGGATGGTTTAAAGGGTTATAAGCTTTGGAACCCAGTAACAAGGAAGGTTGTGTATAGCCGAGATGTGGTGTTCAGAGAGGTGAAAGATGTTATTAAACATGAAGTCCAACCAAAGGAACCTAAGAAGATAGAGTTTGAGCTAAAGGAGGAAGAATCAGACTCTACAACAGAGGAGGAATCAGAAGATGAAGAGCCACAAACTCTGGGTGTGAGAAGATCAGTTCGAGAAAGAAGGTAGCCAGAAAGGTATAGTCCATCTGCTTTCTGTTCAAATTTTGCTTTATCTATTACTGATGATGATCCTAGAACTGTGAAGGAAGTAGTAGATTCAAAGGATGGAAAACTCTGGAAAGAGGCCATGGTTTATGAAATGGCATCTTTGCACAAAAATGAGGCTTGGGATCTAGTGGAGTTGTTGGCTAGAAGGAAACCCATTGGCAGCAAATGGGTGTTCAAGAAGATGACAAATGCAGAAGGAAAGGTGGAGAAATACAAATCTCGATTGGTAGCAAAAGGTTATTCCTGGGTGTCGGGAATTGATTTTGGTGATATTTTTTCTCCTGTTGCCAAGGTAACTTCTATTAGATTACTTTTATCTATTTCTGCTGCTTTTGATTTTGAGGTAGAACAGATGGATGTGAAGACAACATTTCTTCATGGGGATCTGGAAGAGGAAATCTACATGAAGCAACCTGAAGTCTTTGCGGTGAAGGGTAAGAAAGAACTGGTATGCAAGTTAAAGAAGTCTTTGTATGGGTTAAAACAGTCACCAAGGATGTGGTATCAAAAATTTGATACATTTATACGGGAACTTGGCTTCACCAGAAGCAAAAAAGATCACTGTGTGTATTTTAAATTAATTGGTGACCGTGTTATTTATTTGGTCTTGTATGTGGATGATATGTTGCTAGTTGGAAATGACAAAGAAATTATCCAGGATTTGAAGACCCAATTGTCCTCAAAATTCGACATGAAAGATATTGGTGCTGCAAACTATATTTTTGGAATGGAAATTAAAAGAGATCGGGCAAAGAGGAAGGTCTGGTTAAACCAGAGGAAGTATGTCAAGACAATATTGTAAAGATTTAATATGCAGGATAGTAAACCGGTGAAGCTTCCTATTCCTGTAGGTGTAAAGTTATTTGTTGAACAGTGTCCCAAAACACAATAAGAGGAAGAGGACATGTCCCGTGTTCCATATGCAAGTGCATTCGGTAGCCTGATGTATGCAATGGTCTGTACTAGACCAGACATCGCACATGCAGTGGGAGTATTGAGCAGATTTATGTCAAAACCAGGAAAGGAGCATTGGACAACAACGAAGCGGGTTTTCAGGTATTTGCGTGGCACTAGTGATTATGGTTTGTGCTACCAAGGAAAACCAGGATTGGATAGAGTGTTGGATATTCATGGCTTTGTTGATTCAGACTGGGCTGGAGATCTGGATCAGAGAAGATCTACAAGTGGGTATGTATTTAGACTATATAGAGGTGCAGTTAGTTGGATGAGTAAGAAACAATCTGTAGTGGAACTATCAACTACAGAGGCAGAATACATGGCAGCCACTCATGCAAGCAAGGAGATTGTGTTCAAGTATGGGGTTAGTACAGGGAGCTATAAGGATAGACTGTGATAGCCAAAGTGCAATTTTCTTGGCAAATAACCCTGCATATCATTCAAAGACAAAGCACATTGACATTCAGTATCACTTTGTGAGGGATATGATAGAAGACAAAAAGGTGTTGCTGGTAAAGGTGGACATTTTGAAGCATAGAAAATTTTAGGGGCGAATGTTCGCCCTTTGGCGAAATTAAGGGATTTTAAATTTTTAGTGGGCGAATATTTTGTATCATAGTACATTTTTACAAATCACCTCAAATAGCCCACCTTATTTTAAGGGAGAGGGTAAAAAAGGTAAATTTAGCCCTTGAAATTAGGAGTTACAACCTTCCATTCGCCCATTTTCAAGAATAGGTTTTGTTTAAGTGAATCCTATGGGCCAAAGGCCCAAATACCATATTTATAAAAGAGATATGGTAAATTAATAAAAATATAAATAAATGAGAGGTATGGTAAATAAATAAAACATTTTTTATATTTACTCCATAAGTCACCTTATATACATGCAAGGGTGTAAACAAATAAAAATATAAGTAAAGTGGAGGTATGGTAAATAAATAAAACGTCTTTTTATACTTACTCAAAAGGTATGGTAAATAAATAAAAATATAAATAAACTAGAGACATGGTAAATAAATAAAACCTCTTTTTATATTTAGTCCATAACCCTCGTTCTATTTAAAACCTCTTTTTATAGTTAGTCCATAACCCTCGTTCTATTTATGAAGGCTCAAGAAAGAGGTTTTATTTAAGTGAACCTTATGGGCCAAATACCATATTTGTAAAAGAGGTAAGGTAAATTAATAAAAATATAAATAAACGAGAGGTATGGTAAACAAATAAAACATTTTTTTATATTTATTCCATAAGTCACCTTATATTTACAAACACTCAAAAAATGTGTTATATTTAGGTGAAACCTATGGGCAAAATACTATGGGACAAATACCATGGACTAGATTGTTATTAATACCATGCAAAAAAACATTATTAACCCTAATATTAGTATTAATAAAAATAAAAATGGCACATGGTATTGACCCATGGTATTCACCTGGAATGTAGCCTATTTAAATTAGGGAATTAAACCAGCATAGATCCATCTTTACTCTGGATCTACGATAGGTATCAAATATCGTGATATGAAAACTAGCATAGAGTGAAAAAATATTTGATCCGATCAAGAGTAAAAATGGATGTTGCAATTTAATGTATGTTAAACATTTTAGCTTGGTTAAAATAAAAAATAAAATAAAAATCAACTATTAATTTTATTAATTTTTATAAATTACTAATAGTAATTTTTAAGCTCCGGGTTTATGATAACCCATGGTATTGACCCATGGTAATACCATGGTATTCATGTGAGCATAGACTATTTAAAGGGGAAATTTTATCATCTTAGATCCATCTTAATTTTGGGTCTACCAAGTGCTCAGAGGGATAAATAGATTTCATCCCCCTAAGAGTGCTAGATGTGGAGTTAAGATGGATAGTAGGTTGGTTTTTATGATAATGAAGATATTAAATAGACTTAGGAAATTATATTGTAAAAACATCTTAAGGTGAATGGTTAAAGCATAGACATTGGACAAGTATATTTGTATACTTTTGTTTTAAACTGAAACAAATCTAGGGCTAAAAGGAATGGATTGATTGCACTAGTCATCCTTCTATAACTTTCCAACATATGCTGGAGTAAACAGATTGTAATTTGGGTAATTTTTCTAATTGCAAACATGAACATACTTGTGTATTGGTAAGGTGGTTACGAGATCCAAGTAATGAATTTGAATTTTTCTTGGTTTTATATATAGTATTAGGTTTTTTCTCATGCTTTTTGTGAATGGCACGGGTGAATTTTATCCTACACCCAGTAGGTTATCGATATGTAATTTCGGTAATTTTGATTTCAAAAGATATTTTAAAGAAATGCAATGATTTCATTTGTGTATTCAATAAACACAAGATTTTATAATTGAGTAAAATATTCGCCATGCCTGGTGAGAGATTCGCTAAAAAATTATATATACATATGATATTATTGATAAAATCGCCTTCCATTTTTCCTATATACCATGGAGATTCGCCCATTTATTATACATGTAAGTTTAGGGGGGGTTCTTAAAATTTTCTCTGTTTTGAAGAATATTGCATATGCATTGACAAAATCTGTGAGATCTGAGAAGTTCTCTTGGTGTAGAGAAACAATGGGCGTTGCAAGGCTAGATAAATGACTAAGCTCTCTTATGGCCCCCTGTGGAAAGAAAACAAAAAATGGGAGAATGTTGGGTTGTGTTATATTCTTTCCACGACTAGCCCACGTAGTTAACCGAGGGGTTCCCCCGCCTTTGTTGCGTCAATTACGTAGCGGGGGGGGGGGGGGGGTCACAGGGGGTTTGAGGGGTGCAGGTAACCCCACTATATGGGGTTCGAGGCAACGCCCCGGTAAATTTTGGTTTTGGAACCTATGTTAGGTTAGGCGGACCCACCTATGGTTTTGTGCATGATTTTCGCACATGTTTTTGGACGTGATGGTTTTTGGTCCATGGTTTTGGACGCGATTGTTTTCGGTCCATGGTATTGGATGCTTTGGCATGTGTAAATATGTATTATAACATTGTAAGGAACATAATGAAAAATCAAGCTAGTAGTCCCGGTTTTGGGATCCAAGGGAAAATCTCTATGTATATGTGTTTTATGTGTTATGCTCTCACATTGTTTATTTTCTGTGTTTTAGAATTCGTATGCAGGTAATTTCTGTACGGGGTTAAAACCTAAAGAGACAATTGTGGTGTTGGATATGCGGTAAGGAACATCTCAAGAGGGATTTATCATCGTATCAGGGTGGTAGGCCTCAGATCTAGAGTGCACAGGAAGTGTAGACAGTTGGGGATGTTGGACAGAGCATTCCTCGGATCTATGCAACATTGGATAACATGAAAGCAGCTCACCAGGCATCTATTATCAAGATGGGCGGTAAGCTATGTGATCAAGTTGTTTCTATTTTGATTAAACCTGAATCTAATTATAGTTATGTTAACCCTGACCTGGTAGATAAGTGTGGTTTGAATAAATAAGTGCATGCAGAGTCTTGGTTAGTGCAGTTGGTTATAGGTACTAAGAAAAGAGTTCATCCTTGGGTAAGAGATTGTCCATTTGAGTTAAATTGTATGCCTACATCATAGCATCTGAATGTACTTCCATTGGGATCATACAATATGCTTATGGTTATGGATTGGTTGTATCTTCACAGGACTAAGGTGGATTTTTATGACAAGACTATTGAGTGCTTGGATGCCAATGGAGAACAGAGAATCTTTCAGGGTAAGAAAAAGGCTACATCAGTCAGAATGGTTACAACGATGCAGAAAAAGCACGGTCATAGGAAAGGGTGTGTGTTATTTGCAGTGCATATTTCTAGTCATAAAGGTAAGGATGCAGAGGTATTACGCAAATACCTGATTTTACGTAGCTTTGGGAGGCATTCTTTGTAGAGATTTCAGAGTTTCCGCCTCACAAGGAAGTGGACTTTTCTATTGTGTTAGTACCTGGGGCAGCACCAGCATCAAAGGCACCTTACAAGATGAGCACTCCAGAGTTAGTGGAATTGAAGTTGTAGTAGAAGGAAATGCTTGACAAGGGATACTTTAGGACAAGTGCATTGCCTTGGGGTGCACCAGTGTTGTTTGTGAAGAAGAAGGATGGTACTCTCGGGTTATGTATTGATTATAGGAAATAAAATAAGGTGACCATCAAGAACAGGTATATGTTGCCAAGGATTAATGACTTGTTTGATCAATTGAAGGGAGTAGCAGTATTCTTGAAGATTGATTTGAGATCAAGATATCATCAGGTACGCATAAAAGAAGAGGATATTTATAAGACTTCTTTCCGGACCAAGTACGAGCATTATGAGTTTGTTGTAGTTCCTTTCGGTTTGACTAATGCTCAAACTACTTTTATGTGCTTGATGAATAGTGTATTGCGTCCTTATCTGGACAAGTTTGTGATTATATTCATTGAAGATATATTTATATATTCTAAGAATGAGGAAGAGCATTCCAAACACTTAGTAGTAGTATTGAGATTGGTAAGAGAGCATCAGTTGTATGCCAATCTTAGTAAATGCAGTTTCTTTCAGAAAGAGGTACATTACTTGGGAAATGTTGTTTCCAAGGAAGGCATATCAGTGGATCCGGAAAATATTAGAGCTATCGTGGAATGGGTATCTCCTAGGAATTTGGATGAGGTTAGATCATTCATGGGGTTAGCAGTTTGCTACAGGAGGTTCATTAGGAAATTCTCGCGGATTGCATATCCTATCACATCTTTGTAGAGAAAGGGAAAGAAATTTGAATGGACAGAGGAATGTGCAGCAAGTTTTGAGCAGTTGAAGTAGTTATTGACCAATGCTCCTGGTCTAAATATTGTACATCTGGGTAAATAGTTTATGGTGTGTACATATGCTTGCAAGAGAGGACTTGGTGGAGCCCTAATGTAGGAGGGACAGGTGGTGTGCTATGAATTAAGGAAATTAAATGAGCACGGGCATAATTATGTGACACATGATCTTGAGTTGGGAGTGATCATTCATGCTTTGAAGATGTGGAGGAATTATCTTCTTAGTAGGCGATTCATCTTGATGAGTGATCATAGTGGATTGAGATACTTATTTGACTAATTGAATCTGAATGTCAGGTTGGCTAGCTAGTTGGCCATGATCAATGAATTTTACTTTGAGATCATGTACATTAGAGGAAAAGAAAATAGGGTTGCAGATGCTCTTAGCATAAGAGTACATGATGATAGGTATAGGGAGATTAGGCATAGGTTACAAAAAGGTACAGGTGAACAAGATGTGGACTATCATCTCACAGCGGATGGTTTGGTCAAATTTAGGGACAAGATCTATGTGTTGGACAATAGTGAACTCACAAAGCTTATCTCGAGGGAATGTCATGCTAAGCCATATTCAGGTCACCTAGGATATTTGAAGACATTGACAGGGGTGAAGAAGTTCTATTATTAGTTGAATTTGAAGAGGGAAGTGGCAACATTTGTCGCTAGATTCTTGGATTGTCAATGGGTAAAAGCGAAGTGTAAGCATCCAAGTGGTTTACTACAACCAATTCTGATTCCAGAGTGGAAATGGGCAGTAATTTCCTTAGATTTCATTACAAGTTTTCCAAGGACTTCTAGACAACATGATTATATTATGGTTGTGGTTGACAGGTTGACTAAGGTAGCACACTTCATTCTAATGAAGTCTACTTATTCAGCTAATGATGTAGCATAGGTCTTAATCAGGGAGATAGATTGGTTGCAAGGTGTTCCGAAGAATATTGCATTAAATATGGATCACAAGTTCACCTCGAAATTTTGGAAGGAATTATTTGCAAGTTTGGGTACAGAATTGGCCTTCAGTATAACTTATCATCCACATAAAGATGGACAAATAAAGAGGGTCAATAGGATTCTAGAGGACATGTTGAGAATGTATGTTATGCATCAATAGTAAAAGTGGGAATAGTATCTTCCATTGGTTGAGTTTTCTTACAACAATGGTTATCAGGAGTCACTGAGGATGAGTCCATTTGAGGCACTCTATGGGCGGAGTTGTAATACTCCTATCAGTTAGAGTGATCCAGTGAACATGGTATTGATAGGACCATACATGTTGGCAGAGATGGAACAAGAAATGAAGGTTATCAAGAAGAATCTAAAGGCAACGCATGATAGGTAGAAAATTTATGTAGATTAGCACAAGGAATTTGAGTTTCAGGTTGGGGAACATGTGTACTTTTGCATCAAGCCCAAGAAGAGATCCTTGAGGATTGGGTTATTTGCAAAGCTAGCACCTCATTATTGCGGGCCTTTAGAGATCCTTGACAGGATTGGACTAGTGGCCTACAAAATTTCACTACCTCTGATAGTGAAAATCCATGATGCTTTCCATGTTTCATTACTTAAGAAGTATGTTAAATATGTTGATCATGTGATTGACTAGTTTATGTTACAGGTGGAACCAGAAGGATAATTTCAGCCAAAACCTCTATGCATTTCGTAGAGAAAGATGTTCATGCTCCGTAACTGAGCGATCGAGCAGGTTAAAGTGCAGTGGAAGAACTTTGGGCCCGATGAAGCTACATGGGAGATGGTTTATCAGATGTGGGCTATGTATCCTTCATTGTTTTCCGGTGGAGGCGAATGAGTTTTGGTATATGTACATATTTATATATGGTTGTCATTGTAAATACCACAAGGAGCTTTGTTATAAAGCTCCAATAAGTGGTATGGTTGTCATGTTGCTATGTTTTTCATGTTGGTTTGCTTTTCAGGAGGTTGTTCATTATAAATATCGCAACGAGATAAATTATAAAGATCCATGGGCAGTATGTTGGGTTTTCAATAGCCTTGTTGTTTGTAGGTGTCATTGAACACCGAGGACGGTGTTTCCCTAAGGGGAAGGGGTTTGTAACAACCCCGAGTGAAAAACCCATGTAATAAAGTTACTAAAGGAAAAATAAAACCAAGTTCAAGGGACACGTATTCCAAGATGAATGTTGGGCAAAAACATAGTGATGACGACCATTGGTGGTTAATTAATGGCTATGAAAATTAGCAAAGGAAATGGAAAAGGCTTTGAAAAGGAATGAGGCATTTATTGGCATTTTATTTATGAAAATAATGGAAAATAGGAGAAAAGGAAGGTGAAACATCATAAGATTGCATGTGAGGAAAATTGAAGGAAAATAATGGAAAATTGGAGAAAATAAAGGCTTCAATGACAAAAAGGCTTATGGGGATCAGTTCACTACTTTTTTTCAGTTCTATGGTGGAGCTTTCTATTCTATTCTCTCTGTTCATACTCTTGCACGCTTAGAGTTTCTTGGAACATTGTGGCATACTTGGGATTTGGAGCAAGAAAGCAAAGGAAAAGTAGAAAGTTCAAGGGAACATAGGGATCAACAACTACAATGGATTTTTCTTGTAGGTACCGAGTTGCATGTATTAATTCCTTACTAGTTTTGACATGCATGGCATATGCATGTGGTTATTTGGTTATGATTTGTCATTGGCATGGAGGATTGCCTAGATTGACAATCGTTTTTCCTAGCCTTGCCATTTCTTGTATAGCCATGGTGTTGAGGGTTTTACCTTTTGTTTTCTAGTTGGTGCTCATGTTCCTTATGGTTGTGAGTTGAGTTATTAACTCCTGAAGCCTTAGTTGGACAAATTCTCTGGAAGCCCTGTAACAACTTGGGTTGAGTTACTAGTACTAGAATCATTGGTTGGAAAAATAGTCTGGAGCCCTTGGTGGGTTGAGTTATTAGTCCTGGAAACCTTGCTTGGATAAACACATTGGAGCCCGATGACAACTATGGGTTGAATTACTAGTCCTGGAAGTTAGGTTGCAACAAATGCTTTGGAGCCTTGGATAGCTTGGATAGAGACAAATATGGTGATGGTTAGTGATGTTTGACCATGATTTAGAATCACTGGTTAAGGGTTGAGGTGGTTTGGCCTCTAGAAACCTAGTTTTGTTTCTTGGTTTACTCCATGAAATCCCACATTCATGCTTGGAATATGGTTGAAAGAAACATTTGGTTCAGAGCCAATCTATGGTCAGGTGGTACGTGGAAGTCCTTGACTTGGTTGGATTTGAATATGTTAATAAGAGTTATTTTCCTCTTGTGTTATATGTGTAAATGTACTTGTTATTATGTGGCTATGATGGTTGTTCTATTATTGTTGTTTATCTGGTTATATGCTGGTTGCGGGCATGGTTTTATGATAGTCTTGACTTATGGCTCTCATCATGTTTTGGTTAGTAGATGAAATGTTAATGAATGAATGACCTAATAGATGGTAATGTAGATATTATGAGAGGGCACCGAGCCTTATTGATGATTCTCAGATAAGTATGAGACCCCTATATTCAGATATGTAATTATGACATGTAGATTACATGTGCATGATGTGTTTGATGAAATGTTTTTCATTAATAGGCCTGGTTAGGTCAAGTTCTTGTCTAAGTTTCTGGAAAGTTTCATGAAGTTCTGGGCAATGGTCTAGAGACTAGCCTAAAAAAGTGGCTTAAATATCGCATTCGTTGGCACAAAACTAGGTGAGAAAGTTTGCAGTCGCATGGAGGCCTTGTTGTGGGAGTGACTAGAGGGTTACAGTCACATGGAAGGCTTTTCATGGGAGTGACTGGGGGTTTATTTTAGTCAAAAGCAAGTTAACTCAGGGGTTGGTCATGTGGAGTGGTTGATTACCCCTTGGGGGTCCTGTAGCTCCTAAGGAAGGTCAGTTTGGTTTTGGTTTGTCGATTCCACTTCCTTAACTATACTTGGGGAGTTGAATCATATCATAGTAACTCTTTGTCACATATTTACCCCGGTGGACCGGTTAGCTTGGGTAAATGTGGGAGGAGGGTGTTACAAACTACATAAAATATTCATATTCAAGCACCTAGGAGTCAGTGACTACATCAACCAAACTACAATTCCTTCTCCATAACTTAAAAGAACTTCAACAAAGGTCCTTGAATATTACTCTTTTGGATTTGCTACTAGTTCTCCTATTGGAGGCTAGTCATGCCCCACTTTCTATACTAGCACTTCTTATGACTCAAAAATCTAGATCAAGCACATTCAACCACCAACTTGGCTCTAGTATTATTTATCACAAGAGGATAGATATTCACAAAAAATATAGATCATACAAATATGAGAAACAATTTCATATTTGTCAATTTATTAAAATCATCAAAAGTACATCTCAGTATGCCTTCTAAGAGGATTAAGAATAAATTTATTAGGAAAACTCTGAGCACAAATAGGAGGATGCTCAAAAGGACATGTCTCAGAATAGGTTTTACTCTATGTTCTAGACCAATGATGACTTAAACTTGGACTCCATATATTTAGACTCTATTAGACTCCTCACACTTTCTCTCTCCTAGCCAATTATCAAAATGAAGGAGTCCTCTCTTTTATAAATTGGCTAGAAAGTGTCTAGTAGTGACTAACTAACTAGTGTTGGTAAACTGAATAATTTTTTTCTTATACCTAGAGAATAAATGGATCACTAAATGGGGGTGGATGGGGACAACCATCATTATCTTGTGCCTACACAAAAGAGCCTTTCAACAAATGGGGACCCAAATTGGTATGGACTTTGACTCAAACATTTGTTCAACAATTGGTTAGCAAGCTACAAAGTGCTATTAAAGTGGTGCATAATGCATGATGTTTTATTGATTAAAATAATTACAAAGCGTCAGGGAGGTAGGAGTGGCAGGGGTTCTCTTTCACATCGAGGAGGCAAGGGAGATTAAATTTGATTGGGGCCTAGGGGAGGCATCCAACAACCAGGCAGAATATTTAGCATTATGGAAAGGCTTGGATTTGGCTTGCACCTCAGGAATTCATCACTTACAGCTTTATGGTGACTCAATGATAGTTATAACTTAGGCAAGTAAATCTAAAGGCAACCTTGAGAAAAGCATATCTCCAATGTTTCATAGGATAAAAATTCTCCTAGAAAAATTTGAAAGGGTTGAACTCTATCATATTAAGTGAGATCTAAATTCAGAGGCAGAATCCTTAGAAAACCAAGGTGTGCATCTTGAGCAAGTTTAGTTAAGAATAGACGAGGGGATATTACCTATCAACCAATCCCATGACTAGAAATTGCAGGCAATACAGTTGTAATACATCTATTATAGAAAAAATCCAAGAGCAGAGGCAGTATAATTTGATCAGAATTGATTTTATAATCATTGAGTTGATGAATATTATACCAAACATCCTCGCACAGTGGAGGAGTATGAAAAATGTTGGTAATTGTAACAATGAGTGCTTGCGATACTTGTTCATCATGCAACTCCTAACAACAGACAAGTGGAGGCAAATATCAACAAAATGCAAGGGATTTAAATTGAACTGCGTGAATGCCAAGCTGAAGGAAATTAATCCAAGCGTGTTTCTTTCTCGGAGATCTCAAGCAGTTATGGAAATCATCCTAGGTGCAATGTCAATGGATTTTCTCACTTGCCTCCATCCTAGGAAGGCCCGCAACAATAAAGGAGAAGTCAGAGAGCCAGGTCGAGCGGGTGTATGTAATGGAAAGTATAAATAGAGGTTTAATAAGTTGAGGAATTCAAAATTAAGGAGTCGAGGGATTTCTCTTTGCAGAGCAAGAACAACAGAGAAAAAGGTGTCTGTAATGGAAAACACTGAAGACCTTGGGGAGGTATATGGCGAAGGAACTCAACATGAAGGAGAAATGGACTAGGCAGTAAACCTTTTAGTTCTCTTCAAGGATGATATTGGAGGAAATGCAATCACATACCACTTTAACCAACTAGAAAATCGGACTTCTGTAAACAAATATTAATAGGCTTTAATTGGCAGTTGAGAGGTTGACATCCCAAGTGAAAAGAGTAGTAGTGGTAGCTCGTGGACTAGTGTCAGACGTTCATACCAACGAGTCAAAGAAGAATGTGTAGAATATTCAGAACCCATTAGAGCAAAATAGGGACCCCCTCATTGGGAGCACCAATTTCGAAGAGCCACCCTTGCCTCAACTAACAAAATGAAGAAGAAGAAGAAGCTCAGGTTAATGATGAAAATGTGAATATGTAGTTTTTTTAATAAATCCAATAATAGAGGATTTTTTGCAAGTATGTAGAGATTTTAGATGTTTTTTGGAAATTGTATGAGCATAAATTGTATATGAGAGATGAATTAGGAACAATTTTAAGATGTAATAGTCGCTAGAAAAACTTTTTGAAATTAGTAGATGAAGCATGGATATAATTTGTAACAGCTTTTGGCCTGCACTCCAGAATTTTACATAATAGCAAATGATACTTATTGTTTGGTCAATTTAGTGTGTTCTAAATTGCTAATTAAAATGTCAATCCGGGATTCGTAAACTGACGAAGTGAAGTGTACTATATGTACAAGATAACCATTTTCTTAGTCTTTTGTCATTTTTGAGTTTTTTAGTTTGTTTTTGGATTTATCTTTTATGGATTCCCTAGTGTGTGATGGCGAAATTGAAAGTTAAGTATGGATGGTAATGGTGATTTCTACAGTGATTTTCCAAACTTAAAAGTGTTCAAAAAGAAAGCTCTAAACTAACTGTAATGAAATCAATTCTCAAGAGGAAGTAAATGTACCAAACAGTGAACTAGTGACAATGGCCCAGTATCCTTACTGCTGCATGAAAAAGAAAATAAAAACTGAACTTAAAGCAACTCAAAGACTGAAAGCAAAGCAACTAAATCACACTACTTCAACCCCTGTTCTGATCCTTTACCCTTCAACTCAATCTGCCTATGGGGAGTAATCATAAACAAGCTGAGTAATATGATATCTAAATTGCAGGAAATTAAATTGCATAAAAGGAAACTAAGATTTAACTAATCACACTACTTCAACCCCTGTTCTGATCCTTTACCCTTCAACTCAATCTGCCTATAGGAAGTAATCATGAACAAGCTGAGTAATATGATATTTAAATTGCAAGAAAGCAAACTAAATCATACTACAATAAGTAATATTCTGATTCCTTACTAATAGAGTCACTTGACTATAGAAAGGAAATCATAAACAGATGAGTAATATGATGTCTAAGTAGCAGAAAAATAAATAAGCAAAACACAATTTGAAAAATGACAGTGCTGGAATTAAACTTCAGGAAATGAAAATCAGCAGGAAGGACAAGATGATCTCATGTCAGTAGTTATCAAAAAAATATGTAAATCTGCCCGGGCTACCTACAACAAAACCTGTAAAAGAAGCACTGATCAGCTAACAGTTAGAAAAGAAACATAAAGGAAATATAGACAGCAAATGAACATCAGAACAACACAATATATATACAAGCAATGATTTAAAAAAAACAGTAAATGAAAGCAAGTAAGAAACTATACAAAGCTCTGGTGTACAGGGGCCCTCTGCAACCTCGGCCAGTCAATCACTTAGTCACAAATCAGATTCAGAAAAACTGTCTTCTCATGTATTTAAAGCAAAGTGAAATGCAGTACAGTGGGTGACAACAGTCGAAATTACAATACAAAAATCTAATCTATTCAGCGTATATCAACGTGTTATTTATAAGAAAAAGGTGCTGCAACTAATTCCTAGATTTATGCTGCCAAGAGACACGTAAATCTCCTTGAGCCGATATCTAGTGCGATGGTCATGAATTCATGGAGTGGTGGCTGCTTGGTTCAGTTCACGGGCTGCTCTCCAGGTGTGCCAGTACCTCCGAAAACTAAGGATCGTGCCACGCAAACCTTCACGTGGGCAAAACAGAGCCGTGCCACCGCAAAATTCCTCATTTGGCCTTTCCTTTGACTATCGTTGACCGCGACTGTTTATGAGTGATTTGGCTGATCTGAGAGGACACACTCCATGTACACGTCACTTGCAGCTTACCTATGTGGCTGGTTTCTCCAGTGGACACCTGTAGCATAGCCTTTAACAAAATGGCTGCGGAAACTTGGGCTGGCTGCGGAAAGTGACAAGTTTCCGCAGCTGCTTGAACAAAAATCTAAATCAAACAACAGTCATAAACGTAGTTAGGAAACCATTTCTTAAGCTCTTTTTAGACTATTATGCAACGATTTGACAGCTTGGTGGATGAAGTAAATGGAAAAAAGAAGGCTGAAAGGGTATATAGGGAAGTGCAGGTTTGGGACTCAACACTTATCCCTTTACAAAAATAATAATAATAATTGCAAAGTGTAGCACATTGCCCATGTTGCATCTTGTGAAATATGTGTAAGAGAAATCATTCAACTTTGGTCGCATCTAATGGATATCCATCATAAGGATTCTATGGACGATAAATGTACCATCTCAAATATAGATCTGGTGGATAAGGAGATTCTTCTACTAGCAAATTCATTTGTGAAATTGTTAGTAGAGCTAAAAATCATTTATAGAAAGGTAAATCCACCATACTTGATGGGACTTATGTTCTTTAATTATAGATCTACCAAAGAAGTTAGATTTCAATTTCCAATGTCCAATATCTAAATCTTCATATATAAAATGCAAGTTAGCATAAGTAAATTTTCGAAAGAAATCATATTGAAAATTTTGGTCGACACGTTTTGAACCAACCAATGTGGTTCATCTTCAGGACAAGATGAAGAAACAGATCTAGGTAGAAGGTTAAATAGGAAGACAGGCCATCCTAACGGCTAGAAGAAAATGGCTATATTTGACTAGGGGAGGAAAAGGGAAAAATATATTGTTTAAATAATATTTTTTATTACTTAATAATATTTATTTATTCTTTTATTCTTTTATTTATTTACTTATTATTATTATTATTATTATTATTGTTATTTATTTTTTATTTTTTATCACTAGATCCGACTTGGAAAAAAATATAACAAGGATTATAACAAATTTTTAATTTGGGGATAAAAGTAGGAATAAAATAATTCTTAAAAAAAAGTCATAATAATAATAATAATAAATAAATACTGATAATGAATAAATAAATAATAATACTAATAAAATAAATAGAGAGGGTATTCCTCTCTACCTAATGAAAAATAAATAAAAAGGAAGAATGAAAAAAGGGGATTAGTACATAAAACAAACAAGAAACGAGACAAAAAGCTCAGACAATGACAAAGAAAAACTAAGAAGAGAGGGCGGGAATCCAACAACTACTAATTTTCCAGTTGTCGTCCCTATTAATATTACTGGAAGACCTCTCAATTTCAATGACTTCCCTAAACTTGTGGTGATGAAAATGAGAAATATTTGCGATAACCCTAGCATCCTCAATCCATCTATGATGCTTGGTCTTCTCTGCATGTTCCGCCAAAGCTGAAGATTTTGTCCTCCCATTCTTGATATCAACAGCATGTTCCTTAATCCTTTGCTTAATAGATCGACCCATTTCGCCAATGTATGAGGTTCCACAAGAACAAGGGATGATATAAACACCTTTCGTATCCATAGGGTTCACATGTTCTTTAACGGGTTTTAGGAGACTTCTGATGGTGGAGTGGTCTAAAGGTTAAGGGAACATTATGCTTCTTCAGGATCCTCGCAATCTTGTATGTCATCCTTTGGATGAAGCGGAGGTGAACTCCTGAACAACGATCAATGGTGTCTATCTTAACCTTAGGACCCTTACTCTCTTTGAGGAAAGATTTAACACCTTGCTGCCTACTATAACCATTTTGGGCAAAGACACTAAGGATATGGGAATTTTCTTTAGAAAGGTGGTCTTCATCAGAAATCCTTAGAGCACAAGTGGCTAACATGCTGAGAACACCTATCTTCTGAGCAAGAAAATGATGGGAACTCGCATGAAGATACTACTCAGTATGAGTCTTTTTTCGATACACCTGATGGGAGAAAGATCCATCAGCTTTCCTTGAAATGAGGACATCAAGGAAAGGAAGGCAACCCTCAACTTCTCGCTCCATGGTAAACTTTATGGATTTAGACTAATTATTAAGATGCTCGAAAAATCTATCTAACTTATCAGGCCCGTGCTGCCATATGGTGCAGGTGTCATCAACAAATCTTTTACAAAGTTTAGGTTTAAAAGAAACTAAGGATAATGCCTTGGATTCAAAATATTTCATGAATAGGTTAGCAACAACAGGGGATAGGGGGGAACCCATGGCTACCCCACAGGTTTGTTCATAGAACTCACCTTCAAAATAGAAAAAAGTATAAGTGAGGCAAATCTCAACTAATTTAGCAGTGTCAGGATCAGTAAGGTGAAAGATGACATCAAGGGCTTCCTTAACGAGGATGTTAGTGTACAACGAAATAACATCGAAACTGACAAGACTATCACTCAGATCAAATTTTAACTCATTAACAAATGATGCGGAGTATTTGACAAAGGACTTCATCCTTAAGCTTCGTGGCTAAATATTTAGCTAAAAGACAAGTAGGCCCACCTATGGTGTTGAAAATGGGTCTAAGGGGGACCCCCTCTTTGTGGATTTTATGAAGCCCATAGATCCTAGGAGTGATAGGGTTACTCTCAATAATCTTATGGCTAAAGGAACCAACAATGCTACTGGATTTAATAGCAAGAGCGACCGTCCTAGAAATATTTTTCAAGGGATTCTTGTCAAGCTTTCTATAGCTTTCATTGTTGATCAGGTGATCCAACATCTTCTTACGATAATCTTCCTTATCAAGGATGACAACAACCCCACCTTTGTCTGCTTTTAAAATGACGATGTCTTGGTTCCTATTCAGGGATTTTAGGGCTTCGAACTCATCCTTGCTGATGTTATTCTTAGGGGGCTTTGCTTTCCTAAGAATAACAGCGCAATCTTGCCAAATAATATCTTTAATATTATCCGGTAAGCCCTTTATCCCAAATTCGACATCACACATAATATCTGCCACCAGAATTTTCTTGGGAGCAAGGGAAAAATTTAATCCCTTCTCCAAAAGTTTAAAGACCAGAGGAGGAAAAGAAAAACTCGATAAATTAACTACTTTATTATTAGGATGATTAATAATATTATTATTATTGGGATCATTATTATTATTATTATTATCATCATCATCATCATCTTGGTCATCTTTATTATTATTTATATAACTAAGTCCTCTCTTATTATTGTTATTATAGCTAGATTTAATAAATTCTTTATTATTATTTTTAAAATTTGATCTAATATTATTATTATCACTATTTATAATATCTTCGTTACTATTATCTAAAAAGCTGAAGTTGTTATAATTATTATTACTATTAGTAATTTCTTTACTATTATTTTTAAAACTGGATCTAATATTATTATTATCACTATTTATTTGATCTTCCTTGTTGTTGTTATTGTTATTATTATTATTATTATTACTACTACTACATACGACATTTTTATTATTATTATTATTATTATTATTATTAGAGACTTCGATATTGAAACAATTATTATATTTGTTAATATAGTTGGGAGAAGAAAGGGATAGCTAACTCGAAGTAAAAGAACCCAAGGGAGTCAAAAGAACTAGAGGAAGGTCGGATAAGGTAAGACCAGACCTATGACCCTGGTGATGGGAGGGAACAAGAATGGATGAACTCAACGAAAGCTCAACATTGAAGGCAACCTTGCCAGCTGAATGGTTCACAGGATCAGGTTGAGATGAAGGGCGAGAAGGCGCGTCGAAGGGGTTCACGAAATCAATATGAAATGAAGGGCGAGAATGCTCGTTGGAGAGGGGTAGATAGGACAAGCAAGGCAGCGGGTTGGAAGTGCTACCAACTACAGAGGGTAGAAAATTGAAAGGATTAGGTTCGATGGAGGAGAAATAAGGATAGGAAGAGTTGGTCTGTGAAACATTGATAGGATAAGACTCAATGTCGGAAGTTGAAATGCAACGGGAATAAATATCAACAGAGGCCGTTGGATCTGGACTTTCAGGGGAGGCAAAGGGGAGTGAAACAGAGTGGGGACGCTTGAGAATGCAAGTTGTATTCTTAAAATTCAATGTCAAATATGCACAACAAATTCAAGTATTGTATTATAAGCATTTCATTCTAGATATTTGTAGTGAAATGGATGTGGCTAGCTGGTAGTGAACTATATCTTAAGCATAGTATTTCGATAAATATAGCTAACCAAGGTGACTAGATATTTTGTAACATAGTAAATCATTCCATAGTGACCCATACATATCTTCTATGTTTGATAAGTTATACAATATGGAAATAAACAGAGAAGCTCACATTGGATCAAAGCAACATAGATAAACTGCCACTCAAATGAGTGATGAGCTAGCCAATAAGGAGGTGTGACAGGTTTGTGTCTTGTGCCCTCCCCTTAGGGGTTTTGGGGGGTAAGGTGGCACAAGATAATTCACATAATCTCCCCTATAGCCCAAATCACCCCCCCGCACCCCACCCCCTTGGATCGTTGGCCTCCCTACCACCTCTCACCCTACCTCCCTCTGTGATTTCCCATTAAAGGAGAAAATTACACTTCTTTAACAATCAAGTTTGATGTGAGGAAGGGGGAGAGGGGTCCCAAGGGGAAGGGTGGTGGGATTGGGGTGAGGGGATCAGTTGGGGTGTGGGGATAATTCCAAGAATTCCCTTCGTACATAGCCCCCAATCCCACCAACCTTGAAAGAACCAAAAGAGGAAGCATATATAGCTAAATAAATCACATCTACAACAAAATAATCTAAGAAAGATAAATTGTAGGTGTTGGAAACGAGTCCCATAGGGTCAATTTTGGGGTTAAAAGCCCAAGTTTTGGGGTATAAAGCCCGAATTTTGTATAAATAAATGTAAAGTCTCTGCATTTTATGATCGCGGAGTGCGAAGATATGAATATTCAAAAAGGGTTTCCTCCCTTAGTTTATATAGGTTGTGTCGGCTTGATGAGATCTACCCTTGGTCCGCGAACCATGGGATTGTATAAAAAGGAGGTATTATAGGAGTCTAAGGGAGAGGAGTTTAGTGGAGAGATGGATTCATTAATGAGTTAGTAAAGTGCTAAGAGCGAGAGTCTTAGCGTAGGAAAGAGGATCTGCAGCTGAGTGCGCAGAGGCCTAGGGTAGAAGTCCGCAGCTGAGTACGCAGATCCCTGCAGCTGTGTGTGCAGGGTAGTTATAATCTATACTAAAAATCTAAATCATCAATAAAGAAGAGTATTCTAAAATTACTATGTATTTTACTTCTTTAAATTGCATGTGATTATGTTATGATAAGCACTAGGTTTATGTTTTATTGCTAATTTGATGCATGAATCGATATGTTTTTCTCTGTTATATGAACACAAGTAGAGATATCTGTTTACAAAAGATAATCCTAATTGCATGATAGAGTTGGCAAACACTTAGAATAATTCGGGAAACTATACAACAAAGTAGTTACAGAAGCGCGTAAGTGCCTGAATCACTTGTTAGGGTTAAGCGAAGGACGATCGTAGGCCCTCACGGAGGTTCTGAAAGACTAATAAAGATCTGCGCAAAGGCAGAGTTAAGGTGTAAAACCGACATCACAACCATCTCAGGGTGCAGAAACTTGGTTCCTGCATCCCCCCATACTGCTTCCAGTGAGACTTCAGTCTGTGCTCGCAGGTTGATGCCGAAAGGGCCAGTAGTGTAGGGATTTGCTTGGCTGACTAACGCTGAACCTGGGTCAGGGTCCATCAAGCCAACAATTGGTTCTGTTGCTGGGACTAGGATCTGCATAACGAGATGTGTGATGTCGCATCTTTGAAATCCAACTAAGTAGGAGATTAAAGATTGGTTTGATAGAAATATCCACGAATTCGTGGTGCAATAAAACAGGAATCCACGATTGACGAAAGAACAGTGGTTGGAAAGATATCTATACACAGAGATACACAAAATCTTCTTTTGTTCCTTCCCGGTTGAATTATACAAGTGGATCGCGAAGTTGGGAAATGACCAAGGAAACAAACATGGGAAAGAATGGGGAGACCTGCCCTACAGTGGTCTCCGATCCAATTAAGGATGGTGAATCAACAGAAAATCATCCCAATGGGGAGGTTGCAGGGTGTAACAATTAACATCGAAGGCGCGAGTGCACTAGCGGATTTTGAAGTAATAGAGATTGTGGATGATAGAAATCCCTACCCCGTGCTCCTTGGGATCGATTGGGCCATTAACATGAATGGGGTAATCAACCTGAAGAAGTGAAAGATGATATTTGAGAAGAAATCACTCCACATAGTGGTGCCACTGGATCCTGCAGAAGGATCGCGCTATACAGAACCGGTCCGCAATTATGAAAGTGATGACAATTTGGATCAGATTTACAAGATAACGACGTAAGACTAGGATTGGGTGAATCCGACAGTAGACAGACGTATTGCATGGGACTACAAGAGCTCCTGCACATCAGACTCGAATGAAGAACTGGAGCATTGACAAAACCAGCTGCAAGAAGCATCTACGCTGCACTGTAATATGATGACCAATTCGTTGCGATGTGTATCATCAGAGGTAAGAAAACTACCTCACTATGACGAGTTAACTAACGTTGATCTCTTTTTGGATGTATTCGAAAAGGAAGTGCCTAAGAAGCATCGCTTCGAGGCATTATATTGGGTGCTGCGCGTTGCACCCGCAAGATGGCGGGGTACACACAAGGACAATTTTGAGGATTGGCGCGAATATAGAAGGATGATGAGGATACGATTTGGCTACCCGAAGGTACGACTAATAGAAAAATATGACGGAGGAATGATCCGCACGATCATTTGGCCAAATGGACTGAAGTATATGGAGTGAAGCCTCAACTAGAGTGGGTCCATTTGTTTTGTCATACCTTGGATGTTATACCAATGAATTGGTACTTAGAGACAAAACTCTGTCATGGCACCGAAGAATGGGATGTTTTACGCCAAGGATTTCTAATGACGTTCAGTTTTGAGGATGGATTCGAATCTATAGATGAAGCATTGCAAGAGGTTAAGACAACCATCTTTAGGATACCGCAGGATCCTCTAGACCTTATTCAACTTGATTGGACTACCCAGCTAAGCCACGCGCTACAGTGTTACAATGTAACTGCAGAAGAAGAAGACGAAGACCTGAGGAAGATTAATATCCCGGAGACTTAAGGTCACCATGGAGTTGAAGGACCACAACTAAAGAACCCCAGCATAACAAAGCCGCTCAGAACTAGACAGGTGAACATTGGCACGGAGGCAGAGCCGGAGTTTACAAATATTGGGGACTATTGGGACGTTGTGATAGTATATAAGGTCATTAAACTGCTCCGTGAATATCATGTCTTGTTCCCCACAAAGTTTTCTGATTTGAAAGGAATAATAGGAGACCTAGGTGTCATGAAGATCACCCTAAAATTGAACACTAAACCTGTGAAACAAAGACCTTATCACCTGAATCCGAAGTATAAGGAAAGGGTCCGCGTTGAGTTAGATAAGATGTTCGCGGCAGGTATTATTGAACCGGTGGAATAATCTGATTGGGTAAGCCCAATAGTGGTTCAGGAAAAGAAGCAGAAGGAAGAAATAAGGATATGCGTAGATCTCAGGAAGTTGAATGATGCCTGCATGCATGATCCCTTCCCAACCCCATTCACCGATGAGGTCCTAGATAATGTTGGCGGCCAAGAAGCGTATTTATTCACTGATGGGTTCTCTGGGTACCATCAAATCAAGATCGCACCGAAGGATAGAAGTAAGACAACCTTCACAACTGAATGGGGATGCTTCCAGTATACGGTGATGCCTTTTGGGCTGAAGAACGCGCCGGCGATCTTTTCGTGCGTAGTCATCGCGGCGTTCAAGGATTTTATTCATAAATTTCTGGAAGTATACTTCGATGATTGGATAGTGTTCGGACTGGTGAAGTGCCATGTGGCAAGTCTACGCTTGATGCTAGATACATGCCAGAGGTACCATATCGCGCTCAATCTAAAGAAATGTTTGTTTTGTGTCCCTTTTGGGATCTTGTTGGGCCATGTGGTATGCAGACAAGGCTTGATGGTAGACCCAGCTAAGATTGTGGTCATAATCAATTTGGAGGCGCCAAGGAGTGTGAAACAGCTATGCACAACACTGGGGCATATGGGATACTATAGGAAATTCATCAAGAGTTATGCCCAGATTACTGCACTGATGGAAAAATTGTTAAAAAAGGATGTTATGTTCTGTTGGAATGAAGAATGCTAGAAGAGCTTAGATGTGCTGAAGGAGAAGATGGTCACCGCGCCGATCCTAGTCTTCCCGAATTGGAAGAAGGAATTTCATGTGCATGTGGACGCGTCATGTATTGCACTGGGAGCAGTACTAACACAGGCCGGTGAAGGGGACTTGGATCATCCTATAGTGTTTACAAGTAGGAATTTGTCCAAAGCAAAGAAAAATTATTCCACAATAGAGCGTGAAGGATTAGCTATGGTGTACACGCTCCAGAAGTTCAGGCACTATTTGTTGGGTGGACACTTTAAGATGTATACAGACCATTCTATGTTGAAATACCTGGTCAACAAGCCTGTGTTGGGGGGAAAGATATGTAGGTGGCTGTTGTTGTTCTAGGAGTATGATTTTGAAGTTATTGTGAAACTAGGACGCTTGAATGTTGGACCGGATCATTTGTCACGCATTAAAATAGGAGAGGAACCTACTAATTTGGAGGAGGGGCTACCTGACGCACAGCTCTTTGTAGTGTGTGTCACAGATAGTCACTTTGAAGATATTATCCACTTCCTGGTGATAGGAATGGCTCTGGACAATTATACAAGTCAACAGAAGAAGGAACTGGTAGTGCGCGCAACAGACTTTTATGTCATTGCAGGGAACTTGTACAAAATGGGATCATATGAGATATTGCAATGTTATGTGCCATATTTTGAATGAAACAGCATCCTCGCTGAGGCTCATGACGGAGCTACGAGAGGTCATTAGGCAGGAAAAACAACAACGCAGAAGATTCTACGCACTAGGTTATGGTGGTCGACCTTGCATAAGGATTCAAAAGTGTATTGTAGGGCATGCGACGCATGCCAAAGGATGGGCAGACCCTGTCGCAAGGATGAGTTGATGCTAAATCCACATATATCACTACAACCCTTCAAGAAGTGGGTGATTGACTTTGTAGGACCAATTCAGCCTCCAAGGAAGAAGACGAGTGCGTGGTACATCATCACCGTGACTGAATATTTAACCAGATAGGTGGAGGCACAACCTATGAAGGACTGTACGAGTGTGACAACAATAAAATTTATCTTTGAGTATGTGCTGACAAGTTTCAGTTGTCCAAAAATTCTAATGATCGATCGCGGTACACACTTTCTCAATCAGAAGATCAGCGCGATGATGGAGGAGTTTCAGGTTTACCATCAGAAGAGCACACATTATCATCTGCAGGCTAATGGGACGGTGGAAGAATTTAATAAAATATTGGAGAGCACACTCATGAAGGTTTGCAATGCTCAAATAAACAACTAGGATGTTTGCGTACCCATGGTGTTATGGGCTTATAGAACAACTTGTAAGAAGTTGACTGGACAAACATCGTTCAGACTGGTTTACGACATGGAAGTTGTGATGCCGATGGAGTACATTGTACCTAGTCTTCACATAGCAGCATTCACAGGAATGGCGTATCATGGAGCCCTAGAAGAAAGGCTCGTGTAGCCTAATGGAACTTGAGGAGGATAGATTTCTCGCTGGATTTCATCAACAAGTTAAAAAAGAGCGTGAAAAGGCATGGCATAATCAGCACATCAAATTTCCCACCTTCAAGGTAAATGATCTGGTTTTGTTATATGACAACAAGTTTGATAAATTTCCAGGGAAATTTAGGATGCATTGGCTGGAGCCGTATGGAGCAGTTCAGTTGGTGAAATTGAAAGGAGAACCATTCCCAGGATGGGTGAATGACAATCGATTGAAGCCATACACTGGCGATCCGGCTAGACGACTACATGATGGAAGCACAGTCTTAGTGCTCCAGGAAGTTGGAAGGGGGCGCAACACTATAAAATACACTAATCGGGTTGGGGAGCTACGTGATTGGGGAATTGTGTGGAATAAAAGAATGTCACAGTGTCAGCAGAAACGTGCAGGGAGCTGCGCTATCCAAGAAGGGACCGCGCAGGGCAGTTGGAAAGTGACCGTTATGGTCACTGTTCATGACTTGATAATGGGAAAACGGCCAAATGGAGCAGGGGGGGCAGCATTTAAGTCAAAATTTAAGGGCAATATCTGTGAAAATATGTCACCAATCCAGCATTTATGAATGAGTTATGGGGGGAACGATCGGATTTGAATTCAAAAATGCCTATAAATTACAGGTGGTTGCCCAGTAAAAAACACTTGGCATTTTGAGAATTGAGGTATTAAGCTCTCAGGCGTGTATGAACCCTGAGATCTTTGAAGCCCTGATAGCGAGTTCAGTGTTTGAGAAATTTCCAACGGAGACGCAGGAGTTGTTGTCTAGCATTATGTCGGCCCCCGTAGAAATCGTGAGTGCAGGAGAAGTAATGACAGCCGAAGGAACTGCACCGGAGGTAGTAATGGCAGCTGAGGGAGTTTCCCCGGAGGTTGAAAGTGTTGAAGTACCGACAAAAGTGCCTAAATCCCCGAGGGCACATAGGCCTAGGACTACGCCGACCAAGGAGGGTCCAAAATCAAAGAAGGATAAGCAGAAAGCGCAACAGATGGTGTGCACATCACCCAGAAAGCACCCACAGACAAGAAATCCCACCACGCAAGAGAAGGGTAAGGTGATTGACCTAAAGCCTAAAGCTGATGTCGAAGAGGCACATACAACATTGATATGGAGGGGGTGGAGAACATTGATGTGGTGGGGTCTGACCCCATTTCTAAACTGCCCGAGTACATTCCTCCGTGCAGAGACAAGACAAAAGTTCCAAAGGATATTGATGAAAGTAAGGTTACACTGCACACACCCTTACTACCAAACCAAATCATCTTTGAAGGACCACGCCTGGGGCGCATCCCCCTTTTAAATTGGAGGACTAGGATTTGGTTGATGCGGAACGTTTTCCCCATTTAGCAATGGACCAACTCATGCACCGCGTCTTCCACAAAGACTAGTGTGACCACGCTGGAGCCAAAAAAGTGGGTGAAAGGGGTGGATAAGGTTGGTTTGTTAAACATGTTGTGGGTACTGCACTACAACCGCACACCCATATCCATGGTAGTGATCAAGTAGCAAATGTGCTTGGTGCACGATAGGTGTCTGTGGCTAGAAGAGTTGATACCCATCACTGACATGTTGATCCATAGGATCACTCGGTTGCCGCACTCGGGAGAAAATCCAGCCATGGCATTTAGCGAAAAGACAGGCAAGCGCGACCTCGCTAAAGCAATGAAGGACAAATTCAAACTCACTAAGAAGTCGTGCGGCTACGCCATCACAAGTATAACTGACCCCGCGATCAAAGTAGCAACGCAAATCTTGGCAGGAAATATTATGCGAAAGTGTCGCACAGACGAAGCGCTGGCACCAATAGTAACCTTAGCAGCCCATGCGCCAAGGGCGTACGGTTTAACTGGGCGCGTTACCTCTGCGGGGAGTTCCCGTGAACTGTAGAGAGGCGCAAGATCATATCAAAACATTCCACTATGCCTCGTTGTTGTTTTCCATAGTGCTGGTCACGTGGGAGTTACCAAAGGATAGCCAGTTTCCTCCAGTCGCGCCCGACCTACCAGAAGCAGTGAAGTTCGCTTCGCTATGGGCTACGAAGGACCCTCAAAGGGTCAAGGACAGCAAGGTCTTTTGGATCTTGATGGAGATGAGTATCCATATGGCCATCAACCGTAAACCGCGGCTGTTGCCAACTATTTTTGAGAAGCTGCAAGAGTATGTGGAGTTCAAGGTCAATTTCCACCGAGTCTTGATACGTGTGTGAAAGGATACTGAGAAGAAATGGTATGACCTGCCATACCTAGCCAAAGACGATGACATCGGTCCTCAACTGCTGGCCAATAGATTGGCGCACTACCTCAGACTTGACAGCTGGGTCTAACAAGACCGTAGCACAGCGGAAAAAGGAAGAGGCCAAGATGAAGATGGAATAGTTGGCCGCAAAGAGAAAAAAAGAGGTTGAGGACAAGGCCAAGGCAAAGCGCGCCACTGCAAAGTAGATGAGAGGATAGGCGGAAGAAGAGGAGCGCGGCTCTGACAGGAGTCAGAAGTCGCCTTCCCCAGAGATAGAGGAGGAGGACCAGCAGTCGAACCAAGGAGGAGCGGACCTAGAGACTACTCTATTCCGCATTAAGCGCAATAGAGATCTAGAGAAGGTAGGGCCGCGAAAGAATTCTAAGGCCAACAAGACTTCTCTTGATCTGATCACCTTAACAGAAGGTGATTTAAATGATATCGGTGATACAGTAAGGGATGCCACCGCGGAACTGCTGCAGTAGTTCGAGCTACAATAGAAGCAGGCCTTGGGTGCCATTCAAACAGGTCTGCATGAGCTGCAGATCTAGGCGTCGCAGGTCTAGACCAGCATGGGACGAAGCAGCGCGACGTCAACTAGTTTGGCGCTGGGCACATCAGAAGCAGCAGGGATGGTGCGCACACTGGATCCCTGGGAAATAATGTTGTCGAAGGGAGCGCTAACCACAAAGACTAAAGTTGATACGCCCGTTGTCAGCGCCCTCAAAGGAGTTGGGCTTAATTTGGCCACGCTTCCTAGTGAGGTGCTTCACAATTTGCAGGATGGCGTGATCACGAAATTTCAGGCCCGCGAACAACGTGCGTTATAGGTAATCAGTGAATAGAAAGTCAACAATGGTCAGATTACTGTACAAAGAGATTCCACTATTAACGTCGTCAAAGCCATCACAGACAAAAAATGAGCACACGGCTAAGGCAGTGGTTGAGACATGCAGGTTTGTCCCAGAGCTAGACATTCCTGATGATGAGCTAGTAGATGTGTGAATTCAAAAGCTCACTGCCAGAGTGCGCGATGCCAGAACAGAGTTGGCAAAGATTCAGTTTGACGTGAACCTCAAGATTGCAGAATTGCAGTTGAGGGCCCAGCCTTCAATCCCGCCAGAAGTCAGAAAGCAGCGCAAGACAGCTGTGAATATTTCAAAACGTAAATACATTATTTGAATATGCCTATTGAAAAAACTACACACACACACATAACTTTTATATATATAAAAAATGTTGTTTGAATGTTATGTTATAAATGGAGGTCTAGTAACCGCTCGAAGATGTGGTGGTGAAAGAGGGGAGTTTGCAAGATTCCAAGGTGGATTTGAGTGTTGATAAAGACCAATCAGACAAATATCATATTGTTGTTGTAATATGTGTTCCATGTAAGCATTAAGGGAGGGTGTTAGAAGTAATGCTTCATGTCATGTGCAGTGGTCACTAGGAATTACGAGGAGTCAGTCTAGAAGTCGTTGATTCCAATGCATGAGTTGGAGTCATTATCTAGAAGTGTCGAAGTCAGTGTATTATCTCTTATATAATTGTAACTGTCGTGATCAATAATATATTGAAGTGTGATTTGTGTTGTGTGCAATTGCTCTTTGTGCTCTCGATCTCAATTTCTAACATCCTAAGAGAGATTACACACAACACAAATCTCATTTGATACTTTTATTGATCAGCATAGGTACAAATATATAAGACAAATTATATATTGAAGTGTGATTTGTGTTGTGTGCAATTGCTCTTTGTGCTCTCGATCTCAATTTCTAACATCCTAAGAGAGATTACACACAACACAAATCTCATTTGATACTTTTATTGATCACCATAGGTGCAAATATATAAGACAAATTATTGACTCCGACACAACTACATCATCATTACAACTTACACATTGGAAACAGGGGCTTCTACACTGACTCATCGTAACTCCTAATGACAACTAGACATGGAAGCATTACTTCCAACACCCTCCCTTCATGCTTACATGGAAAACATTGAAAAGGCATATTACAAGAACAAATATAATCTTTGTCTGACTCGTCTTCATCGGCACTCACACCCACTCTTGAATCTCGCAAACTCTGCTCTTTCACCACCACATCTTCGAGCTGTCACTTGACCTTCATTTAAAACGTAACCGCCTCTGACGATCGTTGATGAACTTTCCAAGATCAACAATATTGACACCGCAACTCGTCGGGGCTTCCACGATAAGAAAGAGTTGTCAAGCAATGAACCGTCCTATGGACCAACCACCATTTGTCGGATATTTTCCTTTCGGCTATCCATTAGTTGTGATGGAGGTCTTGAGAGTGAATGTGTTCAAAAGTTGATCAAACAACTCGACCTTACAAGAATTGATGTTTCAGACACCACAGCTTAGAGTTTAAGAACCACCAACCCTTTTTATCAAAACAAACAAACAAACAAATCAACATCTAAACGTTACAATCATCTTTTACATATATCTGTAAAAAAAAAAAATTGTCATCTACCAATACTTCAAAGAAACCAGCAGGTAGTTTCAGAAAGAAAATAAGCTGCAGCCCAGGATATGGCTCAATAATCCACTATCAATTTAAATTCATTGATCACACTGGCCCTCAACGCAGTGTGTAGTTGATGTACGTCCCGCTGATCAGAAAAAATATGTTGATCTCGAAATCCATCTGCACTTCATCATTCTCAAAACATTCTTCAATAAAACTCACTCCAGATCTTCGAGCCCACAACACATCCAATTAAAGTCCAAGGTGGAGAAGAAGCACCCATGTAAAGGCCACACTTCAATTTTACCTCGAGTTTATACCGAATTCCTTAGCGAACAAGAAAATCTTCTGATGCGAAATCGCCTTTCCTTTTAAGATTAATGCTGCTGTAGTCTTCTCCTTGATTACCCAAATGGATTGTGACGGATCTGCGATTTCGTTCCTTTAGTGATGACGACGACAGCTACGACTTGAAGAGTCTAGCGAGCGATGCATTCCGATTACCTCTGAAACAGCCGATGCATTCCTATGCTTAATTGCTGTGTTGAAACAATGACTACTCGCCCGTGAGTCGCGACAGTGATAAAATATTCTCTGCAATAAAGTCTGCAACAATTTTTGGAAATTTTCTCCACATTTCACAATCCATAGTTTGAAGCACACGTCTTGATGAGAAAAAAACCTGCAGTTTCTAAATTCCACGCTGCATAAAATATCTTGTTCATATGATACTGCAGCGAGCATCTACATACAACACTAAGTCATCCACAAAGTGTCAGATTCCAATAAGGGATTTGAGATCTGGATTTTTCGGCAAATTGTTGGATGTTTTTTTTTCCAAAGATGGCCAGATTTCATCATCTTCTTACACACAACACGCACACTCAAAAATATTTGTAAAGACACGGATTTAACAATCAGTCTTATGACAATAATCTGTTTTACTACATAAAAAAATAATCCACTCTCCTACCTTATTCTTATTTACGAAGAATCAGTTGTTACGGTGTTCACATCTTTTTGGCTTTTTTGCAAGGGAATCAAGCCAGCACAGATTCTGATATCGTATAAGAAAAATAAAAGAGAGAGCACAGAGGAATTAAACATAACACTCATCTTATTTGATATTTTTATTGGTCACCACAAGTACAAATATATAAGACACAAATGGTCGATTTTGACATGACTAGATCATCATTACAATTTACACCTTGGAAACAAAAACTTCTAAACATAACATGAAAACATTACTTCCGACACAATACACTCGGCGCTCAATACACACTTCAAGATCAGATCGTTTTATTGACTGATCTAATTTATTCTAAATTTTTCATAGATTAACACCCAACTTCAAATGTGAAAATAAGCAATCCCGTTTGTTGCAGATATGAAAATGGAGTTAAATATATGAAATGAAGAGAGGGGCAACACTCCAGTAAACCTAATTTAACCCCAAAAAAGAGGAAGTTCATGAATCCTCCAACTTACGTGTATATTGTAATTCACTAAGGGCATTGACATTTTCGGTAAAGATTTTACTTTATAGCTGTAATTTTCATGTCTTCGTTTAAATTACTTCAAAGTACACATAAATAACTTTTATGTGAAGCATGTAATCTTTTTTAATCGTAAAGGAGATTACACTCTTCTTATTCACAAGGTACGAAGGAGATTACACTCTTCTGTTGCTTAAATGTGTTCAGCCAAAAAGGTTGTAATAAACCCTGCAATGGGTTACTGCCCTTTTCCAATTATAAAGACTAGTAATGGCACTGTTATACAAAACCACTAAACCAACACATTTGAAGTAATTAATCCTATTAAAAAGATTAATTAATTATTAATTTGAAGTAATTAATCCTATTAAAAAGATTAATTAATTATTAATTTGAAGTATTTAATTTTATTAAAAAAGTTAATTATTAAAGGTGGTGACAACTAATTTTATTGGGTAAGAATTTAGCTTGAAGTAAAAAGATTAATTAATTATTAATTTGATGTACTTAATCTTATTTTAAAAAGTTAATTCTTAAAGGTGGTCACAAGGAATTTAGCTAAAAATAAATAATTTTTGAAGTAATTAATCTTATTAAAATGATTAATTAATTATTAATTTGAAGTACTTAATCTTATTTTAAAAGTTAATTCTTAAAGATGGTCACTGCAACTTTTATTGAGTAGGAGTTTAGATAAAAGAAATTTTTGGATTTCGGATATTTTGATTAGTTTTTAATTTGTATATTTATTTTTAACAATAATTTAACTTATTAAAAATTGAAAAAACTCAAAACTGTGAAACTTTGTGTAATATTGTTAAAAACAAAAATAAATTAATAAGTAAATAAATTGATTTTTTTTTTCAATTGATCAACTCTATGGAGTAAGAATTTTTCATATGCTTTTAAAATAATACAAATTCGTTAAGAACAAAATTTATACTCCCCCCCCCAAAAAAACTAATTTATCTAACTTTTTTCTGATGTTATTTTACATTACCTTATCATGTTAATAATGGAATAACTTATTAAAAATTGAAAAAACTAAAACTGTGAAACTTTGTGTAATATTATTAAAAACAAAATAAATTAATAAGTAAATAAATTGATTTTTTTTCTTAAATTGATCAATTTTGTATATGTATATATATATATATATGAAGTAAGAATTTTGCATATACTTTTAAAACAATACAAAATTGTTAGGAACAAAATTTATCTAACCTTTTTTTTTTCTAAGATGTTATTTTATATTATCATGTTAATAATGGATTAGCTAATTTTCTTGACTTTTTATTAGGTGGAAACATCTACCACATT
Organism: Pinus tabuliformis; assembly: GCA_031772625.1. Lineage (NCBI taxonomy): Eukaryota > Viridiplantae > Streptophyta > Pinopsida > Pinales > Pinaceae > Pinus > Pinus tabuliformis. Next base: position 1,619,411,911 of record CM062818.1, read on the forward strand.
TTATTTTACCCAAAAATATAATCAAAATATCTAATAATCAATATGTTATGTTAGTTATCCAAGACATTTTAAAAATAGCCTAGATCCATGAACTCCATATCTACCAACTTCGTTCGGATCAAATCTCTTTGTAAAGAAATTTGATAGAGATTTGATCAAATCTCTTTGCAAAGAAATTTGATTGAGATTTGATTCTCCATATGCTTTCGGTAGATGAGTTAAGATAGATTTAGGTTGGTTTAATTTCCTCCTTTAAATAGGCTCTATTCTACATGAATACCATGGGTCAATACCATAGGTTTTCATAGCCCAAAACCACGACGAAGTCAAGTTTACTTTATTATTTTAAAATTATTTATATTTTAATGCAGACTTATTTTTATTTCGTTTTGACGAAGTAAAAAAAGCACCAGTAACTTGACCAAGTCAAGTTTACTTTATTATTTTAAAGTTATTTTTATTTTAATGTAGGGTTCCAACATCTTTACTATACTAGGTTGGAAAGCACCTATTAATAATTAATAAGTGGATGGTAGGGATTTAAGCTGTACAAATCAAAGGCTGAAATTTATCTCCAAAGTAGTTATGTTTTTTTTTTCCCTTTTAATTAAATTGAATGTTTGAAAAAAATGTAATATGAACAAGAGCCATATGAAATGGATTATGGTTTTTTTAGGCATGTGATATTGATAAGCCATTGTATAGGCCCATGGTATTGTAACAAATCCTATTTAGTGCATCCAAAGATGCATTTTACAAGGCAGTGTGACGGAAATGTGTGATTATGATTCCATTAAAATGTAGTTGATCAATCTGCGTCTTAAAATAATAATAGAATATTCTTGAAATAAATAGAAAAGGAGTGGCCTATAATAAAAAATAAAAAATGAATATGCATGTTTAGTTAGTTTTAGTTAAAAGTATTATAAAACATTAATAATATTATCCTCACTATGGTCGCTTCATATGTTGTTGTATATGTTGTTGATATTACAACGCAATATGGTAAAAATATTTCACTCACTCTCAATCATAAATAAAATATTTCAATGTCCACATGACATAATATAATTTTATGTAAACTTTAAAAAGAGATAAAGTGATTAGAAGTAAAAAAAAATATGGTTAACATGTTTAAACCTTATACTTTTCAAAAATATTTCAAGAGTGGATTTAAACCAACCTAGATCCATCTTAACTCCGGATCTATCAAGCCCCCAAAGGGATCAAATATCTCGAAGTGCAAATCTTTTTTTTGAGTGCAAAACTTTAGGAAAAGTTTGCACCTCGAGAGATTTGATCCCTCTTGGCATTTGTAGATCCGGAGTTAAGATGGATCTAGGCTAGTTTCATTCATGTGCGGCCAAAGGCCTCATCATTTATTCCTTATCAATCAACCTTTCATAAATCAGCTACAAGCACATCTTTCACCTATACAAAACCTAAGGAAATACAAATCATGGCTTGAGATACCTAAACGGCACAAACAAACCTTAAGAGCTTAGCCACTATAGCCATGACACCAGCATAACCATGATTAGTTTTATCAATAATATGTAAATTCATCTAATATTAACATAATCATTTTAAATATGCTAAGTATCTCTCTGGTCATTTTAATTTTAAATTTGCTTATTTACCTTATTTTGTTGAGATGATAAATATTGTTGATAATTTTAATGATTGAAATAAAATTTTTGAATATGAAGTCACAATGTAATAGCGTTGAATGATAGAAAATGTGAATAATACAAATATAGTCAATTACAAATGGTCTCCATTGTGATTAATCTCAAATTAATTTCTTCTACTATATTAATTTCTTCTACTATAATGATAGAAAATGTGAATAATACAAATATAGTCAATTACAAATGGTCTCCATTGTGATTAATCTCAAATTAATTTCTTCTACTATATTAATTTCTTCTACTATTTTTATTGTCACGCTTGTTACTTTCGTCATCTTTTCATTTAAATCATAAACCACTTAAATCTTTAGCTTGAGTTATTTTAATAAACATCATAACTTGTCTCTCTCTCTCCAATATTAATAGGTTGAAGTACTATAACAAAAAAATCAATGTACATTTTCAATATTTTTTTGTGCTTACATTGAAATCAACGCACAATGTTAAACCAATCAATTTAAAATTAATATACCATCATACATCCAATTACATCAAATCAGAAATCAACATCTACACTGAAATCAATGCATCTAATGCAAGAAATCAAATAAGATTAGAAAACATCATTTACATTGAAATCAATGCATCTAATGTAAGCAATCAAATAGGATTAGAAATCAACATTTACACTCAAATCAATGCATCTAGTGCAAGTAAGCAAATATGATTATAAACCAACACCGACATCAAAATCAATGCATTGAGTGCAAGTAAGAAAATAAGATTATAAACCAACATCTACATTGAAATCAATGCATCTAGTGCAAACAATCAAATAGGATTAGAAATCACCATCTACACTAAAATCAATGCATTTAGGGCAAACAATCAAATAGAATTAGAAATCATCTACATTAAAAGCAACGCATCTGGTGCAAGCAATCAAATATTATTATAAATCAACGTCTACACTGAAATCATTGCATTTAGTGCAAGCAATCAAATAGGATTAGAAATCATATACATTGAAATCAATGCATCTAGTGCAAGCAATCAAATGTCATTAGAAATTAACAACTACACTAAAATTAACCCATCTAGTGCAAGCAATCAAATAGGACTAGAAATGACCATCTACATTGAAATCAATGCATCTAGTGCAAAAAATCTTCTTTCCTCTCTCCCTACTCCATCTACATCTATATCTCCCTCCATCCATCTCTCCTTATTTGTCTCTCTATCTCAACCCCCCAAACACACATGCTTTCTCACTCCATATATATCAATCTCTATATCCCTCCATCCCTCTCCCCATCTCTCTCTTCTTTCCTCTCTTCACTTTTCATCTATATCTCTATCTCCATTTGTCTCTCTATATCAACCCCAAAAAATATGCTCTCTTTCTCCAATATATCTATCCCTCCGTCCCTCCTCCTATCCCTCTATCCCTCTTTCTCTTCCCCTTCTCTCCGTCTCCCTCTCTCCCTCTCTCTTCCCCTTCTCTCCCTCTCCCCTGCTTCCATCTCTCTTCCCTCTTGTTTTCCTCTCTCCCTCTCCATATTTTCCTCTCTATTTCTTTCTTCTTACCTCCCTCCCTCTTCCCCTCCAACTCCATCTCAATTTCCCTCCCTCTCTCCACTCTCTCACATCCTCTCTCTCTTCCTTCCTCTCTTTCCCACCTCTCTCTCTCTCTCTATCTCTTCACCCTCCAACTCTATTACTATATCCTTCTGTCTCTCATCTCTCCTTCTCTCTCACAAGTCCGATCTCTTGTACTCCATCTCTCCCTTTCTTCCCTAACTCCCTCTCTCTTCCTCCATCTCTCTCTCTCTCTCTCTCTCTCTCTTCACCCTCCAATCCTCTCTCTCTTCCCCCATCACTCTCCTCCTCTCTCTCAAGTCCTGTCTCTTGTTCTTCCTCTCTCCCTCTCTCTCTCTCTCTATGCTACTATATCCCTCCCTCTCTCTTTCTTGTATAATTTTGTAGAATTTTTCTACAAATCGGCTAGCTCTGATACCATGTAGAAATTTTCTCACCTGTAGATCAACCTGGTAATGCAATGTACTAAAGCAAAACACTTGATCTACTTCTACAAACAATTTAGTGGAAGCTTAATTGAATTCATGAGCAACATCAAGTATAAACATGCATAACTGATCAAGAGAAATAATCACACATAACACAAGATATATCCAGGGGAAAGCACCAGCATAAAACCCCAACCATGTATTATCAATCAAGTGGAAATCCTCTTCAACATACAAAAAGAATCAACTCAATAGTTATCCTGCTCTCTCTGTACTCTGATGATCTTCAATTAGAAGATGAAAATCATGGACTACCTAGGCCTCATTATATAGGCTAAAAATTGGCCTAATCATACCTGTTTTCACCTCAAGTCCACCTACGTAGTCATAGAAGAAATTAGATTTCTTCCTCATGCAACGAATACTTACTAGAAATATCCTAGCATCTGATAGTACATTGTCCCACATCTGATCTCAACTAGGTCTCTGACAGAACTAACATGCAACAGTTATCCACGAGTGAATTCTCAATTATCTAAAATAATAGTTGTCACATGCATGCAAGCATTAACAAACTATATTTTATTATTTTAACAGCTTGTTAAAATAATCTAACTGGACTTGACTAGTTAGAACTAAGTCAACTGATTCTCTCATTATAGAACTCATACTTATTCCCTCAATCAGTGGAGGAAATTAAGGATAAATTCCTCAATCAGTGGGACAACTCATGTGCATGCTCACAAAGACTTCAAAATCAAATTTCCTTAATTAATTAACTCATGGAGATTAATTAATTAATATTTTAAATTGTTGTTAAGATCAAATTTGTTTTTACTTCTTATAGTTAGACCAGGGACTTCTAAAAATAGGAAGGGATCCAGAAATTCTATTTTTAGAAGATTTTATTTTTAGCAGTTTCACTCCTCACCCAATGTGGCCAATGACTTCATTGGCAAAACTGCTATTTTTAGACATGATATTTTTAGCAGGTCTATTTTTTAGCACATTCTAAATTTAACATTTCTTGTTGCACATTTTTCAACACTCCCTCTCAACAAGAAAGGATTTCTTTCGAACCCAATCATGTAACTCTGGAATGTTCTGCATGCAACACATCTACCTGGTCCACTTGCTCCAACAACACTTGGAACAAAAACACTCCTAATTGACCACTTTGTTGGGCTAGGAACATACTTTGATGTTGAAGCTCTACTTGCTGCTGGCAAGTGCTCCCTCTCTGAAATCTGCGCTACTGCAACATCTCCATGCATCTCGCACCATTGCACACCTTTCTGTGCCACCTAGAACTATGCAAAACACTTGTGCCTCTCGCATTGCTGCAGCCTGCTATCTATGCACTGTCCTGGGATTCCCTGCATTGTCGCTCTCTCTGCCGCTCCATCCACATCTGTCTCTACCAAATCAGTCAGTTCCTGCTACTCCACATCGGGACTCCTGTAGCAAGGTCTCATCCAAGAAGTTGGGTACCTCAAGGATCCTGCCCCTCCTCCTTGGGACGATCACTCTATATCGCCCCACCTCCTACCTGGAGGTATGGCTGCATGTGATCCCTCAACCCACCTAGCTCGAAGTTTCCCCTACTGGAGGTCTCTACATGAGTAGATGTCTCTACTTGATCTCCTCTCAGCTTCCCTTGTTGTGGCTGCTCCACAACCTCCTGAAGCTGCTGCACCAATTGTGGCTCCTCCATAATCATCTGAGACTTCTTCTGGCTCTGCATGTTGAGAGGTAATATACCCTCCCTCTCAACCACCAAGTCTCCATCAGTTGCCTTACTGCTCAATGTTTTACATGCATCTTGAACCTCAAGAGCATACAGGTTCTTGACCCATGAACTAATCTACTTCACCTGTCTAGTGATGATGTGTCTTAGGAAAACATTTCCCTTACTGAAGACTACATCATAGCCTTTGTCTTTCGGCATCGCGATGGACACCAAGTTTCTCTTCAGTCCTGGTACATACTTGACATCGTTCAAGGTAAGGCGAGATCCATGCTCCCTCTGAAAAATAACCGTGCCTACACCTGAGACACTATACTTCTCATCATTACCCATCGCTATGAGTATTTGGAGATCTTTCTCCTCCAAAGTACTGAACAAACTCTTGTCACCGGTCATGTGGAAAGAAGCTCCACTGTCAAGAAACCAACCACTTCCCACCATGGATGAAACCATGCATGTGAAGAGTGTGAAATCCAACTCAAACTGTGAAGCAAGTGCTTCACCTTCAAATCCTTCCTCGAATCCCTTCTTGGATTTCCTCCGTGGACAATTTGCAGCATAATGGCCCACCTCATGACAACGAAAGCATCACACTTTCGATTTTTCAACCTTCTTCCCATCATTGGAAGAACTGGATTCAGAAAGAGAAACCTTCTCCTTCCCTTTATTTGCCTTACTCGCTAAGGCACAGTCCTCCTCATCATGCATGGATGAAGAATTGTCTCTGGTGCTCCGTTTGATCTCATCCTACATCAAATTTGACCATAGTCGTTCCCAATCTGGCAGTTTATCCCTTCCATTCACCGAGTCCTGGTAGCTATGCTAGCTCTTAGGAAGGCCAAGGAGTGCTAGACTCACCATATCCTCATCCGATGTCACGACCCCTACACTTGCAATCTCATCCTTGCATGTGATGAGCTTGGTCAGATACATAGAGATCATCTCATCCCACTCACACTTGATCTTTCAAATTTTGTCCATCAGTGTCAACTTCCTCTGATCACTATTATTCTGATATAAATCTTTAAATGTTTTCCACATTGCATGCGGAGTCTCCTTCCCATGGAGGCTCGAGACAATGTGATCTCGTACTCCCTCCAAGAGAATTCTCCTAGCTCTAGCCACACACTTCCTCCATTCCACCTGCTCAGTCTTGTCAGTAGGCTTAGGGATTTCTTGATCAATGAAATCCTTAAGACCATTATCTTCCAAAACTGCCTCCATGTGATCCTTCCAAGCTATATAGTTTGAGCTGCCATCAAGGGCATACTCAAGCCTCAAACCATTGAACGCCATCGATGAAATAGATGTGATAAGAACTTGAGATCTATATCAAGAATAAGAAACTTTGAATTCCTCCTGCTAGTATATTGTTCTTGCTTGGTCACCTGTGCTCTGATACCATGTAGAATTTTGTAGAATTTTTCTACAAATCAGCTAGCTCTGATACCATGTAGAAATTTTCTCACCTGTAAATCAACCTGGTAATGCAATGTACTAAAGCAAAACACTTGATCTACTTCTAATAACAATTTAGCGGAAGCTTAATCGAATTCATGAACAACATCAAGTAGAAACATGCATAGCTGATCAAGAGAAATAATCACACATAACACAAGATATATCCAGGGGAAAGCACCAGCATAAAACCCCAACCATGTATTATCAATCAAGTGGAAATCCTCTTCAACATACAAAAAGAATCAACTCAATAGCTATCCTGCTCTCTTTGTACTCTGATGATCTTCAATCAGAAGATGAAAATCATGGGCTACATAGGCCTCATTATATAGGCTGAAAATTGGCCTAATAATACATGTTGTCACCTCAGGTCCACCTACGTAGTCATAGAAGAAATTAGATTTCTTCCTCATGCAAGGAATGCTTACTAGAAATATCCTAGTATCTGATAGTACATTGTCCCACATCTGATCTCAACTAGGTCTCTGACAGAACTGACATGCAACAGTTATCCATGAGTGAATTCTCAGTTATCTAAAATAATAGTTGTCACATGCATGCAAGCATTAACAAACTATATTTTATTATTTTAACAACTTGTTAAAATAATCTAACTGGACTTGACTAGTTAGAACTAAGTCAACTGATTCTCTCATTATATAACTCATACTTATTCCCTCAATCAGTGGAGGAAATTAAGGATAAATTCCTCAATCAGTGGGACAACTCATGTGCATGCTCACAAAGACTTCAAATTCGAATTTCCTTAACTAATTAACTCATAGAGATTAATTAATTAATATTTTAAACTGTTGTTAAGTCAAAATTCGTTTTTACTTCCTATAGTTAGACTAGGGACTACTAAAAATAGGAAGGGACCCAGAAATGCTATTTTTAGAAGATTTTATTTCTAGCAATTTCACCTCTCACCCAATGTGGCTAATGACCTCACTGGCCAAACTGCTATTTTTAGACATGCTATTTTTAGCAAGTCTGTTTTTTAGCACATTCTAAATTTAACATTTCTTGTTGCACATTTTTTAACACTTCTCTCCCCCCTTCTCTCTATCTCTCCTTCTTTGTCTCTTTATATCACCCCTAAACATACTTTCTCTCTTCATATCTCCCTTGTCACTCCCTCTTTCTCTCTCCACTTCTCACTCTCTATGTCTTTCTTCTTCACTCCCTCTCTCCCCCTCCAACTCCATCTCTCTATCCCTCCCTCTCTCCTCCTCTCTCACAATTCATCTATCTCATCCTTCCTCTATATCCCTTTCTCTCCTACCTTCCTCTCTATTCCCTCTCTCTCTCTCTCTGCTCTCCAATCCTCTCACTATCTCCCTCCCTGTTTCCTTCTCTCTTTCCCACCTCCATCTTTGTGTCTCCATCTCCCTCTCTTACCCTTCTCTACCTCTCTCTCCTTTCCCTCTCTCTCTCTCTTCATTCCTCCTTTGTCATCTCCTTCATTTTATCTCCATCTCTCCCTTGTCACTTGTAATGCTCCTAGTAAAGCGATAATGTTAAACAGTAAATTTAACTGTGAACTAAAACTCTGTTTGGTAAATTATAATAACTATGTTGCTACTACTGTTAATTATTATGATAATTAATTGTGCTACCACTGTTTAATTAAGTATGTGATTAATTGTTGTTAGTAGCTGTTGAGGTAGTTGAAACAAGAGAAAAACCTAACTACCTTCATGTGACGGTTGAGACCCCAGGGGAAAAAGGGGAATGCCAAGTCTGGTAAGGATCAGATGGCAGAGGAGTGGTGATATGCTATGTCTGGTAGTGACCAGATGGCATGTGCTTGGAAGTGAGAGGCTTCCTGAACCGCTACGTCTGGTTAGGATCAGATAGCGTGACTCTGGCATAACCAGAGGGTTTGCAGACAGTGAAGATCTGCAGAAGTGCTTGGGGGTGGAAGATCGAGGAGGATCTTCCTACGGTTGGGAGGTTGGCAAGTGCTACGAAAAGGTTTGCTACTACTCAGGTACGGCTTGCTAAAGCATTTAAGAATTTGTTTAAACCTGTGGAATTCATTTAAGGTCTTTGATAGGCAAGTAAAGGTAATGGGAAAAAGATTTAACCATTTTTAGGATCTAGCCTCTGCGCAACTGGCAGAGATGGAACTGGATGTTTCAATCAAAGAACAATAGCGAAACCATGTCGAATTAAAATCCCTGTAGCATAAGCGATAGAAAGAATGTAAAACAGGAAAAATACTATTGTGTAAGCCATCCTCTGTAACCCAGATGGGAACTGAACAAGAGAATTCAACACTGTGCATAAACATTGGGTCTACATTTCGAACCGAGAACAACAGTAAATACCCGGAATTACCCAGACCTTCTACCAAAGAAAATGCAAGCCATTCGAATCGTCTGTGGAACAAAGCATATGTTTTTTGAAATAACAATCCATTATCAAATATGCAGCTTCAACATTTAACAGAATATTTAAGCATGCAGAGAGAAAACAAACTGACGGAAATACCCCTGTTTCCGAGGAATGGAGGAAGGGCCGTGACCACCATGCATGCGTAATAAACATTAACAGGTGCCCCGGCTCTGAAGAGAATCGCCGAAGCTATGCTTAAATATATATAGCCAGCAGGGGCTTCTATTGCCAGATCCGTTGATACAAAAAGAATTAACCATAGAAGCGAATATACACTGGAAAAACGAAAAGGGATAAATGTTCAAAACTTATATTCACAGTAAAATCTTCAGAGAAGGCAAGTACACCCAGTATACACCGAATAACAGTACTAGAGCCAAATAAAGGTTTCCTTGTAAACCAGTAATAATTCTTTAACCGAAAATTAAAATCGAAACAGTATCATTTAAACAAAACAGTAATCAACCGGAAGCATTTGTCCGCCTTCAAGACCAACAGTCCATTGTAAGGAAACAAATTATACAACACAAGTTGGGCATATAGCGCCTCTTAACGGAGGTTCCCGCCTGAATGCTGGCGAAGAAACCAGATAATTTACAAACAACAAAATATGAGAGAGAAACGTAAATTTCCCCATGGAAGGAAAACCCCTGTACATGGCGGAGGGATTCCGAAGCATGAGCAAAACCCCGACATCCTGTCAAAATGGACAGCGGCTCAGCCCGTTACCACGGAAAAGCCATACGAGCCTACGAGTAGATACATAAATTCTTACCCGGACATGGGATGGCGGAGAAGCGGAGAAGGCTTTCCAACGCCGTTGGTTTAACAACCGAACCTTCCTCCTGAGAATATCAACATAACCAGAAACTGTGAGTTCTTTTTCAAAAAACGCCGAAGAAGATGAATACAAAACTAGAAGAATCGTAACCATAACCGGAGCTGTGAAGTTCAAAAGCCTGTGAAGAACATGAGCATGAAACGAGAAGAGCGGTAAACTTGAATAATAGAAAATTCGATACCTGATCCGGTGATGGAAGGCAGAGACATCCTGCTGTGCACCAGACCGCTTGGAGGTAAGGAATTCTGAGTAAGGCGGAGCGCCATGAAGCTGTGAGTGACAGGAGGTCGCTCAACAATGAAAAACAAGCTAAAGGAGTTAACCACACATTAAAAACCTTTAAAGCACCCACCGCCTCATGGCTCAACGACAACCCTTGATTTGGGCGGGCTCGTCTCCATCGTTCGATCACCAGTAGTTGAACCGGGAAACAACTGTGAAATGGTAAGTTCGAGAGATGTCAGACCGTATGGCTCCTGGAGCACCGAGCACGCGGAGGGCACATGGCTATCTGGTGGCCGGCCGTTCATCGTGCCAAATGGACGATGCAAAGCAGGCCAGCTGGGTGAGCATCAGAGCCGGACAGGACTCGCGGCTTCAGCTAACCTCGGTGAAATAAACCAGCACGTATATATAGAAATTGCCATAAAAACATTTATGATTGAAGTACCGCTCATATCACTTATGTACATACCTTTGAATGTCAACCGCTTGATTAACTCGAGACATATCATGAGTCAACTATTGTATATTCGTTAATGAATCATGGGCATGGATAGATGTTGGTATAGTAAATCATTTATCGACTTTTGTATGAGTGGGTAGGAGTATAAAACATAAGAATGTTTTAATATTAAGTGTTCCTTGTTATATTGTTCGGCAATAATAATGTATATAACTTGTTTGCGATGCGAAGATCCAATGAACATGTATGCATGTTTATACTGTGGTAAATTTTTTTTTTTTTAGATCTGTAATGGTGTGTGACAAGTGGTATCAGAGCCCAGGTTACAACTCTGTGACCTCGGGTTAATTTTAATAGAGACAGCAATGCATAAGTAGCATCCTAACAAGCAAGCAAGGAGTATATTGAAATATAAAATTACATCTGTTGAATGAGCTAATTTTGTTCAGGTGACAGCAGAATGAGGAGAACAAGTAGCGCTCCTCATGGAAATTTGAATCGACCAGATAACGTTGCTCACCCTCAGGGGAATCCTGAGATATGGGTACAACTGGGAGAGGAAGGCCGCAACACTGATTTGACTATATTGAGGACAGTCCAGGAGCTGAAGGACGAAATGGCCCGTTTGCGTGAGGACAACGCAAGACTAAACATGGAACAAGAGAGGATTCTAAAAAGTTTATCTGATAAACAACATCAACAGCAGTCTCATCCTCGGCCTAAGCAGACACGGGTATCAGATGAACAAAGCTATCACACTAAACAGGAGGAAGCAGAGGAAACGGCGGAGGCGCGAGGAGAGAAGTCTGTTAACGCTTCTGAATATCAAACTCCAAAGAGACCACGGATAGAACTGCAAGGGGAGTTTCAGAAAATTAAACCACCCCATTTTGATGGGGAATCAGAAGAAGCTGCAAAGGCTTGGCTAATCAACATGAACAAGTATTTCCAAGTGTACGAGTATGATCACCATATTAAGGCACAGCTGGCCATCTTCCAGCTGCAGGCCAAGGCTACATTATGGTGGGAAGAAGTCAAGATGGTGTGGGGGGTGAGTGAGCAAGACATGACTTGGGAGACTTTTCAAAGATATTTCAAGGAAAAGTACCTGACAGAACGCTTCTATGATGAAAAAGCACGAGAATTTCATGATCTGCGGCTTGGACAGCAGACCATAGATGAGTTCATAACTAAATTTACATCTCTGCTTCGCTATGTACCGTACATTCAGGAGGAAAAGGCTAAGGTGCAGCGGTTTGTTAGCAGCCTACCCCAGGCAATGCGAGAAAGAATCGAATTTGATAATCCAAAAACGATGGACGAAGCAATTCGGAAGGCTAGAATATGTTATCAGCAGAACAAACAAAAAGGAGAAAATTCTAGAAAGCGCTGGGCGGATAAAAAGGGCAGCAGAATGACTGTAGGAGTTAAGGGAACTCGCAGCAATTTTCACAAGGGATTCTCGAAAGGGGCCAGCAATAGAAACCCATCAAGGAATCAGATCAGATTTAAGCCACCTGCTGAATCTAAATACAGTGAACAGTCGGTTAGAGTTGATAATGAGGGCTCAGTTAGGCCATCGGTTCAGTGCTGGGGTTGTGGCGGACCCCATTATATTAAAAATTGCCCTCACTGGAAGGAAAGCGATCAGGTGTCCCAGATTTACGAAGCCTCCACAGTGGGAGACGTGGCTCGGTCCATACCCAGAATAAATGCCGCACTCGAGGATCGACAAGCTGATTACCAGCCAACAATGATAGAATTTGAAGGTAAGATCCTTGATCGAACTGTTTCCATTTTAGTAGACCCAGGAGCTACTTTAAGCTACGTAAGTCCCAAAGTTGTGGAAAGCTGTAGTTTGCAAACTATTAAGTTTAAGAATCCCTGGTTAGTACAGCTTGCCACCGGGGCCAAAAGACGAGTGCTGGCTAAGGTCAGCAACTGTCCACTAAGGTTAGCCGGTCAGACAGTAATAACAGAATTGAATGTACTCCCTCTTGGTTCATATGATGTGCTGATAGGGATGGATTGGTTGGAAAAGCGGTGGTCTGTAATAAACTGCAAGACAAAAACAATCTCTTATCGAGATGAACTGGGAAAAGAAAAGGAAATTCAAGGTATCCAAAAACCGGTGCAGATCCGGCCAATTACGGCCTCACAGCTAGCTAAAAGTGTCTGGAATAAATGTAAAATATATGCAGTACAAGTAGGGTATGCTAGATCTGAAGATAAAATTGCGACTGTGGAGAGTATACCAGTAGTGCGAGATTTTATAGATGTATTTCCTGAAGAAATACTAGGGCTTCTGCCCAAAAGATATTTGGATTTCACCATAGAATTGGTACCTGGTGCAGCCCCAGTATCCCGAGCACCGTACCGGATGAGTGTGCCAGAATTAACTGAGTTAAAGATGCAGCTGCAAGAGTTGTTGGACAAGAAGTATATTCGTCCCAGCGTATCCCCTTGGGGAGCCCCTGTGTTGTTTGTTAGGAAAAAGGATGGAACTCTCCGTATGTGCATAGATTATAGACAGCTGAATAAATTGACAGTTAAAAACAAATATCCACTACCCCGCATTGATGAATTGTTTGATCAGGTGAAGGGGGCGACAATCTTTTCAAAGATCGACTTGAGGTCGGGCTATCATCAAATCATAATTAAGGATGAGGACATAGCCAAAACAGCTTTTCGAACTCGTTATGGGCACTACGAGTTTGTGGTACTTCCTTTCGGGTTGACCAATGCACCTGCGACATTTATGTGCTTGATGAACAGTGTATTTCATCAGTACCTAGACAAATTCGTGTTAATCTTTATTGATGATATACTTATATACTCCCGGAATATTAAAGAGCATGAGGAGCATCTTAGAGTAGTGTTACAGACACTACGGGAGCATCAGCTATATGGTAAATTTAGCAAATGTGATTTTTATAAAGAACAGATCCAGTATTTGGGACATATCATTACAAAAGAAGGTATAGCTGTGGACCCCGAAAAGATCAAAACTATAATGGAATGGCCAATACCCAAGGACGTGGCAGATATCAGATCTTTCATGGGGCTGGCTGGATATTACCGGCGGTTTGTGGAAGGCTTCTCCAGGGTTGCATATCCTATCACCTCTTTGCAAAAGAAGGGAAAGATATTCAAGTGGACAGCAGATTGTCAACGGAGCTTTGAACAGCTCAAAAACCTGCTCACCACTGCACCTGTGCTGAGTGTTGCAGACCCAGAAAAGGAGTATGTAGTTTGCACAGATGCAAGCAAAGAGGGTGTAGGAGGGGTGCTAATGCAGGAAGGGAAAGTGATCGCGTACGAATCCAGAAAATTGAAGGAACATGAGCAGAAGTATTCTGCCTATGATCTGGAATTAACTGCGGTAGTTCATGCGCTGAAAATGTGGCGCCATTATTTGGTGGGAAGAAAATTCTTGCTAATGACCGATCACCATAGTTTAACTAGCTACTTTAGTCAACCAACTTTAAACGCTAGGCAAGCTAGGTGGGTGGACTTTTTGGGGAATTTCGATTTTGAAATTAAGCACCTGAAAGGAAAAGAGAACAGGGTGGCTGATGCACTGAGTCGAAAAGTGCATTGCATTTATGAAATTGGTATTAGTGAAGGACAGTCCACCCTTGGCAAAGAAATTGAAGAGGCCGCTGCACAAGATCGAATTTACCTACAAAAGAAGCAGCTGGTGCAGAATTTAAATACCCACATAATACAACAAGGGTACGATTTGAATGCAGCCGGAATTCTGTGTTACCAGAAAAGAATTTATGTATCCAATCAGAGCGGTATTAAAGAAAAGATTCTGGATGAATATCATAAAAGCCCTTATGCGGGACATCCGGGCTATCAAAAATTAATCACCTCGCTTCGGGAGGAGTATCATTGGCCAGGCATGAAAAGGGATGTGGTAGAATATCTGGCGCGATGCTTAGAATGTCAACAGGTTAAGGCTGAACATCGACACCCTGCGGGTTTACTACAGCCATTACCCATACCAGAATGGAAGTGGGAGACTATCACCATGGACTTTATTACGGGGTTGCCAAAGTCCAAAAAGAACAATGACTCTATAATGGTTGTAGTAGACAAGCTCAGTAAGTCAGCTCACTTCATATCGGTTCAATCTACATATCGTGCGGCCCAAATCGCAAAAGTTTTCATGCAGAACATATTTAAACTCCATGGGCTGCCAAAAACTATAATATCCGATCGCGATGTCAAATTCACATAAGCCTTTTGGAAGACCTTGTTTGAAGGTCTGGGGACTCAATTGAATTTTAGCACCGCTTATCATCCGCAAACTGACGGGCAGACTAAGCGGGTGAATCAGGTGGTGGAAGACATGCTGAGGTCATATGTGATGCAACAACCTACTCGATGGGAGGAGTACTTACACCTTGTAGAGTTTGCTTATAACAATGGATATCATGCATCCTTGCGGATGAGTCCATTCGAAGTACTTTACGGCCGAAAATGCCGTACGCCATCCAGTTGGGGTGGACCGGAAGACAAACTCATGCTGGGTCCTGAAATGTTGGAAGAGATGGAAGCCATGGTCAAGAGAGTCCGGGCTAATTTAAAAATAGCTCAGGACAGACAAAAAAAATTTGCAGATCGGAAAAGAACCTTTAAAGAATATCAGGTGGGTGAACATGTATATGTCAGAATCCGAGCAAGGAGAAGTACTCTACAATGGAATGCTTGTGCCAAATTGGCACCTCGCTTTTGTGGGCCCTTCCAGATTTTAGCATGAGTGGGACCGGTACCTTATCAGCTAGCCCTACCTAGCCATATTCGGGTCCATAATGTTTTCCATGTATCCGTTTTAAAGAAATATGTTTATGACCCTAGACACATAATAAGTTGGCAGGACATTCAGGTAAGAAGATGTTGTAAGATAAACATAAATCAAAATGGAATGTTAGAAAACAACTAATCTGAATATTATGTGTTTCAGGTGGAACCGGAAGGAGAGTTCCTGGTCGAGCCAGTGAACATACTAGATCGGAGAAGAGTCGAGCTGCGGAAAAAGGTCATCAACCAGGTTAAAGTGCAATGGCAGCACTTTGGGCCAGATGAGGCCACCTGGGAGGATGAGCAGAGTATGAAAGAAGCTTATCCCGGATTGTTTCTGGGTGAACAGCAACATCGGGACGATGTTGAACTTCAGGAGGGGGAGATGTAATGCTCCTAGTAAAGCGATAATGTTAAGTAAGACAGTAAATTTAACTGTGAACTAAAACTCTGTTTGGTAAATTATAATAACTCTGTTGCTACTGCTGTTAATTATTATGATAATTAATTGTGCTACCACTGTTTAATTAAGTATGTGATTAATTGTTGTTAGTAGCTGTTGAGGTAGTTGAAACAAGAGAAAAACCTAACTACCTTCATGTGACGGTTGAGACCCCAGGGGAAAAAGGGGAATGCCAAGTCTGGTAAGGATCAGATGGCAGAGGAGTGGTGATATGCTATGTCTGGTAGTGACCAGATGGCATGTGCTTGGAAGTGAGAGGCTTCCTGAACCGCTACGTCTGGTTAGGATCAGATAGCGTGACTCTGGCATAACCAGAGGGTTTGCAGACAGTGAAGATCTGCAGAAGTGCTTGGGGGTGGAAGATCGAGGAGGATCTTCCTACGGTCGGGAGGTTGACAAGCGCTATGAAAAGGTTTGCTACTACTCAGGTACGGCTTGCTAAAGCATTTAAGAATTTGTTTAAACCTGTGGAATTCATTTAAGGTCTTTGATAGGCAAGTAAAGGTAATGGGAAAAATATTTAACCATTTTTAGGATCTAGCCTCTGCGCAACTGGCAGAGATGGAACTGGATGTTTCAATCAAAGAACAATAATGAAACCATGTCGAATTAAAATCCCTGTAGCATAAGCGATAGAAAGAATGTAAAACAGGAAAAAGACTATTGTGTAAGCCATCCTCTGTAACCCAGATGGGAACTGAACAAGAGAATTCAACATTGTGCATAAACATTGGGTTTACATTTCGAACCGAGAACAACAGTAAATACCCGCAATTACCCAGACCTTCTACCAAAGAAAATGCAAGCCATTCGAATCGTCTGCGGAACAAAGCATATGTTTTTTGAAATAACAATCCATTATCAAATATACAGCTTCAACATTTAACAGAATATTTAAGCATGCAGAGAGAAAACAAACTGATGGAAATACCCCTGTTTCCGAGGAACGGAGGAAGGGCCGTGACCACCATGCATGCGTAATAAACATTAACAGGTGCCCCGGCTCTAAAGAGAACCGCCGAAGCTATGCTTAAATATATATAGCCAGCAGGGGCTTCTATTGCCAGATCCGTTGATACAAAAAGAATTAACCATAGAAGCGAATATACACTGGAAAAACGAACAGGGATAAATGTTCAAAACTTATATTCACAGTAAAAGCTACAGAGAAGGCAAGTACGCCCAGTATACACCGAATAACAGTACTAGAGCCAAATAAAGGTTTCCTTGTAAACCAGTAATAATTCTTTAACCGAAAATTAAAATCGAAACAGTATCATATAAACAAAACAGTAATCAACCGGAAGCATTCGTCCGCCTTCAAGACCAACAGTCCATTGTAAGGAAACAAATTATACAACACAAGTTGGGCATACAGCGCCTCTTAACGGAGGTTCCCGCCTGAATGCTGGCGGAGAAACCAGATAATTTACAAACAACAAAATATGAGAGAGAAACGTAAATTTCCCCATGGAAGGAAAACCCCTGTACATGGCAGAGGGATTCCGAAGCATGAGCAAAACCCCGACATCCTCTCAAAATGGACAGCGGCTCAGCCCGTTACCACGGAAAAGCCATACGATCCTACGAGTAGATACATAAATTCTTACCCGGGACATGGGATGGCGGAGAAGCAGAGAAGGCTTTTCAACACCGTTGGATTAACAACCGAACCTTCCTCCTGAGAATATCAACATAACCAGAAACTGTGAGTTCTTTTTCAAAAAACGTCGAAGAAGATGAATACAAAACTAAAGAATCGTAACCATAACCGGAGCTGTGAAGTTCAAAAGCCTGTGAAGAACATGAGCATGAAACGAGAAGAGCGGTAAACTTGAATAATAGGAAATTCGATACCTGATCGGTGATGGAAGGCAGAGACATCCTGCTGTGTACCAGACCGCCTGGAGGTAAGGAGTTCTGAGTAAGGCGGAGCGCCATAAAGCTGTGAGCGACAGGAGGTCGCTCAACAATGAAAAACAAGCTAAAGGAGTTAACCACACATTAAAAACCTTTAAAGCACCCACCGCCTCATGGCTCGACGACAGCCCTTGATTTGGGCGGGCTCGTCTCCACCGTTGGATCACCCGTAGTTGAACCGGGAAACGACTGTTAAATGGTAAGTTCGAGAAATGTCAGACCGTATGGTTCCTGGAGCATCGAGCACGCGGAGGGCACATGGTATCTGGTGGCCGGCCGTTCATCGTGCCAAATGGACGATGCAGAGCAGGCCAGCTGGGTGAGTATCAGAGCCGGACAGGACTCGCGGCTTCAGCTAATCTCGGTGAAATAAACCAGCACGTATATATAGAAATTGCCATAAAACCATTTATGATTGAAGTACCGCTCATATAACTTTTGTACATACCTTTGAATGTCAACCACTTGATTAACCCGAGACATATCATGAGCCAACTATTGTATATTCGTTAATGAATCATGGGCATGGATAGTTGTTGGTATAGTAAATCATTTATCGACTTTTGTATGAGTGGGTAAGAGTATAAGACATATGAATGTTTTAATATTAAGTGTTCCTTATTACATTGTTTGGCAATAATAATGTATATAACTTGTTTGCGATGCGAAGATCCAATGAACATGTATGCATGTTTATACTGTGGTTAAAAAAAAAAAATTAGATCTGTAATGGTGTGTGACATCACTCCCCCTATCTCTCCATCTCTATCACTCTATGTCTTTGTTCTTCCCTCCCATATATATCTAGAGTTAATATATATCATGATAGATTATAATATAACAAATTTAATATTGTATTAATACAAACTTATTAATTTAATAATATTAATATTACAATATATTAATATGAATATTAGATTTTATAATAATAGTAATATTAATCTTTTAATATTAATGTTATGGTTAATAATATTTGTTTGCATAGTATTAATAATAATTTGGCCTATAGACTTCATCTAAATAAAACTTTTTTTTAGTGTTAGTAAGTATAAAGAGGTTTATGGAGTAAATATAAAAAGAGATTTTATTTATTTACATACCTGGTTTATTTATATTTTTATTTATTTATAATATATCTTTTATTTACCATGGTATTTGGCCCATAGGCTTGTATATAATTAGATGTTGATTTCTAATCCTATTTGATATATTTTTATTTATTTACCATACCTTTTTATACCTCTTTTATAGCTATTTATTTACCATACCTTTTTTATAAATATGGTATTTGACCCATGGTATTAGGCTTCACCTAAATAAAACCTCATTTTTGAGTAAAGAGGTTTATGGAGTAAATATAAAAAGAGGTTTTATTTATTTAATATACCTCTAGTTTATTTATATTTTATTTATTTACCATACCTCAAGTAAATATAAAAAAATGTTTTATTTATTTACCATACCTCATTTATGATTTTTCGTAAAACTCTTTATATTTTAAATTTATATTGTGTTTATACATAATAATGATTAGATTGATCTACCCCCATACTGGGTTGTAGAGTGCCTCGCCCAATGAATAATTTGAAAATCTATTTTAACTAATTCATGTTGATATCAATTTCATATATATCTATATATAAAAAATAAAATGCTTAAAGAAAATATTTTAATGTGGTATATAATAACAAATTCAATGACCAAAGAAAAAAGTAATTGGAATTTGAAAAGTAAAATAAAAAAGATCCAGTACTTCTTAATAATAATAATAAGAGAGAAAACCCTAAGGGATAGCTCATAATAATAATAAGAGAGAAAACCCTAAGGGATAGCTCAGTTGATCGAGTTCTTGTTGCTAAGTACCTTTCCAATCGTGAAGTCACGGGTCTGCTTGGGCTTAGGCCCTCCTAGTTTGGATTGCAGTAGATCTATAAATAAAATGTCTCAATGCACATTAAAAAAATACAATGTTGGAATTACAAGTTTAAGTTTCAATGCACAAGTTATATAAATAATTTCAATGTTGACTATGCATATATTATATATTGTTTAAAAAAAACATGTATATATCAAATACAACAATTGAAAAAAAATAGTTATAGAATTTTTGAAGTAATCTAGCTAATTTACAATTTGGTCATTTCTTAGGGATATGTTTTTTTGTTAATTTTCCTTGAAACCCAACAATACTTTTTAGACTTGCACTTTTAAGTTATGTACTCTATATAACATTAAAAAATACAATGTTGGACTTACAAGTTTAAGGTATGCACTCTATATAGCATTCAAAAATACAATTTAAACAATGAAAAATTACACATTGTTAATTTGGCAGCTCAAGGACAAATTTTGTCCATTGGAAAAGCTTTCTCATCAAGAAAGACCTTTTCTATCCCTTGGAAGAATTTAATTTGGCTAAGGAAAGATGTATTTTTAATATGGACCACAAAAGGGCAAGTCGGCCCAAAAGAGAAATTGGACACCCTTGGATCGCTATAAATACAAGTCAAGTGACCCTCATTTGGAGATCATCAATCATTCTTCTTTCTTTGGTTTGGCTTGCATATGACTGAATTTGGTTAGCAGGAAATGGGTTTGTACATGTCTAAATTTACAAGGTCCGAGCATGCACGTGTGACTTAGGGTTTCTTGTTTCTAGCTGCAAGGTTGACATAGGAATTTTTTCGGTTGCAACTACACGAATACAGACCTATCTGTGTGACTAGAAAGATTTAACTACAGACATGACTCTCCCTTCGTGCAACTGGGTGTAGAAAATATGTGATAGGTTAATCCGATAATGCAATATAAATCAAAGCAGAATACTATAACCTACTTCTACTATTAATTTGCGAAAGCTTAAAGATCGAGTTGAACAGTGTAACCAGAAGAAGAAGAATCAATAGCACAATACACATGAAAATACTTTGGGGGAAGCCTCAGCTAAAAACCCCACACTATTGTATTATCATACATGGTAAAATACATAGGAATTATACAAAGCCTTAGCTCTCACAGCTAGCCAGCTCTTAGTACAATCCTCAGAAATGCTCACAGGAAATCTTGGCTTCTTTCCAGCCTTCCTCTCTACCCTCCAAGCTCCTATTTCCTTGCATTATTCCTTCTGGATGATTAGCCTATTACCAAGTGGAAAACCAACCTTCAAAACTGCGCAATCCTCAAGGATAAATCCTTGACTGCATGCATGAGTTTTCTCCATGAGAAAACACATGCAACTGACAGTACATTGTTCTTGAACATTAATCTCAACTGGGTCTTTCTCATAATAGACATGCATGAGTTTCTGATGAGGGAATCTTCAGTTAACTGGAGTAGCACTAGTTGAGTGCATTAATGCGTCAATTGATTGTTAACTCACTACTAGTTCCTCAAACAATTTGGAACTAATTTAACTCAACTTAACTCAGTAAACTGATTTAACTAATTACAGCTCAAATATAGCTCAATCTTATCTCCTTAATTTAAGGGATAACTCTTACATAACTCCAGAAAGAATTCTAACTTGAATTTCTCTAACTAATTAATTTAAAAATAAATTAATTAGTTATTTCCAAGTAGTTGTTAAGACTAAATTCGATTTTAATTCACAACTCAATTCAAGGACAATATAAATTGGAATATTCTTGTTGCCATATTTCAACACTCCCTCTCAACAAGAAAGGGATTATCTACCACCCTGATCCAGACTCTATGGAACTTGAATTTACACTTTGACAATGATTTTGTCAAAATGTCAACATCTTGCTCCTCTGTCGAAATACACTGTAGCAACATGATCCTCTCGACCTGTGAAAAGCCATGGGCAACAAATCTTGCCTTATGCTTCTCCACACTACCATCAACAACTTTATTTACCTTGTAAATCCAACGGGAACTCACAATTGAATTGTTCTCTGGTCTCAGAACCACACCCCAAACAATGTTACGAACTATGGAGTCATACTCCTCCACAATAGCATCAACCCAAATCGGCTGTTGCACTACTTCCTCAAAGGAAGATGGTTCAGTCTCAACACATTCCCTAGTAAGGGCCATGTATCCAGTGTACCTCTTAGGTGACCTCCTCTGTCTGCGCTGAGAAGATGGTGCTCCCACATTCTCTCTCGCATCCTCTAACAATCTGTCAACGTCGCTTGTGTGCTTCCATCCATCTCTTGAAGACTCTACTTGAGTGGATGTCTCCACTCCTGGAACCTTTGCATGCGGCTGCTTTGCATCAGTTTGAGGCTCCTCCACCTTAGGAACCAACAGTTCCTCCATAGCGTGTAGTTGGAGCTCCCTCTCAAGGGAAACTCGCATGGCCTTCTGCTCATCAAACTTGAGATTTCCGCGAACCACTATCCTCGACTGGTAGGAAAGCACACCCGATAATTGTGAGGTGTATCAGTGTACCCCACAAATATCCCCAACTCTGTTTTCGGCTCAAGCTTCTTCCATACATCCTTTGTCACATGGCAATATACCGATGAGCCAAAGATCCTGAAGTGACCCATATCTGGTCTCTTACTGGAGAAATCTTCCTCTGGTGTCTTCATCCCAAGTATGCGATGCAAGCTTCTATTTCGCAAATAGACCGCTATGTTGCATGCCTCAACCCACAAGTGAAGTGGTGTGCCTTGGTCATGCAACATTGCCTGTGCTGCCCCTACTATAGTTTTGTTCTTCCTCTTGGCCACCCCATTATGTTGTGGGTTATGAGGTGTCGTCAACTCTCGTTTAATTCCTTTCACTACACATAATTCCTTAAACTCTCGAGAGACATATTCTCCACTGTTGTCGCTTCTCAAGGCCTTGATCTTCTTCCCTGACTCTTTCTCGACCAAAGCTTTGAACTCACAAAACTTTGTGAAAGTTTGGTCCTTTTTCTGCATAAAATAAATCCAGCATTTACGAGAATAGTCATCAATGAAAATCACATAATACCTTTGCTTCGTTGTGGATGTTGTCGAGAAACGTCCACACAAATCAGTATGAAATCGCTCTAAGATAGCCTCTACTCAACTACTCGATCATGAAAGGAAGACTTGGTGTACTTTCCCAAGGTACAACCTTTGCATGTGTCAACTTGCTCAAGTTTACCTTTGGGAAGTCCTGTAGATATCTGTTGCATTATCTTCAAAGCCCCATGATGCAAATGGCCCAACCTCCTGTGCCACAACTTGCCAATGTCTTGGCTTTGCACCAGTTCTGCTTTCGTACTCAATGCTGCACAATCATCTACCTCTAGTTTATAGAGATTCTTCACCCGAATCCCTATCCTCTTGGTTTGGCCCATGGACATGTGTCTTAGGAACGCCTTTCCTTTACTAAAGACAACATCGTAGCCTTTGTCCTCCAACATCGCAACCGATACCAAGTTCTTCTTCAGTCCAGGCACATACATCACATCTATCAAGGTGAGAGAAGCTCCATGCTCCCTCTAAAAAGCAACCGTACCCACTCTTGAAACACTTTATCTTCTGTCATCACCCATCTCTATGCGCATCTTGAGATCCTTCTCCTCCATGGCACTGAATAATATTTTGTCATCGGTCATGTGGAATGAGGTTCCATTGTCAAGATACCAAACACAACCGATCATCGATGACACCATTCATGCGATGAGGGTAAAGTCCATTTCGAACTGAGAGGCTAATGCCTCACCTTCCAATCCTTTTGAGGATCCCTCTTGGACTTCTTCGATGGGAAATTAATCGCATAATGTCCCATCTTTTGAAAATTAAAGCATCTTATTTTAGACATGTCACTCTTCTTCCCTCCATGAGAAGAATTCGATTTGAAATGGGAATCCTTCCCCTTCCCTTTCCTTGCCTTACTTGCTAAGGGCAGATTTTCTTCATCATCATTCTTAGATGAAAAACCATCTCGTGAGCTCCTCCTAATCTCCTCTTGCATAAGATCCAACCACAGTCGTTCCCAATCTGGCAGTTTCTCCCTTCCATTCACAGAGTCCTGGTAGCTATTCCAAATCTTTGGAAGGCCAAGGAGAGTGAGGCTCACCATATCATCATCAGCAGTAGTTATTCCCACATTGCCAAGCTCATCTCTATAGGTGGTGAGCTTGTTCAAATATGTGGAAATAGTATTTCCCTTCTCCATCTTGATTCTTCGAAGCTTATCCTTGAGCGCCAATTTCCTCTGGTTGTTATTGTTCTGGTAGAGCTCCTTCAATGTCTTCCACATTGAAAATGGAGTATCCTTCCCATGGAGACTCGAGACAATATGGTCTCGAACTCCTTCAATGATGATCCGTCTCGCCTTCGCCACACACTTCTTCCACTCAGCCAACTCTTGTGCATTAGTTGAAGCTAGCTCTGGGATTTCTTGATCAATGAATTCCTTTAAGCCATTGTCTTCTAATACAGCCTCCATTCTATTTTTCCATGCTATGTAATTCGAGCTACCTTCCAAGGCATACTCGAGTCTCAAGCCATAGAACGCCATTGGCCAACCTTGAAGAATGATATGAATTTGATTTTCACCTGAAACCCCGAACTTCAAACTTTGAATTCTCTTCTCAGTATATTGTTCACAACTCTAATACCGTGTATAAAGTCTGTGATAGGTTAACCCGATAATGCAATATAAATCAAAGCAGAATACTATAACCTACTTCTACTATCAATTTGCGGAAGCTTAAAGATAAAGTTGAACAATATAACCAAAATAAGAATCAATAACACAATACTCATGAAAATACTTTGGGGAAAGCCTCAGCTAAACACCCCACACTATTGTATTATCATACATGGTGGAAATACATAAGAATTATACAAAGCCTTAGCTCTCCCAGCTAGCTATCTCTCAGTACAATCCTAATAGATGCTCACAGGTAATCTTGGCTTCTCTCCAGCTTCCTCTCTACCCTCCAAGCTCCTATTTCCTTGCGTTGTTCCTTCTGGATGATTCGCCTACTACCAAGTGGAAAACCAGCCTTCAAAACTGTGCAATCCTCAAGGATAAATCCTTCACTGCATGCATGAGTTTCCTCCATGAGAAAACACATGCAACTGATAGTACATTGTCCTTGGACATTAAGCTCAACTGGGTCTTTCTCAGAATAGACATGCATGAGTTTTTGATGAGGGAATCTTCAGTTAACTGGAGTAGCACTAGTTGAGTGCATTAATGCATCAACTGACAGTTAACTCGCTATTAGTTCCTCAAACAGTTTGGAACTAATTTAACTGGACTTAACTCAGTAAATTGAGTTAACTAATTACAACTCAAATATAACTCAGTCTTATCTCCTTAATTTAAGGGGTAACTCTTGCATGACTTCAGAAATACTTCTAACTTGAATTTCTCCAACTAATTAATATAAATAAATAAATTAGTTATTTCCAAGTAGCTGTTAAGACTAAATTCGATTTTAATTCACAATTTAATTCAAGGACAAATTAAATTGGAATATTCTTGTTGCCATATTTCAACACTCCCTCTCAACAAGAAAGGGATTATCTGCCACCCCGATCTTGTCTCTATGGAACTCGAATTTACAATTTGACAATGCCTTTGTCAAAATGTTAGCATCTTGCTCCTCTGTCAAAATATATTACAACAACATGATCCTCTTGACTTGTGAAAAGCCACAGGCAACAAATCTTACCTTATGCTTCTCCACACTACCATCAACAGCTTGTTTTACCTTGTAAAGCCAACAGGAACTCACAACTGACTTGTTCTCCGGTCTCGGAACCACGTCCCAAACACTGTTACGAACTATGGAGTCAGACTCCACCATAGCATCAACATAAATCAGCTGTTGCACTGCTTCCTCAAAGGAATATGGCTCAGTCTCAACACATTCCCCAACAAGGGCCATGTATCCAGTGTACCTTTCAGGTGACCTCCTCTATCTACGCTGAGAAGATGGTGCTCCCACATTCTCTCTCACATCCTCCAAAAATCTGTCAACTTCTCTTGTGCGCTTTCGTCCATCTCTGAAAGACTTTGCTTGAGTGGATGTCCCCACTCCTGGAACCTTTGCATGTGGCTGCTCCGCATCAATTTGAGGCTCCTCCTCCTTAGGAACCAACAGTTCCTCCACAGCCTGTAGTTGGAGCTCCCTCTCAAGGGAAACTCGCATGGCTTTCTGCTCATCAAACTTGAGATCTCTGCGAACCACTGTCCTCCGAATGGTAGGCAAGTACACTTGATAGTTGTGAGGTGTATCAGTGTACCCCACAAATATCCCCAACTCTGATGTTAGCTCAAGCTTCTTCCGTGCATCCTTTGTCACATGGCAATATATCGATGAGCCAAATATCCTGAAGTGACCCACATCTGGTCTCTTACTGGAGAAATCTTCCTCTAGTGTCTTCATCCCAAGTATGCAATGCAGGCTTCTATTATGCAAATATACTATTGTATTGCATGCCTCAACCCACAAGTGAAGTGGTAGGCCTTGGTCATGCAACATTGCCCGTGTTCTCCCTACTATAGTTTTGTTATTCCTCTCGGCCACCTCATTCTGCTGTGGGTTATGAGGTGCCATCAAATCTCGTTTAATTCCTTCTGTTGCACATAAGTCCTTAAACTCTTGAGAGACATATTATTCACTGTTGTCACTTCTCAAGGCCTTGGTCTTCTTCCCTGACTCTTTCTTGACCAAAGCTTTGAACTCACAAAACTTTGTGAAAGTTTGGTCCTTCTTCTGCATGAAATAAATCCAGCATTTATGAGAATAGTCATCAATGAAAATAACATAATACCTTTGCTTCATTGTGGATGTCGTCGAGAAGGGTCCACACAAGTTAGTATGAACTCACTCTAAGATAGCCTCTGCTCGACTGTCTCTATCATGAAAGGAAGACTTGGTGTACTTTCCCAAGGTACAACCTTTGCATGTGTCAACTTGCTCAAGTTTACCTTTGGGAAGTCCTGTAGATATTTGCTGCATTATCTTCAAAGCCCCATGATGCAAATGGCCCAACCGCATGTGCCACAACTCACCAATGTCTTGGCTTTGCACCAATTATGCTTTCGTACTCAATGCTGCACAATCATCTACCTCTAGTTTATAGAGATTCTTCACCCGAATCCCTATCCTCTTGGTCTGACCCGTGGCTATGTGTCTTAGGAATGCCTTTCCTTTACTGAAGACAACATCGTAGCCTTTGTCCTCCAACATCGCGATCGATACCAAGTTCTTCTTCAATCCAGGCACATACATCACATCTGTCAAGGTGAGAGGAGCTCCATGCTCCCTCTCAAAAGCAACCATGCCTACTCCTAAAACACTATAACTTTTGTCATCACCCATCTCTATGCACATCTTGAGGTCTTTCTCCTCCAAGGCATTGAATAAATTTTTGTCACCGGTCATGTGGAATGAGGCGCCACTGTCAAGATACCAGACACAACCCATCATCAATGACACCATGCATGCGATGAGGGTAAAGTCCATTTTGAATTGAGAGGCTAATGCCTCACATCCCGATCCTTCTGAGGATCCCTTCTTGGACTTCTTTGATGGGAAATTAGTCACATAATGTCCCATATTGTGACAATTAAATCATCTTACTTTAAACATGTCACTCTTCTTCCCTCCATGAGAAGAATTCGATTTGAAATGGGAAGCCTTCCCCTTCCCTTTCCTTGCCCTATTTGCTAAGGCCATATTTTCTTCATCATCATTCTTGGATGAAGAACCATCTCGTGTGCTCCTCCTAATATCCTCTTGCATAAGATCCAACCACAGTCGTTCCCAATCTGGAAGTTTCTCCCTTCCATTCACAGAGTCTTGGTAGCTATTCCAACTCTTTGGAATGCCAAGGAGAACGAGGCTCACCATATCATC
The DNA here is from genome assembly GCA_031772625.1 of Pinus tabuliformis. NCBI lineage: Eukaryota > Viridiplantae > Streptophyta > Pinopsida > Pinales > Pinaceae > Pinus > Pinus tabuliformis. The sequence continues at coordinate 1,619,439,718 of CM062818.1, forward strand.
ATCGGCATTAGTTATTCCCACACTGCCAAGCTCATCTCTGTACGTGGTGAGATTTTTCAGATATGTGGAAATAATATCACCCTTCTCCATCTTGATTCTTCGAAGCTTATCCTTGAGCGCCAATTTCCTTTGGTCGCTAATGTTCTGGTAGAGGTCCTTAAATGTCTTCCACATTGAAAATGGAGTATCCTTATCATGGAGACTTGAGACAATATGGTCTCGAACTCCCTCAAGGATGATCTATCTCGCCTTTGCCACACACTTCTTCCACTCAGCCAACTCTTGTGCATTAGTTGAAGCTGGCTTTGGGATTTCTTGATCAATGAAATCCTTTAAGCCATTGTTTTCTAATACAACCTCCATTCTATCTTTCCATGCTATGTAATTCAAGCTACCTTCCAAGGCATACTCGAGTCTCAAGTCATAGAACTCCATTGGCCAACCTTGAATTATGATATGAATTCAATTTTCACCTGCAACCCCAAATTTCAAACTTCGAATTCTCTTCTCTGTATATTGTTCATAGCTCTGATACCATGTATAAAATCTGTGATAGATCAACCCAATAATGAAATATAAATCAAAGCATAATACGATAACCTACTTCTACTATCAATTTGCGGAAGCTTAAAAATCGAGCTGAATAATATAACCAGAAGAATAAGAATCAATAGCACAATACACATGAAAATACTTTGGGGAAAGCCTCAGCTAAAAACCTCACACTATTGTATTATCATACATGGTGGAAATATATAGGAATTATACAAAGCCTTAGCTCTCACAGCTAGCCATCTCTCATTACAATCCTCAGAGGTGCTCACAAGCAATCTTGGCTTCTCTCCAACCTTCCTCTCTACCCTCCAATATCCTATTTCCTTGCGTTGTTCCTTCTAGATGATTAGCCTATTACCAAGTGGAAAACTAGGCTTCAAAACTGCGCAATCCTCAAGGATAAATCCTTCACTGAATGCATGATTTTTCTCCATGAGAAAACACATGCAGCTGATAGTACACTGTCCTTGAACATTAATCTCAATTTGGTCTTTCTTAGAATAGACATGCATGAGTTTTTAATGAGGGAATATTCAATTAACTGGAGTAGCACTAGTTGAGTGCATTAATGCATCAACTAACTGTTAACTCACTATTAGTTCTTCAAACAGTGTGGAACTAATTTAACTGAACGTAACTCAGTAAATTGAGTTAACTAATTACAACTCAAATATAACTCAATCTTATCTCCTTAATTTAAGGGATAACTCTTGCATGGCTTCAGAAAGACTTCTAACTTGAATTTCTCCAACTAATTAATTTAAAAATAAATTAATTAGTTATTTCGAAGTAGCTGTTAAGACTAAATTCGATTTTAATTCACAATTTAATTCAAGGACAAATTAAATTGGAATATTCTTGTTGCCATTTTTCAACACTGGGACTTAGGGTTTCATTTTTATAGGTGACCGCAGTTGACCACAGTTGGCCACAAATTTCGACAGTTGACCACAGATGTTGGCAGTTGACTACATGTTTTTGAATCATGGTTTTGATTAGTATTATTGTTGGGTTAATCTCTGAGATAGAATTTGATTAATTTTGTTACATAGCCTTGTGAATGAAGAAATTGATTATTGTACTCTCCCTTTGCTGAACATTTTATGACAATCTAATAAGAAGAAAAATTTGAAAGGGCTTCCCCCTTGTGGGGTTTTTCCCTAGTCTTCGATCAATCCCAATGTCTTTATGTGTGAGTTCTTTTTTTCTATTGTTTCTTTATGCTCTATTGCATTGTTGATGATATTGTTATTTCTACATAATTATGTATGATGTAATGATGTTATAATGTTTTGGGGTGAATTAAATGTGTAAATGATGAAATGAAGTTATCTAAAGCAAAGAACTACATAGCCCTAAGAAAAAATTAGCATGATTTCAGACCTAGGCTGAAGAAAAGTCATTGAGATCACCCCTGAGAATACACCTATGATGGAAGCAAGAGAAGATGGAGGAGACCTAACAGAATGTTGGGGTTTGAAGGAAACCCTAGGCAATATGGTTATTAGCGTTTAATGGATTTAGGGTTTGAAGGAATCCCTAGAATATGACAAAGGCTAGAGTTTTGAATTTTTGAAACCCTTACATGATCAATGAGAAGGTGTTCAAGCAAAAATACATGTTTAATGCAACCCTATATGGGATAGCCTCAATTAAACTTGGTTGTTGATAAAGTCGATGGAAATATTGAAGGCAACATTGTTATATGGATAATGGACAATACCAACTCTTGGAAGTTGGTTCAAGAGGGAGATGATCACGTTTTGTCAAAGATAAGTACCTTTTAGATTATGTTATTTCTTTGTGATACTATTCTTGTTTTGACTTATTGTTTTATACTTCCTGCATGAATATTTCAGTATTTGAATGCTTCTAACCTCTAGATGAGATGTGATAAGCAAATCGTTTTTGAGGATTATCTAAGGCACAGGAAAAGAGAGCTATTACAGAAAGAAAAGAGTTGTTGTTGGAAATGGAAATAAGTACCTGAGGAAAGTTTTCAAAGTAGCATCTAGAAATTACAATATGCAAGTACTACAACTGTCGATGACAATTAAGTGTTACAAGTTGCACATGTATATGAATACTACAAGGTATGTATAGTATATTGATTCAGTTGTAAGATTGGATGGCAAGTTAAGCCCTAAGGTATGTCGAGAATATCACCTTCATAAGTGAATTATACATGCATATGAAAGTAAGTTTGATTTCTGGCATATGTATATTGGTGTTCTTGATATTTCGAAAGTATTTTACATTTATACATGATGGATTTACTAAAGCAGGTTAGATACATTGATTTTGATATATGGAAACTTGATATTATTGATAATGTTTATGATAAGCATGGTAACTTTGATGATAAAATCGTAACAATAAGATTGATATTCAAGATCTTCTTGTTGACCTTAGTTAGGTTTTGATAAGTTTTGTTATATTGACATGTGATAAATTGGATGCCCTATCTTGATGGTTGAGTAATATGATAAAGAAGTGATGTTGTGATTATAATTCTTGTAGCTACACTTGTTAGTTTCCCTAATCATATGAAACTAACCTTTGATGAATATTTAATGGCATGCCCATATGCGACAACAAACCAGTGGATGATGATTTGTTATGACTAAGAGGAATATATGTTTTAGAACCTGATATAGTTTGACTCCATTATCTAATAGTTTTTCCGATGCATAACAGTATTATAATAGGCACGTTGATGTCTTGATTAATGTTGATTGAAGTGGCTTCCCATACAGAGAGAGAAACTCTACATAAGATCCCAACACCTATTATTATTTGCAGATGACTCTTGATATTTAAAGCAATGTTTCTAGACCTAAATAACCATATGATGTTGTTGAAGTAGTTTTGACAAGTTTTGATTTGAGTAGAGAAGGTTCTAGTTCAAGCCCCAACCACTGGGAGAAAGGCTTAAGAGTACGGTCGTAAGCCACCCATCTGCACAAAAGAAGGCCTATGGGTGCTTCAGAGTCATTCCTTTAATCTCGCAATCACAACTTCATGACAATTGGAGGTTTTACAATTGTGCACATGCTCTGTCTTTCGATGGAGCGCATGCGATATTCAATAAATTATTTTTAATGAATCCATCAAGTCCATAATATTATCGCAATCAAAGGTTTTAACATCTATTTGAAACTAGAGATATTGTAGATGCAATATTGTATTAAACCCATTTTGATAAATCATTGGGTCCACAACCTTTATCGCAATCAGTGGTCCGCAAGTGACAACCCTTTATGATTTGCGTAGCTCCCGATAGCCAGACACAACGTTACATAAAAGTGTATTCTAATGGAGCGGTCATATCCACAGTACATATCGCCATCGACATTTTTAGCGTGACCTTTTTTAATACTTGTGAAACGCAACTCCGATGTGGTAGTTCTGGTATGACGAATGCGATATACATATTGTTATGGAACCATTGGGTCCGTAATACATATCATAGTCAGGGGAATCAACGTGACACATAATAAAGCAATAAAGCCTCCGATATTGATCTCTCCAATGCATTGTGATCATTAAAGAGCTTTCACAATTTATTACTTTTAACTCCTTCGTTATGGCTCTTACTCTTAGGTATATGTGATAATCTGCTTCTCTTTCTCCGATAACCTGCTTCTTTGATGGCTTCTGATGAACTCTTTGGCTTCTTGCTCCTGTTGCTTCATGGATCTGCTCTACTTGGCTTCACATCATCATTTAGTATCAAGAATATTGTCATATTGACATTAATGACAATCTAGATCAATAATCTCCCCCTTTGTCATTGATGGCAATATTCTTCTTCTCTCCCCCTTTGACATCAATGGCAAAGGAGTGCACAAGGACTCCCCTTGTCGAACTACTCCTCTTGTCAAACTTCTCCCCTATCAAGCTTCTCCCCCTATCATGCAGCATTTTAAGAATCGGTTTAGTGTGATGTTAGAGAAATAACCCCCATCTTTTGACGGAGATGTTCAAATTCTTCTCGAGGAAGAGGTTTGGTGAAAATATCTACAATCTATTCCTTGGTATTGATTTATTCCAACTTGATGTTTTGTTCAACCACCTGTTTATGGAGAAAATGATACTTGATTGGTATATGTTTGGTTTTTGAGTGCATCACTGGATTTTTATTGAGACTGATAGCACTTGTGTTATCACAATAGATGGTGATTGGTTGTTTAGTTTCTATGTTAACATCCTTCAAAGCTTCCTTCATCCATAGTATTTGTGTACAATAGTCAGTTGTGGCTATATATTCGGCTTCAACTATAGAGAGAGATATAGATGATTCTTTTTTGTTGAGCCAAGCTACCAGGAAATCTCCCATAAAAAATTCATTTCCACTGGTGCTTTTATGATCATCCATGCTTCCAGCCCAATCAACATCGGTATAAGCTATCACTATAATATTTGTGCTTTTGGGATACCAAAGACCAAAGTCAGGAGTTCCTTTCAAGTATCTGAGAATTATTTTCATAGCCAACATGTGGGATTGCTTAGGAGCTGATTGAAATCTTCCCACCATTCCCACTGCTTGCATAATGTTGGGTCTTGTAGCAGTTAAGTATAAGAGAGCTCCAATTATAGACATGTAAAGTGTTTCATCTACCGAGGGGGATTCATCATCTTTGCTTAATTTGTAGTTTGTGGTCATCGGTGTGCTCATAGGTGCACATTCTTCCATTCCATATCTTTTAAGCATGTCTTTGAGATATTTTGTTTGAGAGATAAACATACCTGTTGTGGTTTGTGATACTTGTAGTCCAAGGAAGTAGGATAGCTCACAAATCATTTACATTTCAAATTCTTTTGACATATTTTGAGCAAACTCATGGCTCATTTCATCATTATTGCTAGAAAAAATTAGATCAACAACATATACAAGGGTGATTAGTAATTTGTTCTTATCCATCTTCATGTAGAGATTACTTCCTACCACACCCTTTTTGAATTTTTTTTGTTGTATATAGTGATCAAATCTTGCGTACCACGCTCTAGAAGCTTGTTTCAAACCGTATAATGCCTTTTTCAACATACATACAAATTATTTTCCTTCCGCTAGATCAAAACCTTCTAGTTGCTCCATGTAAACTTCTTCCTTGAGTTCCCCATTCAGAAATGTTGATTTTACATCCATTTGATAGACTTTGAATCATTTTGAACAAACAAATACCAATAACATTCATATAGTTTCCATACGAGCTACCGATGCAAAGGTTTCTTCAAAATCTATTCCTTTAATTTGTGAATAACCCTTATAGACAAGTCTTGCCTTATTTCTGATTATTTGTCCATCTTCATTCTTTTTTTTTTTGAACATCCACTTAGTTCCAATTATATTTTTATCCTTTGGATGAGGTACCAGCTCCAATGTTTCATTTTTCTTGATTTGAGACATTTCTTCTTCCATAGCTTCCACCCAATGAGGATCCTTGCTTGAGTAAAAGTTTCTGGTTCTATCATAGATAGGAGAGCAACATCATATTTTTTGGGTGTACTTGTCATCCTTCTTCGGGTTTATATTCCTTCATCTACATTTCCAATAATCTACTCTTCCAAGTGATGTTTTTGGAGGAATTTCACTTTTGAAGGAGTTTTAGATGGTTCTTTTTTGTTTTGTTTTTCTTGATCTTTTTCCTCCTTTTCAGGTTCTTCTTCGCTTTCTTCAATAAAGGGGTCAACTTCATGATCTTCAATTTTCTTTTCTGGAAAGCCTTCATCAATCTTTACATCAATACTTTCCACTATTTTCCGTAGTCGATTATTGTAGCACTTGTAAGCTTTGCTTCTGGTAGAATATCCAAGAAATATTCCTTCGTCAACCCGAGAATCAAATTTTCCTAGTGAGTCATCATTGATCTTTATGAAGCATTTGCTTCCAAAAATCCTGAAGTATTTTACTGAAGCAGGTCTTCCTTTCCATAATTCATAAGGAGTCTTCTCATTATTTGGTCTTAGTTGAGTTCGATTCAAGGTATAAACTGTTGTCTCGACTGCTTCCTTCCAAAATTTTGGCTGCAAGTCAGCTGCTAGTAACATAGTTCTTGCCATTTCTTGAACAGTTCAGTTTCTCCTTTCAACTACCCCATTTTGCTTAGGTGTTCTAGCAGTGGAGAGTTCTCTTTCAATTCCATGTTCTTTACAAAATTCATCAAATTCTTTTGATGTGAATTCTCCCCCTCTATCTGTTCTAAGACATTTAATTTTGGAGTCCTTTTCATTTTCTACAAGAGCTTTAAGATTCTTAAAGCATTCAAAGGCTTCAGATTTATATTTTATGAAATATACCCACATCATTCTAGTATAGTCATCAAAAAATAAAGAAAAGTACCTTTCTCCTTGGAGTGATGGAGTTCTGGTTGGCCCACATAAATCTGCATGAATGATCTCCAGAGGTTTTGATGTGGAGAACTCCTTAGTCTTGTGGTTGTTTCTAGTTTTCTTGCCATGTTGACATGCCTTGCATACAACTTGATCTGGTTTGAACATCTTTGGAATGTCCCTTACTACATTGATTTTGTTGATATTGATCAAGTTATCAAAACTTGTATGCCCTAGTCGCTTATGCCACAACTAGCTTTCATATGTTTGACTTAGATAACATTTATCTTCTTGAATTTTGTTCAGAAAGTAGAATTTCTCTGATGTTCTAACTCCTTTCGCGACAAGTTCTCCTGAGGAAGAATTCCTTATTTCAAAATTTTAGTGCTAAAGACAACATTATGTCCTTGATCACAAATTTGGCTAACACTCAAGAGATTGTGTTTGAGCCCATCTACCAGCAAATCATTTTGAGCCTTTCCTTTTCCATTAATAAGGGTAATTGTTCCTTTCCCAAAAATTTTGGCAGACCCACTCCCAAAGGATACATTTCCTTCCTTTTTGTTTAATGAGACAAACTTCCTTTGTCACATGTCATATGCCTGGAGCACCCACTATCCATAAACCAAAGATTTTTCTCATAGTGAGCACATAGAGCTAGACCACATTTATCCGTATTAAGATTTTCATCTTTTGCTTCTTTATTCTTGAGGGGGAAATTTTATTCGCTATGTCCATTACCATTACATAATGAGCAAATTGGATCAAATTTGGCCAAAGGATCAAAAGAGTTGAAGTTCTTGATTTGTCCTTGCTCTTTGAGACTACATGGTTTGTTGGTATGAACCTTCAATCTTGGTGCTTCATTCTTACGAGCCATGCAATGTTTAACTTGATGAACAAAATTTTTACAATAATAACAATGCCCAAGAAAGATAGTTTGGTACCTGTTATAATAGCCATGATTTGAATAAACCTTCTTTCTTGGAGTTGCTATTTCTTCATTCTTTGGATTTGAGTCGGGCCTTTGATGAGATGTTTCTTCTTCTTTGGGATTGCTACAAAGTACATCAACACAGATTCTTGCATTATCCTTAGCACCTGATGATTCTTCTTTGAAACCAATCCCAGACTTGTCACTTTGAGATTTTTGAGTGTTGAGAATGTGATCAAGTGTTTGAGAACTTTGCCAACTTCTTTTGATTTGTTCCGATTCTTTCTTGAGAGATACTATTTCAGCTTCATGTCTTTCATATATGATGTCCTCCCTTCTTTTAGCTTCCTCTTTATTTGTTTTAAGTGGGATGACCTTCTTTCATAACTTTTCATTTTCTTCAATGGCACTAATTAGTAATTTGTTTGTATCTTCTTCGTTTTCCTATCTTGATTCATCATCTTTACTTCCTTGCTTCCAGCATAGTCGTTTTCTTCATCTGATTCATCATTACTTCCTTTGGATGATTTTGTTTTGATGACCACATATTTTTCCTCATCATATTAATCTTGTTTAGAGAGGAAATTCTTCTTAGTAAATCATTTCTTTTTATATCTCATCCTTTTTGAATCTTCCTCATCATCACTATCATGCTTATGAGGATATTTTGCAGCATAATGACTATTCTTCCACATCTTAAACAAACAAGAGGGTGCTTACCTTTAGCTTGGATCCTTTCTTTAGCCTTCGTGCAAATTGCACCAATTTGGATTCACATCGGAGTCATCACTGCTGGTATTCCATCCTTTCCCCTTTTTTGATTTTGAGGCCTTGAATGTTGCATCTTTGGAACTTGGATTCCTTTTCTCATCTCGTAGGCAATGAGTATTCCATGAAGTTCATCCATCTTAAGAGTGTATAGGTCCTTCATTTCTTCTATAACACTTATTTTGGAGTCAAATCTATCTGGGAGAGATCTTAAGCCTTTTTGAACAACAATGCTTTCTTCAATCTTTTCGCCCAATGCTTTAAGAGAATTGACTACTTCAGCTACTCAGAGGAAGTATGATGCAATATCTTCTTCATCATCCATTTTCAGACTTTCGAATTGTCTCCTATGAGTTTGAAGCTTTTCCTTCTTAAATTTGGAGTCCCTATCATATAAGCGAACCATCTTATCTCATACTTCTTTGGTCGAGTCACAATTCAAGACTTCCGTAAACTCAGAATCAATAGTTCCATTGGTAATGGAATTTAGAGCTTTGGCATTTGCAATGTATGCTTTCCTTTCATCTTGATTTGTAGGAAGAGTGGGAGGGGCATTGTACCCATTCAAAACAGCGTTCCAAACTTTAGGTCCAAGGTACATTAAGCAGTAAGACATTTCCTTTTTCAAAAAACCAAAATTAGTACCATTGAACAAGGGAAGCCTTCCTGTCATTTCTTGATTCTTTATTGTAACTAATAATTCTTCTTCCAGTTGTTAGGCTAATTCTGAAGAATCTGGCTCTGAAACAAATTGTTGGAAACACTGAGAGTGGGGTGAATCAATATTTCTTTTCAATTATTATTATTACAAGTTTAGATTCCTTACAATATAATCAAAGCAATGATTTTATTATATATAGAAAAGGATTGAATACAATATCTGATGAATTTTTCCAAGCACCAACTTGGACTTTGATGAGATTCCAAACTCTAGGGCTTCGACACTATCTTACCAAGGCACCAACTCCAAGGACACCAATCCTTCCAATTCTAAGGCACCAGCCCCAAGGGCTCCAACCCTTATAGTTTTACTCTGTCAATAAATGTTTGATTGTATTATACTGCTTCCAAGGACTTCTTTACCAAACCCTATCCATGTTGTCTTTGCAACAGGTCTTTGTCTGCACTATGACTTCACTTTGGGTCCGAGCCTTCTAAGATGAATCTGGTCAATATATTTGTCCTCACGCTCTGTCTTCAGCTTCCTTCTTCGCTTGGCCTTCGGCTTCTACTACACCTTTGATGTCTGCTAGACCTTCGGCTTCAAGTTCACAAGTTGTGAACTTTCCTTCTTCTCTGATTTTTATGTCTGATGTTGATGCTTGAGATGAAGGCATTTAGCTTGTGTTTATAAGGGTTTCACTAATACCCAAAGGACACGTTCAGTGGGAGGAGGCTAACTTGTATATTAAACTATATCGAATAGTCTTTCATCCAATTATATCGTAGACTCGATTAATCACGAAAACCACATAAAATAGGCTATACACACATGGAGGTCCCACATGCCAAGTCATCACCTTTAATCCCGCAATCACAACTTCATGAGAATTAGAGTCATTCCTTTAATCCCGATCGCAACTTCATGACAATCAAAGTTTTTACAAGTGTGCATGATGCAGGAGCATCGAGATTAGCCAGCAATGTGAAAACTTGTTCACTTGTTGTGGCTAAACAAGTTGAAATTCATTAACTGTTGGGTCAAAACCAGTTTTTACTGAGAGGGTTGGATCTCTCAAATGAGTTGTTATAATTCATTATTGTAATAAGTTGAGACTATCTTAGATTTAGAAATATAGTTGTTTGCATAGGTATGAGGGAGAGCTAAGAAATAGAGTATTTGTTGTTAGATCTCTTAAGAATAGAAGATTGATGTTAGATATTGTTAGATATTGTTAGAGGAATTATTTGATTGATAAAGAGGGGAAAATGTACTAAGTGAGAGAGGAAGAGGTTTTCTAAGTGGAGCAAGGCATAGAGTGAGTTGGAAATGCATTTGTGAGACAGAGGTCTTTTCCGTATGTAATCTAGCCTCAAGCCAAGACTCTGTATTGTTTTGTTTGTAATAAAATAGTGTTGCGGGCATAATGTTATAAACAAACTGTGGAGGCTTTCAAATGCGTGGTTTTTTATGTTTCGGATGTTAGTGATGCTATCCCTATGTGTTTCATGCCTTTTAATGGAGACTTGGTGTTAGAGGATCGTTGAGTGAGTGCATTGCTTCATTCTGGTTTCTGCAGGCCAAATACCCAAATACACTAAGTATCAGGCTAAAACACAGTTTAAACAGAGATCCGGACTTCAACTGTTATAGGCGGAAGTGTTATTGATATCGGGTCCATGGAACCCCATTGCGTCGACCTGTGTGTGTATTCCCATATCGCATCATGAAATGCATTACAAAGGAAACCACGCTAAAACCTTAGTGGATTTGAAAGGGCGGATTTGAAATCCTATATAATTGGATGTTGAGTGATATCGTGTCCGGCGAGCGTTATCGCATCGCTTAAGTGGAGCGGTCCAACCCTTGCAACTCGTGATCACCAATTGGTATCGCATCAGCCTATCGGGCGAAGTTTATATATATTGTTCAATGCCGTTACAAATCGCCAATAGCGATAGCAATATTGCATCAGGACTATGGAAGAACGTCGATAGTGGAGCCTTGTGCCTACCGACCACTGATACAATGATTCGATCTGAGCCGTTGGATCGTTCAGATCTAGATCTATGGTGGTAATTCACATATTGTCTTATAAAGGTGAGAAAGTGTTCTTTAAGCCTTTTTTCAAAGGGTTGGGTCCCGAAAGGGATTAAAGCACCGATTTAACATTTGAAGGGTTGTTTTAGTCCCGAGAAAGGGGAAAGCATTGTTTTAAAGGGATTTGGTCCTAATAGTGAGGAGGGGTGATTGTGGGTTTAAAGATCCATTTGTGGGTTATAATAAATCCATTGTTTCCGCTGCATCAGTGCACATGCTCTGGCTTCCTATGGAGCGGATACAATATTCAATAAATTGTTTTTAAGGAATCCATCGGGTCCATAATATTATCGCAATCGGAGGTTTTAACATCTCTTTCAAACTAGCGATACTGCGGATACGATATTGTATTAAACCCATTTTGATAAATCCTCGGGTCCACAACCTTTATCGCAATCAGTAGTCCGCGAGTGACAACCCTTTATGATTTGCATAGTTCCCAATAGTCGGACACGATGTTATATAAAAGTGTATTCTAATGGAGTGGTCGAATCCACAATACATATCACAATCGACGTTTTAGTGTGATATTTTTTAATACTTGTGATACATAACTTCGATGTGGTAGTTCCAGTGTGGCAAATGCGATAAAATAATAGAGCATATTGTTATGGAACCATTGGGTCCGTAATACATATCACAATTGGGGGATTCAAGATGACACATAATAAAGCAATCAAGCCACCAATATTGATTTCTCCAATGCACTGTGATCTTTAAAGAGTTTTCATGGTTTATTACTGTTAACTCCTTCGTTATGCCTCTGACTCTTGGGTATATGTGATAACTTGATTCTCTTGCTCTGATAACTTGCTCCTTTGATGGCTTTCGATGAACTCTTTAGCTTCTTGCTCTTGTTGCTTCACGAATCTTCTATGTGTGGCTTCACATCGTCATTTATTATCCAGAATATTTCCATATTGACATCAATGACAATCTAGATCAACAAGGACTTGGTAACTAGACTTGCTTAGTACTTGTGTGAGGAAGAGTCCATGCAAGTGGAACCCCCACGAGATTTCAAACTAATGACCATTACGTAATGAGTCCCTTAATAGTGCACCATTAAGAAATTTTTATATGCCCCATGTGCTACGCTGTAACAATATTTCTACATAGATACCATATTTATATTATCTCAATTTATGTGATAACTCTATTTTTATCTCTCAATATATAACAGTTATTCTATTCACTTTAGTATCTGAATCTATATGGTAACTCTATTTTGATCTTTCTAGCAATTTTCTATTTAGTGTACATATCAATCCTTCTTCTTTGTGTGTGTCTCTCTTTATCTCTCACTATAACCATTTTTATCTCAATTTATGTCGTAACTTTATTTTTATCTCTTTATAGCCATTTTTCTATTTAGTATATATATCCATCCTTCTCCTTACGTGTGTAACTAACATATAATTATTATTATTATATGCTATAAATATTTCTTTTATTAAAATTCACATAAATGTGAACCACGTGCCAATATTGAGTTGTAGAATTGATGTCTTCCAATGTAATGAATGTTGAAAAGTGGCAACAAGAAATTGCTAAAAATAGCAGTTTGAGTACCAGTGCTGGATTGGGCAACATAGAATGAAAAATGGAAGTGCTAAAAATAGAACTTCTATTTTTAGCATTTCAGGTTGGATTCCTATTTTTAGTCAGTCCCTGGACTAAAATAGGAAGTAAAATTCGAATTTGGTCTTAACAACAATTTGAAAATTAATTAATTAATTCTCCATGAGTTAATTAGTTAAGGAAAATCAAACTTGAGGTCTTTGTGAGAACATGCAATAATTTCTCCACTGATTGGGGAATGTGTCCTTGATTTGCTCCACTGATTGAGGAATTATCCTTGATTAAAGGAGATAAGGATGAGTTCTATATTGAGTGTGATCAGTTGACTTAGTTTAACTTAGTCAAGTCCAGTTAGATTAATTTAACAATTTGTTAAATCAATGAGAGTTCAGTTAGTTAATGCTTGCATGCATGTAACTACTGTGTTTCAGATCACTGAGTATCCACTCATGGATAACTCATGCATGTCAGTTTAAACAGAGACCCAGTTGAGATTAGATAAGGGACAATGTACTATCAGTTGGATGAATAATTTTCCTATAAAGGAAGCTCATCCATGATGAGGATTTATCTCCTTCAGGTTTGTGCAGTTAGATCAAAGGTTAGTGAGTGTGTGAAGAGGCCAATTCACACAAGTGGCAGCACTGGACCCCAAGGAAAATTGCACAAGAAAATATGAGGCTTGGAGGATAGAGGAGAAGGTTTGTGAGAAGCCTTTGACTGTCTATGAGTAGCAGAGGGATTGCAGAGAGAGTAGGATAGCTTGTGACCTGATTCTTTTTGTAATCCGGACTATATTTCCACTTGTATGATAATACAGAGTTGGGGTTTTAAACTGAGGCTTTCCCTGGGTAAATTCTTCTGTGTTATGTGTGATTGATTCCTTCTTATCAGTTATATGTGTTCTTATTGATGTTGCTCATGTTCGATTAGGCTTCTGCTCAAGGATAATTTTAGGGGCGAATGTTCGCCCTTTGGCGAAATTAAGGGGTTTTATATTTTTAGTGGGCGAATATTTTGTATCATAGTACATTTTTACAAATCACCTCAAATAGCCCACCTTATTTTAAGGGAGAGGGTAAAAAAGGTAAATTTAGCCCTTGAAATTAGGACTTACAACCTTCCATTCGCCCATTTTCAAGAATAGGTTTTATTTAAGTGAATCCATTCGCCCATTTTCAAGAATAGGTTTTATTTAAGTGAATCCTATGGGCCAAATACCATATTTATAAAAGAGGTATGGTAAATTAATAAAAATATAAATAAATGAGAGGTATGGTAAATAAATAAAACATTTTTTATATTTACTCCATAAGTCACCTTATATACATGTAAGGGTGTAAACAAATAAAAATATAAGTAAAGTGGAGGTATGGTAAATAAATAAAACGTCTTTTTATACTTACTCAAAAGGTATGGTAAATAAATAAAAATATAAATAAACTAGACGTATCGTAAATAAATAAAACTAGTCCATAACTCTCGTTCTATTTATGAAGGCTCAAGAAAGAGGTTTTATTTAAGTGAATCCTATGGGCCAAATACCATATTTGTAAAAGAGGTATGGTAAATTAATAAAAATATAAATAAAAGAGAGGTATGGTAAACAAATAAAACATTTTTTTTATATTTACTCCATAAGTCACCTTATATTTACGAACACTCAAAAAATGGGTTATATTTAGGTGAAACCTATGGCCAAAATACTATGGGACAAATACCATGGACTAGATTGTTATTAATACCATGCAAAAAACCATTATTAACCCTAATATTAGAATTAATAAAAATAAATATGGCACATGGTATTGACCCATGGTATTCACCAAAATGGCACATGGTATTGACCCATAGTATTCACCTGGAATGTAGCCTATTTAAATGGGGGAATTAAACCAGCATGTAGCCAATGCTAAGATTCACTAGGACTTTACAAAGTTTTATTATTTAGTGAAAGACTCGCCAAGATCTTACAAGATTTTATAATTAAGTAAAATATTCGCCATGCCTGGTGAGAGATTCGCCAAAAAATTATATATACATATTATATTATTGATCAAATCGCTTTCCATTTTTCCTATATACCATGGAGATTCGCCCATTTATTATATTTATAAATTTAGGGGGGGTTCTTAAAATTTTCCCTGCTTCTGCTAAATTGTTTGTAGAAGTAGATCAAGTGTTTTTCTTCAGTACATTACATTACCAGGTGAACTACAGGTGGAAAATTTCTACACGGTATCATAGCTAGCTAATTTGTAGAAAAATTCTACATGGTATCAGAGCACAGGTGATCAAAGAAGAACGATATACTAGAGGAGATTTTGAAGTTTTGAGTTTTGGGCCGCGAGTTTTCGGAGCAGATCTGAAATTTTTTGTGCAAAATTTTTAGAAACAAATAGTAGATCTAGATTCCTTGCGGAAAAATACCCAAATTCAAAAAAAAAAGTCGTCTGAATCGGAGTTCGGATGAGGGAGGTATCATTGATTTAAAATCATCTCTTTTTCTAGAAAATTTCATGACAACGGGAAATAGAGGTGGAAACAGATTAGTGTGCTAGCCAAGAACCTGTATGCACTTGAGGTACAAGATCCATGCAAAGCCTTGAAGAGCAAAGCAAAGGTTAGATACTTGGTAGTTGAGAGGGAGAGTATATTACCTTTCAACATGCAGTGCCAGAATAAGTCTCAGACAATTGTGGAGGAGCCACGATTGGTGTAGCAGCTTCAGGCTGTTGTGGAGCAGCCACAACTAGAGAAGTTGAGATGAGATCGAGTAGAGACATCTACTCATGCAGAGACCTCCAGTAGGGGGGAACTTTGATCCAGGTGTGCAGAGGGATCACATGCAGCCATACCTCCAGGTAGGAGGTGGGGCGATGTGGAGTGATCGTCCCAAGGAGGAGGGGCAAGATCTTTGAGGTACCTGTTGTGCTATACAACAACCCCCCATTCCATAAAATTTTTAGACAAAATCATAATATGAAATGGGTCCCTTTCATAATAAACTTAGATGTGTAAATAAATTGGTATTAACCCATCATAAGAAAACCCTTATTAAAAGGTTTAACTTAAATGAATAGAAATAAAGTTTGGCTTTGAAATATTATAAAATCCTTCGTTATTGCGATAAAGTGATCGGAAGATCGCATATCGCAATAACAAAGGAAACATATGCGAAGACACATCCATTCCCTCCGATCCGAAAAGCATATCGCAATCGGATATCGGAAAAGGTAAATGCCAAAGCACCAATGTAATTGAGCCCTTTTGAATCCTCCGATGCGATAAAGCGTATCACCATCGGCAATCGGCAATAACAAGTCAACACATGATGGAAGGCAGACTCAAATCCTCCGATGCGATAAAGCATATCGCAATCGGCTATCGGCGAAATCGCATTGACACAGCAATAAAGCCCGAACCCATTCCCCGATTGCGATGCATTAATGAGGCGCGTATCTCAAGGATATATCTTAAAGGTTTGCATGCGTTATATCACCTTTCAGTGATCAGAGAAGTTTAAAACAAGCTTTAAAGCCTTTCCTTTCACATTACCGATCGTCGATTTGTGAATTATCACTGATTATCCATTAAAGAAATCTAAGCCACGTTTGAATGAATCATTTGGCATATAAACGACATGATGGGCATTTAAAACTTCTTTTATCATGATTGACAGGTTAAACGGCTAATCAATGGAGCAGTTAAGGGTAGATCTTTTCTTTAGATTTTACCCGCGGCAATCTTTCTCTAGTCCATTATCACCTGCTCATCAGCGTAACTCTTTCATTATCATATTGGTCTGTAGCAGCATTTCTCTGTATCACTGTTTTTCTAATCGCTTGTGCAGAATTCCGCTGGAAATTAGGAATTTGAAACAAATGGGAAAAAGATCAAAGAAATCCGCAGCAGCGGCTCCTACAGCAGCAGTGCAGCCAGCCAAGGATCCTGGACCAAGCAAAAAAGGGTTAATCTCAGACACTACGTGCCTCGGTCTTGGAAATACAAGCTGGGAAAGCATCTACAATCTAATAGAAGCAGAGGAGCCTGAGGAGATATCAGAAGAAGCCACAACTAACTCGAGTAACAAATCGGAAGCGTCCCTCAAGGATTTAGCATGTTCATATTTGCACAGAATAGCAGCACGAGAAAAAATCCTCCCATATACTGACGTAGTGAGATGGGTGGTAGAGGAAATTCCAGTCTCAAACAGAACATTTTGCACAATTGACGGGAGGATATTTGGCTCGTTTCAACCTAATGATCTAAGGAAAATGTATCACTTTCCTGAGCCTGAAAAGCGGTACAACAAAGCCTTCCTTGAGAAATTTTCAAATGAGAACGAGACAGAATCGGCCCCAATTAGGTAGTGGAGACATTTTCCCGAGAAACACAAGCATGAATCATCAGGTAAGTACTCGGTGGACTCATTAGCTTCTCCTCATTGTTATGCTAGAGCAATGATGTGTACAATACGGGGAATACATGACTCTACCAAGTTTACTATTGAAATGGTCCCTCTGATGGAGGCAGCCATCAACAGTTATGTGATGGATTGGGCAAACATTTTGTCTGATAAATTAGCCACAGCAATTCTCGAATTCAGGTCAAATTCACGAAAAACCACCAGGACCATTCCCCCTTTTTATTACAGTGCTTATATTATGGATACTCTTTGCTTTAATTCTGAATATCCGATACTCGGATGGAGATGGACTCCCGAAGACCCTAAGCCAATCCATATCTATCATCAAATATTATGGAAGGCTCACTACAAAGATCATTTGTACAAAATTTGTAATGGTTTTATGTTGCCTGTCTACTATGCTATTTTTGATAACCCTGCCCCCAGGATTTCCGAGGAAGCAGGGATCGATTTGACTGCAGTAGGAAATTGGTTCGGAGAAGACAAATTCACTTATATAAGGCTTTTTGGTAGCCTTACAAAACCCCATGTCCTTCCCCTGTATGTGCCCGATAAGCTGTTAGCTCGGGAATTGGCCTACCAGATAACAATGGAAGGGACATCCAAAACCCTTAAAAATTCCAAGAAACAGGTATGGCCTACATTTCCTTTAAGATGCGGTGTTTACACTCTCCATGATTACAAACATGCAGAAAAGGAAACAGAAAAAATAAAAATGCTCAATCTTGCAACAATTCCCAATAGACAATATGATCCAAGAAAAGTTGTCTATAATGTTCTTGAGCAGGCCAAACTTGCAAAGTTTGATCATGAGAAGGATGACTTTGATGACCTATTTTCCTCAGCAGAATCATTATTTCAGGTAAAAACATTGGCCAGGATCAAGTATCAAGATGAAGGGTTGGAAGTGTTTAATAGGCTTAGAGAATAGAGGTTGCAAACTCTGCCTCTAGACTTATTAGTCACCACCCCGGCAATCCAGTCAAGCGAGCCTGAACAACAAACTATTGACAAATATCTTGTTATGAAAAAAATTCCTGAGAAAGGAAAAGAGCCAGCTCAAGAGAAAGAATAGGGAAAAGGCAGTGAACACATGGATATAGATACTCATATTGATCCCAAGCTCCTTAAAGAATGGCAACAGTTCGATTCCATTATAAGCAATCCTGAGAGTTCACGGGGTTTCAGCACACCTGAAGTGACAATTGGTCACAAGACATCAACAAATACGGTTCCAACTGAAGGAACCAGCGGCCTACCTATGAGTAAAGATGTAGAGATAATTCCTAAGGATCCATCGGATGAAATTGTTTTGCATATAGAAGAGATACCGCCTTTAGATGTCTTCTACAGCCCCAAGCATAGGGCTGTAGTAAAAAGACAAAGGAAAAAGAGAAGACTTGATCAATCTTCCCTTTTACCTGCACAAACAGAGATGGCTAATGTGGTATGGAAAGAAGAATTCAATCCTTCCGAAGACCTCACAAAACTCTCTCAATATGCCGGAGCATATTCAGTAGCCACTATGGATAAAGCATCAGAAGTGAGCAATTTACTCAAGGAAAAAGATCAGACAATTGTTTCATTGGAGGCACAGGTATCCGAAAGACAGCAAAGAATAGAGCAATTAGAACAGTAGTTAGCAGCACAACAGCAAGTAAACAATCAACTGAACGAGCAATTGCTCAAGGAAAAGCAGAGAATAGATCAGAGTGCAGTGCAAAAACAGAAGGAATTATCCTTAGCATTGACCAAGCTAAAGACAATGAATGAACAAATGAGTAAAACAAAAGATGAGCAAATTTCTCAACTATCACAACAAATAGAAAGGTTCAAAATTTTTCCTCAACCAGCAAAGTTCAGGTTTGAAGCTCTCCAGATCAATAAGGCATTGATTAAACAGTTAAATTTACTATGTCATAATATTTCCCTTGCCGAGCCCCTCTGTGAAATTGCTTCATCAATGATTGACAAATTAGTTGATGCAAGGTAGAATTTGGAACAGGCCGATGAGACATTAACAAACTTTCTTGCCTAGCAAGAAACCAGTGAAGGGCAAGTTGCAAATCTGCCTAGAATTCTAGAATCGCACAAGGAAATTCTTTTCCTAGAATGGCAATCACAATTGATGAAAGCAGAAAGGGAAACTTCAAGATGTAGATCAGCAACCGGTAATTTAATTGAGTTAATTAATGATACTCTTTATCTGTCTAATTTGATTTCACAGTGCACTCTAGGTAAATTGCCATCAGCCAAGGCATTGGAACAGACATGCAATCAAGAATTGGAAAAGAATGAGAGATTAATCGCAGACGTCCAACGTTTAACTTGGGACACCTTTTGGTTCTTCCTAGTCAAACCATACAATCAAAGGGTAGCACTCAAATGTTTAACCGATGCGATTGGTTATATGATTCCTGAAATTCATGATGCTACGTATTCAGCCCAACTGCATTCTCGTCTGAGTCACCCTCTAGAATTGCAACCAATGCTTGCTATCTACCAGCTCAAACCAAAGGATGATCGGCCGAAACAGTGAATCATTCTACCGACTGCAAACATGCCTATTTCAAGGAGATTCTCATGATTTGGTTATACCACCTAATAGCTTTTTTATTTCATAATCAGTTAGCTTAGATAGTATTTATAGACCCTTTCATGTCTTTAGAAAGGGTCCTCAATTTTTGTATCAAACTTGGATCGGAAGTCACACTATTGTGCTTCTGATATATATTTTTTTATGAAGACTGGGCCTATATTCTGAATTTTAATGAAGAATACTTTGATGAGATATGCACTACTGCTTTTTGTAAAAGTGTTTCTAAGTTGGAAGACGGAATCTGAATGCGATTGATATCGGGAGTGATCCAAATAACATATGGTACTATTATCTATGCTTTTGCTCCATTCTTTTATATTAATCAACATTTTTTTTTAATCTTGCTATCATTGGATGTATGTATGTATTTTAACAGCAGTCCTTATATTTATCACTATTGAATGTTTAAGGAATGTTAATTTTTCAATCATATTTATGTCAATGATATATGAAGAATAGTGTAATAATGTTTTAATGATTACTTTGTTCAACTACTTGAACAAAGTAATTATCATATGAATGAATGTCTTAGTTTATCAATGGAGTCATCTATATGCCTATTTGTAAACAAAGATCATCAAAAATTACACTAAAGCGGAAATTTCCCGGGATAGATTAAGTTGTTCTTTAATTTTGCAATTTAGAATAAATCATCCATCATTATCATTAGATAATAGAAATTCAACCACTTATCCATCCTATTTACAAATCATTGGGAAACTGGTCCCATTATATCCAGTCGGAGCCACCACACCAAACGGAAAAGGAGTTGCCTTTAAGGTCCGGACCGGGTGGTTTTCCCCAATGTTGATGCAGCGATTTTCGAGGCATCAACAGTACCCAACCTCTTTGATTCGACTTTGCTACAAGAGCCCTGATGAGGAGTAACAAAACTGACTGATTGGGTAGAGACAGATGCAGATGGAGCGGCAGAGAGAGCTACAGTGCAGGGAATCCCAGCATAACGCAGAGCATGCACGCTTCAACAATGCGAGAGGCACAAGTGTGTTGCACAGTGCAAGGTAGCACAGAGAGGTGTGCAACGGTGCGAGATGCATGGAGATGTTGCAGTAGTGCAGAGGTCAGAGAGGGAGCACTTGTCAGCAGCAGGTAGAGCTTCAAAATCAGAGTATGTTTCTAGCCCAACAGAGAGGTCAGTTGGGAGTTTTTTTTTGTTCCAAAAGTTGTTGGAGCAACCACACTTGGTAGAAGTGTTGCATCCAAAACATTCCAAAGGTACAGGATCGGGTTCGAGAGGAAGCCTTTCTTGTTGAGAGGAAGTGTTGAAAAGTGGCAACAAGAAATTGCTAAAAATAGCAGTTTGAGTACCAGTGCTGGATTGGGAAACAGGGAATGAAAAATGGAAGTGCTAAAAATTGAACTTCTATTTTTAGCCGTTTAGGTTGGATTCCTATTTTTAGTCAGTCCCTAGACTAAAATAGGAAGTAAAATTTGAATCTGGTCTTAATAGCAATTTGAAAATTAATTAATCAATTCTCCATGAGTTAATTAGTTAAGGAAAATCAAACTTGAGGCCTTTGTGAGAACATGCAATAATTTCTCCACTGATTGGGGAATGTGTCCTTGATTTGCTCCACTGATTGAGGAATTATCCTTGATTAAAGGAGGTAAGGATGAGTTCTATATTGAGTGTGATCAGTTGACTTAGTTTAACTTAGTCAAGTCCAGTTAGATTAATTTAACAGTTTGTTAAATTAATGAGAGTTCAGTTAGTTAATGCTTGCATGCATGTAACTACTGTGTTCCAGATAACTAAGTATTCACTCATGGATAAGTCATGCATGTCAGTTCAGACAGAGACCCAGTTGAGATCAAAGAAGGGACAACGTACTATCAGTTGGATAATATTTTTCCTATAAAGGAAGCTCATCCATGATGAGGATTTATCTCCTTCAGGTTTGTGCAGTTAGATCAGAGGTTAGTGAGTGTGAAGAGGCCAATTCACACAGGTGGCAACATTGGACCCCAAGGAAAACTGCACAAGTAAATAGGAGGCTTGGAGGACAGAGGAGAAGGTTTGTGAGAAGCCTTTGACTGTCTATGAGCAGCAGAGGGATTGCAGAGAGAGCATGATAGCTTGTGAGCTGATTCTTTTTGTAATCCAGATTATATTTCCACTTGTATGATAATACAGAGTTGGGGTTTTAGGCTGAGGCTTTCCCCGGGTAAATTCTTATGTGTTATGTGTGATTGATTCCTTCTTATCAGTTATATGTGTTCTTATTGGTGTTGCTAATGTTCGATTAGGCTTCCGCTAAATTGTTTGTAGAAGTAGATCAAGTGTTTTGCTTTAGTACATTGCATTACCAAGTGACTAAAGGTGGGAAATTTCTACACGGTATCAAATCTAGCTGATTTTTAGAAAATTCTACATGGTATCAGAGCACAGGTGATCAAGGAAGAACAATATACTAGAGGAGATTTTGAAGTTTTGAGTTTTGGGTCGCGAGTTTTCAGAGAAGATCTGAAAATTTTGCATATACTAGAGGAGATTTTGAGGTTTTGAGTTTTGGGTTGCGAGTTTTCAGAGAAGATCTAAAAATTTTTGTGCAAAATTTTCAGAAAAAAATAGTAGATCTGGATTCCTTGCGAAAAAATACCCAAATTCAAAAAAAAAATCGATTGAATCAGAGTTTGGATGAGGGCGATATCGCTGATTTAAAATCAGCTCTTTTTCTAGAAAATTTCGTGATGGCGGGAAATTGAAGTGGAAACAGACTGGTGTGCTAGCCAAGAACCTATATGCACTTGAGGTACAAGATGCATGCAAAGCCTTAAGGAGCAAGGCAAAGGTTAGATACTTGGTGGTTGAGAGGGAGAGTATATTACCTCTCAACATGCAGCGCCAGAAGACGTCTCAAATGATTATGGAGGAGCCACGATTGGTGTAGCAACTTCAGGAGGTTGTGGAGTAGCCACAACTAAAGAAGGTGAGAGGAGATCGAGTAGAGACATCTACTCATGTAGAGACCTCTAGTAGGGAGAAACTTCGAGCCAAGTGGGCAGAGGGATCACGTGTAGCCATACCTCCAGGTAGGAGATGGGGCGATGTGGAGTGATCGTCCCAAGGAGGAGGGGAAGGATCCTTGAGGTACCCAACCTCTTTAATTCGACTTTGCTACAAGAGCCCCAATGAGGAGTAGCAGAACTGACTAATTGGGTAGAGACAGATGTGGATGGAGCGGCAGAGAGAGTTACAGTGCAGGGAATCCCAGGACAGCGCAGAGCATGTATGATGCAACAATGCGAGATGCACAAGTGTGTTGCACAATGCAGGGTAGCACAGATAGGTGTGCAACAGTGCGAGGTGCATGGAGATGTTGCAGTAGCACAGAGGTCAGAGAGGGAGCACTTGTCAGCAGTAGGTAGAGCTTCAGCATCATAGTATGTTTCTAGCCTAACATAGAGGTCAGTTGGGAGTTTTTTTTTGTTCCGAAAGTTGCTGGAGCAACCACACTTAATAGAAGTGTTGCATGTAGAACATTCCAAAGGTAGAGGATCGGGTTCAAGATGAAGCATTTCTTATTAAGAGGGAGTGTTGAAAAGTGGCAACAAGAAATTGCTAAAAATAGAAGTGCTAAAAATAGCAATGTGAGTACCAGTGCTAGATTGGGCAATAGGGAATGAAAAATGGAAGTGCTAAAAATATAACTTCTATTTTTAGCAGTTCAGGTTGGATTCCTATTTTTAGTCACTCCCTAGACTAAAATAGGAAGTAAAATTTGAATTTGGTCTTAATAGCAATTTGAAAATTAATTAATTAATTCTCCATGAGTTAATTAGTTAAGGAAAATCAAACTTGAGGTCTTTGTGAGAACATGCAATAATTTCTCCACTGATTGGGGAATGTGTCCTTGATTTGCTCCACTGATTGAGGAATTATCCTTGATTAAAGGAGATAAGGATGAGTTCTATATTGAGTGTGATCAGTTGACTTAGTTTAACTTAGTCAAGTCCAGTTAGATTAATTTAACAGTTTGTTAAATTAATGAGAGTTCAGTTAGTTAATGCTTGCATGCATGTAACTACTGTGTTTCAGATAACTGAGTATTCACTCATGGATAACTCATGCATGTCAATTCAGACAGAGACCCAGTTGAGATCAGAGAAGGGACAGTGTACTATCAGTTGGATGAATATTTTTCCTATAAAGGAAGCTCATCCATGATGAGGATTTATCTCCTTCAGGTTTGTGCAGTTAGATCAGAGGTTAGTGAGTGTGTGAAGAGGCCAATTCACACAGGTGGCAACACTGGACCCCAAGGAAAACTGCACAAAGAAATAGGAGGCTTGGAGGACAGAGGAGAAGGTTTGTGAGAAGCCTTTGACTGACTATGAACAACAGAGGGATTGAAGAGAGAGCAGGATAGCTTGTGAGCTGATTCTTTTTGTAATCCGGACTATATTCTACTTGTATGATAATACAGAGTTGGGGTTTTAGGCTGAGGCTTTCCCCGGGTAAATTCTTATGTGTTATGTGTGATTGGTTCCTTCTTATCAGTTATATGTGTTCTTATTGATGTTGCTCATGTTCGATTAAGCTTCCGCTAAATTGTTTGTAGAAGTAGATCAAGTGTTTTGCTTTAGTACATTGCATTACCAGGTGATCTACAAGTGGGAAATTTCTACACGGTATCAGAGCTAGTTGATCTGTAGAAAAATTCTACAATTAATATGAGTTTCACAAAGATGTGATAATGTAATGCATATTAAACAAGGCAGGTTGCAGAGCAATAAGTCCTTACCCAAGAGCATGATGGCAAGAGCAAAGATTGTCACAATTGCGAGACCAACTCCAGTAGAAAATTCATCAATTAACCCTTTGTGGTAGAAATTTGAGGGTAGACATACTTGTAACTTTTAATTGAGGGTACGAAACCAAAACTGGTATTGGGGCCATGCACAACAACAAAAATTTGTATGACTCCAATGTGGAAGCATACATCTCTTAGATACCAAAATATGCATCTTATTCCATAATTTTAATTGAGGGTACAAAACTAAAACTGGTATTGGGGCCATGTACAACAACATAAATCTGTATGGCTCCAATGTGGAAGTATACATCTCTTAGATACCAAAATATACATCTTATTCCATAATTAGAAAATTTTCAACCTCAGAAATGTGCAATCCAGAAAAACTAATTCAATCCTTGCAAATTTTGGAATGTGTGTGTATTTGTTGTTGTTTATAAATTAGTGAGGTTTGCAGATTTTTTTTGGCCCTTAGAAGTTCTCTGGTATAAAATATAGGAAAAGTTGACCATATTATATTCGTCCTATAGGACAATTCACCAAATTTTGTACTGTTGTTGAATTTGCATATAGAAAATGCTAATATTATGCATATAACTCAAATATTTTGAAGTTCTCACCATATCAAACAAAATAATGGAAAAGTCGTTTTATGCCAGACTCGGGTCATTTCATTCGATAAGGCTTAGATTGCATTTTTCAAACTTCAAGTAAATGATGCATATAATGTCCACTCGCACTTCAAAAATAACCAAATATATATACCATGCATGATTTTATAATGATATTGTAGTAATAATAAAAGCAAAAGTGTGATAAAAATTAAATGCAAAATAAAGAGCTACTTGTTATAATTATCTACGAGGGTTTTCGATGTGCGAGACAATGTCTATGAGCATTTTCATAAAAATGGACAATACAATGATGGCTTGATTGCACATTCTTGAACATAGAGAAAATAGGGCATCCTTAAGTCGATTGCAGATTCCCCGAATATTCGAGAATTCGACGGATATGGGTGCGATCAATTTTTTGACCGTGCCCATGTCCGTTAAAGTCTCAAATATTCGAGGAATCTGCAATCGACTTAAGCTCAGGGGAGAAAATATATCACACACAAACCCTTGTTGTTGAGTGAACTCGATCTTGAGTTTGACTCTCTGGTAACAAGTCGAACTTGCCAAAAGTGAGTCATAACGACACTTGTGGGCCAAACTCTAACTTGTTAGAGGTTATTCTCTACCCTCCAAGTCCAATTTACAAGCAGATGGAAAAGCATGCTGGTGTTGAATATAAATGCTAGAAGAAAAATAAAATGGATAAATGTCATAAAGGAAAATAAAACCCTCCTTTCCTACTAGTAATTCACAAGCTATTCTCTGCCCTCCAAGCGCAACTTACAAGCAAATGGAAAAGTTTGTTGGTGTTGAATATAAATACCAGAAGAAAAAGAAAATGGATAAATGTCAAAAAGGAAAAGAAAACCATCCTTTCGAATGATCTTTGTTGCCGAGCATTTTCAGAGTCAAAGTTGAACTCTTACACTTCGGCCTTATCAAGTTATTTCCCTACCAAGTCCAAGCTAAATTTTGAGGCCTTGGAAAAATATAAAATGATTTAAGCTTTTAGTTTTGAGTTTTTCAAAGAATTGTTTACAACAAGCACCCATTGTATATGCTCTTTACAAACTTGCAAGGAAACACTATAATTTTTTTTCTCGATGGAAAGAAAATAGCATTAGTATGTGTTGCTTTGTAATAAAAAATGGTGAATGTTTTAAATATGCCTTTTACTTAATACTTAGATATAAGGTGAATATAGTAGCTCTAGACACCAATTTTGGTTTCAATTCATGTCTATTAAAATGGTAATAGGATACTAGTACAGAGTTTGGGTATGTGTCATTATTTTGACAAAACTTCAAGGCTGTCCAATGAAATTGTCCCATCATCTAGTATGCCTGAAGACCTTGACTGCCTTGTCCCATTCCTATACAATTGTTTTCACATACAGAAAATCCCAATAGAAACTTCAAATTTTATCACATTGGACGGTCAACTAACCTTTCGATGCAACTCATCAATTATTTCAAGGATAACACAAACAACATAACATGCGAAGAAATTTAGTTTTCCCTATCTCAACAAATTTTGTGATAGAAGAGAGTGTGACACAACACCTAAATCATATGAATTTCATATTAATTTAGTAATTTAGAAATCACATCAATCTCATATTCATTTAGCAACCATGGTTAAGTAACCCTAAAGTTACTTTATATATTGACTGGATCGAGATGTCATCACAGAACAAGTTACTTTATATATTGGCTGGATGTAGATGTCATCACAAAAATTAGGCTTACTAGATGGATTTAATGGAAGAACAAGATTTTTAACAAATAATATGGTAATTTTACCATACTTGGTATTAACTATGGTAATTTGAATGCCATGACTCCAAAACCCAGCAAACCCCAAGAGAAATACAATGTTATTTCAGCATAAAGTAGTAATCCAGTACAATGACATATATATAAAAAAAATGATTTATAGTAAAACACTACCTATTATATCATAAAATTAACAAAATTTTCAAACTATCTCTAAAATATAAAAGAAATGAACTTACGCCTCTCGTTTGAAGGTCACTGGGTATGCAAAGAGAGCAGTAAAGAAAGGCATAGAAGCTCTCATTGCCTAGTAAAAAGAAATCGGTAGAAATTGCAGTGAAATATTTCCACCGACAATAGACGTCGAAAAAATCATCCTCAAAGCCGAAATTTTGAAAAGCTGAGACTGTGATCGAATCTTTTGCATCAATGCCAACTCTTTTTCAGAAAGAAAATCAATATAGATTATATGAAGGGCATATAAAGATCTGTAATACAAAACAGGAGCTGTGAAAAGCATGTTATGGCGGTCCAAACAGAGACTGTCGAGACATGGATCCAATAAGAGGAAAGAAGGATAGGCATATAAGCATATGAAGCCGCATAAGAAGCCGCATAACCTGAGAAAAAACAGGTGTAGCCAGATAAAGAAAGCCCGTGAGGTCCGAAACCAAAAAGCAGTTGACAGTTAATACAGCAAAATGAAACTCTCCAGATGAAGCGAGAGCGCATGTGCAGAGTTGAAGGGGGCAGGAGGCCCAAAATTGAAATCAAATGGATTGCAGAGGCCTGTTGAGTTGCTCGAGAGCGCATGTTCAGAGTTCAAGGGGGCAGGAGGCCCAGAATTGAGTTCAAAATGGATGCCAGAGGCCTGTTTGAGTTGTTGAATATACATTCGTTCCTCCATGACCACAGGAACCAGCAGGAGATAACAAAAAGGGAGCGCCATGCAGGGCGTTGAGAGCTCCACCAAGAAAAAGCATCCTGTACAGAGGAAAATGACTGATGAGAGAAACCAAATTGTAAAGAAAGTTCATACCAGATAGAAAGGGTGGCTGCACATTGGAAAAACATGTGCAGGTTCGATTCTGTATCTGAGAGGCACATCTGACACCTGCTCGGCCCTTGCCAACCTTTCCTTTGTAGGACCTCCCATGATAGATTTTTGTCTGAGAAGAGGAGCCAGGCGAAGAGGATCATCTTTAAGGGACAGGTCGCTTTCCAGAACTTGAGAGGGAAGGAAGGGGAAGCCTGTGGGAGCCCCTTTGTGATTGCTGCATAGATTTCTTTAACACTGAAGGACGAAGATGATGCCTTCAGAGACCAGATAAGTTCATCCCTGAAGCCCGAAGACGAGATACCTTTTGCTGTAAAAGAGTTAACAGCGGCTTGCCAGCTGGGACAGAGATGGGGGGGCAAAGAGAGTTCGTCCACATCCTTCCAGACAGGGCCCTGAGGAGACCATGATTTAATAAGTTTGTTCCAAGTACAGAAGCCTCGAGCAAGAAGGAAGGCTAGCAAGTTAGGAGGGATCGACGATTCCAGGTTGAGAACTGTTTTGTCAATGCCTATGAAAATGTTGGACCCTGTGAAAAGCCTCCACCTAAAGTTATCCATGAAGAAAGGGAAGGTCTTTTTGAAACTTCGCCAGATTGCCGAGCCCGACGAGATGCCGAGCGTGTTCCTTCTGTACCAGTATACCAAGGGACGGCCTTTGAGATATTTTTGTTTGAAGAAAGAGCTCCACGGGCTGCTCCCATATAAACCCCTCAATATCGATTTACACAACAGCGCTTTTCAACCATGCGATTCCAACATAACTTTGCAGCACACACACAGTCATGTGACACATTGTAATAAATATGGTATACTTGAAACCATATTTTCTCAAGAGGTACTTATTCAATAGTAAAATCCTGATGTTCGGAAAATACCGTGACAATATCTATATGAAGGTAAAAGACCTCCCCTTCATGGTCGGAAGCTTGGATCCCATTGTGATTCACCCTGTTCCAAGGGCTTTTACAAATCTACTTAGAATTTGTTAGCAATGACTCCGTGAAAAAACAAAATATCAGTTCATGATACACATATTTCCTTGAATTAACACTTATAATACATTTTTCATGGTCCACATGTAATACATGCATGGTGCTCCATGTTCAGTGTTAAAAAATAATTAATCGACAATTTTATATTATTTAATTTAATTAAATATTAAATAAATTTATGGTCCATCTCGTGACCACTTGTCCAACCTACCATAACATCTATCATGCATGTTCAACAAGGTGCATGGTTTCAAATTATTTTAAGATCGTCCACCAGTAGATCTAGTCCCAATCCACTGAGTATAGGCCATTGAAGTTGAATTAGTAGCATCAAACCCACCATCACCTCATACTGTAGCAGTCTATGGTTAGGAACCATTGAGTTTGCACTTCCTTCTTTTAAGAATAGGGAATACCAATTTCTTCTTTTCGTGCCATATCTAGTTTCTTGTTCCAAGAAGCTCCACAAGCAAGACTGGATGAATGTTGAATGAATGTGCTCTCGATTTCTAGCTTCCAAATTTTGAGAACAGTTTGATAGAGCAGAGAGCTAGTCGATGGAGGAGAACAAGCATCTTTTTGCTTATTTATCTTAGTGAAAGAAGTCAGAGCTACTTTTTCTTTGGTCTCTCTTTTGTAGGCTACAATTTTTGTTACCTGGGTAGTCAGCTTGTTCTTTTATAGGAATCTAAGCTAGAGCCAGTAACAGAGGTAGTAACAAAGGTAGATCCAGTTGATCCAGTCAGTTAAGTAGTCGATCTAGCAACTCCACCAGTAGAACCACTAGCAGGATCATTAGCAGCACCTGTAGCGGGATTTTAAGAAGCACCAAGGTAAGAAGGGTAAAACATCTATAGTAGTAGCATATCCAAGGGCATATCTAAAGCTAGAAGCACCACACCTTGGAATGCACGAATTGGCATAGTGATAATGGAAAGATGTTGGCTCGACTTTGAAACTGACTATTCAAGTTGGCCGAAAGGGATGCTGGAACTTAAGAGAAAAAACAGTACCAGGGGTTTGGGTAGCTAGCCAGAGTGGGGAATAGAGTGCGGAATTCTAATGGTGAAACCACTAACTAGCATGTATGATCTCTTATATTTTACAGTCGTCTCTCATGTCTTGTCTACCTTACCTAGGAAAAGGAATTCATATTTTAGTTTAAGAAGTTCACCTTGGAAGGACAAGGGCTTTAAAAAATTGGTTGCATGATTCAGAGCAATGAATTATGTGATTGCCAATGAGTCACCCAATTTGACTTTCTTTATTTACACGTGAAGTTCATAAATAATAATGATACAAAATTACGAGGATATGAAAGAAAAGGATACGAAATTACCACAATCCTGACTCAATCATTCAATTTTTACACTAAACAGAAGGATATAAAATTACCAAGATAGGAAAAAGGATACAAAATTACTAGGATACGATTGCGACTGCAAAAGTTGTTGTGTTTTCTAATAGAAGGTATTGCACTTCCTTCCTTAACATTTGGCCAATCTAGGTAGTTTTACTGGTTATGTTGCTCCTATATTTAGAATTGGAACTACATATCCTGCAACTGCTGCAACATATCACTCTTGTATTTGGAATTGGAACTACATATCCTACAACTCCTGCAACAGATCGAGTCTCTATGATAATCTTAGGATCATCTGTCTGTTGCATCAACTGGAGCAGTTTTCTTGTTTTCTAGGAATTTTCAGATATGTTGTCAAAGTTGTCAAATGATAAGCATTGATAAAGCCCATAAGTTTTGAAGTGACAAGCCATGATAAAGCCCATATGTCATAAAGATGGAAGTTTGTCAAGGCCAGATGTCATAAAGATGGAAAGAATGAAAAATTGATGGAGTTAAACATTTATGGCTAAACATTTATTGTGAGTGAAGTAATGATAGCATTACTTCCCTAGGGAAAAACTAGTTGATAATGTATTGTGTCTACCAGATTTTACACTGGGCTAATATAAGCTAATATGGGTCGGTGCCTCGGGAAGAGGCCAAATAAGACCTAAAACCACAAACATGCATTAAACTTTGGTTAAAATCATCATGATAATTTTTAAAAATTATATAATTTTTAAAACTTTGGTTTAAAATTTCAGAAATAGTTTTGATATCTATGTAGATTAATAGATCATTAAAAATCGATTGTTGTAGTCCCTAACCCAAAGGGCAGGGACTAATAAGGATATATAAGTGTGTATCAATAATAATAATTGACATATATTAAATAAAGAGATATAAGTTTGTGTCAATAATATTAATAATTTAATTTTAAGTCCTTAATCAAGTTCGGTACCAAATCAAATTAGTTATGAGTTGGCTCAGTGGGATAAAGTCCAAGGAACATGTGTCCTTTGGGATAATTCCATTTCGATGGAGTCTAGCTTTCTTAACTCTTGTTGAGCCATAGGTTAGTAGCCTATTTAGCTTGTAGGTTGTTGGATATACTAATGTTGCTAGGAAACCGACTAGAAGAGTAGGTGCCTCTTGGGATAGAGTCCACTCTGGTGGGATCAGGATGTCTTCGCTCTTGCTAATGTAGAAATTTTGAATAATATGACACATATTCACAGAGATTATCTTGATTATACACTTATAAGCGGAACATGCATAATACATAACCTCCTCTACGTTGATCATCAATTTACAGAAGCAGAAACATTCACAGGCGCACATAGAAGCATCAATCAAACTCATTAACAGAGTATGTATCCCGGAGAAAGCATCTCGCTAAAAACCCCAACTATCTGTATATTATATTGATTGAATCATGTAACATTACAAAGTACAATGCTTATCACAAGAAATCCAGTACCAGCTCCACCTGTTACATACAAAACAGCTCAGATCTGATCTCCAAATCTATTCCACTGCTTGCCCGCCTCCACAGCTCAATACCTGCTCAAGAACTGATGAGAATGGTTTACCAAACTCGTATTTCACCTACAAAGAATCACTCACACTGTGTTGGACGTGAGCACAAGCTACAATTCTTGGTATTGGCCAATTCATTGGCATACTCAATCCCTCTGATTGTGCAAATCATCATGCACAGCTATAGTCACAACTGATAGCAATCTGATCCTCTAACACCTGTCCCTGCTGAATTGAACATGCACTGACATGCAACTAAGTTAACTGATGTATTCTATAGTTGCATTATGATTTAATAACTTGTGAATTAATTAATAACTAATTCACCCAACTCATCTCTAGTCTATTGATCAGTTAGACTAAATACAACTAGTCTAACAAAGCTAAACTGAACACAACTCGATCAACTGCACCTCCAGTCTACTAAACTCAACTCACTTGAGTTCTAACTGAATTCCTACATGCAAATATTAGTCATCCCATTGGTAACCACGTATTTCCTTCTGGGATCTGCATGTACCACATCCGTAGCTCATCCTGAAGTGCTCCAAGAGAATAAGATCAAGTTTATAGTCCAAATATTATTATGAGACAATAATATTTGACTTTTCTATTTTTGACAGCCAGTCTAAAAATAGACTTTGATCACTCATACTATGATCACTCATACTGTGGTCACCCATACTGTGGTCACCCATACTGTGATCACCCATACTGTGATCATCCCTGCTGGGATCCAAAAATAGAACTTGCGCCATAATTTTCTTTCGGGCCCACTTAGTGAAGGCGACTCTTTTCCACTAAGCTCCATCATCTTGTTGCAATCTCAACAAGCATTTCTTGTTGCACACTTTTCAACACTCCCTCTCAACAAGAAAGGCTTCCTCTCAAACCCGATCCTGTAACTCTGGAATGTTCTCCATGCAACACATCTGGCCGGTCCACTTGCTCTGTCATCAAAGTCTTTGAATGCTATTGCCTCTGTCGACTGAAAACTCTGCATCTATGTGCTCTTCAGTATCTGACTGCACTAGCCTCTGTCACTTTGATCTCTGACTGCATGCGTGCTGTTGTTGGTTCTATCTCCTAGCATTGCATCCACACTGCACCTCCTAACTGACCTCCCTGTTGGGCTAGAAACACCCTCTGATGCTGAAGCTCTACCTGCTGCTGACAAGTGCTCCCTCTCTGATATCTGCGCTACTGCAACATCTCCATGCATCTCGCACCATTGCACACCTCTCTGTGCCACCTAGCACTGTGCAAAACACTTGTGCCTCTCGCATTTCTGCAGCCTGCTAGCTATGCGCTGTCCTGGGATTCCCTGCACTGTCGCTCTCTCTATCGCTCCATCCGCATCTGTCTCTACCCAATCAGTTAGTTCCTGCTACTCCACATCAGGGCTCCCGTAGCAAGGTCTCATCCAAGAGGTTGGGTACCTCAAGGATCCTGCCCCTCCTCCTTGGGACGATCAATCCACATCACCCCACCTCCTACCTGGAGGTATGGCTGCATGCGATCCCTCAGACCACCTGGCTCGAAGTTTCCCCCTACTGGAGGTCTCTCGATGAGTAGATGTCTCTACTCGATCTCCTCTTAGCTTCCCTTGTTGTGGCTGCTCCACAACCTCCTGAAGTTGCTGCACCAATCGTGGCTCCTCCACAATCGTCTGAGACTTCTTCTAGCTCTACATGTTGAGAGGTAATATACCCTCCCTCTCAACCACCAAGCCTCCTTCAGTTGCCTCGCTGCTCAAGGCTTTGCATGCATCTTGAACCTCAAGAGCATACAGGTTCTTGACCCGTGAACCAATCTGATTCACCTGTCTAGTGATGATGTGTCTAAGGAAAACCTTTCCCTTACTGAAGACTACATCATAGCCTCTGTCTTCCAGCATCGCGATCGACACCAAGTTTCTCTTCAGTCCTGGTACATACTTGACATCGGTCAAGGTAAGGCGAGCTCCATTCTCCCTCTGAAAAATAATCGTGCCTACACCTGAGGCACTATACTTCTCATCATTACCCATCCCTATGAGTATCTGGAGATCTTTCTCCTCCAAAGTACTGAACAAACTTTTGTCACCGATCATGTGGAAAGAAGCTCCACTGTCAAGAAACCAACCACTTCCCATCATGGATGAGACCATGCATGCGAAGAGTGTGAAATCCAACTCAAACTGTGAAGCAAGTGCCTCACCTTCAGATCCTTCCCCAGATCCCTTCTTGGACTTCTTCTTTGGGCAATTAGTAGCATAATGACCCAACTCATGACAACGAAAGCATCTCACCTTCGCCTTGTCAACCTTCTTCCCATCATTAGAAGAACTGGATTCGGAAAGAGAAACCTTCCCCTTCCCCTTCTTCGCCTTACTCGCTAAGGCACAGTTCTCCTCATCCTGCATGGATGAAGAACCGTCTCTAGTGCTCCGCCTGATCTCCTCCTGCACAAGATCCGACCAAAGTCTCTCCCATCCTGGCAATTTCTCCCGACCATTGACAGAGTCCTTATAGGAATGCCAACTCTTCGGAAGACCAAGGAGAGCCAAGTTCACCAAGTCCTCATCATCGACAGTAACCCCCACACTTCCCAGCTCATCTCGACACTTAGTGAACTTCGTGAGATACTTGGGCATACTGTCACCATTCTCGCATTTGATGTTTCTGAGTTTATCTTTGAGCGCCAACTTCCTCTGATCGCTCTTGCTTTGGAATAGATCTGTTAAAGCCTTCCACATCAGATATGGAGAAGTCTTTCCATGCAGGCTGGACACAATGTGATCCTTCACGCCCTCCAACAGAATCCTTCGACATTTTGCGGTCTTATTTTGCCATGCATCAGCTTGAGTAGCATCAGTAGGTTTTGGGACATCCGTCTCTATGAACTCCTTCAGCCCGTTATCATCCAATACTGCCTCCATCCTGTCCTTCCATGCAATATAGTTTGAGCTGCCCTCAAGGGCATACTCCAATCGCAATCTTGTGAAAGACATCTGAGTTTTGACACCAAGAAAACACTGCTGCAAATTCGAATTCCACCAGCAACCAACTCAACTGCCTCGGATCTAAGATTCGTGAGAACACAATATTTCTTGTACAGAGATCGACTGTATGGGCATTCACCGGATATCTCACCTTCCAAAAGAAGGATGAATCCAGAGGCTACCTGGCCCGATTACAGACTCTGCCTGAAGAAATAGAATGTAAACACTTCCTGAATAGTAGATCAGATGATCAATCCTCGCTTGATATCCTGTAAAAATCTCTTCTACAAATCAAGCAGCTCTGATACCATGTAGAAATTTTGAATAATATGACACATATTCACAGAGATTATCCTGATTATACACTTATAAGCGGAACATGCATAATACATAACCTCCTCTATGTTGATCATCAATTTACAGAAGCAGAAACATTCACAGGCGCACATAGAAGCATCAATCAAACTCATTAACACAGTATGTATCCCGGGGAAAGCATCTCGCTAAAAACCCCAACTATCTGTATATTATATTGATTGAATCATGTAACATTACAAAGTACAATGCTTATCACAAGCAATCCAGTACCAGCTCCACCTGTTACACACAAAATACCTCAGATCTGATCTCCAAATCTATTCCACTGCTTGCCCGCCTCCACAGCTCAATACCTGCTCAAGAAATGATGAGAATGGTTTACCAAACTCGTATTTCACCTACAAATAATCACTCACACTGTGTTGGACGTGAGCACAAGCTACAATTCTTGGTATTGGTCAATTCATTGGCATACTCAATCCCTCTGATTGTGCAAATCATCATGCACAGCTATAGTCACAACTGATAGCAATCTGATCCTCTAACACCTGTCCCTGCTAAACTGAACATGCACTGACATGCAACTAAGTTAACTGATGTATTCTATAGTTGCATTATGAGTTAATAAATTTTGAATTAATTAATAACTAATTCACCCAACTCATCTCTAGTCTATTGATCAGTTAGACTAAATACAACTAGTTTAACAAAGCTAAACTGAACACAACTCCATCAACTGCACCTCCAGTCCACTAAACTCAACTCACTTGAGTTCTAACTGAAGTCCTGCATGCAAATATTAGTCATCCCATAGGTAACCATGTATTTCCTTCTAGGATCTGCATGTACCACATTCGTAGCTCATCTTGATGTGCTCCAAGAGAATAAGATCAAGTTTATAGTCCAAATATTATTATGAGACAATAATATTTGACTTTTCTATTTTTGACATC
Source organism: Pinus tabuliformis (assembly GCA_031772625.1). Lineage (NCBI taxonomy): Eukaryota > Viridiplantae > Streptophyta > Pinopsida > Pinales > Pinaceae > Pinus > Pinus tabuliformis. Next base: position 1,619,476,037 of record CM062818.1, read on the forward strand.
CAGTCTAAAAATAGACTTTGATCACTCATACTGTGATCACTCATACTGTGGTCACCCATACTGTGATCACCCATACTGTGATCACTCATACTGTGATCATCCCTGCTGGGATCCAAAAATAGAACTTGCGCCATAATTTTCTTGTGGGCCCACTTAGTGAAGGCGACTCTTTTCCACTAAGCTCCATCATCTTGTTGCAATCTCAACAAGAATTTCTTGTTGCACACTTTTCAACAGCTAAGTCATAAGGTATTGGTATATCTAGCTTGTAGACACTTGGATATACTATTCTTTTGGCTTGTTAGGGCCTGACCCAGGTTCAGAGTTAATTAGCCAAACAAATCCCTGTACTACTGGGCCTTTTGGCAACAGTCCGTGGAGCGCGGATTGAGGTCTCACCCGAGCAAGGAAAATTTTAAGGATGGAAAATTTTCTTGAAGTTTAAAACATTGGCGAATCTCACTAATCCCTAATATGCAAATTATAAATGTTTATTGATATATTTGTAAAATTAATCAAATTTATAATTATTTTATATATAGTATCTATATAATGTTGGCGATTTTTAAGGTAAAATAATTTTATATTCTAAAATTTGGGCGAATCATCTTTTATAAAATTGGAAATTGGCGAATCTTTTTTGTGGAAAAATCCTGGAAAATTAGCCCACTGGGCGAACATTAGCCCCTAAAATTTTCCATGCACCCGAGTAGTATGGGAGGGTGCTAGAACCAGGTTTCCGCACCCTTGAGATGTTTGAGAGGTTTGACTGGTCCCCACTGTCTGTTCCTGCGCGCAGGTTACTTCACGCACTTCCCTGTTCCTCACGCCCTGATACACTGCCTTCGCACAGTCCTAACCAGAGGTTGTGGAGCTTCCACACTGCTAGAGTCATGCTTTGCGCTATTACCTGAGATCTTACTTATCTTCCTATACTAGTTAATTACCTTTGTGTACTTGGATGACTTACATTATAATTAGTTATACAAAACATTCATATAAGTTCGCGCAACAAATAAATAGAATACTTGCAAATTATACCCATATATTTAAATAGGAAAATATGCACAAAAATATGGCAAACTTCTCTTTATTGATTCTTCCAATAATTACAGACTCGACCTGCCCTACGCACTCAACTGCAGGGATTCGCGCACTCAGCTGCGGACTACTTGTCTCTGTGCACTCAGTTGCAGAGCCTTCCCCTACTCTATGACCCAAAGAAACACTTTACACTTTTACTCAATCACTTAGACTTCTCATCCTCCTATGCCTCTCTCTACACTTATCGCCTCACTCTATTTATACAATCCCATGGTCCGCGGACCATGGGTAGGTCTATTAAGCCGACATTACATTACAAAACGAGGGCGGACAACCCTGTGAATCTATCATAATTTCGCACTTCACACCCACAATTTGCGAAGCTTTTATAAGAAGATTTGGTCAAAACTTGGGCTTTAAGCCCCAAAACATGCCTTGGGGGGATTCCATGCTCAATAGGCCCCCAACACAAACATCGTGACTTGCCCTCGAGTCACTTTGTTGGCGTGAAGATCTTTGCGTGGGGTCCTTCTAATTTTGCGTGAACTGTTGCAAGGTCGGCAGCGCACTGAGCTGCTGCCTGCTGGATCTGCTGCATGCGTTGTTCCGAGACCGCAGTGTCGGAAGTGCTTCTCTGCATCTATGCCTGTATCCCCTACATGTGTGCGAGCTTGCCTTCAATTTTTGCTGTGATGGTGAAGGCCTCGTTGATCCAAGGCTGAACGCGCGCCTTCAGGACTACTTCCTTGTGTCGTGTCGTATCCACCTGTTCTTTCAACGCTTTGGCCTGTTGCATCCGCATGAGCCTCTGAGTGAGGGCCACCGTCTACATAGTTCCTTTGACGTTGTCATATTGCTGTTGGAGTTCTCGCACCTTTATCTATAAGCGCTGGATATTGAGGTCCTCCTGCAGATTTGTGAGGACCTCATATGACTCTTCCAACATGCTGGTGCAGTCTCGCACTGCACTGCCAATCTTGTCTAGTCTTGCTGTAATAGCGTTAGCGCGCTGTTCTCTGACTTTTGGAGGGGTGGACGACTACGCTTTTACCCGCAGCTCAGTGATTTGAAGGTTCAACTCCAGCTGAACCTTTGTCATTTCCTCTCGTGCCTCGCGCACTCCTGCTGCTAGCCTGTGGATGCGCGCCTCTACTGGTGCATTTGCTGGGATGGCCAGCTCCTGGACGCTTTGGCAAGCTTCATCTAATACTTGTACCAGCTTCCAATTCTGCGACACCACTTCGTCGCACTGCAAGGTCAACTGTTCCATGTTGATTTTCTGCTCACTAAGGACTTGCAGTGCGCAGCTCTCCCTAGCCCATAGTTCTGCAGCTATCCCATCCTGCAGAACATATAACGTCTCCCGTGGGAGTGCTGCCATGTTGATGCCGAGACCCTTCAACGTTCTAACCGTAGGCCTATCGGCCTCATTTATTGTCACTAGTGCCCCTTCTGGCAGCACTACGTATTCGTCACCCGAATACACAACATCTGTTCTGCTGTCGTTATTCTGACTGCGAGACTGGTTGAAAGGGTACCAGCTGGAGGAGGGCGCACCTTTAACTCCTGCAGCTGCACTCTGAGGGCCCCCAACACAATCTCTATCTCTGCGATGTTTGGAGCGCACCACTCTGGTGGCCATGCCTCCTGTACGTTAAAGATGACATCGTCCATGGCTACAAAGGGTAGCTTTCTCCATTGTTTGGCCGGGTCCTTGCGCGCTCTGATGTATATGCTATGGATGTCCGCTTTAAATTCTGGAAAACTCTGCAGGCTATTGTAGATAATGGGCGATAACTACGGCTTGCGGTTGATCCCCATTCTGAGGTTCATCTCCATGAACACCCAAAATATCTTACTGTCGCGGATCCTATTTGCATCCTTTGTGGCCCAGAGCGAAGCGTACTTCGCGGCCTCCGACAGATCCCTGTCAATTGTGGGGAATTGACTATCTTTCGACAATTCCCCTACCACAAGTACTATGGATAGCAGAAGCCACGCATAGTGGAACGTTTTGCCCTGTTCCTGAGCTTCGCGACAATTCTCCAAGAATTCCTTGCAGAGGAACTCAGACTAGTTAAACTAGACCCCCTCCGTGCACTGTTCAGCAAGTGCTACCACCGGAGCGGGTACCTCATCCACGCAGCACTTTCTCATAACCTTACCAGACAGTATTTGGGTCGCCACTCTCATTGCTTTATCATTGATGCTGGATATGGCATAGCCACTTTTCTTCTTCTCCAGCTTGTATTCCTTCTTCATGGCCTCCGCGATGGCCAAGTCACTGTTTTTCCCTTCCAAGATGTCTACAGGGTCCTCTCCTTTGCATGGAAGCCGAGAAATGCAGTGAATCAATTCTGTCGTGATGGGGATGGGCTCCTCCAGCCACAAACATCCATCATGCACCAGGCAGAGCAACTACCTGATGACAAAAATTGTTATTGGGGCACGGTGGAAATGCGGCACCCAACGCAGGTTAAGTAGCCCGGCATTTTCCACTCCGTGCAACCACTTTCGAGGCTCTAATTCTATAACCCCCACGTGATGTTCTGCTTGGGCTTCATGAAGTGCGAGGTCTCAAGGTGAGGGAACTTCTCGTGGTCAGTGAGGTCCCAATCTTCAAATTTTAAGCTCGGCACCCGTCCCAGGTGCGTGCCCTAAAAAATAATGTTGTCTGGGAGGAGCGGGGTCTGGAGCGAGCTCTTGGTCTCGTCAAGGTCCTTGGGCACTTTATCCTTCCCTTTCCGTGGGGGGACATAGGTGGGCAGCTTTGTCGGGGGTGCGCAGGCTCAGTTTCCTCCTCCATGTCTTCATCCTCATCCTCTTCGATAATAAGGTCCTCCAAGTCTTCTTCTTCTTCATCGGTTTCTATGGTGACGACTTTCCCCTTCTCCTCCATTGACAACTTGGTGCGCAGTGGGTTCCGCAGGGACACATGTATGGGAACCATCACTTGTTTGTCCTTCTTTGGTCTTAGCATGCGCGGTGATTTCGGAATTTCTGCCACAATCCCAACACCTTCCGAATCATCCCCCACAGTCAAGGCCTGCGCGGCCTCTTTGGTGATCATTTCTATTATTTCCATAACTTCCTCAACTGCTGCCATTGTGTCCGTCCAGAAATCTATCACTTGCGAACTCAGGGGCTCAATCAACGCTCGACACAAAACAAACAGGGCTCTGCTCAATAGCTCAATTCGCAAATGACCAAGTGTTGTTTGCTGGGTAACCCCTTGTAATTTATAGCGCTTTTTGAATTTGAATTCGACCGTTCCCCCAAATTTGGTTCATTAATGCTCCCTTGGCAGTAGATTTTCCCAAATCTTGCCCATAAATCGCGTCTTAAATGCCTGTCGCCCGCTCCATTTGGTCTCAAGTCGAGCATCCCATCGTGAATAGTGACTTCAACGGTCACTTTCTGGCCAACCCGCATGGCAGCACAGCCCCCCCGTGCGTGGTTGCAGACCTTGTGACTCTTTGCTTCTACGCGCAGCTCCAACATCGCGCAGCTCCCGGGCATAATAGTTTATAGTCCTGCGCTTCCTTTCAACTACCTAGAGCGCTAAGACTGTACTTCCCTCGACTAATCAGGTGGGCGCACCACCTGTGTAAAGCTTCACCATGTCATCCATCACGTTTCCTGGAAAAAACCACCTTTTATTGTTACGGGCGGCATCGTGCACTTTATCATCTGCAATGCGCTACCCTGGTTGATTCGCTTAGTAATGTGTAGTCCAAGCCAAGGCATCAAACTGATCAATTCATGACAATAGGCCTCAAATTTTTCATTGTGATCATGCGCATCCTGCCTTATCACCTTGGTCTTTTTACCGAGAAAATCTTCCTTTATCTCGTCCTCCAGCTTCTTGACTTCCACATCTACCAGAGCGCTTTTCTTCCTTAATCGTACCCTTTCTTCTTCAAGTTCTTGGAGCCTAGAATTTCCCTGTTGGATTTCTTCTTCCAAGGTTCCGCAAACTGTCGTATCTACCAGTGCTATCATGTGTGGTCTAAGCTTTTCATGTACTATAGGGCTTACAACGTTTGCTTTATACTCCAGCCTTGGCAGTGCCTGCGCGGTCAAGTTCTTGCATGCAGTCCTATAAGCCCATAGAATCGCTAGTACGCGCAGGTCCCAGTCAGTCCGCTTCGCATTATGGACCTTGTTCAATGCTTCACGTACTTTGTTAAAGGCTTTTGCGTGGATATCCTTATGTGCACTTGGTCTTTCCATACTTCGTGGTCCCAACTGGAGGGGTCGTTCACGCCATTGCCTTACCCACACCTGCTTACTGATCGTGTCTCCTACTGCGAGGACTGTGTGCATTTGTGCAGGTTTCACACCATATGCCTATATCCACCTGGATAAGTGGGTGCGCGAGCCGTTTCGTCTGACAATCTTGTCTGTTAATCGCATTGAAGGCTTCCCAAACCATGTGCACATCATTCTTCTGCAGTCGTGCCAATCCTCAAAACTTCTTTGGTGCATACCCCACCATCTTGCAGGCGTAGCTCACAGTTAGAGCATCGAAGCACTGTTGTTCCGGCACTTCTCTTTCAAGTTTGTTCAAAAAGTCATCCACCTTGCTTAACCTGTCATACGTAGGCAGATCTCTTACCTCTGTTGGTACGCAGCACAGCGACCTCGTCATCATGTTACAGTTGAGCGTGGTTACCTCGTGTAACTGGTTCTGCCATCATTCTATCTCCTCGTCAGAATCTAATGTGCAGGAGCTTTCACGCTCCCATGAGATTCGACCATCCGCGGTTGGATTTACCCAGTCTTGCTCCCACATGGTTATCTTGTAGATGCAGTCCAAATCGTCATCGTTGCCATAGTCGTGCACTGGCTCCATGTAGTGCGATCCTTTTGTAGGGTCTAAAGGTACCACTACGCACAAAGACTTTTTCTCAAAGATCATCTTGCGCTTCTTTAGATTTATCACTCCATTCATGTCAGTGGTCCAATCTATTCCCAATAGTGCAGGGTAGGGATTGTTGTCATCAACAATCTCTATCACTTCAAAAATCTGCTAGCATGCTTGCTCCTTCGATATCTACTATGATTCCTTGCAATCTCCCCACAAGTAGGACCTTTTCCTGGTTCGCCATTCACAGTTGGATAGGAGACCATTACAACGCAGGCCTGCCTATGTGCTCCCATGTCTGCTTTGGCAGGACATTCGCGTCTAATCCTAGATCCAGAATCACTTGGTCCATCTCATATTCCCCAATTTGCGCGTTCAATCTCATCTCCCTTCCTATTCGCGTCATGTGCTTCCCGAGTTTTCGGACTATGCGCGGTTCTCCTGGCGCAGTCCCAGCGCATCCAGTTATGAGTTCTTGCAACCCCTTTACAGCCTTAATGTCGTGTAGCAACTTCATGCATGTCTCCAAGAATGTAGTGAGAATCGATGGGTCCATTTCCGAATCCAATCTGTCTTTAATTCCTGAAGTGGAGGCACCAACGAAGCTTCTCTTAGCTTCCATGAATGTCTCCTTAGTGCGCTCCAAATCAAATTCTGGTTCTTTCGTTGGAGCCTTACGAACCCAGGTACTTTCTTTAGGTTACTTGCCTTTGTCGTCCCCTGTCGTAATTCCACTCTGGAGCATGATATTTATATTAGGGTCTTCCTCGCGTGTCTTAGACCTCATCATTTGCAGGTTCTGAGTCGGGGGAGGTTGGAGTGCTCCTTTATCACACAGCCTTGCTATCAATGTGGGACAATCCTCTGTCTCATGATCAAACGACATACAATACAAGCATGATGGTCACATTGGATTCGTACAATCGCGAGCATAATGCCCTGGCCCTCCGCAATTGTAACATATCAGTTGTCTGCGACCTCTTCCTGGTCCCCCTCCACCTCGGCCTCGTCCGCGCCCCTGAAATCTGGTGTGCACCATTCCTGCGTTTTGATTGAGGGGTCGTGTTTCAGCCTAAAATCTATAGGTAGGATTTCGATCCATCATCAGCTCATAACTTCGATAGGTGCGCTCATCATGTCCCACTGACCTACAGAAATTACAGAACAACTGTTGTGAATTCTACATATACTTCTGTAATAGATGGCAGTTATTTGTAGCATGCTTTCCTCCTATCTGACAAATCGCGCACCATAGTGCAGGCGCCGCGCTTGGTCCTGCTTGTGCCTCCGATCTTAGTGGCATTGGCCCTCCTCCCGCAAGGTAATTCACGAACACCGGGCAGTGGTCCTTATCATGCCCCTGGCCCTTGCATTTTACGCACCATACCTCATCGCGCATCTCTGGGTGGGTTGTCCTATCTTGTTTCAAACTCTGCATCTCAAGGCACAATTTTTCAACTACGCATGAATCTACTGAACTCCCAAGTTGGGATCTTGTATCAGGGTCTCGTGCAATCTCATCACGACCTCTAAGGCCTCGGCCTAAGTGCTTAGCCTCTGTTGCGACAACGTGTTCTGTAGATGCGGCATTAACGATGCTACAAACCATTCGCGATGTTGCCCATCTATTAACGTCATGTTCGCTTCGCGAATTGTGCACTTCAATCTTTGATCCAACTCCCATGGGGTCTCACCTGGTAGCATTGTGATTTCCTTGAACCCAATGATCGACTATGCCTCTGACTTTGGCCTGCTAAATTCTTTGTTTAGCACAGCTTGGATATCCGCGATCCCCGCATTCAGATTGTCATTGGAATGCTTAATGTACCAGGTCAGCATGCGATCTGCAAAGCGCTGACCAATGTTGCCTTATTTATATTGTCATCTGTGACTCCCTATGCTTCCCATACAACAATCACCAACCAGAACTAGTCTGAATCTTCATTCCCTACTCCCTTGAACACTGGTAGCTTTATCGCGCTTGCCATACTGCTTCACAGTGGTGGCGGAGGTGGTATGGGCAAAGACGAGGGTGAAGATGGTGAAACTGGCGGTGGTGTGGGTGGGGGTGGTATGCGCGAAATTCTCTGCCTTATCAAATTGATCGCACTTCTTGGCGAGATCTTCACAAGCTCTTCCTCGCCAACTCACGGAGGTGAAATCAAGGGGCTAGTTTCTAGTTCTGAGCTACCTTCGTTTCTGTAGATTCTCCCACTTCGCATAGCCCCAAACATCAATTTATTCACATAACCCATTTTTCACATAGTAGCATTTTAATCCAAGTGTTCAAAGATTTAACGTACTTACCTCGTGGTCCCTTGAGGAAGCATCGTTCTGCCTCACTATAACTGACTGAAGTATCTACCGCGAATTCGGTGATGAATCCTCCTATCCAACCAATCTGCAATTCCTTTCTTTGTCGAATTCCAGTGATACGACATCAGACATCTCTATGCAAATCCCGGTCCTGGAAACATAACCATTTGTTGGCTTGTTGGGGCCTGACCCAGGTTTGGAGTTAATTAGCCAAACAAATCCCTGTACTACTGGCCCTTTCGACAACAGTCCGCGGAGTGTGGACTGAGGTCTCACATGAAGTAGTATGGGAGGGTGCTAGAACCAGGTTTCCTCACCCTTGAGATGTTTGACAGGTCCGACTAGTCCCCACTGTCTGTCCCTACACGCAGGTTACTTTGCGTACTTCCTTGTTCCTCACGCCCTGATACACTGCCTTCGTGCAGCCCTAACTAGGGGTTGTGGAGCTTCCGCGCTGCTAGAGCCGTGCTCTGCGCTATTACCCGAGATCTTACTTATCTTCCTATACCAGTTAATTACCTTCACGTACTTGGATGTCTTACGTTATAATTAGTTATACAAAACATTCATATAAGTTTGCGCAACAAATAAACAGTATACTTGCAAATTATACCCAATCATATATTAAAACAGGAAAAGATGCACAAAAATATGGTAAACTTCTCTTTATTGATTCTTCCAACGGTTACAGACTCGACCTGCCCTATGCACTCAGCTGCAGGGGTCCGCGCACTCAGCTGCGGACTACTTGGCCTCTGCGCACTCAGCTGCAGAGCCTTCCCCTACTCTATGACCCAAAGACACACTTTACACTTTTACTCAATCACTTAGACTTCTCATCGTCTTGTGCCTCTCTCTACACTTAAAGCCTCACTCTATTTATACAATCCCATGGTCCGCAGACCATGGGTAGGTCTATTAAGCCGACATTACATTACAAAACGAGGGCGGACAACCCTATGACTCTATCATAATTTCGCGCTTCGTGCCCACAATTCGCGGAGCTTTTACAAGAAGATTTGGTCAAAAATTGGGCTTTAAGCCCCAAAACATGCCTTGGGGAGATTCCATGCCCAACACTATTGGCATTATAGTGGTAGATGGAAGGTTTGATCCTAGGCCTTGTCCAAATTATTCCAATGAGTTACTAATTCACCATGCTTTAAAAAAATAGAATTTACAAAGGTGTACATACTCAATTCTCCTATGAATTTAAACCTATAATCTCTCCAGAGAAAAAATATGTTTTAACCATTACACTCACTCAAATTATACCATGATCTATTATTTATATATAAATAAAAAGAAATATATTGAAAAAATACTCAATAATTAAATAGAGAGAAATCAATGCATATAAGTACTCACATTATTACCTGTGATGTCCCCAATTAATAATTTTGCTAAGGGAATTCTCAATTTTGCAATTTTTGGGAGTTAATGAATATTTGGCATATAAACTTAGGAAAAGTTGATGAAAAAGGAAAATTTATAAAGGCACCACCCCCAAACATTAGAAAAGCCAAGAAATTTGATGTGAAGTGGAGAGTGGGGGCCACTCCAAGGGAACACGCACCCCTTGGAGGAATTCAAATTGGGTGAGAGAGGGAATTCGATGGGTGGAGCCCACAAGAAGCATGCGGGATGACTAGTTATAAATTGGATGTGAGGCTCTCATTTTGGGGCTTTTTGACAGTTTGATAATAGAACCAAGTTCTCTTGATTATTGAGCCAAGACAACTCAATGTTGTTCAACACTAGGGGATTCCAAGTAGAGATCTCCACTCTACCTTCAATGGACTTAGAGTGCCACTTTAGGGGACACATCTTTACACTCTAGTGTTGTTCTGGGAGGAGTTAGAAAGTACAATCAGTCACCACGTGAGCAGATTGGGTGAATAACAGGAGTACGCACTTCTCGGGAGATTCATCTCTAGTTGCGCTGACTCTGGGACTTTGAGAGTTGGTTCCCTTGTCTATTTTTCGGAGATTTTAGGTGATTTGCAGGGTTGATTTTGGGGGCTATCTTCTGCGCCAAATTTTCCTATTTTGGGCCTACGTAGAGGAATTCTGGGCCTGCGCAGTTCATAGAGGAGGTTTCTTGTGGGTGAGGTTTGGTCGGGAACTCAAAGCTGGGCATTGCTAGGAGACATAAGGAGGAAGATTAGAGGATTTTTTCAGCATTTTGGAAGGTTTTTTGGTCGGTAATCTCTTGTAGTGCTAATTGCTTAACTAGAGGAGGGGCTTACTAAAGTTGGGGTAATTTTGGAAGGCTGGATCTAGGCCCAACCCTTTATGGGTATTTGGAGGAGAGGTCCCAATTATATTTGTAAAAAATTTGGGTAGTATTTAGGACAAAAACCCCCCTTCAGTTTAGGTGTGTGTTTTATTACTCAGTTGGTAATTTGCGCCATTTTGTGGGTTTTTTGATGGAATATTTTGGGACCAATTCATTTCTAGGTCCTGTGGGGAAATTTAGGGGAGGCTACAACAACAATTTTAGGCCAATATGGGCATTCCAACAGGGGATTCAAACCATTTTTAGATAGCAGCAAAGACACAATTTCTGGGCACCGCAAAGGAAGATTGGGGTTCGAAATTTATACTCCTTGGGTCATATTTCTCACCTAGGTTTGCTTCAGCTTGTTCATGCAAGCCTAGGTGCACTTATTCCTTGCTATTGTACTCTCATTTATTTCAGATTTTAATAAAATTGCTCAGTTGTTGTTCTAAAATTTGTGTTGCATGTTCTGGCACTTTGTGTGTTAAAAGTTCGGTCATTTCCTAGTTCATGCTTTTGTTATTCACTACATGTTTCCATTAGGAATATTACAGTGGTATCAGAGGATGATCTTGGCCAACAGTGGGAAGACAGAAAGATCATGGAAGATTTGGGCATGTATGCACTGTGAGAGGTGAACCATAGACAAACACATGGCTCAAGGGGGAGTGAGTAGCATTGAGGGAAAAAATACCCTCACCCACTTTGATGGTTTATCTAGGAGTTCTGTCAGAGAATGGGTAAAATAACTAGACACATATTTCCGGCTAAACCCCATGAGGGAGGCAAATGCTATTAGACATGCCACTTTTCACTTCAATGGATATGTTATGGAGTGGTGGTGCTTGAGGAGGAGGTTGAGCAGGAGGACACGTAGGATGATTAGGGGCACATTGATATACCCAATGTGGCACAAGAGTCACCCTTGTTGGATATCCCTTTGCTAGCTCTGGTTGACACCTTAGTGGAGGGAGTAGGGCATACATCTAGAGGGCCACCTGTTAGTGAGGTATCGCCCACTGATGAGATGCCATCCTTCAATGAGGCACCCATTGATAAGATGTATAGGGTCATGACAGAGTTTCTAGATGATAGCCATCCTCATCATATCCAACAACTTAGTTCGAGCCTTCTAGCATTGGGGAAAAAGGCCAAGATAGTTGGGGAAGCCATTATGCAGTAGAATGAGGAGCTGGAGGGCATGAAAGCAGTTTTTATCGACTCAAAGACCAAACTAACTTGTGTTTGGGAACAGTTGGATTCCCTAATGGTGCAACTAGAGTACACATTGGAGCGTCAAAGAAACCCTCTTCAGGCATACATAGATGAGGCTAGTAGCACTAGTAGGTTTCCTTTGCATGTTGAAGAGTGATAGGAAAAGTCACCTCGACAAATTTTATGTATTGAACAAGATGGTGAGATGAGGTGACATGAGTTACAGAGGGTGCATCATTCGCAAGATTGAGCACGTGTTCTATGTATGGGAGTTCATGCATTTGATCCTTCCCTTGGCGTTGGATGGCGAGAGATTCTGAGTTGGTACACAGCGGAGTGGGATAGCCTTGTAGAGACGATCATAGTCCAAAGTGAAGCTCAGTAGGAGATCTCATACATTGGAGATGTTGGGCCCCTAGGTTGGCATTGGGATCCAAGTGTGGCTTCCTATCATATATCTGAGACACAGGATGACTATAGAGTCGGTGGTATAGTGAACTCATTGGCTGAGTGCACTCATTCCTTAGGGGAGTTCTAGTCGGCACTAGTAACCAGGTTGTTCGTGAGCCGACCCCATGGGTTGTTTGGGAATGTTGGATGCACATGGAATCACAGGGAGAGTATCATACCCTGGCAGTGGCTAGCCAGAGGAGGTGGCAACAACAGGCCACCATATAGGGCATTGTATGGAGACAATGCTTTCTCATGGGAACATTGGACACAGGGGCCATGGAGGATAAGCACAATAGTATCATTCTCGCTAGCATGTGAGGAGATAAACAACTCAGGTCTACCAGGGTAGTTGAGGAGGGGTAGTCAACAACATGTTGGGTTCGCTAGCGGAGTCATGTATGTATTGACATGTGGGATGGACGATGATGCAGGGTGGTGCGACAGTTGGCGTAGGTGTTTAGTGGTGCACAAAGTTGTACCATGGAGTTCAGTGTTCTAGAGAGGGGCACAACAACGTGTGGTGGAGTGTCGGGTTGTGTGGGATTGCACTGTGGAGTAGGAGGAGCAATTCACACCACCTCGAGCTTCTGCATGGAGTGACAACTAGATCATCACAAGACGGATACTGACTGGCACAAGATATTATGGCAGCTGGTAGTGGCATCAAACAGTGCACAAAGGGGTGTAATTGGGTGCAGTCGTGTGCTAAGGGGCACAAAGATACACATTTGTATGTAGGTGAGTGCATGGATGCTTGGCTGCTAGTAGTGATGTGTGATGTTATCCATTGGGATTTTGGAGCATCACCTCCAGAGAGACTACCTGATAGAGGTGATCGCCATGATGATGGGTGTAACTCACCCCAGGTCGATGAGGATGTAGATGAGCATCATTTCATGATATCTATGGGGACTTGCACACCAGTCTCACTTGCACACTGTTTGCAGACATAACAAAGTTGGATGTTATCCCTTGATGTCATCATCGCGAGCAGCAAGATGTGGGATTCTCACTCGAGACAGTTAGTTGGAGCATAAAGTGTCCATAGAGATACCTCTCAGTGGTGGCATTTTTTCAGGGCACGAGCTGATAGGTACAGGTTCAGGGAGTGTGTGGTTTATTGCAGAGGTAGTGTATGCTCCTCCCCTAGGTTCACACTTAGGGGGGTGATCGTGAGCGAGCTGCAGGGGACACTTCCAATAGGACAGGCTGAGGTGTTATGTGAGCATGAGGTACAAGGGATGATAGTCCTCGCTAGCAGGAGGATGCCTATGCTCCAGGTAGTATCCAAGTACATCATTAGGAGCTAGGATAATTATTTTCGTTGTGTGTTCTGGCAGGAGCAGGGTTTTTTGTCATACACAGGACAAATTCTTGATGTTGGCTTCCCATCCATGGGATACATATAGTGGTTAGAGACAAGGCACAGAGGGGTCCCAACAACTAGCATCATGTCATGACAACAGGCAAAGGGGATTGGTAGTTGTGGACCTCTAGCATGGTTATGGTATCCAGGAATCCAATTGATGTGGGGGATGCTCCATTACTTAGTGAGTACGGTCGCGATAGCCGTTCCAGTTCATTATCAGGTTTACACATGGGGGATCATCGAGGTCTTCATCATATGGCGAGGCAAGGGGTTGTTCAGGATTAGGGCCAACCATGGAGTAATAGGCACAAGCATTGTTGAGTCCCCTTAGTAGGTTGGGCGTAGCCTCGATCATCACATATATTAATGACGAGAGTTTCATGAGATGAGGCTCTGGTATGACCATGTTAGACAAATAGTCATGATGAGAGTGTCTAGGGTCTACAAGACAGTTTCTTCCTGTGATGGGCATGGGACCTTAACATCATAGTACTTGACAATTCAACTACCCTCGGGGGTGAGGTGGGTTCGATAAGGGGAAATCATTCCGACCTTCCAATGGATTTTAGTGATTCTTTGATGGCGTGGGGGACTTCACCAACACGAAGGGATGATCAGCAGGGGCAGTACAGGGGAAGCTCGCGCGGGCAAGGACTTATTTCCACATGAGTCTAATTGTATCATCAAGGTCCCACCCTTGGAGTACATGAGATGGATGAATCAGTAGAGAAGTTGCACATGGAGACAAATATGACTTTATATGATCATGATGCTCTATTTATTGATGGTATGCATATGGATTCAGGTGCTTATACCAGGTTGGACAATGAGTGGAGTGACAAGTGCTTCACCTTGATCAGGATGGCTTGGGGTCCTAGTATCGATGGACTCCTTCATTACATGATAGTGTTAGGGACAAGGATGACTCAGTTGCACATTTGGGACCCCAATATCATTTGCAGTAGCCATTTGACTAAGCTGATAGAGAGGGAGCTTGTTTAGACATTGCTTGAGGATAAACAATTTTTGGTGGGGGGGACTATCATGTCCCCAATTAATAAATTTGCTAAGGGAAGTTTCAATTTTGCAATTTTTGGTAGTTAATGAGTATTTGGCATATAAACTTGGAAAAAGTGGTTGAAAAAGGAAAATTTATAAAGGTGCCACCCCAAACATTAGAAAAGACAAGAAATTCGATGGGAAGTGGAGAGTGGGGCCACACAAAGGGAATATGCACCCCTTGGAGGAATTCGAATTGGGTGAAAGAGGGAATTCGATGGGTGGAGCCTGCAAGGAACATGAGGTAGGGTTTGCTATAAATTGGCGGTGAGGCTCTCATTTTGGGGCTTTTGACAATTTGATAATAGAACCAAGTTCTTTTGAGTTGTTCAACCAAGACAACTCAGTGTTTTTCAGTATTAGGGGATTCCAAGTAGATACCTCCACTCTACCTTCAATGGACTTAGAGTGCCACTTTAGGGGAGATATCTTTACAGTCCAAAGATATTCTGGGAGGAGTTAGCCGGTACAACCAGTCACCACGTGGAGCAAACTGGGCGCAGAACAGGAGTACGCATTTCTCAGGAGAGCCATCGTGAGCTGGGCTAACTCCGAGACTTCAAGAGTTGGTTCCCTTGTATATTTGCCAGATATTTCAAGTGATTTGCAAGGCTGATTTTGTGGGCTATATTCTGGGGCGAATTTTCCTATTTTGGGCCTGCGCAGAGGGATTCTGGGCCTGCGCAGTTCATAGAGGAGGTTGCTTGTGGGTGAGGCTTGCCCAAGAAATCCGAGCTGGGCATTGCTAGGAGCCATAAGGAGGATGATTGGAGGAATTGTTTAGAATTTTGGAAAGGTTTTAGGTAGCTAATCTCTTGTAGTGTGAATTTCCCAGCTAGAGGAGGGGCTCACTAAAGTTGGGGTAATTTTGGAAGGTTGGATCTAGGCCCAACCCTTTCTATGTTTTTATGGGTATTTAGAGGAGAGGTCTTGATTAGAGTTGCAATTTTTTTCGAATAATATTCAAGCCAGAAATCACCCTTTTGTTCATTTGTGCATTTTATTACTCATTTGGTAATTTGCACCTTTTTTTGGGTTTTCGGTGGAGCAATTTGGGACCAATTTCTTTCTGGGTCCTGTGGGGAAATTTAGGGGAGGCTACAACAACAATTTCAGACCAATCTGGGAATCCCAGTAGGGGATTCGAGCCATTTTCAAATTGTAGCATAGGCATAATTTCTTAGCAACATAGAGGCAGATTGGGGGTCAAAGTTTATACTTCTTGGGGATATTTCTCTCCCGGGTTTGCTTCAGCTTGCTCATGCAAGCCCAGGTGCACTTATTCCTTGCTATTGTACTCCCATTTATTCCAAATTTTAATAAAATGGCTCAACTGCTAATTGTATTGTGTGTTCTACTACTTTGTGTTGTAAAATTTCAGTCATTTCCTAGTTCATGCTTTTGTTATTCACTACATATTTCCATTAGGAATATTACATTACCGGTCCATGTACATATCTCGTTTAAATGCTCTATAATATAAATAATTTTTTTTATGTACTATGCCCTTTTCCAGCGTTTAAGTGGGAATATATATATATATATATATATATATATATATATATTCTTAATTTTAAAATCATGTTGAATCTTTTCTATAGGGCTAACCAAGTATATGCATTATTGAATTTATGAATAAAAGGAAGTTACAATTTTTAGGTGCCCTTGACTAAGGAAAGAAAGTAGATAAGAGATTATTGGTTCATGTTGAATTCATTATAGATAAGACAAATTCAACCTACATATGTAACACAATTATAAGGAGGTGTAGAGGGATAGGTTTAATGTGATGGCTATTGTATAAAGAGAATGAAGGAACAAATATCCTAAGATAGATGATATTGGCTAGTTTTACATTGTAGATAGAGATTTTGATATGTTGGTAAAAGGAGAATAAGCATAATAAACCTTTCTATTGATAACGAGAAGAATAAGGGTTAACCTTGTTCTAGAGTGCTAAGACCTTGGATGTTCAAGGCAAAAGGCAAATGAAGAATATTTTTTTAGTATCGAGCCTCCATGAAACAAGAAGATGCTACTAATATTGGGTTTATCGATTTATGTGGTGTTGTTGTCGAATAAATCATTGGCTCATTATATAAAGTAGGCCATAAGGCTCATTACAGGTTACAATGTAAAAAGGTATGATTGTTATAAAACTATATCAATAGGGAGATGGGGTTAAGGAAATGTTTCCGAATTTATGTAGGGAACGATTTAATATATAATGTCTATAAAGTTTGTAGTAACCTATATATTTATTAGTTGGTATTTTTTTTTGTAAGCTTGGTAGATCCTTCCTTTTCATTAATTAATCAATAAGCAAGTTACAACCACATAAAACAAGTTAGGTGGCTTCAACTTGCCCATCGAGAAACCAAGTCTGTTGGCCACCTAACCACATGATAAGCCATCCAGTAGAAAAAATATTGAGTCTTTCTATCAAAGCTATATAAGTTTGATTATCATGTCCATGTCCATACTCTATTTGCTTATAAGCATATATCACTACAAACTGAAAAGTAAAGTTATCTGCATAAATACTAATAAAAAATGATAGAAAGAAAACATTCAAATCATCCTGCTCGATAGAGGCCGATTCGACGGAGCCAAATCTTTAACATTGGAACCATGCAGCTCTATCTATGAGAACAAGCAAGGGAAGTGTTTCTCAATGCGGTTGAGGCGTCCTTCTTGTTTCTGCATTTGAAATTGCAGCTTCTGGAAATCATATTTGTAATTGGGAAAGTCTTGTACAATTGTCGGCATGCTCACATAAATTTTCTCCATGGCCTTACCCATGAGACTTTTCATAAGCCAATACAGATGCAGGGTCTGCTTGAAATATGTCACTCGCCCTTGAGTGTGTCTAGGGTCCAACATAAGGATTTCCCAGTATTCCATCTCTATCTCGGTCGTGCTCGCCTGGTGGTTCAAATCAGCTTCTCATTCCTCTATCAATCTCCTAATCTCCTCGTTGGTCCCCTCCCTGTATACTGAGGCCGCTTCATTGATGAGGTGAGCGACTAGCTTTTTGCCACATCTCCCACCTGAGGAGCTAGGTTCATTCTCCTACTCACCCACGTGAGGTCTCTTGCCTCAGCCCTTAGTCTCTGTTGTTCTAGCCATAGAAACACAGTCCCGAAGCCTGGTAATCAAATAAAAACTGGCAATTCCCTGTGTAGGTGAGGAGGCAAGCCTCAGAACCCCTTGTGACCGGGAAGGCTTACCTCATTGTTTACCTGTCATGGAAGCAATAAACTAGAATTGATGAAAAATTATGCTTTGTCTTTCCACTGTCCGCAGGCCCTACCACCCACCAAAGTCTGGCACCCCAACTGTGCATGCAATCTCGTGCCCCCCAAGTCTTTTTGAATAACAAACAGAATTAAAAATCTTGAACCCAGTATGACTTTTGCAGACGCTTCGACCCAGGCTATTGGTGCAGAACCCCAACCATCCAGCCTCAGGCTATTGGTGCAGAACCCCAACCATTCGGCCCCAGGCCCTTTAGCAAAGCAACCCAAAACGCAAATTCCAAGCCCCTCATAACCAATTCCAGCATTTTTGTGACCAATCCCCTAACCTAGGTAATGCAATGTCGCCTCAATGACACTGTAGACTCTAGGGTGGCGCATCCCCTCTATAGTGACCTCGCAGGCATTTCGACGCAAGCCTTGGTTACACAGCCCCGAGAGCCAGCGAACCAAAGACCCATTTTCCAAACAGCCTTCACCCACCAATCCGAGTCTGGCATATCCATCTCCAGTTTCATCCCAATTCCTAGACCCAGATGAGACTGCCCAGCAACATCGACCCCATAAACCCTTTGACCCATCCTTTAGATGTACGATCCCATAAGCAATCTAGCCATAAGAAGGAAAGCTTCAAAATTAAAACAAACATTAACAATATCCCAACACCCGACCCCTTGGCCTTCGAACCATACTAGACAGTGGCATTTCCCAGGGTTGACACCCCTACCCTAGAGCCAAATTAACCCCATGCAGGGGAGGAAAATTTCGTAACGAATTGACACCAAAGAGGTTCCAATGGGGCTAACGTTCTTCTTCCAAAAGACCGACGCTAGAAAAATCCCCCAACCCAATTTTCCCCCATGCAAAACCCAAATACCAAACCAGACATAGGGGAGCATGATGGAGGGGAGGGAAAAACAAGTTACGTACTCGAGTGCCTTCGTTTAGAGCTTATGGAACCTCCATCGCTTCTGGAGACACTGCACTGAACTATTTACAGAGTCCCCTTGTCGCAAAATCTCTACTACACTCACTTGGCCAAGGAGACTGCCAACACCCTTCCCACTATATTCGCCACCAGCCAGAAAACTTAACTGAAAACCTCTGCCACCTTCCTCTGTGTTGGTAGCCTTATACATGTAGAACACCACCACACCCATCGCCTCGAGCATGTGGGGGGCGGTGGTGTTGTACCTTAATGTACTCATCGTTTAAATTGTCTTGAGGGATGAATTGGTAATTTTTATTATTGCTATTGTCTATATTCTAATTCCCTACTATGGTGAATGTAGATATCTAAGGTTGTTGATCTCCAATTGGCTATATAGATAATGAAATTAATGGATCCTTATTCAATATGAACCACTAAGACAACATGTAGAAATTTTGAATAATTTAACACATATTCAATGGAGATTATCCTGATCATGTACTAATGCGGAAAACATACACAATACATAAGCTCCTCTACGTTGATCAAGAATATAGCAGCATCAATAACAATAAAACATCAAGAGCATTCACACATTAACACAGTTTGTATCACGGGGAAAGCATCTCGCTAAAAACCCCACACTATCTGTATATTAATGATTGAGTCATGTAACATTACACAGCATAAAACTTCTCACAAGTATCTCCACCTCTGTTACACACAATACAGCTCAGATCTGATCTCCAAATCTCTTCCACTGCTTGCCTGCCTCCACTGCTCAATACCTGCTCAAGAACTGATGAGAATTGCTTCCCAAACTCGATTTTCACCTGCAAAATAGTCACTCGCGCTTTGTTGGACGTGAGCAAAGGCTAAAATGCGGGCCAAATACGTGAGCAAACTCATTGGCATACTCAATCCTTTGATTGTGCAAGATCTGGTGCACAACTATAGTCACAACTGATAGCAATCTGATTCTCTACCACCTGTCCCTGTTGAACTGAACATGCACTGACATGCAACTGAGTTAACTGATGTATTCTTTAGTTGTATTATGAGTTAATAATTAGTTTAACAACTCATCATTAGTCTATCTGCAGTTAGACTAACTACAACCAGTTTAACTAAGTTAAACTGAACACAACTCCATCAACTGTACCTCCAGTCCACTAAACTCAACTCACTTGAGTTCTAACTGAAGTCATGCATGCAACAACTCAACTGACTCATAAGAAAAACGAATTTCCTTCTGACAGCTGCATGTGCCACTTCCGTAGCTCAAACTGAAGTGCTCCAAGAGAATAAGATTAAGTTTATAGTCCAAATATTATTGTGAGATAATAATATTTGACTTTTCTATTTTTGACAGCCAGTCTAAAAATAGACTTGATCACTCACACTGTGATCACTCACACTTTCATCAAAAATAGAAGTCCATCTATTTTTCCCAACTTGATCAATCATCCATAAACATAGACATGATCCATATGTCTAAAAATAGACATAGTCTAAAAATAGACTTGCGCCAAAAATAGCCTGCGGGCCCACTTAGTGAAGGCGACTCTTTTCACTAAGCTCCATCATCTTGTTGCAATCTCAACACTCCCTCTCGACAAGATATGGATTATCAGCAACCCCTATCCTGCCTCGGTGGTACTCGAATTTGCTCCTGGTGAGAGCCTTCGTCAGAATATCAGCATCCTGATCCTCCGTTGGAATGTACGAAAGTAACATGATCCTCCGCTGCACACAATCTCTGATATGATGGTACCTGATGTGCTTGGACCCGAAAAACCCGACCAGGATCATCCTCATCCACACAGATCTCTGCTTCCTGCTGTACCAAGAAACTACTGTCGATCCGATACTGAAGACCCCTCCTGATGTGCTCTTTCTGTCCGTTGGGCTCCCTACCCACTCTGCATCCTCCTGCCTGTACTAAGATCCATATCCCGATGTGCCTCTCAAGTGGCTCAATACATGCTTGCCCGCCTTCCAGAAGAGCTTGGTAGGCTTAACCATAGCTTGTGAAAGCTGGTTAACTGCATAGCATATATCAGGTCGTGTATTGACCAAATACATCAGCGACCCCACCAACTGTCGATAAACAGTGGCATCCACTTCTTCTCCCGAAGTGGCATCCTCCTTCCTCCAACCTCCAGGAAGAGGAGTATCAACAGGCTTGCAGCCATGCATGTTGAACTTCTCCAGTATCTCCCGAGCATACTTGCCCTGAGAAACAAACAGTCCACCACTGCGCTGCCATATTTCCAATCCTAGGAAATAGCGAAGGAGGCCCAAATCCTTCATCTCAAACTCTGTAGCAAGATCCTTCTTGCATGACAGTATCAACAGCTCATCACCCGTTAGAATCAAATCATCAACATACAGTACAATGATAAGCAACTTACCCTCCACCACAATCTGGTATAGGTTCGGATCCGCCTCGCTCTTGGAGAATCCAAGTCCTGTGAAATAGCTGTCTATCCGTGTGTACCAAGCACGTGGTGCTTGCTTCAACCCATACAGCGCTCTCTTGAGCCTGCACACATGCGACTCGCTGTTGAAGACTTCAAAGCCTTCGGGTTGCTCAATGTACACCTCCTCCTCAATGACTCCGTTGAGGAACGCAGTCTTCACATCCATCTGATGAATGTGCCATCCCATCTGTGCTGAGAGAGCAAGAATCGTCCGTATGGAAGAATACCTTGCGACAGGTGCAAAGGTCTCCTCATAATCGATCCCCTCAATCTGTGAAAAGCCTCGGGCAACAAATCTTGCCTTGTACTTCTCCACACTCCCGTCAGCTGCCTGCTTAACTTTGTAGATCCATCTCGAACCCACCACTGATTTCCCTTCCGGTCTAGGAACAATCTCCCATGCACTGTTTCTGACAATAGAACCATACTCTTCCACCATGGCGTCTACCCATGCAGGATCCTCCACAGCTTCCTCGAAAGAGGATGGCTCAGTCACAACACACTTGCTCATAAGAGCCATGTATCCAGTGTACCGATCCGGTGACTGTCTCTGCCTGCGTTGGGCTGTAGATGGTCCTACAACTTTCTCTGCATCTTGAGCCAGTCGCTCAGCTTCTGTCAAGCGCTTTCACCCTCTGATGGTTGGCGCTGCATGAGTGGTCTCTTCCACTCCATGAACCTCGTCCTGTGGCTGATCCACGTCCTGAAGCTCATCCTTAGGAACTAATAGCTCCTCATCTGCATGCAAGTGTAGCTCCCTCTCAAGCGAACACTTCATGGCTTTCTCCTCCTGAAATTTTATATCCCGTCGCACAACAGTTTTACCACTGTCTGGCAAATACACACGATAGTTGTGGGGCGTATCAGTGTACCCCACAAATATCCCAACCTCTGCAGTCGGCTCCAACTTCTTTCTGGCATCCTTCGTCACATGCATGTAAACGTTAGCACCAAAAATCCTCAAATGAGAAAGATCAGGCTTCTTACCAGAATAAGCCTCCTCGGGTGTACTCATGCCAAGTATCCTATGAGGACAACGGTTCTGCACATAAACTGTTGTATTGCATGCTTCCGCCCACAAGTGAAGGGGTAGGCCCTGATCATGCAACATTGCCCGTGCAGCACCCACAATCGTTCTGTTCTTCTGCTCAGCTACCCCGTTCTGCTGTGGGTTATGGGGAGCTATGAGCTCTCTACGAATCCCTTCTGCCTTGCAGAAATCCTTGAACTCGTCCGAGATGTATTCACCACCATTATCGCTCCTAAGAGCCTTCACCTTCTTCCCCGACTCCTTCTCGACCAGTGCTTTGAATTCACAGAACTTTGAATATGTCTCGCTCTTCTTCTGCATGAAGAAGATCCAGCACTTACGAGAGAAATCATCAACAAAAATCACATAATACCTGTGTTTTGCTGTCGAAGCAACTGAGAAAGGTCCACACACGTCTGTGTGAATTCTCTCAAGGATCGTCGTGGCGCGACTATCCTTCTCGTGAAAGGTGGCTTTCACAAACTTCCCCAAAGTACACCCCTTGCATTGATCTGACTGCGCAAGTGTGCCTTTAGGAAGCCCTGTAGTGATCTGCTGCAGTATCTTCAAGGCTCCATGGTGAAGGTGACCCAATCTCCTGTGCCACAACTCGCCATCATCCCGGCTCACCAATCCTTCTGCCTTGCCTGCCATTGCTGCGCATCCATCTACATGCAACTGATAAAGGTTCCTCACTCGAACCCCTATCTTCCGGGTCTCACCAGTTGTCTTGCTGTGCAGGAAGGCCTTTCCCTCGCTGAAAACAACATCATACCCCTTGTCTTCTAACATCGCCACTGAGATGAGATTCTTCTTCAATCCTGGAACATGCATGACTTCCTTCAATACAAAGGGTTTACCAGACTCCCTCTCAAAGGAAATGGTACTGATACTGGTCGCACTGTATCTACCATCATCGCCCATCTCGATGTGCACTCCAAGATCTTTGTCCTCCAGATCAGAGAACAAATCTCTATCTCCCGTCATGTGAAAAGACGCACCACTGTCCAGAAACCACACTGATCCCATCACACTTGAAACCAAGCATGCGATCAATGAAAAATCAAGCTCAAACTGAGAAGCTAAAGCCTCTCCCCCTGCAGATCCAGCAGCTTGCTTGTTCTTCTTCTTCTGCGGACAATTTGTGGCATAGTGTCCATGCTGGTGACAGTGAAAACACTTCACTTTGGACATATCCTGCTTCTTGCCTTTTGCACCAGACTGAGAAGCTTTCTTGCTCTTCCCTTTCTTTGCTTTGGCAGCCAAAGCACAATTCGCTTCATCAGATACCTTTGATGAAGATCCATTCTCACCTTTATTGTTACTGAGTTTATCCTTGAGCGCCAGGTCGCTCTTGCTTTGGAATAACATTTGCAATCCGTTGAAAGACATTTTCAACAACACTGTTGCAAAATTCAAATTCCACCAGCAACTAACTCAACTGCTTCCGATCAACCCTCGCTTGATATCCTGTAAAAATCTCTTCTACAAATCAAGCTGCTCTGATACCATGTAGAAACTTTTTTTCTACAATTATCTAGCTCTGATACCATGTAGAAATTTTTTTTCTACAAATCATCTAGCTCTGATACCATGTAGAAACTTTTTCTACAATTATCTAGCTCTGATACCATGTAGAAATTTTGAATAATTTAACACATATTCAATGGAGATTATCCTGATCATGTACTAATGCGGAAAACATACACAATACATAAGCTCCTCTACGTTGATCAAGAATATAGCAGCATCAATAACAATAAAACATCAAGAGCATTCACACATTAACACAGTTTGTATCACGGGGAAAGCATCTCGCTAAAAACCCCACACTATCTGTATATTAATGATTGAGTCATGTAACATTACACAGCATAATACTTCTCACAAGTATCTCCACCTCTGTTACACACAATACAGCTCAGATCTGATCTCCAAATCTCTTCCACTGCTTGCCTGCCTCCACTGCTCAATACCTGCTCAAGAACTGATGAGAATTGCTTCCCAAACTCGATTTTCACCTGCAAAATAGTCACTCGCGCTTTGTTGGACGTGAGCAAAGGCTAAAATGCGGGCCAAATACGTGAGCAAACTCATTGGCATACTCAATCCTTTGATTGTGCAAGATCTGGTGCACAACTATAGTCACAACTGATAGCAATCTGATTCTCTACCACCTGTCCCTGTTGAACTGAACATGCACTGACATGCAACTGAGTTAACTGATGTATTCTTTAGTTGTATTATGAGTTAATAATTAGTTTAACAACTCATCATTAGTCTATCTGCAGTTAGACTAACTACAACCAGTTTAACTAAGTTAAACTGAACACAACTCCATCAACTGTACCTCCAGTCCACTAAACTCAACTCACTTGAGTTCTAACTGAAGTCATGCATGCAACAACTCAACTGACTCATAAGAAAAACGAATTTCCTTCTGACAGCTGCATGTGCCACTTCCGTAGCTCAAACTGAAGTGCTCCAAGAGAATAAGATTAAGTTTATAGTCCAAATATTATTGTGAGATAATAATATTTGACTTTTCTATTTTTGACAGCCAGTCTAAAAATAGACTTGATCACTCACACTGTGATCACTCACACTTTCATCAAAAATAGAAGTCCATCTATTTTTCCCAACTTGATCAATCATCCATAAACATAGACATGATCCATATGTCTAAAAATAGACATAGTCTAAAAATAGACTTGCGCCAAAAATAGCCTGCGGGCCCACTTAGTGAAGGCGAATCTTTTCACTAAGCTCCATCATCTTGTTGCAATCTCAACACAACATGCTTAAACATGCTTAAACATAGAAAATACAAGTGATAACTCCATATATGCATAAGATAGGGATAACTTTAATTAATAATGTTTTTTTCATTATTTGATGCCATGCCAATTGTGTAAAAGAGAATGCATTAGATGGATGTGTGGATATTAAGAGGGAGATGAATTTCCAAATGGAATAAGGTTATGAGAAGATATTTCATATGATTATCCATGGATTTTTGGCAAAATATGAAAGAGGAAGATGTATAATGGCATTTGGCAAGAAGAGGAAAAAAAAGAAGATAAATATCCTATCCTAAATGATGCTCCCTAATATTGTATTGTATTATAGATAAAGATCTTGGTGTACTATGTTTTTTTTATTGTGCATTTAAATTTTTATTAAAAACATTTCTAATAATATTATATTATAAATAGAGATTTTAGTGTAATAAATTTTTTATTTATATATTTAAAATCTCTATTTTTTTAATAAAATGTGCTAACTTTTAGTATACTTATAATAAATAATAAATAAAAGACAATTAAATAATATTATTATATAAAATATAGGAAAAATATTAATTTTTAGTAAACATATCTTTTTTTCATAGTAATTCAACTTTAATTCACTAGATACTTTTTTTCCCCTCGAAAAAATCGCAATTTTCATTGATATAGGAAAATTACATATTGTAGATGCAGTTGCATATGCTATCTGGTGAGACCTTTTGCCTATCAAAAAATAGAGTGTATCAAAAATAGATCTGTAATTCTCCACGCAAGGAGAAACTTGACTGGTTGTGTTTTGAGTGATAAAAAATAAGACTTCACGTAGGGAATACTGTTATTTGTCATATATATACATCTAGAGTATCGAAATATACAATGTTTTGATAAATTAAGCAAAATAAAAAAGGCTCCTAATTATGTTGTGTGGTCCATATAAGGGCGATGGTAATATTGGTATTGTTTGCCATCCATCTGCTCCTGTATCATCCATGTACGACGAGGTCGGCTCACAGCTTCCTTGGATAACTGATCGGCAAGCTAGTTGTGTTCCCTATAGATATGGAAATAGAAAAAATGATCAAAATGAGCAATGAGTCTATGAGCCTCCTCCAAAATAGGTCTAAGAGAAAAAGCATGACAGTTTGTTGAGTTGTTTATCCAGTTGATAACATTCTTGGAGTTCCCAAATATTTGTATTTTTCTGCACTGTTTCTCCATGGAAAAGTGTAGGAGATGTCTTAGGGTGATCAACTCAGAGTAGTTATTGGTGCCCCTTCACAGACCCATTTGTATTTTAAAGTAGTGTGAGTCAAAGAGGTACAATATGGCGCCCCCCCACATCCTGCATCCTGTGCAAATCCATCGAAATATGCCTAGCGGTATTCTCGGTTGATGACCTCGGGGACAATGTTTCTAGGGGCAGGGGCCACCTCATCATCAGGTATGGAGATGTAGATGGCCTGTATATGGGCAGAGATGGAGGGCCAATGAGGAAGGGTATTATGGAAGATGTGTTGATTCCGTGCAATCCAAATCACCCATCAGAGGGTGGTGGAAGGTTCTTGGCCTTATTTGGAATTGCATTACTCCACCATGTTGTCCATGCATCCATGAGGGAGGTACCCTGCCACTGACATTGTATATTGAAGGATCGAAGGGTGGTGTTCCAGAGATCCACTGTGATCGGGCAGGCAAGGAAGAGGTGGTCAATAGATTCGGTGTTGTTCTTGCAAATGCTACACCAAGTTGGACCATGATATGCTCGTTTGTTGAGGTTGTCCCCCATGGGGGCCTTGTTCTTGAGGATTGTCCACGTGAACAGTCTCATTCTAGGGGGCACCTTAAGTTTCCGCCAATGTTCAGTAATCGGTGGTCGATGGACAACAGTGATACATAGGTATCCTTCCTTCGGGGAGTATCTTCCATTTTTTGCTAGGGCCCATATGATCTCATCATCCTCTTCTATGATCCTGATATGCGATTCAAATAAAGCAGCAATGTATTCCCCCCATTGTTGATGCCAGATCTGTGGGAGGAGAAGACGCTGAGAAATCTTCCATACCTGATGTAGCATGGTGGAGTGCATTGGATCTGCTACCTGATTAATAGATATGAAGCCAACATTGTTGAGTATTTGCATCAATTCCAATGGGAGCTTGTGTGAATTTCCACTGCCAATCCAGGGATCTAGGCCAATGCGCACCCTTGTGCCAGCCTGTATTCTCCAGGTGATCCCATCTCGGATGAGGGACAAAGAGTTCATTATTGCTTTCCATATAATAGAAATCCTTGTCTTATTCTAGGTGGGGCGATGGATCTAGTCCATCATGCTATGGGGAGATATATATTTCAAGTATGCCACCCTTGTCCATAAGCTGTGTGTAGTGACTAGCTGCCACCAGTCAATGCCGAAGAGAAATCATCTCGTCTTTTGATTCCCCATCCCCCCAATTTCTTAGGTAGAGCGAGTAAGTCCCATCTGGCCCAAGAAAACATTTGCCGGATTGATTGCCCTTCCATAGGAATCTGCAATAGAGATTTTGTATGCGAGAAAGTATGCCCCTAGGGATCCAGGCTAAGGAAATCCAGTATACTGGTGTGGCTTCCAATATTGCTTTAATAAGAACTAGTCAGCCTACTCTGGAGAGGTACTTGTGGTGCCAGATGTTGAGCCTTTTCTATAGCTTAGAGATTAACCATGTCCAATCTGCAATATTGTATCCAAGGGGTTTAAGCTGATACCCCAGGTACCTAAGACCATCATCCATCTGCAACTGAGTAAATGGGAATATGTGGAGGGCGAAATGTATTTCGTGAGGTGAGCATCCTGAAACTGTCAAGGTGGACTTATGAAAATTGATTTCCATACATGTAGTCGTACGAAATAATGACATGATATTTTGAAGGTCGCTCAAATCCCCTATACACCCATTTAGGAATATCAACACATCTACAAAGAGAAGATGGGTTAGTGTACAATTGTCCGTAATCCTAATGCCCTGAAGCCTTGCCAACCTGTGTTCTTCCAAGATGAGTCTACTGAGGCCCTCCATGATGAGCAGAAATAATAGTGGGGAGAAAGGGCATCCCTGCCTGAGACCTCTTTCAGAGTGAAAAAAAGGGGATGCCGATCCATTGATAAGGATACTAAAAGTAATATTTGTGATGCATCACATGATCCATTGTATAAAATCAATGGGGAAACCAAGATGAGTTAATAGAATTCTGATGTATAACCATCTAGCACGATCAAAAGCTTTTGAGAGGTCTACCTTGAGAATCATATCTTTCAGCTTCTTTGTATGTACAGAATGAAACACTTCTTGTGCCGTGCTAACAACTTCATGGATCTGACAGTCCTGAAGGAAAGCAAATTGTTCTGAGGAGATATGTGAGGATAGAATTGGACGGAGGCAGTTGGCAATGATCTTATAGATACAATTGCAGAGGGAGATGGGGCGAAGGTCTTCGAAAGAGGCAGGGTTATCAGATTTAGGGATGAGCCCAATAAATGTGGTGTTGAAAGCTTCATACATCTGCCCTGAGATTCTGCAATCTTTGATGACCTTGAGAAGGTCTTCTCCAAGAATTTCGAAGAAATCCATGTAAAACTTGACCAGCCAGCCATCTGGTCCTGGGCTCTTGTCTTTCTTGAACCATTTCACAGTGGCTTCAAGCTCCCCCATGGTGACTTATTTGTTGAGGTCCAAAGCTTCCTCCTGGTCCACAAATTGGGAAACCGTTGTGCTACACAGATGATTTCAACCAATGATGATGTGGGGGGAGCTCTATAGAGCTGCTTGAAGTGAGATGTGCCAAGGGAGGCTAAGTGCTGAAAGGTGTTCACTCTGTTGCCCGGCTCATTATTCAAGTGCCAAATGGTGTTGATTGCTTTTCATCCATTGGCATATTTATGATAGAATTTTTTGTTATCATCACCTTCAAGTAGCCAAATGGCTGTGCTTCGTAGCCTCCATATTTCCTCTTTGTCTTTCAGGATTTTGCTCCTTTGTGCTACTAAGGTTGTGAGCCTCTCCTTTTGTTCAGGTGTTGTGTATCCTCTTCCATGTTCATCCTCCAGCGCTGCAATCTCTTCTTCAGTATTCCTCAGGGTTTGCTCATTCGCCAATCTCTTATTGTGTGCCCATATTTTTGATAACCTCTTAAGCTCACTTAGATTGCGAGCAAATCCTTCTGCAATATTCCCTCCAACAGCAGGCAGACGAGACTTCCAAAAATCAGTTACCAGCTTAATGTAGTCATCATCCTTTAACCATGTGGAGTTGAACTTATATGGTGTTTTAGATTTATTCATACCTTCTCTGACTTCAAGGTAAATCCGTGAGTGGTCTGATAGCCCCCACGAACCTACCCATTGTCTATAGTTGAGCCCATTACCCAACAGTCGCTCTTTGATGAGAAAGTAGTCTAATATTCTAGCTAGCCTATCCTCCCCTGTCCTTCTGTTCCTCCAGGTGGGTTGTAATTTAGCAGAAGGGATATCAATGAGTCTATGATCATCTAGCATATTTTCAAAGAAATCAAATAGCGGATCTATATGTGCATGATGGCCCCATGATTCTGAATATCCAATAGAGAATTTAAGGTCTCCTCCAAGGATGAGGTTCTCTACTTGAAGTATATTGGAACGTAACAAATGATCCCAATAAGCACCTCGATTTTGGCATGGACCATATACATTGATGAGTTTGATGTCAGTACCAAGATCAAATGAGTAAATATCAACCCCAAGATGTCCAGTACCTCCCCAAATGTTACATAACTTAATTTTCCTGGCATTGAAACCCATTGCAACTCCACCGGATCATCCATTGACATCCAGGGCATGAAATTTCCATCCGAGGAGCATCGATTCAAGGAGGCGGGAGATGGATTTGGCTAACCCTAGAGTTTCCTGAAGGAAAATGACATCCACCAGTTCAGTACTTAGAAGCCTCCGAAATGCTAGTTTTTTCTCGTGACTAGCTAACCCTCAGCAATTGAAAGAGAGTAGCTTCATGAGGGAGATGGCCCCTGGGTGTTCTATGCTCTAAGAACCTGGTCTATGGCAAGCTGTCGACTCAAGACAACTTCCTCCCCTGCTTGTTGTTTGGCTTTGGAGAGAGAGGAGGGGTGACCCCGAGGAGGTTGCAGAGGAATGGGGGGGTACAATTCCAATGCCAATCGTATCAGGAGGCTGAGATCAAGGTAGGGATTTGAGTGGGTAACTGTGAGAGTGTGACCCCTGCTCAGAGTTAGAGGGTAGGGTAGAAGAGGTTGCTTTCGGTAAGGTTTTGGTGGTGTACATGAGAAGGTGGGGGGAGGGGGTTGTATGGTGCAGGCCAGGGAGCTAGTTGTCAGGCTGGAAGTAACAATACCAAATTGATTAATGGAGGATGAAGTAAATAAACATGTAGATGTAGTGAAAATCAAAGAACATGGAGTAGAGAGAGGCATACCCGAAGATAGCACAGCCGCAGCAAATGCCCTAGCCTTGGTCATAGGAGGAGAGGGAGGCCAAATGGGTGCATTACCATGCTTCTTCGGATTCTCCTTGCCCGTCTTTGTCGATGTTGTGTCCGTGTTGATGAGTTGCGCGGGTTCCTTGGTAACTTTGGGTGGAATTGTCTTCCCCTGGTCTACTGCTTTAGCTGTCCCGTTCAAAGGGAAATCCTTGAATAAATGACCCACCTTGTGGCACCTCCTGCACCCGAAGGGAACCCCTTCATAATGAAGGATCTATATTCAAGAGTAATGTTTCCAGAGCAAGGTAATTTTCGCTTGTAGACCTTCCCTAATATCAAGATGTACCAGTGTCCTTGCAGATGCCATGGTGCCCATAGACAGGTATGATTTATCATGCTCCAGATAGGTACCTAATGCATTCCCGATGCGCCTAAATATGTCCTCCGACTAGAAGTGTAAGGGCAGGCCTGGTAATCTGACCCATAGGGGTCCTGCACCCAATTGCTCTCTCTCATGGTCGAATAATGGGTTCCATCTTTTGAGGAGCACTGGGGCTTGTTCAATGTGCCAGATACTAGATAATACCCAGGTGGTGTGTTCGACTCTTGCAAAACGTAACGCAAACCATCCCCGCACGAAGGTTTGAACAAAAGGTAGCTTTGTAATGTGTTGTCCCCATATCTCCACTGTCCATTACCTGAGCCTAGTCGTGGAGTAGTTCCTCCCTCAAACCCTACCCACCAAGACCCTATCTACACTATCCATGGCTTCACCCCACTATATATCCTCCCCTAGTCGAAGAGTAATGTCTTGTGTCCTGACCTTGAAGCACTTTGCCTTTTTCCTAGGCCTGTGGTTCTTGTCGTGTGTGTCTACCAGAGGATCGCGTTGGTGGGGGTTTTGTGTATGCAATCCCAACGTTCTAGGGTTTGCTTCCAATTCCTGAGGGCAGCTCGCAAAACAACCAGAAGAGGGAGATGTTGAATGTAGAGGGAGAGGGGTTTGTTGAGGTTGTACCGAGGGTCCTTCAGAGGGAACCGATGAAGGGAAATGAGAATCAGTAGACTGAGGGTGAGTTGGATAGCCCAAGGGGTCAATGGTGTGGTCTGACCCTATGCACCTAGCCAAAAATTGTAGGGTGGCCGGCGGGGGGGGGGGGGAGTAGAGGATTTCAGCCATGTGACGGGGTCTTCAGGAAGGGAAATGACCGGGAAGGAGGGACCCCAATCGATGGTAGGTGTGCAAGGATATCGGGGAGGTCACTGATATGAGGGAACAACCCTTCCGAGCTCGGGGGAGGCATCTTCCAGATGGAGACATTGACCAAAGGGTCATCAGAGTAATCTACCTGATCGAATTCCATGCTTAACTGTCTGAAAAAAGATGTGCCAGCTGCCCCTAGATGTTGCCAACCGTTGTCTTCGTAACTACACCGACTGGAGAGAGAACGGAGCCCAGTAGAGATCACAGTCGTATAGAGGTAAATGGGGCCAGGAGGTATCACAGGCGCAGAGGGATAAACGATGACGGGGAACGCATAGTCGGTTCTGGTGAGGGTGCAGACACAGTCAATATGCAAGGTCTGCAGAGTACCAAACCCTAACCCGAAGCCCTAACCCATATCGAGCGTCGATAGTCGAGTCCTCTGTAACTCCATCAACCGTCGTCGCACCTCGTTTAGTCTTCTGAATCCAATTCACTAGATACTTGAATTGCAACTAATTCCAATATAATATAAAACAATATTCAATAAAAAAGCCGCATAATAAAAATATTAAATAAAATATATAAGAGAAAATTAAAATCAGTTGTATTTATTATGTCATTTTCCCTGTATATGGTCTCTCCATCCACAACACTATATGGATATATAATACTTCATTGCAAAAACACACTATGTGTTTTCTTTGAAGTAAAACAAAGTGAGAAACCATTTGTCAACATAGAATGAAGAATTACAATATAAAATAAGGGGGGCTGCGCGGCAGCTAGTCCTTACCCTAAGCCAGAGGGATTGTGTTTTCTTTGAAGTAAAACAAAGTGAGAAACCATTTGTAAACATAGAATGAAGAATTACAATATAAAATAAGGGGGGATGCGCGACAGCTAGTCCCTGCCCTAAGCCAGAGGGATTTATATTTCGTATAGATGTTCATGCTACTTGCTCTGTTGCTCCCACTAGGTAGTAAACAAGTGACTCGCTCACTAGGTAAGTTGAATCAACAAGTGCTCCATGCTTACTTACGTGTTTATTGTTGGATTGATTACATGCACAATCGCCACAGGATCAAGATAGATCCCAGTTTGGCATCTATTCACGATCTGTAATCAACAAAGACAACTTGATAGTGTATAAGAATGATAGTATTCAACATCTAGCCAACAAAATAAGAGCAGAAAACCATAAGCCGAAATCTCACAAGTTGATGTATTAAAAAATCGAGTTCATGGAACCTTCCCTAGAAAGGAACCATTGTTACAAGCATCTCGATAATATATAGGTTAATAGCATATGAATTCACTTGACTCGTTCAGGGTTGTTGATCATGAAGTGGGTAGTGCAAATCGAGTGTCTTCTTACAACTAACAACTATTTAAATCACGTAGTAACTTTGCAATTGATTTTGCTAAGCTATTGGGCTACAATGATCACATAGAATGCTAAACTTAGTTACAGTCATGGATTATTCAGAAGGACAACGTGTTGCAACTAATAGTCCTATTCAATCACAAAAATCAAATCTCAGACCTGAAATATGCTTGAATTTCAGTCTAAAAAAGTAAGCAATATGCAAATTTGCATTTCCATATATAAAAGCACCTATTAAAAAAAAACCCAACCCAATATGTTATGTGATGAAATCCAATAACAAATCTTTCTCAATCTGTTTATGGCCTTAGTGCCTTCCGTGGGTTATTAAGTCGAATATATCAAAAATAGGACTTACTGGGATGATTCTTTAGATCACTCAATCATAAAATGAAAGTAAAAGCAATAAAACATGGCTATGAAATGAGATTAAGATGCCCAAACAAACCTTTATTCTAAAGCTGAAAGTACAAAGTTTGGAAATATTGAAACTGTAAAGCATTCAAAGTGAAAATATGGCATCAACAGCAAATAAATGATTACTTAGTAAAAAAAAATCAACTGCAAATATTTAATATCAAATATACCTGTAAAATAAGCAGCAACAACCTGTTTTCCTTCCAGATTTGAAAACCAAGTTAGCTAAATTCTGACTCCTAAGAGCATGGAGAAGTGAAACAAAGAATAATGAATAAAGTTGAACACGACGGAACAATGGATTGTTCCTACCTGCTATAACTACACATACCGAGTGAGAGACATGGTTATATACTTGCTATATCGAGTATAGCGTGCAAAAGATAGTAGCTATAGAGCACGCAATGAAACTCAAGTCCACAGTGTTAGAAAATTATATATTATAGAGCAATGGAACACATAAAATATTGCAGAAATATAAACACAGAAAACGCATGAAACAAGAGAGACACAGATATATGTGGTTCACCCAGTTTGGGCTACATCCACGGAGAAACAGCCAATCCTTCTTTTATTACATTATCTAGCAAACTAAAGAGATACAACCTACAACAGATCCGTTGTAACACCCTCTTCGCTCTCAATCTCCTCTCTCCTCCTCACTCAGAATACAGATATGCATAGACGCAATACAATTCCCTCATCTATAGTTAGGGGTTGCCTTCTAGGGCAAAAAACCCTAAATTAAACATAACTTCTACCGTCAGATCATCTGCCTAATGAACGACCCAGATTGATTATAAATTACTAGACTTTTACAAGGCAATTTTACATCTATTTTTAGCTTCGGGGGCGCTGGCCCTGAACCCCCGCCGGGGGATCGCTGGCCCCTGAACCCCCCAGCCGGGGGGGATTTACCCCCCCGGACCCCCGCGGGGGGGACAAGTCCCCCCGCACCCCCTCGCGTGGAGGGGTGTACAGTCTTCCTGGGGTATACATCCGGCTGAAACCTTTGAATACAGAAGATAATCAGGCTCCACACCCAACAATATCCCACTTGGAGACTGATTATAGCAACTCCACTGCTGCTTCATTTGCTAGACAATGACTCCACTTTGGACCTCGTTGTTTCTCATCTTCTTCATCATACTTGAAGACCAATTGAAATGGAGCATATTCTTAGTTTCTCCCTAGTTACAACTTTTGTTAGCATATCTGCAGGATTCTGGCTAGTGTGTATCTTTTCTGGCTTCAACTGTCTATCTTCCAATGCTGACCGTATGAAATGGTACTTGAGCTGTATATGTTTAGTCTTGGAATGAAATGCAGAGTTCTTTGCAAGATGTATGGCACTCTGGTTGTCACTGTATAACCTGCCCAACTCCTACTTCTTACCCAATTCATCCAGAAACCTTTGTAACCAAATCATTTCTTTACTAGCCTCTGTAGCAGCAACATATTCTGCTTTTGTTGTTGAGAGTGCAACAACACTTTGTAGTTTTGAGACCCAACTGACAGTTGTTCCACCTATAGTAAACACATATCCTGTAGTGCTCCTCCTGTTATCTCTGTCACCTGCCATATCTACATCAACATATCCTTGTAGAGCAATGTTTGAACCACCAAAGCATAATGCTTGATTTGTGGTACCTCTCAAATACCTGAGAATCCACTTCACCACCATCCAATGTTCTTTTCCTAGATTGTTCATGTACCTACTTACAACTCCCACTGCATGTGCAATATCAAGCCTTGTGCAGACCATTGCATACATTAAGCTTCCAACTGCTAATGCATATGGAACTTTAGACATATGAGCCATTTCTTCCTGAGTCTTGGGACACGCCTCCTTACTTAATTTGAAATGGCTAGCCAAAGGTATACTAACTGGTTTTTCATTCTGCATATTAAACCTTTTCAACACCTTTTCTATGTACTCACTTTGAGACAATGTTAATTTGCGATTCTTCCTATCTCTAGTTATTCTCATACCAAGGATTTGTTTTGCAGCACTGAAATCCTTCATTGCAAATGAGTTTGCCAATTTCCTTTTAAGCACATTTATTTCCTGCATGTTAGAACCTGCAACAAGCATGTCATCTACATACAATAACAATATAATATAGCTGCCATCATTTTTCCTTTTGAGATAAACACAATGATCAGAGTGACATCTAGTATAACCTTGTTTAGACATAAACCTGTCAAATTTTAGATACCACTGCCTTGGAGCCTGTTTTAAGCCATACAAGCTCTTCTTCAACCTGCACACTAGTTTTCCTTCCCTTTTACCTCATATCCTTGTGGTTGTTGCATATATATCTCTTCCTCCATATCCCCATGGAGAAAGGTTGTCTTTACATCTAACTGCTGAAGATGCAAACCTTCAACTGCTACTAGACTTAAAATAGTTCTGATTGAAGTCATTTTAACAACAGGAGAAAATATTTCATCAAAATCAATACCTTTCTTCTATGCAAACCCCTTCACTACAAATCCAGCTTTGTACCTCTGTTTTCCTCCATCTTCTTTCTTCAACCTATAAACCCATTTATTCTGCAATGCTGTTTTACTTGCAGGAAACCTGACTAAGTCCCAAGTCTGGTTATGTGCTAAGGAGTCCATCTCTTCTTTCATGGCTTGCTCCCACTTCTTCCTGGTTTCTACCTGCACTGCTTCTTCATAACATTCTGGTTCACCAGAATCAGTCAACAATACATAATATAATGAAGGAGAGTATCGTTCAGGGGGTCTACTTATCCTGGTAGATCTTCTAACACCACTTTCAGGTGTTTGAAGTGCTTGTTGCTGTTGTGGTTGTTGTTCTGGTTGTTGATCATTATGATTTTCAGGCACCATCACTTTTCCTATGACATCGTCAAGCACTGTGTATTCTTTGTTTTCCTTTTCTTGTTTCTTTTCCTACAACTGATTCTTATACAAGACCTTTTCAGTGAATATTACATCTCTGCTCCTAATGATTTTGTGATTTTCATAATCATATAAGCGATAACCAAAATCATTAACACCATATCCAATAAAGGTACATTTCTTTGATTTTTCCTCAAGCTTTGTTCTATTTTCTTTGTTAATGTGGACAAAGGTTTCACAACCAAAAGTCTTTAAAAATGAGTAGTTTACCTTTTTACCTGTCCATGCCTCCTCTGGAATACCACCATCCAAGGAACTTGAAGGCCTTATTTTTATTAGATAAACAGCAGTATCTACAGCATCTGCCCAAAATTGTAAAGGCAATCCTGCATGCAATCTCATGCACCTTGCACGCTCCATGATTGTCCTATTCATCCTTTCTGACACACCATTTTCTTGTGGTGTTCCTGGAACTGTCTTCTCTTTGTGAATTCCATTCTCTGAACAGTACCTATGAAACTCTTTGCTGCAATATTCACCTCCATTATCTGATCTGAGACACTTCAACCTTTTCCCTGTCTCATTTTCAACCAAAGCTTTCCATTTCTTGAAAGTATCAAATACATCAGATTTATTTCGAATACAATAAATCCAGGTTTCTGGTTGCATCATCAATAAAAGTAACATAATAACGAGAGCCACCAAGAGATGATACCTGAGCAGGTCCCCATACATATGTATGCACAAGCTCTAATTTTGCTCTTCTTTTCTTTCCCAACTCAAAGGAATCTGACTCTCTTCTGTTTTCCATAAACACAATTCTCACAGAATTTTAAATCAACATGCTTCAAACCTGGCAACAAAATTCTTGAGTGAAGAATCTGCATCCCCTTCTCACTCATGTGCCCGAGCCTATGATGCCACAATGCCGTATCTTCTCCTGTAGAGGTTAAAGCATTAACAGAATTAGAAATACCATTGCATAAATACAATGTACCAACCTTTTCTCCTTTCGCCATTACCAGGGATCCTTTAGGGACCTTCAAGGTTTTATCTGTGAAAGTAGTTACGCAACCTTCACCTCTTAACTGCCCTGTTGAAGTCAGATTTTTCTTCAGATCTGGAACATGCCTTACCTCCTTCAATAGCCACTGATTTCCATTTTTCTATTTTATGAAAACTGTACCCATTCCAATGATTTTACAGGGTTTATCATCACCCAATCGAACCTGTCCAAAATCTCCTTGAACATAATCATGAAAATGTTTCTTACCAGGTGTGGCATGGAATGAGGCCCCTGAATCTGCCACCCAGGCATCAATAATATTTTCTAATGAAAGAATCAAAGCATCTTGCAACACATCACCTGTTACATTCGCTTCATGATTAGCTTCTTGCTGCGGGTCTCCTTCTTTTCCCTTCCGATACTTGCAATCTTTCTTCAGGTGTCCTTTCTTCCCGCATTTCCAGCACAATATCTCCGATCTGGACTTGGATCTGCCTTTTCTTGACTTACTACGAGATCCTGGGCTCTTTCCTCTTTCCATTTTTCTTCCCCTAGTCTCTGTAGTCAAATCATTACCTGTTGTCTCACCAAAGCTTTTCCGTCGCATTTCCTTGCTAAGGATTGCACCGACAACATCATCAAACTTTAAAGTACCAGATCTAGAGACAAAGTTACTAATGGCAATAACTAAGCCATTCCAACTTTCTGGCAATGAGCACAGAAATAACAAAGCCCTAACTTCATCATCAAAATTTACCCCTACAGAACTTAACTGACTTGTAACTGTATTAAAATCATTTAAATGATCAACGACAGATCCACCCTCCGACATCTTCATATTAAATAAACACTTCATAAGAAATACCTTATTTGACACTGAGGGTTTTTCATATAGTTTGGCTAATGCCGACATTAAACCCTGTGTTGTCGTTTCCTTTGAAATATTAAACGCTACCGACGCCGCTAGGCACAACCGTATTGTTCCAAGTGCCTTTCTATCGAGAATATCCCATTCTGTGTCTGTCATACTCGTCGGCTTCTTTGTCTTTCCGCTCAATGGTAGGTACAGATCTCTCTGATACAGATAATCTTCCATCTGCATCTTCCACAGCTGGTAGTTTTGGCTGTTGAATTTTTCGACCCTAAACCTACCATCTTCCGCCATTGCTCCCACTCGAACCAGGAACCCTTCTCTCCTGCGATTTTATTAGCCAAATAGACCTTCGGCTCTGATACTAGTTCTTAGAAAATTATACATTACAGAGCAATGGAACACATAAAATATTGCAGAAATATAAACACAAAAAACGCATGAAACAAGAGAGACACAGATATACGTGGTTCACCCAGTTTGGGCTACGTCCACGGAGAAACAACCAGTCCTTCTTTTATTATATTATCCAGCAAACTGAAGAGATACAACCTACAGTAGATCCGCTGTAACACCCTCTTCGCTCTCAATCTCCTCTCTCTTCCTCACTCAAAATACAGATATGCATAAACGTAATACAATTCCCTCATATATAGTGATGGGTTGCCTTCTAGAGAAAAAAACCCTAAATTAAACATAACTTCTACCGTCAGATCATCTGCCTAATGAACAGCCCAGATTGACTAGAAATTACTAGACTTTTACAAGGCAATTTTACATCTATTTTTAGCTTCGGGGGCGTTGCCCCTGAACCCCCGCACCCCCCCCCGTGTGGAGGGGTGTATAGTCTTCCTGGGGTATACATCAGGCTGAAACCTTTGAATACAGAAGATAATCAGGCTCCACACCCAACACACAGTTAACCTTCAGCCCATCAGGAGACCTACCTGCTTCTCTCTTGCTACTTGCTTTACGAATCCACCCACTGAACGATATAATGAGGTTATCCCATGTTGACTTAGAACCATAGAGGTTTAGTTCCCTGGATCGGTTAACAAGACAGGACGACCTTACATGGGACCATGTTATACTTGGGATTTGCACGCCACTTCCTAAATCCAGCCATGTCACATAAGGGCATGTCATTCTTATCAAACCCTTGTCGTGATTCACTACAACCCGGAGTAAGCCATCAAGCCTAATTCCGAAATTATTGTGCTACACAGGCACTTGATGGATCCGGAATTTGAAAATAAGATGTTTTACCTGATGGATCCAGAATTGAATTGACAAACCCAACAAGTTGAAAATATTTCTTAGTTATATAGTAAAGGTTGGCGGATGGTTCCTTATCTCGAAGTTCCCCCGTGCTTACCATTGTTCTCATTGTCGATTAGCCATGTCCAACTCCCGTTGTCCATCTCTCATTCGGAATGACATGATAGAGGCAATTCCGACAATAAAGAGAATTTGACTCGCATATCTTCCAATACATTGAAGCTAATTGGGAGGATTTATGGCAGTAATAAACCTGCTGAAATAAGTTTTTTAAGATCTGTTATATG
Organism: Pinus tabuliformis; assembly: GCA_031772625.1. Taxonomy (NCBI): domain Eukaryota; kingdom Viridiplantae; phylum Streptophyta; class Pinopsida; order Pinales; family Pinaceae; genus Pinus; species Pinus tabuliformis. The sequence continues at coordinate 1,619,515,917 of CM062818.1, forward strand.
ATTGGGAAGTCTAATATACATTTGTTAGTTATAAAATTAGCTTTATTTATACCCACATGATTGTTTTGTCATGAGAAACACAACCATGTATCTCTCATGTTGAATGCCAACCTGCATGCATATCAAATGCCTTATAAATGCCAACATGCCTGCATTGATACCAAATGCCTTATTCTAGCATAAAGTAATCTTCTCGGTAGTGGGCGGTGGAAAAAAGGTTAGCTTGGCTGTCAGCAAGGTCCATTACAGGCTGGCTCCAGATCGTAAAAACCTACCTAACAGAGCAATCCCTTATCTCTCTCGAATATGCTAACGAGGATCTAAGTGGGAGACCTACCTACCACACCCCACTCCTGTTCTAAGCAAACCAGTCATCCTTTTGTTCATATCTGGGGTAAGCTACTTTCATAGCCAACAACTCTTGGAAGCTCGTGTCGTAGTCAAATTCTGGTTTTACAGATTCTTGTTCTTCGTAATCTGGATGAGTATGCGTCCATCCCGCTTTTGATGAAAATGTTGTTGGTGGAGGCAGGAATGTTGGCCTTTAGACCGGTTAGCATGGCATCATAAACGTTGGCCTTTACACCAGTTAGCAGGGTAGAATAAACAGTGCAGGTGTGCTTGCAACTTTGTTCAGACTTTCAAAGAAGCCAAGTTAATGCCTCTTGCAACAAAAGGAAAATAGATAGAAGCTGGAAAATGTTACGGGAAGACAGGTATTACTCTTCATGAATCAGTAACATCTATCTTTCTCTTATTTACAGTTGAGATGGGAGGATATGCCTCCGCTTATAACCTTATCCTGTATATATAAAACATATGAGCATACCTTGATTGTGATAACTCAATGCCTCCAGCAAGAAAAGAATGCCTCTGCAACAAAACACCTGCAACAAAGATAGGGAAGCTGAAGCCTGCAACAAATATAAGCCTGCAACAAAGATTACAACAGACTTACAAAGATTACAAAGATAAGCCCGCAATAAAGATTTTCTAATCAGAATGCATGCTGTTATTATATGAGAAAGATTTTATTTCTAATCACAGATGAGCATATGATATAGGATTTTCATTGCAGCTGAGAGAACTTTAAGCGTAACGTAAGCAGAGCATGAAGATAAGCCTCCCAGACGGGTATCATGTTAGGTGCTGGAATCTGCCGAGAATTTCATAAATTTGTAAACCTTTGGTGGAAATGGCGACCCCTAATACCATCATCTTCATCTTCAGAGCCATCGACTTCCAGGCATGGTGGAAGCAGCCAACCATCAACTTCTAGGCATGTCGGAAGAAGTCCTGTTATTGAAGCGGTCCTGTTATTGAATTGTCGAACTCCTCCTTCATGCATCGTTGCCAACATGCTCAACAACTGATAACAACATGCACCTCCTGGCAGCTGTTGCACCTAGCAACTTCAACAGTTGGAACCTCAACAACATGCACCACATGGCAACTTCAATGCACCACCTGACAACTACAACTTGAGAACTTGCTTTAGCTTACCATTATAACATTTAATATCTGTTCGATATAACATTTAATATTTGTTAAACTGTGAAACTAATGCTAGCATTAGTTTACATAGTGAAACGGATTTCTGAAATAAGTACACATAATATATCATTTTGGCCTCTCCGCCTCAAGAAGAGGCCAAATAAGACGATGAAACGATATGTGGCTAAAAAGTTTAGTTATAAGTGATCAGGAGTAATAATAAACAGGTGAATTAATGTTTTAACATCGCTAATTGATTACAATAGTCCCAGCCGTGCCTGTGGTAGGGACTAATAAGTTGTATGATATGAATTTGAGTGTTTCAATGTTTTTAAGATGAGGGAGTTTGCACCAATTCGTTAATAACATTTCCTACTTTATACTTAATAGTATCACAAAATTTACATAATTTGGTACTCTCATCTATAAAGCGATATAGGTTTTTCTACTTCAATCTTTTCAAACAAAATATGTAAATCTAAATTTTAAATAAAAAACAATCTTTTCATATAATAGGTTCATTTAAAAGGAAAATAGAGTTTATATTAACTTTATATATTGGAAATTTATTATATATATATATATATATATATATATATATATATATTAAGTGTTCTATAATATTAATGGTAATGAGAGTGGCACAGTGAAAAAATCACATATCAAATTAATTACAAACACAAACAAAGTAAAGACACCGAGAATATTAGAGATAATTCCTTACATAATTTTTTTTTATTCATAAATCTTTGAGTGCTACAATTATTTTACAATGGTCCCTTATATAATCATAGCTGACCATAACAATCTCCTAAACTATCTCCATAATCATCTCCTATGATCTCTCCATTATCTCCTTGAGTCCTTTCATGAATCTCTAAAAAAAGATTCATCTCTATTTTCACTTATTCCTCCTCATCTTGGGTAGAATTCGAGAATTAGTCTACATTATTTCATTTTTCTTTATATTATTCATTGAACATTAGGAATAGGAATGTGTCTTCTTTCATGAGAATCTTCTATAAATCAGTCCCTTCTCTCTTCTAGGTTCCATATCATTCTTTGTCTTTGCCTTTGGTTTTCTATGATCTTTGGTCTCGTTCATTCTTGATCTTCTCCACCTTCTTTCTTGTACCTGCGAACAAAAATAAAAGTTGAAGTCCATATAAAAGAATCGTCATCATCACTATCATCATCCTCATTCTACTAGGCTATTGACTTACCTACAACCCTATTGTTGAGGCCCCTACATCAAACATAAAAGTACATATATGGTCATTTGATATGCTCTTATGGAAGTATGAAGAAAACCTCATTTACCATATTTATTTATTAACAATGTACAAATACCATCTTATATGTCATTACATTGAAATTAAGCAAAATAATCAAATAAAACATCAAATTTAACTTGCCATATTGAACCATAAATAAGTTGTTATTCATTTGACTTATTTTTTTAAATGATGCCTTCACATAAATTTAGTGACTCAAATTCTTGAAAAACACAAAAAAGTTAGTTGTTTTATTTTTATTTTTTATTGCATAGGTCGATTCAGAAACATCAAAACCCATAACATATTCAAATTATACAATCTATGTGAAAATATTGAAAAGAGAAAAAAATTTACTATTACAATAAAAGAAAACATCTTACAAACTACATGATTGCATATCTTTTAAACATAATGTGGATTTATCTCATTCCCATCTATATGATGCTTGTTCTATAACACCTAACACATGAGTAACACATTAATGCTTGTTGATAGGACACTCAAACTAGTGAATGTAACTGTGAATGGATTTTGGAGTTATAACTCTATTGCTTGCTCTACAACAAAACATCTACGAAAACAACATTTTCTAGCATGGGCACACATTTTCCACACATCTATGCTTCCCATATCTCAAGCACCTTTCCTCCAACACCTAAACAACACATTAATGCTTGTTGATAGGACACTCAAACTAGTGAATGCAATTACGAATGGATTTTGGAGTTACATCTTTATTGCTCACTCTACAACAAAACATTTATGAAGACAACATTTTCTAGCATGGGCACACATCTGGAACACATATGTGCTTCCCATATCTCAAGCACCTTTCTTCCAACTCCCAAATTGAAGGTATGTTGAGGGGGGCTATCTTTTCCTTTAATAAGAACTATTTGAGATTGAGTTACATATAGAATCAAAATAATTGAATAGAGACATATCAGAAGGTCAAGAGTCAAAATAAGTCATTGGAGCATGATCCTATGCACTTGTATCGGATCAAGCAAAGGGCTTTGAGCTCACATTGAACGTGGCTTTCCAAGTGAGCCAAACGAGTATCCAAGCTAGCCAAACATGAGCATTGATATTGCTGCACCCACTTGATCTCATTTAAGGAAGAAATAACGTCATTAAGATCTTCATGCTTTCTCTTTGAGGACTCTACCCAAAATATTTTGCATCTGCTAATGGGGCGTGATGGAGTTCAAGTACTAATTTCATCTTCCCATGGTGTGACTAGGGTTAGGAACCCAATTGGCTACATCCTCTAGAATTTTAGAGTTGGAATATGGCTAGCGGTTATTGGTGGTGAGAGTTTCAAGTTGGCAGATTTCTGCATGAATAACAAAATATGTAGCAGAGTGGAAGATAACAGTGGCTTCCTAGGCTTGGGCCTGGGTATGCAATGGCCCTTATGATCCTCTACCACTAGCTCACTTGTGGCTACACATATGTTTCCAGGGCATTTTGCACCAACAAGAACGAAGCTTGATGATGTTACTGAACCCCCAAAAACCCAAACTGGGGGGATTGAGATTAAATTGGTCGAGACAGAGGAAAGGCCAGAAGATATAAGGAATATAGGCTTAGCTAGAGCCAACAAAAATAAAAAGACCAATAAACCACAGGTGCAAAAGACTCCCTCTAGGCAGAAACACCAGCTCGCCAAGAAACCCCAAGGCTTAAGACAAAATAAACCTCCATAAAAATTAAGAGGAAATACCCAAACTTCAACTACACATACTCATAGTAGTAACAACAGATAATAAGGGTCAAGAGAAAATCTTGTAACCCGAAGGCACTAACCCATTTTGCTAGAGGTGACAGGGTTTCAAACACAAAGTGCAGGGTGGCGATGCCAATGACTTTCCCCTTCAACTCTAGTAAAATTCATAGAGTTACAAGACACATAATCTCTGTAAGCCCAATTATTGGCTTTGGTCCATAATCCAACTTCCCAAGCAAGCAAGTGTTCCTATTAGACACAAAATTCGAATTGGCTGGCATGCAATCTTAGGTCACTACCACTACATCACCAGAGGCAAGCAATCCCTTCTCAGAAAAAGGTTAATAATCATGCCATGGCTCTGCAGACTTTCCTTCGTGCACAGGGTCGACACCATCACATATCTAAGAAAATAATCCCACCAGTGGTAGGGAAGGAGACTAGGCACACCATAAATTTCAAAGAGTAGTGATATGCTTCACAGACAAGATAACTATGGGAGCTTTAACATCATAGTGAATGAAGAATAAACTTGCATGCATTATGCATGGGGCTGGTTGGCCATGGCACCCCCTTCTTAAATGCAGTGAGAGGTACTAGGATGACCCCCTCAACCTCCATTACCATGTCGCCAATCACCTCGATCAAGGGGCTCATATATTAATTATTATTATTTTCAAAGAAACAGAGAGAGAGTTTTCTATTAAAAGAGGAAAAATCTAGAATATGGGCCATAACCCTTATAAAATTCATCTAATTCCATAAAACCTATGGATTTTGAAGTCCAACATACATGCACTCTAAGCTAATGACATATTTTCCTTGTAACTCTAAAGAGATGTTTAATATATCCTAATGAAACAGGTTAAAAGCAACCTATATCTACCTTGCATAGAAAACAAAATTTAATAACACGATGCTAAGAATCAAAACTAAGCAACTTGGGTTGAGATAGGCCGACCTTCCTCACTTTTTCATTGCCTCCTCCTCTGAATTGGGGTCCTCTGGAGACCTATGGAGAAAGCTGCAACCCAACAATGAAAAAATCCTCCATTTCCTTCAGTTTGCAATGAATTGTTGTTATCTCCATCCTTAATTCATGTTGAAATTGATCCATCTTGACCTGCATCAGCTCAAGTTGCGCATTGGCAATCATCACTAAAGAATTACATGCTTTCTCCTCCATTTCTTACCTTAATTCATACCCAAATTGCATGCCTTCCATCGTATCGAGGACCTTATCCATAATTGAATTGATATCCTTCAATGTTCATGGCATATGTATTTGACGCCAGCACCAACTTATAGAAGTAGACTCTGGAATGGCTAAAGTGAGAAGGACTTACACAACATGAAGAACGAAGGGGGGCATTAATACCCGAATTCCAGATGTGAATTTGATAGATCCTGCCACTATAACAAACCATATCAACTCTGGTTACCAACGCTTCCTCCATCAAATATAGACCTGGGAGATATCAGATGAAACCACTAGAAAATCTGAAACGGAGTCAGTGAGCTAGATGTCTTTCAGTGATCTAGTTAAGGATATTTTATTTTGGAGCTTTATTTTCCAGTGTTCCATGATACATATGGTATATATGTATGTAAAATCTTACGTTTTGTGTTATATATGGTATGTATATCATGGTAAATATGTATGTAAGATTTCGCTCTATGATATATATTGTATGTATTTAAGTAAAATCCGGAAAGTGTGGCTGAAGTTATATTTTGCGATCTCTCATGCCTTACATATTAAAGTAATATTAAGTGTGTTATCCAAATCTATGGTGTAATTTACTATCTTCATGTTAGTAATTAAATGGTGCAAAATCAAATACAAGCAATTATTACAATTTATGTGCTTTTGGTGCCATTGTCACCAAGGAAGATATGAAGTTCAAGGCACCAACTAAGCAGAGGCGAGCTGAAGTTCAACAAGACAACTTTAGCAGACATAAAAGGGGGGCGTGGTGGAGAATGAGGATGTTTCTGAAACAGGATCATGCCCCAAGCATCCTTCAAGATGAGGCATTTTCCAGGCTATATGATGATGTGCATGACGAGGATGAGGACGAAGATGTGGGGTGGACAGTGGAGGATATGGGGGAGATAGTGCCAATGGAGGATATAATCAAGAAGGTAGAACAGGAGCCTCATGCCTCAATTATAGAGCCACCTCCTCCTGAAACATTAGAACTCCCCCTTTATCCCAAGGCCACTCCCATGATGCAATCCATGGGATTTACAGGAGAAGGGGGACTGGGGAAAGAAGGCCAGGGCATCACAGAGCCCATTAGACCAGTGCAAAGGCCCAAAGGCCTAGGTTTAGGGGGAGATCCAAATGCTCCGCCCACTAAGACCACTAATCTATCTTAAATTTTTTCTTCCCCGATACTTATCACACAATAGTTAACCCTACATAGTACAAGTGAAGCTTCTGGAACCAAATCACTTCCTACTAGCTCTCAAGAATATTTGACATATCCCCCTAGGTTTTCAAGAAGCTACTTATAGAACATTGTATTTGTGAGGAACAATAAAGAGAGGGCATTATAAGTAAATTTAAATTGTGTAGTTTACACAATCAATTGAGTTTATATATATATCTATAGATATAATGTTTCTATAAGAATGAACTCTTTTGAGATACAAACCTTTTTTCAAGTTTTGCACACTAAGATAGGTTTTCATATATAAGAGATTTGATCCCTATGGGGCTTGTAGAGCCGTGGTTAAAATGGATTTATAATGGTTAATTAAATTTAAATATAAAATTTTGAAATATAATGTTTACCAATATGAATCATTATGTTAATTTATACAGTCAAATCAATTTATCTATCTATTTATATTTAGAAATATTTTCATTTTTAATTATATATTTATTAATTAAATTTTTTAAGTCTTATATACTTATCAATTATATGCTGTGGAATAGTTTTCATGGGCAGTTCAATTGGTGATTGTTGTGATCTGAAGTCTTTGTGAAGTTTGAGGCTTTAGGTTAATTCCTAGATTCTCTTCAATTCCTAGATTCCTTGACCATTAATTCTGCTAATTATATATATTCTAAAAATGAATATAAATAATTTCTTCCATGCTCAATATATAGTTAATATACGATAGAAAATCCATCTTAATAGCTCATCTATCAAACATCTAAACACATAATCTATTAAACATCTAAAACCATTAAATATCTTAATATGAAATTATTTTTCAAATTTTGTATTGTAAAAAATGCTTAAGCTTTATTTTATCCCTTTTAACATTTAATAGATTTAAGATTAAGATGGAATCTATACTAATAATTATTCCATTAATTAATTTTATATTTAGGAGATAATATTAAAATTTTGACCCACTTCGAGAAGCCAAGAAGATATCTGGAGATTGGAGAAGTTATGTGGCTGCTTTCTCTTTTGGGGGAGTTGTACATGTTTAGTGAACCAGAGGTGATGTTGAAAAAACAATTGGGTTGTTGTGGCCTCTCTTTTTCTACAACTTGTTGCTACTGAAACACATCTCTTATATGTTTAAGTTGTCAATTTGACGGATTAAACATATAAAAAATACATTTCTTGCATGAAAACTCTGCTTACAAAAATCTAGTCGTGTCATTCCCTAACACACATAACATAACATACATAACATTAGCGACAGGCTGTGAAAAAAAGACCACAAACACCTAATCGTTTTTCTCACCATCCTATTTCATCACCTCTTTGTTCACTGAAGGCATGCAACTCCCCCAGAAGAGAAAACAACCACACAACTTCTCCATAAATCTCCCTAGAATTTCCACATATCTTCGCGTCTTCTCCAAGTTCCTGCTTTCGGGTCGAGAATTCAAGAAATCTTGCAGTAGTAGTGTTTGAATCATGTTTTTGATGGTGCAAATGGATTCAACACCATCAAAAACCTCTTGGGTACCCAAAATCTTGAAGTTTGACAGTTGTAACCTGGATTTACAAAAATCCATGCCGCATTTTATCAAAATATTGCCAGAATTTCCATGATTTTTAGGGCAAAAAAGCAATATGGTTAGACTACTTTAAAAGAAAATACACTCTATTTTAAAAATGTAATACATGGAAAACAAATGTAAAGTAAAATCTAAATTCACATATTGTCATGTTTATTGTATAAAGTTTATGCTCAAGGGAAAAAAATCTTTTGAATGTTTATAAACCATTCAAAATATTTTACTTGCTCTTACAATTATGTGAAAATTCTTTAGATTTCATTTATTTTTATTCTAATGTCATACTAAGAAAAATAATTCAATAATCTTATACAATTGTATATTACAGTAAAGGTGATAAACTTATTCATCATATGGGCACTATTTGTTAGGTTGATGCCAAATTATTAGAACTAGGTATTTTCTTCTCTTGGAGTGAATCATTTGGCAATTTATTGCCTTATCAGGCATGCAACGTAGAACGTAGAGATTTGCTATATGTGCCTAGCAAGTTTAAATGCTCCTCTCCAAAAAGTATGCATTATATTTTACGCTGAGAGAACTATATTAATTTGCTAGTTTAACATCTCACATTCTTAATTAAAGCCCGACACAAGAAGATTCAAATGATCATGGACATTAGTAAATTGCTTCTTATGTGAGAAATCTTTTTCAAAATTTTTATTTTAATCATTGTTTCACACGCTCTAAATTTTTGGTTGCTTTTGAGAAGCTACATCTAGTTTATTTCTTATGTTTCTAATTTTTTTTTTAAATGGGAGGGGCTAGTTCCCTACAGAAGCATTATGGGCCCTCTTTTTTTTTTTATACATATATTGGTACAAATGCGTGTCAGAACAGGCTGACAGCCATCACATCGAAGCAAATTTCAAACGCCGTCATCGGGGTCTCCATGGAACAGAATACGATGCGGGCGCAACTCCGCAGGACTCGAACGCGGCCATGGGGCATGCAAATTGCTTCTTATGTTTCTAGTTTATTTCTTAGGTTTCTTTTGCATTATTTCACAAATAATTTCTTACTAAATGGTTTTACTATATAGATTATCCATTCTCCCTAGTAAAAAAAAATAATAGTTGAAATAAAACAATCATGATTTATTAGGGTATTCATAAATCATAAGGTTTGGTGATTTATGAATAAAGCATAGCCGATACGATTTATAAATTCATTATTGTATTGATTGAATATCAATTCATTATTACATTGATTGAAGACTAATGAGAACATAAGCTTTGTTGCATTCAAAGAATTTTTAGACAATGAAAATGACAACTTTTTTGCATTGAAGGGTTTTAACACTAAATATTATGATAGGAAGACTTCCGTAATAGGGTTGAATTTTTATTATAAAAGTGAAGCTTGTTAAATTATATGGTATAGAAGATTTAAGGCGCGCGTGAGGAGCAATAGCTGACACAAGGATTTACTGCGTGCAGCAACATCGCCATGGCCCTAGGAGGGGGCCTCAATCATGAACCTCCCCTTCCACCTGAGCTATCTGCGTTCCAGAAACTGGTAGAGGCATGCAATAAATGACCACAAATGAAAACCAACACAAGTTTGTCAAAAGAAAGGAAACCATCCCCACAGTAGCTATGCCGACTAAAGAACCTTGTAGATTGGCTCTGAACCTAGCAGAACGAGGGCTTATTGGGCAGTTCACCGATCTATGACCCTCGCCTAAAGTTGTAGAAGCCTGGGTGCAAAGGAACTGACGACCTCTTATCAAGGAAGGAATCAAAAGTTATTTCATTGGCAATGGCTTCTTTGTCTTCGTAGTTGAATCGATAGAGGACAGGAATCTCATATTCAGAAATGGCCCATATTTCATGGGCCCTCAGGGTTTTTACTTGAACCAATGGACTCCGGAATTCGATCCGACTCAGGATGTGCCCTCGACCATCCCCATCTGGGTGCGCTTGCCTCATTTACCTATGCCCTGCCGGAATCCCAAATCCTTAGAAACCATAGGTAATAAACTCGACAAATACATTGATCGAGCAGAAAGGAGGGATCAATACTCCTGCGCGAGAATTTGTGTAAAAGTTGACCTGGAGGAAGGCCTCCCTGAAGCTATAAAGCTCACGGTGGCTGATTGGTCTCACATTCAAGTGTTAGATTACAAGCAACTCCCATTTAAATGTCAGCACTGCCATGGATATGGGCACTTTTCCAGGCATTGTAAAAAGAAATCAGAGGAGGGGGTTGAGAGCTTGAAAGGAGAGTAATGAAATCGGGTCTAGAAATCAACATCAGCTAAGTAGAATAACAGAACCAAAGGGAAAGGAGTGTCCATGGGGAGTGGTGCTCCGCCCATAGCACAAGGGCAGGGGAGCACAGATCCTCCAAGAGTGGACAAATCCACCAATCCCTTTGAAATACTCAATGCACTAGAAAAACTCCCAGATCCAGCAGATGAAGAGGTCGAACAACATACCATTACTATGGAAGAAGATAAAACATAGGAGGAAATAGGCCCTCTCCAAATCGGAACCCCAAGAGGTGTCCCTAGCCCCCATCCTATGCAAATATGACAAGGAAGAAGACTCCAGAGATTTCTGGATCCTTCGAAGATGAGACAATTGAGAGGCCTTTGAAAAGAGTTGGTAGGAAATCTCATAGAGAGGTAAGAGAAGAAGAGGCGGAGAGACAAAAAATGCAAGGCAACCAACCCATGATTGAGATGTCCATCGACAGAAATAATAGAACTAGGCCTCCCAAGGGAGGGACTACCCGCCCTCTGCTAGTAAATAATGCGATTAGTCTCTTGGAACTGCAGAGGTCTGGGGAATCCCTTAAAAGCTGAAGCAGTGAAAAACCCTATGAAATCAGAATTTCCGGAGATCCTCATGCTCCAAGAGACTAAAATAGAAGGGGATGCCCTTCTTGATCTCAATAAAGTAAAACGGAAAACAAAAGCCGGCAAAGAAGTAAGTGCAAGGGATACATGCGGTGGGCTTGCCACCCTCTGGGAGGAAGACAAATTTCAACTTGAGAGCTCCTTCAAAACGCAACATTGGATTTACACTGAACTCCGACACCTTGCTAATAAGATTACCTTTGCACCCTTTAATATTAACATCCTTGTCCTCTATGTAGAAAAGAAAGACTGTTGGCAAACCCTGTCCGATTTCCTTGAGCTTATTCCCCCAAGAATATAATTCTAGTAGGAGACTTCAATCTAATCTTTGACCCAAAGGAAAAAAGAGGAGGAATCAGCAACAAGGACTACTTCCTTCCCTTCGTGGAAGATCTGATTCAGCAATGGGATTTATTGGACTTTAAGCCAAAAACATGGTTATATACTTGGTCAAACAACAAAGTGGGGCAGAGCACATATCATCCAGGCTGGACAAATTTCTACTTTAGAGCACCTTCCTCTCCGAAAAGAAGATCATCTCTACCAAAATTCTGCCAAAGTTGACTTCAGATCATAAACCCGTTCTTTTTCTGTTTGAAGAAGAAGAAAAATTGGGGCCCATCCCCTTCTGGTTCAGCCCTCTCTGGTCAGACAGGGAAGGGTTTATGGACACAGTCAAGAAGGCATGGTCCACCCCTGTTCTTGGATCACCTAGCTATGTGTGGGAACAAAAGCTAAAGGCCACCAAAACAACCTTGAAAGAATGAATAAAATAGCCCTCAGACTCCCCCACTACGCATAGAAAGCAGAACTTCAAGCAGCTGCTCGATTTGTAAATGGACATGGAGCTACAAGACATTACCTGCTCAGAAATTTAGAATGAGCAAGAACTCCAAATCAACACTCTTTGCTCATTCAGAAAGGAGGAAGAATCCTTGAGGCTCAAATCACGTAATCTCTGGCTTGTGTCTGGAGACAAAAATTCAGCCTTCTTCCACAAGCAAATTCGAACTCGACTTTCTAGAAACAACATTGCTGAAATCACCTCACTGGATGGGGCTGTCCTCAAAGGCACAACTCTGTTAAGAGAGGTTGCAACCTCTCATTTCCAGCAGCTGTACAAGGAAGGAGGTGCAGATGATGATGAGGAATCACAAGACTTCCTCACTCACATTTGAAGACTGGTTAACGAGGAGGATAATTCAAGACTCCTGAAGCCCTTCACTCAAGACGAAATCAGCAATGTCATCTGGAAGATGGAACCAAACAAAGGTCCAGAACCCAATGGGTTCTCCATTAATTTCTACAGAATCTAGTGGGACATCATCAAGGTTGATTTGTTTCGAATGATTGAAGGCTTCCTCCAGAAAGCCAAAGTGGGAGGAAGCACAAACTCCACTTTCCTAGCGCTAATCCCAAAAGAAGCAAACCCGGTGGCGTTTGATCGGTTTAGGCCAATATCGCTATGTAATGCGTCCTCAAAAATTCTCACCAAGTTACTTGCAAATAGAATAAAGTCGCTGCTGGAAAAACTCATCTCTCCCAACCAAGGTGGGTTTGTTAAAGGCAGACATATCCTGGACAATGTGATTCTGGTGCAGGAAATCATTCATTCCAGCCAACAACGCCAAGAGCAAGGCATGCTCATTAAGTTGGACATGGCGAATGCCTTTGACCAAGTAAGGCATTCTTTCCTCCTCCAAGTTCTTTCCACTTTTGGTTTCAGTTCTAATTTTATAAAATTGATTAAAGCATGTATAGGAGAGCCTTGGATAGCTCCTTTAGTAAATGGCAGGCTGACTAACTACTTCAAAGCCTCGAGGGGCATAAGGCAAGGCTGCCCACTGTCCCCCTTCCTGTACATTTTGATGGCAGATTCCCTAAGCCGAAAGTTGACAGTAGAGAAGTTAAATGGGACACTTCCAGGCATCAGGGCGATAAAAGGAACAATACCAATCAACCACGCCTTGTTCGCCGATGACTCTCTCCTTATGGGAGGTGCCTCCATTAAAATAACAAGGGCTTTCAACAATGTTATCCAAAGCTTCTGTAGGGTTTCCGGAGCTTTGGTCAATAGGAGGAAAAGCGTTGTGTATGGTTGGACAGTCGATCAACAAATTATTCTTCGGATTGCTCAAGCCCTAGGCTTCACAGGCTATGCCTCTTGGGACAAACTCAAGTACCTAGGCCTACCTTTAACATTGGGAACCAGTAAGGCCCCTCATTGGATGGAAATTATCAGCAAAATCAAGGCAAAAATGACTGCGTGGGGTGGCCAGTGGCTTACCTCAGCCGAGAAGCTTATCCTTGTAAAATATGTTCTCTCCTTCCTTCCAATTCCTTCCAATCTATTAGGTTTCGTTTCTTTTAGCTCCAAAAATGATCACTGAACAATTATCTAAGCTAATTCGAAATTTCCTGTGGCAAGGAGGAAAGGGGAATAAAAGAAAAATTCATCTAGTAAGCTAGGACACTGTAAAAAGGCCTCTATCAAAAGGCAGACTTCAGGTAAGAGACCCCAGGTTGGCCAATTTGGCTTTAAGAGGAAAGATTCTCTAGAAAATCTTCTCAAATCAATGACATCCGGTAAGTCAAGTTCTAATTAAAAAGTATCTGCATGGGCTCTCTATAAATAATATGGATGAAGGAGCTTCCTGCAAAGGAACCAGTCTATGGAAGCTATGTAGCCGAGGCTGGGAGTTCTTTAAAGACCATCTCTACAGAATCCTTGGAAACAGAAAAAGAATTGGGCTGTGGGAAGACAAGATCATGGGCCTTCAACCCCTAAAATTTGCCCCTGAAATTGCAGATTTGAATGACTAGCTTATTCAGAATGGTATCCACACGCTGGCTGATATTTCCTCTTGGGATTCTGGTTGGAATTGGTGTGTTTGGGCTTTCCATCGCCTCCCTAACATGCTGCTTCCTCAACTTCACCTCTTTTTAGCTGCGATCTCAGGTCTGGCTCCTGTGCACCTCCATTCAAGGGACAAGTGGGGTTGGGGGAATATCGGAGCTTACTCAACATCACAGAGCTTTACAACTCTCCAAGATCATCTTCCTCAAATCCACTCTCCTTCGCTATGACGGCATGTATGGGACCCCTTTAGCCTCCCAAAGATTAACTTCTTCTGTTGGATTCTCATGCACAGAAGGGTCCTCACTAGAGATAACTTAATGAAACGTAGAATTATAGGACCACATAGATGCCCTCTCTGCTGCTCGGCTCAGGAAATGATTGAACATCGGTTCATTGACTACCCCTTCACTCATGAAGTATGGGCGCAAGCAATGCTCGGGCTCAATGCTCAAACACTAGTGCAGCTCTCAGTGGTTAGTCTATTCGCCTCCTGGAAAGAGCGCTACCCTCATGCGTTGAATAGCAAAACAATGTGGGCCACAATCTAGTATGAAATCCCAAAATACGTCTGCTGGGAAGTGTGGTTAGCTAGGAATGAAGCCATCTTCAATAACAGATCACAATCTCCCAATGTAGTGGTAGTCAAAGCCAAAGCTCTGCTGTTGGAAACTTATGAGAATTGACCTCATAAGCCAGACAATGCGCTCCTCCCTGAAGAGATCAGTTGGCTCGGTGAGTCCCTAAGGCGTGCCAGTAATAAATAGAACCTCTCATTGCCTTGCCCCAATCCAAAGTGGCGGCTTCGTATCTCTGAATTGGAATTCCAAAAGTGGTGGAAAAATCAAGGCAAAGTCACGATATTCTTTGACGGAGCCTACAAAGGAAACGCGGGGATATCAGGAGCAGGGGGTGTAATCTACTTCCCAGATGGGCACAAAAGAGATAGCTTCAGCTGGGGTCTAGGATAAAGCACTAATAACCAAGCAAAGATTCAAGGACTGCTCAAAGCTTGCCAGCTTGCCCAAGGGAACAAAGGAATAAACCTTCAAGTCTTTGGGGGCTTGGAAATCCTGATAAAATCCTAAACACAGGTGATCATCTCAATAACTCAGCGCTCAACAAGACCCTTGAGAGACTAAGGAAAGTGCTGCAAAACTTCGCTACCACTTCATTCTACCACATCCTCCGAAGTCTAAACAAGGAAGCCGACACAAGGGCAAACATGGGATGCCTCTTAGCCCAAGGTGCCCTGTCAAAGAATGATGAAGCACCAGAATGACATCCTATTCCTTAACACAGAAGTCCAAGTTGTGCAAGAATAGGCATTGGTGACAATGATTCCTTGTTACGCCCTTCATACGCAAAGCTTCAGTCTCCATGATTGCCCAAAAACGGTGCAAGAATCGCTCAATCGACCTTCACCTGATCACTGTTGATCGCTTTGCCTTGACACAACTCTGCTCCAGCATCATAGACATGGCCTCACATTGTGCTTGTCACACTCATCGCGACCTATACTCGTGCACTCAACACACAAGCAACGTGATAAAGAAGTGGCTCAGTAAATTTGCCCCAAACAGAGGATTCAGAGTGTTGCAGGATAAACAATCCATTTATGGGCTCAATTAGGCCTTACCTCATCCTATCAGAGAGAACCAGAATTGTAATATAAGCTGTCTCCTTTTTTTATGCTTCTCCGCAGTGACCAAGGAACTCTTTGTATTCACGCCAGAATCTAGTGTTTAAGCTAGTTTTTGTTCGAATGGTCAATGGATCCAGTCGGATTCTGTTAACGCTGAGCCACATGAAATCAATTCGTTGATACACTATGTAATAGTGGTTGTTAGGCTCCAGCCCAACCTTTTTCTCCAAATAAAAATCAACCGTTCTTGTTAAAAAAATATAATTCTGTTAACGCTGAGCCACATGAAATCAATTTGTTGATACACTATGTAATAGTGGTTGTTAGGCTGCAGCCCAACCTTTTTCTCCAAATAAAAATCAACCGTTCTTGTTAAAAAATATATATATATATATATGGTATAGAAAACTATATTTATATAAAAAATATATCAATTTTATTGTATTAATTAGTTTTAATGCTAATTATTGTTTTATATATAAAATGTATAATATTTAATATTTTCGAAATTTTATAATTTTTTTTAAAAGAAAAATAAAGAAATTAATATTCCATATAATTTTTTTTTAAAATAATTTCATATTAACAAATATAATTTCAACTAAAATAAACTAAAAATTATTTACATTGTTGAATTGAGGCTTCTGTGATCCATAACAGTTTTAAGAAGGGTTTCGGCGTAAATCACATGTAGAAAACATTTGTCGACGCGTTTCGAACCAACTAGTGTGGTTCATCGTCAGGACAAGTTGAAGAGTCAGATCATGGCTGCATATTAAATAGGGAGAGCAGATCTTCCAAACGGCTAGGTGTGACCATCAACGGCTATATAAAAACGGCTAATATTATATTAAAATATTCTTATAATGCTAATCATGGGTTAATAAGTCAAAAGTTAATAACTAATAGTAATAATAAATAATATAATATTATAATCATAGTAAATAATTTTCTTCTTAATAATTTATATATTTTAATATATTATATATTTGTATTTTATTCTATTTGTATTTTATTTATATATTTCTATTTAGTTATTAAATTAATTAATTTAATTCTTTTTAATTTATTTATTAGTAAAGTCATCTAATGGATCTAGGGACGTTAGTACAAGCCAGGATTGATAATGTTAAGATATTAATGTTATGGTATTAGTAATAAAAATATTAGAACAAGAGACAAATTCTAAATTCAAGAAGGTCAAGAACATGACAATTAATAAAATAAATTAACCACAGGAGAAACCCTAGGAGGATAGAAAAGCCATGGCTCAATGGATAAGGATACAGGATAATACGAGGAAATATAGGGAAACCTAGAAAGCTAGAAAAGGTCAAAAAAGGGGGGGGGGCAAGGGGAAGGCATGACTAGGAAGAAAGGGCAAGGATCCAACAACTATTGATCTTTTAGCCGTCATCTCTATTGAGATTGTTTGGCCTTCTTTCAATTTCAATAGCTTCCCTAAATTTGCGGTGATTGAACCATGCAACCTTGGCAATAACCTTGGCCTCTTCAATACAAACATGATGCTTGGTCTTTTCTGCTTCTCTGATAATGTTGAAGACTTGGTTCTCCCATGCCTTAGGTCAGCTGCATGTTCATTGATCCTTTGATTGATAGAGCGCCCTGTTTCCCCGATATAGGGTGTCACGCCCCTACACCTGCGGTAGTCTTCCAACCGCTTATAGCGAGGTGCAGCACCACCGAACACTTTCTTTTCACCAATACTTATGTTCGTGGACTACGCCTACATTCAACTTTTCCTACTTAGTTTGTGTTTCGCAACCAAGTATTATTATGTTTATCCTTTATACCAATGAACACCCATACTCATTCATTATCAACAGCAATTATAACAAGAACACAATTGCACAATATAAAGGGAGGGGCAACTCCCTGTAATATGAGTCTGCCCGAATATCAATATATTATATAATCTTCATTTTTACAATGTACAGACTAAGTCCTTGGGAAACCCCAAATTTACACTTAGCCAAATTTTCACAACTTCGGCAAACTCGGTTGCCCAGCTCGTCGGCACCTCCGCACGGTCGCCGCACGACTCTCCAACCCATCGTTCACCTCGTCGCACGTCTTCGCCGGTTCGCTCTTCGTTTGGTCGCAAACGCCCAAACCGTGTATCCCTGCCCACACGCAGTCCCACTTGCCAACTCTTGACAAACACCCAAATCGTGTGACCAACACGTAGTACCGCCTGCCCAACTCAACGACCTCCGGTTCCAACCTTCGTTTCACGGTCGTGTCGTTTGCCCAACTTGGGCGCGCCTCCAAGTCGCCACACATGGGCGCCTCAACCCGAGACACGCTTCTGTTCACAACCCAACACACCAACAAGTCTCCGTGCACACTTGCACGATGGGCGGGCGCTCACCCGAGTCGCCAAGACACCCACGCCAAGTCGTCGCACAAACACCTCCGCACGATCACCTCGAGCACACCTTGCCCGACGCATACACCTCTTCACCAAGAGTTCTTCACCAAGTGCGACTCACTAGAGGAGCGCATGAGCTATGCGCTCATCCTCCTCAAAACTGCGCACAAGTGACTCTACTCCAAGAGCGAAGTAGGAAGTGCGAAGTTGGATGATTGAAATGAGCCAACGCAACAACACTTATACCAATCGTAGGGCGTGGTGGTGGCTTGCCCAGCCGACCTTCCTACGCCCACACTTCATCGCATAAGCCCCTACATTCACCACGTCGGCCTCCATATGTTTAACCAAGGCTCCCACGCATATAAACACTCCATCGCAGGTTCATTATGTCGCATATGTTCGTCGCACATAGCTCGCAGGAACGTCGCATTTCCTCCGCACGCCCGGTTCGTCGCACCCGCCCGTCGCACCATCGCACGCCCGTCGCGCGTGCGTGCACGGTCACCCGGCGCCCAACCGCACCGCACCTCCGAGGACCTTACATAGGGGGTCCCACAAGAACAAGGAATAATGTAGACACCCTTCATGTCCTTAGGGTCAATAGGATCCTTCACCGATTGGAGGGATTTACGAATCGTGTTGAAGGGCCTAAAGGTTGAGGGAATATTATACTTCTTAAGAATCCAAGCAATCTTGTCTGTGGTTCCCTGGACATAGGTAAGATCAATAGTTGTTAGATCCCTACCCTTTCTTCCTAGTCATGCCTTCCCCTTGCCCCCTCCCCTTTTTTGACCTTTTCTAGCTTTCTAGGTTTCCCCATATTTCCCTGTATTATCCCGTATCCTTCTCCATTGAGCCATGACTTTTCTATCCTCCTAGGGTTTCTCCTGTGGTTAATTTATTTTATTAATTGTCCTGTTCTTGACCTTCTTGAATTTAGAATTTGTCTCTCGTTCTAATATTTTTATTACTAATACCATAACATTAATATCTTAACATTATCAATCCTAGCTTGTACTAACATCCCTAGATCCATTAGACGACTTTACTAATAATTTTGATATTAAGCTTTTACCCTTACCTTGATAATTCCAAATTTTTTAAACTAATATTCAATAATAATTTATTAATTCCATTAGATTATTAGTTATATTAAATCAATATTATTATAAAACACCCCCTTTTCCCTTTACGTGACTTACCTGTAGGAATTAAGATTTCTAGACTTATTTACCTAGATTGAGTATATCTTATCCCTATTGGATATTAAATGAATAAATAAATTAAAAAGAATTAAATTAATTAATTTAATAACTAAATAGAGATATATAAATAAAATAAAATAGAATAAAATACAAATATATAATATATTAAAATATATAAATTATTAAATTAATTATAAGGAGAAAATTATTTACTATGATTATAATATTATATTATTTATTATTACTATTAGTTATTAACTTTTGACTTATTAACCCATGATTAGCATTACAAGAATATTTTGATATAATATCACAAATTTAGCCATTTTTATATAGTTGTTGATGGTCACACCTAGCAGTTTGGAAGATCTGCTCATGCAGCCATGATCTGACTCTTCAACTTGTCCAGATGATGAACCACACTGATTGGTTCGAAACACATCGACAAATGTTTTCTACATGTAATTTAAGTCTAAACCCTTCTTAAAAAATTATATACATGTATACAAATAACGAACAACCTATCACCTCGTGCTCTCGAACATTTCACTTTCAAGAAATAGTTGCTTTGGTTTTTGTTGAATCAGATGCGCTGCTTTATATTCCACGTGAACAAAATAAATAAAAGTGAAGTGTGTATGGTGAAAAACTGTCCCACATTCATTGTGAGATTAAGAAGAGAGAGAGGACGGACTACAAATTAGCGGGCGATTGATGTATGAACTTACGGAGCCGTGTGGTCAACACAAAGCGAACTATTCTTTCGCCTTTTACTAAAGAATACCGTGTGTTGGCCACAATCAGCGGCATACGCCAATTTTTGGAGGCTTCTCTCTCATTTGAGATATGAAGCCCACAAAACAAATCCAAAGTGGAATCAGTGGCCCCCATATACTCTTCAATTTGCAAAACCAAAGCGGAATCAATGACACCCATATACTATTCAATTTGCAGGTATGTAGGTGCCTTATTTCGCAGCTATATTTAGGTTCTGTGATATATATGTTATGTATCAAAGATCCGTCTGAAAAGATCATCATGTTGGTAATTAAATGGTGCAAAATCAAATCCGCACGTGTGCTTCTATTACTTAACAAAAAAGAGAGAGCATTGGGGATTGGTTTTGTTTGTTCAATGCTCCCAATATTTGCGCATGGAAAATCGGTTGACTCACATCATGAAAAGAGAGAGCACTGGGGATTGGTTTGTTTGTTCAATGCTCCAAATGTTTGCGCATGGAAAATCGGTTGACTCCCATCATGAAGAAATAATTTGACTTGATAGACTTGGGTTGGGTCCATGTACCATGACTAGTTTCTGAAGTGTTCAATTCTGTCTGTTCAACTAAATCAGGCTGGGGATTTGCGTCCCTTCCCCAAACTATACTTGCTCATGCAGCCAACTCCAATTCTGTCTCTGTTCAACAGCTAAATCAGGCTGGGGAGCATGACCATGAAAATGAGGTTCTGTAGAAGGGGCTTAATATTAAGTACTAGCTCCCGCATGTGATGCAGTGCGAAAATGATCATAAGGATGACCGAGCATAGAAGGTTGCCCATATGAAGGTAGGCGAAACGTAGGAGGTCCTCCACTATAAGGGTTTCCATCTGTATTATTACGAGTGGAGAAGTGAATCTGACCAAAAGGATTGGAGGTAGAAGCAACAGATCCTCTGACTCCATCCGCAGCGTGGGATGTCCCCGGTTGATCTCGTCGGGTGGAAGAAAACCTTTTCACCCGCTCAATATTGTTCCATTTGCGTCCCTTCCCCAAACTCCTACTTGCTCATTCAGCCAACTCCAATTTGACCTTATCATTCCAAAAATTTCAAATCAACAGAAGTATCTGGATTATCCAAAGGTTCTACCCAAAAGTTCACAGATATGTTTCTGAAATTTTGGGTTATGTCTGCCAAAACATTTGAAGTAATTTTGGCTCATCATAAAATTGGACTTTAAAAAATTTCAAATCAATAGGAGTATCTGGACTACCCAAAGGTTTTCTGCAATAGGGAGAAATTAGACTTTAAAAAATTTCAAATCAACAGAAGTATCTGGACTAACCAAAGGTTTTCTGCAATACGGACAGATATAATTAGGAATTTGTGTAATAAATTATCTGACAACAAAGATGCCCAGATGGCACTTACCAGTAGATTCAACAACAAAACTGCAGAGAGATGAATAAAAGATTTAGGGACCACCTTGCTGCTTAAAAGAGCTGGTGTTACGATGCGGAGATGGCACTTACCAGTAGATTCAACGACAGAATTGCAGAGGGACGAAGAAAAGCTTTAGGAACCAAGTTGCCGCTTAAAAGATCTGGTGCTAATGGATTTATGTTGGTTTATTTTATTATTATTATATATATATATTATAATAATAATTATTTAATTTTATTGTTTTGGTTTAATTGGATATTAAATTGATGGAAAAGATTTTAATAATAATAATTATTTAATTTCATTGTTTTGGCCTGATTAGAGATCAAATTGACGGTAATGATTCTTTTGTTTTGTCAGATAAAAAACAAATAGACTTCTTTATTTATGAGATATATATATTTTTACAGCGATTTTACTTGTTAGTTTACAAAAGTGAAATATACATACAATATCCCCTCTAAAAAAACCTGTATCTTCCAAAAAAAACACATGTTCTTCACCGTTAGATCTAATCATTTATACATTAATTATTTATATATATATATATAGGCCTCAACTTTTTTTAGTTGATTTACCAGCGATACACAAGATGTTACACATCTCATCCATACTGTATCGTCGAATGCAGTTTGCTTTTCTAGGTATGATAATACTATGCCTTAATTCAATTGTTGTAAAAAAGGCAACCCAAAACCAATCTACGAAGTCCCATTTTTGAGAAATAATCAGATTCCAATGTCATAAGAGTCTTGGTCACGTTAACACAAAAATGGGAACACAAATATGAATTCATTTGTACCGGAAATGTTGCCAAACATAAATTTACAGTAGAAGGGAATAGATATTTTCTCTCCTAGGGTTCATATATCAATCTACGGAGTCCCATTTTTGAGAAATAATGAGATAAGGTCATAAGTCTGTGTCACCTTAACACAAAAAAAACTTGGAAAAATAGGAACACAAATATGAATCCATTTGTACTTGAAATGTTGCCAAGCATAAATTTACAGTGGAAGGCAATACATATTTTCTCTCCTATCGTTCATAGAATTTTACACTGGTTTGTTGATTGTGTGCCACAACCATACTTGAAATGTAAAGAAGATTTGACAAAGTTATAATTAGAATTCACTCCAAAAGCACATATCCAAATCACCACAGGGAGATTTCTACCTATATCCAAGACACTAAAATGGAAAGTGAATATATCAAGCATGTCACATTGAACACTGTAAATGTTAGAGAGACTAAACTGAATTTTTTTTTTCCAAAGTCTTGGCCGTGCCTTTGTCATGTTGTTGACGGTGCTGGACCTGCCAACATGTCAAGGGGATCTCCCCGGTAAGAAGTCCCAATTAGACCTCAGACCGTTTGGTGTAGGAGTCCCAGCATTGGGTCATAAGGTAATGCTTTGACCGCGATGTCGCACAGAGGCAAGTAAGATAACTCTGTCAGTAGCAAGGGTGTGATTGATGCAGTGAGTCAAGGAATGAGTATGAGAGGTTCCAACACTTCAAAGGGAGAGGAAGGTGAAAGTGAGTTCTAGGTTGAAAGAGATTAGTCCCAACTCGACTAGGAACACGCCACACAAAGGACATGCACAGCTTCCGGCAGAGCAGTCGACACGGATGCGACAGTCACAACATACAAGGTAAGATAACACGAACAACACTCACGGATTAGTCTGAGACAAGTGTGATAGTTGATATAACAAGGTTCAGAGAAAGGTCTGTCTGGTGTCCGGCAGAGAAGTCGACACAGACGGTGACAACATTAACAACATATGCAACACATTAACAACAAGATTCATATAATTGCATACATATTATTTCATATACAAGTACGTAAGTTAAACAACATATATCATTAAGGCAACCAGAACAGTCCAACTACAATAACAACATATGCATGAAAATGTGTTGGCTCTTATTATTAAAGAAGTGTAAGTCACAATCATACAATACACCATGTAAACCTGCTAGCCCCATCAGTGGAACGTTATAGCCACATCCACCTGCTCCTCCAAAGAGATGTACTAGCTCCGTGCAGTGGAGAAGCCAAGGCGCATTACAATACTGTCCAAGCCTTCTTTAAGATAGTCTTAGTAGAAGCTTGGCTGACCAAAAGCCCATACAATGAGTTATGAGGGACTATTTATAGCAAAGGGTGGGGTGACACTTGACCTTCCCCTTTGTGACAGTTCAACTACCGTCATGACTCTTCACCTACTCTATGACTGTTACATCCAACTGTTGACACTCGACTTACACTTGACATGACTCAACATTACAATGCACATGTACTCATGTGAGACAACATGGCTCGAGCAAGCCTTGTAAGACATCACTGACACTCGGTCCACTGTGGTGAGACCAATTGTTTGACATGCTTGTGATGGTGAAGCTGGTGAGCTGATGCCAAGCTTGGTCGTTCGTGATGATGTGCATGTACCTCATGGTGACATCTTGTTGAAGCGAACTCTTGCCTCCGTTGCAACCGGTGCATTGGTTCAGCCCCTTCATCCAACTCCTCTGCTAACATGCACATGGTCTTCTTGGGTACGGTTGCACTGGAAACACACTGATGCACAGTGTCCATGCTGATCTTCAAGGTCATGTGCATCAACTTGCCAAAGTGCATGTTCAAACCCGGTTGGACTTGCTTCTTGCCTTCGCCTTGGTGAGTGTGTTGAATGGGTTGGATTGCATGCATGCGCTCAACAACATGCATATTGCTGGATCCTTTGCATGCGATCAACAACATTGCTCACCATGTTTGCTCTGTGTCAGCTGTTGGGATGGATCCTTAACTCGTACTGGCGTAGTTTCATCCATGAGTGCATGTTGCGCCCATTGTTGTTCCTGTTCCTACTGCAACTCATTGGACTGTCTGTGCAGCTTCATGTTCTTCCTGAGTTGCTGCTTCAGCACATGCAACTCCTTCTTTGTTCCATCTTCTGCCTTCACGCGATCTTCATGTCGCACCGTCACTTCATAGCCTGAGTCTCCAAAGTTGCTTTCATTATCAGTGGATCTACTTGATCTTGCAACTTTGCTCTACCTCTATGTTGTCAACAACCTTCCTCTTGCATTCGTTGCATTTGGTATGCTGCCTTCACCTGTTGTTCATGACACTGCTTGCTGTGATGATGTTGCTTGATGTCCTTGTCCATGAACAACTTGATGTCTTCGTGAGTAGGTAAGCCCACGGACACTTGATCAACTGCATCCCCAACCGTGCTTTGAACCATGTCTTCGTCTCTGCTCTTTTGGAAACCATTGTACCTGTACTGCTGAGAGGCAAATGAACATCTGTGATATCTGGAGACATGGCAACACTCATAACAAGTAATCTGTAAGTCGAAAACCAAAATGAACATGAGAACTGACTTGCAACATACCTAGGTGAATGATCATGAAGGTTGCGCAATTTCAGTCGGGAGACCGACTGCCATGACTACACAAGGCATAGTCCGGGCTATTAAGAGACTCACTGACTGCTGGAACTGCGCAATGCACAATCCATTTGGGCAATTAGCTTCTCGGATTGCGCAATGAGCAATCCTAGCTCGGAAGGACTGCTGGCCCAGGGGTAGATTTGCGCAAATTTTTGAGCTAAGCAACCACTGACATCTAGAAATGCGTAATTCAGTCCAGGATGTTAGTGTTGGGCCATAATGCACAATTCAGTCCAAGAGGCCAGTGTTGGGCCATAATGCACAAATCTGGAGAGGAATGTGAGCCTTCCTTCTCCAGATTGTGCAATGCAGCCTTGGTGAAAGTAGAGACCGGGCCAAGGTTGGCCCAACTCAACGACGAACAAGTGAAAGCAAGTAAGTCGATGAAATGCATGGCGACACTAAGTGATAGCATAAGTGATAAACAATGCATGCAAAACATAAATGGAGGATTGAGCAAACAAATCAACATGAATGTGGGTGAGGTCGTTCACCAGTTGGGCGAATGTCTGTGCAAAACAATTTCATGCATTCGACAATAGTGAGATAACAACGAAAATTGAAACAAAGCTAGGACAAGTTAGAATATATGTAAATGACAACAGGCGTTCAAAGAAATCAAGCAAACAATACTCATACAAGTGAAAACCCAAAAAGAAACAGAAATGCAACACAAGGCATGGGAAGCGAGCTTACCCCAAAACAACTGAGCTGAATGTGCCGACTGCTCCTAGATGTGATGTGGGATGTCAGAGCTATAAGGTTGATGTAAGGAATGAGCTTTGCAGCATCCGGTTGATGAGTTTTGATAACATCGAGGTTGTGACGCGCATGCCACAAATCTAGGGGAAGCGACACTTGGAGGGAGGTTTCTGAATTTTTCCTTACATGTAACCTCCAACTGCTAAACATAGATCCCTGAAACAAGGGATGCATTTGCATGCTGCCTTGGGAGAAGCAACCTATGCATGCAAGTCTGTTTTGCTTGGTCCTAGAGGGAACCGGTCAAATCAGGTGCACATGTAAGCGACTGCTCGACTGCTAGAGAAACATGCAAATTTCTGATCGTAAGCTGGGCTGACTGCCCAAGGGGATTGCGCAATTTCTGGACCTAGCAGCTGACTGCTGCCCAGATTTGCGCAAGTCCTGGGCTAAACGACCTGTTGATGGAAAAAATTGCGCAAATCTTGCTGGGAGGGTTGGCTGGCAAGATTGTGCAATCCTGGAGCCCAGCAGGCTATTAGAGGGAATTGCACAATTCCTAGAGGGAAGGCTGGTTACCCTCTAGAAATGCACAAATTTCACTGGGAAGCTGCTCAGCCTGCAGCTGGACCAAGTTCGGATGAGTAGCATGTGAAGGGAAAAGATCAAACTGTGATTGACAGGCTGCCTTTGAGCAAGAAAGACACTGAAGCTTGAGGACTTGGCACAACAAGGCAAGCTACTGTGAAGGTTGGTAGGGAGGCTCCAAAATAGGCTAAGGCAAAATTTTGGAGGATGGTTGTAGCCGCTACAACACATACCTTAATAATTTTCATTGTTTAGAACATTTATATTCTCGGCGAAGATAAAAAAATTGTGACTTAACATAGAAACAATATACCCCAACTCATGTATGTTTGTAATTTGTGATCAACTTGATTAGTAGTCCGACATAAAGTTGAAGAAAGCACATGAGAAATTGGAAAGGGACATTGAAATAGAGAGATCCTAGAAGATCAATGTGAAAATAAAAAATTTCATTGTCCTCCATTAGTCAGCTAACTTTGGAAATTGTTGATGCAAAATTTTTGTTCTGAACGTGGGAGGATTATAATGCTTCCTGAAGGTAGAATCTTTTATTGCAACCATATGGACGGATTATAATGCTTCCTTAAGGCAGAATCTTTTATGGGAAATCGTAGTTGTATCAGGCATGATGATGCTATTTGATGCTTCAAGTTTGTTATGGTTGCTGTGGCTACGATTTTGGCAGATCACCTACATTTACCGCACCTGTGGTCTTCCAGTTGATGAAGCTTTGATTTCTCTAGCAGAGATGTGGCTATTTAAAAAGTTACTTTTTTTCTACAAAAATGTGGCATGTCCAAACACATGTGGCTGTCCAAACAGTTGATGAAGCCATGTGGTTGTCCAAACAATTGATGAAGCTTTGACTACTCTGACAGAGATGTAAAAAACAAGGTAAGCTATTTTAAAAACATGAATGAATTTAAATATTTAGGTAATTTTAATTCAAATCATTACTTGTTAGGTTCATTATGTAATGTGGTAAAAATGTTTTGTTTTCGCTTAAAAAAATAGTAAATAAAATTTTTAGATGTTTATATTAAATAATATTTAAAAAAAATAGTAAATGAAATTTTTAGATGTTTATATTAAATAATATTTATTTCAATTTTAAAAAATAAAGGAAAAAAATCTTAAATTTTATACATTGTCTAAATATGCCTATATAAAACAAGTATATTGAAACAATAGTTTATATCTATAAACTATTGTTTCTATATATATATATATAATCTCAAAAGAAGAAGTAATTAAATTTAGTTACTTTTTAATAAAATGACGTGTAATTCATTCCATTTTTAATACAAATTTATTTGTTATTGAAAATATATTAATAAAAATAAAAATATTTATTGTTTTTTAATGAATTTTTTTCTAAAAATATTGAAAAAGATTTGTTGGAATTGTAAATTTAAGTTGTGTAGTTTATACAATCAATTGAGAATGACACTTTTAAGGCATTGTATCTATTTATGATGTTGATGATGATGCTTAACGTTCACTAGACTGATGAGGTCTATCAAACCTTAAGAAAAGAAATTAGTTGAGGTTTTTAAAAATATTATTTCTATAATCAAATAGAAGGGAGAGGAGCGTTTTGAGATGGTTGAACAAGTCAAGAAGGTAAAATATTATTTCTATAATCAAATAGAAGGGAGAGGAGAGTTTCGCGATGGTTGAACAAGTCAATAAGGTTGGAAGTCTGGCAAATGTTTTGGAAATGAGAACGGATGCGAGTGAGGGTCGAACAAACCAAGAGAAAGTGCATTTCATTTTCAATTCTCTTAGTGTCACACAATTGACAGATTATAAGTGCATTTCATTTTCAATTCTCTTAGCGTCACACAATTGGTGAATTCTTTCTTCCCGGGGTGTTTTGGGGATACCAACACTCAGTTTCACTTCGAAGCTAGTGGGAGTTAGTTCTTATCTTCGCAATGTTCATTTTCTTCTTAGTATTAGTTAAGACAAAGAGGTAATTCTGGTTAGTGAGAGAGGGGTTGATTACCTCCTTATAGTACCTTAGTTTCATTTTCCCCTCAAGCTCCTTTCATCACACAACTTGTCTTTAAATTTGGAAGTGATAGTATTTTTAGTATTATCTCTATTCTCCAAGATGTTCTCCTCCTTTACCCCCCATTAGTTGAACCATGCCTGGGAACCCTTGTGCCAAACTTGGTTGAGCTGAAGGCAGGGTTTGGGCTAGAGATAGAGAAAGAAGCAATTCTGGGGAACCTCTTGGTTTCCATGTTGTAAAGCTTCTTTTTATACATTAGACATCTAAACATAACTATGCTTTTAATAGGGAAAATGCTAGCTTTAGTCAAGAGGATAGGATAGAGAGTATTACCTTTATATTACCTTTAATCTTGAGGTTGTACATTATAAATTGCTTTTGGATCATCTCATCTTCCTCCATGATTCTCTAGATATACTGCAACCCCAAACTTCATATCCTTATAAAATCATGAGGGTGACAAGAGTCTTGAAGAGGTACTTTTTTTATTTCAAACTGAGAGATCAATCATCTTACAATTATTTTCAACCTCATAATAAGCTTTCCAGCCACCAATAATTCTTTTCTCAATGTTGTAATCCCAATTGAGTTGATGATTAATGTCAATACATTCAAAAACGCAATTTAAATAACGAAAAATTACACATGGTATCATAGATTGATCAAGTTTCTATAGGAATTAAATTTCGATGCAAATCTTTTTTCAAGTTTTGCACCCTAAAGATGGGTTTTCATATATAAGAGATTTGATCCTTATGGGGCTTGGTAAAACTGTGGTTAAAATGGATTTATAATGGTTAATTAAATTTAAATATAAAGTTTTGAAATATAATGTTTAAGAATATGAATCATTATATTAATTTATATGGTGAAATCTGTCTATCTATATTATATATATCACATTTATATATTTAGAATATTTTCATTTTTAATTATATATTTATTAATTAAATTTATCAAGTTTTATATACTTTATGAAATAGTTTGCATGGGTAGTTCAATGGTGATTGTTGTGATATGAAGTCTTTGTGAAGTTTGAGGTTTTAAGTTGTTTATTCCTAAATTCTCTTCAATTTCTAGATTCCACGACCATTAATTTTGCTAATTATATATATTCTGAAAATGAAGTTATATAATTTCTTCCATACTCAATATATAGTTGATATATGGTAGAACATCCATCTTAATGACTCATCTATCAAACATTTAAACACATCATCTATTAAACCTTTGAAAACATCAAATATCTTAATATGAAAATATTTTTCAAATTTTACATTATAAAAAAAGTTTAAGCTTTATTTTATCCTTTTAACATTTAATAAATTTAAGATTAAGATGAACTCTATACTAATAATTATTCTATTAATTAATTTTATAATTAATAAATAGTATTAAAATTTTGAGCCGAGAAGGGAAGATATTTGGGGATTGAAGAGATATTTATGGAGAAGTTGTGTGGTTTCTTTCTCCCTTACGGGAGTTTTACGTGTTCAGTGAACCAGAAGTGAGGTGATGATGTTGGAAAAACGATTAAACATAACTCTTATGTGTTTAGCTTATCAATTTGACACATTAAACAGAAAAAAAAAAGTATTTCTTACATGAAAATTTTGCTTAAAAAAATCCAGTCACACCATTCTCTAACACACATAACATTTGCAGCAGACTGTAAAAAAAAACCACAAACACCTACTTCAACACCTCTTTGTTCACTGAAGGCCTACAACTCCCCATAAGAGAAAGAAATCACACAACTCCTCCATAAATCTCCCTAGAATTTCCACATATCTTAGTTGCTTCTCCAAGTTCATCCTCTTTGTTAGAAATTTTTTGTGCTACTTTCACCTCAGCTTAGCACCATGAATCTATCTTCAAAGATAGGGTCATTAATAGGAAGTAGCTTTTCCGAGGTGCGTTTAGCAAAGTTGAATCAGCATAATATTTGTGAGTTTGTGTTACATTTTTTGCGTGGTACAGAGTTTAGTTGTTATTATTATTATTATTATTATCTAATTTTAAAGTCATGGTCAAGCAAGACACCAGATTGATGTACAAGACTTTTTGTTTGTGGAACAAGAAACTCACCTCCATACAGAAATTTAACTATTAAATCTATAAAAATATACATACTTTTATCGCTCTCTAATTTTAAAACTGTGACCTTTTAATACTACTCACCATAGTCTTCTAGATCCTGCACACAACTTTCAGCATATTGTGTGATTAGTAAGGTACTCTTAGCCGGCACTAGATCCTGCACACAACTTTCAGCATATTGTGTGATTAGTAAGGTACTCTTAGCCGGCACTTTAGGACTAGGTCATTGGGAATAATAACCTCCATCAGACCACTTTATTTCCTGATCTTGTTTATTTGAAGTTTCTCACAGATTAACACAACTTCAAATGTGAAAATGAACAATCCTGTTTGTTGGAGTTAAATATATGACATCAAGAGAGGGGCAACACTCCAGTAAAACCTAATCCATGAATCCTCCAACTTACATGTATATTTTAATCCACTAAAGGGCAATGACATTTTCAGTAAAAATTCTACTTTATAGCTGTAATTTTCATGTTTTTTTGGTTTAAATTACTTTAAAGTATATAGAAATAACTTTTATTTGAAGTATTTATCTTTTTTTAATTGTAACTTCTTATTTACAAGGTATGAAGGAGGTTACATTCGGCATACATACCGAAAGTATGTTTCGTTTCAAGATATGTTGCTTCGGATTTCAAATTTTGTCTAGCAAAAAAGACACTAATAAAACCTGCAATGGGTTACTACCTTTTTCCAGTTATAAAAATTAGTAATGGCACTGTTATACAAAATGACCAAAGCAGCAAATTTTATTAGAAAGGTTAATTAATTATTAATTTGAAGTATTTAATCTCATTATAAAGGTTAATTATTAAAGCTGGTCATTGCTATTTTTATTGAATAGGAATTTAGCTAAAAATAAATAATTTTTTGGATTTCGAGATATTTTAATTAGTTTTTAAATTTTATAATTATTTTTTAAAATAATTTAATTTATTAAAAATTGAAAAAACACAAAACTGTGAAACTTTGAGTAATATTATTAAAAACAAAAATAAATTAATAAGTAAATAAATTGATTTCTTTTTTAAATCAATATATTTTATATTTTTTTCTATTAAGTAAAATTTTTGCATATATCGTTAAAACAATACAAAATTGTTAAGAACAAAATCTATATTATCGTGTTAATAATAATGCATTGGTTAACTTGATTGTTTTAGAAGGATCGATCGGTTTGAGCTCTGGAGCAGCCATGAAACCCTAGCTGCGCCTCTGCGCCCTAGCTGCTCTGCGGCCCGTGGCTTTGGGCCCTCTGCCCCCCTTCTCAGCGTTCCTTTTTGAGCTTCTACGGTTCAGAGTGCATGCCTTCTGCTGGGTGGGAAGATTAAGCCAAGCTCGCCCTTATGGAGGCCCCGAGCTCGCCCCAGACAGTCTTGCCTTCATCTGCCGAAGCTTTCTCTCGGCTCTTAGCCGGCTTGCCGCAGAAGAAGAAGAGCGAAGCAGCCAAGTTTGTCAAGAGGCTAGAAGACATTCCTGAAATCTCCCTGCCGCCAAAGACCCCGATTTAAATTGCTATCTCCTTAGCTAAGCGGGCTCTCTTTGGCCAGTTCACCGGTCTATGACCTTCCCCTAAGTCCACTGAGTCCTAGGTAAATAGGAACTGGGCTCCTCTAATCAAGAGCAGCGTCACCTCCTACTTCTTAGGACAAGGCTTTTTCCTCTTCGAATTCACCTCAAATGAGGACAAGGATCCAATCTTTCAGAATGGCCCCTATTTCATGGGCCCCCAAGGTTTGCACCTCAACAGATGGACGCCGAATTTCAACCCTGCAGTCGATGTCCCCTCGGCTGTCCCTGTATGGGTCAAACTTCCTAATCTCCCAATCCATTGCTGGAACTGGGACTCGCTGAAACACATCAGAAATGCCCTTGGGAAATTCATAGATAGGGAAAACAGCAAAGATCAATATGACTGTGCTCGTATCTGCGTAGAAGTAGACCTAGAGGTGGGTCTCCCGGAAGCCATCAAAATCAAAGTAGGAAACTGGTCCCATTTGCAGAAGTTGGACTATGAGCAGTTGCCTTTCAAATGCCGAAAATGTCATGTCTACGACCACTTCGCCAGAGGATGCCCAACCAATGTGGAACCAGAAAAGAGTAAAGAAGAAGTTTGGAATCAGGTCAAACGCGCCAGGAAAAATCAAAAGCAGGCTGGTCCCAACGGAAGAGGTCCTCAGGCCCCCCCTCAGCAACCCCCTCCCAGAAAGGATCATGAAAACAAATTCGCCCTTCTAAGCTCGCAAATAGAGGAAACTCAGGAACCAGAAAATAAAAAATTAACCCCACCCTCTAAAGGCACCCCCAAAGGGTCTGGAAATGGAATTGAGCAAGTTGGAAGTGGTGTACCAACAATAGAGGCAATGGATGAAAGTGGTGTCCTAGCAATAGATATGGCAATGGTTGAGAGCTCCAAAGGAAACACTGTCGCAGCAGAGGAAGAGGAGCATGAATCGGAGTGCTTGGAGGAAGAAGGGGAAATAGGAGAATCCCAAGCTTCGATAAGGAGATCCACAAGAGGCCGCAAATCAGATCAGGATAAAAGAGAGTAGGAAACTTTCAAGGATAAGCTTCAAGGCAGCCAGCCAACCCTTGAGAAGCTCCTAGCATCAAAAGCAAAGATGGCGAGAAACCAGCCCCAAGGCTCCAAGGGAGCCAACTAGAAATACAAATGATGAAGATAGTCTCCTGGAACTGTAGAGGTATGGGGAGCGGAATTAAAGAAGAAGCCATCAAAAGCTTAATAAGAACATAAGCTCCTGACGCACTTCTCATCCAGGAGACCAAACTGGAAGACTTCGTCTTCCTTCAGGCAACCAAGAAACTCTGGAACAAATGTGAGGTGAAAGCTATCTCAGCCCAAGGGGCTTCCGGAGGCCTGGCCACTCTTTGGAACTCTAGCAAATTCTCATTCGTTTCTGAGACCCTCAATACTCACTGGCTGCTCTTAAAATTGCAGCACTTAGACTCAAAAGAGATTATTAGCCTCTTCAACGTGTACATCCCCGTGAATGCTGTGGAAAAAAAGGCCTGCTGGGACTCCATAAGAACCCAAGAAGATCTAGTTAATCTTGAGAATATCATCATAGCAGGAGATCTCAATCTTACTCTCTTATCAGCAGACAAGAGAGGAGGCAGCATTGTTCGAGATCCGACAAGGGAATGGGCAGAGGACCTTATGCAGGACTGGGATCTGCTGGACATCAAGCCAATCTCTGGTAAGTACACTTGGACTAACAAAAGAATTGGTCCTGGACACATTGCTGCTAGATTGGATAGATTCTTAATTCAAAGCTCTTTTATTCTGCTTGGATTAGAGGCTAGAGTACATATCCTCCCATGTAGCACTTCGGATCATAAACCCATTAAGCTGGAATTGGTGTTTCAGCTTCACCTAGGTCTAATCCCCTTCAGATTCAGCCTGCTCTGGACTAATGAATTAGACTTCATGCATTTAGTTAAGGACATCTAGATGCAAACAATAAAAGGCTCCCCCTTTTTTGTCTGGGAGGAGAAGCTCAGAAGAGTGAAAAGGGCTCTAAAAAGCTGGGCCAAAACTCTGCCCAATCCAGCAAATGAAAGAAAAAATCTTCAACGCAGTCTGGAAAATCACCATCTCCAAGCTGAAACAGCTAACATAACTAAAGAGTTTCTAGATAAAGAAGCCTAGCTCCAGCAAAACTTCCACAAGGCTTGTCTAACAGAAGAAGAGTACTGGAGACTTAAGTCACACAGTCTTTGGCTTAAAGCAGGGGATAGGAACTCTTCCTTCTTCCATAAACAAGCTCAGGCAAGGAAATGTACCAATGCCATTTCCGAAATCAAAGATGGCACTATTACTCACAAAGACAATGCAAGCATAAAAAAAGTTGCCTCCCTTCACTTTAAAAGCCTATATAGTGAAGATAAAAATCTGGACCAAAGCTCTGATATGATTGACGTGGTTCCCTCCCTAATCACTATTGAAATGAACCACCTTCTTGAAGCTAAAGTCACTAAGAATGAAGTCAAGGATGCCCTCTTCACCATGGACCCGAACAAAGCCCCTGGACCGGATGGATTTACAGCCAAATTCCTCCAATCTTGCTGGCAGATTGTGGAAAAAGATCTATACAAAATGGTTATTAAGTCCCAAGCTTGCCAGAAAATTGGAGGCAGCACGAACTCTACTTTTCTGGCTCTCATCCCCAAAGAGAAAGGAGCCAACACTTTCAACAAGTTTCGTCCGATATCGCTATGTAATATCGATTACAAACTGATTACTAAAGTCATTGCTAACAGACTTAAGCTCATCCTCCCCAAAGTCATTCCGGAAAGCCAAGGAGGATTCATTCAAGGGAGACAGATAGTGGACAACTACATGCTGGTCCAAGAGGCAATCCACTCAAGTATGAGTCGCAAGGAAAAAGGTATGGTTGTCAAGCTTGATTTAGCAAATGCTTTTGATAGAGTCAAGCATAGTTTTCTGCTGAAAGTCTTACACAAATTTGGATTTGGGGAGAATTTTATAAATTGGATTTGGGCCTGCATTTCGGAGCCTTGGATCGCTCCATTAGTAAACGGCAGAGCTGCAGACTTTTTCAAAGCCATGAGAGGGCTCAGGCAGGGGTGCCCTCTCTCACCCCTTCTTTTTGTTCTTCAAGCCTCTGTCCTTAGCTTCTATTTAGAAAAAAAAAATGATGGACCAAGAAATTGCTCGGCTCTGTATAGCAAGAGGTGTAAAAAACATCAATCATGCCCTCTTTGCAGATGACATCTTGTTATTGGGAGCTGCCTCTGTGCTTATAGCCTCCAGATTTAAAGGAGTCCTAGATGAGTTTTTTTTTATCTCAGGAAGCAGTCTAAACAATGGCAAATGCCATATCTATTGCTGGAACACCACTTCCATCATGCTCAATTCCATTTCCAGAACCTTTGGTTTCGCAGCCTCCTCAAACTGGTCTTCCTTCAAGTATTTGGGCCTTCCTGTTTTTCTTGAAAGAGCCTTCAGTAGAGATTGGCTTCCCCAGCTAGAGAAATTCAAGAACAAGCTGCTTGCCTGGGGCTTTTCCTGGCTCAATATTGCTGGTAAGTCTGTCCTCATTAAATCAGTCCTTAACAATCTTCCCTTATTTCAGTTTTCTGTTCTTCTTGCTCCCTTCGAGATTCTCAGGAAAATGGAAGAGATCATTCGGAATTTTTTTTGGAAGGGGGGCAAGCAATGAGAAAAAGTTTCCATTAGTCAGCTGGGAATCCATCTCCAAACCTCTCTTGGAAGGAGGCTTGAATTTCAAAAATCTTGGATATCAAAATATAGCCATGGGAGCTAAGCTCATTTGGAGAATTATTGCTCCTAACTCTGGTTGGGTACATCTAGCTCTTTGGAAAAAATATTTTAAGGGAAAACGCTTCCGCTGTCTAGACCATCCTCTGCCGCTCCTGAATACACCCTTCCAGAAGCTCTGTTCAAAAGCATGTTCGCTTATAAATAATCATGCCTACTAGGTCCCTGGCAATGGAAAAAGGATCAACCTTTGGATAGACAGAATTATGAACAATGAGCCGCTGGGAGACTGTCCCTCTCTCCAAGCGTTGCGCAGTTGGATGAACGATGTTGGAATGCGTTCCCTGTGGGATATCTCAGCCTGGCAGGAATCTCGTTGGCCTAGCTAGAAAATTGAAACGCCCCTAGATCTGGCTATAGAACGCAAGGAACTGCTCTCCAAGCTTCACGGATTGGCTCCTTCGTGGATGCGAAGCAGGGATTCTAGAGGTTGGGGCATGCAGGCTGGTGGTTATTCCGTTGCTCAGGGATACACCAAGCTGTGTGTGCGCCCCCATGTGGCCATGAATCCAGAGCCTTGGAAAGGGATTTGGTACCACCCCTCTCTGCCTAAAATCGATATTTTCAATTGGTTGTTATGTCATTCCAAAATCTTGACTGACGATAATCTGCAAAAGCGTGGCTTTCACGACCCTTCAAGGTGCAGACTTTGCAAGGTAAATCAGGAAAGCGTTTCACATTTGATGCTAGAATGTTCCTTTACTTTGCAGATCTAGTCCGCGTTGCTGAATACTTTGAGTTCTAGCTTCGAGTTGCCTTCCTCCACTGCTGATTTTTTTGACAAATGGCTGCAAAGGTACCCTGGGCCTCCTCCAAAATACAAAATTATTAGAGCTGTTTGGTTTATTCTCCCTAAAATTACCTGTTGGCATATCTGGCTTGAGTGAAACAAAAGGATTTTCAAAAATTGCGAGCAGGACTTCAAGCTAGTGACAGTTAAAATTAAATGCCAGTTAAAAGAGTGCCTGAGAGAACACAAAGATGATTTAAATCTCACCCTGCAAGATAAAAACTAGGGCTCTTCTCTCGACCTACAGTTCCAAAAATTGGTAAAGAGTATCTCCCTCCCAAAAGTTTGGCAAATAAGGGCTACAGCAAACGAGCTCCAGGGATGGATTGCAAACCAGCAGAGGCACTCTTTATTTTTTGATGGGGCTGCTAAGGGAAATCCTGGAAGAGCTGGTGCTGGAGGAGTTATATTGAACCCAGCTGGTTCTAGGATTCACAATTTCGCCTAGGGCTTGGGCATCGCTTCTAGCATCCAAGCTGAGGCTTTGGCTCTTTTTCAAGGACTCAAGATGCTGAAAGTGCTGAACATCAGGGAGGTTAATGTTATTGGAGATTCTCAGGTTATTATCAACACTATGGTGACTCGTTCTAAGCCAAAGGACCTAAGGCTAGCAAGGCTGATTCACAGAATTTTAGACCTTGGTGACTCTTTCCAAAATTTAAATTTCTATCATGTGTTGAGAGCCAATAATAAGGAGGCGGACAGTGAAGCTAACAAATCAGCCCTTCTTACGGTTGGTGCTCTTCCCAGAGGAGGACAGGAAATATGGGAAACCTATTCCTTAATTTAGAACATTGTCATGTTTTATTGCTTTCTATTAAATCAGTTTGTTTGTACCCACAAGCTTGGGAAAATCTTTGAAAATGATCACATAGTTGCAGCTAAGAAAAGATGTGAGCTAATCATAAATGTCACGGTCTTGCAAGGCTATTCGACACTTATCGTTTTAGACTCACCCTTTGTAATCCGCTCTTTGCCATTAAGGCCAAGTTTCTAATATATCCACTACCCGTTTCTGTAAAAAAAAATAAAAATAATGCATTGGTTAACTTTCTCCATCTTTTATTAGGTGGAAAGATCTACCACATTCTATTTTATCCAAAAATATAATCAAAATATTTAATAATGGTCAATTATCCAAAACATTTTAAAAATTTAAGAAAAAAAATGTTAGTGTCTATTTATAGGGTTTCCAATTTTTTTATTTAACAAGCTTAGATCTATCTGAACTCAGATATACCATGAGCCGAGAGGATCAAATCTCTTTGCAAAGAAATTTGATAGAGATTTGATCCTCTAGGGGCTTAGTAGATCCGGAGTTAAGATAGATCTAGGTTAATTTAATTTCCTCCTTTAAACAGGCCCTATTCCACATGAATAACATGGGTCAATACCATAGGTTCTCATCAACTTGGAGTTGTTGACCACCAAACCAAGTCAAATTTACTTTATTATTTTAAAGTTATTTTTATTTTAATGTAGAGTTATTTTTATTTTGTTTTGGCCAAGTGAAAAAATGACTAGTAACTTGACCAATTCAAGTTTACTTTATTATCTCTACTATACTATGTTATGTTTACAGGTTCCAACATCTCTACTATAGTGGGTTGGAGAGCACCTCTCTGCGCAATTATCAATAATTAATAAGTGGACGGTAGGGATTTAACCTACACAAATCAAAGGTTGATATTTATCTCCAAAATAGTTATGTTTTTTTTTTTTTTTTTTTCCTTTTAATTAAATTGAATGTTTGAAAAAAATGTATTATGGTTTTTTTAAGCATGTGATATTGATAAGCCATTGTATAAGCCCATGGTATTGTAACAAATCCTATTTAGTGCATCTAGAGATGCATTTTACAACACAGTATGAGGGAAATGTACGATTCTGTCAACATGTAGTTGACAAGTGTCCTTCTTAAAATAATAATAAAATATTCTCTAAATTGAGAAGTAGTGCGGACTATAATAACAAATAAAAATGAATATGCATGTTTAGTTAGTTTTAATTAAAAATATATAAAACATCAATAAGCTTATCCTCACTATGGTCATTTGATATGTTGCTGATATTACAACCCAATGTGTAAACATATTTCACTCACTCTCAATCATAAATAAAATATTTCAATGGCCACATGAAATAATATAATTTAATGTCAAATTTAAAAAGAGATAAAGTGATTAGAAGTAGAAAAAGTATGGTTAACATGTTTAAACCTTATACTTTTCAAAAATATTTCAACACGGGATTTAAATGAATCATTTGAAAATCTATGTTAATTAATTTATGTTGATATCAATTTCATATATATCTATATATAAAATAAAATAAAATAAAATTAAAAAAAAAAATGTTTAAAGAAAAGATTTTAATGTAGTATATAATAAAATATTCAATGACTAAAGAAAAAAGTAATTGGAATTTAAAAAATAAAATAAAAAATATCAAGTACTTCCTAATAATAATAATAAGAGAGAGATGTAATTCATTCAAATCAAACCTCTAGGGTTAGTTCAATTGGTTGAGTTCCTGTTGCTAAGCACCTCGCTAAATAAAATGTAGTTCATAAATAAAATGTCTCAATGCACATGTTATATAAAATATTTCAATGTCAACTATGCATATATTATATATTGTTTAAAAAGAATTATGTATATATCAAATAAAGCAATTGGAAAAAAAAAAAAAAAATTGAAGTAATCTCACTAATTTACAATTTGGTCATTTTTCAGGTATATGTTTTTTGTCAATTTTTCTTGAAACCCAACAAATACTTTTTAGACTTACACTTCCAAGTTATGTACTCTATATAACATTAAAAAATACAATGTTGGATTTACAAGTTTAAGTTATGTACTATATATAACATTCAAAAATACAATTTAAACAATGAAAAATTATGCATTGTTGATTTGGCAGCTCAAGGGAAAATTCCCTCCATTGGGCAATCAAACATTTTCTAGCCCTTGGAAGAATTTAATTTGGTTAAGGAAAAATGTATTTTTAATACAGAAACCCACCTGTGCACAAAAGGGCAAGTCGACCCAAAAGAGAATTTGGACACCCTTTGATGGCTATAAATACAAGTCAAGTGACCCTCATTTAGAGATCATTATTAGTTCTTATTTCTTTGGTTTGGCTTGCACATGTTTGGAGTTGGTTTGCAGAAAATTGGTTCATACATGTTTGAAATTGCAGGGTTTGAGCTTGCACGTGTGAATTAGGGTGTTTTGTTTCTAGCTGCAGGGTTGATACAAGAAATTTTCGGTTGCAACTGCACGAATACAGACCTATTCGTGCGGCTAGAAAGCTTCAACTACACACATGAATCTCCCTTCGTGCGGCTGGGACTTAGGGTTTCATTTTTATAGGTGATTGCAGTTGACCACATTTGACCACAAATTTCGACAGTTGACTGTAGATGTTGACAGTTGACCACATGTTTTTGAATCATAATTTTGACTAGTATTATTGTTGGATTAATCTTTGAGATATAATTTGGTTAATTTTGCTGGATAGTTTTGTGAATAAAGAAATATATTATTGTACTCTCTCTTTGTTGAACATTTTATGACAATTTAATAAGAAAAATAAAATTGAAAGGGTTTCCTCCTTGTGGGGTTTTGCCTTGGTCTTCGATCAATCCTGGTGTCTCTATCTGTGAATGTTTTTCTTCTATTGTTCCTTTATGTTCCATTGCATTGTTGATGATATTGTTCTTTCTACATAGTTGTGTATGATGTAATGATGTTATAATGTTTTTCTTCTATTGTTCCTTTATGTTCCATTGCATTGTTGATGAAATTGTTCTTTCTACATAATTTTGTATGATGTAATGATGTTATAATGTTGTGGGGTGAATGAAATGTGTAAATGATGAAATGCAATTTATCTAAAGCAAAGAACAAGATAGCCCTAAGAAAAAATTAACATGATTTCAAAGCTATGCTGAAGAAAAGTCATTGAGATCACCCCTGAGAAGACACCTTTGATGGAAGCAAGAGAAGATGGAGGAGACCTAAAAGAATGTTAGGGTTTGAAGGAAAACCTAGGCAATTTGGTTATTAGGGTTTGAAAGAAACCCTGGAATATGACAAAGGATTGAGTTTTGAAATCTTGAAACCTTAGCATGATCGATGAGAAGTTGTTCAAGAAGAAATATAGGTTTAATGTAACCCTATAT
This sequence comes from Pinus tabuliformis, assembly GCA_031772625.1. Taxonomy (NCBI): domain Eukaryota; kingdom Viridiplantae; phylum Streptophyta; class Pinopsida; order Pinales; family Pinaceae; genus Pinus; species Pinus tabuliformis. The sequence continues at coordinate 1,619,556,706 of CM062818.1, forward strand.
GGTATAGGCTCAATTAAGCCAGGTTGTTGATAAAGTCGATGGAAATATTGAAGGCAACATCATTATATGGATAATTGACAATACCAACTCTTGGAGGCTGGTTCAAGAGGGAGATGATCACTTTTTGTCAAAGATAAGTACCTTTTAGATTATGTTATTTCTTTGTGACACTATTCTTGTTTTGACTTGTTGTTTTATATTTCCTGCATGAATATTTGAGTAATTGAATGCTTCTAACCCCTATATGAGATGTGATAAGAAAATCCTTTTTGAGGATCATATAAGGTGCAAGAAAAGAGAGCTATTACATGAAGAGAAGAGTTGGTGTTGAAAAAATAAAGAAGTACTTGAGGAAAGTTTTCAAAGTAGCATCCAAAATTACAATATGCAAGTACTACAACTGTCGTTGACAAATAAGTGTTACAAGTTGCACAGGTATATGAATACTACTAGGTATGTATAGTATATTGATTTAGTTACAAGATTGGATGACAAGTTAAGCCCTAAAGTATGTTGAGAATATCACCTTCATAAGTGACTATACATGCATATGAAAGTAAGTTTGATTTCTGGCACATGTGATATATTGCTGCTCTTGATATTTGGAATGTATTTTAGATTTTAGACATGCTGGACTTCCTAAAGCATGTTAGATACATTGATTTTGATATATTGAAACTTGATACTATTGATAATGCTTGTGATAAGCATGGTAAATTTTATGATAAAAGTGTAACAATAAGATTGATATTCAAGATCTTCTTGTTAACCTTGGTTAGGTTTTGATAAGTTTAGTAATTTTGACATGTGATAAAATTGGATGCAGTGTCTTAATGGTTGAGTAATATGATAAAGAAGTGATGTTGTGATTATAATTCTGTAGATACACTTGTTAGTTTCCCTAATTATATGACACTAACCTTTGATGAATAGTTGATGGCATGTCCATATGTGACAATAAAGTAGTTGATGATGATTTGTTATGACTAAGATGAATATATTTTTTAAAACCTCATATAGTTTGACTCCATGATATAACAATTTTGTTGATGAATAACAATATTGTAATATGCAAGTTGATGCCTTGATTAATGTTGATTGAAGTGGCTTCCCATACAGAGAGAGAAACTCTCCGTAAGATCCCAACACCTATTATTATTTGCAGGTGACTCTTAATATTTGAAGCAAGTTTTCTAGACATAAATAACCATATGATGTTGTTGAAGAAGTCTTGACAAGTTCTGATTTGAGCAGAGAAGGTTTCTCCTAGTTCAAGCCCCAACCACTGGGAGAAAGGCTTAAGAGTATGTTCATAGGCCTCCCAGCCACACAGAGGAAGGCCTATGGGTGCGTCAAGATTTAATAATCGAGCCCTCCTCCTTTATGGTGGATCCTCCTCAGTCCATGGATGAATCAGATTTATGAAAGCAGACAATGGATATTTTCACGCTTTAGTTGCACTCTACAATGATCTGCAAGCTTCAGAACTCGCCACAATGTTTCCCATATCAATTTCCAAGAGGCTTATAGTTGTGTATGGCACACACCTTGTTCCAATTTGGCTAACATGACTCTCGTTCATTGGTTGATGTAAACTTATAGATCTTCAACAAAAACAACCTTCCACAAGTTTCTTGAATCTCGACTCAAACAGGCCCCGCATCAATGACATACGCCTATTGAAAGCGCGTTATCAATAGTATTCACAAGCCTACAATAAACCCTCTTGCCTCTACATGTTTGACTGACAAACAATTCACACATCCATATACAAACTAACACTACTACGCAACAACACATTATACTCTCTCTATGCTCCTGGGTGCTCCCATAAGGGAATTAGCCTAGATATGCTCTGATACCAAATTGAAAAACCAATTGCACACCAAAAAACACACTTATAGTAGATTAATCAAATATATAAATACATCAAACATTGGTTGAAGATAATAATTCTATCTTAACCACACAATCAATTAGTTGAGTAAATCTCTCAACCAAACACTAAACTAGGAACTAAATATCTCAATTCCAACTAATTAAGAATAATAATTACACTTATGATGAGGAATCTCATTCAATGTGCACAAGACAAGTAAGTTTTAAATCTCCAAGTGTGTTTCAGTTTATTTAGGTTTAATTCTAAGGGGCATGTTTGGTATAATGTGATAATGTTTGAAGAGTAGGCGATCCCTGGAATATGTTTGAGTATAGTGGGGTTGGGACATCTCGATTCTTGCTAAGGCATAAGTCATTGGTATATTTGACTTGCAAGTTGTTGATATCCTCTTGGTGTTATAGTGCCTTACTAGAAGATTTGATTCTCAACCTTACCCACATTACTCCAATAAATTATAAATTTACCATAATAATTAAAAGACTCTACAATACCTTTGACTTTGATATATTCCAAAAAGCAATGCATAATAAGTACTAGCAAATACTTACAACTTAGGACATGTTTTCTTCAAACTTCTCATATGATAGGAAAACAAGAGATCCAATGTTTTGATATTTAACGTGGTATGAGGATTGTTTCTTTAATTGCATTTTTTTTATAAAGTGGGAAAAATGATCATAAATCAATTGTCAAACCATTAGTGGGGACAACCATCACTAGTTGCTATCCACGAATGCACACTGACTCGTCATTGTTGTTCAAAGAAAACCACACCACCTAGAATTACCCTTTGGTGGTCCGTAAGGGGACATCCTTTCATTCTTGCCAGATGCCTCTAGATCTTGAACCATTAACCTGTTTCCTTACGTTGGAAGAAGATAAGCTCTTACCTAAACAAAAGCAATTTTAAGACATATTCTAAGCCCAATTACATATTATTTTTATTTATTGCATATTATTTTTGTTTCTCATATATTGTTTATTTGTTTGTGTGTTTATATATTTTTTATTTGTTTGTGTGTTTAAATAGCAACGAGTAGCTAAAAAATTAATTGGTTACAGTGTGGATTTTAGCATTCAAAATAGTATTGGGTTTTGGCAATATTTTGGTTAATTATTTTAAATTAATTTAATTTAAATTGATTTAGTTTAAGCAAGTAATTTGTGTTATTGAAGTTTAATTTCTTATTAAGTATTCACTTTTGAAGTTTTATATTAATTGCAATATTGATTTATTTAATTCTTTGATATCTTGCTCTTCTCTTTTGAGGACAGGTGTGGTGGGAACTGTGCTGAAACCACGTAGTTTGCTATATCAGCAAACCATGGAGAGACGACTGATATAGCAAACAGGTGTTCATCTGACATTTGGTCATCCACCATTCCTTCTTCACCTGCAGGCAAATTTACTCTAGACAAAAAGTTAGCAACAACATTTTCTTTACTAGGCTTATCAATAATGGTCAAATCAAACTGCTACAATAAAAGCAACCATCTAATAATGCGAGCATTTACATCTGGTTTGTTCATTAAATATCTAATTGCAGCATGATTAGTGTGCACAAAGGTTTGATAGCCTGTGATATAATATCTGAATTTGTTTAAGGAATGCACGACAACTAGGAGTTCCTTCTCAGTCATTGTATAGTTTAACTCTGCCTTTGACAAGTTTTTGCTTATAAAGTATATGGCATAAGGTAACTTTTCATCAATTTGTCCTAAGGCTGCTCCTATTGCTTTGTTCGAGGCATCTATGTGAATGTGGAAAGGTAGGGCCCAGTTTGGGCCTCTGAGAATTGGGGCAGTCACTAGCTTGCTCTTCAAGGTATCTAAGGCTTCTTGACAGTTTTCCGACCATATGAACTCAACATCTTTGCCTAAGAGGCCAAACAAAGGAGAGGCTAGCTTGCTAAAATCTTTAATGAATCTTCTGTAATATCTGGCTAAGCCTAGGAAACTTTTGACATCTCTCACCTTTTGAGGAGGTGGGACCCTTTGGATGATGGCAATTTTGTTGGGGTCCACCTGCAATCCCTGCTGAGATATTGCATGACCTAACACTGTCCCTTCAATCATTAAAAATTCACATTTTTCCGGACTGAGGGATAGGTTCATCTCAATACACTTGTCTAGAACTTTTCCTAGGTTAGATAAAGCTTCCTGAAAGTCAGAACCATAAGGAGTAAAATCATCCATGTATATTTCTACCGCATCATGAACCAGTTTAGAAAATATACTCAATACCACTCTTTGGAAAGTCGCTGGAGCGTTGCACAAACCAAAAGGAAGGACCCGATATGCAAAGGTACCCCAAGGACAAGTGAAAGTGGTCTTATCTTGGTCTTCCGGGCTGATTTGAATCTGATTGTGCCTGCTAAACCCATCTAGGAAAGAGAAAAAAATTTTCCCTGCCAGACCGTATAACACCTGATCTATGAAAGGTAAAGGGATATGGTCCTTTTTAGTGGCTTTGTTCAATTCCCGATAGTCGACACAAATTCTCCGCTTACCATTTTTCTTTGGCACTAGCACCAAAGGAGAGACCCATTCATTGTCAGAGATGGGATAGATAAATCATGCATCAAGCAATTTCTGTAGTTCTTCCTTAGCAATATCTTTAAGTGCTGGATTCATCCTCCTTTGAGGCTGCCTGACTAGTTTGCAATCTTCCTTGATGTATATATGATGAGTACATACTGAAGGGTGCACTCCCTTCATTTCCTTATAACTCCAGGTGAAGGCATCTAGATGTTTTCTCAGCAGGCTGCATAACTCCTTCTCCTGGGAAGTAGATAGGGATGGATTGATTTTCAATGTTCTTTCTGGGCCGAACTCTATATTTTTGACACGGGGAGGAGTAGGATTGGCCACACAGAGATCAGTTGAGGGGTTGTTTTGGGTTTCTCTTACTATGTCTTCTAAGGGTGATATACTGGGAGGTGGATTCTGAATCAAATTTTCGATCATATCATCCTCATCTTGCGGTTTTCCCCCTATGGAAGTTTCTAATGTACAAAGTGGTGCAAAATAGACTTCATCCTCATCTTCCTCCTCCAACTAGAGAGGTAGATCATGTTCTAGCAAGGGTTGGGCAGGAGGGTATAGGATTAACTGCTTAGACATGTGCCCATTCTTTATGGTCATGTTCCCAGCTCGACAGCTGATGTAGGCATCGGCTGTAGCCAACCAGGGTCTTCCCAGAATGAGAGGATACCCAGTGAGCTTTGCCTTTGGCTGGAAAACTAAGAAATCAGCAGGGTACTCCCAAGAATCAATGGAGACTATCACATCTTCCATAGTCCCCTCAGGGGTCATGGTGGAGCGGTCTGCTAGTTGTAGCACTATCGTGGTCTTCCTCAAGGAGCCCTGGAGGTTGAGTTTAAGCATTATGTCCTTTGTCATCACATTAATGGCAGTTCCCAGATCAATTAAGATATGCGGGATCATTGTGCCATTGATGTGGACATCAACTACTAGGCTTCCAGGGTCGAAATATTTTGGACAAATTACCTACCCCAACATCAGGTCAGACAGTTGTCCTATGACATTGATGGTTGGGGCATCTCTCTTACGCCTTCCTGAATGCCTAAAGCAGTTCTCTTTGACCAACCTATTGTAGATAGGTACATCTTTTATGACTTGGAGAAGTGGTATCTTTACACATAAATGTTTCAATTCTCCCAGGGGTTCAGTTTCTTCTGGGGTAGGTTGGACTGTCGCGGATAGTCTCTCAGGAAAGGGTGGATTTGCTTTAGGTTCACTTTCCTCTTTATATTTCTCAACCTCCCTGGTTGGAGGTTGGCTATCTGGGAGAACTTTCCTAGATCACAAGTTAATTTCCTAAATCTCCACAACATAAGTTGGGCATGAAGGTTCCCCACTATACACTTGCTGAGCTTGTCTGTTGTTAGGGTTCGGATTTGGCTGGGCAGACATTTGGGGTTTCTTTGGTGAAGCAGGAGGTAACGGTTGTGGTTGAGCAGTGGTGGTGGAGGGAAAAGAGTGGGAAGAGAGTTGCATTGGGGCCTCCACCCTTGATGTGATGCATTCCACTGAGTCTATGGATGAGCATAGTATTGAAATGAATGGGTGGCTGATTGGGCATGCTATTGAGATGTGAAGGACCAAGGAGGTGGTGTGGACCAGGAAGGATGAGCAGGGGGACCCCAAGAAGGTATGGAGGGCACTTGGTTGGGGTTGTAGTATGCCTGAGATGTCCCTTGCATCCCCTGCTGGTATGGTCTAGGTCCAGGCAGTCTTCTTTGGTTTATGTAGTAGAGCTATTCAGTGACTCCCTCAGCCCCTTGATATACAACTTTAAGTTCAGGCAAGGAAGGGCACTTATCTGTAGAATGATTCTCTTCACAGATTGAACAAACCTCTATAGAATTCAATGGGCATTCATTCCTAGGATGCCTCCTGGTGCATCTAGGGCAAAAAATGGCCAAAGCCCTCTTTGCTTCCTCTTGTTTTCTTTTGATATGTAAGGTGTCCATTTGCATGGCAAGAGTCTGCAACATCTCACTCTTGAAGTCTTCCAGCATGTTTCCAATTTCTCCTTTAATGGATGAGTTGGAGGAAGAGGTACTGGCTATGGGGTGACTCCCCCTACCTTTCTTTCTGGCTGCCCTAGAATGATTTCTAAAAACAGTCTTTATGTCCTCATAGGGTAGTTGGTAGATGTCTCCCCCAGCCAGTAGATGGAGGGTGTCTAGAAGATCTTCCCAAATTCCCCTGAGTAGGACCAACTTCAGAGACTCAGGGTCAAGTGTACACCCGACCCTTTTGTAACTGAGTTGGAACCTCTCTTCATAGTCTTCCAGGGACTCATCACTTCCTATGGTCATTCAAAAGATTTATTCTTTAGTATCTTTTGACCTACAATAGTCTCGATACTTGTTGTTAAAGACTTGCTGCATCTGAGCCCAAGTTGTGATGCTATTTCCAGGTAATCCAATGAACCAGCGCAGTGCTGCATCCTTGAGAGTAGAAGGGAACAATTTCAACTTTTGCTCATCTTCTGCATAGTCATAGGTTCGACAAATAACAACAAACTCGAACAAAAAGGTGTCAGGATCTTCTGTAGTCAGACCATGGAAATGGGGTAGGGCGGAAGGGCTTATATTCTTCATTTTGGTGTCCTCATTGGTCTCTCGAATGGAAAAGGTACCCTCTATTCTCTCTCCATTCCCCCTATCATTTCTGTTTTCAGCCATTGGCTCCAAAGGAATGTTTTATTCTTCTTCTTCCCCTATAGGTTCTTCAAATATGTTTGGCTACTCACCAAAGGGTTCTTCTTGATCGCAACCGCCGAAGAAGAGAGAAGGCTGGCTATGTGAAGCAGTGGGGGTGTTGGGCAAATTTTTTCCTGAGTTATCTCTATTCCTACGAGGCATGAAAGGAAATCTTTTTGGTTGGTTTTTGTTTCTTTTTTCCCCACACTAATAGTACCTGCAAAAATGAAATTGATTGAACAAAACAAATTGCAACTAACTGAAATGAACTTGTTGAAATGGAAATTTGTAGAATTGAAAAGGAAAGCAAGGAAATGCAGAACTTGAAAGGAAAAGAAATGACTAGTCTACTTTTGTTGAAATGAACTATTAGCATAATGTTGCAATAGGAAATAGAAGAAAGAAGTAATCACAGAATACTCTGACGCTTCCCCGGCAACGGCGCCAAAAAGTGGTGAGCACCAGTATTGCAGCAATAATGTTGCAACTCCTGGGCTGCCTACTTTACTCTTATCAACCTGGTAGTTCGTAACAAACTTGGAAGCGTCGGTGCTGTATGCACAAGTACTAGTTCTCACTGCAGGTTGTCACTTGGTCAGCCGACGCGAGATCACTAGGAGCTCAAGCCAACTTCTATGGATTCCAAAAGAAGCTCTATATGTGATGGAAGGAAAGAAATATTACTCTACAGATGCTATTCTAACTGCAGAAAGGAGAAAGGCTGAAATGTAAAGCAAACCTAGTAAATCCTAATTAGCCAACTAATTCTACTTTTGCATAAAGAACTATGAAAACCATGAAAGGAATGCCAATACCTGCTCAAGGAAGTAAATAACATCTAACTATGCTATTTCTGGAAGTAAATAAGCAAAAATATATTTTTGGATTTTTATGTATTTTTATGTGAAATTAACATGCATGTAAATTTATTGTGTGTGAGTGTGGCAGTGAATAGGTGGCGTTGGAGGGCAGTTTTGGTACTTGAGGGGATGTAAGATGGTGTGGATGGGTCCTAGGAGGTCTCAGGTGGCCTTCTGGAGGCTTTTCCCACACTCAGCCTTCAAAAGAAAGCCTATAGGAAAATCTACAGGAGGACACAAGAAATCTATAGGAGGAAAAACAACGTTCTACCAGAGGCCTACAAGAGGAGGTCGAGAGCAGTTTTCACTGTTTTGAGGGTGTGAGAGGGGGTGAAAAAGGAGGATGAAGGTTGGAACGAGGTGTTAGGGTGCCTATGGTCTACCATGAACCACCAGGAGAGAGAAAGATGATTGGATTTGCTCAAGGAGACAGGAAGAAGTTCTAGGAAGAATGCAGGAAACTAAGGCAGAATTGAGGTGAGGTTTAGGAGACCAATAGGGCATGGATTAGATGGAGGGTGTGATTGCTGATAAGCTGGCCTACTACTGGAAGGGATTTGCTACATAGAAACTAACAGTCAACCAAGGAAATCAAGCAACAAGTGAAATGAATGCATTGAGGAAAAACATAGTTTTGCATAAAAAGTGTCTAAACTATGATCTATGAAAGGAAATGCTGAGAAATAATGTAGGAAAGGAAAGCATGGAAGAAGAATATTGCAAATAAAGAAGTCAACATGATGAAGAAGATCTGAAGCAAAGAAAAACTTGACTATTAACCTTCTAAAAATCTACAAACACTAGAAGTCATATGAAGGAGGAAAATCTGTGTTTTTGGGGCAGCAAGAGAGTCTTTGCCTCAAATCATGGTCCCAAAGGGAGGAAGATAAGCCAAGGCACCCTTGCTAGCCTTTTGAATCTTCTCTTTATCACTGCTTAACCTGCTATAGAAAGCACAAATGGAAGCAAACTACTGAATCATCAAAAGCAACCTATTCTTAACCATAAAAGAAATACATCTAACATCAACCTAATCTACAATTGAAATAAAACATACAAATACAAGTAAAGAGGAGCTTGGCTGCTTGGATTGGGCCCTAAACCAAGAGCTTCATCCCTCTGGGTAACTCAGTGCTAGCTCAAAAAGGATTCCATCTTTATTTTCAAAACAATAGCAAGATTACATGAAACTGTCACAAAATAACAAGCTCAAAGTTTGAGTAGAGTTTACATAAGCAAAAATCCGACCCTAGTGAGGCCCTAGGCCTCTCTACTTATACAAATGAAACTACCAACAGCTTCCTTAAAATCAGAGAGGCTTGGCTCCCAAAACTCGAGATAATCATCAGTCATCCTCCACTTGCTCGGCCGCCTTCTAGTGCATGATTCGGCTGCTTGTACTTCGAGCTAAATGAAGGGGAATTCGAAGTGAGGAGTAACAAATGAGGGGGATTCCCTCCTATAAGTCCTCTCCTTTGTCCACTTCGAGTTATTGCTGCCATTTTTCCACTGGATCCTTGACTTTGACTTCGAAAATCATCAATAATCTGCAAAACTCAAGATAATCATCAGTCATCCTCCACTTGCTCGGTTGCCTTCTAGTGCATGATTCGGTTGCTTGTACTTCGAGCTGAATGAAGGGGAATTCGAAGTGAGGAGTAACAAATGAAGGGGATTCCCTCCTATAAGTCCTCTTCTTTGTCCACTTCGAGTTATTTCTGCCATTTTTCCACCGGATCCTTGACTTTGACTTCGAAAATCATCAATAATCTGCGTTAAATACACATTAGACCACATGGCACAATAACTAACTCAACTCACTCTATAAGCATAAATATAATCAGAAAATCATGTAATAAGCTAAGAGAATGGTTGGTTTGACTAGGTTAGGAGGTAAAATGAGCCCATATAATTACCCATTTATGAGGCTCATCACAACCTTTCATAGTTATAGTTAGTTAAAGAGTCAATAAAGCCCATATTAATAATTTTAAGTGGTTGACCCGCATTTAAAGAAGGGACCACAATTATTTTCAAATGGGCCATGGTATTAGATAGATGGTATTAATAAGAACCATGGTACTAACCCATGGTATTGCATGTATGAATCCTAAATAAAGGATAGAGACTCCCCATTGAAGAGCGTCGTGTCTTATTTTGTAATCGAGCCCTACTCTATTGGAGGTTGCCCCCTCGACGAGGCAAGTGAACATTGCTTTCCTTTCTGAATAATAAAATACATGCTATTATTTCTCATTGTTCTGTGTTCTGGGTTATATTTCTTCGCATATTTGGTATTCTAGTATCTTCTCGCAGGTCAAGAGCATAACAAGTGGTATCAGAGCACTTTCCAGCGCCGGTGGGATCTCCATTTTTAGCAGATTTTTTTTTTGGCTAGAGACGTGTTTTGGCTTCTTTAAATCACAGGATCTGTCATTAAGCGCATAAACCTGCGGATTTGGGGAGGCATGCACGCAGGAAATACAAGAGGTGGTCTCCCTTGTAACCCCTATGGCTACCCCTTCGAGTAGTAGCGCATTAGACATAACACCGCATGGACTGTATTCCAAGTACCCTCTGGGTATATCGGAAGCCCCCCTAGACTCACCTGAAACCTTGCCATAGATAAATTGTCAGTCGTCTTGCTGCTATAGTACACCGAGAATAGCACTCGGGGAGATTACTCGCGCGTACGATAGGGTAGTCGGGTAGTACGGCTAAGGGTATGGTTGATCCTCCTTAGTTAGTGCCCTAAAAGATTGGGCCGAGTACTACTGTTGGACCCTTATGTATATTGCGAACTGTAGCACCTAACACTCCTTGAGACCAGATCGCACATCATAGTTCCCTTATCTCTCTACAGATCGCACATCATCTTCTTTGCCCATCGACCAGATCAGTCTGAGACCCTCCTGGGACGCTTATAGGAGACTTAGCCCATAAGAATCAGGTCGACAGGCTGAGCAAGGCGGTACCATTCACTTGTTAGCATCAAAATTTCAGGTGGTCCCATTTTATTTTATTTTTCACAGTAACGACAAGTGCACCGGATCTGTGCATGGTACAAACTAAAGCTCAAGTTATGGCCAATGAGAAGATAGACACCTTTGAACGAAAGTTGGAGGAATTAACGAAGCAAATCCAGTCCTTACATGACAATCAAAAAGGGCAAGTTGGGGGTACAATCGGAGGCATATGCTTTTAATGAAAACCATGAGGGTGAATCTAGCCATTCTCTTCACTTCTATGGAAACCACCAACAGTCCCATCCTTGACCACCCAAGCTGGACATGTATAAATTTGATGGCTCTCGTCCGGCCATATGGCTATCACAAATTGAGCAATATTTCACATTGAATCACATAAGAGATTATGAGACTAAGCTAAGTGTGGGAAGCCTTTACTTGGACCAAGAAAGATGGCAATGGTGGCAGTGGCATCAACGGTGCTATGTAAGGCCAATGACTTGGCAGATATTCTCAAAAGCCCTTTCTAATCGCTTTGACCATGAATCTAACTTTTTGGGTCATCTTACTAAGCTCCGATAGACAGGCACAGTGCAAGAATATATTAAAGTCTTTGAAGCATTAGCCTTCCACGCAAGAGGTCTAGCAGATGAATTCTACTTGGAATGTTGTATCGATGGTCTCAAAGACACCATACAAGCCCACGTCCAGATGCACCACCCAGTCACATGGCTGGCAGCTTGCACGATAGCTCGTAAAGTAGAACGCGCATTAGTGGCCCAAACGACTCGTCCAAATTTCATAGCCAAGGGACGCCCCACCCAGGCTCCGAGCACTACCCAAACACTTAAGGTTCAAAAGTGTCACCAACGAAAATGGCGAAAAGAAGAAAGCAAGGATTGTGTTAATACTGTGATGACAAATACTCCCTGGGGCATAAATGCAAGGAACCCAAATTCTTTCAAATTGATGCTACTGATCACAGTTCATCTGAGGAAGCTCCACCATTTGAGGGACTGGAGGAGGAAGATGAGGACAACCAGCAAGACAATGATCTCCCAACTACACCAAAAGAACCAGTTATCTTTGCTCCATGCTTTGGCAGACATTTCTTCTCCCCAAACTCTCAAAATCAGAGGTTTTATTAAACATCACCCTATAGTAGTCTTGATTGATAGTGGCAGTACGCATAGCTTTATCCATCAAAGGGTCACCAAAGTAGTGCATTGTTTTGTCAGAGTAGTCTCTAATTTCCAGGTCTAGATTGCTGATGGGGGGACAACGAAATGTGACGGCGGCTGTGAAAATGTCAAACTTCAGATGGGGGATTATCACCTAAAGACCCACATGTTTACCATCAACATGGGTGGGTGTGACATTGTCTTGGGTGCTAAATGGCTCCGCGCACTCGGCCTAATCACAATGGATTTCCAGGAGTTATATATGAGCTTTAAGCAGAATGACCACACGCATACCCTCCGCGGACTCCAGGCAGGTGCTCCTTCTATCACCGACTTGCATAGGATGGAAAAGTTGTTAAAAAAGGGCCACGATGGAGTTATAGCCCAATTTAATGCCGTCTGAGCCTTCGAGCCCACTTCTCTTCATATTCATCCTGAGATGCAACAGGGCTTAAAAAACCATCTGCAGGTCTTTGACAAGCCTCATGAGCTTCCACCCTTGAGAACATGATCATAGCATTACTTTGGTCCCAGGGGCACAACCATCAAATGTGCACCCATATAGATATCCTTTTGCCCAAAATAATGAAATTGAAAAAATCATCAAGGACCTTCTGGAAGCCGATGTCATTCGTCCTAACATTAGTCCTTATTCATCGCCCGTGGTCATGGTGCTCAAGAAAGATGGGGAATGGCGTATGTGTCCAGACTTCAGAGCCCTCAACAAGCTGACGGTCAAAGATAAATTTCCCATCTCGGTTGTTGATGATTTGGTGGATGAACTAAATGGGGCTCAATTCTTTACTAAGCTAGACCTTCGCTCGGGCTATCACTAACTTCGCATGAAAGAAGTAGACATTCCAAAGACTGCTTTCCGAACTCATGAAGGCCATTATCAATTCCCAATCATGCCATTTGGGCTCTGTAATGCCCCATCCACTTTTCAGAGCCTCATGAATCACCTGCTCAAACCATATCTCAGAAAATTTGTCCTTGTTTTCTTTGATGACATCGTCATTTACAGCCTCACCTGGGAAAAACATCTTCAACATGTAGACCTGCTCTTGAAACTGCTCCGGGAGCATAAAGTATTTGTCAAATTGTCCAAGTGCTATTTTGGCATGAAAGAAGTCGAGTATTTGGGCCACATTGTGGGGCGTGAAGGTGTTAGGGTGGATCCCAAAAAGATCCAGGCAATGCAGGATTGGCCCCAACCAAAGACCTTGAAGAGTTTGAGAGGATTTTTGGGTCTCACCGACTACTATCGCAAATTTGTTCACAATTATGGTTGCATTTCTAGACCCCTCACTCACCTTCTCAAGAAAAATTCATTCCTCTGGAATGATGAAGCGCGGCAAGTATTTATAGCTCTCAAACATGCCATGTGTTTCACTCCCATATTGGCACTACTCGACTTCACCAAATCTTTTGTGATTGAATGTGATGCTTCAGGTACGGGTATTGGGGCTATCTTAATGTAGGAAGGTCGATCCTCGGCCTTCACTAGCCAACAACTAAGTAGGAAAAATTTGGGACAATCTACTTATGAGAAGGAGATGATGGCCATCTCACATGCAGTGGATACCTGGCGACCATACTTATTGGGGCGGCGTTTCCAAATCCGCACAGACCATCAAAGCCTTAAATATTTTTTGGAGCAACGCCTATCCTCGCCACAACAAAATAAATGGCTAGCCAAAATTTTGGGATATGATTATGAGATAATTTACAAGAAAGGGCGCGAAAATGTCGTAGTGGATGCTTTATCACGCGAATTTGAGGAGGAAAGCACCCTGCTAGCAATCTCTCTTCCCATTCCTGAGTGGATTGAAGAGGCTCGCAAGGAATGGTTTTCACATTCTTCGCTCTCCCAACTCATTAATAAATTGTAGACAGATCCAAATTTCACAAGGGGCTACTCTTGGCAAGATGAGATTCTTCGCTACAAGGACAAAGTAGTGATATCACCAATATCCACCCTTAAAAGTTGCATTTTGGCAGAGTTGCACTCATCTCCCACTGCAGGACATTCAAGATTTCAGAAGACTTATGTTCGCACTCGGCGTTCATTCTTTTGGACAGGCATGAAAAAGGACATTCTTACTTTTGTAGCTGAATGTGATGTGTGTCAGCACCACAAAGGAGAAACAGTCAAATCCCCAGGCACTTTACAACCATTGCCCATCCTTGCCTCAATCTGGACGGAGGTTTCTATGGATTTCATTACTGTTCTTCCGAAGTCAGGCAACAAGTCAGTCATCATGGTGGTTGCGGATAGACTTTATAAGTATGCTCATTTTTGCGCCCTACCCCACCCTTTTACACCCACTTTGGTGGCTCAATCTTTCATGGACCAGATCTTCAAATTGCATGGCATGCCCACTTCCATTGTGTTTGATCGTGACCTGATCTTCACCAGTAAATTTTGGCAGGAACTCTTCAGGCTACAAGGTACCCAACTACAACTCAGTACTTCATGTCATCCCCAAACTGATGGTCAAACTGAAGCAGTCAACAAATGTCTGGAGACCTACCTCAGGTGTTTCACCTTAGAAAAGCAACATCTATGGGTACAGTGGTTACCTCTAGCTGAATGGTTGTATAATACTAACTATCATTCCACCACCAAATGACTCCATATGAAGCAGTTTATGGTCAACTCCCCCCTTCACCTACTTCTTATATCCCGGATGCTCTAAGGTACAAGCAGTGGATGAACTCCTATAGAACCGTGCAACCATGCTTGCCCACCTCAAAGATAATCTCCATCAAGCTCAAAATCGCATGAAGCAACAAGCAGACCAACATCGTTTAGAGCGCACATTTCAAGAAGGGGATCAGGTATTCTTGAGGCTACAACCATATAAGAAAACATCACTCGAAGACAAGGGTTGTCAGAAATTATCTCCAAAATTCTACGAACTATATCAAATACTTCAGCGCATCGGACAAGTAGCCTACAAGCTAGCCTTGCCAACCACTGCAAAAATCCATCCCGTCTTCCATGTCTCATGTCTCAAGAAAGTGGTTGGGAACAATTGCAGAATTCAAACCAGTCTACCGGAATTGGATGAAGAAGGTTCAATCTAGCTCCAACCTGAACAGGTTCTTGACACGCGAGAGCGACACCTGAGTGGCCGCACAATCAAGGAAATCCTCGTCAAGTGGAAAGACACCTCTCTAGAAGATGCGACCTTGGAACCAGCCACTGTTCTTCAGCAGTGTCTGCAGCTTCAGCCTTGAGGACAAGGCTATTTTTATGGGGGAGGGCATGTTAGGGTCCAACCTAACCCCCTTATTTATGTAATAAGGTCGAGTCATAGTTATAATTAGTTAAAGAGTCAATAAAGCCCATATTAATAATTGTAAGTGGTTGACCCGCATTTAAAGAAGGGACCACAGTTAGTTGCAAATGGGCCATGGTATTAGATAGATGGTATTAATAAGAACCATGGTACTGACCCATGGTATTGCATGTATGAATCCTATATAAAGGATAGAGACTCCCCATTGAGGAGCGTCGTGTCTTATTTTGTAATCGAGCCCTGCTCTATTGGAGGTTGCCCCCTCGAAGAGGCAAGTGAACATTGCTTTCCTTTCTGAATAATAAAATACATGCTGTTATTTCTCATTGTTCTGTTTTGGGTTATATTTCTTCACATATTTGGTATTCTAGTATCTTCTCGTAGGTCAAGAGCATAACATGATAACTCCATATATGCATAAGATAGGGATAACTTCAATTAATAATGATTTTTTCATTATTTGATGCCATGCCAATTGTGTAAAAGAGAATGCATTAGATGGATGTGTGGATATTAAGAGGGAGATGAATTTCCAAATGGAATAAGGTTATGAGAAGATATTTCATATGATTATCCATGGATTTTTGGCAAAAGATGAAAGAAGAAGATGTATAATGGCATTTGGCAAGAAGAGGAAAAAAGATAAAGATAAATATCCTATACTAAATGATGCTCCCTAATATTGTATTATAGATAAAGATCTTGGTGTGCTATGATTTTTTTATTATGCATTTAAATTTTTATTGAAAACATTTCTAATAATATTATATTATAAATAGAGATTTTAGTGTAATAATTTTTTTTATTTATATATTTAAAATGTCTATTTTTTTTTTAATAAAATGTGCTAACTTTTAGTATACTTATAATAAATAATAAATAAAAGACAATTAAATAATATTATTATATAAAATATAAGGAAAAATATTAATTTTTAATAAACATATCTTTTTTTCATAGTAATTCAACTTTAATTCACTAGATACTTTTTTTCACCTCAGAAAAATCGTAATTTTCATTGATATAGGAAAATTACATATTGTAGATGCAGTTGCATATGTTATATGGTGAGACCTTTTGCCTATCAAAAAATAGAGTGTATCAAAAATAGATTTGTAATTCTCCACGCAGGGAGAAACTTGACTCGTTGTATTTTGAGTGATAAAAAATAAGACTCCACGCAGGGAGTATTGTTATTTGTCATATATATACATCTAGAGTATCGAAATATACAATGTTCTGATAAATTAAGCAAAATAAAGAAAGGCCCCTGATTATGTTGTGTGGTCCATATAAGGGTGATGGTAATATTGGTATTATTCACCATCCATCTGCTCCTGTATCATTCATGTACGATGAGGTTGGTTCAGAGCTTCCTTGGATAACTAATCGGCAAGCTGGTTACGTTCCCTGTAGATATGGCGACAAACAAAATGATCAAAATGAGCAATAAGTCTGTGAGTCTCCTCCAAAATAGGTCTAAGAGAAAAAGCATGACAGTTTGCTAAGTTGTTTATCTAGTTGATAACATTCTTGGAGTCCCCAAATATTTGTATTTTTCTGCACTGTTTCTCCATGGAAAAGTGTAGGAGATGACTTAGGGTGATCAACTTAGAGTAGTTATTGGTGCCCCTTCCCAGACCCATTTGTATTTTAAAGTAGTGTGAGTCAAAGAGGTATAGTATGGCACCCCCCCACATCCTACATCCTGTGCAGATCCATCGAAATACACCCAAGGGTTTCTCGGTTGATGACCTCGGGGACAATGTTCCTAGGGGCAGGGGCCACCTCATCATCAGGTATGGAGATGTAGATGGCCTGTATACGGGCAGAGATGGAGGGCCAATGAGGAAAGGTATTATGGAAGATGTGTTGATTCAGTGCAATCCAAATCGCCCAACAGAGGATGGGGGAAGGTTCCTGGCCTTATTCAGAGCTACATTACTCCACCATGTTGTCCATGTGTCCATGACGGAGGTACCCTGCCACTGACATTGTATATTGAAGGATCGAAGGGTGGTGTTCTAGAGATCCACTGTGATCAGGCGGGTAAGGAAGGGTGGTCAATAGATTCAGTGTTGTTCTTGTAAATGTTGCACCAGGTTGGACCATGATATGCTCGTTTGTTGAGGTTGTCCCCCATGGGGGCCTTGTTCTTAAGGATTGTCCACATGAACAGTCTCATTCTAGGGGGCGCCTTAAGTTTCCACAGATATTTCCACCAATGTTCAATAACCGGATGTCGATGGAAAACAGTGATACATAGGTATCCTTCCTTTGGGGAGTATCTTCCATTTTTTTCTAGGGCCCATATAATCTCATCATCCCCTTCGATGATCCTGATATGCGATTCAGATAAAGCAGCAATGTATTCCCCCCAATGTTGATGCCAGATCTGTGGGAGGAGAAGACGATGAGCAATCTTCCATGCCTGATGTAGTATGGTGGAGTGTGTTGGATCTGCTATCTAATTAATATATATGAAGTCAACATTGTTGAGTAGTTGCATCGATTCTAGTGGGAGTTTGTGTGAATTTCCATTGCCAATCCAGGGATCTAGGCCAATGCGCACCCTTGTGCTAGCCTGTATTCTCCAGGTGATCCCAGCTCGGATGAGGGACAAGGATTTTATTACTACTTTCCATATAATAGAAATCCTTGTCTTATTCTAGGTGGGGCAACGTATCCAGACCATCATGCTATGGGGAGATATATATTTCGAGTATGCCACCCTCGTCCATAAGCTGTGTGTAGTGACTAGCTGCCACCCTAGCTTGGCAGTCAGTGCCAAAGAGAAATCATCCCGTCTTTTGATTCCCCATCCCCCCCATTTCTTAGGTAGAGCAAGTAAGTACCATCTGACCCAGGCAAATATTCTATTGGATTGATTTCCCTTCCATAGGAATCTGCAACAGAGATTTTGTATGCGAGAAAGTATGCCCCTAGGGATCTAGGCTTAGGACATCCAATATATTGGTGTGGCTTCCAGTACTACTTTAATAAGAACTAGTCGGCCTACTTTGGAGAGGTACTTGTGGTGCCAGGTGTTAAGCCTTTTCTATAGCTTAGAGATTAACCATGTCTAATATGCAATTTTATGTCCAAGGGGTTTAAGCCAATACCCTAGTTACCTAAGACCATCATCCATCTGCAACAAAGTAAATGGGAATATGTGGAGGGTGAAATGTATTTAGTGAGGTGAGCATCTTGAAACCGTTTAGGTGGACTTATGACAATTGATTTCCATACCTGTAGCAGTACGAAATAATGACATGATATTTTGAAGGTCGCTCAAATCCCCTATACCCCCATTTAGGAATATCAACACATCATCTACAAAGAGGAGATGGGTCAGTTTACAACTGTCCATAATCCTGATGCCCTAAAGCCTTGCCAGCCTGTGTTCTTCCAAGATTAGCCTGTTGAGGCCCCCCATGATGAGCAGAAATAATAGTGGGGAGAGAGGGCATCCCTGCCTGAGACCTCTTTCAGAGTGAAAAAAAAGGGGATGTCGATCCATTAATAAGGACACTAAAAGTAATATTTGTGATGCATCACATGATCCATTGTATAAAATCAATGGGGAAACCAAGACGAGTTAATAGCATTTTGATGTATAACCAGCTAGCACGATCAAAAGCTTTTGAGAGATCTACCTTGAGAATCATACCTTTCAGCTTCTTCGTCTGTACAGAATGAAACACTTCTTGTGTCATGCCAACAACTTCATGGATCTGACGGTCCTGAAGGAAAGCAATTTGTTTTGAGGAGATATGTGAAGATAGAATTGGACGGAGGCGATTGACAATGATCTTAGAAATGATCTTATAGATACAATTGCAGAGGGAGATGGGGCGGAGGTCTTCAAAAGAGGTAGGGTTATCAGATTTAGGGATGAGCGCAATAAATGTGGTGTTGAAAGCTTCATACATCTGCCCTGAGATTCTGCGATCTTCGATGACCTTGAGAAGGTGTTCTCCAAGAAGTTCTAAGAAATCCATGTAAAACTCGACCAGCCAACCATCTGGTCCTGGGCTCTTGTCTTTCTTCAACCATTTCAAAGTGGCTTCGAGCTTCCCCATGGTGACAGATTTGTTGAGGTCCAAAGCTTCCTCCTCGTCCACAAACCGGGGAAACAATTGTGCTACACAGATGATTTCAACCAATGATGTTGTGGGGCGGGCTCTATAGAGCTCCTTGAAGTGAGATGTGCCAAGGGAGGCTAAGTGCTGAAAGGTGTTCACTCTGTTGCCCAGCTCATTATTCAGGTACCAGATGGTGTTGATTGCTTTCATACATTGGCATATTTATGATAGAATTTTGTGTTATCATCACCTTCAAGTAGCCAAATGGCTCTGCTTCACAGCCTCCATGTTTCCTCTTTGTCTTTCAGAATTTTGCTCCTTTGTGCTACTAAGGTTGTGAGCCTCTCCTTTTGTTTAGGTGTTGTGTATTCTCTTCCATGTTCATCCTCCAGCGTTGCAATCTCTTCTTCAGTATTCCTCAGGGTTTGTTCATCCACAAATCTCTTATTGTGTGCCCATCTTTTTGATAACCTCTTAAGCTCACTTAGATTGCGGGCAAATCCTTCTGCAATATTCCCTCCAATAGTAGGCAGATGAGACTTCCAAAAATCATTTACCAGCTTAATGTAGTCATCATCCTTTAACCATGTGGAGTTGAACTTATATGGTGCTTTAGGTTTACTCATACCTCCTTTGACTTCAAGGTAAATCGGCAAGTGGTCTAATAGCCTCCCCGAACCTACCCACTATCTATAGTTGAGCCCATTACCCAGCAGTCGCTCTTTGATGAGAAAGCGGTCTAATCTTCTATCCATCCTATCCTCCCCTATCCTTCTGTTCCTCTAGGTGGGTTGTAATTTAGCAGAAGGGATATCAATGAGTCTATGATCATCTAGCATATTTTCAAAGAAATCAGATAGCAGATCTATTTGAGCATGATGGCCCCATGATTCTAAATATCCAATAGAGAAATTAAGGTCTCCTCCAAGGATGAGGTTATCTACTTGAAGTATATTGGAACGTAACAGATGCTCCCAATAAGCACCTCGATTTTGGCATAGACCATATACATTGATGATTCTGATGTCAGTACCAAGATCAGATGAGTAAATATCAACCCCAAGATGTCCAGTACCTCCCCAAATGTTACATAGCTTAATTGTCCTGGTATTGAAACCCATCGCAACTCCACCGGATCGTCCATTAACATCCAGGGCATGAAATGTCCATCTGGGGAGCATGGATTGAAGGAGGCAAGAGATGGATTCGGCTAACCCCAGAGTTTCCTGAAGGAAAATGACATCTACCAGTTCAGTACTTAGAAGCCTTCGAAATGTTAGTTTTTTCTTGGGACTAGCTAACCCTCGGCAATTGAAAGAGAGTAGCTTCATGAGGGAGATGGCCACAGGGTGTTTTGTGCTTTATGAACTTGGTCTATGGAAAGCTGTCGACCCGAGACAACTTCCTCCCCTGCCTGTTGTTTGGCTTTGGAGAGAGAGGAGGGGCGACCCCGAGGAGGTTTCGAAGGGATGGGGGGGTACAATTCCAATGCCAATCGTATTAGGAGGCTGAGATCGAGATAGAGATTTGAGTGGGTAACTGTGAGAGTGTGACCCCTACTCAGAGTCAGAGGGTAGGGCAGAAGAGGTTGCTTCTGGTAAGGTTTTGGTGATGTAGATGAGGAGGTGGGGGGAGGGGGTTGTATGGTGCAGGCCAGGGAGCTAGGTGTCAGGCCGAAAGTAACATTACCAAATTGATTAACGGAGGATGAAGTTAATAAACATGTCAATGTAGTGAAAATCAAAGAACATGGAGTAGAGAGAGGCATACTCGAAGATAGCGCAACCACAGCAGCCGCCCTAGCCCTGGCCATAGGAGGAGAGGGAGGTAGAATGGGTGCATTGCCATGCTTCTTTGGATTCTCCTTGCCCGTCTTTGTCGATGTTGTGTCTATGTTGATGCAATACAATAGTTCCTTAGTAACTTTGGGTGGAATTGTCTTCCCTTGGTCCACTGCTTTAGCTGTCCCATTCAGAGGGCAATCCTTGAATAAATGACCCACCTTGTGGCACCTCCTGCACCTGAAGGGAAGCCCTTCATAATCAAGGATCTGTATTCGGGAGTAATGTTTCCAAAGCAAGGTAATTTTCTCTTGTAGACCTTCCCTAATATCAAGATGTACCAGTATCCTTACATATGCCATGGTGCCCATAGACATGTATGATTTATCATGCTCCAGATAGGTACCTAATGCATTCCGATGCGCTTAAATATGTCCTCCGACCAAAAGTGTAAGGGCAGGCCTGGTAAGCTGACCCACAGGGGTCCTGCGCCCAATTGCTCTCTCTCATGGTAAAACAATGGGTTCCATCTTTTGAGGAGCACTGGGCTTGTTCAATGTGCCAGATACTAGATAGTACCCAAGTGGTGTGTTCGGCTCTTATAAAACGCAATGCAAACCATCCCCGCATGAAGGTTTGAACAAAAGGTAGCTCTGCCATGTGTTGTTCCCATATCTCCGATGTCAATTGCCTGAGCCTAGTTGTGGAGTAGTTCCTCCCTCGAACCCTACCCACCAAGACCCTATCTACAATATCCATGGCTTCACCCCACTGTATATCCTCCCCCAGTCGAAGAGTAATGTCTTGTGTCCTAGCCTTGAAGCACTTTGTCTTTTTCCCAGGCCTGTGGTTCTTGTCGTGTGTGTCTTCCAAGGATCGCGTTGGTGGGGTTTTGTGTATTCGGTCCAAACCATCTAGGGTTTGCTTCGAGATCCTGAGGGGAGCTCGCAAAACAACCAGAAGAGGGAGCCGTTGAATGCAGGGGGAGAGGGGTTTGTTGAGGTTGTACCGAGGGTCCTTCAGAGGGAACAGATGAAGGGAAATGTGAATCAGTAGACGGAGGGTGAGTTGGATAGCCTAAGGTTTCAATGGTGTGGTCTGACCCTATGCACCTGGCTAGAAATTGTAGGGTGGCCGGCAAGGAGGGGGGAGTAGAGGATTCGGGCCATGTGAAGGGGTCTTCAGGAAGGGAAATGACCAGGCAGGAGGGACCCAAAATTGATGGCAGGTGCGCAAGGATATCCGGCAGGTCACTGATATGAGGGAACAACCCTTCCGAGCTCGAGGGAGGCATCTTCTAGATGGAGACATCAGCAAAAGGTTCATCAGAGTATTCTACTTGATCGAATTCCATGCCTAACTGTCCGAAAAAGACGTGCCAGTTGCCCCCAGATGTCGCCAACCGCTGTCTTCGTAACTACATCGACTGTAGAGAGAACAGAGCCCGACAGAGATCACGGTTGTATAGAGGTAAACAAGGCCAGGAGGTATCACAGGCACAAAGGGATAAACGACAACGGGGAGCACATAGTCGGTTCTAGTGAGGGTGCAGATGCGATCAATATGCAGGGTCTGCAGAGTACCAAACCCTAAACCGAAGCCCTAACCCGTATTAGGCGCCGATAGTCGAGTCCTCCATAACTCCATCAACGCTCTTCGCACCTTGTTCAGTCTTTCGAATCCAATTCACTAGATACTTGAATTGCAACTAATTCCAATATAATATAAAACAATATTCAATAAAAAAGCCGCATAATAAAAATATTAAATAAAATATATAAGAGAAAATTAAAATCAGTTGTATTTATTATGTCATTTTCCCTGTACATTGTCTCTCCATCCACAACACTATATGGATATATAATACTTCATTTCCAAAACACACTATGTGTTTGTTTTGAAGTAAAACAAAGGGAGAAACCATTTGTGAACATAGAATGAAGCATTACAATATAAAACAAGGGGGGTTGCGCGACAGCTAGTCCCTGCCCTAAGCCAGAGGGATTTATAGCTCGTATAGATGTTCATGCTGCTTGCTCTGTTGCTTCCACTGGGTAGTAAACAGGCGACTCGCCCACTGGGTAAGCTGAATCAACGAGTGCTCCATGCTTACTTACGTGCTTATTGTTGGATCGGTTACATGCACAATTGCCATAGGATCAAGATAGATCCCAGTTTGGCATCTATTCACGATCCGTAATGAACAAAGACAACTTCATAGTGTATAAGCATGATAATATTTAGCATCTAGCCAACAAAATAAGAGCAGAAAAACATAAGCCGAAAGCTCACAATTTGATGTATTCAGAAATGGAGTTCATGGAACCTTCCCTAGAAAAGAACCATTGTTACAAGCATCTCGATAATATATAAGTTAATAGCATATGAATTCACTTGACTCGTCCAGGGTTGTTGATCATGAAGTGGGTAGTGCAAATCGAGTGTCTTCTTACAAATAACAACTATTTAAATCGCGTAGTAACTTTGCAATTACTTTTACTAAGCTATTGGGCTACAATCATCACATAGAATGCTAAACTTAGTTACAGTCATGGATTATTCAGAAGGACAATGTGTTGCAACTGATAGTCCTATTCAATCACAAAAATCAAATCTCAGACCTGAAATATGCTTGAATTTCAGTCTAAAAAGCAAGCAATATGCATTTCCATATATAAAAGCACCTATATTATGTGCAAATATGTTCTCAAAACCCCACATGTACAAAAAAAAACCCAACCCAATATGTTATGTGATGAAATCCAATAACAAATCTTTTTCAATATGTTTATGGCCTTAGTGCCTTCCGTGGGTTATTAAGTCGAATATAGCAAAAATATGACTTAGTGGGATGATTCTTTAGATCACTCAACCATAAAATGAAAGTAAAATCAATAAAACATGGCTATGAAATGAGATTAAGCGGCCCAAACAAACCTTTATTCTAAAGTTGAAAGTACAAAGTTTGGAAATATTGAAACTGTAAAGCATTCAAAGTGAAAATATGGCATCAGCAGCAAATAAATGATTACTTAGTCAAAACAAAAATCAACTGTAAATATTTAATATCAAATAAACCTATAAAATAAGCAGCAGCAACCTGTTTTCCTTCTAGATTTGAAAACCAAGTTAGCTAAATTCTGACTCCTAAGAGCATGGAGAAGTGAAACAAAGAATAATGAATAAAGTTGAACGCGACAGAACAATAGATTGTTCCGTCCTGCTACAACTACACGTACCAAGTGAGAGACATGGTTATATACTTGCTATATCGAGTATAGCGTGCAAAAGATAGTAGCTAAAGAGAGCACAATGAAACCCAAGTCCACAGTTAACCTTCAGCCCACCAGGAGGACCTACCTACTTCTCTCTTGTTGCTTGCTTTACAAATCCACCCACCGAACGATATTAATGAGGTTATCCCATGTTGACTCAGAACCATAGAGGTTTAGTTCCTAGGATGGGTTGGCGAGATAGGACGACCGTACATGGGACCATGTTATACTTGGGATTTGCACGCCACTTCCTGAATCCATCCACGCATGTAAGGGCATGTCGTGCTTATCAAATCCCTGTTGTGATTCACTACAACCCGGAGTAAGCCATCAAGCCTAATTCTGAAATTATATGTGCTACACAGGCACTTGATGGATCCCAAATTTGAAAATCAGATGCTTTACCTGATGGGTCGGGAATTGAATTGACAAACCCAACGAGTTGAAAAGCTTTCTTAGTTATATAGTAAAGGTTGGCGGATGGTTCCTTATCCCGGAGTTCCCCCATGCTTACCATTTTTCCCATTGCCAAGTAGCCATGTCCAACTCCCCATGTCCATCTCTCATTTGGAATGAACGATATTAAAATGATATGATAGAGGCAATTCCAACAATAAAGAGAATCTGACTCGCATATCTTCCAACACAGAAGCTAATTAGGAGGATTTATGGCAGTAATAAACCTGTTGTAATAAGTCTTTTAAGATATGTTATATGATTGGGAAGTCTAATATACATTTGTTCATTATAAAATTAGCTTTATTTATACCCACATGATTGTTTTGTCATGAGAAACACAACAATGTATCTCTCATGTTGAACGCTAACCTGCATGCATACCAAATGCCTTATAAATGCCAACCTGCCTGCATTCATACCAAATGCCTTATTCTAGTATAAAGTAATCTTCTCGGTAGCGGGCGGTGGAACAAAGGTTAGCTTGGCTGTCAGCAAGGTCCATTACGGGCTGGCTCTGGATCGTAAAAACCTACCTAACAGAGCAATCCCTTATCTCTCTTGAATGTTCTAATGGGGATCTAAGTGGGAGACCTATCTACCACACCCCACTCCTATTCTAAGCAAACCAATCGTCCTTTTGTTCATATCCATGGTAAGCTACTTTCATAGCCAACAACTCTTGGAAGCTTGTGACGTAATCGAATTCTAGTTTTATAGATTCTTTTTCTTCGTAATCTGGATGAGTACGCGTCCATCCCACTTTTGATGAAAATGTTGTTGGTGGAGGCAGGAATGTTGGCCTTTACACTAGTTAGCATGGCAACATAAACGTTGGCCTTTACACCAGTTAGCAGGGAAGAATAGACAGTGCAGGTGTGCTTGCAACTTTGTTCAGACTTTCGAAGAAGGCAAGCTAATGCCTCCTACAGCAAAAGGAAAATAGATAGAAGCTAGAAAATGTTACGGGAAGACAGGTATTATTCTTCATGAATCATTAACGTCTGTGTTGCTCTTATTTACAATTGAGATGGGGGGATATGCCTCCACTTACAACCTTATCCTGTATATATAAAACATATGAGCATACCTTGATTGTGATAACTCAATGCCTCTAGCAAGAAAAGAATGCCTCTGCAACAAAAAGCCTGCAACAAAGATAGGGGAGCTGAAGTCTGCAACAAAGATAGGGGAGCTGAAACCTGCAACAAAGATAAGCCTGCAACAAAGATTACAACAAACTTACAAAGATTACAAAGATAAGCTTGCAACAAAGATTTTATAATTAGAATGCATGTTGTTATTATATGAGAAATATTTTATTTCTAATCACAGATGAACATATGATATAGGCTTTTCATTGCAGCTGAGAGAACTTTAAGCATAACGTCAGTGGAGCGTTAAGATAAGCCTCCCGGATAGGTATCATGTTAGGTGCTGGAATCTGCCGGGAATTTAAAAAATTTGTAAACCTTTGGTGGAAATGGCGACTCCTAATACCGTCATCTTCATCTTCAGATCCATCAACTTCCAGGCATGGCGGAAGCAGCCAACCATCAAATTCTAGGCATGTCAGAAGCAATCTTGTTATTGAAGCAGTCATGTTATTGAATTGTTGAACTCCTCCTTCATGCATCACCGCCGACATGCTCAACAACTGATAACAAAATGCACCCCCTGGCAGGTGTTGCACCTCGCAACTTCAATAGTTGGCACCTCAACAACATGCACCACATGGCAACTACAACTTGGGAACTTGCTTTAGCTTACCATTATAACATTTAATATCTATTAAACTGTGAAAATAATGCTAACATTAGTTTACATAGTGAAACGGATTTCCGAAATAAGTACACATAATATATGCTTTTGGCCTCTCCGCCTTAGGAAGAGGCAAAATAGGATGGTGAAACGATATGCGGCTAAAATTTTTAGTTATAAGTGATCAGGAGTAATAGTAAACAGGTGAATTAATGTTTTAACATCGCCAATCGATTACAATAGTCCCAACTGTGCCTGCGATAGGGACTAATAAGTTATATGATAGGAATTTGAGTGTTTCAATGTTTTTAAGACGAGGGAGTTTGCACCAATTCATTCATAACATTTCCTACTTTATACTTAATAGTATCACAAAATTTACATAATTAGGTACTCTCATGTATAAAGCGATATAGGTTTTTCTACTTCAATCTTTTCAAACAAAATATGTAAATCTAATTTTTAAATAAAAAACAATCTTTTCATATGATAGGTTCCTATGATCTCTCCATTATCTTCTCATATCCTTTCATGAATCTCTCAAAAAATATTCATCTCTATTTCACTCATTCCTCCTCATCTTGGGTAGAATTCGAGAATTAGTCTACATTATTTCATTTTTATTTATATTATTCATTGAACATTAAGAATAGGAATGTGTCTTCTTTCATGAGAATCTTCTATAAATCAGTCCCTTCTCTCTTCTAGGTTCCATATCATTCTTTGTCTTCGCCTTTGGTTTTCTATGATCTTCGGTCTCGTTCATTCTTGATCTTCTCCACTTCTTTCTTGTACCTACGAACAAAAATATAAGTTGAAGTCCATATAAAAGAATCGCCATCATCACTATCATCATCCTCATTCTACTAGGCTATTGGCTTACCTGCAACCCTGTTGTTGAGTCCCCTACATCAAACATAAAAGTACATATATGGTCGTTTGAGATGCTCTTATGGAAGTATGAAGAAAACCTCATTTACCATATTTATTTATTAACAATGTACAAATACCATCTTATATGTCATTACATTGAAATTAAGCAAAATAATCAAATAAAACATCAAATTTAACTTGCCATACTGAACCATAAATAAGTTGTTATTCATTTGATTTTTTTTTTCTTTCAAAATGATGTCTTCACATAAATTTAGTGACAAATTCTTGAAAACCACAAAAAGTTAGTTGTTTTATTTTTATTTTTTTATTGCATAGGTTGATTTAGAGACATCAAAACCCATAACATATTCAAATTATACAATCTATGTGAAAATATTGAAAAGAGAAAAAAAAATTACTATTACAATAAAAGAAAACATCTTACAAACTACATGATTGCATATCTTTTAAACATAATGTGGATTTATCTTATTCCCATCTATATGATGCTTGTTCTATAACACCTAACACATGAGTAACACATTAATGCTTGTTGATAGGACACTCAAACTAGTGAATCTAATTGTGAATGGATTTTGGAGTTATAACTCTATTGCTTGCTATACAACAAAACATCTATGAAAACAACATTTTCTAGCATGGGCACACATTTTCCACACATCTATGCTTCCCATATCTCAAGCACCTTTCCTTCAACACCTAAACAACACATTAATTCTTGTTGATAGGACACTCAAACTAGTGAATGCAATTATGAATGGATTTTGGAGTTATATCTATATTTCTCACTCTACAACAAAACATTTATGAAGACAACATTTTCTAGCATGGGCACACATTTGGAACACATATGTGCTTCCCATATCTCAAGCACCTTTCTTCCAACTGCCAAATTGAAGGCATGTTGAGGGGGCCTATCTTTTCCTTTGACAAGAACTATTTGAGATTGAGTTACATGTAGAATCAAAATAATTGAATAGAGACATATCAGAAGGTCAAGAGTCAAAATAAGACATTGGAGCATGATCCTATGCACTTGTATCGGCTCAAGCAGAGGGTATTAAGCTCACATTGAACGTGGCTTTCCAGGTGATCCAGACGAGTATCCAAGCTAGCCAAACATGAGCGTTGATATTGCTGCACCCACTTGATCTTATTCACGGAAGAAATAACGTCATTATGATCTTCATGCTTTCTCTTTGAGGACTCTACCCAAAATATTTTTCATCTGCTAATGGGGGGGAATGGAGTTCAAGTACTAATTTCATCTTCCCATGGTGTGACTAGGGTTAGGAACCCAACAGGCTACCTCCTCCAGAATTTTAGAGTCGGAATATGGCTGGCGGTTATTGGTGGTGACAATTTAAAGTTGGTATATTTCTTCATCAATAACAAAAGGTGTTTCAGAGTGGAAGATAACAGTGGCTTCCTAGGCCTGGGCTTGGGTATGCAATGGCCCTTACGATCCTCTACCACTAGCTCCCTTGCAGCTACGCATATGTTTCTAGGGCATTTTGCACCAACAAGAACGAAGCTTAATGATGTTACTGAACCCCAAAAAACCCAAATTGAGGGGATTGAGACTAAATTGGTCGAGAAAGATGAAAGGCCAGAAGATATAAGGAATATAGGCTTAGCTAAAGCCAACAGAAATAAAAATACCAATAAACCACAGGTGGAAAAGAGTCCCTCCAGGTAGAAACACCAGCTCGCCAAGAAACCCCAAGGCGTAAGACACAATAAACCCCCATAAAAATTAAGAGGAAATACCCAAGCTTGAACCACACATACTCATAGTAATAACAACAAATAATAAGGGTCAAGAGAATCTTGTAACCTGAAGGCACTAACCCATTTTGCGAGAGGTGACAGGGTTTCAAACACAAAGTGTAGGGTGGCGATGCCGATGACTTTCCCCTTCAACTCTAGTAAAATTCATAGAGTTACAAGACACATAATCTCTGTAAGCCCAATTATTGGCTTTGGTCCATAATCCAACTTCCCAAGCAAGTAAGTGTTCCTATTAGACACAAAATTCAAATTGGCTGGCATGCAATCTTAGGTCACTACCACTACATCACCGGAGGCAAGCAACCCCTTCTCGGAAAAAGGCTAAGAATCATGTCATGGCTCTGTAGACTTTCCTTCGTGCACAGGCTCAACACCATCATATATCTAAGAAAATAATCCCACCATTGGTATGGAAGGAGACTAGGCACACCATAAATTTCAAAGAGTAGTGATACGCTTCACAGGACAATATAACTATGGGAGGTTTAACATCATAGTGAATGAAGAATAAACTTGCATGCATTATGCATGGGGATGGTTGGCCATGACACCCCCCTCTTAAATGTAGTGAGAGGTACTAGGATGACCCCCTCAACCTCCATTACCATGTCGCCAATCACCTCGATCAAGGGGCTCATATATTAATTATTATTATTATTATTTTCAAAGAAATAAATAGAGAGTTTTCTATTAAAAGAGGAAAAATCTAGAATATGGGCCATAACCCTTACAAAATTCATCTAATTCCATAAAAACTATGGATTTTGAAGTCCAACATACATGCACTCTAAGCTTATGATATATTTTCCTTGTAACTTTAAAGAGATGTTTAATATATCCTAATGAAAGAGGTTAAAAGCAACATATATCTACCTTGCATAGAAAACACAATTTAATAACACGATGCTAAGCATCAAAACTAAGCAACCTAGGTTGAGATTAGGCCAACCTTCCTCACTTTTTCATTGCCTCCTCCTCTGAATTGGGGTCCTCTGAAGACCTGTGGAGAAAGCTGCAACCAGTCAATGAAAAAATCCTCCATTTCCTCCAGTTTGCAATGAATTGTTGTTATCTCCATCCTTAATTCATGTTGAAGTTGATCCATCTTGACCTACATGCCTTCTCCTCCACTTCTTGCCTTAATTGATACCCAAATTGCATGCCTTCCATCATATCTAAGACCTTATCCATAATTGAATTGATATCCTTCAATGTTCATGGCATATGTATTTGACGTCAGCACCAACTTACATAAGTAGACTCTGGAATGGCTAAAGTGAGAAGGACTTACACAACATGAAGAACAAAGGGGGCATTAATACCAAATTCCAGACGTGAATTTGATAGATCCCACCACTATAATAAACCATATCAACTCTGGTTACTGATGCTTCCTCCATCAAATGTAGACATGGGAGATATCAGATGAAACCACTAGAAAATCTGAAATGGAGTCAGTGAGCTAGATGTCTTTTAGTGATCTAGTTGAGGATATTTTATTTTGGAGCTTTATTTTCCAGCGTTCCATGATACATATGGTATATATGTATGTAAGATTTCGCTCTATGAT
Organism: Pinus tabuliformis; assembly: GCA_031772625.1. Classification (NCBI taxonomy): domain Eukaryota; kingdom Viridiplantae; phylum Streptophyta; class Pinopsida; order Pinales; family Pinaceae; genus Pinus; species Pinus tabuliformis. Next base: position 1,619,587,768 of record CM062818.1, read on the forward strand.
ATATATCGTATGTATTTAAGTAAAATTCAGAAAGTGTGGCTAAAGTTATATTATACGATCTCTCATGCCTTACATATTAAAGTAATATTAAGTGTGTTATCCAAAGATATGATGTAATTTACTATTTTCATGTTAGTAATTAAATGGTGCAAATACAAGCAATTTTTACAATTTATGTGCTTTTGGTGCCATTGTCACCAAGGAAGATATGAAGTTCAAGGCACCAACTAAGCAGAGGCGAGCTGAAGTTCAACAAGACGACTTTATCAGGTGTAAAAGGGGGGCATGGTGGAGAATGAGGATGTTTTTGAAATAGGATCATGCCCCAAGCATCCTTCAAGATGAGGCATTTTCCAGGCTATAGGATGATGTGCATGATGAGGATGAGGACGAATATGTGGGGTGGACAGTGGAGGATATGGGGGAGATAGTGCCAATGGAGGATATAATCAAGGTAGAACATGAGCCTCATGGCTCAATTATAGAGCCACCTACTCCTGAAACATTAGAACCCCCCCTTTATCCCAAGGCCACTCCCATGATGCAATCCATGGGATTGACAGGAGAAGGGGGACTGGGGAAAGAAGGCCATGGCATCAAAAATCCCATTAGACTAGTGCAAAGGCCCAAAGGCCTAGGTTTAAGGGGAGATCCAAATTAAGACCACTAATATATCTTCAGTTTTTTCTTCCCCGATACTTATCACACAATAGTTAACCCTACATAGTACAAGTGGACCTTCTGGAACCAAATCACTTCCTACCAGCTCTCAAGAATATTTGACATATCCCCCAGGTTTTCAAGCAACTACTTATAGAACATTGTATTTGTGAGGAACAATAAAGAGAGGGCATTATAGGTAAATTTAAATTGTGTAGTTTACACAATCAATTGAGAATGACACTTTCAAGACATTGCATTTATTTATACATTCAAATATATATATATATATATATATATATATATATATATATATATATATATAAAAGAATGAACTCTTTTGAGATACAAACTTTTTTTCAAGTTTTGCACACTAAGATAGGTTTTCATATATAAGATATTAGGTTTTCATATATAAGAGATTTGTTCCCTATGGGGCTTGTAGAGCCGTGGTTAAAATGGATTTATAATGGTTAATTAAATTTAAATATAAAATTTTGAAATATAATGTTTACCAATACGAAATTATGTTAATTTATACAGTCAATTCAATTATCTATTTATATTTAGAAATATTTTCATTTTTAATTATATATTTATTAATTAAATTCTTAAAGTTTTATATACTTATCAATTATATGTTGTGGAATAGTTTTCATGGGCAGTTCAATTGGTGATTGTTGTGATCTGAAGTCTTTGTGAAGTTTGAGGCTTTAGGTTGATTCCTATATTCTCTTCAATTCCTAGATTCCTTGACCATTAATTCTGCTAATTATATATATTCTAAAAATGAACATATATAATTTCTTCCATGCTCAATATATTGTTGATATACAGTAGAAGATCCATCTTAATCGCTCATCTATCAAACATCTAAATACATCATCTATTAAACATCTAAAACCATTAAATATCTTAATATGAAATTATTTTTCAAGTTTTGTATTGTAAAAAAAGTTTAAGCTTTATTTTATCCCTTTTAACATTTAATAGATTTAAGATTAAGATGGAATCTATACTAATAATTATTCCATTAATTAATTTTATAATTAGGAGACAATATTAAAATTTTGACCCACTTCGAGAAGCGAGGGAGATATTTGGAGATTGGAAAGAGATTTATGGAGAAGTTGTGTGGTTGCTTTCTCTTTTGGGGGAGTTGTACATGTTCAGTGAACCAGAGGTGATGTTGAAAAAACAATTGGGTTGTTGTGGCCTCTCTTTTTCTACATTGTTGCTACTGAAACACATCTCTTATATGTTTAAGTTGTCAATTTGACGGATTAAACAGATAAAAAATATATTTCTTGCATGAAAACTTTGCTTACAAAAATCTAGTCACGCCATTCTCTAATGCACATAACATAACATACATAACATTAGCAGCAGGCTGCGAAAAAAAGACCACAAACACCCAATCGTTTTTCTCACCATCCTATTTCATCACCTCTTTGTTCACTAAAGGCATGCAACTCCCCCAGAAGGGAAAACAACCACACAACTTGTCCATAAATCTCCCTAGAATTTCCACATATCTTCGCGTCTTCTCCAAGTTCCTACTCTCGGGTTGAAAATTCAAGAAATCTTGCCGTAGTAGTGTTTGAATCATGTTTTTGATGGTGGAAATGGATTCAACACCATCAAAAACCTCTCTAGTGCCCAAAATCTTGAAGTTTAACATTTGTAACCTGGATTTACAAAAATCCCTGCCACATGTTATCAAAATATTGCGAGAATTTCAATGATTTTTAGGCAAAAAAGCAGTATGGTTAGATTACTTTAAAAGAAAATACACTCTATTTTAAAAACTTAATACATGAAAAACAAATGTAAAGTAAAATCTAAATTCACATATTGTCATGTTTATTGTATAAAGGTTACGCTCAAGGGAAAAAAATTCTTTTGAATGTTTATAAACCATTCAAAATATTTTACTTGCTCTTACAATTATGTGAAAATTCTTTAGATTTCATTTATTTTTATTCTAATGTCATACTAAGAAAAATAATTCAATAATCTTATACAATTGTATATTAAGGTAAAGGTGATAAACTGATTCATCATATGGGCACTATTTGTTAGGTTGATGCTAAATTATTAGAACTAGGTATTTTCTTCTCTTGGAGTGAATCATTTGGCGATTTCTTGCCTTATCAAGCATGCAACATAGAACGTAGAGATTTGCTATATATGCCTAGTAAGTTTAAATGCTCCTCTCCAAAAAGTATGCATTATATTTTACGCTGAGAGAACTATATTAATTTGCTAGTTTAACATCTTACATTCTTAATTAAATCCCGACACAAGAATATTCAAATGATCATGGGCATTAGTAAATTGCTTCTTATCTAAGAAATCTTTTTCAAATGTTTAGTTTAATCATTGTTTCACACACTCTAACTTTGTGGTTGCTTTTGAGAAGCTACATCTGGTTTATTTCTTATGTTTCTAGTTTATTTCTTAGGTTTCTTTTGCATTATTTCACAAATAATTTCTTACTAAATGGTTTTACTATATAGATTATCCATTCTCCCTAGTAAAAAAAATAATGGTTAAAATAAAACAATCATGATTTATTAAGGTATTCATAAGTCATAAGGTTTGGTGATTTATGAATAAAGCATAGTCGATACGATTTATCAATTCATTATTGTATGGATTGAATACCAATTCATTATTGTATTGATTGAATATCAATTCATTATTACATTGATTGAAGACTAATGAGAACATAAGCTTTCCCCGGATGCGGGTGTCATCTCGCCAGCTCAGGGAGAGCTACATGCCCAGCACGGGCTGCCACATGAAGATCGGAGGTCTTTAATGCCTCTCGCCGCCAATACTCCAAGCTGGAAGACGCATAATAGCAGCCTTAATGAAGGTGTTGGGAGCGATGGAGAGCCTGCAGATCGCATTCAATGCGGGCGAGTTTCAAAGGAATGTTGATGGGTTTAAGAATGTGGGAATGTTGGTGTGTGGAGCTCAGAGCGCCGAGGAAACTGCCCAGATCCCTGAGCAAAGCTGCGATATTGATGTTGAGAGTTTGGACGAGGCTCGCTCCTTGCTGGTTTTTCCTGGTTCTTACCTATTTTCAATTGAGCTCTGTCTCGAGCGAATTTGGGGACGACAATTATTTGGGAAGGAACGCGGGGACAACAGGCCCTCATCTGCTCTGGAGCAAGTTAAGGACGCTGTGGACATCATGGTACGATTGCGTGAGAGGATGCCTTGCAGAAGAGGAAGGGGCTCAGGGCGTGGTGAATCTTCTCGTTCCCCTGCAGCAGATGTTCACCATCATTGTTGCTGCTGCTACTGTCACCGAAGAGTGGGAGCTTCCCCTGTTCCAGCCAGTCAGTTTATTGAAGCCGGCGGCTCCAGTGAAGGTGCGCCTACGCTCCCAGCGTTTGGCTCAGTTATCTTCACCCTGGGCAGCTCCAGGGACAACGCTGGCATTAATGCCCACATCTCAGTACTATTTACCAAAATTCCTGAGGAGAATGAGGAAGGAGTGCAACGGTTCCCTGCTGAGGAAAGTCAAGAGATTGACAGGGGGAAGCGCCCAATGGGGGAGCCATCGAATGCAGAGGGCAATTCAGCAAGGGGGCCTCAGCAAGCCCCCACCCGAACTCAAGAACAAGAGCCAGCCCCCGCGCAAGATCCCATGGCAATGTGGGATGGAATTCCAGAGGGACAAGGCTGGTGCAGAATCCTGGAAGAAAAACCAGAAGAGTAACCCCCAGCGGCACTCCCTCGAATTTTCAGGATTGGTATGGGGTCTCGGTCGGTATCTGGTTCACACCTCTTGTCTTATGTCTTATGTCTTAGTTTGTCTCTTTTCTGTTATGGGTCATGTTCACGGCTACTGAAGTCTTTTTGTTTTGGGTCATGTATGCGGCTTATATAGACCTTCTGGGTCATGTGTCTTTTGAAGGATGCCCCTGCGTGGGCCTTTTTAGCATTACTTGGGACCACTACTGTGTCAAGTCTGGAAATATAACCCTGTGCAAGAGAATTTTGAGTCTGATAGAGCTGCCCAAGGAGCCACAGTTGGCCCTGGGCAGCCAGTCCTCTTGAATGTAAGATTTACCTGTACATATTAATATAAATTAGTTAGTGTTGTCGAGAAAAAAAAATAAAAATGAGAACATAAGCTTTGCTGCATTCAAAGAATTTTTAGACAATGAAAATGACAACTTCATTGTATTGAAGGGTTTTAACGCTAAATATTATGATAAGAATACTTCCGTAATAGGGTTTAATTTTTATTATAAAAATGAAGCTTGTTAAATTATAAGGTATAGAAGATTTAAGGCGTGCATGAGGAGCAACGACTGACATAGGGATCTACTGCGTGCAGCAACATCGCCATGGCCCCAAGAGGGGGCCCCGATCATGAACCTCCCCTTCCACCTGAGCTATCCGCGTTCTGGAAACTGGTAGAGGCATGCAATAAACGGCGAGCAAATGAAAACCAACACAAGTTTGTCAAAAGAATGGAAACCAACCCCACAGTAGCTCTGCCGACTGAAGAACCCTTCAGATTGACTCTGAACCTAGCAAAACGAGGGCTTATTAGGCATTTCATCGAGCTATGAACCTCACCTAAAGCTATAGAAGCTTGGGTGCAAAGGAACTGACGACCTCTTGTCAAGGAAGGAATCAAAAGCCATTTCATCAACAAAGGCTTCTTTGTCTTCGTATTTGAATCGATAGAGGACAGGAATCTCATATTCAAAAATGACTCGTATTTCATGGGCCCTCAGGGTTTGTACCTCAACCAATGGACTCTGGACTTCGATCTGACTCAGGATGTGCCCTCGGCTGTCCCCATCTGGGTGCGCTTGCCTCATTTACCTCTGCACTACTAGAATCCCAAATCCTTAGAAATCATAGGCAATAAACACAACAAATACATCGATCGAGCAGAAAGGAGGGATCAGTACTCCTGCACGAGAATTTGTGTAGAAGTTGACCTAGAGGAAGGCCTCCCTAAAGCTATAAAGCTCACGGTGGCTGATTGGTCTCACATTCAAGTGTTAGATTATGAGCAACTTCCAGTTAAATGTCAGCACTGCCATGGCTATGGGCACTTTGCCAGACATTGTAAAAAGAAATCAGAGGAGGGGGTTGAGAGCTTGAAAGGAGAACAATGGACTCAGGTCTAGAAATTAGCATCAGCTAAGCAAAACAACAGAACCAAAGGGAAAGGAGTGTCCACAGGGAGCAGTGCTCCGCCCACAACACAAGGGGAGGGGAGCACAGACCCTCCAAGAGTGGAAAAATCCACCAATCCCTTTGAAATACTCAGTACACCATAAAAACTCCTAGATCCAGTAGATGAAGAGGTCGAATAACAGGCCATTACTATGGAAGAAGATAAAAGATAGGAGGAAACAGACCCTCTCCAAACCGAAACCCCAAGAGGTGTCCCTAGCCCCCCATCCTATGCATATATGACAAGGAAGAAGACTCCAGAGATTTCTGGATCCTCGTAAGATAAGACAACCGAGAGGCCTTCCAAAAGAGTTTAGAGGAAATATCACAGAGAGGCAAGAGAAGAAGAGGCAGAGAGACAAAAAATGCAAGGCAGCCAACCCACAATTGAGATGTCCATCGACAAAAATACTAGAACTAGGCCTCCCAAGGCAGGGACTGCCCCCCCCACCCCATTAGTAAATAATGCGATTAGTCTCTTGGAACTACAGAGGTCTGGGGAATCCCTTAAAAGTTGAAGCAACGAAGAACCTTATGAAATCATAATTTCCGAAGATCCTCATTCTCCAAGAGACTAAAATAGAAGGGGATGCCCTTCTTGATCTCAGTCTCAGTAAAGTAAAATGGAAAAAAAAAGCCGGCAAAGCAGCAAGTCCAAGGGGTACATGCGGTGGGCTTGCCACCCTCTGGGAGGAAGAAAAATTACAACTTGAGAGCTCCTTCCAAACGCAACATTGGATTTACACTGAACTTTGACACCTTGCTAGTAAGATTACCTTTGCACTCTTTAATCTTTACATCCCTATCCTCTATGTAGAAAAGAAAGACTGTTGGCAAACCCTGTCCGATTTCCTTGACGCTTATTCCCCCAAGAATATAATTCTAGCAGGAGACTTCAATCTAATCTTTGACCCAAAGGAAAAAAGAGGAGGAATCAACAGCAGGGACCACTTCCTTCCCTTCGTGGAAGATCTGATTCAACAATGGGATTTATTGGACTTTAAGCCAAAAACAAGGTTATATACTTGGGCAAACAACAAAGTTGGGGCGAAGCACATATCATCCTGGCTGGACAAATTTCTACTTTAGAGCACCTTCCTCTCCGAAAAGAAGATCATCTCTACCAAAATTCTGCCAAAGTTGACTTCAGATCATAAACCCATTCTTTTGTTGTTTGAAGAATAAGAAAAACTAGGGCCCATCCCCTTCCGGTTCAACCCTCTCTAGTCATACAAGGAAGGGTTTATGGACACAGTCAAGAAGGCATGGTCCACCCCTGTTCTTGGATCACCCAGCTATGTGTGGGAACGAAAGCTAAAGGCCACCAAAACGATCTTGAAAGAATGAATAAAATAGCTTTCAGACTCCCCCACTATGCATAGAAAGCAAAACTTCAAGCAACTGCTCGATTTTTAAATGGACATGGAGTTGCAAGACATTACCTACTCAGAAATTCAGAATGAGCAAGAACTCCAAATCAGCACTCTTCACTCATTCAGAAAGGAGGAAGAATCCTTGAGGCTCAAATTGCGTAATTTATGGCTTGTGTCTAGAGAAAAAAATACAGCCTTCTTCCACAAGAAAATTTGAACTCGACTTTCTAGAAACCACATTGCTGAAATCACCTCACTGAATGGGGCTGTCCTCAAAGGCACAACTTTGTTAAGAGAGGCTGCGAACTCTCATTTCCAGCAGCTATACAAGGAAGAAGGTGCGGATGATGATGAGGAATCACAAGACTTCCTCACTCACGTTCCAAGACTGGTTAACGAGGAGGATAACTCAAGACTCCTAAAGCCCTTCACTCAAGACGAAATCAGTAATGTCATCTGGAAGATGGAACCAGACAAAGCTCCAAGACCTGATTGGTTCTCCATTCATTTCTACAGAATCTGCTGGGACATCATCAAGGCTGATTTGTTTCGAATGATCAAAGGCTTCCTCAAATAGCCAAAGTGGGAGGAAGCACAAACTCCACCTTCCTAGCGCTAACCCCAAAAGAAGCGAACCCAGTGGCGTTTGATCGCTTTAGGCCAATATCGCTACGTAATGCGTCCTACAAAATTCTCACCAAGTTACTTGCAAATAGAATAAAGTCACTGCTGGAAAAACTCATCTCTCCCAACCAAGGCGGTTTGTTAAAGGCAGGCATATCCTGGACAATGTGATTATGGTGCAGGAAATCATTCATTCCAGCCAACAACGCCAAGAGCAAGGCATGCTCATTAAGCTGGACATGGCGAACACCTTTAACTGAGTAAGGCATTCTTTCCTCCTCCAAGTCCTTTCCACTTTTGGTTTCAATTTTGATTTTATAAAATTGATTAAAGCATGTATAGGAGAGCCTTTGATAGCTCCTTTAGTACATGACCGACCGACTAACTACTTCAAGGCCTCGAGGGGTATAAGGTAAGGCTTCCCACTGTCCCCGTTCCTGTACATTTTGATGGTAGATTCCCTAAACCGAAAGTTGAAAGCAAAGAAGTTAAATGGGACACTTCCAAGCATCAGGGCGATAAAAGGAACAATACCAATCAACCACGCCTTGTTCGTCAATGACTCTCTCCTTATGGGAGGTGCCTCCATTAAAATAGCAAGGGCTTTCAACAATGTTATCCAAAGCTTCTGCAGAGTTTACAGAGCTCTGGTCAATAGGAGGAAAAGCGTCGTGTATGGCTGGTCGGTCGATCAACAAACTATTCTTCGGATTGCTCAAGCCCTGGGCTTCACAAGCTACACCTCTTCGGACAAACTCAAGTACCTAGACCTACCTTTAACATTGGGAACAAGCAAGGCCCCTCATTGGATGGAAATTATCAGCAAAATCAAGGCAAAAGTGACTGCGTGGGCTAGCCAGTGGCTTACCTTAGCCGAGAAGCTTATCCTTGTAAAATATGTTCTCTCCTCCCTTCCAATCTATCAAGCTTCGTTTCTTTTAGCTCCAAAAATGATCACCGAACAAATATCTAAGCTAATTCGAAATTTCCTGTGGCAAGGAGGAAAGGGGAATAAAAAAAAAATTCATCTAGTAAGCTGGGACATTATGAACAGGCCTCTATCAGAAGGCAGACTTCAAGTAAGAGACCTCCGGTTGGCCAATCTGGCTTTGGGAGGAAATATTCTCTGGAAAATCTTCTTAAATCAACGACATCCGGTAAGTCAAGTTCTCACTAAAAAGTATCTACATGGGCTCTCTATAAATAATATGGATGAAGGAACTTCCTGCAAAGGAACCACTCTATGGAAGCTATGCAGTCGAGGCTGGGAGTTCTTTAAAGACCATCTCTAAAAAATCCCTGGAAACAGAAAAATAATTGGGCTATGGGAAGACAAGATCACGAGCCTTCAACCCCTAAAATTTTCCCCTGAAATTGCAGATTTGCTTGACTGGCTTATTTAGAATGGCATCTACAAGCTGGCTGATATTTCCTCTTGGGATTCTGGTGGGAATTGGAGCGTCTGGGCTTTCCATCGCCTCCCTGACATACTACTTCCTCAACTTCACCTCTTTCTAGTTGCGATCTCAGGTCTGGCTCCTGTGCACCTCCATTCAAGGGACAAGTGGGGTTGGAGAAAGACCAGAGCTTACTCAATATCACAGGGCTTTGCAGCTCTCCAAGATCATCTTCCTCAAATCCACTCTCCTTCGCTATGGCGGCATATATGGGACCCCTTTAGCCTCCCAAAGATTAACTTCTTTTACTAGATTCTCATGCCCAGAAGGATCCTCACTGGAGATAACTTCGTGAAACATGGAATTATAGGACCACATAGATGCCCTCTCTGCTGCTCGACTCAGGAAATGATTGAACATATGTTCATTGACTACCCCTTCACTCAAGAAGTATAGGCGCAAGCAATGCTTGGGCTTAATGCTCAAACACCAGTGCAACTCTCAGTGGTTAGTCTATTCGCCTCCTGGAAAGAGTGCTCCCCTCACGCGTTGAATAACAAAACAATGTGGGCCAAAATCTGGTATGCAATCCCAAAATACATCTGCTGGGAAGTGTGGTTAGCTAGGAATGAAGCCATCTTCAATAACAGATCACAATCTCCCAATGTAGTGGCAGTCAAAGCCAAAGCTCTACTGTTGGAAACTTATGAGAATCGGCCTCATAAGCCAGACAATGCGCTCCTCCCTAAAGAGATCAGTTGGCTCGGTGAGTCCCTGAGGCGTGCCAACAATAAAAATAACCTCTCATTGCCTTGCCCCAATCCAGAGTGGTGGCTTCAGATCTCTGAATTGGAATTCCAAAAGTAGTGGAAAAATCAAGACAAAGTCACGATATTCTTTGACGGAGCCTCCAAAGGAAACCAGGGGATATTAAGAGTAGGGGGTGTAATCTACTTCCTAGATGGGCACAAAAGAGACAGCTTCAGTTGGGGTCTAGGACAAAGCACTAATAACTAAGAAAAGATTCAAGGACTGCTCAAAGCTTGCTAGCTTTCCCACGGGAACAGAGGAATAAACCTTCAAGTCTTTGGGGGCCCAGAAATCCTGATAAAAATCCTAAACACAGGTGATCATCTCAATAACTCAGCACTCAACAAGACCCTTGAGAGACTAAGGAAAGTGCTGCAGAACTTCGCTACCACTTCATTCTACCACATCCTCCGAAGTTTAAACAAGGAAGCCGACACAAGGGCAAACATGGGATGCCTCTTAGCCCAAGGTGCCCTGTCAAAGAATGATAAAGCACCAGAATGACATCCTATTCCTTAACACAGAAGTCTGAGCTGTGCAAGAACAGGTATTGGTGATAATGATTCCTTGTTACGCCCTTCATACGCAAAGCTTTAGTCTCCATGATTGCCCAAAAATGGCGCATGCATCACTCAATCGACCTTCACTTGATTGTTGTTGATCGCTCTACCTTGACACATCTCTGCTCCAGCATCATAGACAGAGCCTCACATCATGCTTGTCACACTCATCGCGACCTATACTCACGCATTCAACACACAAGCAACGTGATAAAGAAGTGGCTCAGCAAATTTGCCATAAACAGAGGATTCAGAGTGTTGCAGGATCCGTTTATGGGCTCAATCAGGCCTCGCCTTATCCTATCAGAGAGAACCAAAATTGTAATATAAGCTGTCTCCTTTTTTATGCTTCTCCGCATTGACCAAGGAACTCTTTGTATTCACGCCAGAATCTAGTGTTTAAGTTGGTTTTTCTTCGAATGGTCAATGGATCCAGTCGGATTATGTTGATGCTGAGCCGCCTGAAATCAATTTACTGATGCACTATGTAATAGTGGTTGTTAGGCTTTGGCCCAACCTTTTTTCCCAAATAAAAATCAACCGTTCTTGTTAAAAAAAATTATATAGTATTGTATTAATTAATTTTAATGTTAATTATTGTTTTATATATAAAATATATAATATATAATATTCTCAAAATTTTAAAGAAATTAATATTTCATATAATTTTTTTTAAAATAATTTCATATTAACGCCTATCATTTCAACTAAATAATCTAAAATTTTTATACATGTATACAAATAAGGAGTAACCTACCACCTAGTGGCTCTCGAACATTTCACTATCAAGAAATACTTGGTTTTTGTTGAATCAGATGCGCTGCTTTATATCCCACGTTTCAAAATAAATAAAAGTGAAGTGTGCATGGTGATAAACTGTCCCACATTCATTGTGAGATTAAGAAGAGAGAGAGGATGGACTACAAATAAGCGGGCGATCGATGTTTGTAATCACGGAGCCGTGTGGTCAACACAAAGCGAACTATTCTTTCGCCTTTTACTAAAGAATACCGTGTGTTGGCCACAATCAGCGGCATACGCCAATTTTTGGAGGCTTCTCTCTCATTTGCGAGATGAAGCACACAAAGCAAATCCAAAGTGGAATCAATGATCTCCTTTATACTCTTCAATTTGCAAAACCAAAGCGGAATCAATACCCAACTGTATACTCTTCAATTGGCAGGTATGCCGGTGTCTCATTTTTAGTTGTATTTCCAAGAGTAACTTGATAAATATTGGGATATATATGTATCTAAGATCCGTCAAGTTGGTAATTAAATGGTGCAAAATCAAATCCGCATATGTGCTTGGTAATTTATTTATTATTTACAAATAAGAGAGAGCATTGGGGATTGGTTTTGTTTGTTCTCAATGCTCCAAATATTTGCGCATGGAAAATCGGTTGACTCCCATCTTGAAGAAATAGTTTGTCTTGATAGACTTGGGTCCATGTACCATGACTAGTCGCTGAAGTCTTCAATTGTGTCTCTGTTCAACCAAATCAGGCTTTGTTTGTTCAATGCTCCGAATATTTGCGCATGGAAAATCGGTTGACTACCATTATGAAGAATGGTTCGTCCGTCTTGATAGACTTGGGTCCATGTACCATGGCTAATTGCTGAAGTGTTCAATTGTGTCTCTGTTCAACTAAATCAGGCTGTGCTGGGGATTTGCGTCCCTTCCCCAAACTCCTACTTGCTCATGCAGCCAACTCCAATTTGACCTTATCATTCCAAAATCTTCTGTTTTCACATAAACGAATCCTGTCAACGGTTGATCTGTTCGCTTCATTTATACATAAGTATTCTGGGAACCAATTTTTGCTGTGTAAAAGGCCACATTTTTGCAATCAAGGAAGATGCTGACATACCACGCAGGCAAATAATGAGCGTTCCCATTGAACTTCACAGTGGCGTCAGACTTGGTATTTATACTTGACAAGAAACGTTCAACAGATTTCCTGTCCCACCGAGTAAACATGTGCGTCTAGTCCAGGGCCAGAGATGCGTATTTCGGATCTACATTAACCAATGTTACTTCACAAAATTTAATGGCTTTGTACACCTCACTAAGGTGATCCCATTCAGGTTGCTTCAAAATACCATATTCATTAGGGGAAGCATCATAGTCAGGGAGCGGAGAGGCTTAGCCCAATATGATGTGTAAAGTTTTTGAAATTTTGGGTTAGGTCTGCCAAAACATTTAATGTTGGCTCATAAAAATTTAGACTTTAAAAAAATTCAAATCAACAGAAGTATCTGGACTGGCTCATAAAAAATTTAGACTTTAAAAAAATTCAAATCAACAGAAGTATCTGGACTGGCTCATAAAAAATTTAGACTTTAAAAAATTCAAATCAACAGAAGTATCTGGACTACCCAAAGGTTTTCTGCAATAGGGACCGATATAATTATTCAAATCAACAGAAGTATCTGGACTACCCAAAGGTTTTCTGCAATAGGGACCGATATAAAAGGTTTTCTGCAATAGGGACCGATATAATTAAATCAACAGAAGTATCTGGACTACCCAAAGGTTTTCTGCAATAGGGACCGATATAATTAGGAATTTGTGTAATAAATTGTCTGACAACAAAGATGCCCAGATGGCACTTACCAGTAGATTCAACAACAAAACTGCAGAGAGATGAATAAAAGAGATGCCCAGATGGCACTTACCAGTAGATTCAACAACAAAACTGCAGAGAGATGAATAAAAGATTTAGGGACTACCTTGCTGCTTAAAAGAGCTGGTGTTACGATGCGGAGATGGCACTTACCAGTAGATTCAACGACAGAACTGCAGAGGGACGAAGAAAAGCTTTAGGAACCAAGTTGCTGCTTAAAAGATCCGGTGTAGATCCGGTGTTAATGGATTTATGTTGGTTTATTTTATTTAATATATATTTTATATATATAATAATAATTATTTAATTTTATTGTTTTGGTTTAATTAGAGATTGAATTGATGGAAAAGATTTTAATAATAATAATTAATTAATTTCATTGTTTTGGTCTAATTAGAGATCAAATTGATGGAAATGAATTTTTTGTTTTGTGAGATAAAGACAGATCGATAAAAAAGACTCCCTTATTTATAGGATAAAAATCTTTTTTTTTCCACTTGTTAGTTTACAAAAGTGAAATGTAAATACAATATCCGCTCTAAAAAAACCTATATATTCCAAAAACACATGTTCTTCAGTGTTATATCCAGTCATTTATCATTTATACATTAATTACTTAATGTATATATATATATCTATATATATTACAAGCCTCAACTTTTTCCAGTTTGATTTATTAGCAATACACAAGATGTTACACATCTCATCCATACTGTATCGTCGAGGGCAATTTGCTTCTCTAGGTAGGATAATACTATGCCTTAATTCAATTGTTGTAGAAAAGGCAACCCAAAACCAATCTACAAAGTCCCATTTTTGAGAAATAATCAAATTTCAATGTCATAAGATTCCTGGTCACGTTAACACAAAAATCTAGCAAAAATGGGAACACAAATATGAATCCATGTGTACCTGAAATGTTGCCAAACATAAATTTACAGTAGAAGGGAATATATATTTTCTCTCCTAGGGTTCATATATCAATCTACAAAGTCCCATTTTTGAGAAATAATGAGATAATGTCATAAGTCCTTGTCACCTTAACACAAAAAAAACTTGGAAAAATAGGAACACAAATATGAATCCATTTGTACCTGAAATGTTGCCAAGCATAAAATTTACAATGGTTCATAGAATTTTACATTGGTTTGTTGATTGCGTGCCATAACCATACTTGAAATGTAAAGAAGATTTGACGAAGTTATAATTAGAATTCACTCCAAAAGTATAGATCCAAATCACCATGGGGAGATTTTCTACCTATATCCAAGACACTAAAATGGAAAGTGAATATATCAAACATGTCACATTGAACACTGTAAATGTTAGAGAGACTAAACTGATTTTTTTTCCAGAGCCTTGGTCGAGCCTTCATCATATTTTTGACGGTGCTGGACCCGCCAACATGTCAAGGGGATCTCCCCGGTAAGAAGTCCCAATTAGACCTCAGATCGTTTGGTATAGGAGTCCCAGCATTGGGTCGTAAGGTAATGCCTTGACCGCGATGTCGCACAGAGGCAAGTAAGATAACTCCGTCAATAGCAAGAGTGTGACTGATGCAATGAGTCAAGGAATGAGTATGAGAGGTTCCAACACTTCAAAGGGAGAGGAAGGTGAAGGTGAGTTCCAGGTTGAAAGGGATGAGTCCCAACTCGGCTAGGAACACACCGCACAAAGGACATGCACAACTCCCGGTAGAGCAGTCGACACGGATGCGACAGTCACAACATACAAGCTAAGATAACATGAAGAACATTCACGAATCAGTGCGAGACGAGTGTGACAGTTGATGTAACAAGGTTTAGAGAAAGGTCTGTCTGGTGTCCGGTGGAGAAGTCGACATGGACAGTGACAATATTAACAACATATGCAACACATTAACAACAAGATTCATATAATTGCATACAAATCAGTTCATATACAAGTACGTAAGTTAAACAACATATATCATTAAGGTAACCGGAACAATGTGTTGGCTCTTATTATTAAAGAAATGTAAGTCACAATCATACAATACACCATGTAAACCTGTTAGCCCCATCAGTGGAACGTTACAACCACATCTGCTTGCTCCTCCAAAGAGATGTACTAGCTTCGTGTAGTGGAGAAGCCAAGGTGCATTACAATACTGTCCAAGCCTTCTTCAAGATAGTCTTAGTAGAAGCTTGGTTGACCAAAAGCCCATACAATGAGTTATGAGGGACTATTTATAGCAAAGGGTGGGGTGACCCTTGACCTTCCCCTTTATGATAGTTCAACTACCCTCATGATTCTTCACCTACTCTATGACTGTTACATCCAACTGTTGACACTCGACTTACCCTTGACATGACTCAACATTACAATGCACATGTACTCATGTGAGACAACATGGCTCGAGTAAGCCTTGCAAGACATCACTGACACTCGGTCCGCTGTGGTGAGACCAAATGTTTGACATGCTTGTGATGGTGAAGTTGGTGAGCTGATGCCAAGCTTGGTCGTCCGTGATGATGTGCATGAACCTCATGGTGACATCTTACTGAAGCGAACTCTTGCCTCCGTTGTAACCGGTGCATTGGTTTAGCCCCTTCATCCAACTCATCTTTTAACATGTGCATGGTCTTATTGGGTACGGTTGAACTGGCAACACACTGATGCATAGTGTCCATGCTGATCTTCAAGTGTGTGTTGGTAGTCATGCGCATCAACTTGCCGAAGTGCATGTTCAGCCCCCGTTGGACTTGCTTCTTGTCTTCGCCTTGGTGAATGTGTTGAACGGGTTGGATTGCATGCGTGCGCTCAACGACATGCATGTTGCTAGATCCTTTGCATGTGATCAACAACATTGCTCACCATGTTTTCTCTGTGTTAGCTGTTGCGATGGATCCTTAACTCGTACTGGCGCAGTTTCATCTGTGAGTGCATGTTGCGCCCACTGCTATACCTGTTCCTGCTACAACTCATTGGACTGTCTGTGCAGCTTCATGTTCTTCCCGAGTTGCTACTTCAACACATGCAACTCCTTCTTTGTTCCATCTTCTACCTTCGCACGATCTTCATGTCGCGCCGTCACTTCATAGCCTGAGTCTCTAAAGTTGCTTTCATTATCAGTGGATCTGCTTGATCTTGCAACTTTGCTCCGCCTCTATATTGTCAACAACCTTCCTCTTGCATTCGTTGTATTCAGTATGCTGCCTTCAGCTATTGTTCATGACGCTGCTCGTTGTGATGCTGCTGCTTGATGTCCTTGTCCACGAACAACTTGATGTCTTCGTGAGTAGGTAATCCCATGGACACTTGATCGACTGCATCCCCAAGCGTGCTCTGAACCGTGTATTCGTCTTTGCTATCTTGGAAACCATTGTACTTGTACTGCTGAGAGGCAAATGAACACTTATGATACCTAGAGACATGGCAACACTTATAGCAAGCAATCTGTAAGTCGAAAACCAAAATGAACATGAGAACTAACTTGCAACATACCTAGGTGAATGATCATGAAGGTTGTGCAACTTCGACCGGAAGGTCGGGAGACCAACTGCCAAGACTGCACAAGGCATAGTCCAGGTTGCTGAGAGACTCATTGACTGCAGAAACTGCGCAATGCATAGTCCAGTTGGGCAGTTAGCTACTGGGATTGCACAATGAGCAATCCAACTGGGAAGGACTACTGGCCCAGGGAAGATTTGTGCAAATTTTTGAGCCAAGCAACCATTGACCTCCAGAAATGCGCAATTCAGTCCAGGAGGCCAGTGTTAGGCCATGTGCAAATATGGAGAGGAAGGTGAGCCTTCCTTCTCCAGATTGCGCAATACAGCCTTGGTGAAAGCAGAGACTGGACCAAGGTTGGCCCGACTCGCTGACAGACAACTGAAAGCAAGTAAGTCGATGAAATGCATGGCGACACTATGTGATAGCATAAGTGATAAACAATGCATGCAAAACATAAATGGAGGATTGAGAAAACAAATCAACATGCATGTGGGTAAGGTCATTCGCCAGTTGGGCAAACGTCCGTGCAAAACAATTTCATGCATGCGACAACAGTGAGATAGCAATGAAAATTGAAACAGAGCTAGGACAAGCTAGAATATATGTAAACGACAACAGGCATTCAAAGAAATCAAGCAAACAATACTCATACAAGCGAAAACCCAAAAAGCGACAGAAATGCAGCACAAGGCATGGGAAGCGAGCTTACCCCAAAACAGCTGAGTTGAATGTGCCAACTGCTCCTAGATGTGATGTGGGATGTCAGAGCTACAAGGTTGATGTGAGGAATGAGTTCTGCAATGTCCGGTTGATGAGTTTTGATAACATCAAGGTTGTGACGCGCATGCCACAAATATAGGGGAAGCGACACTTGGAGGGAGGTTTCTAAATTGTTTCTTACATGTAACCTCCAATAGCTAAACATAGATCTCTGAAACAAGGGATGCCTTTGCATGCTGCCTTGGAAGAAGTAACTTATGCATGCAAGTCTGTTTTGCTCGATCTCGGAGGGAACCGGTCAACTCAGTTGCACATGTAAGCGACTGCTCGACTGCTGGAGAAACATGCACATTTCTGACTGTAAGCTGGGCTGACTGCCCAAGGGGATTGCACAATTTCTAGGTCCAATAGCTGACTGCTGCCCAGATTTACACAAATCCTGGGCTGAACAGCTTGTTGATGGAAACAATTGCGCAAATCCTGCTGGGAGGGTTGGCTAGCACAATTGCGCAAACCTAGAGCCCAACGGGCTGTTAGAGGGAATTGCACAATTCTTGGAGGGAAGGCTGGCTGCCCTCCAGAAATGCGTAAATTTCACTGGGAATATGCTCATCCTGTAGCTGGACCAAGTCCGGATGAGCAGCCTGTGAAGGGAAAAGATCAGACTGTGATCGATAGGCTACCTTTGAGCAAGAAAGACACTAAAGCTTGAGGACTTGACGAAGCAAGGCAAGCGGTTGTGAAGGTTGGTAGGGAGGCTCCAAAACAGGCTAAGGTAAAATTTTGGAGGGTGGTTGTAGCCGCTACGACACATACCTTAATACTTTTCACTGTTTAGACCATTTATATTCTCGACGAAGATAAAAAAATTGTGACTTAACATAGAAACAATATACCCCAACTCATGTATGTTTGTAATTTGTGATCAACTTGATTAGTAGTCCGACACAAAGTTGAAGGAAGCACATGAGAAATTGGAAAGGGGCATTGAAATAGAGAGATACTAGAAATCAATGCGAAAATAAAAAAATTCATTGTCCTCCATTGACTTTGGAAATTGTTGATGCAAAATTTGTGTTCTGAACGTGGGAGGATTATAATGCTTCCTGAAGGTAGAATCTTTTATTGCAACCATATGGACGGATTATAATGTTTCCTTAAGACATAACCTTTTATGGGAAATCGTAGTTGTATCAGGCATGATGATGCTATTCGATGCTTCAAGTTTGTTATGGTTGTTGTGGCTGCGATTTTGGCAGAGCACCTACATTTACTATACATGTGGTCTTCCAGTTGATGAAGCTTTAACTGCTCTAGTAAAGATGTGGCTGTCCGAATATCTATATATATATATATATATATATATATATATATATGCAAAAATGTGGCCTGTCCAACCACATGTGGCTGTCCAAACAGTTGATGAAGCTTTAACTGCTCTGACAGAGATGTAAAAAACAAGATAAACTATTTTAAAAACATGAATGAAATTAAATATTTAGGTAATTTTAATTAAAATCATTACTGGTTAGGTTCATTATGTAATGTGGTAAAAATGTTTTGTTTTCACTAAAAAAAAGTAGTAAATAATATTTTTAGATGTTTATATAAAAAATAATATTTATAAAAAAATAGTAAATGAAATTTTAAATGTTTATATTAAATAATATTTATTTCAATTTTAAAAAATAAAGGAAAAAATCTTAAATTTTATACATTATTTGAATATGCCTATATTTAAAACAAGTATATTGAAACAATAGTTTATATAAACTATTGTTTCAATATATTTGTTATATATATATATATATATATAATTTCAAAAGAAGTAATTAAATTCAGTGATTTTTTAATAAAATGAGGTGTAATTTGTTCCAGTTTTAATACAAATTTATTTGTTATTGAAAATATATTAATAAAAATAAAAATATTCATTGTTTTTTAATGAATTTTTTCTAAAGATATTGAAAAAGATTTGTTGGAATTGTAAATTTAAGTTGTGTAGTTTACATAATCAATTGAGAATGACACTTTCAAGGCATTGCATCTATTTATGATGTTGATGATGATGCTTAACGTCCACTAGACTAATGAGGTCTATCAGACCTTAAGAAAAGAAATTAGTTGAGATTTTAAAAAATATTATTTCTATAATCAAATAGAAGGGAGAGGAGCGTTCCGAGATGGTTGAACAAGTCAAGAAGGTAAAATATTATTTCTATAATCAAATAGAAGGGAGAGGAGAGTTCCGCGATGGTTGAACAAGTCATTAAGGTTGGAAGTCTCGCAAATGGAAATAAGAACGGAAGAGTGAGGGTCGGACAATCCAAGAGAAAGTGCATTTCATTTTCAATTCTCTTACTGTCACACAATTGATGGATTCTAAGTGCATTTAATTTTCAATTCTCTTAGTGTCACACAATTGGTAGATTCTTTCTTCTGGGGGTGTTTTGGGGATACCAACACTCAGTTTCACTTCGAAGCTAGTGGGAGTTAGTTCTTATCTTCGCTGTGTTAATTTTCTTCTTAGTACTAGTCAAGACAAAAGGTAATTCTGGTTAGTGAGAGAGGGATTGATTACCTCCTTATAGTACCTTAGTTTCATTTTCCCCTCAATCTCCTTTCATCTCACAACTTGTCCTTAAATTTGGAAGTGATAGTATTTTTAGTATTATCTCTATTCTCCAAGATGTTCTCCTCCTTTACCCCCCAATAGTTGAACCATGCCTGAGAACCCTTGTGCCAAACTTGGTTGAGTTGAAGGAAAGATTTTGGCTAGAGATAGAAGCAATTTTGGGGAACCTCTTGGTTTCCATGTTGTAAAGCTTCTTTTTATACATTAGACATCTAAACATAACTATGCTTTCAATAGGGGAAATGCTAGCTTCAATCAAGAGGATAGGCTAAAGAGTATTACCTTTAATCTTGAGGTTGTACATTATAAATTGCTTTTGGATCATCTCGATCTTCCTCCATGATTCTCTAGATATACTGCAACCCCAAACTTCACATTCATATAAAATCATGAGGGTGACAAGAGTCTCAAAGAGGAACTTTTTTTATTTCAAATTGAGAGATCAATCATCTTACAGTTATTTTCAACCTCATAATAAGCTTTCCAGCCACCAATAATTCTTTTCTCAATGCCGTAATTCCAATTGAGTTGATGATTAATGTCAATACATTCAAAAATGCAATTTAAATAACGAAAAATTACACATGGTATCATAGATTTATCAAGTTTCTATAGGAATTAAATTTCGATGCAAATCTTTTTTCAAGGTTTGCACTCTAAAGATGGGTTTTCATATATAAGAGATTTGATCCTTATGGGGCTTGGTAAAACTGTGGTGAAGATGGATTTATAATGGTTAATTAAATTTAAATATAAAGTTTTGAAATATAATGTTTAAGAATATGAATCGTTATATTAATTTATATGGTAAAATATATCTATCTATATGTATATATATCACATTTTTATATTTAGATATATTGTCATTTTTAATTATATATTTATTAATTAAATTTATCAAGTTTTATATACTTATTAATTATATGTTGTGAAATAATTTGCATGAGTAGTTCAATTGGTGATTGTTGTGATATGAAGTCTTTGTGAAGTTTGAGGTTTTACGTTGTTGATTCCTAGATTCTCTTCAATTTCTAGATTCCACGACCATTAATTTTGCTAATTATATATATTCTGAAAATGAACATATATAATTTCTTCCATGGTCAATATATAGTTGATATATGGTAAAAAATCCATCTTAATGGCTCATCTATCAAACATTTAAACACATCATCTATTAAACCGTTGAAGCTTTATTTTATCCTTTTAACATTTAATAAATTTAAAATTAAGATGAACTCTATACTAATAATTATTCTATTAATTAATTTTATAATTAATAAATAGTATTAAAATTTTGAGCCGAGAAGGGAAGACATCTAGAGATTGAAGAGAGATTTATGGAGAAGTTGTGTGGTTTCTTTCTCCCTTGGGGGAGTTTTACGTGTTCAGTGAACCAAAAGTGAGGTGATGATGTTGGAAAAACGATTAACTTGTTGTGGCCTCTCTTTTTTTCCAATTTATTGGGAATGAAACACAACTCTTATCTGTTTAGCTTATCAATTTGACAGATTAAACAAAGAAAAAAATGTATTTCTTACATGAAAACTTTGCTTAAAAAAATCCAGTCACACCATTCTCTAACACACATAACATTTGTAGCAGAGTGTGAAAAAAAACCGCAAACACCTACTTCTTGTTCACTGAAGGTGTACAACTCCCCATAAGAGAAAGAAACCACACAACTTCTTCATAAATCTCCCTAGAATTTCCACATATCTTAGTTGCTCCTCCAAGTTCAAGCTCTTTGTTCGAAATTTTTTGTGCTACTTTCACCTCCGCTTAGCACCATGAATTTATCTTCAAAGATAGGGTCATTAATAGGAAGTAGCTTTTCCTAGGTGTATTTAGCAAAGTTGAATCAGCGCAATATTTGTGGGTTTGTTTTACATTTTTGGGTGGTACATAGTTTAGTTGTTATTATTATTATTATCTAATTTTAAAGTCATGGTCAACCAAGACACCAAATTGATGTATGAGACTTTTTGTTTGTGGAACGAGAAACTCACCTTCGTGCAGAAATTTAACTGTTAAATCTGCAAAAATATACATACTTTTATCACTCTCTAATTTTAAAGCTGTGAACTTTTAATACTACTCACCATAGTCTTCTAGATCCTGCACACAACTTTCAACCTATTGTGTGATTAGTAAGGTACTCTTAGCCGCCACTTTACGACTAGGTCATTGGGAATAATAACCTCCATCATACCACTTTATTTCCTGATCTGGTTTATTCGAAGTTTCTCACAGATTAACACAGCTTCAAATGTGAAAATGAACAATCCCGTTTGTTGCAGATATGAAAATGGAGTTCAATATATGGCATGAAGAGAGGGGCAACACTCCAGTAAACCTAATTTAACCCGAAAAAAGAGGAAGTTCATGAATCCTCCAACTTACGTGTATATTGTAATTCACTGAGGGCATTGACATTTTCCGTAAAAATTCTACTTTATAGCTGTAATTTTCATGTCTTTGTTTAAATTACTTCGAAGTATATAGAAATTACTTTTATGTGAAGCATGTAATCTTTTTTAATCGTAACTTCTTATTCATAATGTACGAAGGAGATTACACTCTTCTTATTCATAAGGTACGAAGGAGATTAACTTCTTATTCATAACGTACGAAGGAGATTACACTCTTCTCTTGCTTAAATGAGATTACACTCCTCTGTTGCTTAAATGTGTTCAGCCAAAAAGGATGTAACAAAATCTGCAACGGGTTACTGCCCTTTTCCAGTTATAAAAACAAACTAGTAATGGCACTGTTACACAAAACGACTAAACCAACACATTTGAAGTAATTAATCCTATTAAAAAGATTAATTAATTATTAGTTTGTCGTATTTAATTCTATCTCAAGTTTATATCGAATTCCTTAGCGAACAAGAAAATCTGCTGATGCGAAATCGCCTTTCCTTTTAAGATTAATGCTGCTGTAGTCTTCTCCTTGATTACCCAAATGGCTTATGACGGATCTGCGATCTCGTTCCTTTAGTGATGATGACGCCAGCTACGACTTGAAGAGTCTAGCGAGCGATGCATTCCGATTACCTCTGAAACAGCCGATGCATTCCTATGCTTAATTGCTGTGTTGATACAATGACTACTCGCCCGTGAGTCGCGACAGTGATAAAATATTCTCTGCAATAAAGTCTGCAACAATTTTTGGAAATTTTCTCCACATTGAAATGTGAAGACAATCCATAGTGTGAAGACAATCCATAGTTTGAAGCACACGTGTTGACGAGAAAAAAACCTGCAGTTTCTAAATTCCACGCTGCATAAAATATGATACTGCAGCGAGCATCTACATACAACACTAAGTCATCCACAAAGTGCCAGATTTCAATAACGGATTTGAGATCTGGATTTTTCGGCAAATTGTTGGATGTTCTATTTTCCAAGGATGGCCAGATTTCATCATCCTCTTACACACAACACGCACACTCAAAAATATTTGTAAAGACACGGATTTAACAATCAGTCTCAAGACAATAATCTGTTTTACTACATCAAAAAAATAAAGTTATTTTTATTTTAATGTAGAGTTATTTTTATTTTGTTTTGGTCAAGTAAAAAATCACTAGTAACTTGATCAATTCTACTATACTGTTTTATGTTTACAGGTTTCAACATCTCTACTATAGTAGGTTGGAGAGCACCTCTCTGGGCGATTATCAATAATTAATAAATGGATGGTAGGGATTTAACCTACACAAATCAAAGGTTGAGATTTATCTCCAAAATAGTTATGTTTTTTTTTTTTTTTCCCTTTTAACTAAATTGAATGTTTGAAAAAAAAATGTATTATGTTTTTTTTAAGCATGTGATATTGATAAGCCATTGTATAAGCCCATGGTATTGTAACAAACCCTATTTAGTGCATCTAGAGATGCATTTTACAACACAATATGAGGGAAATGTATGATTCTGTCAATATGTAGTTGACAAGTGTCCTTCTTAAAATAATAATAAAATATTCTCTAAATTAAAAAGCAGTGTGGACTATAATAACAAATAAAAATGAATATGCATGTTTAGTTAATTTTAATTAAAAATATTATAAAACATCAATAATCTTATCCTCACTATGGTCATTCCATATGTTGTTGATATTACAACCCAATGTGTAAACATATTTCACTCACTCTCAATCATAAATAAAATATTTCAATGACCACATGACATAATATAATTTCATGTCAACTTTAAAAAGAGATAAAGTGATTAGAAGTAGAAAAAGTATGGTTAACATGTTTAAACCTTATACTTTTCAAAAATATTTCAACATGGGATTTAAATGAATCATTTGAAAACCTATGTTAATTAATTTATGTTGATACCAATTTCATATATATCTATATATAAATAAAAATAATGTTTAAAGAAAATATTTTAATGTAGTATATAATGAAATATTCAATGCCTAAAGGAAAAAGTAATTGGAATTAAAAAAATAAAATAAAAAATATCAAGTACTTCCTAATAATAATAATAAGAGAGATGTAATTCATTCAAATCAAGCCTCTAGGGTTAGTTCAATTGGTTGAGTTCCTGTTGCTAAGCACTTCGTTAAATAAAATGTAATTCATAAATAAAATGTCTCAATGCACATGTTATATAAAATATTTCAATGTCAACTATGCATATATTATATATTGTTTAAAAAGAATTATGTATATATCAAATAAAGCAATTGAAAAAAAAAATTGAAGTAATCTCACTAATTTACAATTTGGTCATTTTTCAAGTATATGTTTTTTGTCAATTTTTTTTGAAACCGAACAAATACTTTTTAGACTTACACTTCCAAGTTATGTACTCTATATAACATTAAAAAATACAATGTTGGACTTACAAGTTTAAGTTATGTACTATATATAACATTCAAAAGTACAATTTAAACAATGAAAAATTATGCATTGTTGATTTGGCAGCTCAAGGGAAAATTCCCTCCATTGGGCAATCAAACCTTTTCTAGCCCTTGGAAGAATTTAGTTTGGTTAAGGAAAAATGTATTTTTAATATGGAAACCCACCTGTGCACAAAAGGGCAAGTCGACCCAAAAGAGAATTTGGACACCCTTTGATGGCTATAAATACAAGTCAAGTGACCCTCATTTAGAGATCATTATTAATTCTTATTTCTTTGGTTTGGCTTACACATGTTTGGAGTTGGTTTGCAGAAAATTGGTTCGTACATGTTTGAAATTGCAAGGTTTGAGCTTGCACGTGTGAATTAGGGTGTTTTGTTTCCAGCTGTAGGGTTGATACAAGAATTTTTCGGTTGCAATTGCACGAATACAGACCTATTCGTGCGGCTAGAAAGCTTTAGCTACACACATGAATCTCCCTTCGTGGGCCTGGGACTTAGGGTTTCATTTTTATAGGTGACCACATTTGACCGCAAATTTCCACAGTTGACTGCAGATGTTGACAGTTGACCACATGTTTTTGAATCATAATTTTGATTAGTAATATTGTTGGGTTAATCTTTGAGATATAATTTGGTTAATTTTGCTAGATAGTTTTGTGAATGAAGAAATAGATTATTGTACTCTCTCTTTGTTGAACATTTTATTACAATTTAATAAGAAAAATAAAATTGAAAGGATTTCCTCCTTGTGGGGTTTTGCCCTGGTCTTCGATCAATCCTGGTGTCTCTATCTGTGAATGTTTTTCTTCTATTGTTCCTATATGTTCCATTGCATTGTTAATGATATTGTTCTTTCTACATAATTGTGTATGATGTAATGATGTTATAATGTTGTGGGGTGAATGAAATGTGTAAATGATGAAATGCAATTTATCTAAAGCAAAGAACAATATAGCCCTAAGAAAAAATTAATATGATTTCAGAGCTATGCTGAAGAAAAGTCATTGAGATCACCCCTGAGAAGACACCTTTGATGGAAGCAAGAGAAGATGGAGGAGACCTAATAGAATGTTAGGGTTTGAAGGAAACCCTAGGCAATTTGGTTATTAAGGTTTGAAAGAAACCCTGGAATATCACAAAGGATTGAGTTTTGAAATCTTGAAACCTTAGCATGATCGATGAGAAGTTGTTCAAGAAGAAATATAGGTTTAGTGTAACCCTGTATGGGATAGGCTGTATTAATCCAGGTTGTTGATAAAGTCGATGGAAATATTGAAGGCAACATCATTATATGGATAATTGACAGTACCAACTCTTGGAGGTTTGTTCAAGAGGGAGATGATCACTTTTTGTCAAAGATAAGTACCTTTTAGATTATGTTATTTCTTTGTGACACTATTCTTGTTTTTGTTAGGATATTCCGACACATAGGAAATAGTTAAGTACAACTTGGTCTAGTGTAGAGTTAGGTATAGAGTTAGGTAAAGTGTGTTTCTTTACCGTTGTACATTTTGTAACTTACAATCCGACGGTCACGATATGTAGTGATCCGACGGTTCATTCTCTCCTCAGTATTACCGACACTTGATCCGTGGCTTGACACCCGATTGGTCCATGAATTCTATTTAAAGCGCATGGAGGGTCATTTGTAGGGTAATCCGTGCATGAGAGAAACATATGTAAATTTTCATTCTTTTATTAATAAATTGCCTGAAGTGGCCGCATTGGCTCAGGCCGTGGACTGTTTCCCTCTTTGAGGGTTTTAACCACGTCAAAATATTGGTGTATTGATCTGCGATCTGGTTGTGAGTGGTGTCATTTTGGTGTTCTGTCTGAATAACTTACCCTGTAAATTCCTACATGGTATCAGAGCTATTTGAGGGCCGCGTCCGTTGGTGATCCAAATCTGAAGCCGGTAGAACTGCATCCGACTGCCGTTTCCTAGATCTGCTGTTTCTGACTGCTTTCGGGCCGAGAGGACTGCTCTGTTGTGTTCAGAGCATCTGTTCCAGTGAGGAACCCCTTTCGTTTCACGCGAAAAGGTTTCTGGTAGCCCTAGCTGCGTCATTTTTAAGATCTGGAGGTATACAATGTTTATTTGCAGTTTACTGTTATTTTCTCTCTGTTTATTTCGGTTTCGGTTTATTTAGCATTTCTATTACCGGATCTATACCTTTCATTTCTGCGTATGCTCTTTGCCCTGCGACTCTGTGCGATCTGGGCAAATCAGAAACAAAAAGGAAGGATTTTTCTCATGCGTATGCTCTTTTCCCTGCGCCTTAGGGTGATCTCGGAAAATCAGAAACATTGAGAAAAATATTTAGTTTCCGGCCAAAGCTAACTTTGAGCCGCAAGGTTCATTTTTGAAAATATTTAGTTTTTCGGCTAAAGCTAACTTCGAGCCATAAGGTTCGTTTTCTTTGCATGTCCGTGTTGGGTTTTGTGTTTTGTGTTTTGTAGGGAAAAAGAGCTTTCTCAAGGCAAGCACGCAACCCAAAGCACCCCCCCCCCCCCCCCCCCCTCTCTCTCTCTCTCTCTCTCTCTCATTTTTTGTATAGATCAATTGGTTCAAAGCTATTTTAAGAGAGTAGAGGTCTTGGGTTCAAGTCTCCATTTTGTGGGGGCGGACTTTTTCATTTCCACACATTCCTGCACTTCGTCGGCAACTTCAACAACTTTTTTTTCAAAAAGCCATAACTTCTTCATCCGGAAGCCGTTTTCAGAGCCGTTTTTTTTAAACTAGCCTAATTTTTCGAGATCTATCCATTGGAACACTTATTTTCAGCATCTTTAGCTTCAGTTTCCATTGAAATGGAAAGTCAATACCAAGTTACCCTTGACAACACCAACTACTTCCAATGGTTGGCTTACATTGAGGATTTACTTAGAAGTAAAGATCTCTTTAGAATAGCCTCAGGCCAAGAAAAGAAACCGAAGGATGAAGATAAGGCTGCTAAATGGGAAAATAGGCAAGATCAA
The DNA here is from genome assembly GCA_031772625.1 of Pinus tabuliformis. Classification (NCBI taxonomy): domain Eukaryota; kingdom Viridiplantae; phylum Streptophyta; class Pinopsida; order Pinales; family Pinaceae; genus Pinus; species Pinus tabuliformis. Next base: position 1,619,615,723 of record CM062818.1, read on the forward strand.
GCACGTGGACTGATAGGGATGTCTATTTCTCCATATCTTAGATTCCATATTGTAGAAATTGATTCTCCTGATGAAGCAATGAAACAAATCAATATTAAAAATGAAATTAGAGCCCATCAACTTGAAAATGAGTTGCTTACATTGGACCCTAATAATTTTTCTTGCATTGAAGATTTCTTGTCCAAGTTCAAGACCCTTAGATATCTTTTGGAAGGTGTTAAAGTTAAGAAAGAAGATAGTAATCTTATCTATTCCATTCTTACAAAGTTGGGACCAGCCTACTCTGTGTTTGTTTCCACCTTCCATTCTACAAGAGAAGCCTTCATTTCTCAAGGAACAGACTACAAGTCCCCTTCCTTTGACTCTTTTTGTGATTCTTTAATAAGTGAACAAGAAAAACTCTTACACCTTGGTCTTCTTAATCTTGGAAACTCTTCCAAGAAAGCGTTAGCCGCCCAGCAGCAACCAAATTCAAAGAATCCCAAGAAGTCATATCCTAAAAAGAATGGTCCTAAACCAAACAAGGGTCCTAAGCAATTTTAGCCCCAAAATGAAAAATCATTTCAACAAAATGATAAGACAAATAAAAACAAAGGGAAGAAGACTGATAGACATTGCAATTTTTGTAATCGAGATGGCCACTTAGAATCAAAATGCTTTAAGAAGATGGAAGCCTTGGAAGCAACAATGAAGAAGCATAACATCCATTTGGGGCAATCTTCAACTTCAACTTCATCTTCAGGAATGGCACTTTCTGCATGTGGTTGCCAAGCATCTCGGTCTGGATATGCATTAAATGTATCTTCTTCTTCTCATTCTCACGAGTGGCTCATTGATTCTGGAGCTTCTTATCACATGGCCAAAAACAAAGCCACGTTTTCTTCTTTAAATGATTGTAACACCAAAAATATATATGTTGGTGATGATAGATCTCTTAATGTTGTAGGGACTGGAACTGTTCATCTAGACAATGGTTAGTTTAATGATGTATTATGTGTTCCAACCTTATCCTGCAACCTTCTATCTGTATATCAGATAACTCATTCAGGTGAAGGTAAAATCGTTGAATTTTCACCTCATGATGTTGTAATCAAGGACTTAAGAGATCCTAAACAGATTTTGGCTACTGGCATTGCTGATGATTCCACAAGGTTGTATAAGTTTCACAACTTTGGGTCATCAAATCTTCCCTCAGTATTTGTTGCTCATAACGATGAAGTGAGCAAACTTTGGCATGAGCGATTTGGTCACTTAAACTATCGCTCCCTTCAGCATCTATGTAAATAAAATATGGTGACAGGTCTTCCTATGGTATCTTGCAGAGATGGTGTTTGTTCCAGATGTGTACTCGGAAAACATCATCGGGACAGTTTTGAAAAACGTGCCTCTTGGCACGCCTCAGCCCCTTTACAGCTTGTGCATTATGATTTATGTGGTCCACTTCCAGTTGTGTCATTCTCTGGCTGCAAGTATTTCTTAACTTTCATTGATGATTTCTCCAGACGCACTTGGGTATACTTCTTAAAACTCAAGAGCGAAGTATTTAACACTTTTTTGGCCTTCAAGGCCTTTGTTGAAAAACAATCTGGACATCAAATTCTTAAGTTAAGATCTGATAATGGCGGAGAATATGTTAAAAACACATTCATCAACTATTGCACTAAGAATGGAATTCAAATGCAACATACTGTTCCATATACTCCACAACAAAATGGTGTAGCTGAAAGGAAGAATCGCACCTTAAAGGAAATGGCTAATTGTATGCTACAATCTAAAGGACTTGGTCTTAGTTTTTGGGCAGAAGCAATTAACTGTGAAAATTACATAATAAATCGCACTCCTACTAAGGCTTTAAAGAATATCACTCCAGAAGAAGCATGGAGCTCAATCAAACCAGATGTAAGTCACTTTCGTGTTTTTGGAAGTGAAGCATGGGCCCATATTCCAGATGAAAAGCATAAAGCTTTAGAACCTACGAGTGAAAAATGTACTTTTGTTGGATATTCTGAAGATGTCAAAGGCTATAGACTTATTCCATTTAAGTCCAAAAATGTTATCATTAGAAGAGATGTAAAATTTGATGAAAATATATCGGCCTGCGAGCCTAGTCCGGCGGTTGTGCCACCTCTCCCTATCTCTTCTACTTTTGAAAACATTTCTTCTTCAGATGATGAAAGTGAGGATGAAAATCCTCCCCCACCATCTCAGGATCCTCCTTCAGCTCCTGAGCTTCCAAAATGGGTTCGTGCTACTCGAGATGCAGCAGGTGATCTTGCCGGTGATCCTACAGATCAACGACGTACACGTTCTTAGTTCGAGAGAGCCTCTTCTTTACTGGCTCAAGCTCCAGTAAATTATGATCCTGACACCTTTGCAGAGGCTTCAGGCCATCCAGATTGGGAAGCAGCTATGAATGAAGAATATCATTCATTATTGGCAAATGATACATGGGATCTTGTTCCTCTACCAAAGGGACGAAAACTTGTCAGATGCAAATGGGTTTACAGAACCAAGTATGGACCAGATGGGAAAGTTGATAAACATAAAGCTCGTCTTGTTGCTAAAGGTTTTTCATAGGTTGAAGGCATTGACTACACCGAAACCTTCTCCCCTGTTGCCAAAATGAACTCTATCCGCCTTGTTCTTTCCCTTGCTGCCTCTTTCAAATGGGAAGTCCATCAGATGGATGTTAAATCTGCCTTCTTGCATGGGGACTTGCATGAAGAAATCTATATGGAACAACCCATTGGCTTCATACAAACAGACTCTAGCCTTGTATGTCAACTTAAGAAATCCCTTTATGGTCTCAAGCAAGCTCCTCGGGCTTGGTATGCCAAAATGGATAGCTTTCTTTTAGAATCTGGCTTTTCTAGGTGTCATTCTGACAATATTGTCTACACCAAGAAAGTGGGCAACTCTCTTATCATCCTTGTTCTTTATGTTGATGATCTTATCCTTACTAGTAGTGATCCCAACCTTATAAACCATGTGAAGTCTAGCCTTAAAAGGAAATTTGAAATGACAGACTTAGGACACTTACACTATTTTCTCGGTCTTCAAGTCTTGCAATCCAAGGAGGGTATTTCCCTTTCCCAGTCCAAGTATGCTTGTGATATTCTACGTCATTTTCACATGGAAGACTGTAAGCCAGCCCCTTCTCCCTTTCAGTCTGGAGTCAAAATTTCAGTCACTTGTACTTCTCCTGAAGTTGATGCTACATTATACCGTCAACTTGTAGGAAAACTCTTGTATCTAACTGATACTCGTCCTGACCTTTCCTTTGCTGTTGGCCTTGTTGCTCGGTTCATGCAAAACCCCCGTGAAAGTCATTGGAAAGCAGCTAAAAGAATACTTCGTTATGTTCGAGGTACAGTTCAGTTTGGGATTCATTACAGTGCCGAAGCATCTCCTCTATTGGTTGGTTTCACTGATTCCGATTGGGCTGGTGACCCTGATGATCGGAAGTCTACTGCTGGTTATGTGTTCACTCTTGGTTCAGGACCTATTACATGGGCTTGTAAGAAACAAGCTGCCATTTCTCTTTCATCAGCAGAAGCAGAGTATCGTGGTGTCGTAGAAGCTAGTAAGGAAGCCTTGTGGCTTCGTCAGATCCTGTCAGAGTTTGGCTTTCAGCAACAGCATCCGACTACACTTTGGTGTGATAATCAAAGTGCCATTCAGCTATGCAAAGATCCAGTCCAACATCAGCGCAGCAAACACATTGAACTGCACATGCACTTCATCAGAAAGCTCATTCACGACCATGTTCTTGAAGTGCAATATTGTTCAACAGATGATCAAGTTGCAGACATCTTCACAAAGGCTCTCACAGAGGCGAAGTTCACTAAACTTCGATTTATGGTTGGAGTTCAGGAAGTTGTCACTAAGGGGGGATAGGCTCTAGTGCCTCCTTCCTTCTCCTATTGTGTCATATTTGTAAATCCTTCAATCCTATCCCAAGTTGTTCTTAAGGGGGGATGTTAGGATATTCCGACACATAGGAAATAGTTAAGTACAACTTGGTCTAGTGTAGAGTTAGGTATAGAGTTAAGTAAAGTGTGTTTCTTTACCGTTGTACATTTTGTAACTTACAATCCGACGGTCACGATATGTAGTGATCCGACGGTTCATTCTCTCCTCAGTATTACCGACACTTGATCCGTGGCTTGACACCCGATTGGTCCATGAATTCTATTTAAAGCGCATGGAGGGTCATTTGTAGGGTAATCCGTGCATGAGAGAAACATATGTAAATTTTCATTCTTTTATTAATAAATTGCCTGAAGTGACCGCATTGGCTCAGGCCGTGGACTGTTTCCCTCTTTGAGGGTTTTAACCACGTCAAAATACTGGTGTATTGATCTGCGATCTGGTTGTGAGCGGTGTCCTTTTGGTGTTCTATCTGAGGAACTTACCCTGTAAATTCCTACAGTTTTGACTTGTTGTTTTATACTTACTGCATGAATATTGGAGTAATTGAATGCTTCTAACCCCTATATGAGATGTGATAAGAAAATCCTTTTTGACGATCATATAAGGTGCAGGAAAAGAGAGTTATTACATGAAGAGAAGAGTTGGTGTTGAAAAAACAAAGAAGTGCTTGAGGAAAGTTTTCAAAGTAGCATCCAGAATTACAATATGCAAGTACTACAATTGTCATCGACAAATAAGTGTTACAAGTTGCATAGGTATATGAATACTACTAGGTATGTATAGTATATTGATTTAGCTAGAAGATTAGATGACAAGTTAAGCCCTAAGGTATGTTGAGAATATCACCTTCGTAAGTGACTCATACATGCATATGAAAGTAAGTTTGATTTCTGGCACATGTGATATATTGGTGCTCTTGATATTTGGAATGTATTTTAGATCTTAGACATGCTGGACTTCCTAAAGCATGTTAGATACATTGATTTTGATATATTGAAACTTGATACTATTGAAAATGCTTGTGATAAGCATGGTAACTTTTATGATAAAAGTGTAACAATAAGATTGATATTCAAGATCTTCTTGTTGACCTTGGTTAGGTTTTGATAAGTTTAGTAATTTTGACATGTGATAAAATTGGATGCACTATCTTGATGGTTGAGTAATATGATAAAGAAGTGATGTTGTGATTATAATTCTCGTAGATACACTTGTTAGTTTCCCTAATTATATGACACTAACCTTTGATGAATAGTTGATGGCATGTCCATATGTGACAATAAAGCAGTTGATGATGATTTGTTATGACTAAGATGAATATATGTTTTAAAACCTCATATAGTTTGACTCCATGATATAACAATTTTGTTGATGAATAACAATATTATAATATGCAAGTTGATGCCTTGATTAATGTTGATTGAATTGGCTTCCCATACAGAGAGAGTCCATAAGATCCCAACACCTATCATTATTTGCAGGTGACTCTTAATATTTGAAGCAAGTTTTCTAGACATAAATAACCATATGATGTTGTTGAAGAAGTTTTGACAAGTTCTGATTTGAGCAGAGAAGGTTTCTCCTAGTTCAAACCCCAACCACTGGGAGAAAGGCTTAAGAGTATGTCCATAGGCCTCCCAATCGCACAGAAGAAGGCCTATGGGTGCATTAAGATTTAGTAATCGAGCCCTCCTCCTTTATGGTGGACCCTCCTCAGTCCATGGATGAATCAGATTTATGAAAGCAGATGATGGATATTTTCATGCTTTAGTTGCACTCTACAATGATCTGCAAGCTTTAGTACTCGCCACAATGTTTCCCATATCGAATTCCAAGAGGCTTATAGTTGTGTATGGTGCACACCTTGTTGCAATTTGGCTAACATGACTCTCGTTCATTGGTTGATGCAAACCTATAGATCTTCAACAGAAACAACCTTCAATCCACAAGTTGCTTGAATCTCGACTCAAACAGACCCCGCATCAATGACATACGCCTATTGAAAGTGCACTATCAATAGTATTCGCAAGCCTACAATAAACCCTCTTGTCTCTACAGGTTTGACTGACAAACAATACACACTTCCATATACAAACTAACACACTACTATGCAACAACAAATTACACTCTCTCTATGCCCCTGGGCCCTCCTAAAAGGGAGTTAGCCTAGATAGGCTCTGATACCAAATTGAAAAACCAATTACACACCAAAAAACACACTTACATTAAATTAATCAAATATATAAATACATCAAACATTGGTTGAAGATAATAATTCTATCTTAACCACACAATCAATTAGTTGAGTAAATCTCTCAACCAAACACTAAACTAGGAACTAAATATCTCAATTCCAACTAATTAACAATTAACCAACAATTACACTTATGATGAGGAATCTCATTCAATGTGCACAAGACAAGTAAGTGTTAAATCTCCAAGTGTGTTTCAGTTTATTCAGGTTTAATTTTAAGGGGCATGTTTGGTATATTGCGATAATGTTTGAAGAGTAGGTGATCCCTGGAATATGTTTGAGTATAGTGGGGTTGGGACATCTCGATTCTTGCTAAGGCATAAGTCATTGGTATATTTGACTTGCAAGTTGTTTGATATACTCTTGGTGTTATAGTGCCTTACTGGAAGATTTGATTCTCAAACTTACCCACATTACTCCAATAAATTATAAATTTACCATAATAATTACAAGACTCTACAATACCTTTGACTTTGATATATTCCAAAAGGCAATGCATAATAAGTACTAGCACATACTTACAACTTAGGACATGTTTTCTTCAAACTTCTCATATGATAGGAAAACAAGAGATCCAATGTTTTGATCTTTAACGTGGTATGAGGATTGTTTCTTTAATTGCATTTTTTTATAAAGTGGGAAAAATGATCATAAATCAGTTGTCAAACCATCAGTGGGGACAACCATCACTAGTTGCTATCCACGAATACATGCTGACTCGTCATTGTTGTTCAAAGAAAACCACACCACCTAGAATTACCCTTTGGTGGTCTGTAAGGGGACATCCTTTCATTCTTACCAGATGCCTCTGGATCTTGAACCATTAACCTGTTTCCTTACGTTGGAAGAAGATAAGCTCTTACCTAAACAAAAGCAATTTTAAGACATATTCTAAGCCCAATTACATATTATTTTTATTTATTGCATATTATTTTTGTTTCTCATATATTGTTTATTTGTTTGTTTGTTTGTGTGTTTATATATTGTTCATTTGTTTGTGTGTTTAAATAGCAACGAGTAGCTAAAAAATTAATTGGTTACGGTGTGGATTTTAGCATTCAAAATAGTATTGGGTTTTGGCAATATTTTGGTTAATTATTTTAAATTAATTTAATTTAAATTGACTTAGTTTAAGCAAGTAATTTGTGTTATTGAAGTTTAATTTCTTATTAAGTATTCACTTTTGAAGTTTTATATCAATTGCAATATTGATCTATTTAATTAATTGATATACACTCTTAGTGACAAAAAAAAATATGGTTCACAATTATAATCCTATTAAGTATGAGTAAACATTACGTACTAGGTACTTAGGGTATATAATGTTGTTAATATGATTTACACCTTAATAACATCATTATTGTTGGATTGGTTGTATATTAATTATTTTGAGAATAAATGCAAGCAAATTATAGTTTAATTATATATTTATTGGATAAGTGTGTTTATATATATATGTACTAGAAGAATCGATTACTGAGTCGGGTTTGTACTCACATGACACTGGGTCGATTCTGGTTGCTACAACTATACCTCTAAGGTCTATGACAATGTTTTTCTTAGTAGTCCAAGTTACTCATGGGGGATTTGAACCTTGGATCTGGGTTAGACTAGTACTCTCGTGACATAGGGTTGAATTGGTCGCTACCACTATACCTCTGGTACCTATGATAGTCCTCCTCTTCGTAGACCAAGTTACTCCAGGGGGATTTGAACCTTGGATCTCTTAGTTTACACAATACTTCATATCGGGATGATCGCCAATAATTGAGCTTCCCGAGCATGTCTATTTTAAAAGAACAAGGTTTCCAAAATTTTAATTTAACTATCAATATTTATTAGATGGATGGTAGGGATTTAACTTCCATAGAATATTCTAAAGTATTCTTGTTAGTAATTATAAATCAATGGTTAGGATTTATCTCAAAAGTAGTTATATGTTTTTGGTCATTTTAATTAAATTAATTAATTAGAAAAATGCCATATGAACATGAGTTATGATTTTGTTAAATAATGAATCCATACAAGTGAGGATAGTTTATGGAGGAGGAATGACCTGTTATAGAGTTTTATGAACCCAACATTTCGGACTACCAAGTGAGTCCATCAACATGAGTTATGATTTTTTAGGCATGTGGTATTAGTAAGCAATGGTATTAACCAAGCCTATTTATAAGTTAAGAATCTCCGTAGGAAAGTGGTTGAATCGTATATATATGTGTGTGTGTGTGTGTGTTTGACTCATATATTAATTCCTTTTTTTCATAACTTAATTTTGCATTACTTCAAAATTTCAAAATACGCCACCCCATACATCATAGTTCATATTATCACTCGTCTCAATCTGTCTCAAGGGAAACTAGATCTGTTGACTGATAATTTAAGAGTAATCATATCAAAATAAAACAATTGTGGTTAAAAACTACAAGAACTATTTGAGATTGAACTACATAGAGAATCAAAATAACCGCATAGAGACATATCATGAGGTCAAGAGTTAGAATAAGTCACTTGAGCAAGATCCTATGCACTTGTATCAATTGGAGCAAAGGCCTTATGCTCACATTGAAGGTGGATTTCCAGGTGATTAAGACAAGCACCCAAACTAGCCAAACATGAGTGTTGATATCACTGCACCCACTTGATTTCATTCAAGGAAGAAATGATGTCATTATGATCTTCAATCTCCATCTCAAATAGTTCTTGTAGTTTTTAACAACAATTGTTTTATTTTGATATGATTACTCTTAAATTACCAGTCAACATATCTAGTTTCCCTTGAGACAGATTGAGACGAGTGGTAATATGAACTATGATGTATGAAACATGAGTGTTGATATCACTGCACCCACTCGATCTCATTCAAGGAAGAAATGGTGTCATTACGATCTTCATGCTTATTTTCTAGGACTCTAACGAAAAGAGTTTTCATCTGCCAATGGGAGGTGACGGAGTTCAGGTACTAGCTCTGTCTTCCCATGGCGTGACTAGGTTCAAAAACCCAATTGGCTACCTCCTTCAGAATTTCAAAATTGGAATATGCCTAGCGGTCATTAGTGGTGAGAGTTTCAAGCTGGCGGATTTGTTCATGAATGCTAGGAGGTGTAACAGAATGGAAGATAGAAATATCTTCATGGGCCTGGGCCTGGAAATGCAATCTCCCTTTCAGTCCTCTACCACCATCTCCCCTACAACTGCGCATACATTGTCGGGGCATTTTGCACCAATAAGAAAGAAGCAAGACGAGGTTATTGAGCCCCAATAAACACAAATTGAGGGGATTCAGACTAAACACGTTGAGACAAATAATTTAATGAACCCATTGATCTTACAATAATTTATTGATGGTGAGGGACAACAAATTCTTCATACACCCCTTCTCCCCCTTTGTTTGTATATGTTTCATAATGTAATTTCTTTACCTTGTAATTGTGTAACTCTTCATTACCTCCTATCTATGTGTAACATTAGTAGGTCGCCATTGTATTTATACATGTTTTGGGGTAACTTTACTATGGTTTATACTATTCCAAGTCTAACCTTAACAATTTATATGAACCCATGTAGATACTCTATCATGAGTTATGCTTGGAAACATGGGTTTATATTTTCTTCATTCGAGGGATGTCATAGTAGCCTTAGTGATCATACACATTGGTTTTCACATTTTACTATTAGTTGGTTAATTCCACACCAATGTGATTTGGAGGCGCTCCACTCTTACAACTATCTCTACTCTAGCCACCACTATGACACCCTGGCAATTATTCTGCATGCCCACATATCTTGGCTTTTCACGCAGTAGATGTCCCGGCACCTGGGTTCATTCCAGACGCCAGTTTCCACATCATCCAGGCCCACGTGATGGCGTACCCAGGTACAATGGTCTTTGCATTTACTTTCCTGAAGGGACATCAACAACTTTGATGTATTGCGTTCTCATCAATGATTGCCACTATCTTCTCCAAACCCTAACTCCTTGCAAAACCCTATCTTGACCCTCAGAAGCTCTGTTGTTCCTCTGCTTGGATTTTCACAAAGAAGGGATTTGGTGCTACCTTGTTGGTGACCCTCCCTATGCTCGAACCTAGTTCATTCACCACGAAACCTCTACCCTGCATTGTTCAATCTTCTATTGTGAACATACTATAGTTAGAGGCTCTGGGGTTTGTCTCGTACTCGAGTTTTTCTATCCCTGGGACAACCTCACATTCTGGTTTATTGTCACGGGGTTTCTACTGAGTTCATGGCCAGGTGTGATGTCTTCCCTTCGCGGTTGTGGAGAATAGGCCCCATTGGTCTGCTCTTCTAAGCTAAAGATCCCACCACAAACCTGCCATCTACAACAACATTTCGTCTTCGACTCAGGGAATGCTGAATCTTCCTCCTATCTTTTTGGTCTGCAAGTATTGTTTTTTTTCTTCCTACTAGTAATCTCACCCATTGTTTTTTATTTTGCAAGGGATGCATCTAGGTTCGTTAGAGGAGCAGAGGAGGACTTGCAATCTGTGCCTTCAGCCTCCTTCCTCATGCTACAACAGTAAGTGACGGGTTAATGGAGTTTAGCCTGCTAGTCTTGTTTCTACAGTCACCCTACCTTGTTATGTACTTTAACACATTTCATGACTTCTGCCTCATAGGTTCAGATTGCATTTGGTCATTTATGGTGTAAACTTAGGTAATGGAACTTGTTTCCTTAACCATGGTCTCCTCCTCATATTTCATAAACTGGTTATTCACATATTCCTATCAAAGTTTATGCTATGCTTATGTTGTAGCGGCTACAACCACCCTCCAAAATTTTGCCTTAGCTTCGTTTTGGAGCCTCCCTACCAACCTTCACAACAGCATGTCTTGCTTTGTCAAGTACACAAGCTCCAGTGATTTTCTTGCAGAAAGACAACCTGTCGATCAAACCTTGATGCATTCCCCTCACAAGTTGTTCATTTGGACTTGGTCTAGCAGCAGGCTAAGCAGCTCCTTCAAGAATTTGCGCAAATCTGGAGGGCAACCAACCTTCCCTCCAGAATTGTGCAATCCTGACTAGCAGCCTGCTGGGCCCCAGAATTGCGCAATTCTGCTGAGCAAGCTTCACCCAGAAAATTGTGCAATCCTTTCGGGCTAGGCTCCTCAGCCCATAATTTGCACAAATCTGGGCAGCAGTCAACTACTCTGCCTATAAATTGCGCAAATCTTCTGAGCAGCCAGCCCAACGCCAGCCAGAAATGCGCATTTTCCCCCAACAGTTGAGTAACCTCTTGCATGTGCAGCTGAGTTGACTGGTTCCCTCCGGGGTTGAGAAAAACAGACTTTCATGCATGGGCCTCTTCTCCCAAGGCAGCATGTAAAGGCATCCCTTGTTTCAGGGATCTATTTTTGGCAGTTGGAGGTTACATGCAAGGATCATTTCAGAAACCTCCCACCAAGTGTCGCTTTCCCTAGATTTGTAGCATACGCATCACAACCTCGATTTTATCAAAACTCATCAACCGGTCGTTGCAGAGCTCACTCCTCACATCAACCTTGCAACTCTGACATCCCACATCGCATATAGGTGCTGTCGGCACATTCAACTCAGCTGTTTTGGGGTAAGCTCGCTTTCCAAGTCATGTGCTACATTTCTGGTGATTTTTGTGTTTCTCTTCATATGAACGTTATTTGATTGATTTCAGTGAGCACTTGCTCTCGTTTTGATACATACTAGCTTGTACGAGCACTGTTTCAGTTTTCATTAACAGCTCACTTCTGTCACATGCATGAAAATGTTTTTCATGAATGATCGTTGATTCGGCGACTTGCCTCACTCACATGCATGCTGTTCCATTTTCTGAATCTATCATTCACCGTTTGCATGCACGATCATTCACTTATGCTTACACTCAGCATCACCATGCATCCGCATTCACTTTTGCTTTCAATTGTCCGTCAGCGAGTCTAAGCAGCCTTAGCCCGGACTCCGCCTCACCAAGACATCATTGCGCAATCCTAAGAGGGAAGGCTCTGTTTTCCTCTAAGGAAATGCGCATTTCTACCCAGTGACTATCCTCCAGTCTTGCATTGCGTAATTATGAGGCACAGTGATTGCTAGCCTAGAAAATTGTGCAATGTAGTCACTGAGCTTGCAACCATTGCCAGCTGATATTGCGCATTATGCAATTCCAGCAGTCAAAAGCCAGACTAGACTGTGCATTACGCAATTCCAACAATTAGTCAGCCTCCCAGCAGCCCAGAGTGTGCCTTGCGCAGTCTTGGCAGTCAGTATTCCGAGCTCCCGACGAAAATTTCACGACCTTCATGATCAGTCACACAGGTATGTTGCAAGTTAGTTCTCAAGTTCATTTTGGTTTTCGACTGACAAATTGATTGCCATGAGTGTTGCCATGTGTTCATCTGCCTCTCAGCAGCACAGGTACAATGGTTTCCAAGAGAGCAGAGACGATGACATCGTTCAGAGCACACTTGGGGATGCATTCGATCAAGTGTCTATGAACTTGCCTACACATGAAGACATTAAGTTGTTCGTAGACAAGGACATCATGATATGATGGAAGCAACATCACAACGAGAAACATCATGAACAAAAACATACTGGATGCAACGAATGCAAGAGGAAGGTTGTTGACAACACGGAGGCGGAACAAAGTTGCAAGCTCAAGCAGATCCACTAATTATGAAAGCAACTTTGGAGACTCAGGCTATGAGGTGATGGCGTGATCGCGCAAAGACAGAGAATGGAGCAAAGAATGAGTTGCATGTGCTAAAGTGGCAACTCAAGGAAGAACATGAGTTGCATAGACAAGCAAATGAGTTGCAGCAGGAACAAGAACAACAAGGGGTGCAACATGCACTCACGGATGAAATTGCGCTCATACAAGTTATAGATCCATCCCAACAGCTGGCACGGAGCAGACATGGTGAGTAGTGTTGTTGATTGCATGCAAGGGATTCAACAGAATGCATGTCATTGTGCACACACATGCAATCCAACCCATTCAACACACTCACCAAGGCGAAGATGAGAAGCAAGTTCAACTGGAGTTGAGCATGTGGTTTATAGTTGATGCACATGACCACCAACAGACACTGGAAGATCAACATGGACACTATGCATCAGTGTGTTGCCGATTCAGTTGCACCAAGAATACCATGCACATGCTAGTAGATGAGTTGGATGAAGGAGCCACACCAATGCACTCAGATGCAATGGAGGCAAGAGTTTGCTTCAGCAAGATGTCACCATGGGGTGCATGCACACATCACGGACGACCAAACTTGGCATCAGCTCACCACTGTCACCATAACAAGCATGTCAAAGAGTTGGTCTCACCACAACGGACTAAGTGTCAGTGACGTCTTACATGGCTTGCTCAAGCCATTTTGTCTCACATGAGCACATGTGCATTGTAATGTAACTTCATGTCAACTGGAATTTCAAGTGTCAATAGTTGGATGTAATAGCCATAGAGTAGATGGAGAGTCATGAGGGTAGATGAACTGTCTCAAAGGGGAATGTCAAGGGTCACATGACCCTTTTTTATAAATAGAACCTCATAACTCATTGTAAAGGCTTTTGGTCAGCCAAGCTTCGATAGGAGTATCTTAGAGAAAGCTTGGACAATATTGTAACGAGCCTTGGCTTCTCCACTGCGCAGAGCTAGTACATCTCTTTGGAGGAGCAGGCGGTTGTGGCTGTAATGTTCCACTATTGGAACTAGTGGTTGGACATGGATGTATTGTATGACTGGAACTTATACTTAATATAACAGAGCAGCATGTTTCATGCATATGTTGTATTTTATTCTATGCTATCTGGTTTACTTTAAATGATATATGTATTGTTTGCTTACGCATGCTTGTATGGACTATTCTGTATAAGTATGTATGTATCTTTCTGAAATGTGTTGTTGGTTTAACCATCACTTTGGATTTCTCGATAACTTGCTTTCCAGCTTGTGATGCATCTTCGCTCATGTGTTCCCTTCCAAGCTGAGTACTATTACAGGTTTCCAAGGGGCACACTCATCTCAACCCCTGTGTGTTAGAACCTCTCATGCACATTCCTTGGCTCACTGTAGCTGTCACATCCTTGCTACCAACAGAGCTATCCTACTTGCCTCTGTGCGAAATCACCGTCAAGGCATTACCGTACAACCCACTGTTGGGACTCCTACACCAAATGGTCTGAGGTCTAATTGAGACTTCTTACCGGGGAGATCCCCTTACATGTTGGCAGGTCCAACATCGTCAACATTTTGGCACTAGAAGGAGGGCCAGATGACAAGCTGAGTCCTCACATCTATTTTGAATCTCTACATATCTATCATGACTAACTACCGAGTTGCTCTTCCGGAGTGCATGTCTTATGGAAATGACTTCATTATCTCAGAAAATCTCTCGGATAACTTGTCTCATAAAACATATGATGGTGGAGGCCACATAGCCTTGGTTAGGCACGCAGTCGGTGTTGTAGGCTCATGCGAAAGACATGGATTCTTTAAAGAATACATGAGATACGTTCTATTCGTCTACACGCTTCGAGGGCACCCAATGCACTGGTGTGCCACACTGCCCGAAAAATCTATTCATTCTCTTGCTCATCTAGTCGTAGAGATAGATCGTGCTTTCAATCACTTTAACTATAAAGCACTCAACAAAGAAATTTTGGAATTACGAAAAGCACTTGATGAATCCGTTGAACAATTTTACACACGCTTTTGTAATCTTGCATACCAATTCCCCAAAGATGATATTGATTGGGAATTTCTCAATGGAATATTTGAGTATATTCTTCACATATCTGAACCCCGCTCAACACACTTTGGTGATGGAGCTGCACAATCACAGGCATACACAATTACTGTCACAAGTGACTGTCCACCTTCACCTCATCAAATAGCTCCACCACCACAAAGTGATGTGGGAGAACATGCACACACATCTATTGAACTGTCACATCCTCCCACCCCACCTGCTCTTGATATCTGTGTAGATTTGGCTTACAAGCTTGTTGGTTATCATGTGGATTCGTTCCCTCAACCTCCGTCCCCGTGTTCTGTTGATCCTCTGGATTGTATTGTCTTGTTCTCTTCCATTTCAGACTCCTCACCTGCTGTGAACGAGGATCAAGATGTAGACGGAGTTGGTGTTATGCAGCCAACCTACGCCATCATTCATGATGAGTGTGTGCAGGAATATAAAGAAAAACCCGCGGTGAAGGATGACTCCCTTCCAGCTACGCCTCATCTGATTCATCCTGACATCCCTTGTGAGTCTGCCACTGCTGATTTCCCCTGTGAAAACCCATTTCCAGATGTTTCCACTTCCGATCATTCACATGACACGTCAAATGTCAGTCTATCATCACAATGTGGAGAGGACACATCTTCCTCCGGAAATCTGTCCAATCTGTCATATGTCATTTTTGAAAAAAAGAGGGTGAACATATTTTCTTCTCATCTACCCCTTTGCCTAATTCATCAAATCATGAGGATGCCGATAAACATCCTAAATTTTCTGATCTTGGTTGTTGTGATCTCTCTACTTCTTCATCTGATCACAATCTTGATTCAATCATTGTTAATCTATCTAAGACACTAGTCTACAATGATCTATCTATCAACGAAGTCGAAACCCCACAGATTATCGAGGAACTTCAGCCCGAGCAGATGGTTATGCCAGGTCCTCGCTGTCCTGAGGTTGGTTTCACTTTCGATCAAGAAATTTTGAAACAGTCAAGGCTCCTCATCACTCTCTGCTTTGCATTGAAGATCAACCAAACACCCAGATTTCGCTTCCTCCACTCGAACTACACGATCCCATCGCTCATGCGTTGGAGGAATCTTACACAACAAGCACACATGCACAACATAAGTGGTCTACCTTTCTCACGTTTGCTTATATGTCACAATCAAGAGAATTCACACACTCAACCTCTGCATGCAGTGTAGCACAACACCATGGCAGCTCCATAGAGTGCATGTCATGCGCTTTCACTCATCTCTATTATGTGGTTGCTTGTAAACTCAGAGTGTGTTTGTCTTCACTATTATATCTTTCTTGTTTGCTGGTTCACATAGCTGTCTTGTTCGCGAACCATGCCTTCACCAACATGGGTCAACCAATGTGCCAGTGGCTGCATTGGAAGTATCACTTCACGTGAGATGGCCCATGCACCATTAGCTTAGGAGTAGGAGTAGTGTTTGCTTTCAGTCTGTTTTCTTGCATGCTTGTTTGCTTACTTGCTTTGTTGGTTTGTTCGCTTGCTTGCTTGTTTGCTTACTCACTTTGCTTTCGTGTTTGCTTATGCTTCTGCTTTTCTTTGTTGTTTGTTTGCTTATTTTGTTCGTAGGTTAGTTTCACATGAAACCATGCATGACTCTTGAAAAAATTTGGGTAAAGTACGAGAGGACTTGTACAACTATCAACATTTGGTTATCTGTTGTCCACTCTCTTATGTAAGAACTTGTTGTCTTCAGTCCATGATACATCAATGGAAAATACGTACTGTTCGAAGTGAACCTTGGTGAAAACACAACGCTTGCGCGCTCACTAGTATCACCTACTCTAGTCGGTTGTTTTTGGGTTAATCCTTGTCAGCTCAGTCAAGTAGAGTAAGGTGAGGGGGAAAACCTTAATAGGCACGTCAGAGGTATAATAAACTACTTCTCTACAGGAACAACCTCTTATGCTCTCAATAAGTCGGGATCCCTCTTCCGCCTCTAAAATGAATAAGTGTTATGCATAGTTATGAAGATGAAAAAGTGAAAAAAGTTTGAAAAAATGAAAAATGAATAAGGCGAAAGAAGAGAAAGGCTTCCTGCACAGAGAGGTGATGCAAGTAACTCTACTAGGTACTGACCAGGCTCGCTGGTAGCGGAGCCATGCTTGTGTTCCTATGTGACTCTGCCAGGAAACTGTCTAGGCCTGCTGGCAGCGGAGAAACACTAGAGATGAAACTAAGACTCTGACGATTATACTGCTTGTGCACCAATATACCTCTCAACCCCAATCGAAACAACTATGTTGCCTTGGCTTGGAATGTGTGTCAATTGACCAAGAGCTTGGCGGATGCTACATCTTAGAATCAAGCTAGTGTGAAACTAAGACAAGCTGAGAACTGAACAATACTTCCAGAGGTGTTAGACTTGATTTTCACGAACAAGGTCCATCTAGAGAGCTGGAGTTCTACCAGTGTGTTGCCAAGTGTTGTAGCGGCTACAACTACCCTCTAAAATTTTGCCTTAGGTTCGTTTTGGAGCCTCCCTACCAACCTTAACATCAGCATGTCTTGCTTCATCAAGTACACAAGCTCCAGTGATTTTCTTGCAGAAAGAAAAACTGTCGATCAAATCTTGATGCATTCCCCTCACAAGCTGTTCTTGGTCCAGCAGCAGGCTGAGCAACTCCTTCAAGAATTTGCACAAATCTAGAGGGCAACCAGCCTTCCCTCCAAAAATTGCACAATCCTGACTGGCAGCCTGCTGGGCCCCAGAATTGCGTAATTCTGCTGAGCAAGATTCACCTAGAAAATTACACAATCCTTCCCAGCTAGGCTGCTCAGCCCATAATTTGCGCAAATCTGGGCAACAGTCAGTTGCTCTACCTAGAAATTGTGCAAATCTTCTTAGCAACCAGCCCAACTCCCAACCATAAATACGCATTTTCTTCCAGTAGTTGAGAAACCTCTTGCATGTGCAGCTGAGTTGACCGGTTCCCTCCGGGACCAAGCAAAACAGACTTGCATGCATGGGTTGCTTCTCCCAAGGCAGCATGCAAAGGTATCCCTTGTTTTAGGGATCTATTTTTGGCAGTTGGAGGTTACATGCAAGGATCATTTCAAAAACCTCCCACTAAGTGTCGCTTTCCCTAGATTTGTGGCATGTGCATCACAACCTCGATTTTATCAAAACTCATCAATCGAACACTGCAGAGCTCATTCCTCACATCAACCTTGTAGCTCTGACATCCCACATCACATCTAGGAGCTGTCGGCACATTCAACTCAGTTGTTTTGGGGTAAGCCCACTTTCCATGTCTTGTGTTGCATTTCTGGCGCTTTTTGTGTTTCACTTCGTATGAACATTGTCTACTTGATTTCAGTGAGCGCTTGTTGTCATTTTGATACATACTAGCTTGTACTAGCACTGTTTCAGTTTTCATTAACATCTCACTGCTGTCACATGCATGAAACTGTTTTTCATGAACGGTCGCCAATTCAGCGACTCGCCTCACTCACATGCATGCTGTTTTGTTTTCTGAATCTATCATTCACCGTTTGCATGCACGATCATTCACTTATGCTTACACTCAACATCGCCATGCATCCACATCCACTTTCGCTTTCAGTTGGCCGTCGGCGAGTCTGGGCAGCCTTGGCCCGGACTCCGCCTCACCGAGACAGCGTTGCGCAACCCTGAGAGGGAAGACTCTGTCTTCCTCTCTGGAAATGCACATTTCTACCCAGTGACTGTCCTCCAGTCTTGCATTGTGAAATTATGAGGGACAGTGATTACTGGCCTAGAAAATTGCGCAATGCAATCACTGAGCCTGCAACCATTGCCAGCTGAGATTGTGCATTGCACAATTCCAGCAGTCAGCAGCTAGACTGGACTATGCATTGTGCAGTTCCAATAATCAATCAGCCTCCCAGCAGCCCAGACTGTGCCTTGCGCAGTCTTGGCAGTCAGTCTCCTGACCTCCCGACAGAAATTGCGCGACCTTCATGATCAATCACATAGGGATGTTGCAAGTGAGTTCTCAAGTTTATTTTCGTTTTCGACTGACAGATTTCTTGCCATCATTGTTTCCATGTCTCCAGGTAGCGTAGGTGTTCATCTGCCTCTCAGCAGCACATGTACAATGGTTTCTAGGAGAGTAGAGACAAAGACACCGTTCATAGTACACTTGGGGATGCAATCGATCAAGTGTCTATGAACTTGCCTACCCATGGAGACATCACGTTGTTCATAGACAAGGACATCAAGATATGACAGCAACAACATCACAGCCAACAACATCATGAACAACAGCTGAAGGCAGCATACTGGATGCAATGAATGCAAGAGGAAGGTTGTTGAAAACACGGAGGCAAAACAAAGTTGCAAGCTTAAGCAGATCCACTGATGATGAAAGAAACTTTGGAGACTCAGGCTATGAGGTGACGACACGATCGTCGCAAAGACAGAGAATGGAGCAAAGAAGGAGTTGCATGCGTTGAAGCAACAACTCAAGGAAGAACATGAGTTGTACATACAAGCAAATGAGTTGTAGCAGGAACAGGAACAATAGGGGGTGCAACATGCACTCACAGATGAAACTGTGCCCGTACAAGTTATAAATCCATCCTAGCAACTGGCACAGAGCAGACATGGTGAGCAATGTTGTTGAGCACATGCAAGGGATTTAGTAGCATGCATGTCATTGTGCACACGCATGTGATCCAACCCATTCAACACACTCATTAAGGCGAAGACAAGAAGCAAGTTCGACTAGAGCTGAGCATGTAGTTGACAGTTGATGCGCATGACCACCAACACACACTGGAAGATTAGCACAGACACTATGCATCAGTGTGTTGCTAGTTCAGTTGCACCAAGAAGACCATGCACATGCTAGCAGACGAGTTGGATGAAGGAGCCACACCAATGCACTCAGATGCAACAGAGGCAAGAGTTCACTTCAATAAGATGTCACCATGGGGTGCATGCACACCATCACGGACGACCAAGCTTGCCATCAACTCACCACCTTCACCATCACAAGCATGTCAAAGAGCTGGTCTCACCACAACGGACCGAGTGTCAGTGATGTCTTGCATGGCTTGCTCAAGCCATTTTGTCTCACATGAGCACATGTGCATTGTAATGTAACGTCGTGTCAAGTGGAAGTTCAAGTGTCAATAGTTGGATGTAACAGTCATAGAGTAGATGAAGAGTCATGAGGGTAGATGAACTGTCACAAAGGGGAATTTCAAGGGTCACCCCACCCTTTGCTATAAATAGAACCTCATAACTCATTGTAAAGGCTTTTGGTCAGCCAAGCTTCGATAGGAGTATCTTAGAGAAAGCTTGGACAATATTGTAACGAGCCTTGGCTTCTCCACTGCGCAGAGCTAGTACATCTCTTTGGAGGAGCAGGCAGTTGTGGCTGTAACGTTCCACTATTGGAACTAGTGGTTGGACATGGATGTAATTTATGATTGGAACTTACACTTAATATAACAGAGCCAACACGTTTCATGCATATGTTGTATTGTATTCTATGCTATCTGGTTTACTCTAAATGATATATGTATTGTTTGCTTACGCATGCATGTATGGACTATTCTGTATAAGTATGTATGAATCTTTTTGAAATGTGTTGTTGGTTTAACCATCACTTTGGATTGCTCACTAACTTGCTTTCCAACTTGTGATGCATCTTCGCTCATGTGTTCCCTTCCAAGCCGAGTATTATTACAGGTTTCCAAGGGGTGCACTAATTTCAACCCCTGTGTATTAGAACCTATCATGCGCCTTCCTTGACTCACTGCAGCTGTCACACCCTTGCTACCAACATAGTTATCTTACTTGCCTCTATGTGAAATCGCGGTTAAGGCATTACCGTACGACTCACTGCTGGGACTCCTACACCAAAAAGTCTGAAGTCTAATTGGGACTTCTTACCGGGGAGATCCCTTTACATGTTGGCAAGTCCAACACCGTCAATAGCTTAACTTCTCAGCTGCCTGGGCTTGCAGGTACATGTTGGACTGATTACATACTTCATTGACGACTTTCCATTGCTATTTTTCAACTTACTAACTAATGGTTAGCACTATCTAGGTTGGTTTTGTTCCTACCTTCTGGTTACCTTCCAACAATTGAGAAATTAGGGTCTAGGGTACTTGCTTTCTTGTTGGATCCATAGGGTAAGATGAAAGGGGTTTAGGTTCCTGTTTCAGACAAAGTATAGTGCACCCCTTCGTAGGTATGTGTTTTTCTTTAGGGTCACTATACCCCTCTTCCCTTCCGATTAGTTTGCAAAGGAGTAGTGAATGTGACAATTTAGTGATTGTCTGGCCCTAGCCACTTCCTTCTATTTGCCATATTCAAGAATTGGTTTGTTATGTTGAAATGATGTTTTCCATTGACTACAGTTGAAAAGGGGATACTGCTTTGTTCAATGATTCATGCTTGGCCTCAAAGTGCCTTCGTGCAGTTTGGTGGAACAATATCGATTCACTATCTTTTTATTTAGTGTATATTTTCTTGAGACCAATTGGGATCTCCTACTCTTTTTGCTTAAATGTTTTGTTATGTAAACACTGGACATTGTGTTCTGCTACAAACCTGGCAGTAATTATTCAATATCTATATATATGCTATGTTTTGTAAACATTGTCCTCCATGGCCATTATGCTGGCCCTTCAGGTGTTAGTGCTATCGTTTTGACAGTGTTTTCTTGTCCAATTCATGCTGTGGTTTCAATTAATTAAGTATGGCCGAATTTGAACTATTGCATGCTCAATTACGATTCTACAGGAAGATATTTCTTTAGTTGTTATATATTTTTTATAAATGACAGAGCATTCTTTTTATAGTTAGCACAATAATCTTGTTTATTTTAAAAGAACTTGAGTCTCCTACTAGTGCGTTTCATAGACCATGGTAAACCCAGTAATTATGATTTTGTAACTACAATATTTACTAGAATGATCCTTCTTGGTTATTTTATTGCACTCGCTTAGCGAGATCTTGTTTGCTGCCATTGTATACTAAATCTGAATGTAGATAATAAATATTAGAATTGGAATTCTTCATGTTATCTAATGATTATACAGATGAACTAGGTGGAAGCGATTTCGTTTTCTGTTGTTTAGGATATACTTGATGGTTGTGGTTGAGTTCCTTGCATGATGTTCTACCATGATAGTGTTCATTAATTTCCCACAAACTGAAGATTATTCTATAATCTTCCACTCCATCCATACAATAATGACATGCAAGATTCTGCATGTGGTTTCCTACGAAATGCTCCCCCTTCCTCTTTCCTATTCATTGCTTCTTATTCTGATCTAAGCAAAGAAACTATTGTTATCCTTTTGAAAGACAGTTAGTGTATTCCAGAAGATGGTTTTACAATTTTTCTGCTTTCAATTATAGCTCTCTGAGTGATTATTTTCTATTGACCATGACAGTCGTTACTTCCTTTTCTTCTCTATCAGCTAATGCAACAATAATAAATCTGCCTTCATAGTAATGTAGTTATATAAGATATGCATGCATCTAATATATATAAAAACAACCCACATGTATGCCTTTAAGGCTCATCATAACTCAGAATCTATTTGAATGCTACATGCAACCTTAAATACGAGAATTTGTTTATCATTGTTAACAATCCAATTAACAAAAACAATAATGGATATTAATATGCTTACTACCAACAATTCCTATTAACCAAAACTAACAATAGAGAATAATATAACTACCACCTACAAATCTAATTAATACAAACAATAGTAACATCACACGAGTAGCTTGATTCTGGAAAATTTGGGCTTGCAACACCGATCCACCCAACCTTGAATCACCTCTGATTCCCCTCGAACTATGATGATCTTTCCAGGCTTCAATAACCTCTACTAAGCCTTGATAATGTATATTTAACATTATCTTCCTCACAGATTTTTTCTTCGCAGGGTCATGCCTTCTGGGAATCTATATCCCCTTAACTTAGGCTTTTTCCTTAAAGCAAAAACCTGCTTTATTCTTTGCAATGCTTTTCTTCTCGGTCTTTATCTCCCATCGAGTGTGAAATATATATCCATATATTTTATTTTAGGAAATTAAATTTGAATCTGATTCATCTCAGATTCAGGCAAGCATCATTTACTCACATGTTATTGCTTCCACAATTTTCCAGCCATTGAAAACAATTTTTTTCTTTCTTTATTCAATATTTCTCTGTTCCACAAATCAATACATCATAATCCATAATCAAAAGAACTAATAATAGTAACCAAAAAACACAATTGTTTTAATCCTAACGGGGTTATTATAGATGAAAGGCCAGAAGATGCAAGGAATACGGGCCAACTCGAGCCAACACAAATAAAATGACCAATAAACCACAAGTGTACAAGAACCCTCTAAGAAGAAACACCCACTCGCCAAGAAACCCAAGGAGTAGGACACGATGAAACCCCATAAAAATTAACAAGAAATACCCAAACTTGAACCACACAAACTCATAGTAATAACAACAAATAATATGGTTTAAGAGAAAAGCATGTAACTTGAAAGCGCTAGCCCACTTTGTCGGAGTTGACAGGGTTTCAAACATAGATTGTAAGGTGGTGACATAGACAACTTCCTCCTTAAGCTCCAGTGAAATTCATAGAGTTATGAGGCACAAAGTCTCTTTAAGCCTAGTTCTTGGCTTTGGTCCATAATCCAACATCCCAAGAAAGCAATTACTCCTACTAGAGTCAGAAGTTGAATTGACTTGCATGCAATTTCAAGTCACTGCCAGTGCATCTCCAGAGACAAGTGACCCATTTTTAGAAAAAGGCCAAGAATCATGCCATGGCTATGTAGAATTTCCTCCGTGCACAAGCTTGACACCATCAAACAACAATGAAAATAATCCCACCAACGACAAGGAAGGAGTCTAGGACAAGAAAACTACAAGATGTTTAAGATCATAGTGAATGAAGAATAAACTCGCATGTGTTACACATGGGGCAGGCTGGCCACGCCACGCCCGCCTCTTAAATGCAGTGGGAGGTAGCAGGGTGGTGGCTCCCCAACCTCCACTGCCATGTTGCCAATCACTTCGATCGGGAGCTCATATATTAATTCTTAATATATATATATATATATATATATATATATATATATATATATATATATATATAAGAAACAAGTAGGTTGCTATTGATAAAACTGGAAAACAAGCCAACTCCTTTTTACAACTAGAATATGTTTATCTTTATCAGGTTTCCCAAATTGTTCAGTTTTTGTTCCATACCTACCCTACCTTGATTTTTTGAGAATTTTTACATGATTAACCCTATATATCCTCCAAAAAACACCATCGATTTCTACAAAAAAGAAAAACATTCAAAATTGTGCATAACTAGATCTAAAAACTACCCACTTCCCATATTCGGATTTTCTGGGTTGTCAGCTGATTAATTTTTCTCCATGTCCATCTAAAGCAGAGGCACTAAAGTTTCTCCTTTAGTCTCTTTCTCTTCCAGAACTTCTGACGTGATGCACTGGGAAACTTTCAGAAAGGCCAAAGACTTCCTTGTTGATGCTCACAGTAGTCGTCTCAACAATCACTTCAATGCCTTCCACCTTCTCCGAAAGCGTTTCCATCTTTGTGACAGGTTCTCCCCCATGGGTTGCAGACGGATCATGTCCTCACACAAATTATCTAATTGACGAGAAACCACTGCGAAGTGTGACCGCACTTCAGAGATGATTTGTTCAGTGACCTTGGTGACCAGGGACGAAAGTTCCAATCTAATGCCTTCCATTTGTTCCTCCATTGCAAGTGGATCTCCATTACTCGCTGAAGCTTCCATGATACGGGCTACAAGGGCTCTGTAAATCTTCAATGTAGTTTTCGCCAGCTTCTTGCCACTTATATAATTCTTAGCACAGGGAGTGTCGTTGTCAATGTAGGGAGGAGCACAATGAAGATCGATGTCCTTGCTTTGCATGCTCAATCCCTGAATTACCATTTTGTTAACCACTAGTTTGCTAACCCCCGCATGAGGAGTAATGACATACAATGTGCTCGAAGTACCTACCATCTGTAAACGAGAGTGAGAATTTAATGCCTACTCTAGCATTCGTCAACTATCCATCTACATGGCACATTCCCACCCTGGTTCCCACTTGTAATCATAAGATCCTCTATCTTACAAGAAGATTGTGGGCTTTTCGATGGTCGCCCATATCTCGATCTGAGCTCCTCACATTATTACTCTGTCTTGTCATATCTCCCTGCTTAATAATGCCAACGGTGGATCATTCCTTTGTGATTTATTCATGGGATGTGATGGAAAGAAGGGGTCCCTGGATCAGGGATTCATACTCCTTGTTCAAAAGAAGCTCCTTTATTTGCTTGGGCATCCACTATTTGATTGAGTTACCGTTTGACATGATAAAATTCAATGTTATCAAACCATCTAGTTAGAGGCTCGATTTGTTGAAGGATTGAAGGAAAGAGATATAGGATTTTTTGAGGAATTTCAACATTTCTGAATGAGAATCAGTGAATCTCCGATTACCCAAAGTTGACGAATTCCCTTTGCTTTTGCTATGTTCATTCCTGCCAAAGGGCTAGGGCTTCTGCCTAATTATTTGTGTCGATCCTAGCCCCAAGCGAATTTCATCTCTATTTCTCCATCAGAGTGGAAAATGTCCCCTCCTATTCTTGCCTCCCCTCATTAATTCTTACTATAATTATTATTAAGAATAATTTAAAATAAAATTATAATTTATTAAATTTTTAAAATTTTGACAATATAACGGAGTAATAAGTCATCAAATAAAATACAACTTATAATTAAATTTCAATTTTTTTGCTAAAGAAGTGATTTACAAATTTAAATAGTTAACACACACACATATATATAAGCTTGGTAGGCCTACATCTTCATCATGTCCAACTTCTCACTGTGATTGAGGGGATAGCACAAGATTTGAACCCAGGACTACCGGTTTGGTGAGACTTCATTTCCATAGCCATTGCCAATTGAGCTATCCCAAACAAAAAATAGTTAACATATTAATATAAAAATATTAAACATTTTATTACCCAGAAAAATACAACTTATAATTAAATTTCAATTTTTTTATTGTTAAAAGAGTGATTTACAAATTTAAATAGTTAACACATTATTATAATCAATACTATTTCACATTTTATTACCAAGAAGTACATGATTTGAATCTCTTTGAATCAGATGCACGGCTTTAACCTCAACACATGTAATAGAAATATCAATTAAGGAATCAGTAAAAAGGAGAAGGGTCTAATATCTAATGATTAATTGTCCCACATTCATTGCAGGTTCAGAATGGACAGAGGACGGACTACAAATAAGCGGGCGACCGATGTTTATAATTACGGAGCCGTGTGGTTAGCACAGTGCGAACTATTCTTTCGCCTTTTACTAAAGAATACCGTGTGTTGGCCACAACCAGCGGCATACGCCAATTTTTGGAGGCTTCTCTCTTATTTGTGATATGAAGCCAACAAAGCAAATTCAAAGCGGTATCAATGGTCTAGAGACTGTTCACTTATTAAATGGCAGTGATTTATTTCAATGTTTAATGCAGGATGCAGGAATGTTATTTTGGAGCTTTAGTTTCCGAGGCTAAATCTATGGTATGCCTGAATGTTGCATAGAGATGTAGTTGAATTTTTTGGGCTTAAAGCACTGGTTTAATTATCAGGGATTGATCGATCTAAAAGGTGTGGTTGAAAGTTGTGGAGCTTTATTTTGCGATGCTAAATATGGTATGTTTGAATGTTGCATAGAGATGCAGTTGAATTTTTTGGGCTTAAAGCACCGGTTTAATTATCAGGGATTGATCGATCTAAAAGGTGTGGTTGAAAGTTGTGCTTGTCACGCATCTCTGGTGGCTTGTATATGAAAGTGTGTTATGGTGTAATTCGTGTAATTTACTGGTTTCTTTTGTTAACTAAACGGTGCAAATCAAATACAATCAATTTTGACAAACTATGTACAAAATAGAGAGGACTGGTTTTGTTCAAGTGCGTGTTCCAAAGATTTGCGCATGGAAAATCGTTGACTCCCACCATGAAGATATAGTTCATCTTGATAGACTTGGATTGTTATTATGTACCATAACTAGTCACCGAAGTCTTCAATTGTGTCTCTATTCAACTAAATTAGGCTGGGAAATTGCGTTCCTTCCCTAGACTCTTGTCAACGGTTAATTTGTTCTTCTCATTTATACACAAGTACTCTGGGAACCAACTTTTGCTGTGTAGAAGGCCACATTGCCGACATACAACAGAGGCAAATAATGAGAGTTCCCATTGAACTTCACAGTGGCGTCAGACTAAGTATATATATTTAACAAGAAATGTTCAACATATTTCCTGTCCTACCGAGTAAACATGCGCGTCTAGTCCAGGCCCAGAAGATGTGTATTGGGATCTACATTATCCAATGCTGCTTCACAAAATTTAATGGCTTTGTGTAGCTCATTAAGGTGATCCCATAAATTTAATGGCTTTGTGTAACTCATTAAGGTGGTCCCATTCAGGTTGCCTCAAAATACCATATTCATCAGTGGAAGCATCAGTCATAGCTATTAGTAATAAGAGGGCCTCTGCTGAATAATCAAAATATGTTCCTCCATGATACATATAATAGGTCTCTAATTCACCCTCTCTTTCAACGAACTGTGCAACAGAAAACGCAAGATCCTCTGAATTCTTACCGATCATAATAATCACAGGTCTTGCCTCAAAATACCATATTCATCAGTGGAAGCATCATAGTCATAGCTATTAGTAATAAGAGGGCCTCTGCTGAATAATCAAAATTTGTTCCTCCATGATACATATAATAGGTCTCTAATTCACCCTCTCTTTCGAAGAACTGTGCAGCAGAAAATGCAAGATCCTCTGAAATTCTTACCGATCATAATAATCACAAGTCTTCAGAAAGATCATTCCTTCAAATCAACAAATACTTCTGGACTACCAAAGGGTTTTCTGCAATAAAGACTAATAAATAGAATTAGGAATTTGTGTAATAAATTATCTAACAACAAAGATGCCGAGCTGGCACTTACAGGTAGATTCAACAACAAAACTGCAAAGCAGAGATGAAGAAAATTTTTATGAACTATTTTGCTGCTTAAAAGAGTTGGTGATGAAGAAAATTTTTAGGAACTATTTTGCTGCTAAAAGAGTTGGTGTTAGGATGGATTTATGTTGGTTTATTTCATTATTTGTATAAATTTTTAATAATAATAATTTAACTTCAAGGTATTTTTAATAATAATAATAATAATTTAATTTCAAGGTAGTGGTTTAGTTAGAGATGAAAGTGATGGAAAAAATTCCCTTGCTTGTGGGATAAGGGACTTTTTGTGTACAACAATTTCATTGTTTACTATAATGGACTTTTTTGTACAACTATTTCACTGTTTAGTTTACAGAAGTGTACATACCCTATATCTTTTGAGGAGAACCTATAGCCTCCAAAAAAGAAACACATGTTCTTAACTATTAGGCCTAATCATCTATACATTATAGTAATTGATAGGTTTTTTTTTTTATAGACCTAAACTTTTTCCAGTTTGATTTATCAACATAAACATGGGTGTTACACATCTCATCCATACTGTATTGTTGAGCGCACTCACTTCTCTAGATACAATATTACTATGACTCAATTCAGTGGTCGTAGAAAAGGCAACCCAAAACCAATCTACAAAGTCCCATTTTTGAGAAATAATCAGATTCCAATGTCATAAGCCCTTGTCACCTTAACATAGATATAAAAAACTAGCAAAAATAAGAACACAAATATGAATCCATTTGTACCTGAAATGTTGCCAAACATAAATTTACAGTGGAAGGGAATACATATTTTCTCTCCCACGAGTCATATACCAATCTACAGAGTCCCATTTATTTTTAAGGAATAATGAGATTCCAACATCACATGTCCTTGTCACTTTACACATTTGTACCTGAAATGTTGGCCAAGATAAATTTACAGTGCAAGGGAATATATATTTTGAATTTTCTCTCCCATTTTTCATAGAATTTTAGACTGGTTTGTTGATTGCGTGCCATAACCATACTTAAATATAAATAAGATTTGACCAATTTATAATTAGAATTCACTCCAAAAGCAGAGATCCAAATCACCACGTGATAATTTTCTACATATATCCAAGACACTAAAATTGAAAATGAATATTGAATGTGAATTTTGGAGCGTTGTCCTTTATGACCTTGACGTCATCCACTTCTAGGGAGACACTAGTATCATAGCCACAGCAAACTTGCAATGAAGCTTCAAGCTCTTCATTTCCAATCTTGGCCTGGAACACCATCAACAAGCGTTTCTCAAAATTAGGCTTCCAAAAAGCGTGTCATATGAACACTGTAAAGGTTAGAGAGACTAAACTGAATTGTTTTCCAGAGTCTTCGGCTTGCCTTTACCATATCTTAATGCTTATCAGTTATCACTGTTCAGACCATTTATATTCTCGGTGAAGATAAAAGATATGTGTGACTTAACATAGACACAATGTGTCCAAGTTTATGTATATTTGTATCTTGTGATCAGCTTGACTAACTAGATTATTGGACTGACACAAAGTTGAAGGAAGCACAAAAGAATTTGGGAAGGGAGATTGAACAAGAGAGATCCTAGAAATCAATGCGAAAACATATTTTTTCATCCTCCTCCATTAGTCAGCTGACTTTGGAAAATGTTCATTCAAATTTTGTGTTCTGAACAAGCGAGGATCATAACGCTTCCTCAAGGGCAGAATCTTTTATTGCACTTACATGGACTATGGGAAATCGTCGTTGTATCACACATGGTGATGCTATTCTATGCTTCAAGTTTGTTATGGTTGTTGTGGCTGCGATTTTGGTAGAGCACCTAGATTTACTGCTTCGGTGGTCTGAAGGAGATGAAGCTTTGACTGCTCTGGCAGATTATGTCGCCGTCCAAAAAGTTTCTTTCCATTAGTGTTGCTCAATACAGTGAGTGCATTGTGAAAGACTGGTGTAATGATATATTCATTTCGTAACTTCAGCTTTCCCAATAGTCAAAAAGGAGGGGAGAAACTGGAGTAGACATAATGGTAGGTGAGAATTTAGAAAAAGAAAGCGTAAACATTCCTGACATGGAGGGCTCTGTTTTTCATTAAGATATTGAAAACTTCAAGATACTTTAAACAAATTGGCTTGTAAAGCTCATGGTGATTATTTTAAGAGGATCTGATGCTCATTGCCAGGAATATGTACAAAACAAGAAACAATGATTGGGAAAAGCTGTGAATCAAGTTTGCAAGGAAATAAATCAGCGGAAGCGATTAAAACAGCTAATGGTATTGGAAGTAGAAATAGTTTTGAAGCTTTTTTATCTTCATCACTTGTTGATATGTTAGATGTGCTACAACCCCCAACTAAAGAACTTGTGTTTTCAATGAAGTGGATCTCTGGCGAAGCTTGACTAGATCCCTTTCTCTTTACTCATATTCCTTTAAGCAATGCCAAGTTTTTTAATTGTGGCATTTCCTAGTCTGAATCTGAGATGCATGCGTTGTTCCTAGTCTTTAAGCCATTATGTTCTCATCCTACAGGTTTCTTCCCAAATCTAAATGATTCATCAAGGTTGCGTGTCATGCCATCCACTGATGCAAGTTATGCACGAAAAATATTGCATGCCCCATCTTCAGCCATCAGTCATGGCAAGGATGATTGCAAATTTAAATGCTTATGGAATACAACAAATGTCTACAGGAAATATGAGCTGTTCATTGAGAGGATAAAACAATATTCTAGCCCTTAATTTTTGTAGTGCATGCATGTCAGATTGAAATCATGGGTGAAGTCAAACAATTTGTGATGCTTGAGAAAGTAGCATTATGGATGAGGCCCTTAATCAAAGTGCTGATATAAGCATGTGAACTTCTCAAAAACCTGAGGCTACCTATACAACACTGATCACAATTCTTTTACCAGGAGAAATTGCAGTACTTGGCATTCTTCCCTATTCTGATGATAATTTACTAAAATGAAGACATCACCTCATGGTCAACAAGGTACTTAGGCTATGGTCTAGAAGAAGTGAGGCTACCTAAGCAACATTGTCCCAATTCTTTTACTAGGAAAAAACGCAGTTCTTGGCATTCTTCCCTCTTCTGATGATAAATTACTAAAATCAAGACATAACATCTTGGACAACAATATACTTAGGCTATGCCCATAGAAGGCATTGTGAGGAGGCCATAAGCCTTACCAGATGCAAAAAATAGGCCTCAACCAAGACAGTGTCGCTTGTAAACTAATGTATTCACACTTTTGAGCATAATAGAGAGGGCCAAGCCATTAGAAGCTAAACGAAGGAGACGTAACCCAGGCAGAGTGAACTCTTTCATTATGTGCTCTTGTGATACCATTTTGGTGATGTTCATGCCTGTTATATGCTATTGTTTAATCATTTGTTTATATTAATTTGTACATGAAATTTACATAAAAACACTTAAAAACTCATGTTAAAACTTGCAATTAACCTCATGAATCCTAAAGCACCTTTACATATTCTGAAGAGGAATTTAACACAACAAAACTAAATTTCCATTCAGATCAAGTTTGGCATCAGAGCTCTTGGTTTTCTTTGTGTAAGGAGGATTTAACTATTTGCAAGTGAATGCGATGCTTACAAGGTTGAAGCTCAAGAGAGGAGAAGGGAAGCTGGTTGAAGGTCCTGAAGTTGGGTCAAGGAGAAGGAGTGCAAGGTTTCCACAAT
The DNA here is from genome assembly GCA_031772625.1 of Pinus tabuliformis. NCBI lineage: Eukaryota > Viridiplantae > Streptophyta > Pinopsida > Pinales > Pinaceae > Pinus > Pinus tabuliformis. Next base: position 1,619,647,447 of record CM062818.1, read on the forward strand.
CTCTACCACCAGTTCTACCTCAAATTGCAGTTGAAGCTTCAGTGAGCATGTCACATGAGGGAGAGCATGCAAATATAACAAAGGATGAGAGAGTTTTTAGGAAGGCTTTCTTTGACATGACAGAGATGGTAAAAGTCCTCTATGAAGAGAGGAATTCAAGACTGCGGGGTGAAAGCTCCAAGCCTCCAAAAGCATAAGGTTCTTCAAGAGGAGGAAGTAATGGAAATGGAGGTAAACCTCTGCCCTCTCCACCATCATCTTCATCTTCACATGCATCTTCACCCTCTTCCACTATTACAACCCTTACTCATACTCATCAACATACCTCAAAATGAATTGGTAAAACACCCCTGTTAAAACTTGATGTTAAATTTGAACTGCCCATGTATAATGGCGAAGTGAATGCAGAGAAGCTTGACAATTGGGTTCGTCAGTTGGAGGTCTATTGCAGAATTCAAAACCTTCAAGATTATGACATAAAGATCCAGCTAGCTTCCTTGAGGCTTGAGGGTGCAACACTAGTATGGTGGGAAGCCAAGACACAAGAAGAGATAAAAAAAACATGGTAACATCTCAATTTCAGGGTCTGATTTCATTGCTACAATTAAAAGACAATTTTACCCTCTAGCATATATGCCGAAAGCCATCATGAATTGGCATAACTTTAGAAAACTTAAAGGTCAAAATGTGCAAGATTACACCTAAGAATTTAGAAGAAGGTCTCTAATGTTAGGTGTAGATTTGCAATCACAAGACACGTTCCTGAAGTATATAAGAGGTTTACACAGTTACCTTAGGCATATTGTCCTTATGTTTACTCCCAATAATCTAGATGAGGTTTGTGTGCAAGCCACTCATCTTAAGGGTAGTAAAAAGCCATTTAAGGGTAAAGGAAAAGAAAAGGGTTTCAAAGGGAAAGGAAAGAAAAATGCATCCAATAAGAAGGAAGGAGAGAAACTAAAATGCAAGAATTGTTCCAAAGAGGGTCACGATGAAGCTCATTGTTGGAAGCTTCATCGTGAGATGAAACCAAAGAAATTCACTAACAAGGGAAAACAAAAGACAACTGCAACCACTCAATAGGATTTGGGATCTGATTCGGGTGATGAAACTAAAATTATAACAATGGGTATGAAAGGAAAAGAATCCATTGCTAGCACTAGTACTTCAAATTTACACAATGAAACTCCAAATGAAAAGAAGAGAATATAATTTTTTCACATAAGGGTAATCTCAAAACATAGCAAAATTGATACTCTTTTTTATAGTGATTCTCAAGCCAATCTCATCTCTGAAAACATTGTCAAAAGTTTAAACTTGGAAACCATTCCACATCATAAGCCATATCCATTAGGATGGGTGTGTGACAATGCACAATTGCAAGTAACTAGAAAGTGTAGACTGAAATTCGTCATTACTACAAATTTCATAGATGAAGTGGAACTTGATGTTGTGCCATTAGACATATGTGGTATAGTTTTGGGCAGCCCGTATCTCTATGACAAAAAAGCTATCTTCCATAAACATGAAAACAAATACCATTTGTTCAAATATGGAGTAGAATACATTGTAAGAGCCCATAGCAAGAAACTAAATCTTTCACTTGTTAATGCGGGGTAGATGAAAAGACTAGTGAATTCTAGCAAGAATTTTGTGCTTCTAATGATCAAACCCAAAAATGATATTGATAATGAAGCTTTTAAGGGTTGTGACTCAAGATTGAAATATGAATTGGTTGATGTTGTTAACCAATATGATGAGATGTTTCAGGAACCAAAAGGATTGCTTCCCAAGAGAGGAATCCAACATGAGATACAGTTGCAACAAGATAGTCCTCTTCCTAACATTGACATGTACAGGATGTCAGTGATGGAAAGTGCAGAAATTAAAAGTCAAACTCAAGAGTTGTTGGATAAAGGGATCATCGGGCCAAGTTCTTCGCCATGTGGGTCACCTATTGTTTTGGTACCAAAGAATGATGGAACATGGCACATGTGTGTGGAATTCTGTGCATTGAACAAGATTATGGTAAAGAACTGTTACTCATTGCCTAGAATAGATGATTTACTTGATCAATTGAAAGATGCAAATTATTTTACTAAGTTGGACTTAAGGAGTCGCTACCATCAAATTAGAATTACTGAAGGAGACATTTGGAAGACAACATTCAAGACAAAACAAGGTTTGTTTGAATGGCTAGTTATGCCTTTTGGTTTATGTAATGCTTCTGCTACCTTCATGCGTGTGATGAATGATGTGTTGAGGCCATTTCTTGATGAGTTTGTTATAGTCTACTTATATGACATCTTAATTTTCAGTAAATCTCATGATGAACATGTCATGCATGTGAGAAAAGCACTTGATGTCTTAAAGAAAGAACAATTTTATTTAAAGATGTCAAAGTGTAAGTTTGGAAAAACTTCTTTGGTTTACTTGGGTCATATTGTTGGAGGAGGTGAGTTGAAATAGATCTCTCCAAGGTTGATGTCATTTTGAATTGGCCAAGACCCAAGACAGTTACTGAGGTAAGAAGTTTTTTGGGAGCAACCCAATATTGGAGGAAATTCATTGCTAATTTTTCTTCCATAGCAACTCCTTTGCATGCATTGACTAGTGTGAAAAAGGTTTTTCAATGGGGAGGCAAACAACAAAAGGCCTTTGATGCATTGAAGGAAAAGATCAGTTCAACCCTAGTACTTGCACTTCCAGACTTGAGACAGTCATTTGAGATCCAGACTGATGCTAGTGACTACGCCATGGGTGCAGTCCTCATGCAACATGGTAAGCCTATCTGTTTTCATTCAGAAACTTTCAGTGGTGCAATGATTAATTATCCTACATATGACAAGGAATTGTATGCATTGGTGCAAAGTGTGAAAAAGTGGAAACACTACTTGATGGGTAAGGAAACAATCATTCACACTAATCATCAACCATTGCAATACTTGCAATCTCAATCTAAGTTGCAGCAATCAAGGCACTTCCGATGGATGGGTTTTCTTCAACAATTCCACTTGGTAATAAGGTATAAGAAAGGTATCTACAATAAAGTTGTTGATATGCTTTCTAGGCCTATTATTAGTGCAGCTACTTTACTCAAGCATAATTCTGTTTTGCATGAAAGTTATATTGAGCAGTATGCATTAGACAATGACTTTCAAGATGTTTATGCAAGCTTGAGTCAAGGTAACCAAGTAGAAGAATTGGATTATCATTTGCATGATAACTTGTTGTACCATCTTGGTAAGATTTTTATTCCATAGGGAGAAAGAGTCAACATCATAAGAGAGGCACATACTTCTCTTATTGCTGGTCATTTCGGTGTAAGTAAGATGGTGGCACATCTACAAAGGTATTGTTATTGGCCTCGTATGCTTGAAAGTGTGTCACGTTTTATTAAAGGATGTTCATTATGTGCAATCAGTAAGCCTAGAAATAGGAAGTTAGGATTGTACACACCACTTCCGGTACCTTCACGACTATGGGAGAGTGTTTCTATGGATTTTGTAGGAGGTCTTCCATTATCAAAAAGAGGTCATGATTATTTGTATGTAGTTGTGGATAGGTTTAGAAAAATGTGTATTTTGATGCCATGTAAAAAGCAAATTACAGCTGAACAAACTGCTCAGTTATTCTTTCAGAATGTATGGGTGCATTTTGGATTTCCCACATCCATTGTTAGTGATTGATATTCTCGATTTGTTGGGAACTTTTGGTCAAGCTTGTGGAGATTCATGGACACCAAATTGAAAAAGAGTATAGCATTTCATCCGCAAATAGATGGTCAAAATGAGGTGGTGAAAAAAAACAGTAATACATCTTCTTCATGGGTATTGCAACAAGCATCCTAAGTTGTGGGGTGAACATTTGCACTACATTCAACATGCTTACAACCAGGCCAAGCACTCTTCAACTCAAACATTGCCATTTGAAGCATGTTTGGGATACTTGCCTAAGTCTCCTTTAGATTTGATCTTTGGAAAGGATGTTGCTATTGATGGTCATAGTGACATAGACAAAGCAAGAAGGTTCATTGAACAAATCTAATTGGTACACTAAAGAGGTCAAGAATAGCTGGAAAAGAGCCAAGGCAAGTACAAAGAAAGACACGACAAGCATCGGGTAGATCACAAGTTCCAAGTCGGAGATGAAGTTTGGCTTCACATTACCAAAGAGAGGCTTCAAGGAGAAGGTGAAAAGCTAAAACTAATTAGATATGGTCCATTTAGAATTCTGGAAAAGGTTGGCGATAATGCCTTCAGGTTGGATTTTCCTTCATATATGCAAATTCATGTTGTTGTTAATGTTGAGAACTTAAGGTTGTATGAGCCTCCTTTGATTGAAGATCAAGGAGCGAATGTTCAAATTCCGTCAATTAAATATTTCTTTCGTGAATACCTTGATGAACTACAACAATACACCATACTTGACACAAGAACAAGGTCTTCAAACGAGGGAGTTTGGACTACCTTCGAGTGGAGCTCAAAGGAACAAATCCTTCAAAATCCAAATGGATAGAGATTGGAAAGGTGAGTGAACTATACCCTCATTTGTTGGACAACTGAAAGTGATCTTTTGGGGTCCAAAAGATTCCAATGGGAAGGAATGATCAGGAACTCAAAAAATAGCTCAAAATTCAAAGTTGTCGTATCAGTGTAGAACCTGAACGACCACGTAGTGTTCGTCATACTGAATCTGATGCAACTCGTTTCGCGCGAAACAGACTCTGTATGCTCCTAGAAACATGTTTTGTTCGTTTTCCTAAACAAGCGAATTTAAAAAAAAAAGCAGACAACCCAGTCAATAGTCTGTACTGCTGACATGGCGCTAACTGGGCATGCCTACGTGGCAAGGTGAATGTGCAAGTGATTGTTTGACCTCTGACGAATGGTGTGGTGCCAAGTGGCACGATGTTATTGGAGCTGATTTAGACGAGTTTGATTGGTTGGTTGGTGGCCAACCACAGGCTGGCACATGGCCTAGCTAGGGGCTACCACGTGGTAGCTCGAGGGCCACCACAAATTGGGTTAAGGTTCAAGAGGTAGCAGGTAGGGGTCGAACCCGCGACCTCCAAGTTTAAAGTCTCAGCCATTGTTGATATGCCACACAAGTAGTGCTTATAAACTATGGTCGATGGCATATATTTAAAGTTCAAGTGTCGCACCATTCGGAAAAAGGGACAACCCATGAGGGCCAACCCTTGGGCGCGTGCCATTCAACACGACCATGACGAAGCGGGAAGGGGCCAATCCACATGGGGGCCAACCCTTGGGTGCGTGCCACCCAACATGACCAGCATTAGAGCGGAGTGGGGCCTCGGTCGACGGGGTGGGACGTTGGCCTTAGCCCTGGGCACGTAGCCCCCCACATGTCCAATATTTTCGAATTTAAGGCCTTATAGGGCATTTAATCCGTCTGACAATTTCACCCAGAGCGATATTGGAGGTGAATTTACAGGATGGTGCTGAATTTTGGAGAAATTGAGGTGCGATTAGCAGAAAGACTTGGGGAAGCCATAACTTCTTCAGTTTTTGACCAAATCAGGAGCAAAAAGCAGCTAGACAGACAATTTTGGGCGTTCTGGAGTCATTGGAATAGGATTCAGAGCTATTTGAGCATTGCAAACTAATGTATTCCCACTTTTGAGCATAATAGAGAGGGCCAAGCCATTGGAAGTTGGACCAAGGAGACGTAACCCAGGCGTGATGAACTCCTCCATCATGTGTTGTTGTGATACTATTTTGGTGATGTTCATGTCTGTTATATACTATTGTTCATTCATTTGTTTATGTTAATTTGTACATGAAATTTACATAAAAACACTAAAAAACTCATGTTAAAACTTGCAATTATCCTCATGAATCCTTAAGCACTCTTACATATTCTGAAGAGGAATTGAGCACAACAAACCCAATTTTCCCATTCAGATCACCAAACATCTACAACAAATAAATGGAAAGGATTCAAATTTCCAACGAAAGATAATGACTTATATTTCATTTTTCCATTAAGTAACAAATGTCAAAATTCAAATAGAACCATAGATAGTCATAGAAACTTGAAAAGGAAACACATTGAAATTTTAAAGTGAAAATTGAAATAAATTTTACTTGTAGCTTACCTGGCATCATTGTGGTCCTATCTTGGATAGCCATATCATACCCAAATGTCCTAGAACCCAACTTATATACCTCAAGTTGTTTATAACTGAAAATTACATTGTAACTAACGTGTGTTTAACAAAGTATGCAAAGGTAGTGTGTGCGGAGTTGTTTGTGTTCCTTGCTTCACACAGGCACTCTCCGAGTACACAATTGTTGTGACAATTTCCGCACAACGTTTGTTCGTATATTGAAACAAATGTGCAGGAAAACAATTATGCAGATCAAGGAACATAAACTTTACCCCGCAATGTCCCATATGTCTGTATACATTTCCACATGCGACATATTTGGTGCCAATATTCAAACTTCAGTCTTGATACAAAGTAAGTGTGGAGATGCACAAGTTCGCACAACTAGAAAAGCTCCGCATAAAAGTTATTAGGCTACTCAACTCTGCAAAATAGATAAAACATCACAAAAAGCAGAATAAAAGCTTTAAAATCAAGTTCCTCCTCCATGATTTTCTTTTTGCAAACTGCAAATTGTCAACTTTTACATTATTTGATACACATATTTTCTCGTTTGGCAATAATGTTTTTATTAGTAAAACATAACTAGCAATTACCTTATCTTTCAAATTTTCTTTTGTAATTGTGCTTATATTGTTCCAATAATGAAATGGCTATACTTGACATTGTAATTTCTGCAATGTATATGTGTCAGAATGCCAAATAAACATGTTTTTAAAACAATTTTTCTATTCATTCATGCATTTCAACATTGCTTTCAATTGACCAAAAGGAAATGATTTTTCACTCAAACAAAGTTACTCCGCACAAGGAAACATTAACTATGACCAAATCAAATTTAAATTTAACTTTATGACGAAATTAGATTTATTTAATAATAAATTGTATCAATTTATAAAAACAATAGGGACTTATGTTACAATAAATTAGCTGAGGTTCAAAGTGGAATCTCATAATACATTAAACTATGTGATCCAACTGGCTCTAGGAAACTTAAAAAGTAAAAAGTTTTCAAAATTTTATAAAACCAAGTTGTAGATCTCAGCAAGAGCTTTCCAACAACGTAAACAACACCTCAATCTGAGTTTGTATGCAAAAGTTATGGTCAGCCAAAGTTTTGGTAAAACTAGGCAAAAGTCAAAGTCAAAGTCAACCTAGGGTGCCACGTGGCAATCCCTAGGCTTCCAAGTGACAACAAATTCAACAGGCTTCGTGGGACTCACAAAGTTGATGTGGTAGCGTAGTAAGCAAACCAGGTGGACCCACAAGTAGGTGACATGGCAACAACACAAGTGAACATATGGCAAGTAGGTGGCAAATGATGTGGACCAATGAGAGCCTACCACATGGCTCAATCACATGGTGCCACATGGCACCACATGGCACCTCAAATTAGGCCCAAGCGGCCTTGGTACGGTGCAACCTCCATTTTTGTCTTATTCTCATGGTTTTTGGAGTCGTTACAACATGGACATACAATTTCCATATATTATATGGTTTGAAAACTATATCAAAACCAAAATTGGGCTTTAAAGCCATATTAAAGCAAAATTAGGAGTCTATGGGTTTTGAACCCAAAGCCTCCCCAACAACAAGTAAATTAATATGACTATGGCAACCATTGTGCCAACCACACACTTTGTCTTATTCACCTTTACACTTTGTTATAAAATGCCATTCAAATGGTTCAAAGGGAACCATGGAGAATGGAGGAGAGATGAGGGTGCAAGCAAGTCAATGAAGTAATGAATCTCAAGAATATTCTAGGAATATTCTTAGGGCATATGTTAGGGAATATTTCAAATAATATTCTCTATGAAGAATCTTTAAGATTCCCTAGGGGAAGAATTTTGAAGATGTCAGAACTATGCCGAGTTTATACTCAAATGAATTGTTTTTTCACTAGGAGTTTAATGACGTAGTCCATTTCTTCATCTGAGCAACATAATTTTTGCCCGTGTCCAAGAAGAGAATCTTGTGAGGAATCTTTGAGATTCCTAGGGAGCCCAGATTTGACCGAGTCAAAAAGGGATCGAGTTTACAGTCATATTTCATGGATTTTCACAAGGAACGTGATGACGTGGGAAATTCCTTCATCCGAGTAGCCGATTTTCAAGTTGTCCCCATACTTGGAGGTATAAGGTGCATTGTTTCCATGTCCTTATTTGATTTTGTTGAGATGATGTTTTGATTCTAAGATCCATGTATGCCACATTGTGAGAGGATCTTTGTATGCCACTTTATGTGAGAGATTGTTATTTTGTCATACTAAAGGAGAGATTTTATGAGTGAGATTTCTTATAGAAGAACATCTCCTAGGAGAGAGACATGCCACTCTAGTTAAGGGAGTTCTTCCTTGTATTGACAAAGATTGCATCATGTACTCATCATCTTCCTGCAACAACTAATGAAGTGGCCTCCCCACTCTTGACACCGGGCCCGGAGACGTAGTCCACACTGGATGAACTCCATTATCATATCATTGAGTTATGGTTGTTCATAATTATGGCTTCTTATTTGTTCCTTATTTCATGTTGATGGTTTGCTAAAGTGTTGTTAGAATATGCATTGCTCATGATTTCACAAAGTAAATGTAAGCGTCGGTAAAAGGTCCTATATAATGAGGATTTTTGTTTGAAAGCATTCACGAATTTTTTTTGGATCACTATGGGTTTTATTTTTCAAAGCATTATGAAAAACTCCATACTTAATTTTGCAATAGTCAACACTAAATTAGTCTTTGTAATTAATTTGTAGAGAAAGGAAAAAGACTATGGGGGAGGTGTGGCAAAAAGGGTGTGCGGAGAAATTAGGTGCAGGGGAATTTGTTAAGGAGTAGGGACTATATCAAATCATGCTTTCTTCCTCCACAATGCACATAATGCTAAGCTAATTTTGTGAATGGCTATTATGTTATTGAGTGCGTTGACACTATTGTAACTGAGATTGCTATTGATCCCTAAGAAGCTTTCATTTTTTTTTTCTCTGATTTTAAACATTTGATCACGATGCTATGCAATATTCTATTTTTTTTTTATGTATCGAAGCAATTGCTAAAGATCAATAAAGCCTGATGCATAAGATAAATACTAAAAATGAATTCAATAAAATGAAACGAGTATCTCATCGAATTTTAAATAAAAATAGATGAAAATAAGAGGAAAAAAATGTGGATGTGATAGCAATAAAAGGGAAAGCTTGAATGATCGATAATGTTAGAAGAATTTGTAAATGAAACTAAATATCACTTTATGCAAAAAAAGGATTACAGTGCCGATAACAACTTAACAAAAAGTTGCTTCACTGCCAAAAAAGGAAAATAAACATAAGTCCAGAAAACTTTCAGGATCAATACATATCCAAAAGCTATTAACTATGAAGGCTAGTTATGGAACAAAATCCTTTGTTCCCTAGTGATGAAAAAAGCTGAAACTCACAGTGTATATGTTTCTCCATATAAGCCAATTTTCCTTCAAAGCAATTTAGTTTTTCTTGTAAACGCTCTTGATTCCTCTACAAGTTTGCTAATTCATCCTGCATTTGTCATTGATTGTGTTGGAGATCATTCATGAATGAGATGATAGTATTCTGATCATCATGCCTATTCTTACGAATTATTCCAGAAGCATTTTGATATATGCAAGTTCATTACCAAAGTTGCATTCTTCAAATGCAAAGTCGTTAAAATCATACCTATTGACAGGGATAGGATCTATAGCGTCTCCCTGACCAATGCTCTCCAAGTGAGGTTGAGTTTACTCTACTCATTCACCAACTCCATGCCTGACTCTACCTCGTTCGCGTGGCATATTGCATTTTACTAGAAAACAAAAAAGACTTGAATACAATAGTGGTTTTTTTTTTTTTTTTGTAAGCTTTCTAGTACCTTTCTATTAATCATATGTAAAGTAGGTTACAGAATATATGTCTGGTGGCCTCAACCTACCCGAAGGAAACCAGGTTTGTTGGCCACCGATCAACATCATAAGCCATCCAAAACATAAACAGTTTGAGTATGTCCATCCAAGCTTTATAGGCTACCATATCTATCACCCATCTATATGTACTACTGACAATGTAAATTCTATCCAACCAGATCATAAAAACAACAAAAAACATCAGAAACTTTCAAAAATATCATGACTTCCTGGTAATCAATCATCAGATGATTCTACCGGGGTAGGGTCCTTTGCACTTGACCTTGAAATTTCATTTTGTTGCAGACTTTGTAGTTGTTTTTCCATGTGGCCAAGGCAGACATTCTGATGGTACTGTTGTACCTATACTACCTATATTTCCCGTTGAATGTCCTTGAGGCTCAATTCAGATTGTTGGGTTTGCTGGGGGCCATCCAAGTTCTAGGTTTCTGACATGGCTCTCACCAGTAAGCTCTTCATTACCCAATATAGTTGGACTGATTGTTTGAACAGAGTCAACCTTCCGCGGGTGTGTCCAAGGTCCATTACCAAAGGTTCCTAGTCCTCTGTTGGAATCGCTTCTGTTGCCACCTTGGCATTCACTTCTGCCTCCCATGCCGAGATTACATACTTCACTTGTGCCGGGGATCCAACACTGCATGCATGAGATTTTGCATGTTCTCCTCCCCTATTTTCCTTCCTCTTTTACACTAGGGCTTGTTGGATGAAGCTAGTGGTGCTTTCCATTTCCTGTTTTTCTGATTGATGTCGCGACGACGCCCTCGCTTCCTTGCACCAACCTCTGCCTTCACCATGCTGCCATAGACTGGGTTTCCTAATGACTGCGGTACCTCTCGTGTCCTCACCACAGCGAGAACCAACAATGTCGAAGATGGAAGAGTTTGCAGTTTAGGCAAACCTGGAAGGTTAGTGCACACAGATGGTTTAATAAAATCTTTACCGTCCAAATGCCAAATGCTGGCTTTACCATCCACCTCTTTCCCGTGGGACACAATTTTGGTTCCCCATTTCTTGTTTTGAGGAATGAAAAAACAAAGAACCCTGATACCATCGGCCTTTGCCTTTGGGCTGGCAGCCGACTTTCACCATATCTTTCAAATGACTCAGATGCATTTCTTCTCCTAGACTCTCTAACCGACTAGACTCTCTAACCGACTCCAAGCCAAACCAAACCTTTGACGCTAAGAATTAAATGGAGCCTTCACAAAATTTACAGACTAGACGCTGGGTGATGACCCCGACTCCCCATACATGCCCCTCTAGGCTAGAAGATTTCCAGAAGACGTCAGACTCTCTAACCGACCCCAAACCCATCTAGGCCTCAGATGCCTAGAATTAAAGGACTCATTAACCTAATTTTCAAACATAGTACTAAGTGCAGGCCCCAACTCCCCATACATTCCCATCTAAGCCAGTAGATTTCCATAAAAGACGGAAATCGACATTCCAAACGCTAACAAAGACAAACTTAACCCAATCCCAATTAACCCATGCACTACCATCACCAAACCCTGCCGTTCTGGCTTTGTTCCTTGTTGCAAGACCGCCATTTCATGGACTAAGAAGGCCTAAGGTACTGTTGTGACCATCAACAACCCCCCTTTTTATTAGTGTTAGCAATAACATTAATAAATGGGGACCCTTCCAAAAATTCAAAACTTATTACTTAATAATGCTTTTTGTTTAAAATAAAACAAGATATCAAAGTGAAATTGCTAAAATGTGTAAATTAACCTTTTCCATACCTAAGCGCTATATGGCCATAAAACCAAAGAAGCGGAAAGTCTTAATTAATAGATAAAAACCTTTCACAAAACCCGCTCTTCAAACAATAGTATCACATCACAAAAAGGGTCATGGCAAGCATCTCTTATATAAAGAACTCCTTGAAAACGCGATCTGGGAGAATGCGAAATCTAAGGCCTTACCACCTCATCGCATATCGCAAATTTCAAATTCCGCAGCACCACTTAATGTAAAACGCCCAAATATTGTGAAATGCGATAAAGCTTCTCGCAAATCGCATCTCATAGCTGCTCGACGAAACAATGGTTGTTAATGAATAATAGGTTTTGTGATATTGCGATCTGCAATATTGCGAAGAAAATCGCAAAATCGCTTTATCGCAAATCTAAGGGTTCAGACTTCAATGATAGTACTTTCCGTCATTCGATGCAAAAGTTATGACCATTAAATTTTAGCTTAACGGTCCATTGATGGTTATTTATTAAAAACGATTTGAATCAGGGTAAAAGGACCATCTCACGCAAGGTGATATCTTTGATATGATTTAAAGAATTAAAAGCTTTCCCATCACCTTATTTTGTTCGTTATTCACTATCATCCTTATTGTATCTTTTTTCTCTACTTGCAATTTTCAGGAGCAGTACGCAGAGCAGCACACAGAGCGTAATGGGAAAGAAAGGAAAGGCTCCTGCATCTGAAAAGTCAGAAATGACTCTGTTATTTACAGACACCACTTGTACTAGAGAAGCAGGGATATCTACCTGGGAAGCCATGTACCGACTGTTAGAAGAGGAAAATCCGAGAATTATGAAGGTTACAGTTACAGCAGATGGACATGGCTCCTCCAAAGCGTCCCTCACTGAGCTTGCATGTTCATTCCTACACCGTATTGCGGCGAGGCCGAAGATACTCCCCTACACTGATATGGTTAAATGGGTCATAGATCATGTAGATATATCTGATAGAGAGTTCAAGACGGCCAATCAACTAGTCCTGGGGTCATTTACCCCAAGCAATTTGAGGCACATGTACCACTTGCCAGAACCTCAGGCTTCCTACAACAAGCAATTTGTAGAAAAATTCGCCAAAGAGAACGAAGATTTGGTGGACTGCACAAAAAGTTGGTCTGCTAGGGAGGAACCACTAAAGAAGGACAAAAACGGTATGTACGCCATTGGCTCTCTCTGTTCTCCTTATTGTTTCGCTGCTGCAATGTTATGTAGACTATTTGGGAAGCCAGATATCAACAAGTTTTCGTCAGAATGGTTGCCTTTATTGGATGCGGCCACCAATGCCACCATAATGGATTGGGCCCAGATTTTATCAAATAATTTAGCCTCTGCTATTTTAGGATATCGAACTAAAAGAAGTTTTGCTCAGAGGGTTTACCCTCCATTATTTTTAAGTGCCTACGTCATGGACGCCATTTGTTTTGTCTCCGATTTTCCTATCATGGGGTGGAAATGGACAGTACAGAACCCTCTTCCTATTCAGGTTTATCACAAAGAACTATGGGAATCCAATTTCATCCCACATTTCTACAAGATTTGTCATGGAGTAATGCTCCCTATTCATAGAATGCTCTATAACAGAGATGCCCCAAGATTCTCCCCAGAAGCTGAAGTTGACATTCTCCTTGTGGGAAGGTGGTTCGCAGAGGAACTATTCACATACATCAGGGTATTTGGTAGCATTTCTTCCCCCCACGTACTTCCTTTGTATGTCTCCGACAAACTAATGGCCAGAGAAATAGCTTACCAGACCTGTGGTGTTGGGGGAATGAGCAAAGTACTCAAGGATTCTAAGAAGGCCATTTGGCCTCAATTCCCTGTAGTCTATGGGGCTTTTGCATTATTTGATTTAGGGCATGCTTTTAAAGAGGTTGATAATATGCTATGTTTACAGCTACTCAAGTTCCGAGGGAGGCAGTACGATCAGGGAACCCACTCCCAGTATTAGCATAAGTGGAAGTTCAAAAGAAGGGAAGTCTAAATCCAATTCCCAACAAGAATTAGCTGAAAAGTTCGATGATCAGTCCAAAAGCACAAACAACAGAAGTGAAGGGTCAGTTAAAGATACATCTCAATCTACATAGAAGCTTGATCAACAGGTTTTGTCCCCAGAACAAACTAAAACTCCCACTTCCCTTCCAAAGCCAACAAAGCCAATTATAGTGGATCTAGAAAAAGAATGGGAGAATTTTAATGAGTTAATCAATACTGAGGAACATAGCGCAGAGCCACTGACAAACCTAGGAGAGAGCCACAGAAATGGTGGTGGAAGGGGCTACCAATACTCAAGAGACAGAGCATATTCCTGTTGCTCCATCATCCGAAATTGTACTGAAAATAGAGGAGATTCCTCCTCTGGATGTATTTTATAGCCCACAACATAAGGCTGTCGTTAGGAGGCAAAGGAAGAAAAGAAAAATAGATGCCATGCTCTCTCTAGAGGTTGAACCTTTGGATGTTCTATGGAAAGACCCAACTACAGACCCATCAGAAAACCTAACTAGACTCTCTCAGATCGCAGGGGCATATGCTTCTGCAACAATTGATAAGGAAACTGAAGTTCAAATGCTATTAAAAGAAAAGGAGGATAAGATCCTATTTTTGGAACAACAACTACAACAGGCTAGCATCAGTCGAGAAGCAGAGATATAGCTTACAAAACTCCAACAGGACTTCCAGCAAATGCAGTTGGATTATCAAAGCAGTCTGGCCAATAAAGAAGAACAGTTACATACCATGATAGGACTGCATAAGGATGATCCTAAGATTGAAGAACTTATCACAGAAGCACTCACTCTTAATGCCCAACTCTTGCAATAGGAAGAAACACTCTGCCAAAAAATCTCGCAATGGAATTCCCATTGCGAAAAGAGCAATAACATTACAAATCAAGTCGTAGACTTACGACTTGATTATGATTTAATTTTAAAGAAGGTTTCTGACTTTTTGAGCTGGCAGAAATCAGATGAAGGAAAAAGAGCAGAATTTCCCAGAATCGATGAATCTCATAAAGAAATGTTATTCGCAAAAAGAGATTCCTAGCTTAAAGAAGCAGAGCATGCGATGGAGGAAGCAGTGACAACAGTAAACAACGTCATTGAATGCATCAATGAAAATCTGCACAAGGCAAATTTGATATCAGAGACCACTCCGGGATTCCTCCCAAAGGCACAACAACTTCAAACAAAGTGGAAACAAACAACAGAGGAAAAGGCTGAGTCAATTAAACAGATAAACAGGTTAAATTGGGACACATACTGGCAGTACTTGGTAAAGCCACATAGCTAAGAGATGACCTTGAGATGTCTCATAACCTTCGTCGAGAAGACAGTGCCAGCGCTCGTCAATTCCGTATTTGCAGGTCAATGAAAATTTGAGGTCGGACAACCAACGCTCTTGAAGCCAATGCTGGATATTTGCAACTTAAAAGAACAGATGCATAGTTTATCATAGATACAATTTAGTTTTATTTTTAGTTCATTTTTGCTTAAAATGAGGAAGGTGGTTTAAACCTCCTCATCTATTTTTGTAATATTTATTTTTAGTTTTCATTAGAGTAGTATTTAAACCCCTCTCATGCATTTAGAGAGGGGTCTAGAATTTTATCAAAAACAATTCTTCAGAACGTGCAGTTTGCCCCCCATTGAGGAGGTTTTGATAAAATGAATGGAATGAGATTTATTTTTATATGAGTTTGATGTCTGCTACTGAAATGCACTTTTGTACTCTTAGTGGATGTTGAGTTATTTGAAGATAAATCTATATTGCTAAAGCTCATGAGTAGAACCTATTACCAATGGTATTTTTATCTCCTAATACTTTTTGCTTATGTGCCAAGTGATAAATTATTTTCAGTTATTGATATATGAAAGTCTGAATGTTCAGTTGTCATTATTGCACTTTTGTACGGTGATAACTATTCTTTTTATGCTGAGTATATGAATAACTCTTATGCGATATGTTTCTCATAATTGTTTCAGCTAATTTCTTATACGAAACAATCATTTTTAATGGATTCTTTTCTCATGGTGATTGAATGATCTTTATTACCAATTGCTGTTGGAAATTACTTTAGATCGCATAAGCGAAACGTTACTCCCGATAGTTCAAAGTTATATGTCTTCCTTCATTAGAATAAAATTGCATATGTTAGTTAATAGATGGATTAGATTTAGAGTAAGCATTCACCCCATAAATCTTAAAAAGAAAAACATCATCCCGTTAGTGTACCATCATAAACAAATTGGGAAATTGGTCCCATCACCCCCAGTTGGAGCCACTATTCCAAACAGAAAAGGAGTTGCTTTCAAGGTCCAGACCGGGTGGTTATCCCCCTTGTTGTAGACCCGATTTTCGGGCCTTCAACAGGTACATACCAATAGCCTTGCCTTGTCGTCACGTCATTCACATCGCCCTGGGTGCTTGGCCTGTGGCGTAGGTCTCCAGTCCTGCGAGAAACCTTCCCCACCCCACAACAACTCCTCAGGTGAAACCACAACGTTTGCATGCAAAAGCTAGACTCTACCACTTGTAAAACCCAATTTACCACGCCTGAGGTCGACTTTGCCACTTGGTTATGGGTCGTCAGATCCTTAATTGCCTTGTGTGTGTGGTTGCGTTGGGTGGGCTACCCACTTGCCCTGCTCCACACTTGTTTAATCATAATGATGATCCTCGCGGGCGTCTTGCGTCCCGTCACACCTCGATCAGGGGATCGAATACAGTAATGTTGTGGACAAGCTAAAATAACAAAAGATTTTACATTAAATAGAACAACGAGTCATGTAATAACAGTAACAACCCACTTAGGCTTGCATTTCAATGAACTGAGACCTGGTGCCAAAAGAAACTATTTAAATGAATAGTCACTGACTGCAAAAGAAAAGTTATAGAATAACAACTATTAATAACACAAAATACTAAAATTGGAGCATAGAAGTGTTTAACCTCGATTTGTTATCAAATTAAAAAAAATCCTAATCTTTGGAAAACCAAAAAATAATTCCCTAATTTTAAAATATTTTCGTAACTTAATTTGCATATTTGCCTATTTTCCTTTCTGGTTAATGTAAGCATTTATTTGGTGAATCACCGTTGTATAATGATTATTGCTTTTCAACAAATCAATTTATATTATAAAATAGTATTTTCATCATTTATTCAACGAATGCATGCATAAACATTGCTCCGCAACCAGTTTCCATTCTAGCAGAGTGGAAGGATGTGCAGAAAACAATATGTGCGATAGAACCTTCGTTCATTCTTTTTACACTTTCGTATATGTTACCCATCTGCACATAACAAATTTTTGGAACATGGATTACCATAAATTAAAAACTTAATTAAGGTTAATAATGAAATCGTTATGCCTCACATTGCAATGTGCGGAGTACAAGGATGCAAAATTAATTGATTTCTTGTGGTGTTTTTGTTTTATCATTAATAAAGAAATTAGTAAGCGGTAACTTGAGTACAAGTAATTAGAACAAAGTCCATAATTCATGCAATTTGGACAAACAACAATGGATACTTTATTATATTCAATGTGATTTTTCCTAGGTAACTTTGATGCTCTTGACCTGCGAGAAATCCAAAATACTAGAAATACGAAGAAATAGAGCCTAGAACATAGAGTTATCACATTAAATGAGAAAAACTACAAAGTATTTTATTATTCAGAAACATATTCAATGTTCACTTGCCTCTTCGAGGGGGCAACCTCCAGAAGAGCATAGCTCAATTACAATAAGACTCAGTGATCTTTCCCTTGCTGATGCGTCCAACCCACCTTGACACACCACACACGGTCTTTAACGCATGAATAAAGAGAAATTAATGATGATCAGCAAATTAGGTGTAAGGTGGATTCACCGGCGGTTGATTGTAATGATGTGGATTTGGTCCTTGGAACCCACACTTGTGATTAGTACTTTTTTGCTTCAGTTGTTGGACAAGTGTCCTCCCTTGGAATTCTCGAGCCCGCCTTGGTATGGGTTATCAAACCCTAGCATGAATCATTTGCGTACACATTCATTCAGTTTGTAAGCTCTGCGTTCTTGGTAGGCTGTGGCGGTTTCTGTGCGAGGTTCTGCTATTATGTGCTCTGGTTCAGGGTTTTGACTTGAAAGTTTCCTTCCTCCATCCCATATGAACGCTGTTATCACTGTAATTTCGATCTCTGCTTTATCTGCACTTGTTCTGGTATTTTACTATGTGTTTGTGGCTCACTGGTTAACGTCTCTGTGCCTTCTTAGTATACGGTGTCAATGCTGGTGGTTCTTATGGTCATTGAGATTTTCTTTTGGCTGGAACTTTTCCAGGTAACAAACATTGGGTTCCTAGTCGTCTTTCCTCGGGTTCGAGCAGAATGTGGTTGCAGTTCTCTTCGGCTCCTTCAACGTTGCAAGGGTAAGTTTACTGGTTCCATGCTATCAACAGTTACCTTTTTTCCCTTAGTCGACTAATGTCTTTGCTCCTTCGCGAGCAGGGTGACTTTATCGAACTGCCAAGACCGCAGCTCGCCTCCGTCAGGTAAATTCTGGAACCGGTTCTTATTGTTCTATGTACTCTCGCCTTATTTCGTTGTTCAGTCCTCACGAAACTTGATGTATGGCTGTTGTTGCAGGTATGATGACCTGGAGGGTTTCGGAACCTGGCTGTTCGAAACTCTGGCTAGACCCGGGTAGTGTCGTTCTTTGTTCCTCTTGTTGTTTACATTCAACGCCTTAAGTTTGGGGTCACTGTAATCTCTGTTTCAGAATTTTGTTGAGCCATCAACTATATGAAGTCTCGGCTGTAGGCTTGCATAACTGTTTTTGCTATTTGTTAGCTGTAGGGTTTCTAAGCCCGCACTGTATATTGTCCCAAATTTGTAATAATTTTTTTGGCACAGAGTGTATAATTGTTTGAACAGGGTTTTGGAACAATGTATGACTGAACAGAGGTTTTTCCTGTACTTATTTTATAAATGAAAATTATGAATTTTACTCTTCAGGAGTACCTGGGTACTCTGCTTGGTTTCCTGTTTGTCAATGCTTGCACCTTGTTTGTAGATTTGCTGCTCGAGGTTCGACGTTCATATGCTTGTTGATTCGGGTCCATGGGTCTTGTCTCTGCAACACGTTCGGGAATTGTTTTTGCAACTGTTTGGTTTCGTATGCTTGTCTGGACCAACGTAACTCAAAATACATGCATGTAAATATACCTGTAGGATAGAATAAAGACAGACCTGTATTGTGAATGGAAATCAATGTAATGTCATATAAATAATTTAAACAGCTATAGGACGCTGGAGAGGAATGTCTATGTGCACAGAAAATATATTTCTTTATTCACTTCTCCAAAAAGTCGAACCCCCAATTGTGTTATGTTCCTCTTTTAAAAATGATCTTCAGGAACTGTTTCTTTGGAACTGTTTTGTTTTTCCAACTGCTATTGGTTACATCCTGTTTAGTTACATCCGTTTAGTTCCGGAACTGTTATTGTCTTACAATATTATTACGAAAGTAAAACTAATTGCTTGTAACAATTATCCTAATTAATTCTAATTCTTGACCTTCCTATTTACTGTTCGTTTATTAAATTAGACAACATAAACAAATAAAAGTAAAAGAAAAACAACCACATTATTCACTCAGCAAATTACTCCTTTGTCCTCTTCAGAGACCAAACAAGCTTTCCTTTTTGTATTAGCCTGTCAGCCAGATGCTCTTGCATCACTTGCTAACTAAGACTATTTATAGCTAAATGACATCCAAAACCCTAAATACTAGTGGTCCCTTGCATAACACGGGTTAACCACTTTATTTATTAACTATGGCCCATTTACAACAAACTATGGTCCCTTTTCTCTCATGTGGGTCAACCATTTACAATTATTAATATGGGCTTTATTGACTCTCTAACTAACTATTGTTAAATTTTCTTAAGGCGACATTGTTCTTTGCTATGATAGTTGCATTTCATCATTGATACATTAAGTTCACCCCATTTCATTATTACATTATTCATATCTACGTCATTATACGTCAAAATATGAAATTACATAGGAATAAAAAACATTACCATCATCACCAATGCAACAAAATATAAAAGGAACGATAGAAGAAAGCATGCACACACATATAGAGACACAAGGATTGGTCAGAGACCAGGGCAAAACCCACTATGGGGAAAACCCTTGCAAATCTTCTTCTTCTT
Source organism: Pinus tabuliformis (assembly GCA_031772625.1). NCBI lineage: Eukaryota > Viridiplantae > Streptophyta > Pinopsida > Pinales > Pinaceae > Pinus > Pinus tabuliformis. The sequence continues at coordinate 1,619,667,474 of CM062818.1, forward strand.
AGATCGTCATCAAATGATGCAACAAAAGAGAGTACAATGATCCATAAATTTGTCTTCGTAGCAAAACAATAATGATATCTATGAAATAGATCTAACGTGCTGGGAATCAAAACCCTCATACTGATGGTTGTAATGTACTGTCACAAACTGATGTCAAATGTTGTATATTGTTGTCACTGTGCTGAATACTGCTAAGTACGGTTGTCACTGTCAATGAGCCCAATACATATGTTTGCAATGGAAACTAACAAATTAGATCTAAAAATCTACAGATCTGTATAACAGTAGAGAGAAAACAAGATCTACCTGATCACTAAAGGCAGTTGATGTCAAGATGTCAAAACCCTAGATCTGAACTACGTCGTCCTCATCGACACTTTCTATGAGCGACTGAAAGTTTTGGGTTGCTCTCACGAATACAGTATGCGAGTGACTGTGACTGTAGAGTCGCTCCCAGAAGGTCTCTATGTGTGTGACTCTGACATTGAATTGCAAAGACCCAAAGTCACTCCCTAGCCGAGTTGTGTGAGTGACCTTAATGTCCTGGTCGCTCCCAGGACTACTTTGTGCGAGCGACCGAAACCTTCCGATCTACCTCTGAACCCAGAGTCGCTTCCATAAGCCTCTGTGCCAGCGTCCAAGGGTCTATAGTTTCTCTCATAGGCTTGTGTGCCAATGACTAGGGACCAAAATGCCTTGTTCGGTGCCAGCGACCAAGATCCAAAAGACCCCAACCTAGAGAGAACCTTTCGCATATGATTTCAAACCCTTGAGCGAACTCCTTATGTAGAACCTGTGCGAAACAAGACAAAAGAGAAGAGAGGATGTGTCCAAATGATCTTGAGGTATCTTCTATTTATAGGATTTCTTGAGGGGTCACTTGGGGTTAAGACTGACCCAAGTAGTTACTCATGTGGTTAGGACCAACCCATTCCATAATACATGTAGTAATAAAATAATTCATAACTCAACTTTTTCTTAACCAAATTGGGTGATCTTTAGGTCAATTTTGGTCCTCTCAAAAAGAGGAATCTAATAAAATCATTATCTTGGTCATTTGAGCTATCTAAGCTTGAATTTACTGCAGTTGAAAAAATTAACAACTATGACTTTGACTCGGTCCATTGGACTTATTACATAAATAAAGGGTTAGGGTTGGACCCTAACATGCCCTCCCCCATCAAAAGAAACCTTGTCCTTAAGGCTGAAGCTACATAAACTACTACAAAACAGTGGTTGGTTACCATGTCGCATCTTCTGGAGAAGTGTCTTTCCACTTAATGAGGAAATCCTTGATCATGCGGCCGCAGAGATGTCTTTCACGAGTATTGAAGGCCTATTCTGGTTGGAGCCAAAGTGAGTCTTCCTCAATTCGGGTAGACTTGTTTGAACTCTGCAATTATTCCCCACCACTTTCTTAAGGCATGATACATAAGACCAAATGGATTTTTGAAGTAGGTGGCAAGGCCAATTTGTAGGAGCAGTACAAACTGGCCTTGTTCCTATGCATTGAAGTATCTGATAAGGTCCATAGAATTTTGGTGCTAGTTTCTGACAACCCTTTTCTTTGAGAGATGTTTGCCTATATGGTTGGAGTCACAAGAATACTTGATCCCCTTCTTGAAATGCGCACTCGAAACGATGCTGGTCTGCCTATTACTTCATTTGAATTTGAGCTTGATGTAGATTATCTTTGAGATGAGCTATCATGACGACATGATTATGGAGGAGTTGATCAACTGCCTGTACTTCAGAACATCTAGGGATACAAGAAATAGGTGAAGGTGGGAGTTGGCCATACACTTCCTCATATGGAGTCATCTTTGTGGCTTCATGATAGTTAGTATTATACCACCATTCAGATAAAGGTAGCCATTGTACCCATTGATGTTGCTTTTTTGAAGTGAAGAACCTGAGATATGTCTCCAAATATTTGTTGACTGCTTCTGTTTGACCGTCAGTTTGGGGATGATAGGCGGTACTTAGTTGGATTTGCATTCCTTGTAGCTTGAAAAGTCCTTGCTAAAATTTGCTGGTGAAAGTGGGGTTGCGATTAGGCACAATAGAAGTGGGCATGCCATGTAGTTTGAAGATTTGGTCCAAGAAAACTTGAGCCACCAAAGTGGGGGTAAATGGGTGTGGTAGAGCGCAAAATTGAGCATATTTAGAAAGTCTGTCCACAACGACCATGATGACTAATTTGTTTCCTAACTTTGGGAGACCAATGGTGAGATCCATGGAAACATCCGTCCAGATAGAGGCAGGGAGTGGAAATGGTTGTAAGGTTCTCGATAACTTGACTATTTCCCCTTTTTTGTGTTGGCACACATCACATTCAACTACAAAAGTAAGAATGTCATTTTTCATGCCATTCGAAAAGAAAGAACGACGTGTGCGAGCATAAGTCTTCTAAAACCCTGAATTCCATGCAATTGGAGATGTGTGCAGCTTGACCAATATGCGGGTTTTGAGGGTGGATGTCGGTGATATAACTACTCGATCCTTGTAGCGAAGAATCTCATCCTTCCAAGACTAGTCGGTTGAGGAAATATGATCTTCTCTTAAGTTATGAATGAGTTGGGGAAGAGACGGGTTGGAGAACCATTCCTTGCAGGCCTCTTTAATCCAATCTAGGATGGGTAGAGAGATTGATAGCAAGGTACTCTCATCCTCAAATTGCTCAATAAAGCATCAACCACTACATTGTCACGCCCTTTCTTGTAAATTATCTCATAATCATATCCCAACATTTTGGCAAGCCATTTATTTTGCTGTGGCAATGATAGACGTTGCTCCAGAAAATATTTTAGGCTTTGATGGTCCTTGTGGATTCGGAAACATTGCCCCAACAAGTATGGACGCCAAGTGTCTACTACATGTAAGATGGCCATCATTTATTTCTCATAAGTAGATTGACCTAGATGTTTGCCACTGATTTGTTGGTTGGTGAAAGCCAATGGTCTACCTTCCTGCATTAATACAATGCCAATACCGGTATCGAAAGCATCACATTCAATCACAAAAGATTTGGTGAAGTTTGGTAGGGCCAATACTAGAGTGGAGGACATTACCTGTTTGAGAGCCAAGATAGCCTACTGAGCTGCATCCGTCCAAAGAAATGAATTTTTCTCAAGAAGATTAGTGAGGGGTCTAACAATGTGACCATAATTGCAAACAAATTTGTGATAGTAGCTAGCAAGACCCAAGAATCCCCTCAAACTCTTCAAGGTTTTTGGTTGGGGCCAATCTTGCATTGCATGAATATTTTCCCGATCAACCCTCACTCCTTCACAACCTACAATGTGTCCCAAATACTTGACTTCTTCCACACCAAAAGAGCACTTGGATAATTTGACATATAATTTGTGATCTCGAAGCAGTTTCAATATCTAGTCTACATGTTGAAGATGTTTGTCCTAGGTTATGCTGTAGATGAGAATGTCATCGAAGAAGACCAGGACAAATTTTTAGAGATATGGTTTTAGCAGGTGGTTCATGAGGCTTTGAAAAGTGGATGGAGTATTATAGAGGCCAAATGGTATGACCAAGAATTCATAATGGCCTTCATGAGTTCGGAAGGCATCTTGGGAATGTCTAATTCCTTCATGCGTATTTGGTGATAGCCCGAGCGGAGGTTTAGCTTGGTAAAGAATTGAGCACCATGCAGTTCATCAAGAAGATCATCAACAACCAGAATAGGAAATTTGTCCTTGATAGTGAGCTTGTTGAGGGCCCAAAAGTCCGGACACATGCGCCATTCTCCATCTTTCTTTAGAACCATGACCATTGAAGATGAATAAGGATTGATGTTGGGATGAATAACATCGACTTCGAGGAGTTCCTTGATGATTTTTTCAATATCATTCTTTTGGGCAAAAGGATATCTATATGGGCAGGCATTAGGTAGTTAGGCCCCTGAGACCAAAGGGATGAGATGATCATGTTTACCTCTAGAGGGTGGAAGCTCTTTAGGTTTGTCAAAGTCCCACTGGTGGCGATCTAATACCTGTTGCATCTTAGGCTGAATATGAGGAGTAGTGGATTCAATGGTCTAGTTGGCATTAAATTGGGCGACTACTCCATGATGGCCCTTTTTTAAAAGCTTCTCCATTTGACTTGGGATGATGATAGTAGGAGCACCTGCCTAGAGTCCCCTTAATGTATGAATGTGGTCGTTCCGCTTAAAGCTCATATATAACTCTTGGAAATCCATTGTGATAGGGCCCAGTGTATGAAGCCATTCAACACCTAGGACGACATTGCAACCATCCATTTCAATAGAAAACATGTGGGTCTTTAGGTGGTAGCCTCCCATCCAAAGCTTACTATTTTCACAATGGATTTCACATTTCATGGTCCCCCCGTCATCGATAAGGACTTGGAAATTAGATATCGCCTGCACAAAGCAATAAAGTTATGAGTGCTGCCACTATCAATCAATACCACTACTGGTCGATGTTTAATAAAGCCTCGAATTTTGAGAGTCTGAGGCGAATAAATGCCAGCCAAGGCATGTAGTGAGATAACCAGCTCATCTGGCGTAGCTGTGAGATCATTTCAGTTTGGGTTTCCTTGAATTCTTCCTCGGGCACCTCAAGGGATGGAGCTTCCTCTGCTGAGCTGTTATCAATAGCATCAATTTGAAAGAATTTTGGTTCCTTTCATTTATGTCCAAGGGAGTACTTGTCATCACAGTAGTAGCACAATCCTTGTTTTCTTCTTTCAACCATTTCTGTTGGTGACACCTTTTGAACTTTAAGTGTTTGGGTGGGGCCTTGAGCCTGAGTGGGAGGTGCCAGGCGCATCCCACCTAGGCTTAGGGCCCCACCCAAACACTTAAGGTTCAAAATATGTCTCCAACATAAATGGACGAAAGAAGAAAACAAGGATTGTGCTACTACTGTGATGATAAGTACTCCCTTGGACATAAATTCAAGGAACCAAAATTCTTTCAAATTGATGTAGTGAGGGTTTTGGCTGCCATAATCGAAATTTCCACATCTAAGGCCTTGTTGCATGCATCCAACCATTTAGTTGGATGGTGCATCCAGACATGGGCTTGGATGGATTCTTTTAGTCCATTGATGAAACACTCCAAGTAGAAGTCATCTCCTAGATCGTTAGTTTGAAGGACCAATTGCTCAAAGGCTACAATGTAGTCCTTTTACTGTACATGTTTTCCGGAGCTTAGTGAGACGACCCAAAAATTAGATTCCTGGTCAAAGCGATCACATATGGATTTTGAGAACATGTTCCAAGTTGCTCTCCCTTGATAACATTTCTTATGCCACTGCCCCCTTTCCATATCTCTTGGTTCAAGTAAAGGGCTCTCACATGTAGTTTAGTTTCATTTTCGTAGATATAATTAAGGGAAAAATACTATTCCATTTGTGCTACCCATACTATAGGGTTAGAGCCATCAAATTTGTAGATGTCTAGCTTGGGTGTCTGATGATTTCCATGGAAGTGAATGTGATGGTTGGATTCTCCTTCTGTGAGTGCGTCAACACTAGGCTCCTCCAAATGAGTCTTTGTTATAAGGTATGTTAGTCGTGAGAGATGTTTGGTAATATTGTCCATATTGTCTTGGAATTCTTCGAACCTTTTTTCAAGGTGTTCGACCCTCTCAGAAGTAATAACTTGAGATTTGGTACCTAACATTCACCACCCCGGTCAATTACTTAAGAGTAGTCTTCTTAGGAAGAGGGCAAGCTCAGGAGTCTAATGGCGTGGGTCACTTGAAGTCATGTCAGAAAATTTTTTGGGACCACTGGGAAATTTGGTGATTACAAGTGAATGATACCACTACGACTAGCTCATCGTCTTGAAGCTTATGGGCTAAGTCTCTTGCAAGCAACCTGGGATGGTCTCAAAATCTTTTTTTTACTTCAAAAGAAGTTTTACTCCTCGCTGATCAATATTGTAGTGGCCAAATTCCAGAAAGCTTGATATTGTCGAATGTCATGCGAAAATCGGGTCTGGACTGTAGTAACAAAAACCCCAAGGTCTTGGTCCTGTCGAATGGGTTGCGGCAATTTGATCTGGACTATGGCAACCAAAACCCTCACTGCATAAATAATATGATATGCACTGTGAAAACCAATTGTTGAATCTGACTTGTACGACAACAACTGAAGACCAACTGCTAGATTTGATCTGGAAGATACTTTAGAGGGCGATCTTCAGATAGCAGAGGGGACTATGGTCACAAAGGAGTGTCAGGTGCTACGAATCAAAATATACACAGGGGTCCAACAATAGTACTCGGCCTAATCTTTCAGGGCGCTAACTAAGGAGGATCGATCGTACCCTTAGCCATACTACCCGACTACCCTATTGTACATGTGAGTGATGTTCTCAATGTATTGTAGCAACAAGACAGTCAACGACTTATCTAAGGTTAGGTTTCAGGTGAGCCTAGGGGGCTTCCGATATAACCAAGGGTACGTGAAAGTGCAGTTCATGCACGGTTCTATTTAATGCGCTATTACTCGAAGGGGTACCCACAGAGGTTACAAGGGAGTGCAACAAGTGTGACCACCTCTTGTAGTTCCTACGTGCATGCCTCCCCAAATCCACAGGTTTATGCGCTCAACAATAGATCTCGTGGTTTAAAGACGCTGGAACACGTCTCTAGCCTAATTTTTTTTTGCGAAAATTGGAAGTACAACTGGACCCCTTGGAAAGTGCTTTGATACCACTTGTTATGCTCTTGACCTGCGAGAAATCTAGAATACCAAAAACACAAAGAAATATAGCCCAAAACACAGAGTTATCACATGAAATGAGAAAAACTGCAAAGTATTTTATTATTCATAAACAAATTCAATGTTCACTTTCCTCTTCAAGGGGTCAACCTACAACAGAGCAGAGCTAAATTACAATAAGACTATATGCTATTTCCCTTACTAACTAAGAATATTTATAGCTAAATGGCATCCAAAACCCTAACTACTAGTGGTCCCTTGCATAACACGGGTTAACCACTTTATTTATTAACTATGGCCCATTTACAACTAATTGTGGTCCCTTTTCTCTAATGCGGGTCAACCACTTACAACTATTAATACAGGCACTCTCTAACTAACTATGACTCTAACTCGGCCCATTGGGCTTATTACATAAATAAAGGGGTTAGGGTTGGACCCTAACAGTAACCGAGATAGCAAATAGAGATCTACGCATGGTTACATTGTTTCACAAAGCACATTACATATGTCAATAACCTGACTAGACATATCCATTACAATTTCTTCTTACTCTTAACAACGTAAAAACACAATGATTCTTTAGCACGAATAAACAAGAATCAAGAAACAAAAACCATTAGCAAAATTCAATAGACTTGAATTCGCATAAGCTATGAACATATATTGATTTTACTATTACTCTACTACAAATTCTTATGATCCCAATAGTACATGCCATTAATATATGAAATTATATATGTTATTCATAGAATTGAGTCTTAATTAGGTTTTTACAATGTCCTGATTACATGTTGATTATTCTTTTATATCTTATAATCACCAAAATGTTGCCAACAAATAAGGTAATGTGTGTAAGAAGTGTGCGAGGCAAACGAGTCTGCTGACTATGTTTTGATTCATCGAATAAATGGAAAAAGGACTATTTTATTATATCTAAAAATATATTTGTTAATCATAGAATTAAGTCTCAATTAGCCGATTTTTACGATGCCTTGATTATGTATCAATTTTTTTATTTTTATTTTTATTGGATTATCGATAAAATGTTGCCGATAAAGAAGGCAATGTGCGCAAGAAGTGTGCAAAGCAAACAAGTTTGTTGATTACGTGTCGATTCACCGAATAAATGGCGAAAATACTATTTTATAATATTGATAAATATGTTATTCTTGATATATTTATGACAAATAATCATTATACATGTGTAGGATGCAAAGATGCAAAGGAAGCTTCCATTGTGCAAAAGAAATATGCAAATAGAAGTGTAACAAGGAGATTCACACATCATTTCAATTTGCTATGAGCTATACTGGTCGCGGAAACCTGTGCATATTCTTGAATTCTTTACAAATGATAAATGCTATTAAGCACTCGAACGACGTGGTGATTGCATGTTGATTTACTAAATAAATGTTGAAAATAGTATTTTATAATATCGATAAATATTATTTTATTGATATGTTTGCAGCCAATAATCATTACATAATGCATCCAAGTAAATGTTATTAAGCACTTGAGCAATAATGTGATTGTGTGTTGATTTGTTGAATATATATATATATATATATATATATATATATATATTTGGTATCCTGAAGGAACCCAGCTGCCCGTCTGACATGTAGCTACTAGTAAACCACTAGGGGTCGATGACCTGTCCTCCTCTCCACAAACCGGGTCACAACCGAGGGGATTTATCATTTGATCCTTAGATCTCTCAATTTTCATAGATTTCACATTACTTCAATCACCAATTGAGCTACCCCAGGGACTATTTGTTGAATATATATTAAAAGTATTGGTAAGCATTAATTAATTCTTCAGTGTTAAGTGCCAACTCGTCTGCAATGTAATCAATATCTGTCACTCCAAGTTCTGCATCTTCACAAACATTTATGTTTCGTCACAGTTTTTCCATATATGGCTCCACTGCACACTTATGTTTTTTTTGCATGCTCTAGTACTAAATGATTTCAACAGTTTATACGTTACCTATTATCATTAGAATGATTACATAATATAATATGTTATAAACACTAATGTTTATTGGTAATCCTTGCTTCCGCACTAATACTTCGATTAATAAAGAGAAATAGCCTTAATTACACATTGTACATAAGACGATATCTAATGTTTAGTGAATTTGATTATGTGAAGAGATTTATACAAATGTGGAGTGAGAATACTCGAGTATTGTGCGGAAGAAGTTGTGCAGGAGAACTGTGCAGAGAGAGAATGGATATGGAAGTACAAAACATTATAGCAAAACAATTTAGAATACATAGATACATATCAAGCTTTCATTGTGGAGAAAGATGGCTTTCATTGTGCAAGATTGATGTGTTATGTAAGAGTCAGAGTACTATGTCTATTAGGACACCTGCACACTTTGCACAATGAAAGCCTGTTTAACCAAGGTATGCAGGAGAAGTATGTGGAGATAGAATGTATGCCTGTTTGCTTTGAGAGATGCGCTAATGTGTTTTGAACTGAGATACAATTTTCTTAACTTCAATAAATTAAAAAATAGTATTATGCGAAAGGAAGGTGTGCGAGAGAACTGTGCGGAGGGACAATACATGCAAAAGTACAAAACATTGCAACTGAACAATTCGTAATACACAAATATAGATCAAGCTTTCATCCTGGAGGAAGATGGCTTTCATTGTGTATGATTGATGTGCTACGTAAGAGCTAGAGTAGTATGTCTATAGGGAAACCTCCACACTTCGCATAATGAAATCTTGTTTAACTAAGGTATGTGGGAGAACTACACGGAGAGAGAATGCATACGAAAGTGAAAAACATTGTGACACACTTGTATTTGTTATCACACACATGTTCTACAGCACAAATCACAAATTAAAAATAAATTTCATCTAATGTTGTAGCGTTTAATGCATTTGATAATGTGAATAGCCTTATACAAATGCGTAGTGAGAATACCATATGTCTTTGTCTCAACAATCTTCACTTTGAGAGATTTGCTAATCTTTTTTGAATTGAGATGCAATTTCGTTGGCTTCAATCATTTAGAAATTAGTATTGTGCGGAAGGAAGGTGTGGAGGAGAACTGTACAACGAGAGAATGCATGCCAAAGTATGGAACATTGCGACATAATAACTATAAATATGGAGATGGCATATATCCAGTTTGCAACAAGCCTCTTCGTGGTGGTGTATATGACGATACCAATGAAAACCCCATTTGAGATCGATATCCCAAACACAAAAGCATAGAAATCACAACAAAAACCTTGTGCAGGCACACCATCCACATGGCCCTCCACATGTTACCCTTGCTTTCTTCAATATCGATCACTATACCCTCGAACATCAAGTGGAAGAATATCACTGATATCAACAACAGGCTCTCCAGTTTACGATACCCAAATGCAGATGCTGCTACTTCCTCTTTTAAATTTCTCACTTTCTCCACATCCACGTTGGTGTTCCAGTTCTGATTAGCCCACATGAACATGGAATCTGTTGACATTGTCATAAGGTATCAAATAACTTTCCATTGTGCAATTAGTTTTGTGTGGAGAGATTTCATTGTGTGGAGAGCTTTGTGCAGAGAGCTTTCATTGTGTGGATAGATTTCATTGTGCAGAGTTTTCTCTGTAGTCCACACATCCTTTAATCAATTAATTAACGGTATAGGCAACTCTCCACTAGACAATACCTAGATGCAGAAAATGCTCCTTTCTCTTTTTAATTTATGAGTTTCTCCACATCCACGTTGGTTTTCCAATTCTGATTAGCTCACATGGTCATGCAATATGCTTACATTGTCATATGGTATTGGGAAGCTTTCCATTGTGTAGAGAGTTTTGTGTGGAAAGCCTTCATTGTGCAAAGATCTTTCATTGTGCAAAGAGCTCTGTTCAGAGAGCTTTCAATCTGTAGAGAGCTTTGTGCATACATATTTCATTGTGCGAAAAGTTTTGTGTAGACAAATTTCATTATGTAGAGGGATTTCATTATGCAGAGTTTCTCTACACTCCGCACAACCTTTAATAAATTAATTAGCAGTGGAGGTAGGGACTATGCTGCGTTGTAGCTATTGCACTTGCTTTTATGATATAACATTTTTAAAGTTTCGATTCAACTTACAAAAATTACATATTACTTGTTAAAATATTTTATATAATATATGACTTATCACAATTTAATTGTGCCAAGATGCACTCTTTAGCTCAATATGGAATAAACAATGTAATGTCCTTTCTTGTTATCTAAAAAAAATCTTATGTTAAAATAAAATTAACGTATTGACCTATAACCTATCATAGTATTCGTGTGAAATATTGCTTATTTAAAGGGGGAAAGGCTCCTCAAAGAGGAAAAGACCAGCCTAGATCCATCTTAACTATGTATCTGCCAAGCCTTGAGAGAAATCAAATCTCTTTTCACTCTAAAAATAGTTTGCATGTCAAAAGATTTGATCCCTCTCAACATTTAGTAGATTTGAAATTAAAATGCATTTAGGATGAAATCAGTGTGGGGAATTGAACCGGTCACTTCACATCAAGTAGTGCCTTAACAAAGCACCTGATCATCGTCTATCCAAGACCCGTGAATGATATATATATATATATATATATATATATATATATATATATATATATATATATATATATATCTATATATATATATATATATATATATATATATATATATATATATATATATATATATATATATATATATATATATATATATATATATATATATTTAAAAATCGAGTTCTCTTTAATGAGACTTTTTTGAAGCTTTTTGTGTCTATATTTTCTAAAATCCGGTAGGAATTTATTGAAATCATAAGCTTGATGGGTAACCCCTGCACAATCGAAGTTCCCTAGGGGTTTTTCAGGGTGATGAATCCATATATATTGTCAAAAAACCAATTTAAATAACACAAATAAAGATTTCACCTTAAATTTTTTCCGCCTGATTCCGGCACCGAAAAGTCCAAAAAGTCGCACTAAAGACAACTCCTTTAAAAATAATTAAAAAATCAACATCGATTAAAAATTTAAAACTATCCAATTTATTAATTAAAACAAATATATAAAAATTTTGTGACAACAATTTGACACTGGCATAACATATCAGTTAATCATTAAAGAAACAAATGAAAGGGGTTGTAAATTTTCAAAAATATTCATAGCATGTTGTATCGAATTATGCATATATTTTCAAAGAAGTTGACCGTCATTATCAATTGTATTGGCCTAAAGTTCTTCCCTTTTGTCAGTTGCATTGGCCCGAAGTTTACATTTTTTTCACTGACGTGTATAATGGACACGTCAATTTTCACTTGTAATCGTATCTACTTGCTAAGTATTTAGCTCAGAAGCTTATGCCTTTAGTAGGTAAGTCTAGTTCTTTTGTTAAGGATTCTTTCTCTTTTGTAAATGAGTTGAAGAATGTAAGGTTTGAGAATGAATATTTTATGGTTAGTTTTGATTTTGTTTCTCTTTACACTAACATCTCTATTAAGGAGGCGGTTGATGTTATCAATCTCATAACAGATCCCGATACTGCTAAAATTGTAGAGATTTGCCTTACCTCGACCTTCTTTAGTTTTGAAGGCGAATTCTATGAGAAAACATGCGAAGTAACGATGGATTCTCCCCTCTCTCCATGGTTGCAAACCTTTTTATGGAATATTTCGAATCAAGGGCTTTAGCTTCTGCTCGATTTAAACCAAAAATTTGGAAAAGATTTGTTGATGATACCTTCAACTTATGGCCCCATGGTTAGGAAAAACTAGCTTCCTTTTTTGATCATCTTAATAATCAATCTGATTCCATTAAATGTACCATGGAATGTGAGGTTAATGGAAGCTTACCCTTCCTTGATGTTCTTGTCTCAAAGAAAAACGATGGTTCTTTCTCCCACCAGGTTTTTCGTAAGAAAACCCACAATGAGCAATATCTTCATGCTAAATCTCATCATTTTCTAGCCCAGAAACTATGGGTTCTCAACACTCTAGCTACTAGGGCTTTAAGGGTTTCTAATGAAGACTATCTGATGGATGAGAAAACCCATCTCTTAAATGTCTTCAAGAAGAATGGTTATGATAAGTTCCAAGGTTTCCAAACCTTTTTAAAGGCTAGTCAGGGACCTATAACTAAGAAAGAAGTTGAGGTGGCCTCTAGTGTCCAACTTCCCATTATCCAAGGGACGACTGACAAAATTACTAGGATTTTGAGGAAACAAAAGATTGGCTCCACCTTTAGACCATTGAAAACCATTCGTAGCTCTTTAAGGTCTATCAAAGACCCTATTGATCCCAAATGAATGAGGGGTGTTTTTTAATTCCTTGTTCTTGTGGAACCCCCTACATTGGAGAGACGGGTCGTTCCATTTCTCAAAGCATTCAGGAGCACGCAACGAACCTTAGACATTGTAGGATCCACTCCTCTGCGCTAGCAGAACACGCTGAATTAATGAAGCACCTATGCTTAGAGGATTCTAAGGTCCTCGAGAAGGTTGATCATTTCCATCACCGAAAATTAAGAGAAGCCATTAAAATTGAAAAGAGGAGTAAGACTCTTAATAGGGACGATGGATGGAAGTTAAGCAACTCGTGGGTCCCTTCTCTGTGTTCTTAACCCCCTTGGTTTCCTTCTTCTTTCATGGTTGGTGGGTATTATGTTAGGACCTTTTCCCTTTAATTGTATTGATTTCATTTTCATGTTATTATTATATTAATTAGTTTTTAAAAATTATATTAATTGTATAATAATGATTGATTAAAAATATCATGTTCTTGATTCAACCATGATATCCATAACGGATGATTGTATTATTATTATTATTATTGGATTATTATTAGTAATATCTTTTTATTTATTAGTGTTTTTAAATATAATATTTTTATTACATAGGTTTCCTTTCTTATTAGATAAATATTATTTTTTCAATCATTATTTAAAATTAATAGAATATATGATAAAAATATTAGAAATTAGGAGGGTCATATAATAAAATAATAAAAATTGTTAGAGGCATATAAATATTTTTGAATAAATTATAAAATAATATGAATTGTTCATATATATATATATATATATATATATTATTTTATATTTATTTATTTTATATTTTATATTTTTATTTTTTTTCTTCCGAATAATCGAAATAAAAAATAAAATTCAAAAATAACTAAAAAATAAATTACTTTTTATCCCTTAACATTCCTTCTTATTAATTTTTCTTTTGACCATTGGAAAATTATCATTGCATCTCTGAGATATATATTAGTGGTCTGTTGATCTTGCTCCTCATCCTGGTCCTGATGATGAACCTAGATTGAGGTTCGAAATGCGTCGACCATATGTTATCTATGTGATTTTCTCCCGAAGATCTTAGCATTATATCATGAATCACAGAAGCATCCAATCTGACATTTTTCCATGTTTATTTACTCATTTTTTTATAGTTAATTAATTACATGAATTGAAATTAATCTATATTGATTTTTATTATTAATATGAACAATAAATATCAATACAATGAACATCGTTTTTTACTTGTAACATGTGTAACTTTTTAGCGTAGATCCATTTTAACTCCAAATTTACCAAGTGTAGAGAGGGATCAAATTTCTTAAGATGCAAATCTCTTTTAGAGTGAAAAGAGATTTGATCCCTCTCCGTGCTGGGTAGATCCAGAGTTAAGATGGATCTATGCTAGTATATTATAACATTGAACCATTACAATATAATATATTATAACATTTTTCTTGTCCACACATGAAACACTATGTTATCAATATATAGAGGCGTAATATTTGGAAAAATAAAGGGTTATATTTTATGAAAAGAAAAGTGGTTTTGTAATTTTGGAATGTTTTAGTATTAGGTTAGTAGTTTGAGTGGTTGGGAGTATAGTTTGTTTTTCAGTTTATTCAGGTTTAATTCTAAGGGGCACATTTGGTATATTGTGATAAGGTTTGAAGAGTAGGCGATCCCTGGAATAGGTCCAAGTATAGTGGGGTTGGGACATCTCTACTCTTGCTAGGACATACGTTATTGGTATATTTGACTTGCAAGTTGTTTGATATACTCTTGGTGTTATAGTGTCTTATTGGAAGATTTGATTCTCAACCTTACCCACATTATTCCAATAAATTATAAGTTTACCATAATAATTAAAAGATTCTAAAATACCTTTACCTTTGATATATTCCAAAAAAGCAATTCATAATAAGTATAGCACATACTTACAACTTAGGACATGTTCGCTTCAAATTTCTCATATGATAGGAAAACAAGAGATCCAATGTTTTGATCTTTAATGTGTTATGAGGATTGTTTTTTTAATTGCATTTTTTTTAATAAAGTTGGAAAACCTATTATAACTTAGTTGTCAAACTATCAGTGGGGACAACCATCACTCGCTATTATCCACGAATGCACGTTGGCTCATCATTGTTATTCAAGGAAAACCACACCACCTAGAATTACCCTCTAATGGTCTGTAAGGAGACATACTTTCATTCTTGCCAAATGCCTTTCGATCTTAGGTCATTAATCAATTTCATTACATCCAAGGAAGATGAGCTCTTAACTAAGCAAAAGCAATTTTAAAACATATTCTAAGCCCTCTTGCATATTATTTTTGTTTTTCATATATTGTTTATTTGTATATATTTTTAAATAGTAACGAGTAGCTAAAAATTAAGTTGTTGTTGTGTGGATATTAGCGTTTAAAATAAAATTGGGTTTTGACAGTGTTTTGATTAATTATTTTAAATTAGTTTAATTTAAATTGACTTAGTTTAAGCAAGTAATATGTGTTATTGAAGTTGAATATCTTATTAAGTATTCACTTTTGAAGTTTTGTATCAATTGCAATATTGATTTATTTAATTCTTGAATATACACTCTTTGTAACAAAAAAAAATATGGTTCACTATTATAATGCTTTTAAGTATGAGTAAACATTACATACTAAGTACTTAGTATACTTAATGTTGTTAATATGATTTACATCTTAATAGCATCATTATTGTTGGGTTGGTTGTATATTAATTATTTTGGGAATAAATGTAAGCAAATAACAATTTAATTATATATTTATTGGATAAGTGTGTTTTAGGGAGTGTATATTTTTTTTTGTACTAGAGGAATTGACTATTGGGTTGGGTTTGTATTTGCATGACACGAGGCCGATTTTGGTTGTTACCACTTTACCTCTAGGGCCTATGGCAATCCTCTTGTTAGTAGTCCAAGTTATTTGTGGGGGATTTGAATCTTGAATTTGGGTTAGATTCGTACTCTTGTGACACAGGGTTGATTCTGGTCGCTACCACTATACCTCTGGGGGCTATGACAGTCCTCCTCCCCATACACCAGGTTACTCAAGGGGGATTTGAACCTTGGATCTCTTAGTTTACACAATACTTCATATCACGATGATCGCGAACAATTGAGCTACCCGGTCATGTCTATTTTAAAAGAACATGGTTTTCAAAATTTTAATTTAACTATCATATCTATTAGGTGGATGGTAGGGATTTAACTTCCATAGAATATTCTAAAGTATTCTTATTAGTAATTATAAATCAAAGGTTGTGGTTATCTCAAAAGTAGTTATATGTTTTCTGTCATTTTAATTAAATTAATTAATTAAAAAAAATGTCATATGAGCATGAGTTATGAATTTTTAGGCATGTGATATTAGTAAGCAATGGTATTAACCAAGCCTATTTATAGGTTAAGAATCTTGGTAGTAAAGTGGTTGAATCTTATATATATATATATATATATATATATATATATATATATATATATATGAGTGTGTGTGAGAGAGACTGATATATTAATTCCTTTTTTTATAAGTTAATTTTGCATTACCACAAAATTTCAAAATATGACATCCCATATATCATAGTTCATACTATCACTGGTCTCAACCTGTCTCAAGAGAAACTAGTTTTGTTGACTGGTAATTTAAGAGTAAGCATATCAAAATAAAGAAATTGTTGTTTAAAACTACAAGAATTATTTGAGATTGAGCTACATAGAGAATCAAAATAACCACATAGAGACATATCATGAGGTCAAGATCCTATGCACTTGTATCAACTGGGGCAAAAGCCTTAAGCTCACATTGAAGGTGGATTTCCAGGTGATCGAGACAAGCATCCAAACTAGCCAAACATGAGTGTTGATATCACTGTACCCACTTGATCTTTTTCAAGGAAGAAATGATGTCATTACGATCTTCATGCTTATTTTTCAGGACTCTACTGAAAAGAGTTTTCATCTGCCAATGAGGGGTGATGGGGTTCAGGTATTGGCTCCATCTTCCCATTGCGTGACTAGGATTAAAAACTGATCCGGATCTTGGGGGGAGGCCCCCAAGGCATCAAAAGTTAAAATGCCAAAAGAAAAAAAGGAGAACACACAGTAAACAAAACCGCCAAGAATTTTTTTATTAAAAGAGAGAATAATTGCAAAAGCTACATTTTGGTGGACAATCTGTCCTTTTACAAAATGTGACTTGTTACTTATAACTTTTTTTTGTTACAATACCACATGTAAATTCCATGGGCGCATGAATACCATGGGTGGATGTCACTTACAATACCATGGGTAAATTCCATGAGTGGATAAATACCATGGGAGGATGAATACCAAGGGTGAATGCCACATACAATACCATGGGTGGATGCCACTTACAATACCATGGGTAAATTCCACGAGTGGATAAATACCACGGGTGGATGCCATTTTCTATTCGAATAAAAAACTCAATTGGCTACCTCCATAATTTCAAAGTTAGAATATGCCTAGCGGTCATTAGTGGTGAGAGTTTCAAGTTAGCAGATTTGTTCATGAATGCTAGGAGGTGTAGCAAAGTGGAAGATAACAATAGCTTCTTGGGCCTAGGTCTGGGCACGCAATCACCCTTTCAGTCCTCTACCACCAGCTCCCCTACGGCTACACATACATTGTTGGGGCATTTTGCATCAATAGAAAAGAAGTCAGACAAGGTTATTGAGCCCCAATAAACCCAAATTGAGGGGATTGAGACTAAAAATTTCGAGACAGATGAAAGGCCAAAAGATACAAGGAATACAGACCAACTCGAGCCAACACAAATAAAATGACCAATAAACCATAGGTGTAGAATAACCCCTCCAGGTAGAAATACCCGCTTGCCAGGAAACCCCAAGGAGTAGGACATAATGAACCCCCATAAAATTAACAGGAAATACCCAAACTTGAACCACACAAAATCAGAGTAATAACAACAAATAGTATGGTTCAAGAGAAAAGCCTGTAACTTGAAAGTGCTAACCCATTTTACCTGAGTTGGCTGGGTTTCAAACACAGATTGTAAGGTGGTGATACCGACAACTTTCCCCTTCAGCTCCAGTGAAATTCGCAAAGTTATGAGGCATGAAGTCTTTGTACGCCCAGTTCCTAGCTCAGGTCCATAATCTAACATCTCAAGCAAGCAATTGTTCCTACTAGACTCATAAGTTGAATTGGCTTCCATGCAATCTCAGGTCATTGTTAGTGCATCACTAGAGGCAAGCGACCCCTTCTTAGAAAAAAGGCCAAGAATCATGCCATGGCTCTGCAAACTTTCCTTCGTGCACAGGCCTAACACCATAAAAAAAACAAAGAAAATAATCCCACTAGTGACAAGGAAGGAGTCAAGGTACACCATAAATTCGAGGGAACAATGATACGCTTCACAGGACAAGAGAATTTTAGGATGCTTAACATCATAGTGAATGAAGAATAAACTCGCATGTGTTATACATGGGGTGGGATGCCCACGCCATCCCTCCCTCTCAAATGTAGTAGTAGGCAGTAGGGTGGTGGCTCCCCAAGCTCCATTTCCACATTGCTAATCACTTCAATCGAGAGCCCATATATTAATTCTTATTATAATTTTTTTTTTAAGGAAACATGTAGGTTGCTATTGATAAACCTGGAAATAAGCCAACTCCTTTTTACATCCAAAATCTGTTTATCTTCATCAAATTTCCCAAATTGTTTAGTTTTTGTTCTATACCTACCTTGCCTTGACTTTTTGAGAATTATTACATCATTAACCTTATATATCCTCTAAAAAAAACCACTGATTTCTACATACATTCAAATTTGTGCATAACTAGATCTAAAAACTACATGCTTCCCATATGTAGATTTTTTGGGCTGTCAACTACTTCATTTCTCTCCATGTCCATCTGAAGCAGAGACACAAAAGTTTCTCCTTGAGTCTCTCTCTCTTCCAGAGCTTCTGACACACCACGCTAGGAAACTTCAGAAAGGCTAAAGACTTCCTTGATGACGCTCACAGTGGCCGTCTCAATAGTCACTTCAATGCCTTCCACCTTCTTCGAAAGCGTTTCCACCTTCGGTTCTCCTCCATGAGTTCATGTCCTCACGCAAATGATCTAATTGACGAGAAACCAATGTGAAGTTCAACCGCACTTTAGAGATGATTTGTTCACTAACCTTGACGGTCAGGGATGAAAGTTCTAATTTAATGCCTTCGATTTGTTGCTTTGTTATAGGCGGATCTCCATTACTTGTTGAAGCTGCCATGATACAAGCTACAAGGGTTTTGTAAATCTTCAATGTAGCTTTCGCCACCTTCTTACCACTTATATAATTCTTACTATAGGGAATGTCGCCGTCAATGCAGGGGGGAGTGCATTGAAGGTTGATGTCCTTGCTCTGCATGCTAAATTCCCAAATTACCACCAGTATGCTCACTCTTGCGTGGGGAGTAATGACATACAATGCGCTCAAGGTACCTACCATCTGCAAACGAGAGTGAGGATTTAATGCTTGCTCTAACATCCACCAATTGTTCGTCTGCATGGAACATTCCCACCCTAGCTATCGACTATAAACACAGATCCTCTGTCTTGCAAGAAGAATGTGGGCTTTTCGATGACTGCCCGTATCTCGATATGAGCTGCTCGCATTATTACTCTATCCTGTCTTATTTCCCTGCTCAATAATGCCATTAGTGGATCATTCCTTTGTGATTTATTCATGGGATGTGATGGAAAGAAGGGGTCCCTGGATCAAGGATTAATACTCCTTGTTCAAGAGAGGCTCCTTTATTTGCTTGGGCATCTGCGTTTTGATTGAGTTCCCATTTGACATGATAAAATTCAATGTTATCAAACCATCTAGTTATAGACTCGATCTGTTGAAGGATTGGAGGAAAGAGATATGAGGATTTTTTTGAGGAATTCAAACATTTCTGAATGGTAATTTGTGAGTCTTTGATTACTCAAAGTTGACAATTCTCTTTTCTTTTGCTATATTCATTCCTTGCCAAAGGGCTAGGGCGTCTACCTGATTATTTGTGTTGATTCCTAGCCCCCAAGCAAATTTGATCTCTATTTCTCCATTAGGGCAAAAAATGTGCCCTCTTGCGCCCGCCTCCCCCAAATAATTTTTATTATAATTATCAATAATAATAATTTAAAATAAAATTATAATTTTATATTATTTTTAAAATTTTGACAATATAAAATATTTAACGAAGTAATTGTTTTGTTATTTATCCATATTTACCAACTATTTAATTTATTTTACAACACTAATATATAAATCATCAAATCAAATATAACTTATAATTAAATTAATAATTAATTTTTTTTGTTTATTTGTTAAAAAAAAGATTTAAAATACAACTTAAAATTAAATTTCAATGTTTTTTTTGTCAAAGAAGTGATTTACAAATTTAAATAGTTAACATATTATTAATCAGTATTATTGAACATTTTATTACCAAGAAATACTTGATTTGAATCTCTTTGAATTAGAGGCACTGCTTTACATTCCACCAGAACAAATATACTAGAAATGTCAATTTAGGAATAAATAAAAATGAGAACTGTCTATAGTGATTAATTGTCCCACATTCATTGTGAGGTTGAGAAAGAACAGAGGACGGGCTACAAATTAGCGGGCGATGACTTTAACAAGCATGGAGTCGTGTGGTCAACACAAAGCGAACTATTCTTTCGCCTTTTACTAAAGAATACCGTGTGTTGGCCACAATCAGCGGCATACGCCAATTTTTGGAGGCTTCTCTCTCACTTTGAGATGTGAAGCCCACAAAGCAAACCCAAAACGGATTAATTCCCTAGATGCCCATTTTTGAAATGGTTGAATATTATTTTAATGTTATCAATTCTCTAGATACACCTCAATTATGAAATGGATGAATATTATTTCAATGTTAAATATCTGATGCTATCCGATGCTCTCTAATAGATATTATGATATAGGTCTGAATGTTACCCTTCGTGTGGGGATATTTTTCGCCTTAAGGAATTGTCTTAATTAATTTTGAAATGGCTGAATATTATTTCAATGTTATCAATTCCCTAGATGCACCTCAATTATGAAATGGCTGAATATTATTTCAATGTTAAATATCTGATGCTATCCGATGCTCTCTAATAGATATTATGATATAGGTCTGAATGTTACCCTTCGTGTGGGGATATTTTTCGCCTTAAGGAATTGTCTTAATTAATTTTGAAATGGCTGAATATTATTTCAATGTTATCAATTCCCTAGATGCACCTCAATTATGAAATGGCTGAATATTATTTCAATGTTAAATATCTGATGCTATCCGATGCTCTCTAATAGATATTATGATATAGGTCTGAATGTTACCCTTCGTGTGGGGATATTTTTCGCATTGTCTTAATTATGAGTGATTGATTGATCTTAAAAGTATGGTAGACTTACCCTTCGTGTGTGGTTGATATTTTTCGGTTTAAAGAATTGTCTTAATTATCAGTGATTGATTGATCTTTAAAAGTGGTTGGGGTAGGACTTATATATGGTGACTTATATATGAATCGTGTGTGGTTGATATTTTTCGATTTAAAGAATGGTCTTAATTATTAGTGATTCATCTTGGACGACTTATATATATATATATGAATGAAATGAATGAATGGAGGGTGAAATTTTAAAGACTAGCTGTAGTTTATGGGTTTATTAGCTTTTTGTTTTTTTTTTTTCTATTTTGTAATTCAATTTTTTTATTATTCAAATTAACAGTCTTCTCTCATTGAAAAAGAAAAAGACAATGTTGAGGAACTTAATTTACTGACAGTCCCTTCACTAAAAAGACAATGCCAAGGAACGGATGTTAACATACAATGTCTTCACTCAAAAGGCAGTGCCAAGGAATTGATGTTAACACAATGTTGTAACTGTCTCTAATGTCTCTAAAAGCATCACATTCCAAAATGAAATGTTTTTCCGATTCCACCGCCCCATAAGTGCAAAAAGTACACCTGTTCTTCCCAACCTCTTTTAGGTCTTTTCCACCTATCTATTTCGCACCGTAATTGATGAGAGTTAGTTCTTAATTGAACAATAAGAATCTTTGCTCTCCACGGAATGCTAGCTCCAATGTACTCTTTTTGCGAGTTAGTTCTTAATTGAGCGATAAGAATCTTTCCCCTCCATGGAATGCTAGCTCCAATGTACTCTTTTTGTCGGAGATCACATGTGGGGTTAAATTCTTGAACATAATACTTCTTTCTACCCACTTTTCCCCATATATGCTTACGAAACTTCTCCATAACATAACTCTTCAAATCCTTGCTATTTGTGGGAGGTAAATATTCCATTTTTGCCTCCATTTGTTATTTTGTCTCATCCAACTCATTCTTTCATTTAAGATGACTTTAGGCCATCTACCTTATTCCATTTGTTCAATTCTTTCAAAATGCCTTATAAGACACACCATAACAATAGTGACTTATATATAAAAGTGTGTTCTTTGTTATTGAAAGATATGATGTAATTCACTAGTTTCTTGTTGGTAACTGAACCGTGCAAATCATATACAAGCAATTTTGACCAACTTTGTGCTTCTATCACTTACAGAACCGAACATTGTCCTTGGCATGTACAAAATAGAGAGGGCACTGGGCATTGGTTTTGTTCAAGTGCATGTTCCAAAGATTTGCGCATGGAAAATCGCTGACTCCCATCATGAAGATATAGTTCATCTTGATAGACTTGGATTGTTATTATGTACCATAACTAGTCACTGAAGTCTTCAATTGTGTCTCTACTCAACTAAATTAGGTTGGGAAATTGCGTCCCTTCCCCAAACTCCTACTTGCTCATGCAGCCAACTCAGATTTGACCTTATCATTCCAATTTTTTTTTGTTTTTGTTTTCACAGGAATGTATCATGTCAACGGTTAATCTGTTCTTTTCATTTCTACATAAGTACTCTGGGAACCAACTTTTGCGGTGTAGAAGGCCACATCGGTGACATACAACACAGGCAAAAAAATGAGAGTTCCCATTGAACTTCACAGCGGCGTCAGACTAAGTATATATATATATATTTAACAAGAAATGTTCAACATATTTCCTGTCCTACCGAGTAAACATGTGCGTCTAGTCGAGGCCCAGAAAATGTGTATTTGGGATCTACATTAACCAATGCTGCTTCACAAAATTTAATGGCTTTGTGTAGCTCATTAAGGTGATCCCATAAATTTAATGGCTCTGTGCAACTCATTAAGGTGGTCCCAATCAGGTTGCCTCAAAATACCATATTCATCAGTGGAAGCATCATAGTCATAGCTATTAGTAATAAGAGGGCCTCCTGCTGAATAATCAAAATTTGCTCCTCCATGATACATATAATAGGTCTCTAATTCACCCTGTCTTTCGACGAACTGTGCAACAGAAAACGCAAGCTCCTCTGAATTCTTAACGATCATAATAATCACAAGTCTTCAAAAAGATCATTCCTTCAAATCAACAAATACTTCTTGACTACCAAAGGGTTTTCTAGAATTAGGAATTTGTGTAATAAATTATCTAACCACAAAGATGCCGAGATGGCACTTACCGGTGTATTCAACAACAAAACTACAGAGAGATGAAGAAAAAAGGGTTTTTCGCGATAGAGACTCATAAATAGAATTAGGAATTTGTGTAATAAATTATCTAACCACAAAGATGCCGAGATGGCACTTACCGGGAGATTCAACAACAAAACGGCAGAGAGATGAAGAAAAGATTTAGGAACCACTTTGCTGTTTAAAAGAGTTGGTGGTGGGATGGATTTATGTTGGTTTATTTCATTATTATATATAAATTTTTAATAATAATAATTTGATTTGAAAGTATTTTTAATAATAATAATTTAATTTCAAGATTGTGGTTTAGTTAAAGATGAAAGTGATGGAAAAGATTCTCTTGCTTGTGGGATAAGGGACCCTTTCTGTACAACAATTTCACTGCTTAGTTTAAAGAAGCATACATACCCTACCTTTTTTGAGGAGAACCTGTGACCTCTAAAGAAGAAATGCATGTTCTTAACTATTAAACCTAATCATCTATACATTATGGTAATTGATAATTTTTTTTTAGGCCTCAACTTTTTCCAATTTGATTTATCAGCGATGGACAAAGATGTTACACATCTCATCCATACTGTATTGTTGAACGTACTTCACTTTTCTAAATACAATATTACTATGACTCAATTCAATTGTTGTAAAAAAGGCAACCCAAAACCAACCTACAAAGTCCCATTTTTGAGAAATAATCAGATTCCAATGTCATAAGCCCTTGTCACTTTAACATAGATATAAAAAATAGCAAGAATAAGAACACAAATATGAATCCATTTGTACCTGAAATGTTGCCAAACATAAATTTACAGTCGAAGGGAATACATGAGTCATATACCAATCTACAGAGTCCCATTTTTGAGGAATAATGAGATTCCAATGTCATATGTCCTTGTCACCTTAACACACATACACAAACTAGCAAAAATAGGAACACAAATATGAATCCATTTGTACATGAAATGTTGCATAAATTTACAGTGGAAGGGAATACATATTTTGAATTTTCTCGCCCATTTTTCACAGAATTTTACACTGGTTTGTTGATTGCGCGCCATAACCTCACTTAAATATAAAGAAGATTTGACCAATTTATAATTAAAATTCACTCCAAAAGCAGAGATCCAAATCATCAAGTGATAATTTTCTACATATATCCAAGACACTAAAATTGAAAATGAATATTGAATGTGAATTTTGGAGCGCTGTCCTTTATGGCCTTGACTTCATCCACTTCTAGGGAGACACTAGTATCATAGCCACAGCGAACTTGCAATGAAGCTTCAAACTCTTCATTTCCAATCTTGGCCTGGAACACCATCAACCAGCGTTTCTCAAAATTAGGCTTCCAAAAAGCGTGTCATATTGAACACTGTAAATGTTAGAGAGACTAAACTGAATTGTTTTCCAGAGTCTTCGGCTTACCTTTACCATACCTCAATGCTTATCAGTTATCGCTGTTCAAACCATTTATATTCTCGGTGAAGATAGAAGATATGTGTGACTTAACATAGACACAATGTGCCCAAGTTTATGTATATTTGTATCTTGTTATCAGCTTGACTAACTAGAATATTGGACTGACACAGAGTTGAAGGAAGCACAAAAGAAATTGGGAAGGGAGATTAAACTAGAAGGATCCTAGAAATCAATGCGAAAACATATTTTTTCGTCCTCCTCCATTAGTCAGCTGACTTTGGAAAATGTTCATTCAAATTTTGTGTTCTGAACATGGGAGGATCATAACGCTTCCTCAAGGGCAGAATCTTTTATTGCACTTACATGGACTATGAGAAATCGTCGTTCTATCACACATGGTGATGCTATTCTATGCTTCAAGTTTGTTATGGTTGTTGTGGCTGCAATTTTGGCAGAGCACCTAGATTTACTGCTCCAGTGGTCTGAAGGAGATGCTTTGACTGCTCTGGCAGATTATGGGGCCGTCCAAAAAGTTTCTTTCCATTAGTGTTGCTCAATACAGTGAGCGCATTGTGAAAGACTGGTGTAAGGATATATTCATTTTGTAGCTTTCGCTTTCCCAATAGTCAAAAAGGAGGGGAGAAACTAGAGTAGACATAATGGTAGGTGAGAATTTAGAAAATGAGAGTAAACATTCCTGACATGGAGGGCCCTGTTTTTTATTAAGATATTGAAAACTTCAAGATACTTTAAACAAACTGGCTTGTAAAGCTCATGGTGATTATTTTAAGAGGATTTGATGCTCATAGCCAGGCATATGTGTACAAAACAAGAAACAATGATTGGGAAAAGCTGTGAATCAAGTTTGCAAGGAAATAAATCAGCGGAAGCGATTAAAACAGCTAATGGTATTGGAAATGGAAATAGTTTTGAAGCTTTTTTATCTTCATCACTTGATATGTTACATGTGCTACAACACCAACTAAAGAACTTATCTTTTCAATGAAGTGGATCTTACAGATCTCTGGCGAAGCGTGACTAGATCCCTTTGTCTTTACTAATATTCCTTTAAGCAATGCCAAGTTTTTAAATTGTGGCATTTCCTAGTCTGAAGCTGATGTTCATGCGTTGTTCCTAGTCTTTAAGCCATTATGTTCTCATCCTACAGGTTTCTTCCCAAATCTAAGTGATTCATCAAGGTTGCGTGTCTTGCCATCCACTGATATAAGTTATACACGAAAAATATTGCATGCCCCATCTTCAGCCATCAATCATGGCAAGGATGATTGCAAATTCAAATGCTTATGTAATACAACAAATGTCTACAGGAAACATGAGCTGTTCTTGGAGAGGATAAAACAATATTCTAGCCCTTAATTTTTGTAGTGCATGCATGTCAGATTGAAATCATTCGTGAAGTCAAACAATTTACGATGCTTCAGAAAGTGGCATTATGGATGATACCCTTAATCAAAGTGCTGATATAAGCATGCGAACTTCTAAAAAAACGTGAGGCTACCTACACAACATTGATTACAATTTTTTTACAATGATTAAATGCAGTTCTTGGCATTCTTACCTATTCTGATGATAAATTACTAAAATGAAGGCATCACCTCATGGTCAACAAGGTACTTAGGCTATGGTCTAGAAGAAGTGAGGCTACCTAAGCAACACCGTCCCGATTCTTTTACCAGGAGAAAATGCAGTTCTTGGCATTCTTCCCTCTTCCGATGATAAATTACTAAAATCAAGACATAACATCTTGGACAACAATATACTTAGGCCATGTCCATAGCAGGCCTTGTGAGGAGGCCATAAGCCTTACCAGATTGAAAAAATAGGCCTCAACCTAGACACTCCTCTTTGCATGATGTACATAGCCTTAAGATGTTTTTACCAATCTTCAAATTGGGTATTTCTGAACATAGTTGTTTACCAGACTAAATCTCTTGGTGGTTTTTAATTAATATCTGAATGCATGTGGACATTCAAAACGTACACAGATACTGTTAGATTTTCTACAGTTTCAACAATGATTCTTCATGCGGAATAAACTCAAAGAATCATTAAATCTTAATGCCCAGGGATACGAGTTACCTCCAGCCATTGGTGATGTTCTGATGGAGGCCACAGTCCACTTGCTTGCTTCTTCTTCAGCACTCCAGCTACAATCCAAGCAAAAGAAAAAGAACACAATAATTCTGAAGGCACTTCCAAGCTCTGCTATCTCAGATAGATGGTGTAAAACTGAAGGGGGTTGAGAGATGAGCTTGGGGACCAAACATATCAACATATAGCTAAGCTTCCATCAAGCTTCTCATAGCTATGTGTTAGATGTCCACAAATCAAGGCAGAGAACTCGAATCAAAGTGATGGACCACTTTAGTAGCTCCTAATTAGAAAATTCGTAATTGCAGTTGCATTTTCTTAACTTAAGGAAACTACTGCAGTTGGTTTCCATAAGTTAAGGAAAGACTGCAACTCCATAATTGTAGGCAGCGATTTGTGCAAAATTAATGGAGCTAACATTCTCCCACTTGGTCCATACTTCCAA
The DNA here is from genome assembly GCA_031772625.1 of Pinus tabuliformis. Lineage (NCBI taxonomy): Eukaryota > Viridiplantae > Streptophyta > Pinopsida > Pinales > Pinaceae > Pinus > Pinus tabuliformis. The sequence goes on from CM062818.1 coordinate 1,619,695,069, forward strand.
ACTTAATGTCTCAACTTAAAAACCATTGATAATCTGTATTAAGTAATAGATACATGAATCATGGCGATAAGTCCTCTAATGACGAGTATTATCTTCCATGTATTACTATGCATTTATTCTTATTATAATTTATGTGGCAACAATTTCTTAATGAATAAACCTTATGTTTATTCTTGGTCCTTCTTAAATGAATTTTCTCAAATCAACTTAAGGTGCACATAAATATGAGAAAAAACATCACAATAATTAAGAATTTCATTAACATAACATTGTCTATACAATGAGAAACTACATAATGGAACCAAGTCCCATATTCAATACATGATCCTTGAATTTAAACGGTGGCATGCCCTTAGTCAAAGGATCAGCGATCATTAACTCAGTGCTGACGTGCTCAATGACCACTTTTTTTTCTTTAACACGTTCCCTTATAGCTAAATACTTAATGTCGATGTGTTTATTTCGACTCCCACTTTTATTGTTTTTAGCCATAAAAACAACAGCTGAATTATCACAATATATTCTCAATGGCTTAGAGATAGAATCCATAATTCTAAGCCCAGAAATGAAATTCCTAAGCCATACACCATGTAAAGTAGCCTCAAAACAGGAGACGAACTCGACTTCCATAGTGGAAGTGGCAATCAAGGTCTGCTTGGCACTCCTCCATGATACAGCTCCACCGACCATCATAAAAATGTATCATGATGTTGATTTGCGTGAATCAACACATCCAGCGAAGTCAGAATCTGAGTAGCCAATCACTTCCAAGTTGTCCGTCCGTCTATACATAAGCATGCAGTCTTTGGTTCCTTGAAGGTACCTCATAACTTTCTTTGCAGCTCTCCAGTGGTCTAAACCTGGATCACTCTGATATCGTCCCAACATTCCTACACAAATGCAATCTCAGGTCTTGTGCAGACTTGAGCATACATTAGGCTTCCGACAGCAGAAGCATATGGAATGTTCTTCATTTGTTCCCTTTCAAGGTTGTTCTTCGGGCATTGGTTCAAATTGAACCTATCACCCTTCACAATGGGAGCTACACTTGGTGAACAATCCTTCATCCGAAATCTCTCTAAAATTTTATTAATATAGGTTTCCTGGGACAGACCCAAGATGCCTCGAAATCTGTCTCTATGGATCTTAATGCCAATGACATAAGATGCCTCACCCATATCCTTCATATCAAAAATTTTAGAGAGGAATTGTTTCACCTCATGTAGCAAACCCTTATCATTGGTTGCTAGCAAAAGATCATCCACATATAAAACAAGAAAACAAATTTTACTCCCACTAACCTTCAGGTATATACATTGATCCATAATGTTTTCTACAAAACCAAAAGAAGAAATTACATTATGGAATTTCAAATACCATTGGCGGGATGCTTGTTTTAAACCATATAATGACTTCTTGAGCTTGCAAACCAATTGCTCACCATCACTAGAGGGGAATCAATGAAGATGTGTTATTAATGAAGAAGTGTTAATAACCATCATCTTTTAGTGCCAGTGTGAACATGCATTGAATCATATGTGACATTGTTTTGTAAATTAATGCAGTAAAGACCATTAGACAAAATACCATTCCCAACATAATCAGATTTATAGAATAGACTGAAAGATTTTTCTGAAAAGTTTAAGGAATATCCAAAAGGTACAAGCCTTGAAACTGAGATCAAGTTTCTAGAAAAACTTGGAACATAAAAGGTCTTTTCTAACTCCAAAACAAAACCACTACTTAAAGTTAAATAACATGCTCTTATAGCTTCCACATGCGAGCCCATTTTGTTTGCTGATAAGATGCTTTGCTCACTTCCCACTGGCTTCCTTAGGTTTCGCAAACCCTTTGTCTGTGAGCCATTTCTGAAATTTGGCGCATTCCTTCTTCATGTGTCCCTTCTTCTTACAGAAAAAACAATTGGAAACCTTCTTGATATCGGCTTGGGGAGGTACTTTACCTTTCCCTTTCCGATTGGCTTGAGATTTGCCCTTTCCACGCGTTGCCAGCATTGCACTCTCTCCCAGTTCCATCACCAGTCTTTCTTCCTCTTGAACACACATGGTCATGAGTTCATTAATTGACCATTTATCCTTATGTGTGTTGTATGAGATTTTGAAAGGTCCATATTGGTGCGGAAGGGTGTTCAGGATGTAGTGCACTAGGAATGACTCCGATATTTCAACCTCGAGTTTCTTTAATTGAGCCACAGTGTCCCTCATCTGCATGATGTGCTCGCGCACACCTTTCACACTGGTGAGCCTTAGGGATGAGAACTTCATGATTAGGGTGCTTGCTAGTGCCTTGTCTGAAGAGACGAATTGTTCATCAATGGCCTTCAACAAGTCTCGGACCTTATCATGCTGATCAACGAAACCTCGAATACCAGCTGAAATTTTGGTCTTAATGAACATCATGCTTAGACGATTGGATCGTTCCCATCGTTCATAAAGCGTGATGTCCACTGCAGTGCTGGTATTAGTGAGTGTCGATGGTTCATCTTTCCTGATAGCATAATCTATGTCCATCCACCCTAGATGAAGGAGAATTCTCTCCTTCCAAATCTTGTAGTTATCTCCCTTAAGTTCGGGAATGTCACAACGAATTTCAGAGAAATTTGCAGGTTGTACTACTGCATCAAAATAAAGAATCGCATGCTTATGTTAAAATTGAGGCTTAATAAACTTTCATGTTTTACCAATGTAAATCATGCTAAAAAGAATTGAATCAAATGACATAAAAATTGCCTGTGGGCTAAATTTTTAATTCAAACAGATTCAATAAAACTTTATGATAAAACTTATTAATTCATAACTCCTGTGGGTAGGTTATGAAATTTTATCCTAATTAATTACATAAATATAATAAAGATTCCTGTGGGATAAAATTCATTATATTCAGTGTAAATCATGCTAAAAAAGAATTGAATCAAATGACATAAAAATTGCCTGTGGGCTAAATTTTTAATTCAAACATATTCAATAAAACTTTATGATAAAACTTATTAATTCATAACTCCTGTGGGTAGGTTATGAAATTTTATCCTAATTAATTACATAAATATAATAAAGATTCCTGTGGGATAAAATTTATTATATTCAGTGTAATTAATTACAATTTAATGTCTAAATAATCTTTATGTGATCTTATCAAACAAAATATATAATTTTATTTAATTAAAGGTGTTGTGGCTATTCTCTAATTAATTAAAATTATATGGATCACTAGACATTATTTTGCTGCATAAACAAAACTTAACCAGAGAGAAAAATAATGTTTACTGAAAAGAGTAAGTCAAAATGACATTTTAATAAACTCCATATAACTGTAATATTTTTCCAGCAAAATCAAAATTAAGGTTAAAACAGTCAGCATTACCGAAAATGACTACAAATTGATTGTTCAATTTATAAACTTAACCGGGAGATTGACTGAAGCAACGTTGATCTACTTTGCACTTGCATAGCAAATGCAGTTCGAAGGCTAGCTGGCTTGACTTCAGGCTCCATCCTTAAGTTTATAAAACAACAAAAATTGACCAGCAAACAAGCTATTTTGGTCACAAGATAAACAAAATTAAAATTAAATTTACATTAAATTTCAACAACGCTAATCTGAACTTCAGGCAAAATAAACACCCTTTGAACAACAATCATATGCTATCAGAACTCTGACTTCTTTACATATATGTCGGTTGAAGCATATAAATTAAAATGATTGTGGACACTATTATAGGGCATGAAAATAGATAAATGATTTGACAGACATATTATTAGTCAGTCTCACAGTGACAATCATTATGCCGAGTTTTGGGATGATCTACAATATTTGCCATGTTTATAGTTAACGTTACAAACCCTTCCACCTGTACATCATCAGGACAAGCATTCATTATCGGGATGATGAACCTCAGATGGGAAGGTTCGAAACGTTGACCATAAGACATTGTATATGGGCACATATCACATATCATCCCACAATCCAGACCAAATAATGTGTTAATTAATTAACTACAGTTCAGCCATATACTAGAGCGCTCCAATACCATACAAATTAGTATCTAATGCTCGCTGATCAAGATATGCGATGTGCCAACCGAGTCAATTTTAATCATAATCATTACCACATCATACTAGCAACTACCTTGCAATCTGGAAACTTTACATATTCTGAAGAAACAAAAAGTATATTTTCAGGCTTTAAATCCCAAGCTTCTCAAAAACCTGCTTTTACATCCATCCACAACCTTAAACACACACACTAACAACCGAATACATATGCAGAGCTCTAAAGTGTTTGCAAACCAGAAAGGACGAAAATATAAATTGCCACAGAATACTGACAATGCAAGTGTGGTTCCGATAGTCAAAACATTCGCGCATCTGCACGCAGCTCTATTGCGAAAGGGCATACATCTCAAGCAGTCATTTTAAAAAAAAAATTGCGAAATATATCCTTTAAATCAATTAAATCATCTTAGCACGTAACCCAGCATGCCCATCTATTAAATCTTGGATGTAAAAATAACACACATCAAGTAATACGTCAAAACAGATGGTGTCTCATACAATTGGGGGCTCTACACGGCTTCAAAATAAAAGCCAGAAGAAATTCTACGAAATATATCAAATCTTATAGGTAACACAAAGATAGAGTCCTGCAACTCTCGGATCTGGAAAAATTTGAGGAAAGATTGTAAATCATAGAAAATTCCCAAACAAACAGATAATAGCAGGAGAATAAGAGGCCGCTGGAAAACTTTAAAGTTTTGCATGAAAGATTTTAAAGGAATGCTGAGAGAAAATGCGCACAAGGAAGCCTAAATTTGCAGGAAAAAGTGTTTCTGGAACCAATAGACTAACCACACTCCATGTACTTCTAACGTTTTGATCGATGCTTGGATTAAGATGCTTGGATTTAGTAAGCAATAAAGGGCTTGAATTCAGAATATGTTAAAACTAAAACAGTAAAATCCTTGAATTCAGAATATCAAATGACATACGGTGCAACCAAACGTTAATTCAACCATAACGTATTGCATTAAATCCACCAAAAATCAATTAAACACTCAAACGGTTATGTGCGCCAAACAAAACGAATTGCCACATTTATTGAAAAAAAAAAAAAAAAAAAACGTTAATTCAATTACAAATGGGCTCGTTCATATTTGAAGCCATGGTTCAAATCTAGTATGTTTATTTTTCCATATCTATTTTTACTGTACACATTACAATGACATGAATTAAACCACAAATTCATTGTTTCTTTTCGATGGTCGTTGGAGTTAATACATATGAAACGTAATTTCCATCATCTCACCCAAACACGTCTACCACACGCAAACCCCTTTGACTAACTCAACGCAAATGGCTTTGAAGCAACCAAACTGATGGTACAATGTGCCAAATTTTTCAGAATTAAAATCTATATTAGCAGAGGGAGGTTGTATGAAACGTAATTTCAGACTGTAACGTCCTCTTACAATCAGAGCTGATCGAGGCAATACAGAGTAGGATAAAAAAGAGGTGCACAGAAAGACAAAAGGGCGGCAAGAGCATACCAAGGCAGAGATAAACCGCTCTGATACCAAATGTTAGATTTTCTACAGTTTCAACAATGATTCTTCATGCGGAATAAACTCAAAGTATCATTAAATCTTAATGCCCAGGGATACGAGTTACCTCCAGCCATTGGTGATGTTCTGATGTAGGCCATAGTCCACTTGCTTGCTTCTTCTTCAGCACTCCAGCTACAATCCAAGCAAAAGAAAAAGAACACAATAATTCTGAAGGCACTTCCAAGCTCTGCTATCTCAGATAGCTGGTGTAAAACTGAAGGGGGTTGAGAGATGAGCTTGGGGACCAAACGGATCAACATATAGCTAAGCTTCCATCAAGCTTCTCATAGCTATGTGTTAGATGTCCACAAATCAAGGCAGAGAACTCGAATCAAAGTGACGGACCACTTTAGTAGCTCCTAATTACAAAATTAGTAATTGCAGTTGCCTTTTCTTAACTTAAGGAAACTACTGCAGTTGGTTTCCATAAGTTAAGGAAAGACTGCAACTCCATAATTGTAGGCAGCAATTTGTGCAAAATTAATAGAGCTAACAGATACTACTGCGTAATGACATCAAATATTTATCGCTCAAATAGTGAGGTTAGTGACTCAACACACATAGACAATACCCAGCAGGGCCAAAACTTGAACCATTGGTCTTCACCCAACATACTTGATGCATTGGTCTTCACTCAACATATGAGTAAACATGAGGTTAGCGACTCAAAAAACAGACAATACCCAGCAGGGCCAAAACTTGTACCTTTGGTCTTCACCCAACAGAGAGTAAACATTGTCAACATACACAATCATAATAAGCATTCGTAGAAGTTTTCTGGATGAAACTGTGTATAGGATTAATATCCTGTCCAACTTTTTTTGGTGACTCCACCCATCATCAGGGATGAGAGATGATAGGATGATGGGAAGAGAGATGATAGGTGGAAGGAGATCGGAAAGAATATTAATCCGATACATAGTTTCACCCAGAAAACTTCTAAGAATATAAATAACTGTGGAAATATTCATTCTATCATAATAAAACTGTGGAAATATTCATTCTATCCTAATAAACATGTTTTTCAAGCAAAATGAAATAAAAATAAAAGACCCTTTAAAATTTATTTTTCTCTTTCCTTTCATAGCCGACTAAGTGAAAGGCTACATGCAAACCCTTTAACTGACTTAATCAAAGAAGCAACCCCATTCTTTCCCAGGCCAATCAGTTACTCTCTTTTATAACCATAGCCAAAATGAGGAAGTCTCACAAATGTTACCAAAATAAAATTAGAAAAAATATACTGATAACCAATTGTTTACGAATCAATTTTGATAACTAGCTGGCAACATTTCTATTGTTTTTGTGCATCTTATGATCAAAGTTATGCAATAATAATTTTGCACAACGAAGCCATAACCATTATCGTGTAAGGCGGAAGGTCTCGAAGAAATCAATTCTGGGTTGCTAGCATTAGACTTTGAACCCTGTCAACTACAAATTGTCAACGCTGCCGTTGAGACTTCCTTTTCTTCTTCAATGTGAAGGATCATTTGACAATTATAATGAAACATTAGAATCCAACTCTATGTGAACACGAAACTGTATAAAAAAACAACTGTATCTTGGAGGAACATTGGGAATAATAATTAGGGCATCAATTTAAGATTTTGACATTAAAGAAAAGTAAAGGTATGAGCAGACAAACTTACTCGAGGTTTAGACTATTCTATGCCGTAATTGAAACCACAAATTCCCTTACCCTGCATTTCAATGTTACATTATCGTTATCAGAAATTATCGACTGGCTCCAAAATTTTAATTATCAGTAATATCAGGGAAATTATCATATATATGTATATTTCAAAATTTTAAACTTCTAAAGCAACATTAATATCAAATAAACGCATTGTCACATAAATATGAAGTTAAAACTACTATACAAAAGGTATAAGATGTCAAGCGGTACATCAAACATTGATATTGAAATATGATATCGGTCTGGACTCTCCTAAGTCACAAGTCTTAAAAAGATCAAAGAAAATTGCATCAAAACAAAAAGGTGTATCTCATGAGATGATCATCATGAAAGATCTATACTACAAGCTTACAAGGCTAATCATGATGCACTAAAATGTCAAGTTTCAATAATTTCCTCTACCCTTTTTACGGGCAAAGGTCACTGGTGTCATTCTTTCTCTAGAAGTAGTAGGTGGACGTGTTGAGACTAACCCTGAAGTGGAAGGTGAAACTTTAGGGAAAACATGGAAGATGAAGTGGGATGTCTTCCGCCTCTTCCCCTAGTTGGTAGTCTCTGTGCAAGTGGTCGTGGTTGTATCTCTGACACACTCTCAAATTCAATATCCTCCCCTACTCTAAATCAGTCTCTCCTACAAGTGTAGCATCCTCCTCCTCCTCCTACTCCAACCACTCAGGTGCATCATCCATGATAGGCCTCTAGGTCTCCACCCTCCACGGACTTGTGGTGTCAAGTGCCTCTAATGAAATGGCATCTGTATCGGGTACTTTATTTATTTGCTTGACCCATAACCTGAGATTGTAATAGACATATACAATGTCGTTGAGGCAATGGACATCTAACCTGCATTGGGAGAATTTTGTGATTAATCATTAGAGGAATCATTTAATGAGGATTCAAGATGATGTCCCGCATATGCCATAAATTAAATTAATGAACTTATATGAAAAATTTAATTTAATTTTGAAAATTTCTAAGTTTCTAACTTGTTGCGCTTCTTGGAGTGTATCTTTTCAAAGACACTCCCATTGGGCTCACACCCTGAAGAGCTGCAACTTTGACTTAGCACTCGAATGGAAAGTTTTTGCAACTCTGGGACTTTTCTATCCTATTTTTCCCACCAAATGATTAGGTGTTAAAAAAATAGCTCAAAATTAAAAGTTGTCGGATTGGTGCGGAACCTGAACACCGTGTAGTGCTCATCATTTTGAATCCAGCGGAACTCATTTGGCACGAAACAGACTCTGTATGCTCCCAGAAACATGTTCTGTTTGTTTTCCTAAACAGAGGAATTTAAAAAAAAAATGCAAACAGGCTAGTTAGCAGTATGGCGCCGACTGGGCATTCCTACGTGGTAGGGTGACTATGCAAGTGACTGTTTGACCTCCGGCGAATAGTGTGGTGTCAAGTGGCACGATGTTATTGGAGCTAATTTGGACGAGTTTAATTGGTTGGTTGGTGGCCAACCATAGGCTGCCACATGGCCCAGCCAGGGGCTGCCACGTGGCAGCCCGAGGGCCACCAAAAATACATTGAAGAATAAATGGGTTTACAGGCTGAAGGAAGAAGATGGAGGAAAACAGAGGTACAGGTTAAGGTTAGATCAGTAGTAGGTGGGGTCGAACCTGCAACCTCCAAGTCCAAAGTCCAAGCCATTGCCAATATTCCATATGAGTAGTGCTTATAAACTATGGTCATTGGCATATATTTAAAGTTTAAGTGTCGCGCCATCTAGAAAAAGGGCCAACCCACGGGGACCAGCCCTTGGGCATGTGCCATTCAAAACAACCACGACAGAGCGGGAAGGGGCCAGCCATGGGCCAGCCCACATGAGGGCCAACCCTTGGGCACATGCCACCCAACATGACCACCATTGGAGTGGTGTGGGGGCCCGACCGGTGGGAGTTGGTTGTTGGCCTTAGCCCCGGGCACATGGCCCCCCACATGTCCAAAATTTTCGAATTTAAGGCCTTATAGTGCAGTTAATCCGTTCGACAATTTTGCCCGAAATTAGGCGAAATCGACACTCGGTTAGCGGAATTGGAGGCGAATTTGTAGGATGGTGCTGATTTTTGGGAAATTGAGGTGCGATTAGCAGAAAGACTTGGGGAAGCCATAAATTCTTTAGTTTTTGACCAAATTGGGAGCAGAAAGAGGCTAGACAAGCATTTTTGGGAATTCTGGAGCCATTGGCATAGGTTTCGGAGCTATATGAGCATTGTAAACTGATGTATCCACACTTTTGAGCATAATAGAGAGGGCTAAGCCATTGGAAGTTGGACCAAGGAGACGTAGCCCAGGCCGGGAGAATTCCTTCATCATGTGCTGTTGTGATATTGTTTTTGTGATGTTCATATATGTTATATGTTGTTGTTCAATCATTTGTTTATGTTAATTTGTCCATGAAATTTACATAAAAACACTAAAAAACTTATGTTAAAACTTGCAATTAACCTCATGAATCTTTAAACACTTTTACATATTCTGAAGAGGAATTTAGCACAACAAAACTAATTTTCCCATTCATATCAAGTTTGGTATTAGAGCTCTTGGTTTTATTTGTGCAATGAGGATTTAACTGTTTGCAAGTGAATGTGATGTTTACAAGGTTGAAACTCAAGAGAGGAGAAGGGAAGTTGGTTGGAGGTCCTCAAGTTGGGTCAAGCAAAATGAGTGCAAGGTCGCCACAATCTCTACCACTAGTTCTACCTCAAATTGAAGTTGAAGCTTCAGTAAGCATGTCACATGAGGGAGAGCTTGCAAATATGACAAAGGATGAGAATGTTTTTAGGAAGGCTTTCTTTGACGTGACAGAGATGGTAAAAGTCCTCTATGAAGAGAGGAATTCAAGACTACAGGGTGAAAGCTCCAAGCCTCCAAAAGCGTGAGGTTCTTCAAGAGGAGGAGGTAACAGAAATGGAGGTAAACCTCCACCCTCTCCACCATCATCTTCATCTTCATCTTCACATGCATCTTCACCCTCTTCCACTAATACAACCCTTACTCATACTCATCAACATACCTCAAAAGGAATTGGTAAAACACCCCTGTTAAAACTTGATGTTAAATTTGAACTGCCCATGTATAATGGCAAAGTGAATGGTTAGAAGCTTGACAATTGGGTTCATCAGTTGGAGGTCTATTACAGAATTCAAAACCTTCAAGATGATGACATAAATATCCAGCTAGCTTCCTTGAGGCTGGAGGGTGCAACACTAGTATGGTGGGAAACCAAGACACAAGAAGAGATTAAAAAAAAAAGTGGTAAGATCTCAATTTCTTGGTCTGATTTCATTGCTACAATTAAAAGACAATTTTACCCTCTAACATATATGCAGAAAGCCATCATGAATTGACAAAAATTTAGACAACTTAAAGGTCAAAATGTGCAAGATTACACCCAAGAATTTAGAAGAAGGTCTCTAATGTTAGGTGTAGATTTGCAATCACAAGACACATTGCTGAAGTATATAGGGGGTTTACATAGTTACCTTAGGCATACTATCCTTATGTTTAATCCCAATAATCTAGATGAGGTTTGTGTGCAAGCCACTCATCTTGAGGCAAGAGAGAAAAATACTCTTGAAGAGGGTAGTAAAAGCCATTTAAGGGTAAAGGAAAAGAAAAGGGTTTCAAAGGGAAAGGAAAGAAAAATGCATCCATTAAGAAGGAAGGAGAGAAACTAACATGCAAACATTGTTCCAAAGAGGGTCACGATGAAGCTCATTGTTGGAAGCTTCATCCTGAGATGAAACCAAAGAAATTCAACAACAAGGGAAAACAAAAGACAACTGCAACCACTCAACAAGATTTGGGATCTGATTCGGGTGATGAAACTAAAACCATAGCCATGGGTATGAAAGGAAAAGAATCCATTGCTATCACTAGTACTTAAAATTTACACAATGAAACTCCAAATGAAAAGAAGAGGATATAACTTTTTCACATAAGGGTAATCTCAAAACATAACAAAATTGATACTCTTTTTTATAGTGGTTCTCAAGCCAATCTCATCTCTGAAAACATTGTCAAAAGTTTGAACTTGGAAACCATTCCACATCATAAGCCATATCCATCAGGATGGGTGTGTGACAATGCACAATTGCAAGTAACTAGAAACTGTAGACTGAAATTCGCCATTACCGCAAATTTCATAGATGAAGTGAAACTTGATGTTGTGCCATTAGACATATGCGGTATATTTTTGGGCAGCCTGTATCTTTATGACAAAAAAAACTATCTTCCATAAACATGAAAACAAATACCATTTGTTCAAAGATGGAGCAGAATATATTGTAAGAGCCCATAGCAAGAAACTAAATCTTTCACTTGTTAATGTGGGGCAAATGAAAAGACTAGTGAATTCTAGCAAGAATTTTTTGCTTCCAATGATCAAACCCAAAAATGATATTTATAATGAAGCTTTTCAAGGTTGTGACTCAAGATTGAAATCTAAATTGGTTGATGTTGTTAAGCAATATGATGAGATGTTTCAGGAACCAAAAGGATTGCCTCCCAAGAGAGGAATCCGACATGAGATATAGTTGCAGCAAGATAGTCCTATTCCTAACTGGCATGTACAGGATGTCAGTGGTGGAAAGTGCAAGAATTAAAAAACAAACTCAAGGGTTGTTGGATAAAGGGATCATCAGGCCAAGTTCTTTGCCATGTGGGTCACCTATTGTTTTGTTACCAAAGAATGATGGAACATGGCGCATGTGTGTGGACTTCCGTGCATTGAACAAGATTACGGTAAAGAACTGTTACCCACTGCCTATAATAGATGATTTACTTGATCAATTGAAAGATGCAAAGTATTTTACTAAGTTGGACTTAAGGAGTGGCTACCATCAAATTAGAATTACTGAAGGAGACATTTGGATGACAACATTCAAGACAAAACAAGGTTTGTTTGAATGGCTAGTTATGCCTTTTGGTTTATGTAATGCTCATGCTACCTTCATGCGCGTGATGAATGATGTGTTGATGCCATTTCTTGATGAGTTTGTTATAGTTTACTTAGATGACATCTTAATTTTCAGTAAATCTCGCGATGAACATGACATGCATGTGAGAAAAGTACTTGATGTCTTAAAGAAAGAACAATTGTATTTAAAGATGTCAGAGTTTATGTTTGGAAAAACTTCTTTAGTTTACTTGGGTCATATTGTTGGAGGAGGTGAGTTGAAAATAGATACCTCCAAGGTTGATGTCATTTTGAATTGGCCAAGGCCCAAGATAGTTACTGATGTAAGAAGTTTTTTGGGAGAAACCCAATATTGGAGGAAATTCATTGCTATTTTTTCTTCCATAGCAACTCTTTTGCACGCATTGACTAGTGTGAAAAAGGTTTTTTAGTGGGGAGGCAAACAACAGAAGGCCTTTGATGCATTGAAAGAAAATGTCAGTTTGGCCTCCATACTTGCACTTCCAGACTTGAGACAGTCATTTGAGATCCAAACTGGTGCTAGTGACTATGCCATGGGTGTAGTCCTCATGCAACATGGTAAGACTATCTATTTTCATTCAAAAACTTCCAATGGTGCAATGATTAATTGTCCTACATATGACAAGGAATTGTATGCATTGGTGCAAAGTGTGAAAAAATGGAGACACTACTTTATGGGTAAGGAAACAATCATTCACACTGATCATCAGCCATTGCAATACTTGCAATTTCAATCTAAGTTGTAGCAATCAAGGCACTTTCGATGGATGGGTTTTCTTCAACAATTCCACTTGGTAATAAGGTATAAGAAAGGTATCTACAATAAAGTTATTGATATGGTTTCTAGGCCTATTATTAGTAAAGCTACTTTACTAAAGCATAATTATGTTTTGCATGAAAGTTATTTTGAGCAGTATGCATTAGACAATTACTTTTAGGATGTTTATGCAAGCTTGAGTCAAAGTAACCAAGTAGAGGAATTGGATTATCATTTGCATGATAACTTGTTGTACCATCTTGGTAAGCTTTGTATTCCATAGGGAGAAAGAGTCAACATCATAAGAGAGGCACATACTTCTCTTATTGTTGGTTATTTCGGTGTAAGTAAGACGGTGGCACATCTACAGAGGTATTGTTATTGGTCTCGTATGCTTGAGTGTGTCACGTTTTATTAAAGGATGTTCATTATGTGCAATTAGTAAGCCTAGCAATAGGAACTTAGGATTGTACACACCACTTCCGGTACCTTCCCAACCATGGGAGAGTGTTTCTATGGATTTTGTAGGAGGTCTTCCATTTTCAAAAAGAGGTCATGATTATTTGTATGTAGTTGTTGATAGGTTTAGCAAAATGTGTATTTTGATGCCATGTAAAACTAAAATTACAGCTGAACAAACTGCTCAATTATTCTTTCAAAATGTATGGGTGCATTTTGGATTGCCCACATCCATTGTTAGTGATTGATATTCTTGCTTTGTTGGGAACTTTTGGTCAAGCTTGTGGGGATTCATGGACACCAAATTGAAAAAGAGTATATAATTTCATCCGCAAATGGATGGTCAAATCGAGGTGGTGAACATAACAATGATACATCTTCTTTGTGGGTATTGCAAAAAGCATCCTAAGTTGTGGGACAAATGTTTGCACTACATTCAACATGCATACAACCGGGCCAAGCACTCTTCAACTCAAACATTGCCATTTGAAGCATGTTTGGGATACTTGCCCAAGTCTCCTTTGGATTTCATCTTTGAAAAGGATATTGCTATTGATGTTCATAGTGACATAGACAAAGCAAGAAGGTTCATTGAACAAATCCAATTGGTACACCAAAGAGTTCAAGAACAACTGGAAAATAGCCAAGGCAAGTACAAAGCAAGGCACGAAAAGCATCGAGTAGATCACAAGTTCAAAGTCGAAGATGAAGTTTGGCTTCACATTACCAAAGAGAGGCTCTAAGGAGAAGGTAAAAAGTTGCAACCAATTAGATATGGTCCATTCAGAATTCTGGAAAAGATTGATGATAATTCCTTCGCGTTGTATTTTCCTTCATATATGCAATTTCATGTTGTTGTTAATATTGAGAACTTAAGGTTGTATGAACCTCCTTTCATTGAAGATCAAGGAGAGAATGTTCAAATTCCTTAAATTGAAGATTTCTCTCCTGAATACCTTGATGAACTACAACAAGACACCATTCTTGACATAAGAACAAGGTCTTCAAAATGAGGGAGTGGACTACCTTCGAGTGGGGCTCAAAGGAACAAATCCTTCAAAATCCAAATGGATCGAGATTGGAAATGTGAGGGAACTGTACCCTCACATGCTGGACAACTAAAAGTGATCTTTTGGGGTCCAAAAGCTTCCAGTGAGGAGGAATGATCATGTGCTAAAAAAATAGCTCAAAATTGAAAGTTGTCAGATTAGTGTGGAACCTGAACGACCACGTAGTTCTCGTCATCCTGAATTCGGCGCAACTCGTTTCGCACAAAATAGACTCCATATGCTCCCAAAAACATGTTATGTTCATTTTCCTAGATAGATGAATTTAAAAAAAAATGCAGATAGCCCAGTTAATAATATGTATTGATGACGTGGCGTTGATTGGGCATGCCTACGTGGTAGGGTGACTATGCAAGTGATTGTTTGACCTCTGACAAATGGTGTGGTGCGAAGTGGAATGATGTTATTGGAGCTGATTTGGACGAGTTTGATTGGTTGGTTGGTGGCTAACCACAGGCTGCCACGTGGCCCAGCCAGGGGCCGCCACATGGTAGCCCGACGGACACCACAAATCGGGTTAAGGTTCAAGTAGTAGCAGGCAGGGGTTGAACCCGTGACCTCCAAGTCTAAATTCCAAGCCATTGCTGATATGCCATACAAGTAGTGCTTATAAACTATGGTCATTGGCATATATGTAAAGTTTAAGTGTCGTGCCATCCGGAAAAAGGGCCAGCCCACGGGGGCCAGCCCTTGGGCGTGTCCCATTCAACACGACCACGACAGAGTGAGAAGGGCCCAACCCACATGGGGGCCAGCCCTTGGGCGCCTGCCACCCAACATGACCACCATCAAAGTGGAGTGGGGTCTCGACCAGCGAGGGTGGGCCATTGGCCTTAGCCCTGGGCATGTGGCCCCTCACATGTCCAAAATTTTCAAATTTAAGGTCTTATAGGGCATTTAATCCGTCCGACAATTTCGCCTGGAATTAGGTGAAATCAACACTCGGTTAGTGGAATTAGAGGCAAATTTGTAGGATGGTGTCGAATTTTGGGGAAATTGAGGTACGATTAGCAGAAAGACTTGGGGAAGCCATAAATTCTTTAGTTTTTTACCAAATCAAGAGTAGAAAGATGCTAGACAGACATTTTTGCGCATTCTGGAGCCATTGTAATAGGTTTCAGAGCTATCTAAGCATTGTAAAATAATGTATTCACACTTTTGAGCATAATAGAGAGGGCCAAGTCATTGGAAGCTGGACCAAGGAGTCGTAGCCCAGGCCAGGTGAGCTCCTTCATCATGTACTGTTGTGATACTATTTTGGTGATGTTCATGTCTATTATATGCTATTGTTCAGTCATTTGTTTATGTTAATTTGCACATGAAATTTACATTAAAACACTAAAAAAATCCATGTTAAAACTTGCAATTAGCCTCATGAATCCTTAAGCACTTTTACATATTCTGAAGAGGAATTTAGCACAACAAAACTAATTTTCCCATTCAGATCACCAAACATATACAAAAAATAAATGGAAAGGATTCAAATTTCCAACGAAATACATTTACTTATATTTCAATTTTCCATTAAGTAACAAATGTCAAAATTCAAATAGAACCATAGATAGTCATAGAAACTTAAAAAGGAAACACATTGAAATTTTAAAGTAAAAATTGAAATAAATTTTACTTGCAGCTTACCTGGCATCATTGTGGTCCTGTCTTGGATAGCCATATCATACCCAAATGTCCCAGAACCCAACTTATATACCTCCAGTTGTTTATAACTGAAACTTACATTGTAACTAACACATGTTTAGCAAAGTATGCAAAGGTAGTGTGTGCAGAGTTGTTTGTGTTCCTTGCTTCACACATGCACTCTCTGCGTACATAATTGTTGTGACAATTTCCGCACAGCAATTGTCCGTATACTGAAACAAATGTGCAGGAAAACAACTATGCAGACCAAGGAACATAAACTTTACTCTACAATGTCCCATAGGCTCGTATACATTTATGCAAGCAACATATTTGGTGCAAATATTCAAACTTCAGTATTGATACAAAGTAAGTGTGGAGATGTGGAAGTTCGCAGAACCAGAAAAGATTTGCATTAAAGTTATTAGGCTACTAAGCTCCACACAATAGATAAAAAATCACAAAAGACAAAATAAAAGCTTTAAAATCAAATTCCTCCTCCATACTTTTCTTTTTTCAAACTGCAAATCGTCAACTTTTACATTATTTGATACACATATTTTCTCATTTGGCAATAATGTTTTTAATGGTAAAACATAACTAGCAATTACTTTATCTTTGAAATTTGCTTTTGTAATTGTGCTTATATTGTTTCAATAATGAAATGATTATACTTGACATTGTAATTTTCACAATGTATATGTGTCAGAATGCCAAATAAACATGTTTTTAAAACAATTTATCTATTCATTCATGCATTTCAACATTGCTTTCAATTGACCAAAAGGAAATGAATTTTCACTCAAACAGAGTCGCTTTGCACAATGAAATATTAACTATGACCAAATCAAATTTAACTTTAACTTTATGACAAAATTAGATTTATTTAATAATAAATTGTATCAATTTATAAAAACAATAGAGACTTATGTTACAATAAATTATTTCGCTGAGGTTGAAAGCGGGATCTCATAATACATTAAACTATGTGATCCAACTAGCTCTAGGAAACCTCAAAAATAAAAAGTTTTCAAAAGTTTATGAAACCAAGACCAAGATGTAGATCTCAGCAAGAGCTTTCCAACGGCATAAACAATGCGTCAATCTGAGTTTGCATGCAAAAGTTATGGTCAGTCAAAGTTTTGGTCAAATTAGGCAAAAGTCAAAGTCAAAGTAAACCCAGGGTGCTATGTGGAAATCCCTAGGCTTCCACGTGACAAAAAATTCAACAGGCCTCATGGGACTCATAAAGCTAATGTGGCAGCCCAGTAAGCAAACTAGGTGGACCCACAAGTAGGTGACATGGCAACACCACAAGTCGACACATGGCAAGTAGGTGGCAGATGATGTGGACCAATGAGAGCCTGCCACATGGCCCAATCACATGGTGCCACATGGCACCTCAAATTAGGCCCAAGTGGCCTTGGCATGGTGCAACCTCCATTTTTGTCTTATTCTCATGGTTTTGGGAGTTGTTACAATATGGACATACGATTTCCATATATTATATGGTTTGAAAACTATATTAAAACCAAAATTAGGCTTTAAAACCATATTAAAACAAAATTAGGAGTCCATGGGTTTTGAACCCAAAACCTCCCCAACAACAAGTAACTTAATATGACTATGCCAACCACACACTTTGTCTTATTCACCCTCACACTTTGTTATAAAATGCCATTCAAATGGTTCAAAGGGAACCATGGAGAATACATGAGAGATGAGGGTGCAAGCAGGCCAATGAAGTCATGAATCTCAAGAATATTCTAGGAATATTGTTAGAGCATATGTTAGGGAATATTTCAAAGAATATTCTCTATGAGGAATCTTTAAGATTCCCTGGGGGAAGAATTTTGAAGGTGTCAGAACTATGCCGAGTTTATACTCAAATGAACCTTTTTTCCACTAGGAGTCTAATGGCATAGTCCATTAATTCATCTGAACAATAGAATTTTTTCCCGTGTCCAAGAAGAGAATCTTGTGAGGAATATTTGAGATTCCTGGGGAGCCCAGATTTGACCGAGTCAAAAAGGGGTTGAGTTTAAAGTCATATTTCATAAATTTTCACAAGGAATGTGATGACGTGGGAAATTCCTTCACCTGAGTAGCCGATTTTCAAGTTGTGCCCATACTTGGAGGTATAAGGTGCATTGTTGCCATGTCCTTATTTGATATTGTTGAGACGATGTTTTGATTCTAAGATCCATGTATGCCACATTGTGAGAGGATCTTTGTATGCCACTTTATGTGAGAGATTGTTATTTTCTCATACTGAAGGAGAGATTTTATGAGTGAGATTTCTTATAGAAGAACATCTTCTAGGAGAGGGGCATGCCACTCTAGTTAAGAGAGTTCTTCTTTGTACACCGGGCCCGGAGACGTAGTCCATACTGGATGAACTCCATTATCATATCACTGAGTTATGGTTGTTCATAATTATGGCTTCTTATTTGTTCCTTATTTCATGTTGATGATTTGCTAAAATGTTTTTAGAATATGCATTGCTCACGATTTCACAAAGTAAATGTAAGTGTCAGTAAAAGGTCCTATATAATGGGGATTTTTGTTTGAAAGCATTCACGAAAAATTTGCAGATTACTATGGGTTTTATTAATCAAAGCATTCTAAAAAACTCCATACTTCATTTTGCAATAGTCAACTCTAAATTACTCTTCGTAATTAATTTGTAGAGAAAGGAAAAAGACTGGGGGAGGTGTGGCAAAAAGGGTGTGCGGAGAAATTAGGTGCGGGGGAATTTGTTAAGGAGTAGGGACTATATCAAATCATGCTTTCTTCCTCCGCAATGTGCATAATGCTAAGCTAATTTTGTGAATGGCTATTATGTTACTAAGTGCGTTGACGCTATTGTAACTGAGATTGTTATTGATCCCTAAGAAGCTTTCATTCTTTTTTATTTTTTTCTCTGATTTTAAACATTTGATCACGGTGCTATGCAATATGCTATTTTTTTTTTTATGCTTCGAATCAATTGCTAAAGATCAATAAATCCTGACGCATGAGATATTAAATACTAAAAATGAATTCAATAAAATGAAACGAGTATCTCATTGAATTTTAAATAAAAATAGATGAAAATAAGAGAAAAAATGTGGATGTGATAGCAATAAAAGGGAAAGCTCGAATGACCGATAATGTTAGAAGCATTTGTAAATGAAACTAAGTATCACTTTATGCAAAAAAATATTACATTGTCGATAAAAACTTAACAAAAAGTTGCTTCACAGCCAAAAATAAAAATAAAAATAAGTCCAGAAAACTTTGAGGATCGGTACATATATAAAAGCTATTAACCATGAAGGGTAGTTATGGAGCAAATTCCTTTGTTCCTAAACCCGGTGATGGCAGAACCTGAAACTCACAGCGTATATGTTTCTCTGTATGAGCCAATCTATCTTCTGTTATGCTCCTATTCCAATAGGTGTCATATTTCATGATTGACTTGATGAGCTCTGTAATATGTTCATACCTTTTCTTGTTGCAAAGGTTTTCCATATTTTCAAAAAATCAACAAAAAAAAAATGTAAAGAGGGTATACCCTAAAAGAAAAATTAAAGGGTAAAAAAAATAAAATGGTCAAAAAATGAGAAAAAATGAACCCCAAACAAAAATAGACCAGGAAAGTGTGCAAGTCCAAAATGCCACTACTAGTTCATTTTCAGTAATAAACCATTGTGTGCAACTTGTTAATCTTATGCCACAATTGATGAAGAGTCAAACTGTTCAAACTTGGCTCATTCATTTTTCAATTTCATGCTGTAGAAATAGAGAATAAATATCTGACCAAACAGTGTAATCTTGGCAGATAAGTAGATAGGTAGAGTGAATAAAAGGAGCTCAATAGTTTACTCTGAGCCCTTGGATGTAATAAGGTTAGATTTAGATAGACTTCTATATGTAAAAGAAAAAGTGTGATAAGGGTTTGCTAGTTCAAATGCACCCAAATAAAGAAGAAAAAATGTCAGGCTAAAGTAGGTAGGGTAGGTAGATGATGTTGCAGAATGATACTTGTGATGAAAAATTCTTTTAAATGTGTTGATCTTTACTGTTATCACCAGCGCAAGGCAAATATTACACTTGATGCAGTTCAAGAAAGGCAAGGTCAAATAACTAATTTCTAGTCACATTTTTCCCTAATCATTCACTAATCTCCCCTAAGTATCAAGGTCTTGGAAAATCAAAGGGGCTTAGAGCATTTCTCTGACTTCTGGAGGGACTGGACCCTCGGCCCAATGATCTAAAAGCCTAAGTACTCAAAAATCATCTATCCATCATTCATTTCATTTCATAAATTTTTCCTAAGTGAAAAACCTATTTTACTTAGGAAATACATAATATCACTTGAAAACCCCTTTAGCCTAAGTTTTAAATGTAAATTCCTAACATTTTAACTTAGCGCTTATCATTCTATTTCATATTAACTTTTAACAATTATTATATAAATCCCGAAAAATTAACCCCTCCCATAATATGTAAATATATTAAACCCCCATGCTTTATATAACTCCCGCCCCGATGGTATATAACCATTATATAGTTAAGAGGGATTAATAAACTTATCTGGAGTTTATTAATAACCTTCCCCGTTGCGCAATACGGGATTCATTAACCATTTGGGTTAATTAATAACCGCCCCTCGACCAATCAAAATAGCCCCGAAACGATTAAAACACGTTTTATCGTGCCAGGCCCGCCGCAGTTAACAACCCGCCATATCCCCTGCCCGTCTGCCATTCAATCTCTGCATTCCCATCCAACGGTCAACGAGGATATCGCGACCACCCTTCCCACCTCGCTTTAACTCGCGATCGCCCGGCGGTTTTCCGCCCATACCAAAGCCACGCGTTGCCCGTTCCATATGCTCACTCGCCCTCCGTCTAAAACCGACCGACTCCAAAAGTGGTGTGATACAAACCGCTTACCACCCTCCGCATAATGACAAAGCATCACATCACGCTTACGTCATCCGCCCAATAAAGCCAAAAAGTCCCGCCTACCTTATTTTTGTTAAATAAAGCAGAAAAATGTCATTTTCACTGTCATTCACTGCAAACTATGCTCCCATGCAAAACAACGTCCCAATTGAGTGTTCGAGCTTGCAGACCACCACCTGGTTAAGAACCTTGCTGCGACGTCGCCCAGAACCTGTCATCCTCCCATCTAGGCATTATTCACCGTCTTGAAACAAGTATTTATCCAAGCTGCGCTGAAACCTTGTGATTTTGGTTTTTTGCTTAAAATTCTACAATAAACAACCAAATTCAGGTCTATTCCATGTTTGTATTGGCCATACAAATCTCCCAACCTATTGTCTTGCCTCTTGTTCACAAAATTTCCCCTATTTTCATCTTTGAATCCACAAGAATCAAAGATGGAAACACCTGTAGCCCTGAATGTCGCACCCATGAATGCTCCTCACAAAGACTTCGATTATCTGCCTCTTGCAGATAAAGATTTTCAAATAAAGGACTTAACCACTGATTATAATAATTTGAAAGCCTTTTGCCAAACCAGAGACAGTTATCTAAATAAATCTGACATTTTTGGATTGTGGGAGTCTAACCTTCCCATGTATTTTCTCTCCTCAGTTCACGTTTTCCTAGACATCATTCATCAGTGCTGTGCCAACTATGACCCTGTCCATAGAGCAGTTATGTCCCCATCCCAAACTGTTCTTTTTCCCATAACTGCTAAGTCCATCAATGAGATGTTACAATTCCATTCCAGTCAGCCCCTCACTCCTCTTTCCATGGGATATCTACTTGAAAAAGCATCTCAGTTGTCCCAATCAGAAGTGACTCGTATTGCTCAAACCTTCATGTTGCCGAAGCACCAGCCTAAAGGTCCACCTCCCTATCTGAGAATTTTTTTCATTGACACTGGCAGACTCATCATTGACATGATATCCCTAATCATGGGATTTAACTCCAGTGAATATGTTGATGAGATCACCTTAGTTTTACTATCAATTTTTACTCCAGGACAGCCCCCTGCTGTCAAATATAACTATGCCACCTTTATTTCCAACAAGATCCATGATCAATTCCTGAATTTGGAAAGGGAAGGAGTTTTCAAATATACCTCTTTCATATACCATCTTTTGTTGTATCATCAGCGAGACAGCTTTTCTTTCCCTATCAAGAAACTGGACACCAAAGGAAACCCTAGGTCTGTTATCTTTTGGAGCTCAATCTTCCATAATACCTATGAGTCCCCTTACACTTATAATGAGTTCATTGACTGGTTTGTACATCCAGCAACCACTTTATTGATAGGAGTTTCCCCTCCTAGGCTTAATGGTGACATGAAGAAAATTCTCCAGCTCTCTAAACAGTACAAGACAGGTGACTGGTACCTATATGAAAATCACACAGAGATCAGGATGTATGGGTGTGAACTTTGCCCTTTCAAGTTACCCAAGTATGTCCCTATGAGACTATTTGCATTGGAGTATTTCAGACAGATCATAAATGCAGATTTAGTCCATTTTTGTAATGTAAAGAAGAAAGCACAGCTAAGAATAAAGAACCAGCTAGGCCCTTATGTCATCAACTCTAGGGATGCATGGAAAGAAGCTGAAATCATTTTAGAAGATCACCTTAGACTAAGAAAGAGTTTTAGGTGGGTACCATATGACCCCAACAGTTTTATCTGTGACAGAAGGATGAAGAACAAGTTATCCTCATACATTCACCATAGGATGCCAGAAATTGAGCAGTTTTCAAACTTGGATGAATGGGTAGAAGGGACTCTAGTAGAAGAGGTAAGTGAGTAGGTCAATATGGAAAATGTTATGAGAGATCTTGAGAAAACCCTTGACTTGGATTCTTTTGGGCAGGTACCATTCCAGTTATCCACGACTGGGACTTCTCAACAACCTCCACAGCAAGTCAACATACCAGCCACAGGAACAACCAAAGGCAAGGAAATAGATACTACAGAACAACCCACAATGACATATCAGCCTGGAATTTCCAAAGAACAGGGTCAGGGGCCAACTCCTCTAGCTCAAACCAATATATCAGAAAGCCTAGCTTTACAAACTCCTCTAAATGAGGAAAGAAGCAAAGAGAGGGACAGGGAAACCATTACCCCTGCTAGTGGACCTACAGAACAACCTGGTACCAAGAGACAGAGACTAAACCCTCTGTCAGAAGAGGAAATAATGGAAGAAACTATAGATAGACACAGAGAAGAAAGAGCAGTTAGCTAGCAAACTTCTCCATTGGGAGAAACATCCTTTAGCTCACAGAGGGAAGATCTAGAAAGGCAACAAAGTTCAGAAGTTTCATCTTGCAGACCTCCAGGAAAAGAGGCCTCGGATATCAAAAATACATTCACAGAGATAAAAGCTAGAAATGATCCTGTAAGAATTCAAATTTATAATCAGTATCTGAAGATGGCCTCCTCAAACCAGCAGAGATTGATGTCAGCTTATGATATTAAAGAAGGCAAAATGTTAATGAGTTATTTTAAGCCAAAGGTGCAACAACCCCAGTCAGCAGCAGATTACATCAGAACAAATTTGGAGGTCTTAGCCAAAGATATTCATCCTATGGACCAGATTGAACTTCACAAGCAGACTGGGGAAATGGTCTATTCCACATTGGCTGACAAAGCAATGGTGGCCCACAAACTACAAAATTCCTTGGATAATACAGCTGCTCAACTTCACTTGGAGAAAGCCTCCTCCTTTGCCAAGGATAATAGAATAAAATCATTAGAAGAAATAATCATTGGATTGGGACATGATCCCAAAGATATGAAAGGTGTTGAGGCATTAATCAAGAAGAAGGAAGAAGACATTGCTGCCCTGAGGAAACAACTAAAGCTACCTCCTTCAAGGCACCCACAGACTGCTGAGGTTGTGAAGCAGAAATCTGATGAAGAGATGATGGATCTCCTTCTGAAACTTAATGAAAGATTAAATGATACAAAACAAGCATTAGAAAAGGCACTAAAGGACAGGCAGGGAGAGTCGACCTCTTAGCCTCCTGAGGTAATTCCCATAGTCTCAACAGTAGTCCCTTCTGCACTTGGAACAGCATTGGCTCCAAACATCCCAACAAGCACAACAGAGGTGATTACAGGTACATCAACAGCAGGAACAACATCAGGTAGCAGTGCTAATTTAAGCATGGAAGAAATGAAACTACAAATTTCAGAGTTAAAACATGCAAAAGAACAATTGGCTAAGATAGAAAAGAAGTATGATGCCTCCAAAATAAGTGTTGCAGAAAAGACAAGGGAGATTAAAGCATTAGAGAATAAAATTAAAGCATTAGAAAAGGATCTCACTTTTGACAAGCCTCTGGCAGAGATCAAGAAAATCCTGTGGACCAACATCACTCAATCTATGAATGATGTTTGGCCATCCATCCAAGTGATCTATGAGAAAATGGACTTAGTAAAAGCAGCACATGGAGCAATTCAACAGACAAGAGCACAGTTAGGACAGATGCCTGAACAAGCCAACCGGCTTATACATTTTTTGAATACCAAAAATAAGGAACAACTGGAAGCACTTGGCATCCCAGACAGGACAGACACTATTTTGGAAATCAAAAGGGTGCTAACTAAAAGAACTTTGATGCAGAATCTAGAGAGAAGATGTCAAGATATGCAGGTGGAAATCAATTCTTTTATGGAGAAGTTCACTGTCTTACAGAATAAAGGGCTACCAAGTCCTTTGGTCATCAATGACAGGTTAATGAAGCACGTTGATTATGTAGATAAATTGAATAAGTATGCTGGAGACCAAGCTAGTTCATCAACAAGTACATCAGGAATAAAAGCACTTCCCACAGGCCGAGTTCTCTATGACAGCTTGGAGAACTTATTCTATATTGAACATGAGGTAAAGCATTTATTTCAACTCTAGCCTAATTTTTTCAGATATACAGAAACTGATGAGACTCTGAGGAAACTTCAGAAACACAGATTGCCAGAGCCAAAATGGTGGGAAGATATGTTGGAAATTTCGTAAATTTACTTTTGGTAAAATGTAAATTTTGGGCTTTTACCATAGCAAAATGCACAAGGATGAAAAGGGGTCAAACAGGTCGAAGTGTATTAGAACAGGTGAAAAATATTGGTCAAAACAGGGCAGCCAGCACATAGTTACTAAAGAGGACAACAACAAGCCAAATAAAAGGGCCTGCCTCCAGCACATTTAGCGAGAATAGGAATAGCACAACATCAGTTCACCTTTCTCCTATCTTCAAGACTAAGTGTCTCTATTTTTCTGTAAAAATAATTAGTCATTAATAGAATATATCTCACTCTGTTATGAGATATTTTTGTAAAGTTTTTTTGTATAAATACCCCCTCAATTGGAGTACTGAGGGTGAATTCTTAGACATTGCTGTAATATTGACTATTTTGGAATAAAGTGATGATTGGACCAACTTTGTGGCTTGCTGGATGAAGAATTGAAGCTAAGGACTTTTCTTAGAATTCTTGAATCAAACACCGGATCAATAAGTCATCTATACCTTGTGTTTTAAAGTTTTCCTTGTTTAAAATATCATCTATGTTTCACATCTGAATGATAAACGAAAAAGAATAACTCAGAATATGCTTAATTGCACTCTGTTTTCAATTGTTATTATTCTCAATGTTTTCTTCTGAACTAGTATAAACAGTGAATTCTTGATTGCTCTTGTTTCCTAGTTTGTTCATTTTAATCATTTAATAAAGAATTCTTAATTGCTCTTTATTGATGGTTAGTCATGTTCTGCTCTTTTAAAGTATGTTAAAGGATTCTTAGTTGCCCTTTAACCCTTTAAGCCCATTCCATCTTTCAGTCTCTAATTGTTCCCTGTTTGACTACCTTGCTCTGTTAAACCATCCTTTGTGAAGAAACCAAGTCCAGTTAAGCCATCTTCTTTGACTCCATCAGCCCAATGGACTAAGCTACTCAGTCTTACCCCTTTGCTATTGAATCTCACCACCCAAATTCAAACAAAACCCCTAAACTTCACGACTAGCCTAATATCATTGAAAAGCAAAGCTAAATTTGAAAGAGAGAGCCCTCTCTGGATACAGATTGGCTAGATTCTGTATCTAAAATATTGGTTTGTGGTTACCTCGGACCCCTTTCCTCTTCCAACAACTTCAAGGAAAATTTGAGTGATAACACCTTCAAAGCAATCTAGTTTTTCTTGTAAATGCTCTTGACCCCTCTACAAATTTTCTAATTTATCGTGCATTTATCATTGGTTTTTGGGAGATCATTCAAGAATGAGATGATAGTATTCCGATCATCATGCCTATTTCTTACGAATTGTTCCAGAAACATTTTGTGATATGCAAGTTCATTATCAAAGTTGCGTTCATCAAATGCAAAGTCGTTAAAATTAGACCTATTGATGGGGATAAGATCTATAGTGTCCCCCTGTCCAATGCTCTCCAAGTGAGGTCGAGTTTACTCTACTAATTCACCAACTCCATGCCTCACTCTACCTTGTTTGCGTGGCATATTGTATTTTACCAGAAAACAAAAAAGACTCGAATACAATAATGTTTTTTTTGTGTAAGCTTGGCAGTACCTGTCTATTAATCATATGTAAAGTAGGTTATAGAATATATGTCCGGTGGCCTCAACCTACCCAAAGGAAACCATGTTTGTTGGCCACCGATCAACATCATAAGCCATCCAATCTTTATAGGGTACCGTATCTATCACCCATCTATATGTACTACTGACAATGTAAATGCCATCTGACCAGATCATAAAAACAACAAAACACATAAGAAGCTTTCAGAAATATCATGACTTCATGATAGTCAATCATCAGATGATTCTATCGAGGTAGGGTTCTTTGCACTCGACCCTGGAATTTCATTTTGTTACAGACTTTATAGTTGTTTTTCCATGTGGCCAAGGCGGACATTCTGATGGTACTATTGTACATGTACTTCATGTATTTCCCGTTGAATGTCCTTGAGGCTCAGTTCAGATTGTTGGGTTTGCTGGGGGCCATCCAAGTTCTGGGTTTCCGACATGGCTCTCACCAGTAAGCTCTTCATTACCCAATATAGTTGGACTGGTTGTTTGAACATAATCAACCTTCTACGGGTGTGTCCAGGGTCGATTACCAAAGGTTCCCAGTCCTCTGTTGGAATCGCTTCTATTGTTGCCTTGGCATTCAATTCCACCTCCCATGCCAAGATTACAGACTTCACTTGTGTCGGGGATCCAACACTATAAGCATGCATGAGATTTTGCATGTTCTCCTCCCCTGTTTTCCTTCCTCTTTTATGTTGGGGCTTGTTGGACGAAGCCAACCATGCTTTCCATTTCCTGTTGTTCTGATTGTTGTCGCGATGATGCCCTCACTTCCCCATGCCAACCTCTTCCTTCACCATGCTGCCATAGACTGGGTCTCCTAATGACTGTGGTACCTCCTGTGCCCTCATCACAACGAGAACTAGCAGTGCCGAAGCCAGAGGAGTTTGCAGTTTAGGCAGACCTAGAAGGGTAGTGCACACAGATGGTTTAATAAATATTTACCGTCCAAATGCCAAATGTTGGCTTTACAGTTCGTCTCTTTCCAGTGGGAGACAATTTTGGTTCCCCATTTCCTGTTCTGAGGAATGAAAACACAAAGAACCCTGACACCCTTGGCTTTTACCTTTGGGTTGGCATAAGACTCGACTTTCACCATATCTTTCAAATGGATTGGACGCATTTCTTCTCCCAGACTCTCTAACCGACTCCAGGCCCAACCAAGCATCTTACGCCAAAAATTAAATAGAGCCTTCACATAATTTACAGACTAGACACTGGGTGATGACCACAACTCCCCATACATTCCCCTTTAAGCTAGAAGATTTCCTGAAGACGTTAGACTCTCTAACCAACCCCAAACCCATCCAACCCTCAAACGCCTAGAATTAAAGGATTCATTAACAGAATTTACAGATAGAGTACTAAATGCAGGCCCCAACTCCCCATGCATGCCCATATAAGCGAGTAGATTTCCATAAAAGACGGAAATCGACATTCCAGACGCTAACAGAGATAGACTTAACCTAATCCCAATTAACCCATGCACTACCATCACCAAACCCTGCCATTCCAACTTCGTTCCTTGCAGCAAGACTGCCATTTCATGAACTAAGAAGGCCTGAGATACATACCAGTAGCCCTGCCTTGTCATCACACCGTTGACATCGCCCTGGGTGATCGGCTTGTGGTGCAGGTCTCCAGTTCCGCAAGCAACCTTCACCACCTCACAACAACTCTTGAGGTGAAACCACAACGTTTGCATGCAAAATGCCAAACTTACCACTTGTAAAACCCAAATTACCGCGCCCGAGGTCCGCTTTGCCACTTGGTTATGGGTCGTCAGATCCTTAATTTCCTTGAGCGTGTGGTTGCATTGGGTGGGCCGCCCACTTCCGTGCTCCACACTTGTTTAATCATAACGACAATCCTCGTGGGGGTCTCACGTCCCGTCACACCCCGATCGGGGGCTCGAATACAATAATGTTATGGACAAGCTAAACTAAAAAAATATTTTACATTAAATAGAACAATGAGTCATGTAATAACAGTAACAACCCACTTAGGCTTGCATTTCAATGAACCGAGACCTGGTGCCAAAAGAAACTGTTTAAATGAATAGTCATTCACTGCAAAAGAAAAGTTACAGAATAACAACTATTAATAACACAAAATACTAAAATTGGAGCATAGAAGCGTTAACCTCAATTTGTTATCAAATTAAAAAAATATCCTAATCTTTTGGCAAACCAAAAAATATTTCCCTAATTTTAAAATATTTTCGTAATTTAATTTGCATATTTTCCTATTTTCCTTTCCCGTTAACCTAAGCATTTATTTGGTGAATCGCCTTTGTATAATGATTATTGTTTTTTAACAAATCAATCTATATTATAAAATAGTATTTTCATCGTTTATTCAACGAATGCATGAATAAAAATTGCTCAGCAATCAGTTTCCATTCTAGCAGAGTGGAAGGATGTGCAAAAAACAATATGTGCAGCAAAGACTTCGTTCATTCTTTTTTACACTTTCGTTTATATTACCCATCCACACATAACAAATTTGTGGAAAATGGATTACCATATATTAAAAACTTAATTAAGGCTAATAATGAAATTATTATGCCTCACATTGCAATTTGCAAAGTACGAGGATGCAAAATTAATTGATTTATTATGGTGTTTTTGTTTTGTCGTTAACAGCGAAATTAGTAAGCGGTAACTAGAATACATGCAATTAGAACAAAGTCCATAATTCATGCAATTTGGATAAATAACAATGGATGCTTTATTATATTCAATGTGATTTTTCCTAGGTAACTGTTATGCTCTTGACCTGTGAGAAATCCAGAATACCAGAAATATGAAGAAATAGAGCCCAAAACACAGAGTTATCACATTAAATGAGAAAAACTACAAAGTATTTTATTATTCAGAAACATATTCAATGTTCACTTGCCTCTTTGAGGGGGAAACCTCCATAAGAGCATAACTCAATTACAATAAGACTTAGTGATCTTTCCCTTGCTAACTAAGACTATCTATAGCTAAATGACATCCAAAACCCTAACTACTAGTGGTCCCTTGCATAACATGGGTTAACCACTTTATTTGTTAACTATGGCCCGTTTACAACTAACTATGGTCCCTTTTCTCTAATGCAGGTCAACCACTTACAATTATTAATATGGGCTTTATTGACTCTCTAACTAACTATTGTTAAATTTTCTTAAGGCGACATTGTTCTTTGCTATGATAGTTGCATTTCATCATTAATAAATTAAGTCCACCCCATTTCATCATTACATTATTCATATCTACGCCATTACACATCAACATATGCAATTACATAGGAATAAACCAAATTACCATCATCATCAATGCAATGAAGTATAAGAGGAACAGTAGAAGAAAGTATGCACACACATATAGAGACACTAGGATTGGTCAGAGACCAGGGCAAACCCACTATGGGGAAAACTCTTGCAAATATTCTTCTTCTTAGATCGTCATCCAATGATGTAGAAAACGAAAGTACAATGATCCATAACTTTGTCTATGCAACAAAACAATAATGATATCTATGAAATAGATCTAATCATGCTAGGAATCAGAACCTTCATACTTATGCTTGTAATGTATTGTCACAAATTGATGTCAACTGTTGTCATTATGCCGAATATTGTTGAGTATTGTTGTCACTGTCAATGAGCCCAATACATATGTTTGCAGAGGAAACTAACAAATTAGATATACATATCTATATAAAAGTAGAGAGAAACTCAAATCTAATTGATCACTAAAGCCAACTGATGCTAAGATGTCAAAACCCTAGATCTAAACTGGGTCACCCTCATCAACTATCCGTGAGCGACTGTAACTTCTGGGTCGCTCTCATGAATACAGTATGCGAGCAATTGTGACTGCAGAGTCGCTCCCAGGAGGTCTTTATGTGTGCGACTTTGACACTGAATTGTAAAGACCCAAAGTTGCTCCCTAGCTGAGTTGTGTGAGCAACCTTAATGTCCTAGTCGCTCCCAGGACTACTTTGTGCAAGCGACTGGGGACTGGAACCTTTCGATCTGCCTCTGAACCCAGAGTCGCTCCCATAAACCTCTCTGCAAGCGTCAAAGGGTCTATAGTCGCTCTCATAGGATTGTGTGCTAGTGAATAGGGACAAAAATGCCTTGTTCGATGCCAACGACCGAGATCCAGAAGACCCTAACCTAGAGCGAACCTTTCGCCTATGATTTCAAACCCTTGAGTGAACTCCTTCCATCGAACTTGTGTGAAACAAGACAAAAGAGAAGAGAAGATGTGTCCAAATGATCTTGAGGTCTCTTCTATTTATAGGATTTTTTGAGGGGTCACTTGGGGTTAAGACTGACCCAAACAGTTGTTACTCATGTGGTTAGGGCCGACCCATTCCATAATACATGTATGAATAAAATAATTCATAACTCAACTTTTGCTTAACCAAATTGGGTGATCTTTAGGTCAATTTTGGTCCTCTCGAAAAGATGAATCTAATGAAATCATTATCTTGGTCATTTGAGCTGCCCAAGGTGGAATTTAGTGCAGTTGAAAAAAATAACAACTATGACTCTGACTCGGCCCATTGAGCTTATTACATAAATAAAGGGTTAGGGTTGGACCCTAACATGCCCTC
The DNA here is from genome assembly GCA_031772625.1 of Pinus tabuliformis. NCBI lineage: Eukaryota > Viridiplantae > Streptophyta > Pinopsida > Pinales > Pinaceae > Pinus > Pinus tabuliformis. The sequence continues at coordinate 1,619,726,453 of CM062818.1, forward strand.
CTCCATCAGAAGCAACCTTGTCCTTAAGGCTGAAGCCACAGAAACTGCTGCAGAATAGTGGCTGGTTCCAGGGTCACATCTTCTGGAGAGATGTCTTTCCACTTGATGAGGACTTCCTTGATCGTATGGTTGCAAAGATGTCTTTCACGAGTATCGAAGGCTCGTTCTGGTCGAAGCCAAAGTGAGTCTTCCTCATCCAATTCGGGTAGACTTGTTTGAACTCTGCAATTGTTCCCCACTACTTTCTTGAGGCATGACACATGGAAGACTAGATGGATTTTTGAGGTAGGTGGCAAGGCTAGTTTTTAGGCGACTGCTCCTATGCACTAAAGTATTTGATAAGTTCCATAGAATTTTGGTGCTAGTTTCTGACAACCCTTTTCTTTGAGAGACGTTTTCCTATATGGTTGGAGTCACAAGAATACCTGATCCCCTTCTTGAAATGTGCACTCGGAACGATGTTGGTATACTTGTTGCTTCATTTGAATCTGATCTTGATGTAGATTATCTTTGAGATGAGATGTCACGGCAACACGATTCTGGAGGAGTTGATCAACTGCATGTACTTTAGAACATTTAGGGATACAAGAAATAGGTGAAGGTGGGAGTTGGCTATACACTGCCTCATATGGAGTCATCTCTGTGATTTCATGATCATTAGTATTATACCACCATTCAGATAAAGGTAGCCATTGTACCCATTGATGTTTCTTTTCTAAAGTGAAGAACCTGAGATATGTCTCCAAATATTTGTTGACAACTTCTGTTTGACTGTTGGTTTGGGGATGATAGGCAGTACTTAGATGGAGTTGCGTGCCTTGTAGCTTGAAAAGTTCTTTCCAAACTTTGCTGGTGAAAGTGGGGTTGAAATTAGACACAATGGAAGTTGGCATGCCAAGTAGTTTGAAGATCTAGTCCAAGAAAACTTGAGCCACCAAAGTGGGGGTAAATGGGTGTGGTAGAGAGCAAAATTGAGCATATTTAGAAAGTCTGTCCACAAGGACCATGATGACTGATTTGTATCCTGGCTTTGGGAGACCAGTGTTGAAATCCATGGAAACATCCGTCCAGATAGAGGCAAGGAGTGGAAATGGTTGTAAGGTTCCCGATAACTTGACTATTTCCCCTTTGTTGCGTTGGCACACATCACATTTAACTACAAAAGTAAGAATGTCGTTTTTCATGCCATTTCAAAAGAAAGAACGACATGCGCAAGCATAAGTCTTCTAAAAGCATGAATTTCATGCAATTGGAGATGAGTGCAGCTCGTCCAAGATGCAGGTTTTGAGGGTGGATGTCGGTGATATAACTACTCGATCCTTATAGCGAAGAATCTCATCCTTCCAAGAGTAGTCGGCTGAGGAATTAGGATCTTCTCTTAAGTTATGAATGAATTGGGGAAGAGAGGGGTGGGAGAACCATTCCTTGTGGGCCTATTTAATCCAATATGGGATGGGTAGAGGGACTGATAACAAGGTGCTCTCATCCTCAAATTGGCATGATAAAGCATCAACCACTACATTGTCACACCCTTTCTTGTAAATTATATCATAACCATATCCAAGCATTTTGGCAAGCCATTTATTTTGTTGTGGAAACGATAGACGCGGCTCCAGAAAATATTTTAGGCTTTGATGGTCCCTACGGATTTGGAAACATTGCCCCAACAAGTATGCATCCCAAGTGTCTACTCCATGTAAGATGGCCATCATTTCTTTCTCATAAGTAGACTGACCCAGATGTTTGCCACTAAGTTTTTGGTTGGTGAAAGCCAATGGTCTACCTTCCTGCATTAATACAATGGAAATATCGGTATTGAAAGCATCACATTCAATCACAAAAGATTTGGTGAAGTCTAGTAGGGCCAATACTAGAGTGGATCACATGACCTGTTTGAGATCCAAGAAGGCCTGTTGAGCTGCATCCATCCAAAGAAATGATTTTTTCTTGAGAAGATTAGTGAGGGATCTAGCAATGCGACCATAATTGCAGACAAATTTGCGATAGTAGCTAGCGAGACCCAAGAATCCCCTCAAACTCTTCAAGGTTTTTGGTTGGGGCCAATATCGCATTTCCTGAATCTTTTTCGAATCAACCCTCACTCCTTCATGACCCACAATGTGTCCCAAATACTCGACTTCTTCCACACCAAAAGAGCACTTGGATAATTTGACAAATAATTTGTGATCTCGAAGCAGTTGCAATATCTGGTCTACATGCTGAAGATGTTTGTCCTAGGTTATGCTATAGATGAGAATGTATATGGTTTCAGCAGGTGGTTCATGAGGCTTTGAAAAGTAGATGGAGCATTATAGAGACCAAATGGTATGACCAAGAATTCATAATGGCCTTCATGAGTTCGGAAGGCAATTCTGGGAATGTCTACTTCCTTCATGCATATTTGATGATAGCCCGAGCAAAGGTCTAGCTTGGTAAATAATTGAGTACCATGCAGTTCATCAAGTAGCACATCAACAATCGAAATAGGAAATTTGTCCTTGATAGTGAGTTATTTGAGGGCCCGAGATTCCAGACACATGTGCCATTCTCCATCTTTCTTTAGAACCATGACCACTGAAGATGAATAAGCACTGATGTTGGGACGAATAACACTGACTTTGAGGAGTTCCTTAATGATTTTTTCAATTTCATTCTTTTGGGCAAAAGGATATTGATATGGGTAGACATTAGGTGGTTAGGACCCCGGGACCAAAGGGATATGATGATCATGTTCACCCCTAGACGGTGGAAGCTCTTTAGGTTTGTCAAAGTCCCATTGGTGGCGATCTAATACCTATTGCATCTCAAGATGAATATGAGGAGTAGTGGATTCAATGGCCTGATGGCATTAAATTGGGCGACTACTCCATGATGGCCCTTTTTAAAAAGCTTCTCCATTCAATGCGAGCTGATGATAGTAGGAGCACCTGCTTGGAGTCCCCTTAATGTATGAATGTGGTCATTTTGCTTAAAGCTCATATATAACTCTTGGAAACCCGTTGTGATAGGGCCCAGTGTGTGAAGCCATTTAACACCTAGGACAATGTTGCAACCACCCATTTCAATAGCAAACATGTGGGTCTTTAGGTGGTAGTCTCCCATCAGAAGCTTAATATTTTCACTACAACCTTCACATTTCATGGTCCCCCCATCAGCGATAAGGACTTGGAAATTAGATATCTCATGCACAAATCAATGAAAAACTTCTGCGAGATAAAGTTATGAGTGCTGCCACTATCAATCAATACCACTACTGGTCGATGTTTAACAAAGCCTCGAATTTTGAGAGTCTGAGGCGAAGAAATGCCAACTAAGGCATGTAGTGAGATAACTCGCTCATCTGGCATAGCTGTGAGATCATTGTCAGCTTGGGTTTCCCCGAATTCTTCCTTGGCACCTCAAGGTATGGAGCTTCCTCTATTGAGCTATTATTAGTAGCATCAATTTGAAAGAATTTTGGTTCCTTGCATTTATGTCCAAGGGAGTACTTGTCATCACAGTAGTAGCACAATCCTTGTTTTCTTCTTTCAGCCATTTCTATTGGTGACACCTTTTGAACCTTAAGTGTTTGGGTGGGGCCCTGAGCCTAGGTGGGATGTGCCTTGGTAATGAAATTTGGACCAAATTTCGTCGCCAAGGAACGTCCCACCCAGGCTCAAGGCCCCACCCAAACACTTAAGGTTCAAAATGTGTCACCAACAAAAATGGTTGAAAGAAGAAAACAAGGATTGTGCTACTACTGTGACGACAAGTACTCCCTCGGACATAAATGCAAGGGACCAAAATTCTTTCAAATTGATGTAGTGAGGGTTTTGGCTACCATAGTCCAGATTTACACATCTAAGGCCTTGTTGCATGTGTCCAACCATGTAGTTGGGTGGTGAATTTGGACATGGGATTGGATGGCTTCTTTTAGGCCACTGATGAAACACTCCAAGGAGAAGTCATCTCCCAAACCGTCAGTTCGGATTGCCAATTGCTTAAAGGCTGCAATGTAGTCCTTTACTGTACATGCTTTCCAGAGCTTAGTGAGACAACCCAAAAAATTAGATTCCCGGTCAAAGCGATCACATATGGCTTTTGAGAACATGTACCAAGTTGCTCTCCCTAGATAACATTTCTTATGCCACTACCCCCATTTCCATCTCTCTTGGTCCAAGTTAAGGGCTCCCACATGTAGTTTAGTTTTATCTTCGTAGATATCATTAAGGGAGAAATACTATTCCATTTGTGCTACCCATACTACAGGGTTAGAGCCATCAAATTTGTACATGTCTAGCTTGGGTGTTTGGTGGTTGGAATGGTGGTGATTTCCATGGAAGTGAACGTGATGGTTGGATTCTCCATGTGCATCAACACTAGGCTCCTCCAGATGAGACTTTGTTATAAGGTATGTAAGTTGTGAGAGCTGTTTGGTAATATTGTCCATATTGTCCTAGAATTCTTCGAACCTTTTTTCAAGGTGCTCAACCCTCGCAGAAGCCATAACTTGAGATTTGGTACCTAGCGTTCACCACCCTGGTCAATTACTTAAGAGTAGTCTTCTTGGGAATAGGGTGAGCTCGTGAGTATAATGGTGTGGGTCACTTGAAATCATGTCAGGGAAAAATTTGGGACCAACGGAAAATTGGGGGCTCACAAGTGAATGGTACCACTGTGACTAGCTCGTCGTCCTAAAGATTATGGGCTAAGTCTCTTGCAAGCATCCGAGGATGGTCTCAAACTCTTTTTCTTTTACTCCAAAAGGAGTTTTACTTCCCGCTCATCAATATTGTAGTGGCCAAATTCCAGAAAGCTTGATATTACCCAATGTACTATGAAAACCAGGCTTGGACTGTAGTAACAAAAACCCCAAGCTCTTGGTCCTGCCGAATGTGTTGCGACAATCTGATCTAGACAATGGCAACCAAAACCCTCATTGCACAAACAATCTGATATGCACTGTGAAAACCAACTGCTGAATCTGACTTATACGACGACAGTCGAAGCCCAACTGCTAGATTTGATCTACAAGATAAGGTAGAGGATGATCTTCAGATAACAGAGGGGACTATGGTCACAAAGGAGTGTCAGATGCTATAGATTACAATATACATAGGGGTCCAACAATAGTACTCGGCCCAATCTTTCAGGGCGCTAACTAAGGAGGATCGACCACACCCTTAGCCGTACTACCCTATAGTACGTGTGAGTAATCTCCCTGAGTGTTGTTCTCAGTGTATTGTAGCAGTAAGACAGTCGACGACTTATCTAAGGTTAGGTTTTAGGCGAGCCTAGGGGGCTTCCAATATATCCAAGAGTACGTGAAAGTGCAGTTCATGCGCAGTTCTATCTAATGCGCTACTACTCGAAGGGGTACACACAGGGGTTACAAGGGAGTGCAACAAGTGTAACCACCTCTTGTAGTTCCTGCGTGCATGCCTCCCCAAATCTGTAGGTTTATGTGCTCAATGACAGATCTCGTGGTTTGAAGACACTGGAACACGTCTCTAGCCTAAAAAAAAATCTGCGAAAATTGGAGGTACAACTGGCCCTGGAAAGTGCTCTGATACCACTTGTTATGCTCTTGACCTGCGAGAAATCCAAAATACCAGAAATATGAAGAAATATAGCCCAAAACATAGAGTTATCACATGAAATGAGAGAAATTGCAAATTATTTTATTATTCATAACCAAATTCAATTTTCAATTACCTCTTCGAGGGAGCAACCTACAATAGAGCAGAGTTAAATTGCAATAATACTAGATGATATTTCCTTTACTAACTAAGACTATTTATAGATAAATGACATCCAAAACCCTAACTACTAGTGGTCCCTTGCATAACACAGGTTAACCACTTTATTTATTAACTATGGCCCATTTACAACTAACTGTGGTCCCTTTTCTCTAATGCGGATCAACCACTTACAATTATTAATATGACCTTTATTGACTCCCTAACTAACTATGACTCCGACTCAATCCATTGGGCTTATTACATAAATAAAGCGGTTAGGGTTGGACCCTAACATGATCCGATATGGAAAATAGAGATCTACGCATGGTTACATTGTTTCACAAAGCACATTTCATATGTAAATAACCTGACTAGACATATCCGTTACAATTTCTTCTTACTCTTAACAACATAAAAACACAATGATTTTGTAGCACGAATAAACAAGAATCAAGAAACAAAAACCATTATCAAAATTCAATAGACTTGAATTCGCATAAGGTATGAACATATATTGATTTTACTATTACTCTACTACAATTGCTTATGATCCTAATAGTACTTGCCATTAATATATGAAATTATATATGTTAATCATAGAATTGAGTCTTAATTAGGTTTTTACAATGTCTTCATTACATGTCTATTATTATTTTATATCTGATAATCACCAAAATGTTGCCGACAAACAAGGTAATGTGCACAAGAAGTGTGTGAGGCAAACGAGTCTGCTGATTATGTGGATTCATCGAATAAATGGCAAAAAGACTATTTTATTACATCTAAAAATATATTTGTTAATCATATAATTACGTCTCAATTAGCTAGTTTTTACATGCCTTGATTACGTATCGATTATTATTTTTTATATATGATAATCGATAAAATGTTGCCGACGAACAAGGCAATGTGTGCAAGAAGTGTGCGAAGCAAACAAGTTTCTTGATTACGTGTCGATTCACTGAATAAATGGTGAAAACACTATTTTATAATATTGATAAATATGTTATTCTTGATATATTTATAACAAATAATCATTATACATGTGTAGGATGCGAAGATGCGAAGGAAGCTTCCATTGTGCAAAAGAAATATGCAAATAGAAGTGTAAGAAAGAGATTCACACATCATTTCAATTTGCTATGATGCATACTGGTCGCAGAAACCTGTACATATTCTTGAATTATTTACAAACGGTAAATGCTATTAAGCACTCAAACGATGTGGTGATTGTGCGTCGATTTACCAAATAGATGTTGAAAATAGTATTTTATAATATTGATAAACACGATTTTATTGATATGTTTGCAGCGAATAATCATTACACAATGCATCCGAGTAAATGTTATTAAGCACTTGAGTGATAATGTGATTGTGTGTTGATTTGTTGAATATATATATATATATATATATATATATATCCCGGAGGAATCCATCCGCCTGCCTGACATGTAGCTACTAGTAAACCTCCAAGGGCCTATGACCTGTCCTCCTCTCCATGAACTGGGTCACAACCGAGGGGATTTGATCATGGAAAATTTTAGGGGCTAATATTCGTAGGTGTGCTAATTTTCCATGTTTTTTCCCAAAAAAGGATTCGTCAATTTCCATTTTTCCTTAAAGTGATTCACCCAAATTTTAGAATACAAATTTATTTTACTTTAAATATCACCAAAATTTTATATATAATAATATAAAATAATTATAAATCTAAATATTTTTATAAAAGTATAATCAAACATTTTACATTTTGCATATTAAGGACTATAAGATTTGCCAAGGTGTTTAAACTTTAAGTTAAACTCCAATCCTTAAAATTTTCCCTAGATTTAATCCTTAGATCTCTCCGTTTTCACAAATTTCACATTACTTCAATCACCAATTAAGCTACCCCCAGGGACTATTTGTTGAATAGATATTAAAAGTATTGGTAAGCATTAATTAATTCTTCAGTGCTAAGTTCCAACTTGTCTGCAGCGTAATCAATATCTCTCACTCCAAGTTTCTGCATCTTCGCAAACATTTCCGTTTCGTCACAGTTTTTCCATATATGGCTCCACTGCACACTTTTGTTTTTTTGCTTGCTCTAGTACTAAATGATTTCAACAGTTTATACGTTACCTATTATCATTAGAATGATTACGTAATATAATATGTTATACACACTAATGTTTATTTGTAATCCTTGCTTCCGCACTAATACTTCGATTAATAAAGAGAAACAACCTTAATAACACATTGTACAAAAGTACAATATCTAATGTTTAGTGCATTTGATTATGTGAAGAAATTTATACAAATGTGGAGTGAGAATACTAGAGTATTGTGCGGAAGGAAGTTGTGCGGGAGAACTGTGTAGAGAGAGAATGAACACAAAAGTACAAAAGATTGCAGCAGGAGAATTCAGAATATGAAGACACTGATCAAGCTTTCATTGTGGAGAAAGATGGCTTTCATTGTGCAGGATTGATGTGCTATGTAAGAGTTAGAGTACTATGTCTATAAGGACACCTCCACACTTTGCACAATGAAAGCCTGTTTAACTAAGGTATGCACGAGAACTGTGCAGAGATAGAATGTATGCATGTTCGCTTTGAGAGATGCACTAATGTGTTTTGAACTGAGATGCAATTTTGCTAGCTTCAATAGTTTAAAAAATAGTATTATGCGAAAGGAAGGTGTGCAAGAGAACTGTGGGGAGGGACAATACATGCATAAGTACGGAACATTGCAACATAGTAATTCATAATATGAAGATACAGATCAAGCTTTCATCATGTGGAGGAAGATGGCTTTCATTGTGTAGGATTGATGTGCTACATAAGAGCTAGAGTACTATGTCTATAGGGAAACCTTCACACTTCACATAATGAAATCTTGTTTAACTAAGGCATGTGGGAGAACTACACGGAGAGAGAATGCATACGAAAGTGCAGAATATCATGACATACTTGTATTTGTTATCATGCACACGTTCTACTGCACAAATCACAAATTAAAAAATAAATTTCATCTAATGTTGTAGCGTTTAATGCATTGAATAATGTGAATAGCCTTATACAAATGTGTAGTGAGAATACCATAGGTCTTTTTCTCAACAATCTTCACTTTGAGAGTTTCGCTAATCTTTTTTGAGTTGAGATGCAGTTTCATTGGCTTCAATCATTTAGAAATTAGTATTGTGCGGAAGGAGGGTGTGCGGGAGAATTGTACAACGAGAGAATGCATGCCGAAGTACAGAACGTTGCGACATAATAATTATGAATATGGAGATGGCAAGACCCATGGAGATGGCATATATCCAGTTTGCAACAAGCCTCTCCGTGGTGGTATCTACGACGATACCAATAACAACCCCATTTGAGATTGATATCCCAAATGCAAAAGCATAACAATCACAACAAAAACCTTGTGCAGAGACACCATCCACATGGCTCTCCACATGTCACCCTTGCTTTCTGCAACACCAATCACTATGCCCTCGAACATCAAGTGGAAGCAAAGCACTGATATCAACAACAGGCTCTCTACTAGACAGTACCCAAATGCAGATAGTTCTCCTTCCTCTTTTAAATTTCTCACTTTCCCCACATCCCTGTTGGTGTTCCGATTCTGATTAGCCCACATGAACATTGAATCTCTTGACATTGTCATAAGGTATCAAATAAACTTCCATTGTGCAAAGAGTTTTGTGTGGAGAGATTTCATTGTGTGGATAGATTTCATTGCACGGAGTTTTCTCTGCAGTCCGCACATCCTTTAATTAATGGTATAGGCAGCTCTCTGCTAGACAATACCTAGATGCAAACAATGCTCCTTTCTCTTTTTAATTTCTGAGTTTCTCGACATCCACATTGGTTTTCCAATTCTGATTAGCCCACATGGTCATGCAATATGCTGACATTGTCATAAGGTATTGGGGAGCTTTCCATTGTGTAGAGAGTTTTGTGCGGAGAGACTTCATTGTGTAGATATCTTTCACTGTGGAAAGAGCTTTGTGCAGAGACCTTTCAATGTGCAGAGGGCTTTTGCATACATCTTTCATTGTGCAAATAGTTTTGTGTAGATGAATTTCATTATGTAGAGGGATTTCATTGTGCAGAGTTTCTCTGCACTTCGCACAACCTTTAATCAATTAATTAGCGATAGAGGTAGGGACTATGCTGCGTTGTAGCTATTACACTTGCTTTTATGATATATATATTTTAAATTTTCGAATCAACTTTAAAAAATTACACACACACACACACATATTATTTATTTATTTTATTTTATTTTATTTATTTTTATTTTTATTTTTTTGGAGAAAAAATTGAACTTTTTATTAAGATAATAAAAAGTTACATAGTATATGCATTTAAGCATTCAGTTAACTGTATGACTTTGTTCAAATCATAGATTTGTTCTAAAATGGTAAGTTTGAGTATCTTCTAACTCTACCATCTCATTTTTGCTAAATCAAGATCGCTGAAAATTTTATCCCAGGCCTCCTCAATGCGGAAAACAACCCAAATAGGATATTGATAAGCTTCCAGTAACTGTACTCCAATAAGAGCATAAGCAATAACTGATAACTGATAAAAATAGCACCAAAAGATATTTCCTGAGCCATTCCCGGACCTCCTCATTGAGGAAAACAACCCAAATAGGAATGAGTCCAGTTAATAGTTTAAACCAAGTTGATGTTGACGTTTACTAGTAACAGTTTCACATAAGAAAAAAAAGTGTTTGTTGCTTTTAATCTAGATTGCTGATAACAAGAAAGAAAATAACTGACAGAAAAAAGTATCATATGCCGAAACCAAGTCAGTGTGGCAAGCTTGTCAAAATGGTGGCTGATCCGACAAATGGATCTCATCCCGGTCTGCTTCCTCTATCCTCCAACTGTCCATATCTTGTTGTAGACCTGCTTTAGAAAGCTGGTCTGCTGTGCTATTACGTTCCCTGTATATATGACATAGAGAAAAATCAGTAAAAAAAGATTTTAAATATTTTTCTTCTTCTAATAACAGAGATAAAATATAGTTCTGGCATCTGCTTATGTTGTTGACCCATTTAATCATATTCATCGAATCCTCGAAGATCTGAACCGAATGTATGCCCAGGTGGGTAAGCCAACAAAGGAGTAGTTTTAAGGCAAAAAGTTCTACATAATTATTGGTTCCATTCCCCAATCCAATCGAGGCTTTGAGGCTTCTATGTGCATTTAAGTGGATCACCAATCCTGCCCCACATTTTTTATTTTGATCGGATGCCCCGTAAAAATAAGCCCATGGAATTCCATCCCTTATTTGTTCCTCTCTTATAGGTCTTGGGTTTACTTCCCGAATTGGCTCAGGTATACTTGCGTAAATTGCAATACATCCTACAACAATGTGCCTAGCCGAGGGGTTCTGGTCTTTAAAAATAATGTTGTTGCGAGCCAACCAGACTCCCCGGCTATGATTAGGGGTAAATTCCTCAAATTTCCTTCAGGATGGTCCTTCCACCATTTATTCCATACTTCAGCTAGTGAATCCCCTTCCCAAGTCATCTTGATCTGAATCAGTCTCCTTGATTCCATCCATACCTCCTTTGTGAATGGGCATTTTAGGAAGAGATGGTGAATCATTTCTACATCATTTTTACATAAAGGACACCTCCCTGGGGCCCGACTTGTATCTCCTCTGTAGTATGTCCCAAGTTAGCACTTTATTTTTTAGTATGCACCAAAAGAACATTCGAGATTTGGCTGGGCATTTGAGCTTCTAGATGAGGCTAACCCACCATTCCTGATTCCCCCATCCCTTTCTTGACATGAGAAATTTATAGCCTTGTTTTGGAGAATAGGAGCCCTTGGGGGCATGTGCCCATACGAGCCGATCTGGTCTGTTTCTTATCCTGACATTAGACCTGGTCAGTTCCTTGGTGAAGTTGTGCCACTCCTCCCTCCATTGTTGATTGAGATTTAGGTCAGTCTCGGTCAACGAGGCTTGTCCCCATATCGTGGAGTGACCGTTCTTTCCAATCTGGCTTATGTGTTGAATGCCTCTAGAGCCTAATTGGTTTATAAGACCTGGGGATATTGCACATCCTTCGTCCCCACCCATGGATCCTTCCCTATCCTGACTTGTTCTCCATTTCCTATTTGCCAGGAAAGGCCTTGTTCTATGATTTTGACGGTGTCTATGGTGGCTTTCCACACCACTGAAGCATTCCCTTTCTTCTTATTTGGCTTCCTGATCCAATCATCCAGAGGAATGGGATCGATGTACTTCCCTTTGACTACTATTGTCCACAGGTTCTCCATCTTTATTAACCTCCATCCCAGCTTGGTTGCTAGAGATGGTCCAAATGCAGATAACTCTTTTATTCCCCATCCTACCCACTCCTTTGGTCTTGCCACCTTATCCCATGCCACCCAAGCCAACAACGATTCCTCCTTTGAACCTGCCCAGAGGAATCAGCTGCATACTCGCCTAATTCTTTCCAGAATTCCTTTCGGAACCCATGTTAATGCCGCCCAGTATACTGGTATGGCCAATAGGACTGATTTAATGAGTGTCAATCTTCCTGCTCTGGACAACCATTTGAAACTCCAATGATTGATCCTAGATTCTATTTTTGCTACCAGCCAGAACCAATCTTGTTTTCTGTATGAGTGTGGCTTTAGGAAGAATCCCAGGTACTTGAAACTATCCTCTAACTTCTGATCTTTGAAGGGCAGGTCTTCTGCTATATTCAGTGCTTCCATTCTAGTGAATCCTTCCAGAAGTAGATGGGATTTCTCCTTATTAACTAGCATGCCCGTCACCTTGAGAAAGAGTTCCAGTAGCCTTTTTAACTCCTTTGTTTCGCTCCTTCTTCCATTGCTGAAGAGAAGTATGTCATCCACAAACAATAAATGAGTTATGTATAAGTTGACTTCCACTTCAACTCCTTGAATTCTCCGTTTCTTCTGGATTCTAATAGCAACTGACTAAGACCTTCTGTTGCTAGGAGGAAAAGGAGGTGAGATAAGGGGAATCCTTGTCTCAGCCCTCTTTGGCCTTGGAAGAAGGGGGATGCCTCTCCGTTGATTAGCACCATAAAAATCACATTGATCAAATACCCCATGACCCAATTTATGAAGTTCACTTGAAACCCCAGGTGGGTTAGAAGCATACGAAGGTACATCCAACTGATTCTGTCATAAGATTTAGATAGGTCAATTTTCATTACTGCTCCTTTGCTTTTTTATTTTTATTTTTATGCTATGAATAGTTTTCTGAGCCACTCCTATCGCCTCATGAATCTGTCTCCCATCCAAGAATCCAAATTGTTCTTTTGAAATATGCCTGAATATCAGAGGCTTCAATCTGACAACAATCACCTTTGCTATAATTTTGTAGATATAGTTGCATAATGAGATCGGTCTAAAATCCTCGAAAGAGGCTAGGTCTTCGTTTTTGGGAATAAGGGCTATAAAAGTGGCATTAAAAGGGGCATACATTTCTCCTTTTCTTCTGGACTCTTCAACCACTTTAGTCAATTCACTGTCTATAGTCTCAAAGAACTATTGAAACAACTCCACTGTCCAACCATCCGGTCCTGGACTCTTGTCCTTTGACATTGATTTTATGATTCCTTCGACCTCCCCTCTTGTGACTTCCCCCATGAGCTCAACAGAATCCTCCTCATCCACGTAGCGAGGGAAAGCCTGAGCTGTCCATATCACTTCAACTAGTGACACTTCCGTAGGCGCTGTAAAGAGGTTCTTGAAATGTCTTATTCCCATTGATGATAAATCCTCAAATGATTTTGCTTGCCTTCCCTCCTCTGATTTTAGAGACCAAATGGTGTTTGAATTTTTCCTTCCTTTTGCATAATTTTGGAAGAATTTAGTGTTTTCATCCCTTGCCCTTAACCAAATGGCCCTAGTTTTCAAGTGCCATTGTTCTTCTCTTGCTAAAAGTATTTTTCTCCGTTGGGTTTCCAACATCTTGATCCTATCCCTTTTTTCCAGTGTCTCGTATCCATCAGCGTTCAGGCCTTCGACCTCATCGAGCTCCATCCCTATTCAGATAAGGATTTCATCTTCTTTCATTTTCTTGACTCTGGAACATTCCATCATGGTCTTCTTAAGGCATTTTAGGTTCTCCATAAAGTGGTAAGCTTTGTCCTCATTCTCGCTAAACCTCACAGGTCTCCAAGTTTCTTTAAATAGGGTGTTATATGAATCCTCCATTAGCCAAGCTGGATTGAATTTGAAGGGAGCTATCGGCTTTTTGGGGGGCCTATTTAGTTCTAACAAGACGGGTAGATGATCAGAATCACCTCCCTCCCCTACCCACTGATGGAACACTGGGATCTTTGCTGCTACCTCCTCTCTCATGAGAAAATGATCCAGTCTTTTGGCCACTCGATCTTCCCATGTTCTCCTATTTCTCCAAGTTGGTCTTGGTTTCGGCAAATTAATGTCTAGCATCTTTTTGAGAAAAAGTCCGAGAGCGGGTTTGCTCGAGCAGAGGGGCCCTAGGTTTTAGCAGTGCCCAGGGAGAAGTTTAAGTCGCCCCCAATCACCAGATTCAGGTTTTCCATAAAAAACTTTGAGAAGAGATTATTCTAAAATTGGACTCTGTCTTGACAAGGCCCATAAATATTGAGAATCAGCAGGTTACTGCAGAGCTCCGAGGAGTAAACTTCTATTCCAATCACTTGATCTAGCCCCGAAGTGTTCAAAACTCTTAATTTCCCTTCTTTTACTCCCAATGTCGGCCCCCACGAATGACCTTTGCATCCAATGCCTGGATGTACCATCGAAGCATTAATTTAGACAGAGTTTTTAAAACTTCAGGTCCTGCACCCAACGTTTCTTTAAGTAGAAGAATGTTCGGATTGTAATTGCGAATTACCTCCTTTATAGCCAATTTTTTAGGATTACTGGCTAAACCCCTACAATTCAGGGATAGAATAATCATTGGATTACCTTAGGAGGGTTTTCGCTACTCTAAGCACCCTGGAGATGGAAATTTTCTTTCCATCCGCTATGTCCAGTTTGGCTCTCAACTGAGCCTTAGACAAGTTTGATTTCCTCCCTCTAGCCTTCCGATCCCCTTCTTGTGGATTCTGCATTTCTATTCCACCCACTGCCTCCCAAGGAGGAGGCTTTTTCTCTTGGGGTCTGAGGTTGTAAGAGGGTTTTACAACAAGGGTATCTACAACGTTCGAGCCTTCCTCACCCTCCCAATATTTTGGTTCAAATCTAGATCAGGGATTGATGTAATAATACTCTCCAGTTGTTCATTTGCTATGTTTGAAATGGGAATTACAATATTCTGAGGCCTGGAGGGACTAGGCACTGATTCTGAAATAATCAAAGAAAGAGCAGGAGTAAAATGAGGAGGGGTAGAAATCGGAACCGTACCCTATTTTGGATGAGTATGACTCCTGACCTCCACTACTACTAGTTCTGGTTTCGACCTTGTCTCCTTCTACTGCTGAATTGGCTGAATTGTTGGATGACCTTCTTCCTGCACTCCCATATTATCCATAGAATCCTCCTGAGGCCTATCTATATCCATCTGATCATCCTCCGAGCCCTTATTTGACTTTCCTTCCTTGGTCTCCTCCTCTGCTGTTTTCCCTCCCTCTGCTTTCCTCTGCTTTCTTCTTCGCCTGAACCCCAACGAGCATTTTTTTGCCAAATGTCCATATTTGTGACACCTGTGACATTTGAACGGTAGGTGTTCATAATCTAAAATTTGGGCATACTTGAACTCCTTGTATTGTAGATTAATTTCCTCCGCCAAGCTTGTACGAGGGTTTAAGCATACTAATATTTGGGTCATTCCCTGATCTCTTGTTTGTAGAAAAGTCATATCTGCTTCCATGAATTTTCCCAGGTGGTTGCCGATGGCCTTGAATACTGATTCGACCCAGAGAAATGGTGGTAGTTCGGGCATGCATACCCATACAGGTAACTCGTCCACCCTTTCCCTCTGTGCATCAAACATGGGGTTCCATTTCTTAAAAAAGATCGGGTGCCTCCCGAAACACCAATTCCTCGCCATGACCCATTCCACTGATTCTCTCTTCCCAAACTTGACCATGAACCATCCTTTCGCCAATGTTGTGACCACAAAAGTTGTGTCCTATGCTTCCTGCCAATTTTTTGAGGTCCATTCTTGAATATAGTTTGCAGAGTATTTCTTACCTCTAGCCCTTCCTATCAGGGTTAGTTCTGCAACCTCCATGGCCTCATCTATTTGAACATCCATTCCCAGGACCAAATTTGCTACAGTTTCACTTTTCTTAATTATTTTATGTTTTTTCCTCTTCTCCCTCGCATGCCGCTAGCGAAACCCTTCCTCCATGTTCTGTGTGTTTTCTTCCACATTGGCTAGTACTTCCGGGAGCGTTCCACCTCGCCCCTCTTTCCTGAATATGCTGAGTCCTTCGAAAATACCTTTGCCTTCTTGGTTTGACTCTTCCGCTCCTATAATCAGTGTCTTGTCAACCTACTGCCCTTCCCTTTCGCTTGCAATTCCTTTCCTGACCTCTATCAACTGAGCTCCTCCTCTCTTCCTGTCCTCCTTCAGAGTTTCTCCAACTACCTTCCAGCCCTCTAGCTAGCCCTCTGCTATCTCTAGCAAGCTAGCAATCCTCGCCCCTATAAATGGGTTTTGTCACATGGCCTTATTACGTCCATTTGTGTGAGGACTTCTGTCTGCATGGGTATGTGACAGTCTCAGCCCAATTTCCTCTTTTCGGGCCCTAACCCCACCGCCTGGAAGGTGCTCCAGCCTTCTTGGATTTTAAACCCACAACTAATTACAATATCCTCTAACCCGCCTGAGTAAAAATGACTTAGAGGATGAGAGGGGTCCTGACTTACTTGAAAACCTTCGCTATCCGCTACTTCGTGCTCCGATAGGGACGACCTCTCTTGCAGCTGCTGCCCTTCCCAGCTTTCCAGGCACGACAACCCTAGACTTTCCTCTAGGAGTCCTAGGGTTTTGCTCTGCTTCCAACCCGCTTCCGAACCTCCTTTCTTCCTCCCTGAATGTCCAGCTGGATGAATATACCTCTCTATATTTTGGTCTGTTACCTCCAGACCCCAGACCAATAGTATGTCCCCAGGTTCAGGGTCCAGATCAACAACATCACTCTGTTTGACCATCTTCTGCCTTCCTGTTCCTTGTTAACTGCTTAGCGAGGAAAATGACCCTCTCTGCTCCAACTTCAGGCGCGTGCTGTGGGTAGATGACAAAAGTGCATCTCTGATTAACCCTGAACTCCGTTCTGCCGATTTCCATTCTCTGCCTTAGTTCATGGGCTTATGGTGATTCCTGCACCGAATACCATTCACACTTGTCGCCTTCCACCTGTCCACCTCTGTCCTCCCATTCCTAATGACCTTCTTCTGCCGACGCCATCTGGTCGCTTCCCGTACCACCTCCCTGTCAGTAGT
The DNA here is from genome assembly GCA_031772625.1 of Pinus tabuliformis. Taxonomy (NCBI): domain Eukaryota; kingdom Viridiplantae; phylum Streptophyta; class Pinopsida; order Pinales; family Pinaceae; genus Pinus; species Pinus tabuliformis. Next base: position 1,619,743,604 of record CM062818.1, read on the forward strand.
CAATTCCCATAGTTCCGAAACCCTAGTTCCACGCATCTCCCAAAACCATCTCAACCACTCCTACTTCTTGCATCCTTGTTCTACTATATATATATATATATATTACATATTACTTGTTAAACTATTTTATATAATATATGACTCATTACAATTTAATTGTGCCAAGATGCGCTCTTTAGATCAATATGGAATAAACATTGTAATGTACTTTCTTGTTATCTAAAAAAAAAAAATCATATGTTAAAATAAAATTAACATATTGACCTATAACCTATCATAGTATTCGTGTGAAATATTGCTTATTTAAAGGGGGAAAGGCTCCTCAAAGAGGAAAAGACCAGCCTAGATCCATCTTAACTATGTATCTACCAAGCCCCGGGAGAAATCAAATCTCTTTTCACTCTAAAAAAGTTTGCATGTCAAAAGATTTGATCCCTCTCAACATTTAGTAGATCCGAAATTAAAATGAATTTATGATGATATAAGAATAAATGATTGAGATATATATATATATATATATAAAAGCTTGACAAGACTACATCTTCATCATGTCCAATATGTCACCCCGATCGATGCGGGGAATTGAACCGGTGACTTCACATCAAGTAGTGCCTTAACAAAGCACTTGATCATTGTCTATCCAAGACCCGTGAACGATATATATATATATATATATATATATATATATATATATATATATATATATATATATATATATATATATATATATATATATATATATATATATATATATATATATATATCACTATTAAATATAACATTTAAAAATCGAGTTGTCTTTAATGAGACTTTTTGGAAGCTTTTCTGGTCTAATTTTTCTAAAATCCGGTAGTAATTTATTGAAATCATAAGCTTGATGGGTAACCCCTACACAATCGAAGTGCCCTAGGGGTTTTTCAGGGTGATGAATCCATATATACAGTCAAAAAACCAGTTTAAATAACACAAATCAAGATTTCACCTTAAATTTTTCCATCGGATTTCAGCACCCAAAAGTCCAAAAAGTCGCACTAAAGACGACTCCTTTAAAAATAATTAAAAAATCAAAATTGGTTAAAAATTTAAAACTATCCAGTTTATTAATTAAAACAAATATATAAAAAGTTTGTGACAACAATTTGACACTAGCATAACATATCAGTTAATCATTAAAGAAACAAATGAAAGGGGTTGTAAATTTTCAAAAATATTCATAGCACGTTGTATCGAATTATGCTTATATTTTCAAAGAAGCTGACCGTCACTATCGATTGTATTGGCCTAAAGTTCTTCTCTTTTGTCGGTTGCATTGACCCGACATTTACATTTTTTTCACTAACGTGTCTAGTGGACACATCAATTTTCACTTGTAATCGTATCTACTTGTTAAGTATTTAGCTTAGAAGCTTATGCCTTTAGTAGATAAGTCTAGTTCTTTTGTTAAGGATTCTTTCTCTTTTGTAAATGAGTTGAAGAATGTAAGGTTTGAGCATGAATATTTTATGGTTAGTTTTGATTTTGTTTCTATTTACACTAACATCTCTGTTAAGGAGGCGATTGATGTTATCAATCTCATAATAGATCCTAATACTGCTAAACTTGTAGATATTTGCCTTACCTCGACCTTCTTTAGTTTTGAAGGTGAATTCTATGAGAAAACATGCAGAGTAGTGATGGGTTCTCCCCTCTCTCCAGTGGTTGCAAACCTTTTTATTGAATATTTCGAATCAAGGGCTTTAGCTTCTGCTCGATTTAAACCAAAAATTTGGAAAAGATTTGTTGATGATACCTTCAACTTATGGCTCCATGGTTAGGAAAAATTGGCTTCCTTTTTCGAGCATTTTAATAATCAATCTGATTCCATTAAATGTACCATGGAATGTGAGGTTAATGGAATCTTACCCTTCCTTGATGTTCTTATCTCAAAGAAAGATGATGGTTCTTTCTCCCACCAGGTTTTTCGTAAGAAAACCCACAGTGAGCAATATCTTCATGCTAAATCTCATCATTTTCCAGCCAGAAACTAGGGGTTCTCAACACTCTAGCTACTAGGGCTTTAAGGGTTTCTAATGAAGACTATATGATGGATGAGAAAACCCCTCTCTTAAATGTCTTCAAGAAGAATGGTTATAATAAGTTCCAAGGTTTCCGAACCTTTTTAAAAGCTAGTCGGGGACCTAGAATTAAGAAAGAAGTTGAGGTGGCCTCTAGTGTCCAAATTCCCATTATCCAAGGGATGACTGACAAAATTACTAGGATTTTGAGGAAACAAAAGATTAGCTCCACCTTTAGACCGTTGAAAACCATTCGTAGCTCTTTAAGGTCTATCAAAGACCCTATTGATCCCAAATGAATGAGGGGTGTTTTTAATTCCTTCTTCTTGCGGAACCCCCTACATTGGAGAGATGGGTTGTTCCATTTCTCAAAGGATTCAGGAGCACACAACATACCTTAGACACTGGAGGACCCACTCCTCTGCTCTAGCAGAACACACTGAAATAACGAAGAACCTATGCTTAGAGGATTCTAAGGTCCTTGCGAAGGTTGATCATTTCCATCACCGAAAATTAAGAGAAGCCATTAAAATTGAAAAGAGGAGTAAGACTCTTATAGGGACGATGGATGGAAGTTAAGTAGCTCGTGGGTCCCTTCTTTGTGTTCTTAACCCCCTTGGTTTCCTTATTCTTTCATGGTTGTTGGGTATTATGTTCTAGGACCTTTTCTCTTTAATTGCATTGATTCCATTTTTATTTCATTATTATATTTATTAGTTTTTAAAAATTATATTAATTGTATAACAATGATTGATTAAAAATATCATGTTCTTGATTCAACTATGATATCCATAAGATTATAGTATTATTATTAATATTATAATTATTATTAATAGTATTATTATTATTAATATTACTATTATTATTGGATTATTATTAATAATATCTTTTTTTTTAATTAGCTTTTTTATTAATAATATTTTTATTATATAAGTTTCCTTTCTTATTAGATAAATATTACTTTTTCCATCATTATTTAAAATTAATAATATAATATGTTAATAGAATATATGATACAAATATTAGAAAGTAGGAGGATCGTATAATAAAATAATAAAGATGGTTAGAGGCATATAAATATTTTTGAATAAATTATAAAATAATATGAATTGTTATAGTCATATAATTTTTTCTAAATAATTAAAATAGAAAATAAATTAAATTAAAATAAAATTAAAAAATAACTAAAAAATAAATTAATTTTTATACCCTAATATCCATGCTTATTAATTTTTCTTTTGGCCATTGGAAAATTACCATTGTATTTCTAAGATATATATTAGTGGTCTATTGATCTTGCTCCTCATCTTGGTCCTGATGATGAACCTAGATTGAGGTTCAAAACGCGTCGACCATATGTTCTCTATGTGATTTTATCTAGGAGATCTTAGCATTATATCATGAATCACAGAAGCATCCAATCTGACATTTTTCCATGTTTATTTACTCATTTTTTTAATAATTAATTAATTACATGAATTGAAATTAATCTATATTGATTTTTATTATTAATATTAATAATAAATATCAATACAATGAACATCGTTTTTTACTTGTAACATGCGTAATTTTTTAGGGTAGTGTTGAAAATGCAACCAGATGATGGAGCTTAGTGAAAAGAAGTCGCCTTCACCAAGTGGGCCCGCAGGCTATTTTTGGCGCAAAGTCTATTTTTAGACATATGGATCATGGTCTATGAGTTGCAGGATGCTATTTGTGGATGATTGGTCATGTTGGTAAAAATAGATGGACTTCTATTTTTAGACATATGGGCGGAGTCTATTTTTAGACTGCCAGGCTGAAAATAGAACAGTCGAATATTATTAGCTCTTAATAATATTTGGACTATAAACATTATCTTATCCTCTTGCAGCACTTCAGTTCGAGCTACGGATGTGGCACATGCAACTGCCAGAAGGAAATACGCTTTTCTTATGGGTTAGTTGAGCTATTGCATGATGGACTTCAGTTAGAACTCAAGTGGTTGAGTTTGGTGGAGTTGATTGAGGAGTTGATGGAGTTGTGTTCAGTTTGACTTAGTTGAACTAGTTGTATTTAGTCTAACTGTAGAATACACTAGTGATGAGTGATGTGAATTAATTATTAATTAATTCACTAATTATTAACTCATAAATCAACTAAAGAATACATCAGTTAACTCAGTGCATGGACAGTTCAGTGGAGACAGGTGTTAGAGGTGGAGACTACTATCAGTTGTGACTATAGCTGTGCATGAGATTTGCACAATCAGTGATTGAGATTGCCAATGAGGATTGCGCAGTACAAGCCAAAGGAAAACGAGCTTGGATCATTCCTATTCTCACTTTGGATTGCGCAGTAGAGGTAGGCAAACAGTGGAGGAGATTTGAACCTGTGACTTGATTCAGATCTGAGCTAGTTTGTGTGTAGCAGGTGGAGATAGCACTGAGTACTTGTGAGGAGTATTGTACTATGTATTGTTACATGTTCTCTATCCTTATAATATACAGATAGTTGGCGGTTTTCAGCTGTATGCTTTCCCTAGTACATACTGTGTTGATATGTGTGATTGATGTTTCAATGTGCGCATGCAATTGTTTCTTAATTCTGCAAAATTGATGATCAACGTAGAGGAGGTTATGTATTATACATGCATTCTGTAAATAGTGTATTATCGGGATAATCTCTGTGAATAAGTGTTATATTATTCAAAATTTCTACATGGTATCAGAGCGAAGTTGATCATCAGATCTATTATTCAGAAAGTGATTACATTTTATTTCTTCAGGCAGAGTCCGTAATCGGGCCAGGTAGCCTCTGGATTCATCCTTCTTTTGGAAGGTGAGATATCCGATAAAATCCCATACAGTCAATCTCTGTACGAAAAATACCTTGTTCTCATGAATTTTAGATCAGAAGTGGTTGAGTTTTGAGCTGGTGGAATTTGAATTTGCAGCAGTGTTTTCTTGGTGTCGAAGTTGAAATGTCTTTCAATGGATTGCGATTGGAGTATGCCCTTGAAGGCAGCTTGAATTATATTGCATGGAAAGACAGGATGGAAGCGGTGTTAGATGACAATGGGTTGAAGGATTTCATAGAGGCTGAGGTCCCAAAGCCCACTGATGCTGCTCACATTGAGGCTTGGCAAAAGAAGACAACAAAGTATCGAAGGATTCCGTTGGAGGGCGTGAAGGATCACATTGTATCCAGCCTGCATGGAAAAGCTTCTCCATACTTGATGTGGAAAGCGTTGACAGATCTATTCCAAAGCAAGAGCGACCAGAGGAAGTTGGCGCTCAAGGATAAACTCAGAAACATTAAGTGTGAGAATGGAGATAGTATGCTCAAGTATCTCACGAAGTTCACCCAATGCCGGGATGAGCTGGGAAGTGTGGGGGTGACTGTCGATGATGAGGACTTGGTGAGCTTGGCTCTCCTTGGTCTTCCGAAGAGTTGGCATTCCTATCAGGACTCTGTTAATGGTCGGGAGAAATTTCCAGGATGGGAGAGACTTTGGTCAGATCTTGTGCAAGAGGAGATCAGACAGAATACCAGGGACGGATCTTCATCAAAGGCATCTGATGAAGAAAATTGCGCTTTGGCTGCCAAAGCAAAGAAGGGGAAGAACAAGAAAGCTTCTCATTCCGGTGCGAAAGGCAAGAAGCAGGACATGTCCAAGGTGAAGTGTTTTCACTGTCACCAGCACAGACATTATGCCACAAATTGTCCGCAGAAGAAGAAAAATAAGCAAGCTGCTGGATCTGCAGCAGGAGAGGCCTTAGCCTCGCAGTTTGAGCTGGATTTTTCGTTGATCGCATGCTTGGTATCAAGTGTGATGGGATCGGTATGGTTCTTGGACAGTGGTGCGTCTTTTCACATGACAGGAGATCGAAATTTGTTTTCTGATTTGGATGAGAAAGATCTTGGAGTGCACATCGAGATGGGCGATGATGGTAGATACAGTGCGATTGGTATCGGTACCATTTCCTTTGAGAGGGAGTTTGGTAAACCCTTCGTATTGAAGGAAGTGATGCATGTTCCAGGATTGAAGAAGAATCTTATCTCTGTGGCGATGTTAGAAGACAAGGGATATGATATTGTTTTTAGCAAGGGAAAGGCTTTCCTGCGTAGTAAGACAACTGGAGAAACCTGGAAGATAGGGGTTCGAGTCAGGAACCTTTATTAATTACATGTAGATGGCTCTGCAGCAATGGCATGCAAGGCAGAAGGATTGGTGAGCCGGGATGATGGCGAGCTGTGGCACAGGAGATTGGGCCACCTTCACCATGGAGCCTTGAAGATACTGTAGCAGATTTCTACTGGGCTTCCTAAAGGCACTCTTGCGTAGTCAGATCAGTGCAAGGGGTGTACTTTGGGAAAATTTGTGAAAGCTACCTTTCACGAAAAGGATAGTCGCGCCATGACGATCCTTGAGAGAATTCACACAGATGTGTGTGGACCTTTCTCAGTAGCTTCGACAGCAAAGCACAGGCACTATGTGATCTTTGTTGATGATTTCTCCCGAAAGTGCTGGATCTTCTTCATGCAGAAGAAGAGCGAGACATACTCAAAGTTCTGTGAGTTGAAAGCACTGGTCGAGAAGGAATCGGGGAAGAAGGTGAAGGATCTTAGGAGCGATACTGGTGGTGAATTCATCTCTGCAGAGTTCAAGGACTTCTGCAGTGCAGAAGGGATTCGAAGAGAGCTCATAGCTCCCCATAACCCACAGCAGAACGGGGTTGCTGAGCGGAAGAACAGAACGATCGTGGGTGTTGCATGGGTGATGTTGCATGATTAGGGCCTACCCCTTCACTTGTGGGTGGAGGCATGCAATACTGCAGTATATGTGCAGAACCGTTGTCCTCACAAGATACTTGGCATGAGTACACCCGAGGAGGCTTATTCTGGTAAGAGGCCTGATATTTCCCATTTGAGGATTTTTGGTTCTCCTGTTTACATGCATGTAACGAAGGATGCTATGAAGAAGCTGGAGCCGACCGCAGAGGTTGGGATATTTGTAGGGTACACTGATACGCCCCATAACTATCGTGTGTATTTTCCAGACAGTCGCAAGACTGTTGTGCGACGGGATATCAAATTTCAGGAGGAGAAAGCCATGAGGTGTTTGCTTGAGAGGGAGCCACACTTGCATGCATATGAGGAGCTATTAGTTCCTAAGGATGAGCTTCAGGACGTGGATCAACCATAAGATGAAGTTCATGGAGTGGAAGAGACCACTCATGCAGCGCCAACCATCAGAGGGCAAAAGCGCACTACAGAAGCTGAGCGACTGGCTCAAGATGCAGAGAAGGTTGTAGGACCACCTATAGTGCAGCGCAGATAGAGACAATCACCTAATCGGTACACTAGATACATGGCTCTTGTGAGCAAATGTGTCGTGACTGAGCCATCCTCTTTCGAGGAAGCTGTGGAGGATCCCGCATGGGTAGATGCCATGGTGGAAGAGTATGATTTGATTGTTAGAAACAGTGCATGGGAGATTGTCCCAAGACCGGAGGGGAAATCAGTGGTGGGTTCGAGATGGATCTACAAAGTGAAGCAGGCAGCTGATGGGAGTGTGGAGAAGTACAAGGCAAGATTTATTGCCCGAGGCTTCTCACAGATAGAGGGGATCGATTATGAGGAGACCTTTGCACCTGTCGCAAGGTATTCTTCCATACGGACGATTCTTGCTCTCTCAGTGCAGATGGGGTGGCACATTCATCAGATGGATGTGAAGACTGCATTTCTCAATGGAGTCATTGAGGAGGAGGTGTACATAGAGCAGCCCGAAGGTTTCGAGATCTTCAGCAGCGAGTCGCATGTGTGCAGGCTCAAGAGAGCGTTGTATGGGTTGAAACAAGAACCTCGTGCTTGGTACACACAGATAGACCGTTATTTCATCGGAATTGGATTCTCCAAGAGTGAGGCGGATCCTAACCTATACCAGATTGTGGTGGAGGGTAAGTTGCTTAGCATTGTACTTTATGTAGATGATTTGATTTTAACGGGAGATGAGCTGTTGATACTTTCATGTAAGGAGGATCTTGCTAGAGAGTTTGAGATGAAGGACTTGGGCCTCCTTCATTATTTCCTGGGATTGGAAATTTGGCAGCGCAGTGATGGACAATTTGTTTCTCAGGGTAAGTATGCTCGAGAGATACTGGAGAAGTTCAACATGCATGGCTGCAAGCCTGTTGATACTCCTCTTCCTGGAGGTTGGAGGAAGGAGGATGCTACTTCAGCAGAGGTAGTGGATGCCACTATTTATCGACAGTTGGTGGGGTCGCTTATGTATCTGGTCAATACACGACCCGATATATGCTATGCTGTTAACCAGCTTTCACAAGCTATGGTTAAGCCAACCAAGCTCTTATGGAAGGCAGGCGAACATGTATTGTGTTATCTCAGAGGCACATTGGGATATGGATTGTGGTACAGACAGGAGGATGAGGTGAAGCTATGTGGCTTCACGGATGTAGATTGGGTAGGGAGTCCAACGGACAGAAAGAGCACATCTGGAGGGATCTTCAGTATCGGGTCGACAACAGTTTCTTGGTACAACAGGAAGCAGAGATCCGTGGCACTCAGTTCAGCAGAGGCCGAGTATATGGCAGCAAGTTTGGCTGCATGTGAGGCTATGTGGATGAGGAAGATCCTGGTCGGGTTGTTCGGGTCACACTTGGAGCCTACTGTGATTTATTGTGATAACTAGAGTTGCATTAAACTCTAGGCCAATCCAGTATTTCATGATAGATCCAAACACATTGACATCAGGTACCATCATATCAGAGATTGTGTGCAGCGGAGAATCATGTTACTTTCATACATTCCTACAGAGGATCAGGATGCTGATATCTTGACAAAGGCGCTCACCAGGAGCAAATTCGAATACCACCGAGGCAGGATAGGGGTTGCAGATAATCCATATCTTGTTGAGAGGGAGTGTTGAAAATGCAACAAGATGATGGAGCTTAGTGAAAAGAAGTCGCCTTCACTAAGTGGGCCCGCAGGCTATTTTTGGCGCAAAGTCTATTTTTAGACATATGGATCATGGTCTATGAGTTGCAGGATGCTATTTGTGGATGATTGGTCATGTTGGTAAAAATAGATGGACTTCTATTTTTAGACATATGGGTGGAGTCTATTTTTAGACTGCCAGGCTAAAAATAGAACAGTCGAATATTATTAGCTCTTAATAATATTTGGACTATAAATATTATCTTATCCTCTTGCAGCACTTCAGTTCGCGCTACGGATGTGGCACATGCAACTGCCAGAAGGAAATACGCTTTTCTTATGGGTTATTTGAGCTATTGCGTGATGGACTTCAGTTAGAACTCAAGTGGTTGAGTTTGGTGGAGTTGATTGAGGAGTTGATGGAGTTGTGTTCAGTTTGACTTAGTTGAACTAGTTGTATTTAGTCTAACTGCAGAATACACTAGTGATGAGTGATGTGAATTAATTATTAATTAATTCACTAATTATTAACTCATAAATCAACTAAAGAATACATCAGTTAACTCAGTGCATGGACAGTTCAGTGGAGACAGGTGTTAGAGGTGGAGACTACTATCAGTTGTGACTATAACTGTGCATGAGATTTGCACAATCAGTGATTGAGATTGCCAATGAGGATTGCGCAGTATAAGCCAAAGGAAAATGAGCTTGGATCATTCCTATTCTCACTTTGGATTGCGCAGTAGAGGCAGGCAAACAGTGGAGGAGATTTGAACTTGTGACTTGATTCAGATCTGAGCTAGTTTGTGTGTAGTAGGTGGAGATAGTACTGAGTACTTGTGAGGAGTATTGTACTATGTATTGTTGCATGTTCTCTATCGTTATAATATATAAATAGTTGGGGGTTTTCAGCTGTATGCTTTCCCTAGTACATACTGTGTTGATATGTGTGATTGATGTTTCAATGTGCGCATGCGATTGTTTCTTAATTCTGCAAAATTGATGATCAACGTAGAGGAGGTTATGTATTATGCATGCATTCCGCAAATAGTGTATAATCGGGATAATCTCTGTGAATAAGTGTTATATTATTCAAAATTTCTACAGGTAGATCCATTTTAACTCCAGATTTACCAAGTGTAGAGAGAGATCAAATTTCTTGAGATGCAAATCTCTTTTAGAGTGAAAAGAGATTTGATCTCTCTTCGTGCTTGGTAGATCCAGAGTTAAGATGGATATATGCTAGTATATTGTAACACTGAACCATTACAATATAATATATTATAACATTTTTCTTGTCCACACATGAAACACTATGTTATCAAGATACAAAGGTGTAATATTTGGAAAAGTAAAGGGTTATATTTTATGAAAAGAAAAGTGTTTTTGTAATTTTGGAATGTTTTAGTTTTAGGTTAGTAGTTTGAGTGGTTGGGAGTATAGTTTGTTTTTATGTTTATTCAGGTTTAATTCTAAGGGGCACGTTTGGTATATTGTGATAATGTTTGAAGAGTAGGCGATCCCTGGAATAGGTCCAAGTATAGTGGGGTTGGGACATCTCAACTCTTGCTAAGACATACATTATTGGTATATTTGACTTGCAAGTTGTTTGATATACTCTTGGTGTTATAGTGTCTTATTGGAAGATTTGATTCTCAACCTTACCCACATTATTCTAATAAATTATAAATTTACCATAATAATTAAAAGATTCTAAAATACCTTTAACTTTGATATATTCCAAAAAAGGAATTCATAATAAGTATTAGCACATACTTACAACTTAGGACTTGTTCGCTTCAAATTTCTCATATGATAGGAAAGCAAGAGATCCAATGTTTTGATCCTTAACGTGTTAATTGCAATATTTTTTTAATAAAGTTGGAAAACCTATCATAACTCAATTGTCAAACTATCAATGGGAACAACCATCACTGGCTACTATCCACGAATGCATGCAGACTCATCATTGTTATTCAAGGAAAACCACACCACCTAAAATTACCCTTAGTGATCTGTAAAGGGACATACTTTCATTCTTGCCAAATGCCTTTTGATCTTGGGTCATTAATCAATTTCTTTACATCCAAGGAAGATGAGCTCTTAACTAAGCAAAAGCAATTTTAAAACATATTCTAAGCCCAATTGCATATTATTTTTGTTTTTCATATATTGTTTTTTTTATATGTTTTTAAATAATAACGAGTAGCTAATAATTAATGGGTTGTCGCGTGGATTTTAGCATTTAAAATAAAATTGGGATTTGGCAATATTTTGATTAATTATTTTAAATTAATTTAATTTAAATTGACTTAGTTTAAGCCAATAATATGTGTTATTGAAGTTGAATATCTTATTAAGTATTCACTTTTGAAGTTTTGTATCAATGGCAATATTGTTTTATTTAATTCTTTGATATACACTCTTTGTAACCAAAAAAAATATGGTTCATTATTATAATGCTTTTAAGTATAAGTAAACATTACATACTAAGTACGTAGTATATTTAATGTTGTTAATATGATTTACACCTTAATAACATCATTATTGGTGGGTTGGTTGTATATTAATTATTGTGGGAATAAATGTAAGTAAATAACAATTTAATTATATATTTATTGGATAAGTGTGTTTTTATGGAGTGTATTTTTTTTGTACTAGAGGAATCGACCATTGGGTCGGGTTTGTATTTGCGTGACACGAGGTACGAGGTCGATTCTGGTTGCTACCACTCTACCTTTAGGGTCTATGGCAATCCTCTTCTTAGTAATCCAAGTCATTCGTGGGGGATTTGAATCTTGAATTTGGGTCAAACTCGTACTCTCGTGACACAGGGTCGATTCCGGTCACTACCACTATACCTCTGGGGGCTATGATAGTCCTCCTCTCCATACACCAAGTTACTCCAGCGGGATTTGAACCTTGGATATCTTAGTTTACACAATACTTTATATCACAATGATCGCGAACAATTGAGCTACCCAATCATGTCTATTTTAAAAGAACATGGTTTTTAAAATTTTAATTTAACTATCAATATTTATTAGGTGGATGGTAGGGATTTAACTTCCATGTAATATTTTAAAGTATTCTTATTAGTAATTATAAATCAAAGTTTATGATTTATCTCAAAAGTAGTTATATGTTTTCTGTGATTTTAATTAAATTAATTAATTAAAAAAATGTCATATGAACATGAGTTATGATTTTTTAGGCATGTGATATTAGTAAGCAACGTTATTAACCAAGCCTATTTATAGGTTAAGAATCTTCGTAGCAAAATGGTTGAATCTTATATATATGTGTGTGTGTGTGACTCATATATTAATTCCTTTTTTTTTATAAGTTAATTTTGCATTACCTCAAAATTTCAAAATACGACATCCCATATATCATAGTTCATACTATCACTGGTCTCAACCTGTCTCAAGGGAAACTAGTTTTGTTGACTGGTAATTTAAGAGTAAGCATATCGAAATAAAGAAATTGTTGTTGAAAACTACAAGAACTATTTGAGATTGAGCTACATAGAGAATCAAAATAACCACATAGAGACATACCATGAGGTCAAGATCCTATCCACTTGTATCGACTGGAGCAAAGGCCTTAAGCTCACATTGAAGGTGGATTTCCAGGTGATCGAGACAAGCATCCAAACTAGCCAAACATGAGTGTTGATATCTCTGCACCCACTTGATCTTGTTCAAGGAAGAAATGATGTCATTACGATCTTCATGCTTATTTTTTCAGGACTCTATTGAAAAGAGTTTTCATCTGCCAATGGGGGGTGATGGTGTTCAGGTATTGGCTCCATCTTCCCATGGCGTGACTAGGATTAAAAACTGATCCAGATCTTTGGGGGAGGCCCCAAGACTTGAAAAGTTAAAATGCCAGAAGAAAAAAAGGAAAACACACAGTAAACACAACCGACAAGATTTTTTTTGTTAAAGTAGAGAATATCTGTAAAAGATACATTGTGGTGGACAATCTATCCTTTTACAAAATGGGACTTGTTACTTATAGCTTTTTTTGTTACAATACCACAGGTAAGTTCCATCGGTGGGTAAATACCTTGGGTGAATGAATACCATGGGTGGATGTCACTTACAATACCATGAGTAAATTCCATGAGTGGATAAATACCATGGGAGGATGAATACCAAGGGTGAATGCCACTTACAATACCATGGGAACATACTTTGGGTGAATGAATACCATGGGTGGATGTCACTTACAATACCATGGGTAAATGCCATGGGTGGATAAATACCATGGGTGGGTGAATACCATGGGTGGAAGCCATTTTCTATTCGAATCAAAAACCCAATTAGCTATCTTTATAATTTCAAAGTCACAATATGCCTAACGATCATCAGTGGTGAGAGTTTGAAGTTAGCAGATTTGTTCATGAATGCTAGGAGGTGTAGCAAAGTGGAAGATAACAATAGCTTCTTGGGCATGGGCTTGGGCACGCAATCGCCCTTTCAGTCCTCTACCACCGGCTCCCCTATGGCTACGCATACATTGTTGGGGCATTTTGCACCAATAGGAAAGAAGCCAGACGAGGTTATTGAGCCCCAGTAAACCCAAATTAAGGGGATTGAGACTAAAAATTTCGAGACAAATGAAAGGCCAAAAGATACACGGAATACAGGCCAACTCGAGCCAACACAAATAAAATGACCAATACCACAGGTGTAGAAGACCCCCTGCAGGCAGAAATACCCACTCGCTAGGAAACCCCAAGGAGTATGACATAATGAACCCCCATAAAATTAATAGGAAATACCCAAACTTGAACCACACAAACTCAGAGTAATAACAACAAATAATATGGTTCAAGAGAAAAGCCTGTAACTTGAAAGTGCTAACCCATTTTGCCGGAGTTGGCTGGGTTTCAAACACATATTGTAAGGTGGTGGCACCGACAACTTTCCCCTTCAGCTCCAGTGAAATTCGCAGAGTTATGAGGCATGAAGTCTTTGTAAGCCCAGTTCCTAGATCATGTCCATAATCTAACATCTCAAGCAAGCAACTGTTCCTACTTGACTCATAAGTTGAATTGGCTTGCAGGCAATCTCAGGTCACTGCCAGTGCATCACTGGAGGCAAGCGACCCCTTCTTAGAAAAAGGCCAAGAATCATGCCATGGCTCTGTAGAATTTCCTTTGTGCAAAGGCCTGACACCATCAAACAACCAAGAAAATAATCCCACTAGTGACAAGGAAGGAGTCTAGGCACACCATAAATTTGAGGGAACAATGATACGCTTCACAGGACAAGATAACTGCAGGATGCTTAACATCATAGTGAATGAAGAATAAACTCGCATGTGTTATACATGGGGTGGGATGCCCATGCCATCCCTCCCTCTTAAATATAGTAGGAAGCAACAGGGTGGTGGCCCCCCAACTTCCATTTCCACGTTGCTAATCACTTCGATCAAGAACTCATATATTAATTCTTATTATATATATATATATATATATATATATATATATATATATATATATATATATATATATATATTTAAGGAAACTGGTAGGTTGCTATTGATAAAACTGGAAACAGGCCAACTCCTTTTTACATCCAGAATTTGTTTATCTTCATCAAATTTCCCAAATTGTTCAGTTTTTGTTCTATACCTACCCTGCCTTGACTTTCTGAGAATTTGTACATCATTAACCTTATATATCCTCTAATAAACACCACCAATTTCTACATAAAAGAAAAACATTCAAATTTGTGCATAACTAGATCTAAAAACTAAACGCTTCCCATATCCGGATTTTCTAGGCTGTCAACTACTTCATTTTTCTCCATGTCCATATGAAGCAGAGATGCTAAAGTTTCTCCTTGAGTCTCTCTCTCTCTTCCGAAGCTTCTGACACTTCGCGATGGGAAACTTCAGAAAGGCCAAAGACTTCCTTGATGATGCTCACAGTGGCTGTCTTAATAGTCACTTCAATACCTTCCACCTTCTCCGAAAGCGTTTCCACCTTTGTGACTAGGTTCTCATCCATGAGCTGTAGACAGATCATGTCCTTACGCAAATTATCTAATTGACGAGAAACCAATGCGAAGTTCAACCACACTTTAGAGATGATTTATTCCCTAACCTTGACGGTCAGGGATGAAAGTTCCAATTTAATGCCTTCCATTTGTTCCTCCATTGTAGGCAGATCTCCATTACTTGCTGAAGTTGCCATGATATGAGCTATAAGGGATCTGTAAATCTTTAATGTAGTTTTTGCCACTTATATAATTCTTACCACAGGGAATGTCACCCTTAATGCAGGGGAGAGTGCATTGAAGGTCGATGTCCTTGCTCGCATGCTGAATTCCCAAATTACCACCAGTATGCTCACCCTTGCGTGGGGAGTAATGACATACAATGCGCTCAAGGTACCTACCATCTGCAAACGAGAGCGAGGATTTAACGCTTGCTCTAACATCCACCAATTGTCCGTCTGCATGGCACATTCCCACCTTGGCTACTGACTATAAACATAAGATCCTTTGTCTTGCAAGAAGAATGTGGGCTTTTTGATGATCGCCTGTATCTCGATATGAGCTCCTTGCATTATTACTCTATCCTGTCTTATGTCCCTGCTCAATAATGCCACTGGTGGATCATTCCTTTGTGATTTATTCATGGGATGTGATGGAAAGAAGGGGTCCCTAGATCAAGGATTAATACTCCTTGTTCAAGAGAGGCTCATTTATTTGCTTGGGCATTTTCTCTTTGATTGAGTTCTCATTTGACATGATAAAATTCAATGTTATCAAACCATCTAGTTATAGAATCGATCCGCTGAAGGATTGGAGGAAAGAGATCTCAGGAAATTTTTGAGGAATTTCAACATTTTTGAATGATAATTAGTGAGTCTTTGATTACCCAAAGTTGACAATTCCCTTTGCTTTTGCTATATTCATTCCTTGCCAAAGGGCTAGGGCTTCTACCTGATTATTTGTGTTGATTCCGAGCCCCCGGGCAAATTTCATCTCTATTTTTTCACTGGGACAGAAAATGTGCCCTCCTGCTCCCGCCTCCCCCAAATAATTTTTATTATAATTATCAATAATAATAATTTAAAATAAATTTATAATCTATTAAAATTTTATAATATTTTTAAAATTTTAACAGTATGAGATATTTAACAAAGTAATTGTTTTGCTATTTATCCATATTTACCAACTATTTAATTTATTTGACATCACTAATATATAAATCATCAAATAAAATACAACTTATAATTAAATTAACCATCAAATAAAATACAACTTATAATTAAATTAAATTTTTTTGTTTGTTAAAAAAATGATTTGAAATATAACTTATAATTAAATTATTTTTATTTGTTAGGTTAAAAAAATGATTTAAAATATAACTTATAATTAAATTTCAAATTTTTGTTAAAGAATTGATTTACACATTTAAATAGTTAACGTATTATCATAATCAATATTATTGAACTTTTTATTACCAAGAAATACTTGATTTGAATCTCTTTGAATTAGATGCACGCTTTATATTCCACCTGAACAAATATACTAGAAATGTCAATTTAGGAATAAATAAAAATGAGAACGGTCTATAGTGATTAATTGTCCCACATTCATTGTGAGGTTCAGAATAGACAGAGGACGGGTTACAAATACGCCGGCGATTCAGGTTAATAGGTACGGAGCCGTGTGGTCAACACAAAGCGAACTATTCTTTCGCCTTTTACTAAAGAATACCGTGTGTTGGCCACAATCAGCGGCATACGCCAATTTTTGGAGGCTTCTCTCTCGCTGTGAGAAGTGAAGCCCACAAAGCAAATTCAAAACGGAATCAATTTTCTAGGTGTTCTTCAATTATGAAATATTTGAAATTTATTTCAATGTTAAATTGTCTCTGCAGGTATGTTCTTTTGAAGCTTTATTTTGTGATGCTCTCTAATAGCTATGTTATGTCTGAATGTTACACTTCGTGTGGTTGATATATTTTAGCTTAAAAAAATTGCTTAATTATAAGTGACTGATTGATCTTTAAAGTGTGGTTGAAAGTTGTGTTTGGCATGCAATCTCTTGTGTATATATGAATTGAATGAAATTTTCAATAAATGAAATTTTAACGTTTTGGTCTATATAATATATATGAATTGAATGAAATTTTTTTAACGTTCACGAGACTGAGACTAGATCTTTGGAATGAAATTTGAATGAAATTTTAAACACTGAGACTAGATCTTTGGAATGAAATTTGAATGAAATTTTAAACACTGAGACTAGATCTTTGGAATGAAATTTTAACGTTCACAGAGACTGTTACTAGATCTTTGGAATGAAATTTTAACTGAGATTAGATCTTTGGACGAAATTTTAACTGAGATTAGATCTTTGGAATGAAATTAACCGAGATTAGATCTTTGGAATGAAATTTTAACTGAGATTAGATTTTAAATGTGACTAGATCTTTGAAATGAAATTTGAATGAAATTTTAACGTTCACAGAGACTGTGACTAGATCTGTGACTAGGTCTTTGGAATGAAATTGTGACTACTAGGTCTTTGGAATGAAATTGTGACTAGATCTTTGGAATGAAATTTTAACTGCGATTAGATTTGGAATGAAATTAGATCTTTGGAATGAAATTTTAACTGACATTAGATCTTGAATGAAATTTTAATGTCTACGACACTTTATAGTTCATGGGACCACTAGCTAGCATCTTGAATGTCTATGACACTATTTATAGTTTATGGGATCACTAGTTAGCATCTTGAATGAAATTTTAATGTCTACAATATATTTAGTTTATGGGATTACTAGCTAGCTTCCCTCTTTTTGCCTTTTGCAATTCAATCCTCTTATTATTCAAATTAATGATGAGCTGACCCAACCCACTAACAGTTCCCTTATTGAAAAGACAATGCAGGACCACTAACTTCCCTGCTTTCTGCCTTTTGCCTTTTGCAATTCAATCCTCTTATTATTCAAATTAATGATGCGCTGACCCAACCTACTAACAATCCTCTCACTGAAAAGACAATGCCAAGGATACTGTTGTAACTGTCTCTAATATCTCTGAAAGCATCACATTCCAAAATGAAATGTTTTTCCGATTCCACTGCCCCATAAGTGCAGAAGGTACACACCCGCTCTTCCCAAGCTTCTTTAGGTCTTTTCTGCCACCTGTTTCGCATTGTAATTGATGCGAGTTAGTTCTTAATTGAGCAATAAGAATCTTTGCTCTCCGTGGAATGCTAGCTCCAATGTACTCTTTGTTGGAGATCACACGTGAGGTTGAATTCTTGAACATAATACTTCTTCTTTTTACCCAGCGCTTTTCCCCATATATGCTTACGAAACTTCTCCATAACATAACTCTTCAAATGCTTGCTATTTGTGGGACATGCATTGATGTGAATATCCCATTTTTGCATCTATTTGTTGTTTTGTCTCATCCAAGATTTCTTTCTTTCACTCATTCTTTATTGAAGATAACTTTAGGCCATCTACCTTCTCCCATTTGCTCAGTTCTTTGAAGATATCTTATAAGACGCACCATAATAATGATGACTTGTAAATGAAAATGTGTTATAAAAATTTATGGTGTAATTCACTAGTTTCTTGTTGGTAACTAAACGGTGCAAATCAAATACAAGCAATTTTGACAAACTATGTGCTTCTATCACTTATAGAACATTGTCCTTGGCATGTACAAAATAGAGAGGGCACTGGGCATTGGTTTTGTTCAAGTGCATGTTCCAAAGATTTGCGCATGGAAAATCGCTGACTCCCATGATGAAGATATAGTTAATCTTGATACACTTGGATTGTTATTATGTACCATAACTAGTCTCTGAAGTCTTCAATCGTGTCTCTACTCAACTAAATTAGGCTGGGAAATTGCGTCCCTTCCACAAACTCCTACTTGCTCATGCAGCCAACTCAAATTTGACCTTATCATTCCAAAAATCTTTTGTTTTCACAGAAATGGATCCTGCCAACGGTTAATCTGTTCTTTTCATTTATACAAAAGTACTCTGGGAACCAACTTTTGCTGTGTAGAAGACCACATTGCTGACATACAACACAGGCAAAAAATGAAAGTTCCCATTGAACTTCACAGTGGCGTCAGACTAAGTATTTATATTTAACAAGAAATGTTCAACATATTTCCTGTCCTACCGAGTAAACATGTGCGTCTAGTCCAGGCCCAGAAAATGTGTATTTGGGATCTACATTAACCAATGCTGCTTTACAAAATTTAATGGCTTTGTGTAGCTCACTAAGGTGATCCCATAAATTTAATGGCTTTGTGTAACTCATTAAGGTGGTTCCATTCAGGTTGCCTCAAAATACCATATTCATCAGTGGAAGCATCATAGTCATAGCTATTAGTAATATGAGGGCCTCCTGCTGAATAATCAAAATTTGTTCCTCCATGATACATATAATAGGTCTCCAATTCACCCTCTCTTTCGACGAACTGTGCAACAGAAAACGCAAGCTCCTCTGAATTCTTTACGATCATAATAATCACGAGTCTTCAAAAAGATCATTCTTTCAAATCAACAAATACTTCTCGACTACCAAAGCGTTTTCTGCAATAGAGACTAATAAATTATCTAACAACAAAGATGCCGAGATGGCACTTACCGGTAGGTTAAACAACAAAACTGCCGAGATGGCACTTACCGGTAGATTCAACAACAAAACTGCAGAGATGGAGAAAAGATTTAAGAATCACTTTGCTGCTTAAAAGAATTGGTGTTGGCTGCAGAGAGGGAGAAAAGATTTAAGAATCATTTTGCTGCTTAAAAGAATTGGTGTTGGAATGGATTTATGCTGGTTTATTTCATTATTACATATAAAATTTTAATAATAATAATTTAATTTCAAGGTATTTTTAATAATAATAATTTAATTTCAAGGTCGTGGTTTATTTCATTATTACATATAAAATTTTAATAATAATAATTTAATTTCAAGGTATTTTTAATAATAATAATTTAATTTCAAGGTCGTGGTTTAGTTAGAGATGAAAGTGATGGAAAAAATTCTATTGCTTGTGGGATAAGGGACTTTTTTTTACAACAATTTCCCTGCTTAGTTTACAGAAGTGTACATACTCTACCTCTTTTGAAGAGAACCTGTAGCCTCCAAAGAGGAAACACATGTTCTTAACTATTAGGCCTAATCATCTATACATTATGGTAATTGATGGTTTGTTTTATAGTCCTCAACCTTTTCCAGTTTGATTTATCAGTGATAGACAAGGATGTTACACATCTCATCCATACTGTATTATTAAGTGCACTTTACTTCTCTAGATACAATATTACTATGAATCAATTCAATTGTGGTAGAAAAGGCAACCCAAAACCAATCTACAAAGTCCCATTTTTGAGAAATAATCAGATTCCAATGTCATAAGCCCTGGTCACCTTAACATAGATATAAAAAACTAGCAAAAATAGGAACACAAATATGAATCCATTTGTACCTGAAATGTTGCCAAACATAAATTTACAGTGGAAGGGAATACATATTTTCTCTACCATGAGTCATATACCTATCTACAGAGTCCCATTTTTGAGGAGTAATGAGATTCCAACGTCATATGTCCTTGTCAACTTAACACACATACAAAAAAAACTAGCAAAAATAGGAACACAAATATGAATCCATTTGTACCTGAAATGTTGGCCAACATAAATTTACGGTGGAAGGGAATACATATTTTGAATTCTCTCTCCCATTTTTCATAGAATTTTACACTGGTTTGTTGATTGCGTGCCATAACCATACTTAAATATAAGGAAGATTTGACCAATTTATAATTAAAATTCACTCCAAAAGCAGAGATCCAAATCACCAAGTGATAATTTTCTACATATATCCAAGACACTAAAATTGAAAATGAATATTGAATGTGAATTTTGGAGCGCTGTCCTTTATGACCTTGACTTCATCCACTTCTAGGGAGACACTAGTATCATAGCCACAGCGAACTTGCAATGAAGCTTCAAACTCTTCATTTCCAATCTTGGCCTGGAACACCATCAACAAGCGTTTCTCAAAATTAGGCTTCCAAAAAGCGTGTCATATTGAACACTGTAAATGTTAGAGAGACTAAACTGAATTGTTTTCCAGAGTCTTGGGCTTGCCTTTACCATACCTTAATGCTTATCAGTTATCACTGTTCAGACCATTTATATTCTCGGTGAAGATAAAAGATATGTGCGACTTAACATAGACACAATGTGCCTAAGTTTATGTATATTTGTATCTTGTTATCAGCTTGACTAACTAGAATATTGGACTGACACAGAGTTGAAGGAAGCACAAAAGAAATTAGGAAGGGAGATTAAACTAGAGAGATCCTAGAAATCAATGCGAAAACATATTTTTTCATCCTCCTCCATTAGTCAGCTGACTTTGGAAAATGTTCATTCAAATTTTGTGTTCTGAACATGGGAGGATCATAACGCTTCCTTAAGGGCAGAATCTTTTATTGCACTTACATGGACTATGGGAAATCGTCGTTCTATCACACATGGTGATGCTATTCTATGCTTCAAGTTTGTTATGGTTGTTGTGGCTGCGATTTTGGTAGAGCACCTAGATTTACTGCTCCAGTGGTTTGAAGGAGATGAAGCTTTGACTGCTCTGGCAGATTATGTGGCCGTCCAAAAAGTTTCTTTCCATTAGTGTTGCTCAATACAGTGAGTGCATTGTGAAAGACTGGTGTAAGGATATATTCATTTTGTAGCTTCAGCTTTCCCAATTGTCAAAAAGGAGGGGAGAAACTGGAGTAGACATAATCGTAGGTGAGAATTTAGAAGAAGAAAGAGTATACATTCCTGACATGGAGGGCTTCGTTTTTTTATTAAGATATTGAAAACTTCAAGATACTTTAGACAAATTAGCTTGTAAAGCTCATGGTGATTAGTTTAAGAGGATCTGATGCTCATTGCCAGGAATATGTACAATACTAGAAACAATGATTGGGAAAATATGTGAATCAAATTTGCAAGGAAATAAATCAGCGGAAGCGATTAAAACAGCTAATGGGATTAGAAATGGAAATAGTTTTGAAGCTTTTTTATCTTCATCACTTGTTGATATGTTAGATGTGTTACAACACCAACTAAAGAACTTGAAGTATGTTCTCAATGAAGTGGATCTTACAGATCTCTGGCGAAGCTTGACTAGATCCCTTTGTCTTTACTAATATTCCTTTAAGCAATGCCAAGTTTTTAAATTGTGGCATTTCCTAGTCTGAAGCTGATATGCATGTGTTGTTCCTAGTCTTTAAGCCATTATGTTCTCATCCTACAGGTTTCTTCCCAAATCTAAGTGATTCATCAAGGTTGAGTATCATGCCATCCACTGATGTAAGTTATGCACGAAAAATATTGCATGCCCCATCTTCAGCCATCAATCATGGCAAGGATGATTGCAAATTCAAATGCTTATGGAATACAACAAATGTCTACAGGAAATATGAGTTCATTGAGAGGATAAAACAATATTCTAGCACTTAATTTGTATTGCATGCATGTCAGGTTGAAATCATTGGTGAAGTCAAACAATTTGATGCTTCAGAAAGTGGCATTATGGATGAAACCCTTAATCAAAGTGCTGATATAAGCATGTGAACTTCTAAAACAACGTGAGGCTACCTACACATCGCTGATTGCAGTTTTTTTACCATGAGAAATTGCAGTTCTGGGCATTCGTCCCTATTCTGATGATAAATTACTAAAATGAAGACATCACCTCATGGTCAACAAGGTGCTTAGGCTATCGTCTAGAAGAAGTGAGGCTACCTAAGCAACACTGTCCCAATATTTTTACCAGGAAAAATTGCAGTTCTTGGCATTCTTCCCTCTTCTGATGATAAATTACTAAAATCAAGACATAATGTCCGAGACAACAATATACTTAGGCTATATCCATGGCAGGGATTGTGAGGAGGCCATAAGCCTTTTTCCCAAAAGCAAAAAATAGGCCTCAACCTAGACAGTGTCGCTTTTTTCCCAAATGGGAAAAATAGGCCTAAACCTAGACACTCCTCTTTGCATGATGAACATAACCTTAAGAAGATGTTTTTACCAATCTTCAAAATGGGCATTTCTGAACATAGTTGTTTACAAGCCTAAAGCTCTGGGTGGTTTTTAACTAATATCTGAATGCATGTGGACATTCTAAAATTGCACAGATACTACTACCTAATGACATCAAACATTTATCACTCAGATAATGAGGTTAGCGACTCAACACACAGACAATACCCAGCAGGGCCAAAACTTGAACTTTTGGTCTTCACCCAACAGACGAGTAAACATGGTCAACCTACACAATCATCATAAGGATATTCTCTGGTCAGTGATGATGGGGTGGATTCACCCAAAAGGTTGAACAAGAGATATTAATTTTATACACAATTCCATCCGGAAAACTTGTACGAATATGAATAACTGTGGAAATATTTATTCTATCATAATAAGCATGTTTTTCAAGCAAAATAAAATCGAGAAAGAAAACTTAAATTTTATTTTTCTCTTTCATTTCATAGCAGACCAAGTGAAAGGCTATATGCAAACCCTTTAAGTTACTTAATCAAAGAAGCTACCCCATTCTTTCCCAGGCCAATCAGTTACTCTCTTTTATAGCCATTGCCAAATCAAAGAAGCTACCCCATTCTTTCCCAGGCCAATCAGTTACTCTCTTTTATAGCCATTGCCAAAACGAGAAAGTCTCACAAATGTTACCAAAATAAAATTAGAGAAAATATACTTACAACTAATTGTTTCTGAATCAATTTTGATAACTAGCTGGCAACATTTTTATTTTGCTTGTTTTCAATTTTTTGTGTATCTTATGAGCAAAGCTATGCAATAATCATTTTGCACAAAGAAGCCATAACCATTATCGTGTAAGGCGGAAGGTGTCGAAGAAATCAATTCTAGGTTGCTAGCATTGGACTTTCAACCCTGTCAACTACAAATTGTCAACCCAGCTGTTGAGACTTCCTTTGCTTCTTCAATGTGAGGATCATTTAACAATTGTAATGAAAAATTAGAATACAACTCTATGTGAACACGAAACTGCATAAAAAACAACACTATCTTGAGGGAACTTTGGGAATAATAATTAGGGCATAAATTTAAGATTTTGACATTAAAGAAAAGTAAAGGTATGAGCAAACAAACTTACTTAAGATTTAGACTATTTTGTAAGATTTAGACTATTTTGTGCCGTTATTGAAATTGGCAATTTATTGCTTGGGTTCAAAATTTTAATTATCGGTAATATCAGAGAAATAATCGGGAATCTTAAAAATATATATATATATATATATTTTTCAAATTTTTAAACCTCTAAAGCAACATCAATATCAAATAAACACAATGTTACATAAATATGAAGATAAAACTACTATATAAAATGTATAAGATGTTAAGCGATACATCAAATATCGACACTGAAATATAATATCAGCATGTCCACCCACTGCTTCTAGAGGAAGAATGACACCAGTGACCTTTGCCCGTAAAAGGGGTAGAAGGAATTGTTGAAACTTGACATTTTAGTGCATCATGATTAGCCTTGTAGGCTTGTAGTATCTAGATGCCTCATGATGATCATTTCATGAGATACACCTTTTTGTTTTGATGCAATTTTCTTTGATTTTATTAAGACTTGAGACTTAGGAGAGTCAAGACAAATAGTGGGTGGACATGCTGAGACTAAGCCTGAAGTGGAAGGTGAAACTTTGGGGAAAATGTGGAAGATGAAGTGGGATGTCTTCCGTCTCTTCCCCTAGTTGGTAGTCTCTGTGCAAGTGGTCGTGGTTGTATCTCTGGCACACTCTCAAATTCAATATCCTTCCCCCTACTCTAAATCAATCTCTCCTACAAGTGTAGCATCCTCCTCCTCCTCCTCCTCCTACACCAACCACTTAGGTGTATCATCCATGATAGGCCTCTAGGTCTCCACCCTCCATAGACTCATGGTGTCAAGTGCCTCCAATGAAATGGCATCTGTATCAATTACTTTATTTATTTGCCTGACCCATAGTCTGAGATTCTAATAGACATATACAATGTCATTGAGGCAGTGGACATCTAACCTGCATCAGGAGCATTTTGTGATTAATCATTAAAGGAATCAGGATTCAAGATGATGTCCCACATATGCCATAAATTAAATTAATGAACTTATATGAAAATTGAAAATTTCTAAGTTTCTAACCTGTTGTGCTTCTTGGAGTGTATCTTTTCAAAGACACTCCAATTGCGCTCACACCTTGAAGAGCTACAAGTTTGACTTAGCACTCGAATGGAAAGTTTTTGCAACTTTGGGACTCTTCTACCATAGTTTTCCCACCAAACATCTATAACAAATAAATGGAAAGGATTCAAATTTCCAAGGAAAGACAATGACTTATATTTCAATTTTTCATTAAGTAACAAATGTCAAAATTCAAATAGAATCATAGATAGTCATAGAATCTTAGAAAGGAAACACATTGAAATTTGAAAGTGAAAATTGAAATAAATTTTACTTTTAGCTTACCTGACATCCTTGTGGTCATGTCTTGGATAACCATATCATACCCAAATGTACCAGAACCCAACTTATATACCTCAAGTTGTTTGGAAAACTCATTGCGTTTAGTGGAAGTCAACACCATCCTCTGAATACATTGGTAAAATCCATCCATAACCTTTGCATCAAACCTGAATCCACATGCATACGAGAATGCAGGGTTGAGGTAGATCCCTGCTACATGAATCATACAATGGAGAGTGTTGTTCCATCACTCATTAAGCACACCCCATATCTCATCTTATCTACTGAATATATTTTCCTTCTTATCCTCATAGTATCGATGGATAACTTTCTTAACCCTATCCATGGCCTCATACAAGTTGCCCATTGTGGACTTCCCACCATCAACCAAGTGAAAAACCTTTACTAAAGGTTGACTGATAGCACACAAATCCTCCATTCCCATCCAAAAACTCTAGTTGTGTCTCACAAGTTGGGTTATGGATTGTCCATCCACTTTTGTGCTATAGACACAAGCATTCCCTTCATCTGCGAGAAACATCCTTCACAACTCCAACATAAAATTGCGAAGAGATTGATGTTAATTTTAGATAACAATGGTATGCTTTATGCTCTAGCACAATTTACTTTAATGATCCTTTAGTAGCCCAATGACAATTTACAATTATATCCAGTAGCAATCACAATAACTTAAACATATTGATAGTACATGTAGATAGAACATAAAAACAAGTGAAAAAGACAAGTGAAGATAAGAGGACACAAGATATGGCAGATGGCACGGACAAACCCCAATGTGGGGAACCCTTTGATCAAATATTCTTATTATTCTTCAATAGTTCATTAGAGAGAGAGAGTAAAAATATCAAATTAACTTTCTCAAAACAGTCTTGTCAAATCAGCAGTCAAGGACAGTCAACTGCAGCCCTAATCAGAAAGTCAATGGTAGTCAAAGCAGCTCCAAAATGTCCTCCAAGCAACTTGGTCAACAACAGAAGAATTTGGCCTTCCAAGAGGGTCAAATTCAACCCAAAACAGATCGGTCAAACCAGTCAAAAGAGAGAGAAAACCATGTTGTAATTCTGCAGTCAAATCAGCAAGTCAATGCTGAAGTCAACTTGGTCAAATTGTCCCAAACAACTTGAAAATTGTGCCAATCAATGCGGCCTTCAGAAATAATAATTATGACCTCTAGATCGAAGTCAAAGCATGGTGAAACATTCCAAGCCAACACTGGTAAATGTTGCCCGGTTCCCTAAAAATTTCGGCCTCCAAAATAGTCCAGAAATTCGACCTCCTGCCACACGTGCGAAGAAGAGAGAGGTTGTCCTTAAGATGTATGAACTAATCAAGAGAGGAGAGAGAAGATGATGTGATGTGTTGAGATGATTTCCAAATGAGAGAGAGACTCCTATTTATACACTTCATTGAGGGTGAGGAAACACATCCACTGGGCTTCATGAACCTACATTTGACTGAGGCCGACCTTGACAATTTGTCCATGAGAAAGAATAAATTCAAAATTTCATTTCTACTTGTTAGAATGAGATGATATTTATATCAAAATTGGACCTCTCGAAAAGAGGAACCCAATGGAATAATCATCTCCATCATATGAGCTCTCCTAAGGTGGAATTTGGCCCTAGTTGCCAATTTTAACACTCCCTCTCAACTAGGGAAAATTCCACCCACCAATCCAACTATCATCATTCCATCTTGTCATCTTATACCATCCTTGTCATCATTGCCCTACTCTGCTTTGCTGAACCATGAAGTAATAATGAAGAAGTGATTGAGAGTGAGTCATAAGATAATACCACTTTCCACTGACAAAAGTTAGTCCTTGATCCCAGATCAAGTTGTTGAACGCCATGCATCCTAGTCATTGGGAGTATGACAATACACGATGCATCCATCGGTAGTGTTATGGTCCCTAACCATATTTTCCCAACTCATTGGCTTGATGAGAGGTACTTCCAATGAGTACCAGACTTTATGGGTAAGATGTGTGCCGGGGCATCAACAGGAGAAGGTGAACCACTCATCCTATGCATATGTCAATCATAGAGGAAGGTGAACCACTCACCCTACATGCATGTGTCCGGGTAGGGGAAGGTGAACCACTCACCCTACACACATGTCAACCATGATGGCGTATCAAAGGGGAAGGTGAAACACTTACCCTATACCCAGCGTACCACTAGGGGAAGGTGAACCACTCACCCTATTGTCACTCATAGCTCCAAGAAATACCCCAAGCCCTAGGAGCTCCTAGAGCTCTGTGTCCAACTTATATGGGACCCTCACAGGAGGGTCATTCCATGACTCCCAGTCTCTCTCGGAAGGTTGAGAATTTGACCTTCCTCAAAGGCTTCGTGAGAATGTTTGTGACCTGCTCATATGTTCTAATGTGTTGGAGCCTTATTGCTCCCCGTTGTACCATATCCTAGATAAAGTGGTACCTGATATCAATGTGATTGGAGTGGTTGTGGAACACAAGATTATTTGATAGGAAAATCCCACTCTGGTTGTCACAAAAGATCATTGTGGTATCCAACATGTGCTCAAGTAGCTGACTGAAGAGCTTCCTCAACCAAACAACTTCACTACATGGCATACTAACCACAATGTATTTGGCCTTGGCGGTGCTTAGTGCAATCAATTTCTGCTTCCTATTCATCCAAGATATAGAAGCAAACCCCAAAGAGAGGCAACACCCATATGTGCTCTTATGATCCACCACATTGCCAGCCCAATCAACATCTGAATATCCATGTAGCCTTAAGCTCCAAACAATGTATCTCAAACCATAGTGGATTGTGCCTTAGAGATATCTCAAGAGATTCTTAGCAACAATCCAATGAATGTGATGAGGCTCAACCATATATTGACTCAACGTATTCACAAGGAAGCATATGTTAGGATGAGAGTTGACCAAGAACATTAGGGCTCCCACAAGTTGATGATACCCAGTAGAGTTTTCTAATCTGGGCCCAACAACACTTCCACATAGCTTCTTGAAGTTGAGTTCCATCGGAGAAGTCACGAACTTGCAATCCACCATCCCACATCTCTTAAGTAGCTTCACAATGTATTTTCCTTGAAAAGGAAAATCTCACCTGGATTTTGCGAGACCTCCAGCCCTAGGAAATAATGCATCATTCCTAGGTCCTTCATCTTGAACTTGGAAGCCAACTCCCACTTGCATTGATGAATGAGAGGGTCATCACATGTCAGAAAGAGATCATCGACGTAAAGGACCGGAATGAGAGTTCTATCCTTTTCAACCTTGAAGTATAGGTTCGGGTCAACATCACTCCTTGTAAATCTCATCTTCATAAGATAGCTATCAATCCTCTCATACCAAGCCCTAGGGGCTTGCTTCAACCCATAGAGGGCTTTCTTCAACCTACATACATGTGTCTCATGATCTTGAACCTCGAACCCCTTGGGTACATATACTTCCTCCTTAAGTGAACCATGCAAAAAGGCAGTTTTGACATCCATCTAGCGTAGGCTCCATCGTTGCGAAGCAACAAGGGCTATAATTGAACGGATGGTTGTATATCGGGAAACCACTGCAAATATATCATTGTAGTCTACTCCTTCCTTTTGAGAGAAGTCTCGAGCAACAAATACGGCCTTTAACTTTTCAACACTCCCATCGGCTCCATGTTTGATCTTGTAGAGCCATTTTGAAGTGGTCACAGACTTGTCCTTGGGTCTAGGAACCACATCCCAGACATCATTCTTCATGATCGACTCATACTCCTTGTTCATCACTTCCTTCCAAACTTGTTGCTTCACAACTTCTTCGAATGTGCAAGGCTTAGATTGTACAATGGTATCATGGCAACTAAGTACCCTTGGTACCTTTCGACTTCTTGCTTTCACGAAATGTCCCCTCGGTGCAATATGTTTCTCAACATCTTCAAGCGTATCTTTGAGCCATAAAGGTATTTTTCTTGAAGTAGAGGGCCCACTAGGAGGTGGATCAATGGGATCCATCAGACCTTCCACATCGGGCATCGGTTCATCATAAGAAATTTCATCATGCTTTTCTACATTAGCATCATCATTGTCCTTCCTAAGGATAGGAAGATCTTGGATCTTTCTAAGAGCAAAATCTTCATTAAAAGTAACATCATGATCTAATTCCACTTCCCTTTGACTTGACACATAGATTCTATATGCCTTTGAAGTTTCAATGTAGCCCACAAATGTTCTTGGTGTCTCTTTATGTGCATGCTCTTCTTTTGATGTTCCTTTTTACTGTTCAGTTTCATTACTGACGGAGTTGTTCTTTCTGCATAATCACATATGTTGTAATAATGTTATAATGCTTTGGGGTGAATTTAATATTAAAATTATACAATAAAATTATCTAAGCAAAGAAAAATATATCCCTAAGAAAAATTAACATGGTATCATAGCTAGGCTGGAAGAAAAGTAATGGATATCACCCCTATTGAAAGCTAGAGAAGATGGAAGATGCCGAAAAGAATTCTAGGTTTTCAAGAAACTATAGGCACCTTTGTTATAAAAATAAGAGTTAGGGTTTGAATATCTGATTATTTCTAATGAAGACGTGATTAGTTGATCCTTCTTAAGGATCATTTGGATGCTAACTAGTATCGGAAGAAGAAGCTAGAACTGGAACGGGATAAAAGCTAGTACAAGAAAAAGGAAGCTAGAGCAATATGCAAGCTCCACTACTACCAATAACGAAACATATGTGCTATCCAAATACTACAAGTTGATGAAGGTATATGAATACGACGAGGTATTTATAACATATTGTTTCAATGTAGCTATAATGTTGGATGGCAAGTTAGACCCTGAGGTATGACAAGAATATCACCTCCCATAATTACTTGAGTCATTGCATACCAACCACATTTGTATGAAAGTGAGTTTGCTTTTTGTTACATATGATATATTAATATTTCAATATCTGTCATATGATTTTGTAAAGTGTTGATAAGCTATAATTATTATGATGTCTAAATAACATGGTAAATTTGACATTGATGGTACTAGGACTTTGATGAAAATGATTGTATATAGTGATAGAGATTTGATATTCTATAGAGATACATTTGTCAGTTACTCTAACTATATGACACTAACCCCTAAAGAATGTTTGGAAACATGTTCATATGTAGCATCTGATGATGATGATGAAAGCCATAGTCATGACAAATCATCATTAGATGCTACATATGAACATGTTTCCAAACATTCTTTAGGGGTTAGTGTCATATAGTTAGAGTACTGACAAATGTATCTCTATAGAATATCAAATCTCTATCACTATATACAATCATTTTCATCAACAACTCTAGTTCTGTGACTATGGTTTTGAGATCTGAGCTGCTTTTTAAGCTAGTCTCCAGACCACTCCCCAAAATTTCCTATAAGTTTCCAAAAGCATAAATAAGATGTTAACAATCCTAGTCATTCAGAACTTGACCTAACCATGCCAAGCCATGACAAGAATTTCGTCAAACATATGACAAACATAGAAGCTACATATCATGAATGCATATATGATCTTAAATCTCTAAAATTCATCTAAGAATCACCAAGAAGGTCTAATTCCCTCTTAAGTAGCTGCAACAACATTTGTTAGCCCATGCATTCATCAACCATTCATTAACTTATCAAAGAATAACAAGGATCATAGTTGGAGCACATTATAAACCATGCTTATAACCAACATATAATTAAAATATTAACCATGTCATATCAACCATAGAATACACATAATAACAAGTACATGTTCTCATAGATCACAATAGGAAAATAACTCTTATTAACTTATGAAAAATCCAACCAACTCAGGGACTTCCATGTACCACTTGACCATAGATTGGGCTAAACCAAATATTTCTTTAAGCCAATCACCCTTGTGCCATATTCGAAGTGTGAATGTTGGATCTCATGGGATAAAGAAAGGCATAATCAACTAGGGCCTCTATAGGTTAAACCACCTCCACCCTTAACTTATTGCGATCTCACCAAAATTGGTCAAGAGATCACAAAACCAAACAAAGCTTGTATGCCTCAGAATTTATTCATCATACCTTAAGGAATTTGCTTGTCTCTACCCACCTATTCAGGGATTTCCAGAGAAAATCATCTCCACCTCCAACCCTCGGGAATTTTCCTGAGACCACCTCACTAGGTTCCAAAACCTTCAGGCAATCCAAAGCTCAACCAAGAATGAACCCCATCACACCATGGCTATCAAGGAAATGAAAAGGCAAGGCTGAAACCACTGTCAAACTAGGAAAACCCATGCCAATGACAACAAATGAACCAAATAAACAAATGCATGTACCAAGCATTCACACCTCAGCTAGGAAATCACACATGTAACATGTTACTTGCAAAATCTTCCTGCTGAAGTTGTTGATCCAACCTTCTCCTTGCCTTCCTTTTCTTATCATTTTCCTTCCTTTGATTTCTTATCCAAGTGATTGTTCTCTTGCATTTTCTACACTTGTTCCAAAGATGGGAAAAAGTTATCAATTGATTCTTAGGTTCCTTTTTATCATTGATGCCTCTATTTTCTTCATTTTCCCTCTAATTTCCCTTGCATGCAAATATGTGTCTCTTCACCTTCATTTTCTCCTGTTTTCCTTTATTTCTCATTAATAAATGCTGCAAATTTTTTCCTCTTTTCCTTTTCCAATGTGTTTTCCAATTTCCTTAGCCATAAATAAACCGAAAGTGATCCCCACTATAATATTTGTCCACCATTCAGGTTGGAATATGTGTCCGCTGACCTTGGTCTTATTTTGCCTTTATTATCCTTTATTACATGAACTTTAACCTGGGGTTGTTACAAATCCTTCCCCCTTGGGGGAACATCATCCTCGATGTTCTATGACACCTATGACCAACAAATCGCTGAAAACAAAACATACTATCTACAAAACCTTACAACCCAGCTTGATGTAGTATTTACAATAAAATACTGCTGAAAACCATGACCAACATGACAAACATATTGCTTACTGGAGCTTTATAATAAATCTCATTACAATATTTACAATAACAATCACATATACTTATGCAAATTTTCTTAAACCAACAAATAACCATATGTATATGGAGCTTTATAAATCTAGCTTGATACAATACTCACTATCAAATACACATATATACATATGCACATTTTATTTAACTAATAAACAAAGGATATGATACTTATATCAACAACAAGGGAATTCAAACGCTCACACCTACACCCTCAAAGTAATACCAGGATTCACTTCCTTCCCAGGATGTCCAAAATCACTGCCAAAGTCAAAATGCTTCTACCCTCAATATCAGCAACAAGGGCATATAGAGACTAAATAGCCTCTACCATCAATATCAACATCAAGGGCATCTAGATACTAAACTGCCTCTATCATCAACATCAATAACAAGGGCCCAGATAGTCCCATACCTGCATATCCCATCACATTGCACAACACACCACAACACATACACCTATGCCCGATATACAACACCACACATACACCTACACTAGGTTTACAACACAACACATATAGGTACACACAATAAAATTACGAATACACATGTCACAATACAATGACTATACAATACACATGACCCACTACCACATGTACACCACACAACATGTACGACATGTACCCAATACCACATGTACAACATGTGCACAACACATGTACAACATGTGCACAACACATGTACAACATGTACACAACACCACATGTACAACATGTACACAACACCACTTGTACACAACACTACATGTACAACATGTACACAACACCACCTGTACACAACACTACATGTATAACATGTACACAACACCACATGTACAATATATACACTACACCACGTGTACACAACACCACATGTACAACATGTACATAGTAGTAGTTCTGCAAATATGGAGGCCACATTGTCTCTACCAAGAAACCTTGCTTCTAGTGTTCACTATCCATGCTTGTCCTAGCATGATGTAGATCACATTGCTTCCATTCCTCTGATGTATCCTTCAACGTTTCCTATCATAGCATTGTTATAGACATATTTGGGCACTGCAACCCCAATCACATATGTCCATAAACCAAGGGCTTCTAAACCCATAAAAGTGTTGTTTCATACCCTAAAGGAACAAGGTTAGCTGATTACATCATTTCCCAGAAGTTCTCCCTGAAAAACTGCTTAGAACTGGTCAAAACTAGACCATACAGACTGCTCCATGCTAAGGGTGTGATGCATCTCACCTATTACACACGGGGGGTGCGATGCATACTGAAAAGCCCTTCTGTAGGGTGCGATGAGCGAGAGCAGACAAATGGCAAAAGCAGTTTTCTAGGTGGAAACTCAAGGAATCTTCTAGAAACTGCTCATATGACACTTGCCTCTCTGAATTCGCCCAGGGATGAGTAAGAGATCATGAAATATCCAATTGGAACCAAGAACTATCAGTGAAATGACACTAATCAAAATCCCAGAAGCTGACTCACTCTCCTGCAAACATCTATATATGGATCCCTCATCCTAGAGATCCAGAGGCTGGAATTTTGTAATCTGTAGGGAAGTGCTGTTGGTTTCTCTTTGAAACATTGTATTATTGGGTGATCTTGCTTTGTATGAGGTGAAGAGGGCTTTCATGCTGGGAGGATGATGTTGGATCAGACAACTTGGTTGTAATCCTCTCTTCTACTACTTCTATCAATAAAGCTATTTGAGTTTTCCTCCATATTCTTGTATATCTCTGAATCTTGTATTTGTATATGCATTTATATGGTTAATGTACATTTGATCCTACATTGTTTATGGTTATAGATCTCTATGCTTTGATGGTATTGTGTTGCTTTGACTCTGCAGGTGTTCTTTGAAGTGGGACAAGTGAGAAAGGAGTGGCGAAATCTCCATTAAGGGAGAGAGGAAATAAGCAAGGAGACTAGCGAAAAACTGAGGTTGGTATTCTCTGCGTCTCTCTCATCTATCTATCATAAAGGAAAACACAAGTAATTTTATTTTGTTTGTTTCTAAGATAGCTACCCATCTTAGTGGGACTAGTAGCTCTAAATGGACACTATTTTTCCCGATAACAAAATGGCGACTTCACTGGGGAGCGAATAGTTTGTTTGTTTTGTTACTGCTGTTTGCTTTATAAACCATAGATGAAGCCTGAAGTTAAGCCAGCTAGCCTTCGAACTGCTTTTGCTATGCAACTGCAAAGTAGATCAACGCTGCTTCAGTCAATCTCCAGGTTGGTTTATAAACTGAACATCTAGCTTGCAAACATCCTAAGTGCCCTGGTGGTAGCTCAAATAACCTCATTAGATCAGCCCCTATACTTTGTGTTTACTGACTATCATTATCTCAGCCTAAATCCCTGAACTTAGCTGTAAAATTTGAGTGAAAACCAAGCCCAGTCTTGTCCCTAGACCATCGCACTGTCTCTCATTGGAAACCTGGATGCATTGCACCTTCCATGTGTTGCACGTGAGATGCATCCCTGTTTCCCTATGTTACAGGTGCGATGATTGAGTAAGACTGTTTCTGTCTCCAGATTTTGGTTTTTTCTTCATTGTCTTTAGCGTTATTTAGTAATCTTGCTATCTATGATCATTATATCACTGTTGAACCATCTTCCTTCGCATTATTCAGCCTCCACTGAGAAGGAATTGTGAATGTTTTTTAATGTATTTTTCATCATTTACAGTTCTCCTTTGCAAATAGTAGCTTAATCGAACTGTCGTCTTTTGATTTGAAAGTGTTGCAAGTGTCATTTTCAGTCAAGAAAAAGAGTGTCGTAAAGTCTTCCTCTTTCAGATAGTCGATTACACTTTTGCCATTGTATTTGAATTAATAGTATTTCAAGTGTTGAAAACAGTTTTAAATTCGAAATCGCAAAGTGTCGTCTTAGCGTTCCTTTCTTTTTTTGAAGAGAAAATTGTTGGTACTGTCACTTTGAAAGAAGATAATTCAGATCTGTACTTAGTTTTTTTTTTGTCATTCTCACATTAAGGAAACTAAAAAACAATACATGCATGTGCGTTTGCATTTAGACTGCATGCTGAAATTGATTTAGGAAAAGTGCATCTAGTGTGTGCTCTCTGCTCTATGTTGAAAGAATTTCATTTCTCTTTCCTTAATAGCTAGGATTTTCATTGCAAAAAGAAAGTAAACAACTGTTTATCATCTTAGATTGCATATTTAGGAATTGTATATCTACATCACGCAGTGGACTGTAAAGGCAAACTTCTTAAGAAAGATCAACTATAAAATAAACCTCAATGAACATAAAAATTCTTTGGAACCTAATGCACAACATTTAGAAGTCTAGGCTAGAGACGTATTCCGGCGTTGTAAAGCTTGGTAACTATCGCTTTCATCGTAGGTTGGGTGATTCCTCCTCTTTGAGATGACAAGTGCCAGTACGGACTTGTGCTCCCACGTACCATCGAGTATATATTGGGAGACCACAATAGGCTACATCCTTTATCCTTAGGAAGCCGTGTCTGCCACCCTATCGATCACAATGCACTGAACACATCATTCGAGAAGATTGACTGTCGTACCGTAAAAAGTATTCTGCAATTTTACTATTGATTTGGTAATCCCTCTATCTAGATTTCCAGAGTAGTCACTTTCATTCCTTTTCAGACTCCTTAAAAGAAAAGGTCCATCTGAGCACTTGTCACTTCAGGCTCATTAAAAATCGAAGGCGACTAGAGTCATCTTTAGCTTTTTCTCAACTCTTAAAAATTGAAAAAGCAAGTTGTGTCAAAGCATCATAAAATTTATTTTAATCAGAATAACGTCACTATTCCCTCGTTGGTCTTAGGTTGAGAAAATGGAGTCTACCAATCAAGGATTTCCCCTTTGGGGGAAATCCTAGTCCCTTCTCCTCTTGGGGAGATGTTGCTGCTCCACATATGGCTACATTGTCCCTTCCAGGACTCACAATTGTCCTACCGGTATGGCTTTTCTCGACCTCTGTCATTCAAAACACCGCAATTCCTCAGCAATCAAATTAGCAACCAGATGATACTGAAGTTGCTCCCCCACCTTCTACTTCGTTTGTTTCTCCCTCTCCTTCTTCCTCTTTGCTTGGTGAAGCTAGTAACGCTAAAAACCAAGTAACTGAGAAGAAGAAGAAAGGGAAGGAGAAGAAGAAGAAGAATCCAATGGCGAAAGGGGGAAACCATGCATCATCTGGAAAAAATCCACACACTGCACCTTCCAAACCTAAATCTCCATGTGTCATTTGCAAAGGAGACCACTATCATCGAGATTTTCCCTGCATCCCATGGATCCTGAGGGACTGGTCTCCCCACTTGCACAATCCGGTGTCTTCAACCTCTGATGATCATGTTGAGAGCACACCATCAACTAGTGAAAATGAAGTCAATGGACAAAAAGGAAGATCTAGATTTCCTTGTAGGTTGTGTGAAGGCGATCATGTCCTCCACCGTTGTCCTTTCCTAGACGAGGCTAAAAGAGTCTTGGATAACCGTCTTGCTTCACCGTAGCGACTTCCTCCTGGATACAAGAAACTCTTGCCGAGTCCATCACTAGTTGAAATTCCGACTGACACATCATTGTTGTCAGTCGAAGCACCTATCATTGAAGATAAACCCTCTGAGTCCACACTAGACCAAAGTCAACAGGTCGAGACGGCAGTCAACCCAATCTTGTCTTCAAAAGGTCCACCTTCAGATGATACTGTCACCAAAGAGAATGAGAACGACACCGTTCAAATTATTTTCGTTAACATAGAATCCGATGAACATGGGGGCAATCTACCCGTTCCTTTACTGCAGGAAGGAAGTTCGTTAGAGATTTATCTGGCCATTTATTCGGTCCCTCCTCCAAGCAATCTAGTCGTTTCCTTCGACTGGAATCTACTAGGCAGACCCCGCCTACCATCTAATGTACCATTCTGAATCATAGTACAAGATTACAGAATGATCATGGTTGGTACTATCATAGATGAAGGGGCTTCTGTGAGTATCCTTTCCTCAACTGCTTGGAAAGCGCTTGGTTCGCCATCGCTTTTGCCTGAGATTTGAAATCTGACAGGCTTCAACAAAGGAACCAGTCGACCGTTGGGGATCCTTCCAAATTTGCCTATAACTTTGAGAAGGAAAATCGTTCATCTAAACATGATGGTAGTCCAAGGGCCTCTAGATTACAATCTACTCCTTGGGCATGACTACATTTATAGCATGGGAGTTATTGTTTCCTCACTCTTTTGAGTGATGTGTTTTCCGCATGAAGGCAGAGTGGTCCACCTAGTTGACCAGCTTTCATTCCATGGTTCAATCACAACTATTAGTCAAATGTCGTCCCTAACTGCTCTTTTTGCATAAGAAATGTCTCATCAATCTCCAGTTCGTCCACCTGATGAGCGCGAGTGATTCAGATTCGGTGAATGTGACTAAACCCAGGAGGCATGCGCCCTGGTTTGCGTCGGCATGAAACCCCAGATATAAGGTAGGTTTCTGCGTAGGAATATGACTAGTCTGACAATCCTGTCCGTTTAGGAAAATGGATCAGACTGGAAAATGATTCCCTCGTCAAAGGTTATGTGAGTGGAAGCTCGTACCATTCACCTTTGTCTATTTCGATGGACAAAGCCAAGGAAGTGTTTTGTCTGCAAATGCGGATGAAACAATCTTGCTAATGCAAGAAATTCCGTATGGTAACCTGGAAGCTCTATTTCGTTATACCTGGGGGCATGCAAACCTTTTTGCATGCAAGTGAAAAGCGACCATTTATTTTCTTAGTTTGTAGGCTCTCAACCCTTTAAACTCGTAGGTTGGTCATTCCTAGCTTGCATAACAAAAGGCTCCGGAGCAAAGTTTCGAATGGGGCAAGCTCCCTAAAAAATGAACCTATCGATGAGACATCCTTATTATACGACTAGCACGAGCAGTTTTACGCGAAGTTCAAGCTCGTTAAAAAATAAACCTAGCAATGAGCAAATGTTCCCCCAGAGTTTAAGCTCATTAAAAAATGAACCCACCTTTGGTAAATAACCATTGCGATCACATAATTATCAGCTTTTGAACCTTGGTCGTGTTCTTACCATCACCTCCACTCTTTTTTAGCCGATCATACGCCTCCATTTGATTGTTTACCCTTTTGAGGAACAGCTGCAACAAGTGATTCTATTAGCCACCTTCTTTACACTGCCGTGATTGAAAAGTTCCAAACCTTACCTAGAACCAGCTGCTATCCAAAAACGTCACTCGTTCCTCAAAAAACGAGTCTCCTTTAAGCTCTTTTCGTCTAACTCGTAAAATATGAAAAGATTGTCGAGCAATTGGCCTCTCCAGCTCGTTAAAGTGATTGGAAGTGCCATCCCTCCTCTAGATTTTAATCTTTTTGGACCTGAGGGATCATTACACAAAAAGATCGAGCACTTGTCTTGTTTGGCTCGTTAAAACTATCGAAAAGTCATCCCTTTCGTATTATTTTATACTTTTTTAGACTTAAGGGATTATATTACGAAAAAGGACTACTGGAGTTGCCTTTACGTCTCTTTTTAGAATCTCTAAAATTGAAAAGGACCGAGTTATCTTTTTCTTTAAACTCGTTAAAACAATAGCGACAAACTTGTCCATGCAGACAAGAGCGAGTTTCACTGTCGCTAGGCTCGTTAAAACATAGCGACAGGTTTGCCCGAAGGGAAAATTATAGAACAAGCATATGTTATCCTCCTCAAGCTTGACAAAAATAAAGAGGTACTGGTCATCAATGACTCGGGAAAAAGGGAAGAAAACTTGAATAACTTCATTGGTAGCAGGTCACTCTTGAACATGACACTTTAACTCCGTCACCATGATTGAGTCGGGTTGGGTTATTCCGTTCACCAGTCATATCACCATTGGTCTGCTGTACCATCCATTTTTGGGTTATCGCTACCAATCCATTTCAGTGTCGCTGATATGTTCAAGAGAAGTTGCTCAGAGAATTCACCAACCTAGCTAACGCCTCATCTGCTGCAATACCTTCACTCTCCATCTTTCATGACTGCCACCCTGAACCTTATATCATCAGATCGTTTTCACCTCCACAAAATCATTTGCTCTGTTCCGTGTCGTAGATGTGGGATTCATTAAGGCCCTCCTACGACGGTTCACTTCTTGTCGACATCAGATCATTATCCAAGAAGTTGACTTAGGAACAACCCTTTCAGTACTTTGAAGCTTGCATGCCTCAATGGAAAGTTTCTCACTTCCAGCGACATGTTTACATCAATGGCCTTCGACCGAAAGATTTTGCGTGGTGTTCGACATCAACTCATGTATTCACACCACGTGAATTATACTGCAATACCTTGAGGGTCATTATCATTATCGATGATTCCTCTCGTGCCTGTTAACAACTTACATCATTGGCTGGTAATCAGGGGATGTCTTTCCATGTTCGACATCAGAACATCTTTTCACATGGATCAACTTGTACTTCAGGAGAAGATTGAATTAGTTTGAAGACCCCGGATCTAGTTTCATCCATCCGGGCTGCGATATATTCAGGAAAATAAAGACATCAAATGTACATCATAGCTGCACAGATAATCACCCAAACTAAGGGATGATGGCTCTACCAGAATCATCAGTCCGCCACACAGACGATTGTCTATCTTATGTACATGAAAATGAATTTATAAAGATGAGCATGGGAATGCCCGCCTCAGCTAGATCATGAAAATATTATGAAGATAATGTATTGTATTGTATCTTATTATAGGTCACCTTCCAGTTCGAAAAACCTCAGATCCTCATTATAAAGCATTTCACCCGACATCAGAAGATTTACGACCTCATGCTTTAGGGGGCAACTGTTATAGACATATTTGGGCACTGCAACCCCAATCACATATGTCCATAAACCAAGGGCTTCTAAACCCCTAAAAGTGTTGTTTCATACCCTAAAGGAACAAGGTCAGCTGATTACATCATTTCCCAGAAGTTCTCCCTGAAAAACTACTCAGAATTGGTCAAAACTGGACCAAACAGACTGCTCCATGCTAAGGGTGCGATGCATCTCACCTATTACACATGGCGGGTGCGATGCATACTGAAAATCCCTTCTGTAGGGTGCGATAAGCGAGAGCAGACAAATGGGAGAAGTAGTTTGCTAGGTGGAAACTCAAGGAATCTTCTAGAAACTGCTCATATGACACTTGCCTCTCGGAATTCACCCAGGGATGAGTAAGAGATCATGAAATCTCCAAGCGGAACCAAGAACTGTCAGTAAAATGACACTAATAAAACTCCCAAAAGCTAACTCACTCTCCTGCAAACATCTATATATGGATCCCTCATCCTAGAGATCCAGAGGCCGAAATTTTGTAATCTGTAAGGAAGTGCTATTGGTTTCTCTTTGAAACATTGTATTGTTGGGTGATCTTGCTTTGTATGAGGTGAAGAGGGCTTTCATGCTGGGAGGATGATGTTGGATTAGACAGCTTGGTTGTAATCCTCTCTTCTACTACTTCTATCAATAAAGTTATTTGAGTTTTGCTGCATATGCTTGTATATCTTTGAATCTTGTATTTGTATATGCATTTATATGGTTGATGTACATCTGATCCTACATTGTTTATGGTTATAGATCTCTATGCTTTGATGGTATTTTGCTGCTTTGACTCTACAGGTGTTCTTTGAAGCGGGACAAGTGAGAAAGGAGTGGTGAAAGCTCCATCAAGGGAGAGAGGAAACAAGCAAGGAGACTAGCGAAAAACTGAGGTTGGTACTCTCTGCTTCTCTCTCATCTATCTCTCATAAAGGAAAACACAAGTAACTTTAGTTTGTTTGTTTCTAAGATAGCTAGCCGTCTTAGTGGGACTAGCAGCTTTGAATGGACACTAGTTTTCCCGATAACAAGCATAAACATAGGCATAGTTATAAGCATAAAATATCAAATCTTATCCACACAATACTAAGCTCATAGATCTATCAGGGCTACTCTTCCCACTTGATTCCTCATAAAACTAGGAACCTCTTCATTCCATTCACCTACATAGGCATTAGTTCCTCCACAAGAATGATCCTTGACAACTCTATTAGACAACAACATACATACATACATATATACATACAAACATTAACATAAAACAATCATGATCCCTGATGAACTTGTCGGACAATGACACACACATACACACACACACACACACACACACACACATAATCATTAGCATATTCATAATCACAACAAAATTACCAGCATTCATAAGGTTAAGGTCAAGAGAACTCCCTTTATCCATGCAACGCATGCACAATATTGAGAACAATAGTTCCCAACATAGCCAAGGCATCTGACACCTTAATATATTCACCTTACCTTTCCTGGTTACCTTTCTATTGTAGCTGCTACAACCACCCCCAAAAATTTTGCCCATGTTTTGATTTTGGAGCCTCCCTTCTATCCGCAAGATTTTATCTTTCACTATCGTCAAGTATTCATGTTGTGATCAAGACTTATCTTTTCATGTTATGCTTTTGATTCCTTGTTTTCATCTCGATATGAACCTTTGTAGTCACAAGAAAGTTTCTCCCTAGACCTTGTAACATTACTGCACTTGCCTCCAGAAACTGCACAATCTTGGAAGACAGGCTAACCTTGATAGTCTGAACTACATAATCCATAATGGCAGGTCTGCTTTGAGCTCAAAAAATGCGCAAAACATCCTTGCTCTTAGAAATCGCGCAATTCATTGAGTCAAGAAGTTTCCCAGTGGTTGGAAATTTCACAATCCTTCTTGGCGGTGTGAATGGACGGTTTCTCGAAAAATAAAAAAATAAAGCAAAAAGCATCCCTAGAAAAATAGGGAGTGGATAATTAGTTTCCAAAAGGATGACACAACTTGCTATTTTGGGAATTTTATCAAGTGTCACTTTTTCCTTGATTTTAGACACGCGCATCATAAACCCTAATAATCCTAAATCTATATAATAGACACCCCTAGAGCTCATTTGTACATTTTATCTTGGATCTCTAGCCTTCCCAAGGAGATCAAGGAGCCTTCGGTGGAGTTTGTGGTGCTTTTTTGGGTGAGTTTTTCTTTTGTCATCTTTTATTGCTTTTTTGTCATTTCGCTTATGTGAGTCCCATTTCACTTATTTATTTTCATGGTTGTTGTAATTTTAACTTATATTAGCTTGTACAAGTGTTTTTTCATTCTGTCGTTCACCTTTTACAAGTGTCGCATCAGTTTTCTTGTTTTTTCCCATTAGTGGTCGCTGTTTTGGTGACTCTCCATGCATGTTTGTTTTTCCTTTTGCATGTTGATCTTCTACACTTGATTTT
Organism: Pinus tabuliformis; assembly: GCA_031772625.1. Taxonomy (NCBI): domain Eukaryota; kingdom Viridiplantae; phylum Streptophyta; class Pinopsida; order Pinales; family Pinaceae; genus Pinus; species Pinus tabuliformis. The sequence goes on from CM062818.1 coordinate 1,619,786,497, forward strand.
CACTGATCTATCTATCCTTAGTCATATATGCACTCTAACTTGCACCATCACTCAGATCTTCCAGTTTCCCATACTCTTTCCAGGCAGATCCGCCCTTCACTTGGCTAGCAGTTGCCTTGTCTATCTCAGCATTGCGCAAGTCCAAGGATCAAGCTTGATTCTTGGCCTTTGGGACTACGTAATGCACAATACCTGGCTAGCCCAACTGCGTATTGTTTAGTTCTAGGGCTCAATATTGCCCCTTGGCCACTGAGACTGCGCCTCTCCCTTAGTATGCCCAGGCTGAGACTGTGTATGTGTAGTCTCAATCCTCATGTTGCTCCCCTAGATGTTGAGATTGTGCAATGCATAGTTCTTGGAGCCAATCCTTCTCCCTTCACTTTAATAATTGCAATCTATTTCCCTTCAGTCATGTGGTTTCTTCTGTGATAATTATTTCTGAGTCATTATGCTGAAACTAATTCATCTTTGCCATGAGTGCATTTTCCTCCTTCAGGTATTGTAGTTGTTGAGATTTTCTCTTCATTAGTCACTGACATCATGGCACCAAAGAGATATTCTTCAAAGGACACCACTAAAAATAACATCGGGGAGGAAGTTGAGAGTACTCTAATTAACTTCAACTATTCATAGAGAAAGAATCAAACATCACATGGCATAAAGTGAATGAAGCATTCTCAGCAAGAAGCTTCAAATCAGACTTTGAAGACCGATAGGTTTATATCAATGTCCAAAAGTTAGGGTTACACAAGGTTGCATGCAGGTATCTAACTTTCCCATGTGTAGATATTTTCAGCTGGATAATTTCTCATATAGATTCCAAGACTATGACTCTTAACAGTGCTAGCGGACAAAGGCTTGCCTCTTTTCTAGCACTGGATTACCATCTCATGTACCACTTTTTAGAGTCGGAATCGCTCTTGGGATCTTACTTCTATGCAGTGACCAACTACTTGAGCACAAAGGAGGTTGTCAAAGGCTGGGTGAAAGAGATAGATAATTTCCGTCAGACATCCACTAACACCTACAAGACAAGATCTATCAGGATGGCCTACCAACTCTTGATAGTTCTATGTTGCAGAATGTATGGTCAGCAGAGTACTGAGACCTTCCCTGAAGGGTGGGAATTCTTACTAAACCTGGTTGTGAACGAAGGAAGACCATTCAACTGGTCAGACTTGTTGGTTCAACAAATGAAGATCCATGTAGCTAATGCCTTCAATCCTCCCAAGGGAAAGAAAGCTAGATTTTACATGTCTTCCTATCTACCAGATGCAATTTGTGCCCATAAATCATTCCCTAGCATGAATTGGACTTGGACTTGGAAACCACGAGAGCCTGCCGTGCACAATTATTGCAAGATGATTTCAGAGTGCAGCCACGAAGGAGTAATGAAAAAGTTGACTGATCACTTGCTCATTCCATTGTATAAGTTGATCTTGTTGAAGGAAGAGCCACCTTCCATGTCACATGGCACAATGGAAGTAGTGTCAGAGATAGAAAATTGGTTTTCCTCACTGGATGGCACTTTCCTAAGAGTTTTTGGTAGACATAAGTCTCTGCATCTTTTACCGAGGTATGCCACCGATAAGTTAGTCATGCAAGAAGTTTCCTACCATCTCTCCACAAGGTTGTTAGCAATTTTGCAGAGGAAGAAGAAAACACCTTCACACGCTCTTCCTATGTAGATCAAATTCTACGAAATCAAGAACTTGAAAGCCATAAACACCAAAGGCAAGGTGATAGAGAAATCCACATTCGGTTGTTTGGACTTCAATCCGTACGATCGAAGGAATGTTTGAAAATACCACTGTGCGAGGATTCATTTCCAGTGGCCAAGCGAGACCTTTCATAGACTTGAGGAGGAAGCATGGAAGAACTGTTACAATGCCTCCAAGTCCCGCGAGCCAGTCAGCTTTGCAGGAACATCGCAAGTTACTCCATCAAAGGAAGTCACTCCAGAGGGAGTACCAGTGGAAAGGTGCAACCTAGTGTGAAATAAGGGCAAGAGGAAAGTTGTGCATTGTCCAGGGGGAGAGTGAAGCCGCAAGATGAAAATAGATCCAGTCATTCTGAAAGCAGCCATAGTAGTAGAGAAGAAGAGGAAACAAAGGATGGAGGAAGAAGAACAAAAGCAGAGGGAAGAAAAATAGCATAGGAGATTGGAAGAATAAAGGAAAAAACAATAAGAAGAAGAAGAAGAAATCCAAAGAATAGAATAAGAAGAATCCGCATGAAGACAAGCTGAGGAACAAGAGCATAACTGACTACCAGAAGAGGAGAGTGTATAGTTGCGAGACAAGGAGATCGCTTAAGAAATTAAGGAGTTGATTGTGATTCAATACATGGAGGTGGAACCAAAGCAGTTAAACTGAGACGTTGACCTGATGTCGAGCACTCAGCAAGTCACCATTCATTCTCCCCCTCCTCTGGCAATAGAGAAAGCTCCAAGCAAGGAAGAGAAAAATATTCCTCTTAATGAGGGTCTGGTCATGGACATGTACAAATTGACTTACAACATGCTTCAAAAGAAGATTGTACAAGAAAGGAAGAAACATTTTCTAGATGATCTCACATCTCCTGCATTCATTAGAGAAAGGGTGATTGTGACAAACACCAAAAGAAATCCGAATGCCATTTCCGCAACAAACTTGGCCTTTATAGGTGCTACAAAGTTAAACGTGGAGTATTTGATGGCTAAGAAAAAATAATTGGCAAATATATTACAATATATGAAGCAAGAAATTGAAAAGATTCGAGCAGGGGTCCAGAACGCAACTCTTGCGCAAGTATATTTGGAAGAACTTAAGGCAACCATACTTGGTGAAGTATCGACATTAGGAGAAACCATGCAAAGCCTGTATGAAGAGCTTTTCATCGTGCCTAAAGCAGTTTTCCGCTTGCATGACATGCAACATAAGGATAATGCCAAAGATACCAAGGTTTTCCATACAACCATCACTGCCATGCATGAGTGGTCAATTCAATACAAGGGGGCACCATCTGAGTTAGTGAAGAAAACAAGGCCACATGGAGAGTTGGAGAAAGCGCAAGTGCAGATGATCATTCAGAGAAACAAATAAATTGCCTCATTCATTGCCAATATTCAAGCCTCATATGCATGATTGTACAATAACATGGATTTCATGGTGAAATCACATAAGATCCCATCAGTTGGCTCACTCATTGAAGCCAAACACAAGAATCAAGTTAGGCAGGAGGTTGAAGAATACTTGGATTGGTTTAGATAGATCGCTACCAAGGAAGATCTTGAAGTGAATAGGTAGAACATGAAAAAGTACATTGGTGGCCCTGTCCAGATCAATACTATGATTCTCCTACTAAAGAAGGAAACTCATACTGGTTCCAAATCAGTGTACCTGGATGCCATGGAGGCTACAATCCGCTTTCAACCCAATCCCATCGCACAACTTGGGGAAGTCATCATGCAGTACAAAGCTTGACACTGTCATGTGTGTCAAGGTCCTACATTATAGGGATCATAGTCATTTCTGTCAACCTATTCATTTGAAGTCAATTTGTAAATAGTAGTCTTGTTTTCATGAGTGTTAAGTCAAAAGGGTGTATTGCTAAACTCCAAAGTGTAATGCCATCATGGAAGAGTCTTAAAAGTCATGTCATGAAAGATATGGTCATTATGAGTTAGTTATGCTGATGTCATGTCAATATTGAGAATAAATTTTGAGGGTCAGTTATGGTCAATTATGTCATATCATGGTCATCATTGCAAAAGAACCTTTATTCAATTCTTCATATCACCAAGTGGTTTACCATGATTTGAATGAAGGAACTAACTAGATCTGTGTTTGGTTCACTCTTTCAAAGAAATCTAATCATAGTTGCCGTGAAACCGAACTGTTTGATGCGAAAGTGCCCTACCTCCACCATACTGCATAATCCACCTTTGAATATCATCATACCCTATTTTAAGAAGATTGTATAGCCTATACATTCAGTGGTGGAGACCCCAGAAGGAAAGAAAAACGTTTAAGGGAGGAGATATAGTTAAATATGAGCCCCAAGATTTTGAATATAATGAATGGTGATTTTGTTATTAGAGTAGATTTCGAACAGGTTGTGATATTTTATTAGAAGATTCAAGACTAGGGCCACCACTTTTAACTTACCATTTAAAGCTTACACAAGTCAGTTTTTGGTGAAGTTTGCAAAAATGCAGCAAGGACATGCTGCACATTTTACATAGTCTTTTATGTCGATGAGATGGTGCAATTTTGGGGTTTTTATTGTCCCGTGGGGTGTTATAAGGATGTCAAAACACTTATATGTTGCCTCCATCACTTTATTTAAAAAAAAACCTCATCTTGTGCTCCAAAATTTGAAGTTGCTGCGCAAGTTAGAGTTTTGTTGCACAAGTTGGAGAATGATGTGAAAATGAGAATTGCTACAAAGAATTGTCAAGCCAGTCGCAAGTAAGGATGCCTCTTGTTTCTTTGATATTTTTTTTATGTTGTACCTAATTTAGTTCATATTTTCAAACTTATAAGAGACCTTCAGATTTCCTCCAAACATCCTGAGCTACGTCTGCTGCGTGTTTTGCTGTGCAAGTGTGTTGTCCAAACATATTTTCATCATATCTATTAAAACCTGTACCCATTTTCGATGAAATTTTTACAGTAGATGCATGGGGTTATATGCATAAATTCAGTTAATTTCAACGCAAAATGTTTCACGGTTTTTGAGAAACTGGCCATTGTCACCTACAATAAATTTTGGATTTTCTTGAAATACGTGTCTCAGATTTGGCTCAATTTTTTGTGGGGAAGAATTATGAGGATATTAAAGTTATAAAAAAAATATCAGCTCAATCAGATTCATTGTTTAGGATATATTTAAAAAATATCAGTCACAGGGGAAGTGTTGCAAAAGTTTGTTGCGAATCTGATATCAAATGGGAGATGGTGGTTGAAGCAAGGTTTTCAGTTTTTGGGATCTTTCATAGGTTCATAAAATTCACAAGGAACTTTCAAGATGACCCATTAGTTTCTTTTTCTCAGATATAGGCTGGAAATATGCATAACTTGAAATGCTGCGAAAGTTTTTGCGAAACTGGAAGATTCACAGCAAACGTTGTGTGTTTTACAATTTTACTTAAAAATATGTTTAGGCCTACGGAATATTAATTTTGAAAAAGTGAAATAGGTTTTTGTTAAAATCTAGATAAATTACAAAAACCTCTCTCCTTTTTTGCACAGTGATTACGGTTTTGGAATTACATGTATCACTTTGAGACCCATTTTTTACAATTTTGCCAACCCAAATTTGTTGACAAATTTCTAAAAATTTTGAAATTCGATTTGGTGGAAATACAACTTGGCATAATTGATTCCAAGATGATTTGTATGATGGAGTTTGAATATTTTTCTACCCAAATCCATGATTTTCTCTTTAGCTAGCATGTTTTTGGTTAGTCAAAAACCAAACCCTAGATAGTAGGATATGGGCATATTTTCCAAATATTTTATTGGGCCTAAAGCATTGTAACCTCTTCATATCTTTGGGAAAAGGATATATTTTGAACCCCCTTTGACTTAGGAATATCATATTGTATATAATTCATGAATATGAGTGTAAAAAAGGTTGTTGGTTAGATTGGAGAGAAAGAGACTATGTGTGCATTGTATTTTCTAAATATTTTTGCCAGTGAATGAAAGACATAAGGTGATTTGCAGGGATTCATGTGTCAAATCTTGATGGTGCTGTGCTTCTTTCATGTTGTAAGTTTGTCATATGTTTTTACATATTTTGAATGTATGTCTTCATGCTTGGAAGAACCAGATGTTTAACTCATAATTCATCTAAAAGATGCTCTGATTTAGTTTTACCAAGTGATCTATGTTTTCCTCTTAAAGCAACATTCAAAATTTATCTACAGTTTGATATTCTTTGTGTTGTCTCTATCTTTTCTCACACTCACCCTGCTATAATGAATTAATTCCATCACCAAGACTGACAACCTTGCCCCTGTGGAAAAACCCTTTCTCTCTTCATCATATCGCTAGACAAATAATCGATTTGACATGACTCCATGCCCAGTGGATTTGTCTCCTTTCTTACAAGAAAATCTTTGAAAACCAAACCTTATTGAGCACTATATTTAGCCCAATACCAGATTAGTTGAAAAAACTAAGTGGGAGAGCCCTCTCCAAGGCTAGAAGAGCTATATTCTAGCCTAAAAGTGGTTTTGTGGTTACCTCTAAAACTTCTCTCCTCAACCTAGGGAAATTTATGGAGTGCTAACATTTTGGCGCCATTTATGGGTAAAAAATATTACATCTTCCGCGGGAAATATCATCAAAATTTCACATTTGACTGTTGATGGCAGACAACAGTCAAACACATGAAGGATGAGACATTCACCTGGCGACTCCAATCAAGTTTCAACCTGATCCAAAGACTCCACTGGCAGTAGGATCCAAAAATCACGGTTTTACAGGAAACTTTACTGGCTCAAGATGAGTTCTATATATACAAGGTATGCTGCTTTAAATCGAGATCACATTCCAGGCTTTCCAAATCACATGCCTTATGTATATTGGCCGACTTATTTTCCAAGATTCAAAGATCAGGTAGGCAATGATGTTGCATTCCACTTGGTTAAATTTCACATGCATGTGTGTAAGGTAAAGGTCGTTTTCATGAATATTGTCTTATGAAGATATTCATGATATCCTTTGAGGGAGATGCACAATCCTGGTATGAAAGATTTCCATTTGCTAGTATATATTCCCTTGAATATTTTTATTTAGCATTCTTTATGAACTATAAAGAAAGATATCCATGTATAACATTGGTTAAAAACTTATGTGCAAATTTTGACAATATTTTTCAATATATGGAAATGGATGTTGATGATGAAGACCTTAAGGTTCATGAAATCGAAGAAGCCCTTTTTGAAATGTCTTCTCATCAAGAAAAATTAGTACAGACAAGCTGCCATAATATTCAGGTGGATTCCCAACAAGAAATAATTTCTTCCTTAGCTAAAGTTGAAACTGATCAGGAATTTGATGTAGATATTCATGTTCATTCTCCTGAGATTGATGAAGTAATACAATAGGTTTTTCCTCATGAGATTGACGAACATATTCAACATATTTTAAATGACCAAGAAAAGGAAGTAGATAGTCAATTAGTTTATTCATCCTCTGGGTCAATGATTGAAGGAATGCAGATTATAATTCCTTTCGAAAATTATTATTCTCAACAAGATGAGAATGCATCTCAAGACAACGATATTAAAAAGGTATGTGACATAGAATTGCATCTCACTGTGCCAATTATTGAAGAGTGCATTAAAGTTAATCCTTTTCAAATATTTGTTCAATCTGCTGCTCTAGAAACTATCAATAAAGACTCACATAAATGATTACTCATGCATCCATTTTATCAAGGAGATATGCATGAAGCTTGAAATTTTGGGGATGCTAAGATTCAAATTGACAATCATAAGCTACAAGAAAGCAGTGAAAAAGAAAGGGTTGTTCTAGAGCCTTTTGAAAATGAAGACTTTATTAAGGAAAATATGCCTCTTGAAGTAACAGACACATAATATTTTGAAAATCAAGATCATATTTTTTCTTAAGCACATGAAAGGTTAACTCTTGACACTCCCGTTATACATGATGAAGCTGCTTCATTTGCAGTCCCTCAAGAAAATTCATTTTTTTTTTCTTGTGGATAAGAAGAGTGAGAATACGGGAAAAGTCACTCAAGGTTCAGAAAATAAGGAGTCTAATGAAGAAGAACAATTAGCCATTATATTTTAAGGCAAATCCCTTCTTTTTGTTGATCATGATTTTCAAGATCCTCTTGCCAATTTGTCACAACCATTAATGAAGGTGGATTTTGCAGCATTCCTACACCATGAATATTAGTCTTAGTTATAGTTTGAGTTTCCATTCTCTTATTTTTTTTGCCTGCTCAAGTAAAGTGTGAGAGGAATTCAAGAAAGTGGCGATCTGCTTTGATGTTTACACTCACATTTTTCTATTACCTGATGTGGTAGATGTTTCCAGTAATTTTGAGTTGGTAGGTGTTATAGACATTTTTGTGCCTTACAGCATTGAGCATGAAATGTCCATAATCTAAGGGATCCAAAGTCCCTAAACATGTTGTTCCTACCCCTAGAGGAACAAGGCTAACAAACCACAACAATTCACAAAAGTTCTCCACCTGAAACTGCTCAAAAACAAGTCAATTCAGGATCATGTCAACTGCTCCACTGACCATCTGCGTTGAATGTCAATGGCTCCACTGGCTACCTACGCTGAATGTCAACTCCAACACTGGCTACCTGCGCTGAGCGAGATTGGACAAGTGGCAGACTCATTCCTCAAGGTGTCAGAACCCAGGAAGCTTCCAAAATGACACTTGCCTCAGGGAATTCGACTGGTGATGAGTAAGAGGTTCCAAATCTCCAAGTGGAAGCAAGAACCTCCAAGTGGACTCAAGAACTGACAGAGGGAGAGGACACTAGTCAGATCTCAAGCTGACTCATCCTCTCTCCAAACATCTATATATGGATCTCTCCTCCATGAGATCTAGAGGCTGAAATTTTAGTATTGCAAAGAATTGTTGTTGGTTTGAGACTGGAATCATTGGGTGCTTAATGCTTTGAAGGGGCTGAAGATAGGAATTCCATTTGCTGGGAAGGAGATGCTGGATTGGAGCCCTCTGGGTTGTATCTCTTCCTGAACCTTGTTATTCATCAATAAAGCTATCTTGGTTTCTCCTATATGCTGATGTATTTTGATGTATGAATGTATTAGTGTATTTGGTTTATTTCTAATCCTAAACTAGTTATGAATGTGAGTATCTATCTTTGTGTAGTGTTCTTCTCTTGTCGCAAGTAGTTGTTCTCTTGTGATCTTGCAGGAAGTTGTAGCTGGATAAGAAAGAAGGCAAGTAGCTGTGAACACTCAAAGAGAAGGGAGATTAGATCGAGGGACAAACGGAAGACACCGGTAAGTCTATTGATCTCTCTTCTTTCACATTTCATAAAGGAAGAAACCAGTATAGCTGTACTCGTTTGTTGCTAAGGCACTGTCACACCTTAGGTGGATAGGATCGTCCTGCATATGCATTTTTCCCCACAAAAAATTGGCGACTCCGCTGGGGAAGATTTGTTTAGTCATTTTATTTGTGTTTCTATCATTTGTTTACTTCATAGACTTGACAGCAACAATCGAACTGCATCTTTCCCGGATGCAAAGTAGAAAGTTGCTGCTTTGATCCAGTTGCTGGACTTGTCTATGATCTGAACAATGGGTTCACAAATGATTTGATGATCCTTGTGATAGATCTTAGTAGCTTTCAAAGCATCCCTTTGATTATACCTTGCTTGTGTTTCTGATTTGGCCTAAAACTGTTGATTTTTTATCAATTTGTGATCCGGAACCCAGGAGAAACGAGAGTTTCTCCTTCAGCGCAACTGCTGTGAAGGCAATCTGAATTTCAACGCAGGTCCCGTGAAGGCTACCTGCGCTGAATGTCAAATCCTCAGTGTTGAGGTTGCGCTGAACCAGTTTGGCCTTGTGCAGCTGGGGTTCTCTGCTCTCTGTTGCCCTGTTTTGATCTCTGTTTTTTGCAGCCTTTAACCAGCATAGGTACCAGTCTAAAAACCCCTTTTCTCTGCTTACATTCCGCCTCCTTTTGTACAAAAAGACTGTGAGTGTTTTTATGTGTTTGTGGCGTCATTTACAGTTTTCCTTTGCATGAGTAAAATAGTCATCCTGTAGCCTTTGATTCAGATCTGATTGATTGTGATCTTAGAAGAGAGTTCATTGGCTATTTGTAGATTGATTATACATTTGCTTTTGCTTATTGGTTTGAATTTGTCTCTTTTAAGTGTCGAAACAAGTCTTTATTTCGAAAATCGTTAAGTAGTGTAATCTCTTCTACCCTCTCTGATTTCGAAAAAGTGAACTTGTTTGTATTGATCATTTAAAAGCAAATTCAAAGTTGTACAAAAAGCTTTCTTTGTAGGCATCAATACTAAGAAAGCGGAAAACAAACACCTGCATTGTGCATTTGCATTTGATAGTTTGCATGTTGGATTTAGGAAAAGTGCATTAGAGTGCGCTGATTGCTCTTTGAGAAAAGATGGTGTCTTTCTTTTCCCTTAGTAGCTAGGATTTTCAAAGTTGAAAAGATATAAAGCTTGCTTATCATCTTTAGACTGCATTTAGGAATTTGTATCATACATCTCGTGGTGAACCTTGAAAGGCAAACTTTAAAAAGATTAACCTAAAATAAACTGAATGAACTTAACAACGCTTTGTAACATAACGCACAACATAGAGGTCTAGGCTAGAGACGTGTTCCGGCGTCGTTAAGCCTAGTGACTGTTGATCTCGTGGAAGGTGGGTGATTCCTCCTGAGGGACGATAGCGCTAGTACGGATTGTGCTCCCACGTACCGTCGCGTATATATTGGGAGACCCCTATAGGCATATATCCTTTATCCTTAGGAAGCCGTGTCGGCCGCCCTACTGATCGCAATGCAGTGAACACAGCATTCATGAAGATCGACCGCCCGTACCTTAAAAAGTATTCTGCGATTTTGCGAAAAGTTTGGCACACCCTCTGCCTAGAACTCCAGAGCAGTTCCTTTTGGCCTTTTTCAGACTCTATAACGGAAAAAGTCCATCCGAGCATTTGTCACTTCGGGCTCGTTAAAACATCGAAGGAGACTAGAGTCATATTTAGCTTTTTCTCGACTCTTTAAAAGTGAAAAAGCAAGTTGTGTCTAAAGCGTCTAATAAAATTCATTCAATTCGGAAACACCAATTTCCCTTTTTGTATTTTAGTTGATCGAGTAATCCGCAATCGTGGAAGAAAGTCAATTGAAACCCCGTCGTTCGCGGAGGCTTATGAGTCAACCGTCTTTGTCTCCGGAATTGAAAACAGTACGGACAAAGCGAACTCGTTTAACCGGTTCAAAATCTCCTATCAAAGTTAGAACAAGTGTTCCAACCACATCTGAGATTCCGGTTACTCCAAACATTTCTGGAAACCCTGTCTCTATAGAAGAAGTTCAACAGCCACAGAGGGACAGTAATACTGATCCTAGTCTGGGGGCAAATACTTGCGTTACTGAACCAGTTCCATCTGTAATTGGTTTAGAGAGTCTTGCTCCCCAAACAATTGTCGCTGTCGATTCAACCCCTTCTTCGGCACCAGAAATATTTTACGGACCTGACGGTCTTCCTCTTCCACCGGGTTTGATTGCGATAGAGGAAATTGTAGAGGATCCGCAAGCAAGTACTCCAACCCATTTTGGAGTCGGGGTCACTCTATTTCCTTCATTAGAAGTTAATCCACCACAAGTGGAAGTTCCTATAGAATCGCTAGGCAATCTATTGGATAGACTTAAAATGTCTGAACAACCGTCAACATCTAGGACTGTGTCGAACGACACAGCGACAGCAGAAGCCCCTGCCGTCACTCCGACAATGTTTGCCGGCATACCATCTGTCCCGACTAGCTCACAACCGCTAGAAGGAGTCCACCAAGGGACTATTTCGACAGTGTGGTCCGTTCCAGTTTGTTCATCCGGAATAATATCCGGCAACTCTTATGTTGAGACTCGCCAGATTGATCCATATGGAGGTCAAATCGGGCAATCCAGTCCCCAAGGACAAACAATCCCCTTGAGTTCCGGATTGCTACCGTATGGGGGGCAGTATGCCCTTTCATTACCCCCTCCGGGAGGGTATCCATACGGGAGTTCACAACAGTATTCAGGTTATACTGGAATTACATCAAGTGGTTGGGTACCTATGCTACCTCAACAACCAAGGGTTGTATATTCTATGCAACAGTGTGTACCTATGTCGAACATCCCGACCACACCGGCTATTGTAACAGTGTCACAAGTTCAAGCGATGCCTGTTGTATGTCAACCTCAGATTTCTCAGGTTGTAATGCAACAGCCCCTTGACCCTGGGTCACAACCACAATCGCCAACTGGTGGGGCGACACAGGTCCAAACGGGTACAATCACCCCACACCTTGGTCCAACAGTTAGTATAGCGCAAGAGAACATGGCTTCTCAACCGTGGCTGGTGCAATACCAACAACCACAATTCCAACAAGTGTACCAAGGTTCTGAGCAGCAGATCTTTGCGAACAGTGGACAACCGTATATTCAAAACGGTCATAACCAACCACTTTACAGTGGTCAAGTCCACCAACCATATCAGTCATACCAACATCAATTACATTATGCTGGTATGCAAAGGCCCACTGCTCAGGCGATTCCGTCGTACCCTGGGTATGCTTCACCTAACCTGAATCAACAGTTACCATTCGTGGCAACTTTAGAGTTACCTGATTTACACCGGTTAACCAACGATCCGATTGCTTACGCCCCTTGGTGGCCAGCGATTCCTCACAAACTTCCATCTAACATTCCTAAATTCAATGGAAATCCAGGTGAAGACCCATCGAATCACGTGATGACTTTTCATCTGTGGTGTTCATCAAACACCCTAAATGATGATTCGATAAGGCTTCGCCTTTTCCAGAGGACGTTAACGGGTCCAGCGGCAAAATGGTATATTGAATTACCTAGAGCCTCGTTCAACAATTTTAGCTCCCTAGCCACGACTTTCTTAACCCATTTTCAATTACCGATAAGGTATGAAACGGGAACAGAAATATTAACCAACTTCAAGCAGACAACTGCCACTCATATATCTGATCATATACATGAGTGGCGTCGTCGTCGTAGGATGGTGAAAACATATGTTCTCGATCAGTTGTTAGCTGAATGGTTTATAAAGTCGTTACTTCCTGCTATAACAGAAGATGTGGCAAAGGGGGGAGTCGTAACAGAGGAGCAAGTTATTGCTCGTGCACAATATCTAGACTTAGTTTATACTCAGTCTGGCACGCTCTACGACAAAATACCTGATGCCCCTAGATCGGAATTCTCAATTCCTCCTCCTCCTAAATCCAATAGTGACTCTCATGCCGGCGATGGCGTGATTGGCACGGCAAACGCGAAATTGACAAAGGCTTCGTCTAAGAAAGCCCGTAAGAATTCAGATCAAAATGCAAAAGATGAAATTCTTGCTTCGGAAGTAAATGTCGTATCAGCAGATAAAGGCAAAGAAACCAATCAACCAGGAAGCAAGAAGAAACAAAACAAAGGGAAGAAGAAGAAACAGGGTGGGTTATCCCCTGAAAAAACTTCTTCAAACCCTCCTGGAAATAGGAAATATCCATGTCAAATATGTGATGAGGAGGATCATCGGACAGGAAATTGTCCATACAAAGTTGAGCTTAGAAGATTCTTTAAAAGTTCGCAAACCTCAGCTGTGTTAACTGATCCATTTCCCAATCCAAGTCAAAATCTGGTTGATAGTGGAAATGCTTCCCCGTCGCAAGTGCTTATGTTGTCGGTTTCAAAACAGCAGAATGATGCTTTGATTTCGACAAGGAACAAAGATTACGGGAATCCGCAGCTGTCGAACGACAAAGGTAAAGATCAACCAAGTAGTTCGGCAACAACTTCGACAGAAGTTGTACCACCCATCATTCCTGAATTAACAATAAAACCGCCAAAGGGAGTAGTACACAAGTCGACATTTAATCCTCGCTGTTACACAGTAATTTGTCACCATCCCTGTTACTCCTCTTTTCGTACCTTAGAGAACTCATTCCGGGAGTTATAAGAAGTGACAAGGGCTAAAAACACTTGCATTATGTTCCCCTGAGTATGTACTCCATGTTCCCTGAAGACACCTTCTGCAGATCATCCCTAAAAAGTGCTCTTTTTCCATTGGCGCAAGTCCACAGTATCCTACCCGCGCCAATGATGGAGATCCTCAAAAGAGGGCGCGACCATTGGCGCTCTATCTTAGAGCAACAGTCGCGCCAACCAAATTTAGTCGTGCTTTTTGCCTTAATGCACGTCCGACTGTTGTTTCCTTCATTACATGGAGCTTTTCTGAGGATAGAAAATCAGTTTTTTTGTCGAGCTTTATCCATCTTTATGGCTTTTGCTAATTCCACGAAAGGTGTCCCGGTTCATCGCATCCTCCTCCCTTCTTCATCTATATAAGCTTGTCATTATGCATTGGACAAGCTAGAGAGAGTGTTGGTGTTAGTGTTATGCTAGTGATTTGGTGATTGAGTGATAGTAGTGATGATTATTGGTCATGGAGTGTTAGATGTTGAGTTCTTGGAGGAATGCTAGTGAGTGCTAGAGAGGTTATGCTGCCGAAGAAGAGATGCATGTCAAGACACATATAGTTACTCGCCCAACCAGGAGAAGGGTCGACGTCAGAACAATGGTTGTAACTTTTCCTGTTTATTAATTGATGAGCGACTGCTATTATAGTTCCAATCTCATTATCTATCATGGTGATATGTTGATTTATTTCCTTTCTGACTGAAATATAGTTGTGCATTGGTAGTTTTTATGTTGGTATCTGTCTCTTCCTTTGCATGTGCAGGTATTCGTCATGATCTGTTGGAGCAAGGGAGCGAGGATATCAACTCTGCTTCAATCATAGCGTTGGACTCCAGGTTAGTCTTCTTGATTCACCTTTGATGCATAACTAGGAACTTGCGTAGCAGCGTGGTTTGTTTGTGGCTAGTTCTATGATAGGCTAGTGGGATCGCCTCTGTCCGCAGAGGGGATTTACCTTACCAACAAATTGGTGACTCCACTGGGGAGTAACTCTTTGATTTCTGTCTTGCATGTTAATTTTCTTCTGCTTGCTTGAGTGCATGAGCTTCCTGAGTCAGTTTTGAGTTGATTCTTTACTGTTTGACCCATCTGAGCACTCTCAACCCGACCTGAGGTCGTATCTTTTATCTTTTTAGTTGGCAAGCTTAATTGGCGCGGTTATTTCTCTGACAGTCGCACCAGTTGGCACACGTTGCTCAAAAGCAACTCGCGCCAATTCTGTGGTAGCGCAAGTTGCAGGCTGACAGTCGCGCCAGCTCTGTAAATTTTGCCTGTGTGTGGGTGGAAAGCTCATTCAGTCTCTTTATATATCTCTTTCAGCCTCTGGAACTGTGTTGAACCTCTGCTTGACTGGTTTTAGACTGTATCCCTCAGCTGTTTGCTTATTTCCAGTGACTTTGCATGTCTAGCCTTCTGTGGGAAGTTTCGGTCTCTTGATCATCCAGTCAGCTTGTTGATTGTTCTACACCTATCCAGTGCTTTGTTAAAGCTTGATCTTCTATACTCTGAATACTTCACTTCTAGCCTCTTTGAAGTTCACTAGTTTTTGTGTTTTTCCTTGCTTGCATGGTTCATTTTGTGTTTTAGAATTGGTTCTATTTCATTGACTGAACTTGGATTGCGCATATCTCTTAGAATTTGTTTACATGCATCATGCCATCTTAAAGGAAAGAAAAACAAAAAATCTCTTGCATTATAGTAGTTAGCATTTATTGTTATTTGTTGCTATTGAAAAGAAAAAAGACAAAATTTCGTTTCTTGTTATTAGCTGCATTAGGATCTTTGTTCTTTGTTGAAGTGATCATTTCGTTTGTGAAAAAGATCTCAACCCTCCTGTAGATAGAATTCATCGAATCAAATGATTTAATTTCGGCATATAGTTTGCATGTAAGAAGTTTTCGAGATATCACATACGGTAGGACCAAAAAACTGAAACATAATCAAAGATAAACTTTAAAATGAACTCAATGAACATAACAACGCATTGGAACATAACGCAAACACTCTAGAGGTCTAGGTTAGAGACATGTTTCGGCGTCATTAAACCTGGTAGTTTATCGTCGAGTGGTTGGGTGATTCCTCCACGGTGAAACGGTAGCTGCCAATACGGACTGTGCTCCCACGTACCGTCGAGTATATATTGGGAGACCCCTATAGGAATAAAGCCTTTATCCATAGGAAGCCGTGTCAGCCGCCCTACGATTCGCAATGCAGTGAACACAGCATTCACGAAGATCGACCACCCGTACCCTAAAAAGTATTCTGTGGTTTTGCGAAAAGTTTGGCACACCCTCTACCTAGAATTCCAGAGCAGTCACTTTTGATCCTTTTCGGACTCCCTAAACGAAAAGGTGCCTATGAGCGTCTTGTCACTTCGTGCTCATTAAATATTCGAAGGAGACTAGAGTCATCTTTTACCCTTTTCTCGACTCTTAAAAAATGAAAAGGTCAAGTTCAGTGTCTTAAAATTTATTGGCCACGATAACATTTCCCAATTAGATTTTGTTTGCATTAGCTTGAGTAGGATTCTTTCTCGTTCAATGGCATCCTTCCCTGAGCCCACCGGCCAAGGTGTTCCCCCTGATGGAAACCCTAGTCCATTTCCTGCTGTTGGAAATGTCGGTGTTCAGTATATCGCAACTTTGTCTTTGCCTGGGTTAACCATCGGTTTGCCCGTATGGTTGTTTTCAAACTCGGTGGTCTCGAGTGCGATAACTTCTGCTCCGAATGAACCCACCTCCCAGGTAATACCCACTTCGAATGTTACTTCCGAGGTCAATGCCGTCCAAACCACCACGGCAAACAAAGCCTCGAAAGCAAAGAAGAAAGGGAAACCGAAGAATAAGCCAGATCAACCCAAGCAGGAAGCCCCTAACCCTCCGCCCGAGGATGGTGCCAAACGCAAACCCAAGTATCCTTGTCTTATCTGTGATGAGGATCACTATACAAAGGACTGCCCCAGGCGGTCCGAAGTTATTCGTTTGTTGAAAGGCACTCCCGGGACTCCTACGGTGCTTAAAGAACCCTTTCCCACCCAACACACTCAAAAAACTCAAATGGTGGCTGACCCATCTCAGCCTCCCTCTTCCTTTGGTTCTCAAGTGTTTATGGCTGGAACGATACCCATCAATATCAGTACTCGAACAAAATATTACCCGCCATCTACCGGGAAGGAGCCTGAGATACCCTCTAGTGCTCCTCCGTTCAGTTCGGGTCCACAACCACCTCCTCCACCCGAACAACGTCTTGCTGATTCCAAGGTGGACCCTTCCCCTTCTTCGCCTACTGCTGCGTCCTCATCTTCTACTTCGCCTGGTGAACCTCTGGATTCAACTAACCAGGTGGCTAAGAAGAAAAAGAAGAAGAAGACAAAGAAGAAGAAGACCCCTAAACCAGAGGTTAAAGGTATAACCCAAGTCGAGCCACCTTGTGCTCCTCCGCGGAAGGTCAAATTTCCTTGTAAGTTGTGCAAGGAAGACCACCTTCTCCGCGATTGTCCTGGCATTCCCAGGGTTTTAGAAGTATGGTCTCATGATCCGGACCGCCCTGCATCGTCCTCTGTAGATCATGGCGATGTTACCTTATCACCTGGAAACGGTAAGGGAAAAGAGAAGATTCGAATCCCTTGTAAAATTTGTGAAGGCAATCATCCCCTTCACCTTTGTCCATTCATGGATAAAGCCTCTATTGTATTGGAAAGTCTTACAGCTCCCTCAACCCAACTTCCTACTGGTTATCAACGTCTTTCTGCAATTGCAGAACGTTCCCCTGCTGACAAAGAAATCAACCAAGATTCCTCTCTTGTCTAGCCTCCTCTTCCTGAATCTGGCTCTGCCAAGCCTGTTCCAGACCAACCATTGGTCGGAAAGAGTGTCGACTCGAGTTCACCACCCGCCGACCACTCTGTTTCGGAAGAGCATCATTCTCATGTTCTTCTCGTCTCCTCAGATACCCCTACATCTGAGAGTCCTACTGCGCTCTCTCCCGAGCAGGGGGGCAATCATATGATTCCCCCACCAAGTAGTTCAGTCGCTTCCTTCGACTGGAGACGTTTGACTACCTTCCGCCTCCCATCTCATGTGCCTTTTTGGGTCACGGTACACGCCTATGACAAGGCAATACCTGGCACTGTCTTGGATGAGGGCGCATCTGTTAGTCTTCTGTCTGCCACTATTTGGCAAGCTTTGGGTTCCCCACAGCTTGTGCCCGTAGCATCGAATCTGACTGCTTTTAACGGAAGAACTAGCCAACCATTAGGGCTCCTTCCAAAGTTCCCTATTACTTTGGGAGGCAAGACAGTCTATCTAGACGTATGGGTTACCCAAGGTGCTTTAGACTTCACTCTTCTCCTTGGTCGTGACTATGTTTATGCCATGGGAGCCCTTATTTCTTCACTTTTCCGGGTGGTTTGCTTTCCACACGATGGAAGAATTGTGACTATCGATCAATTATCGTTCGTTAGTCCACGGGTCCCCCCTGCGCAGTCGTCATCCCCTCCTGGTGTTTATCCACCAGTTGCATCTGCCCCACCGCAGGTCAACTACGTGGCCACCTATCCCATGCCTGTGACCAGCAATGCCGCTGTCGTGCATAGTGTCCTAGGGGCATTGGGTCCTAACTTCCGAGATGTTGACCTCCCACCGGGAGAGGCACTCTTGGAAACCCCGACTTCCTGTTCATTATGATGAAGTCCGGATGGAGCATAGTTCACTGTCCTATGTCAAGCTCCTTAAAAAATGAAACTAGGTGCTGGAGCACAGTTCCTTGTCTTGTGTCAAGCTCATTAAAAAATGAAACAAGGGTTATGAGGATAGTTCTTTTACTATGTCAACCTCATTAAAAAATGAAACAACTCCCTTTCCAAATCGAGTCTTTTGATTACGATCTCGTAAAATACAAGTCGAGTATTTCATCGATCTCGAGAGTGAACCTTCATTCCATCCACTCCGTGAATGCCATGAAGCTTGGGGGGCATGTACCTCGATTGGTATAATCATGCTGGGGGCATGCAACAAATTTTTTTTTTTAACAAGCAAAGTTCTCCATGGTTCAAGCTTGTGTAAAAATGAACCCATTTACATCCCGTGATTGCCTTTTATCCGCTAAAATTCTGCTAGATGAGCCCTGGTTGTTTCATTCCATCGCTACTATCTTTTTGGCCGATCATATGCTTTCACTTGGTTGTTTCTCCTTTCCTGAGGAACCGCAACGATGAGTGGTCTTATTAGCCAGCCTCTTAACCTTTACGTGTTTCAAGTAAAGTTCCACCATTACCGGAACCAGTTGCTATCCCTTATACCACTCGTTCCTTTAGGACGAGTCGCCTTTACGCTCTTTTCTGACTCGTAAAATATGAAAAGATTGCCGAGTATTTTTCCCTTTTTGACTCGTTAAAGAAAATAAAAATGGAGGTCCGCTTTCAGCTCTTTTCTGACCATTTAAAGAGGAAAAGATTGCCGAGTCGCTCCTCTTGACTCGTTAAATGGTGATAAGAGGCGGTCGTGTTAAGTTCTTTTTGTCGACCGTTAAAACATAAAAAGATTACCGGGTTTTTGTCGTTTCAAACTCGTTAGTGGTTACGAAACGACGTGGTTTTGACCGCTTTTTTACTTTTTCAGGTCGAAGTCACTAATCATGAAAAGTACTCCTCGTTCGTAATGATCGGGCGGTTCTTTCGGGTATTATTTTATACTTTTTCGGGCCCGAGAGACACAACTATATGAAAAAGGACATCCCTGGAGTTTCCTTTTCTGCTGTCTTTTCAAACTCTCTAAACAAGAAAAGACGCCGAGTTCTTCCTTTGTCAGACTCGTTAAAACTTAATGACATCGGATTTTGTCACAACACAAGCATATGCTATCCCCATCAAGCTTGTTAAAAATAACTGGGGTACTCGCCAAAAATGGTGGGGGAAAATAAAATTTTTGAACCATAATTGTTACCGTAACGGCAGTATGTCGCTCTTGAACATGGCACTTTTTGCTTTCGTGTCCAGGGTGGGGATATTTCATCTCATATCTTTCACTTGCTTCCATGGATTTGGGTACCCTATTTGACCTCTCATTCACTCATTGCCTCGTCATAATGACCTTTGATACATTGATGTCAAATACTGCCAATTCCGTTAATGTGCCGCCGATATGTTCAAGAGAAGTTGACCTCTGCAAATAAACAACCTCCCTATGATAGTTCGCACAATCTTGATTCACGACATTATCTCTCTGTCTCGTGTCGATGATGTGGGAAACATTATGGCCCACCTTCGATCAAGGTCACTCCCTGTCGACTTCAACTCATTATCCAGGAAGTTGACCTAGAGACTCCCTTCCGGTGCCTTGGAGCCTGCATGCTTCAATGGCAGGTTCTTCGTGTTCGACGTGAGGTTTTCATCATTGGCCTCCGATCGAATGATTCTATGGGTGTTCGACTTCAGCACATTAATTCACACGCCGTAGATTGTACCTATAGTACCTTGAGGGCCATTGTCATTATTGGTGGTACCTCTCGCGTCTGTTAACAGTTTCCATTATTGACTGGTAATCAGGCGATGTTCATGCATGTTCGACTTCAGCTCATATATTCACATGCTTGGACTTGTACTCTTGTTCGGGTCGAGATGGAGCGCAAGACCCTGGATTGTGTCTGTCGTAATCCAGGCGTGATTCTTGGTACTTGACTCATTCACTAGATGGCTGCGACCATACCTGAGTCAGTTCATTGATCCTAACCAGATGGCTGCGTCCATACTATGGATCCAGATTATTTATGTACTCTCTTATGGATGGCTGCGACCATGCCACGTACATCATGTAATTGAACTATCAGTCATGTCTCTTAATACAGCTCCTCGGCGGCAATAACTATATGTGCTCTTATGTGCGTTCTGGTAAAGCATTTCACCCCTCTCCACCTCTCGGACTTCATGCTTTAGGGGGCATCTGTTACACAGTAATTTGTCACCATCCCTGTTACTCCTCTTGTCGTACCTTAGAGGACTCATTCCGGGAGTTATAAGAAGTGACAAGGGCTAAAAACACTTGCATTATGTTCCCCTGAGTATGTACTCCATGTTCCCTGAAGACACCTTCTGCAGATCATCCCTAAAAAGTGCTCTTTTTCCATTGGCGCAAGTCCACAGTATCCTACCCGCGCCAATGATGGAGATCCTCAAAAGAGGGCGCGACCATTGGCGCTCTATCTTAGAGCAACAGTCGCGCCAACCAAATTTAGTCGTGCTTTTTGCCTTAATGCACGTCCGACTGTTGTTTCCTTCATTACATGGAGCTTTTCTGAGGATAGAAAATCAGTTTTTTGTCGAGCTTTATCCATCTTTATGGCTTTTGCTAATTCCACGAAAGGTGTCCCGGTTCATCGCATCCTCCTCCCTTCTTCATCTATATAAGCTTGTCATTATGCATTGGACAAGCTAGAGAGAGTGTTGGTGTTAGTGTTATGCTAGTGATTTGGTGATTGAGTGATAGTAGTGATGATTATTGGTCATGGAGTGTTAGATGTTGAGTTCTTGGAGGAATGCTAGTGAGTGCTAGAGAGGTTATGCTGCCGAAGAAGAGATGCATGTCAAGACACATATAGTTACTCGCCCAGCCAGGAGAAGGGTCGACGTCAGAACAATGGTTGTAACTTTTCCTGTTTATTAATTGATGAGCGACTGCTATTATAGTTCCAATCTCATTATCTATCATGGTGATATGTTGATTTATTTCCTTTCTGACTGAAATATAGTTGTGCCTTGGTAGTTTTTATGTTGGTATCTGTCTCTTCCTTTGCATGTGTAGGTATTCGTCATGATCTGTTGGAGCAAGGGAGCGAGGATATCAACTCTGCTTCAATCATAGCATTGGACTCCAGGTTAGTCTTCTTGATTCACCTTTGATGCATAACTAGGAACTTGCGTAGCAGCGTGGTTTGTTTGTGGCTAGTTCTGTGATAGGCTAGTGGGATCGCCTCTGTCCGCAGAGGGGATTTACCTTACCAACACTCGCGCCAAAGCGGCGCAGCATTATAACATAGTGGAAGATTTGGCCCAATCGCCATCCGCTATGTCGACTCTTGAAGTACTACAAAATTGCCCATCCCAAAGGCAGGCTTTGTTATCGGCTATTGGTGGGGTTGATCCTAAGGATTCCAATCTTGTATCTTTTGATCACAAAGGATACGATCCTCAGTTACCAGCTCAACTAGCTTTCCTTATTCAAGTGAAAGCCCTCAACAAAACTGTTCACAGAACAATTATTGATGAGGGGGCATCTACATGTATTATGTCGATGAGTTGCTGGAAAACTTTAGGATCTCCAACCTTGTCGCGATCTTTGACGACATTAAAAGCTTTTGACGGAAGGACATACACCCCGTGTGGTATCCTTAATAACTTGAAAATTGAACTGGGAGGAAAAACAGTAGAAATAGATGTTGAAGTCATCGATGGCAATCTTGACTACAACATCCTACTAGGAAGACCATGGATCTATGCCATGGCAGCTGTTGTGTCGACTTATTTTAGGAAGATCGCATTCCCGTTTGAAGGAGGGATTAAGATCGTCGACCAACAAGACTTCCTCCCTAATGGTTCACAAGTTACAGGAAGCATTCCCATGATCCATGGAAGCAACCATTCGCTTCAAGACATCGGAGTAGGCCTACTGAAACACCCCACATTAATGGGAACTTTCGCACTTCCACCTCCATTCTATATAGGAGAAGTAGCATTCGTAAGAGCCTGCAACATGATATCTTCCACGAAGATCTCAGAAGACGATGTCGAAATGGATCATGCAATGGTTTTGCCCCCAAGCCCTATAGAAATATTGTAGCAATCAATGTTTCAAGCATGGGAGGCGAACCCAAATCAACGCTCACCAAGCGTTTGGGTAGATAGGTCTAGAGAATATGGTACCCCGTTAGATCCTTGGTCGAAAGTACATGGGATTGACGAAGGAATTCTACAATCAATGTTGATTGAGGGGGCACCATGGAATGATTGCCACCATCGTTCCCTTCTTCCGGAGTATGAAGAAGATACTCAACATGACCTTTATTACCCCTCAGTTTTTGAATTCCTATCAAATACTGTAAATACGGTGGATTCCGAGCGAAACTTATCCAATATTGAAGAGACTATAGCCATAAATATCCCGACTAAAACAAACGTTGTAGAGAATATTTATGTCAGCAAAGGTTGTTCCCCTTCAAAACTGGAAATATATAACGCTCTTTTTCGCGAATTCAGAGATGTCTTTGCTTGGTCATATGATGAAATGCCAGGCATTGACTCGAGTATCGTTGAACATGAAATTAAGATGTATCCTGATGTCAAACCAGTAAGACAACGGCTTCGGCAGGTGCACCCCAAGAAAGCCGTTGCCATTAAAGCAGAAGTTGAAAAGCTCCTCCATGCTGGTTTCATCTACCCGGTTCCTCTAACCGATTGGGTATCGAATATTGTCCCTGTTATGAAGAAACAAGGGACAATCAGAGTGTGTGTCGATTATAGGGATGTAAACCAAGCTTGTCCGAAGGACAACTACCCTACACCCTTCATCGACCAGATAATTGATGAATGCACCGGATGTGAAATCTTTTCATTTATGGATGGATTTTCGGGGTATAATCAAATAAATATCCACCCACAGGACCAGTCAAAGACTGCATTCATCTGTCTGTGGGGCACATTCGCTTATCGAAAATTACCCTTTGGTTTAAAGAACGCAGGGGCGATGTTTCAGAGGGCAATGAATTATGCATTCCATGACATCAAGAACATCGTTCAACCTTATCTCGACGACCTTCCGGCTCATTCACGAAAGCGGATTGATCATCCGCAGCATTTAAGAGCGATATTTCTACGTTGCTGACACTACAAGATAAGACTCAATCCACACAAATGTGTGTTTTGCGTCGGTTCTGGTCGTTTACTTGGCTTTGTAGTCTCTAAGGATGGGATTCGTCTAGACCCTTGTAAGGTTCAGGCAATCATTAATTTGCCTCCACCTTCAAATTTTCTTCAGATTCAGAAACTCCAAGGGAAAGCAAACTTTCTGAGGAGGTTCATTCCAAATTATGCAGAACTTGCTAAAGGTTATACTCGTCTTTTGAAAAAGGATGTACCTTTTGTCTGGGATCAGGTGGCGCAAGCTTCCTTTGATGCTCTGAAAGATTCTCTAGTAAAAGCATCATTAATGTATGCCCCGGACTATCAAAGAGATTTTAACCTGTATCTGGCTGTAGCAGATACGACCATTGCGATGGTTTTAGTTCAAGAAGTCGATGGAATTGAACATCCTATATATTATTTAAGTAAAAACTTGAATGATACAGAAAGCAAATATTCTTACATTGAAAAGCTAGCACTCGCTGTTGTTCAAGCGATACAAAGATTTCGACATTATGTCCTCTTTCGGAAAACTACCATTCTATCAGATTGCAACCCCATGACTTATATATTGTCGTGACAGTTGCTGGGGGGAAAATATTCAAAATGGATAGCGATTCTTCAAGAGTTTGATCTGGAATTTGTAAAATCCAAATCAAAGAAAGCTTTGGTTTTCGCAGAATTATTGTGCGATCTCCCATCGTCGTCCAACGATGAAACATCAGAAGAGACAATCGTGGATGAAAGTTTGTTTCTGATATCTGCAAGTAATGAGTGGTATGGAGATATAATAATTTATCTCCAAACCCAAAAATTCAGGCCTGACACCTCTCACTCAGAACAAAAACGTATATGATACCAAGCAAAAGACTACATGATCGTCGGTGATACGCTTTACCGTCGTGGTATCAATACAGTTCTGAGGAGGTGTCTCACCCATGAAGAGGCCGAAAAAGCCCTGAATGAGTGTCATTCAGGCGCGTGTGGGGGGCATCAATCTGGATATGCTACAGCACAGAAAATCTTACGAGCAGGATACTTCTGGCCAACCATGTTCAAAGATTGCATAACCGCAGTCAGAAGTTGCCATGCTTGTCAAGTTTTCGATAGCAAAACCAGAAGACCACCCGCACCTTTACAGCCGATAATTGCTGTTGGGCCTTTCGCCAAGTGGGGCATCGATTTCATGCAATGTAACCCCACCTCGACCGGGGGGCATGGGTATATTATAGTCGCTATTGACTATTTTACCAAATGGGCCAAGGCGATGCCTACATTAGATAACACTGGTGAAACAGCTGCCCTTTTCTTTTTCAATCATGTAGTCGCCAGGTTCGGCGTACCACAGGCTATAGTTACAGATCATGGATCACATTTTCGCAATCACATGATGGTCGAATTAGCTGCCAAGCTAGGGATATCTCACGACAGCTCTACCCCGTATTATCCGCAAGCCAACGGACAAGTTGAAGCAATCAACAAAGTCCTGAAGCGTATGTTGCAAAGGATGATCGGGGTTCACAAAAGAAGGTGGCACCTAATCCTGTACTCAGCCTTGTGGGCTTACCGAACATCGGTAAAGAACGCGACCGGGTTCACACCTTTCCAACTGGTGTATGGCCTGGAAGCAGTCTTGCCAATACAGTGCGAAATTTCGTCGCTTAAACTCGCAATTGATCTCCTCCCCGGAACTTCGGAAGAAGAGGCTCGTTTCTTGGAATTAATCCAATTGGATGAAACCCTTCGTGATGCCGCTTTGGCTAACGAAGCCCATAAGAAACGAGTCAAGGCGCAGTTCGACAAAAATGTCAAACCCCGTGTCTTCTCAGAAGGTGATTTGGTCTTGCTTTATGACCAAGAATCTGATAAATTGGGAGCAGGTAAATTTAAATCTTTATGGATGGGCCCCTATATTGTTAAACGAGTGTTAGCAAAAGGAGCCTACGAGTTAATGGATTATGACGGAATTCCACTGGCGCAACCCCGTAATGGGTTGTACCTCAAGCGTTACTATGCTTAAATAGTAACCTGTATGCTTTTGTTGTATTTTGTTTTCGCTAAAGTGTTTGTTTTGGTCGAGTGATCCACCTTTTTACATTTATTGCAGATGTCAAACCTTCTGGAGACATGTGTTGGATATGCCGACGGAGCGAGTCGTAGTTCGCGGAACCTATCCTCCGCAGCCTGGGCCATTTTTGATCGAAGCAGCGAGTTAGTAAGTTTCAGAGGTGTGTGTATTGGGCAATCAACGAATAATATCGCTGAGTATAGCGCGTTGATAGAACTCCTCTCTGATGCCATTGCCCATGGTATACGCCGACTAATCGTCAGGCTAGACTCACAACTCGTGATACTACAACTCAACGGTATATATTCCGTTCGTAATCCAGCTATTTATCGCATGTTCCTAAGGGTTAAGATTTTGGAAAGACAATTTGATTCAATTCAATACCAACATATTTCCAGAAACTTAAACACATTAACCGACTCATTAGCAAACTATGTGTTAGATAGACATTTGCGACATTTATAAAAAGAGACACATCATCAATGATTGTACATATGGATCATATAACTCAACCAGAATAAAACTCGAAAATCAAAATATATATAAGTTGTTTATCATTCATACATAATGTTCTGTAACCAAGACCAAATCGGTCATGTGACCCAAAAACTCAAAAGTGCTAGGGGGCACCCTAGTCTAGTGATGCTCATGATAGCACGTCACGGCCTGTGCAATCATGCGCAAGAGACGAGTCCATCGTCTAGGCACACCAGTAGTATGCCGCTGCAAATGTAAAGGTAACTCATCAATCCTCACATCGGGAATGCCGAGAGTAAGGCTCTCAACCTGCTCCTGCACAGCTGTAAGGGTCTCGGCTACGTCAAGGTCACGGAGAATAACTCTCCCAGCAGTCTCCCCTGCTGGGGCAACAACTGGCGCTCTCGGGCGAACTGCTGGACGAATAGGACCAACATCTGCATGCACACATGAGTTTGATTAAAGTCTTGATAGAATAAAGCACAAGGACATTATAAATAAGAGCAGTAAACAGTAATATGGTCGAAAATTTTACCAATAGCGCCCCACTGTTCGCCATCCGGCAGTACCAAGTCCGGATCACCTCGGAAATCCATACCAACATATGGATACTCAGAATAGACCATCTCCTGACGCTCGAACCACCTGAAGAAGGTATCAGTGAAAGAAATATGAGATTGACTAGCATGCCTCGACATGTGATCAACCCATCTCTGCATGCGTGGCTCGGTAGGAGAAGGCAAGTCGAGTGCAATATACTGAGGCGACATCAGTGGTATTTTCTCCAAGGCAAAGGCAGTCAGAATAGAACCAAATCCAAAGTTCTTCAGCTTCCCGTCCTTTACCTTGGTCAATTGACTTTTCATCTGAACAAGTACTGCATCACACCAGTTGAATACTTTCGATTGGAGACACTCCAAGGCGTGCTGTACATAAGACCTGTTGGCAACATGAAGAGATGCACTACCGGCCATCCTACCAATAGTATACAGAATGGACCGGAGAGACCTGTCAGTAATCTCACGGATAACAACCTTGCCGTCTCTGCTCGGCTGGGAACCTTCCCTGCAATACTGGTGGACATAATCTCTCACGGAGTCATTCCCCCGGGCCGAACTTGACAAAGAAATGGGGGCACCCCACCTTGACAACCCAGTCAAGAAGTAAATGTCCACTATGGTCAAGGGGATGGATTTTCCCCTAATCTGGAATACTTGGTTGATGGGATCCCAAGCATCAAGCATATACTGCAGTAAAGAGATCTGTGCTCTCATGCTAGAGATACGGAAAAACTTCAGCAGGCCACAGTTCCGCAGCACGTTCACCGTGACAGGGTCATGGAGAGCGATCATATCTTCTTCTTCATGTTCTTGTTCTCGCCATGTAAGGGACATTTTGCTCAAAGATCCCTGCAAAACAAACAAGAGAAAGAGTAAGTTCCTGGATTTGATGAGAAACTGGCAAAATTTCATCAAAAAACTGTGCAAGAAGACCAATTTTTGTGTCCAACGCAGGTAACCAGTGTCCCACCTGCGTTGAAGGTCAAACTGCCTTAAGGCAGATTGACATTCAACGCAGGTTTCGAATGGACCACCTGCGTTGATGGCAGGGCACCCTGACAAAACCCCAGGTGCTCAGAAAGACAGGGAAACATGCACAGAATGGAAAAATGAAACCATGAAAAGAAAGAGCTAGGGTTTAGCTCCTACCTGGTCCAGACGGCGCCGAGAATCGTCCACAGAATCTCCCAAAATCAGCTGGTGAAAATCAAAGGGGAAGAGGCACCTCCAAAGCTCCAACAAACCAAGTTCAAATGAAATGGTAAAATGAGAGGTAAAAACACTTTTTAATTGCTTTTTACGTAGTTCAAAGCGAAATATTAGGGTTATATTCTCATTTCCATGCAAATGTTATTCATTTCTAACTAGTTTGATGCAGCAATTGATGATACAGTACTATCTTTGAAAAGGGCAAAGCTAGTCATGGTAAAAATCAAAATTTGACCATATAATTATCGAGCAGTTTTAGCATAAAGTTCATGCTCGTTAAAAATAAACGCAAGATCCGAGCAGTTTTAGCGCATAGTTCATGCTCCTTAAAAAATAAACATAATACCGAGCAAATGTTTCCACCTGCGTTTAAGCTCGTTAAAAAATGAACTATCCCGGTAAATAACCACTGTGAATGTAATATCATCAGCCATTAAAGCCTTGGTCGTGTTTGCACCTGTCACTTCCACTTTTCATTTGGCCGATCGTTCACCTCCATATGATTGTTTACCCATTTTGAGGAACAGCTGCGAAGAGTGATTTCACCTAGCCATCCTTGTGACACTGCCGTGATTGGAAAATTCCAACATGTACCTGGAATCAGCTGCTAACCCTGTTTATCACTCGTTCCTCAAAAGACGGGTCTTCTTTAAGCTCTTTTCAATTGACTCGTAAAATATGAAAAGATTGCTGAGTTTTGGCCTTCCAGCTCGTTAAAGGACAGGAAGAGCTATCCCTCCTCAAGATTTTAATCTTTTTGGACCTGAGGGATTATTTCACAAAAAGATCGAGCGCTTGTTTTATTCGGCTCGTTAAAACTATCGAAAACTCATCCCTTCTGTATTGTTTTATACTTTTTCGGACTTAAGGGATTAGATGATGAAAAAGGAATTTTGGAGTTGACTTTATGTACCTTTTCAGACTCTAAAAATGAAAAGGACCGAGTTATCCTTGTCGTTAGACTCGTTAAAATCATTAAAATAGCGACAAACTTGTCTTTAGACGAGAACGAGTTTCACTATCGCTAGGCTCGTTAAAACATAGCGATGGGCTTGCCCGAAGGGCAGGTTATAGAACAAGCATATGTTATCCTCCTCAAGCTTGACAAAAATAAAGAGGTACTGGTCAGCAATGACTGGGGAAAAATTGGGAGAAACTAAAGAAAACTTTGATGGTAGCAAGTCGCTCTTGAACATGACACTTTTCCTCCGTACCACAATCGAGTTGGGTTGTTTCATTCACCGGTCACATCACCATGGTCTCGCCATACCATCCATATTTGGGGTAATGCTACCGATCCATCGCATCAGTGTCGCCATATGTTCAAGAGAAGTCGTTCAGAAAGAGTCAACCGTGTCCCATCCACTGCCATACATTATCCTTCATCCATTCATGACCGCCACCCTGAATCATATGTCACAGAGCGTTTTCACCTCCATTAAAATCATTAGCTCCGTTCCGTGTCACTGATGTGGGATTCATTAAGGCCCTCCTGTGACGGATCGCTTCTTGTCGACGTCAGCTCATTATCCAAGAAGTTGATCTAGGAACAACCCCTTCAGTACTTTGAAGCTTGCATGCCACAATGGCAAGTTTCTCACTTCCGGCGACAGGTATACATCAATGACCTTCGACCATAAGATTTTGCGTGGTGTTCGACGCCAAGTCCTTTATTCACACCACGTAAATTGTACTGCAGTACCTTGAGGGTCATTATCATTATCGGTGATTCCTCTCGCGCTAGTTAACGGTTTACATCATTGACCGGTAATCAAGCGATGTCTTTCCATGTTCGACTTCAGAACAATTCTCACATGGATCGACTTGTACTTAGAGTGAAGATCGAACGAGTTTGAAGACCCCGGATCTAGTTTCATCCATCCGGG
Organism: Pinus tabuliformis; assembly: GCA_031772625.1. Taxonomy (NCBI): domain Eukaryota; kingdom Viridiplantae; phylum Streptophyta; class Pinopsida; order Pinales; family Pinaceae; genus Pinus; species Pinus tabuliformis. The sequence continues at coordinate 1,619,816,326 of CM062818.1, forward strand.
CTGCGATATATATTCAGGAAAGATAAAGACATTGACATGTACATCATTGCAGCAGATAATCATCCTACTCAAAGGATGATAATTTCATCAAAATTATCCGTCTATCATCAGACGATTGTCTGTTCTATGTATAGAAAAATGAATTTATAAAGCTGAGCATGGGAATGCCCGCCTCAGCTAGATCATGAAAGCAGTATGAAAATAATGTATTGTATTGTATTGTATTACAGGTCTCCCCCCAGCATTGGATGAACTTCGGATCCCCCTGATAAAGCATTTCGCCCGATAAACAGCCTCATACTTTAGGGGGCAACTGTTATAGACATTTTTGTGCCTTACAGCATTGAGCATGAAATGTCCATAATCTAAGGGATCCAAAGTCCCTAAACATGTTGTTCCTACCCCTAGAGGAACAAGGCTAACAAACCACAACAATTCACAAAAGTTCTCCACCTGAAACTGCTCAAAAACAAGTCAATTCAGGATCATGTCAACTGCTCCACTGACCATCTGCGCTGAATGTCAATGGCTCCACTGGCTACCTGCGCTGAATGTAAACTCCAACACTGGCTACCTGCGCTGAGCGAGATTGGACAAGTGGCAGACTCATTCCTCAAGGTGTCAGAACCCAGGAAGCTTCCAAAATGACACTTGCCTCAGGGAATTCGACTGGTGATGAGTAAGAGGTTCCAAATCTCCAAGTGGAAGCAAGAACCTCCAAGTGGACTCAAGAACTGACAGAGGGAGAGGACACTAGTCAGATCTCAAGCTGACTCATCCTCTCTCCAAACATCTATATATGGATCTCTCCTCCATGAGATCTAGAGGCTGGAATTTTAGTATTGCAAAGAATTGCTGTTGGTTTGAGACTGGAATCATTGGGTGCTTAATGCTTTGAAGGGGCTGAAGATAGGAATTCCATTTGCTGGGAAGGAGATGCTGGATTGGAGCCCTCTGGGTTGTATCTCTTCCTGAACCTTGTTATTCATCAATAAAGCTATCTTGGTTTCTCCTATATGCTGATGTATTTTGATGTATGAATGTATTAGTGTATTTGGTTTATTTCTAATCCTAAACTAGTTATGAATGTGAGTATCTATCTTTGTGTAGTGTTCTTCTCTTGTCGCAAGTAGCTGTTCTCTTGTGATCTTGCAGGAAGTTGTAGCTGGATAAGCAAGAAGGCAAGTAGCTGTGAACACTCAAAGAGAAGGGAGATTAGATCGAGGGACAAACGGAAGACACCAGTAAGTCTATTGATCTCTCTTCTTTCACATTTCATAAAGGAAGAAACCAGTATAGCTGTACTCGTTTGTTGCTAAGGCACTGTCACACCTTAGGTGGATAGGATCGTCCTGCATAGGCATTTTTCCCCACAACAGTAGGTGTGATGAATAAGCTCAACACCCTGAGCATTGTTTTCAGTTTCAGTTTGCATCAAAGTTTTCAGTTTTCAATATATAGTTTAGGTTTCAGTTTTAAGAATGGATTTGGTTCAATTTGAGGATTGGAACAGGTTGTCAGTTTCAATTTTAGTTAGCATTTGGCTTCAATTGAAAATCATAGAAACAATCAATTTGTAGGTTTTCAAGATTGGGAACAGCCCAATGGTCAGGCACATGGTTTACGATTTTCTTGGCACCTCACAGGGAGTGTTATGCTCTTAACCTGCAAGATGATACCAAAAGACCAAATATGCGAAGAAATATACCCAGAGCATATAACAATGAGAAATAACAACAAGTATTTTATTATTCAGAAAGCAATGTTCACATGCCTCTTCGAGGGGGCAACCTCCAATAGAGCTGAGCTCAATTACAAAATAAGACATGATGCTCCTCGAAGGGAGTCTCTACCCTTTATATAGGATTCATACATGCAATACCATGGGGAAATACCATGGTTCTTATTAATACCATCTATCTAATACCATGGCCCATTTGCAACTAACTGTGGTCCCTTCATTAAATGAGGGTTAACCACTTACAATTATTAATATGGGCTTTATTGACTCTTTACTTAACTATAACTATGACTCGATCCTATTACATAAATAAGGGGGTTAGGATGGGACCCTAACATGCCCTTCCCCATAAGAATAGCCTTGTCCTCAAGACTGAAGCTGCAGAAACTGCTGAAGAATAGTGGTTGGTTCCCAGGTTGCATCTTCCGGAGAGGTGTCTTTCCACTTGACGAGGACTTCCTTGATCATGCGACCACGCAAGTGTCGTTCTTGTGTGTCAAGAACCTGTTCAGGTTGGAGCCAGATTGACCCTTCTTCATCCAGTTCAGGTAGATTGGTTTGAATTTTGCAATTGTTCCCAATCACTTTCTTGAGGCGTGAGACATGGAAGACTGGATGGATTTTTGAAGTGGGTGGCAAAGCTAGCTTGTAGGCAACTTCTCCAATGCGCTGAAGTACTTGATACGGTCCGTAGAATTTTGGCGATAGTTTTTAACAACCCTTGTCTTTGAGTGATGTTTGCTTATATGTTTGCAGCCTCAAAAATACCTAATCCCCTTCTACCTGTTGCTTCATGTGGTTTTGAGCTTGATGAAGATTCTCTCTACGGTGGGCCAACATGGTTGTGCGGTTCTGTAGGAGTTGATCCACTGCTTGTACCTTCGAGCATCCCTTGATATAGGAAGTAGGGGAAGGAGGGAGTTGACCATAAACTTCTTCGTATGGAGTCATTTTGGTGGTGGCATGATAGTTGGTGTTATACCACCATTCGGCTAGAGGTAACCACTGTACCTAGAGATGTTGCTTTTTTGAAGTGAAACACTTAAGGTAGGTCTCCAGACATTTGTTGATTGCTTCAGTTTGACCATTAGTTTGTGGATGATAGGAAGTACTGAGTTGTAGTTGGGTAGCTTGTAGCTAGAAGAGTTCCTGCAAAAAGTTATTGGTGAAGATCGAGTCACGATCAGACACAATGGAAGTGGGCATTCCATATAATTTGAAGATCTAATCCGTGAAAGATTGAGCGACCAAAGTCGGTGTAAAAGGGTGGGGTAGGGCACAAAAATGAGCATACTTAGAAAGTCTTTCCACAACCACCATGATGACTGACTTGTTTCCTGACTTTGGAAGACCGGCAATGAAATCCATAGAAACCTCCGTCCAAATTGAGGTCGGGATGGGAAATGGCTGTAATGTGCCTGGGGATTTGACTGTTTCTCCTTTGTGGTGCTGACAGACATCACATTCAGCTACAAAAGTAAGAATTTCCTTTTTCATGCCTGTCCCAAAAAATGATCTTCGAGTGCGAGCATATGTCTTCTGAAATATTGAATGTACTGCAGTGGAAGATGAGTGCAACTCCGCCAAAATGCGGCTTTTGAGGGTGGATTTTGGTGATATTACAACTCTGTCCTTGTAGCGAAGAATCTCATCCTGCCATGAGTAGCCCGCTGTGGAATTTGGATCCACCTGTAATTGATTAATGAGTTGGGAGAGCCAGGGATGTGAAAACCATTCCTTGCGAGCCTCTTCAATCCGTTCTGGAATGGGAAGGGATATTGCGAGCAGGGTACTTTCCTCCTCAAATTGGCGGGATAATGCATCTGCTACAATATTTTCGTGCCCTTTCTTGTAAATTATCTCATAATCATATCCCAACATTTTGGCGAGCCATTTATTTTGTTGCGGTGAGGATAGGTGTTGCTCCAAAAAATATTTAAGGCTTTGATGGTCTGTGCGGATTTGGAAACGTCGCCCCAGTAAATATGGTCGCTAGGTATCTACTGCATGTAATATGGCCATCATCTCCTTCTCATAGGTAGATTGTCCCAAATTCTTCCCACTTAGTTATTGGCTCTTGAAGGCCAAGGGTCGACCTTCTTGCATTAAGACCACCCCAATACCCGTACCCGAAGCATCACATTCAATCACAAAAGATTTGGTGAAGTCGGGTAGTGCTAATACTGGAGTGGAACACATGGCATGTTTGAGAGCTGTAAAGGCCTGTTGTGCTTCATCATTCCAGAGGAATAAATTTTTCTTGAGGAGTTGAGTGAGGGGCCTAGCAATGCGACCATAATTGCGGACAAATTTGCGATAGTAGCCTGTGAGACCCAAAAATCCTCTCAGGCTCTTCAAGGTCTTAGGTTGAGGCCAATCCTACGTTGCTTGGATCTTTTTGGGGTCCACCCTGACACCTTCATGCCCCAAAATGTGGCCTAAATACTCAACTTCTTCCATGCCAAAAGTGCACTTGGACATCTTGACAAATAATTTATGCTTGCGGAGCAGTTGCAAGAGTAGATCTACATGCTGAAGATGTGTGGCCCAGGTGCGACTGTAGATGAGGATGTCATCAAAGAAAACAAGGACAAATTTTCTGGGATATGGTTTAAGCAAGTGGTTCATAAGGCTCTGAAAAGTGGATGGGGCATTACAAAGACCGAATGGCATGACCAGGAACTCATAATGGCCTTCATGAGTTCGGAAAGCAGTCTTTGGAATGTCTACTTATTTCATGCGAATTTGGTGGTAGCTCGAGCGAAGGTTGAGCTTAGTAAATAATTGAGCCCCATTTAGTTCATCCAACAAATCATCGAAAACCGGGATGGGAAATTTATCTTTGAATGTCAACTTATTAAGGGCCCTGAAGTCTAGACACATACGCCATTCCCCATATTTCGTGAGCACCATGACCACTGGTGATGAATAAGGACTAATGTTGGGACGAATGATATCTGCTTCCAAGAGTTCCTTGATTATTTTTTCTATTTCATTCTTTTGGGCGAACGGATATCTATATGGGTGCACATTTGGTGGTTGGGCCCCTAGCACCAAAGTAATGCTATGATCATGTTCCCCTCTCGAGGGTGGAAGCTCATGAGGTTTGTCAAAGACTGGCAGATGGTTGTTTAAGATCTATTGCATCTCAGGAAGAATATGAAGAGAATTGGGTTCGAAGGCCTGGATGGCATTAAATTGAGCTATAACTCCATGGTGGCCCTTTTTTAACAAATTTTCCATCCGATGTGAGTTGAAGATAGAGGGAGCTCCCGCCTGGAGTCCGCGGAGGGTATGTGTGTGGTTGTTCTACTTAAAGCTCATATATAACTCCTGGAAATCCATTGTGATTGGGCCAAGTGTGTGAAGCCATTCAGCACTAAGGACAATGTCACACCCTCCCATGTGTATGGAAAACATGTGGGTCTTTAACTGATATCCCCCATTTGAAGTTTGATATTTTCATAGCGGCCTTGACATTTCATTGTCCCCCCATCAGCAATTTGGATCTGGAAGTTAGAAACTGCTCGGACAAAACAATGCACTGCTTCCGCGACTCTTTGATGGATAAAATTATGTGTACTTCCACTATCAATCAAGACTACTACTGGGCAATGCTTAATAAAACCTTTGATTTTGAGAGTTTGGGGCGAAGAAATCCCTGCCAAAGAATGCAGCGAGATAACTGGTTCTTCAGGTACATTGTCCTGCTGGTTGTTCTCTTCTTCCTCCTCTGGTTCCTCAAGTGGTGGGGCTTCCTCCAATGAACTGTGATCAATAGCATCAATTTGAAAGAATTTGGTCTCCTTACATTTATGCCCAGGGGAGTATTTCTCATCACAGTAGTAACATAATCCTTGCTTTCTTCTTTCCGCCATTTTTGCTGGTGACACCTTTTGAACCTTGAGTGTTTGGGTAGTGCTTTGAGCCTGTGGGGGGTGACCCTTGGCGATGAAATTTGGGTGAGTGGATTGGGCCGCTAATGCACGTTCAACTTCACGAGCTATCCTACAAGCATGCAGCCATGAGCTAGGGTGGTGCAGTCGGACGTGGGCTTGTATGGCTTCTTTGAGACCACTGACAAAACATTCCGTGTAGAACTCATCTTGTAGACCTCTAGTGCGGAAAGCTAAGGCTTCAAAGGCTGTAATATATTCGTTCATTGTTCCTGTCTGTTGGAGCTTAGTGAGATGACCCAAAAAGTCAGATTCATGGTCAAAGTGATCCATAAGAGCTTTTTTGAATGTCTCCCAAGTCAAGGGTCTTCCATAGCAACGTTGTTGCCATTGCCACCATTGCCATCTTTCATTGTCCAAGTACATGATACCCACACTACGCTGAGTCGCATTATCCAGGATGTAATTCAGTGTGAAATATTGCTCCATTTGTGCTATCCATGCAGCCGAGTGAGAGCCATCAAATTTATACATGTCCAGCTTGGGTGGTCGCGAATGGGATTGTTTGTGGGTGCCAAAGAGGTGAAGAGACTAGCTAGACTCACCCTCACTATTTTCATTGCCAATATATGCCTCCTCGCGTGCTTCCACCTTACCCTTAGAGAGTGTTGCATTTAAGTTCTACAGCTGCATCACAACCTCTTTCAATTGTGATTCAAGGTTGTCCATCCTCTCATTCGCCATAGCTTGAGCTCTAGTTTGTACCATGCACCGATTCGATGTACTTGAAATTTGGGACCGCCCGAATTTTTTTTGGCACTAACAATTGAATGGTACCACCTTGCTCAGCTTGTCGTCCTGATTTTTTTTATTTTTATTTATTTATTTATTTATTATTATTTTTTTTACTCCGAAGGGAGTTTTACTCCTTGCTTAGGAATATTGCAGTAGCCGAATCCCAGAAATGTCAATGCTGCCAAAAGTCCTGCGAAAATCACGCCCAGGTATAGGAACCCACACAACTACTTAGATTTGGATGGCAGATCTGATGGATCTGAGAGATCTAAATGGCTGATCTGATAGATCTGAATGACGGAACTGATTGCTACTGCTGCGACAAAACCCCACTTGTGAGATCTGATCTGGCAAAGATTATGCGTGATCCAGAGATAGAGAAGGGAACTATGGTCTCCAGGAGTGTCAGGTGCTATAGATCACAATATACATAAGGGTTTGACAGTAGTATTTGGCCCAATTTTTCAGGGCACTAACCAAGGAGGATCAACCGTACCCTTAGTTGTACAACCCGAATACCCTATCGTACGTGTGAGTAATCTCTCTGAGTGTTATTCTCGGTGTACTGTAGCAGCAAGACGGCCGATGGTTTATCTATGGCGAGGTTTCAAGGGAGCTAAGGGGCTTTCGATATACCCAGAGGGTACTTGGAAGATAGTCCGTGTGCGGTTCTGTCTAATGTGCTACTACTTGAAGGGGTACCCACAAGGGTTACAAGGGAGTCCAACAAGTGTGACCACCTCTTGTATTTCCTACGTGCATGCCTCCCCAAATCCACAGGTTTATGTGCTCAATGACAAATCCCGTGGTTTAAAGACACCAGAACATGTCTCTAGCCAATTTTTTTTTTTTCTAAAAATTGGAGATCCCACCGGCCCTGGAAAGCGCTCTGATACCACTTTTTATGCTCTTAACCTGCAAGACGATACTAGAATACCAAATATGCGAAGAAATATACCCAGAACATAGAACAATGAGAAATAACAGCAAGTATTTTATTATTCAGAAAGCAATGTTCACTTGCCTCTTCGAGGGGGCAACCTCCAATAGAGCTGAGCTCAATTACAAAATAAGACACGATGCTCCTCAAGGGGAGTCTCTATCCTTTATATAGGATTCATACATGCAATACCATGGGGAAATACCATGGTTCTTATTAATACCATCTATCTAATACCATGGCCCATTTGCAACTAACTGTGGTCCCTTCATTAAATGCGGGTTAACCACTTACAATTATTAATATGGGCTTTATTGACTCTTTACTTAACTATAACTATGACTCGATCCTATTACATAAATAAGGGGGTTAGGGTGGGACCCTAACAGGGAGGATGCCCTCCCCATTGGAGACAATGTTAGGGTCCTATATTATAGGGATCATAGTCATTTATGTCAACCTATTAATTTGAAGTCAATTTGTAAATAGTAGTCTTGGTTTCATGAGCGTTAAGTCGAAAGGGTATATTGCTAAACTCCAAAGTGTAATGTCATCATGGAAGAGTCTTAAAGTTCATGTCATGAAAGATATTTCCATTATGAATTAGTTATGTTGATGTTGTGTCAGTTATGAGAATAAATTTTGAGGGTTAGTTATGGTCAATTATGTCATGTCATGGTCATCATTGCAAAAACACCCTTATTCATTTCTTCACATCACCAAGTGGGTTATCATGATTCCAAATAAGACACTAACCAAATTCGTGTTTGGTTCACTCTTTCAAAGAACTCTAATTGCAGTTGCTACGAAACCGACCTGTTTGATATGAATGAGCCTTGCCTCCATTGTACTGCATAATCCACCTTTGAAGATCATCATTACTTGTTTTAAGGATATTGTAGAGCCTATACATTCAGTGATGGAGACCCTAGAAGGAAAGAAACAATTTAAGGGAGGAGATATAGTTAGATATGAGCCCCAAGGTTTGAATCTAGTGAATGTTGATCTTGCTACTAGAGTAGCTCTTGAACATACTTGGCTCTTTTGTGAGAAGATTCAAGGCTAGGTCCACCACTTTTATCTTACCATCTAAAGCTTGCACAAGTCAATTTTTGGTGAAGTTTGCAAAAATGCAGCAAGGACATGCTGCACATTTTACATAGTCCTTTGTGTTAATGAGATGGTGCAATTTTGAGGTTTTGATTGTCCCATGGGGTGTTATAAGGATGTCAAAACACTTATATGTTTCCTCCAACACTTTATTCCAAAAAAAAAAAAAAACTCATCATATGCTCCAAAATTTGAAGTTGTTGTGCAAGTTAGAGTTCTGTTGCATAAGATGGAGGATGCTATGAAACTGAGAATTGTTGCAAAGGATTATCAAGCCAGACACGAGTAAGGGTGTATCTCATTTATATGAGATTTTTTACGTTGTATGTGCCCTAATTCATCTTGTCAAACCGATCAGAGGCCTTCATATTTCCTCCAAATATCCTAAGTTACGACTGTTGTGTGTTTTGTTGCGCTAGTGTGCTATGCAAACGTATTTTCATCATATCTCTTAAACCCTGTATCCATTTGCCCTGAAAATTTTACAGTAGATTCATGGGGGTGAGATGAATAAAATCAGTTAATTTCAACCCAAAATTCTTCACGGTTTTTGAGAAACGAGCCTTTGTCACCTACAACCATTTTTGAATTTTCTCGAAATTTGTGAGCCAGATTTGGCTCAATTTTTTTCTGCAGAAGAATTATGATGATATTAACCTGTTTAAAAAAATAAGCTCAATATGATTCACTATTTAGGATATATTTAAAAAATATCAGTCATAGGGGAGGTGCTGCGAAAGTTTGCTATGAATCTGATAACAAAAGGGAGATGGTGGTTTGAAGCCAGGTTTTCAGTTTTGGGGCTCTTTCATAGGTTCATAAGCTTCACAAGGAAATGTCAAGATGACCTATCAGTTTAATTTTGTCATAGATAGGATGTAAATATGCATAACTTGAACTGCTGCGAAAGTTGCAGTGAAACTGGAAGATTCGAAACAAACGCTGTGTTTTTGACAATTTCACTTCAAAATCGGTGTTTGACCTAAGGAAGATGAGTTTTGAAAAGTGAAAGAATTTTTTTTCAAAAATTAGATAAATTACAAAAACCTCTCTCATTTTTTGCATAGGAGTTACAGTTTGGGAATTACATATGTCACTTTGAAACCCATTTTTTACAATTTTTCCAAGCCAAATTTGCTGACAAATTTCTAGAATTTTTGAAATTCGACTTGGTGGACCTACAACTTCGAATAATTGATTCGAATCTGATTTGGATGATGAAGTTTGAATATTTTTCTAACCAATTCCATGATTTTCTCATCATTTAGCATATTTTTGGTTAGTAAAAAACCAAACCCTAGATAGTAGGATATGGGCATATTTTCCAAATATTTTATTCCTAAAGCATTGTAATCTCTTCCTATCCTTGGGAAACGGATGGATTTCGAACCCATTTGAATTAGGAAGAGAATGTTGTATATAATTCATGAATTTGAATGTAAAAAATGCCATTGGTCAAATTGGAGAGAAAGAGACTTTGTGTGCATTGTATTTTCTGAATATTTTTTCCAGTGAATAAAAGACAGAAGGTGACTTGCAAGGATTCCTGTGTCAGATCTTGATGTTGTTTTTCTTATTTCATGTTGTAATTTTGTATTATGTTTTTACTTATATTGAATGTATGTCTTCATGCTTCGAAGGTCCAAATGTTTAACTCATAATTCATCTAAAAGATGCTTTGATTTAGTTTTACCAAGTGATCTATGTTTTCCTCTTAAAGCAACATTCAAAATTTATATGCATTTCGATACTCTTTGTGTTGTTTCCATATTTTCTTACACTCACCCTCCTACAATGAATTAATTCCATCACCAAGACTGCCTACCTTGCCCCCGTGGAAAAACCCTTTCTCTCTTCATCATATCACTGGACAAATAATCAATTTGACATGACTCCATGCCTAGTGGATCTGTCTCCTTTCTTACCAGCAAACCTTTGAAAATCATACCTTATTTAGCACTATACCTAGCCTAATATCATATTAGTTGAACAACCTAAGTGAGAGAGCCCTCTCCAAGGCCATAAGGGCTAGATTCTAGCCTAAAAGTGGTTTTTTGGTTACCTCTGAAATTTCTCTCCTCAGCCTAGGGAAATTTATGGAGTGCTAACATTTTGGCACCATTGCTAGGGACGAAAGGTCCCATCTTCCCCGAGAAATATCATCAAAGTTTTATATTTGACTGATTATGGTGGAAAACAATCACACACATGAAGGTTGAACCATTCACTTGGTGAATCCAATCAAGTTTCAACATGATCCAAATACTCCACTGGCAGCAGGATCCATAAATCAGGGTTCTACAGGCAAATTTACTGGCTTAAGATGAGTTCTATATCTACAAGGCATGCTCCTCTAAATCGAAATCACATTCCAGACTTTCCAAATCACATGCCCTGTGTAGATTGGCCAACTTTTTGCCAATATTCAAAGATCAGGTAGGTGATGATGTTGCATTTCACTTGGTTAAATTTCACATGCATGTGCATAAGCTAAAGGTTGATTTTCATGAAGATGTCTCATGAAGGTGTTCATGACATTAGAGGGAAATGCACAATCTTGGTATGAAGGATTTCCATTTTCTAGTCTATATTCCCTTGAAGATTTTTATTTAGCATTCTGTATGAACTATAAATAAAGATATCCTTCTATAGCATTGGTTAAAAAATTATGTCCAAATTTTGACAATCTTTTTCAATACATGGAAATGGATGTTGATGATGAAGACCTTATGGATCATGAAATCGAAGAAGCCCTTTTTGAAATGTCTTCTCGTCAGGAAAAATTAGTACAGACAAGCTGCCATGGTATTCAGATGGATTCCCAAAATGAAATTATTTATTCCTTAGCTAAAGATGAAACTGATTAGGAATTTGATGTAGATATTCATGTTCATTCTCCTAAGATTGATGAAGTAATACAATAGGTTTGTCATCATGAGATTGACGAACATATTCAATAGATTTTAAATGATTAAGAAAAGGAAATAAACAGTCAATCGATTTATTCATCCTCTAGGTCAGTGATTGAAGAAAAGAAATTATAAATCCTTTTGAAAATAATTATTCTCAACAACATGAGTTTTCATCTCAAGACAATGAGATTAAAAACGTATGTTACATAGAATTGCATCTCACTGTGCCAGTTATTGAAGAGTGCATTAAAGTTAATATTTTTTCAAATATTTGGTCAATCTGCTGCTCTAGAACTTTCAATTCAGAATTACATAAAGGATTACTCATGCATGCATTTTCTCAAGGAGATATGCATTAAGCTTTAGATTTTGGGTATTTTAAGATTCAAATTGACCATCATAAGCTGCAGGAAAGCAGTGAAAAAGAAAAGGTTATTCTAGAGCCTTTTGAAAATGAAGACTTTATTCAAGAAATATGCCTCTTGAAGTAATAGACACACAATATTTTGAAAATCAAGATAATATTTTTGCTGAAGCACATGAAAGGTTAACTCTTGAGACTCCCCTTATTAATGATGCAGCGATTCCATTTGCAGTCCCTCAAGAAAATTCAAAGTTTTTTCTTGTGGATGGGAAGAATGAGAAAACAAGAAAAGTCACTCAAGGGTCAAAAAATGAGGAGTCTAATGAAGAAGAACAATTAGCCATTATATTTGAAGGCAACTCCCTTATTTTTGTTGATCATCAAGAACATGTAATATTTCATGATTTTCAAGATCCTCTTGCCAATTTTTCATAGTCATTAATGAAGGTATATTTTGCAACATTTCTACACCAAGAAAATTTGTCTTAGTTACAATTTGAGTTGCCATTCTTTTATTTGTTCTGCCTCCTCAAGGAAAGTGTGAGCGTAATTCAAGAAAGTGGCCATCTTCTTTCATGGTTACATTGACATTTTTCTATTACTTGATGTAGTAGATGTTTCCAGTAATTTTGAGTAGGTAGGTGTGATGAATAAGCTCAACACCCTGAGCATTCTTCTCAGTTTCAGTTTGTAGTAGAGTTTTCAATTTGAAGAATGGATTTGGTTAAGCTTGAGGATTGGAACATATTGCCAATTTGAGTATCAGTTTGCATTTGGTTTCAGTTGAAAATCAGATAAACAATCAATTTATAGGTTTTCAAGTTTTGGAACAGCCCAATGGTGAGGCACATTGCCTACGATGTTCTTGGCAGCTCATAGGGAGGATGTTATCCCCATTGGAGCCAATGTTAGGGTCCTATATTATAGGGATCATAGTCATTTATGTCAACCTATTCATTTAAAGTCGATTTGTAAATAGTAGTCATGGTTTCATGAGTGTTAAGTCAAAAGGGTCTATTGCTAAAATCCAAAGTGTAATGTCATCATGGAAGAACCTTAAAGGTCATGTCATGAAAGATCTGGTCATTATGAGTTAGTTATGTTGATGTCGTTTCAGTTATGAGAATTAGTTTTGAGGGTCAGTTATGGTTAGTTATGTCATGTCATGGTCATCATTGCAAAAACACCCTTATTCATTTCTTCACATCACCAAGTGGGTTATCATGATTCTAAATAAGGCACTAACTAGATCTGTGTTTGGTTCACTCTTTCAAAGAACTCTAATCGTAGTTGCTGCAAAACCTACTTGTTTACGTGAAAGTGCCCTGCCTCCACTGCACTACATAATCTACCTTTGAAGATCATCATACCTTGTTTTAAGAAGATTGTAGAGCCTATACATCTAGTGATTGAGACCCTAGAAGGAAAGAAAAAGTTTAGGGGAGGAGATATACTTAGATCTGAGCCCCAAGATTTGAATCTAGTGAATGTTGATCCTGCTATTAGAGTAGCTTTTGAAAATACTAGGCTCTTTTGTGAGAAGATTCAAGGCCAGGGCCACCACTTTTAGCTTACCATTTAAAGCTTTCACAAGTCAGTTTTTGGTGAAGTTTGTAAAAATGCAGCAAGGACATGATGCACATTTTACATTGTCCTTTATGTCGACGAGATGGTGAATTTTTGAGGTTTTGATTGTCCTATGGGGTGTTATAAGGATGTCAAAACACTTATATGTTGCCTCCAACACTTTAGTTCAGAAAAAATCATCATTTGCTCCAAGATTTGAAGTTGTTGCACAAGTTAGAGTTCTGCTGCACAATTGGAGGATGTTGTGAAACTGAGAATTGCTGCAAAGAATTTTCAAGCTAGTCATGAGTAAGGGTGTCTCTCGTTTCTCTGAGATTTTTTACATTTTATGTGCCCTATTTCATCTTGTCAAACTGATCAGAGACCTTCAAATTTCCTCCAACCATCCTAAGCTACGACTGCTGCGTGATTTGCTGCACAAGTGTGTCACACAAACATATTTTCATCATATCTCTTAAACCATGTACCTATTTTCCATGAAATTGTTACAGTAGATGCATGTGGGTGAGATGAATAAAATCAGTTCATTTCAGCCCAAAACACTTCACGATTTTGGATAAACAGGCCACTGTTACCTACAACCATTTTTGGATTTTTTCGAAATCCATGAGTCATATTTGGCTCACATATTTTGTGGAGAATAATTATGATGATATTAACCTGCTAACAAAAAATCAGCTCAATCTGATTCACTCTTTAGGATATATTTAAAAAATATCAGTCAGAGAGGAAGTGTTGCAAAAGTTTGTTACGAATCTGATAGCAAAAGGGAGATGGTGGTTTGAAGCCAAGTTTTTAGTTTTGGGGATCTTTCATAAGTTCATAAGCATCACAGGTAAATTTTACATGACCCATCAGTTCATTTTGTTATAGATAGGCCAAAAATATGCATAACTTGAAATGTCGCGAAAGTTGTTGCGAAACTGGTAGATTCTCGATAGACACTACGTTTTTGACAGTTTCACTTAAAAAATTAGTTTATGACCTAAGGGAGATGAATTTTGAAAAATTGAAAGATTTTTTTCTCAGAATATAGATAAATTACAAAAACCTCTCTCAGTTTTCGAACAATCATTACGGTTTGGGAATTACATGTGTCACTTTGAGATCCATTGTTTACAATTTTGCCAAGCCAAATTTGTTGACAAAGTTCTATAATTTTTGAAATTCGACTTGGTGGACCTACAAATTGGAATTAAATATTCCAAGCTGATTTGGATGATGAAGTTTGAATATTTTTCTACCCAATTCCATGATTTTCTCTTTAGTTAGCATATTTTTGGTTAGTCAAAAACCAAACCCTAGATAGTAGGATATGGACAGATTTTCCAAATATTTTATTCCTAAAGCATTGTAACCTCTTCCTATCTTTGGGAAAAGGATGGATTTCGACCCCCTTTGACTTAGGAATATAATATTGTATATAATTCATGAATATGAATGTAAAAAATGTTGTTGGTCAGATTGGAGAGAAAGAGACTTTGTGTGCATTGTATTTTCTGAATATTTTTGCTAGTGAATGAAAGACAAAAGGTGATTTGCAGGGATTCCTGTGTCAGATATTGATGGTGTTGTGCTTATTTCATGTTTTAATTTTGTCTTATGTTTTTACATCTCTTGAATGTATGTCTTCATGCTTGGAAGAACCAGATGTTTAACTCAAAATTCATCTAAAAGATGCTATGATTTAGTTTTACCAAGTGATCTATGTTTTTCTCTTAAAGAAACATTCACATTTTATGTACAGTTTGATACTCTTTGTGTTGTTTCCATATTTTCCTACCCTCACCCTCCTACAATTAATTTACCAAGACTTCCTACCTTGCCCTTGTGGAAAACCCCTTTTTCTCTTCATCATATCACTAGACAAATAATCAATTTGACTTGACCCAATGTCCAATGGATCTGTCTCCTTTCTTACCAGCAAATATTTGAAAATCAGACCTTATTGAGCACTATATCTAGCTTAATATCATATTAGTTGAACAACCTAAGTGAGATATCCCTCTCCAAGAATAAAAGGGATAGATTCTAGCCTAAAAGTGTTTTTGTCGTTACCTTTGAAATTTCTCTCCTCAACCTAGGGAAATTTACGGAGCGCTAACAATGTCACCAAGAACCTACAAGTCAAATTTGTTGAGCTAGAGTTTCCCCAAACTTAAGCTTAACTTATTTTTCTTATTAGGTTGTCTAGTTGGCTCTACCCAATCTTTTCCTATATGGGTACAAGTATATTGTAATATTCTTTTGTAACTAATTTGTAAGAGGAATTCCAAGTGTCAATTATGGAATGTGAAGAGTCATTTTGTAAAGAATTTGAAGAGTCACGAGAGAAGTCCAAGAGTCACAAAAGATGAGATGAATAGTCACCCCCTTTTTTTATAAATATATCTTCATAACTCACATAGAGGTATTTTGGGAGCCAAGATTTTAGCTAGGCTTTTAGCTTAGGATCAGGAGTTTGGGAGTTTTGTTGAGAGCCTTGGCTTCTCCGTAGCATAGAGGGAGTATCTTTCTTTGGAGGAGAAGGTGTAGACTTCATGTTCCACTATTGGGACTAGTGGTTCATCAATGGTATATGTATGCTTGGAACTTTCACTTTAATAAAATCTCAAAGCCAACACGTTTTCATGCATATGTTGTGAATATAGTAGGACTATTCTTATTATGTTTGCAATATATGTTATTTCACTTACGCTAACGCTCATGAACTATTTCGTTTGCATTAATATGAATCTTGTTGAATTCGTGTTGTTGTTCACTTTTGTCATGGTTTACATGTGAACTATTTCGTAGGCTAACTTGTGATGTCTTTTATGCTTGTGTGTTCCTTTTAAGCTGCGTACTATTACAGGATTTTAAGGGGCTCGTTCATTTCCCCTCGTGTGTTAGAACCTTTCATACATCACACTTGACCTTCTGCAGAGTCACACACTTGTTTCCCAAAGTCACAAATACACCACCCTATGTGTTATTGCAACCAAGGCACATCATTAAAACCCACTCCTTCGACAACAGAGCCATATTATGGATGGGGCTCGTACTCCAAATGGTGTGAGGTCTAATTGGGAGTTTATATCAGGGAGACCCCTTGAATGTTGGTAGGTCCAACATTGTCAAAATTTCTGGCGCTAGATGGAGTGCCAGATGACAAGTTGAGCCCATGAAGTCTGTTTGAAATTTCCTTATCTTTAATGGCTTCTTCCAATATCTTAACTTCGACATGTTTTTCTAGAACCAAAAATCTGAAATTTCCCATGGGTATAATCAATGACTTGTTGAATTTGAAGTTTGATGATGAGGGTGAAACAACCATTCTCGAGCACACTACGTGCTTTCTTGAATTTTTCACTAAGTACGATATCCACTATGAGGATGTTGCTTGTAGGTTTTTCATTCTCACATTTGACGTGCACGTCAAGGAATGGTGTTACACATTGTCAGTGTCTTCTATATACTCTTTCGAACCTTGTCAAAGAGTTGTATTGCGCCTTTGACATGTATGATTACAGATTTGTTTTCAAGAAAATCAGGTGTTAAAAAAAACACTTGATGAATCTATTAATGATTTTCACGATCATTTCATTAATTTTTGTTTTGAATTTTCTGAAGATGATATTGATTGGAATTTAATGAAAGAGAAGTTCAAATTTCTTGTTCATATTTTGATGAATCCGAAAGAATATGAATCTTTTGAAAGTCTCCCAACATACACTGGTTATGGAGCTCCCAAATTTGCAATGAAGGAAATTGTTGTTCATAGTGAGTCTCTGTCTTCCCCTCATCAAACAAATCCATTTATGGAGGTTGAGGTTGGAGAACATGAGAGTTCATCTGTTGATTCCCCACCATCTTCTTCCATCTTGCATATTCAAAATTTAAATGCAAGTTTGAACTATGAGTTTTATTTTTCTGGTGATGTTCTTTCTCCTCACCCTCCATCTGTTGGTTCTTTTTATCCTCCCAATTGTGAGTTATTTTGTTCAATGGTTTTGATTGTGTCTTCTAATGTCAGTGAGGATCAAACTTAGGATGGAGTTAGTGTTGACCAACTAACTTGCGATATCATTTACGACGATTATGTGTGGGATTTTGTTTCTAAACAATAATTTGCAACGCAACTTGAGTTTACTCCTTGTTCACCTCTCCCTCATTATCCTGATATCTTCCATGATTCTGTCATACCTGTTGAACATTTCAAAGAATCAATTTCTTACGATGTTAATTTTGATCACACTCAGAACTCGTGGAATGTCATTTTTACATCTGAACGTGGAGAGGAAGACCTCCTGTTCTTGATCCTTCCAATCCATCATCTGATCATTATGAAGAAACAGAGGGTGAAATTTATCATTTTATTTCTTCCCCTCTACGATTCATCAGACCGAGAGGATGCCTCTGTTTTCGATGTTGAACTTTTTGATCATGGTTTTCGTGATCTATTCAATGATTCTTCTGGTGATGACTCTGAATTTTTTGTTGTCGATATTTCTAAGCCACCAGTTTTTTATGATATATCTTCCAATGTCATGGAACTTTTGCAATCTATCGAGGCACTTCAACACACACTGATGGTTATGTTAGGTTCTCATAGTCTTGAGGCCAATTCCAATCATGATCAGAAAAGCGTTGTATCTTTAAAGGATCCTCATCATTCCATCACACAAATTGAAAATTGATCATTTCTACAATCTTTGCACCCTCCATCTTCTTTGCATGATGCTATCACTCAACC
The DNA here is from genome assembly GCA_031772625.1 of Pinus tabuliformis. Lineage (NCBI taxonomy): Eukaryota > Viridiplantae > Streptophyta > Pinopsida > Pinales > Pinaceae > Pinus > Pinus tabuliformis. The sequence continues at coordinate 1,619,834,406 of CM062818.1, forward strand.
ATTGGAGGAATCATACCTAACAAGCTTGTTCGTGAAACGTAAGTTTTTCTCTTTCGTTATGTTTTCCAAGTTTAGAAGTTCAAAAGGATGTTCTTGCATGTTGTCTTGTTGAGATGTGTGTAAAAACCATCATGCACCCACAAAGTGTTTTGCATGTGCTTTTCTGTCATATTTTTCTACATGCACTTTCACTCTTTGAATGCAAGGTATGTATTGATTTATGTTTCTTGTATGTTGTTGTTCTTGAGTATATTTCTTGATATGGATTCCCTCACCCAGAAAGGTTAACCTATGCATCAATCGGTACATTGGAAGTTTCAATTTATGTAAGCCTAGCCTATTTTCGGTTAGTTTAGGAGTAGGAGTAGTTTTTTTTTTTCTTTTCATTTACTTTCCTTCCTTATCATTTCTTTCCCTTTCATTGTAAGATAGATTTTTCATGAGACGTTGTTTGGTTTCAAAGCAAGCATGGTGAATTTCAAGAGGAAATTGTGCAACTGTCAATTCTTGGTTATCTGTTTATTCCCTCTCTTTGCATGTATATTGCATATCTTAGTCAATGATTCCCTGATGGAAAATACAATATTTTGGGATAAAACCATAGTGAAATCACGATGCTTAATATTTAACTAGTACCACCTACTCTAATTGGTTTTATAATTGTTCGGTTTCGTCTTTTCAACTAAGTCAAGTAGAGTAAGGAGGGGAGGAAACTTTAACAAGTGAACTCTAATTCAGAGGTGTATAAATATCCTTCTCTGAAGGGAAAACCTCTACTTCTTTCAATAAATTAGGATCCCTCTTCCACCTCATTCAATCAATAAGTGCCTATGCATAGTTCTTTGAACAAAAGAAAATGCAGAAAATAGTAAACGAAGAAAGAAGAGAAAGGATTTTTGCGCAAAGAGGTGAAGCAAGCAACTCCGCTGGGGTACTGTCCAAGCCTACTGGTAGTAGAGCAACACCAGAGATGAAAAACAAGGCTATGACAATCCTGCTCCACTTATGTATCTATATCCTCCCCATCCGCAGTCAAAAAAACTGAGTTTGACTTACCTTTGTAGTGTGCCACTGATGAAGAGAATGGTAGGGACTATATATTTTCTTTTCATGTTGTCCTTGTGATTCCTTGTTTTGATCCCGATCTGAACATTTACAATCAAAGCAAGCTTCTACCTAGACCTTGCAGCATTGTTGGGCTTAGCTCTATAAATTGCGTAATCTTGGAAGGCATGCTAGCCTTGATGGTATGAACTGCGCAATCTAGAATGACAGGTCTACCTTGAGCATAGAAAATGTGCAATTCATTGAGTCAAGAAGTTTCCCACTGGTTGGAAATTATGCAATCCTTCTTAGCGGTGTGAATGGGTAGTTTCCCAAAAAAGAAAAAAGAAGAAGCAAAAAACATCCCTATAAAATAGGGAGTGGATAATTAGTTTCTCGAAGGATGACACAACTTGCTATTTTTGTAATTCTGCCAAGTGTCACTTTTTCCTTGATTTTAGGCATGCACATCATAAACCCTAATCAACCTAAATATCTATAATAGATGCCCCTAGAGCTCATTTATACATTTGATCTTAGAGCTGTAGCCTTCCCAAGGAGATCAAGGAACGTTTGGTGGAGTTTGCGGTGCTTTTCCAGGTGAGTTTTTATTTTGTCGTCTTTTGTCATTGTTTCTGTCGCTTTTTGTCGTTTCACTTATGTGAGTCCCATTTTGCTTGTTTCTTTTCATTTTTGTTGACATTTTAACTTTTAATAGCTTGTACAAGTGTTGGTTTAGTCCGTCGTTCACCTTTTACAAGTTTTGCATCAGTTTTCTTGTTTTTTCCCATTAGTGGTCATCGTTTCGGCGACTCTCAATGCATGTTTGTCTTTCCTTTTGCATGTTGAAATTCTGCACTTGATTTTCACTAATCTATCTATCCTTAGTTATATCTACACTCTAACTTACACCATCACTCAGATCTTCCAGTTTCCCATACTCTTTCCAGGCATATTCGCCCTTCACTTGGGTAGCAGTTGCCTTATCTAGTTGGGATTTGCGCAAGTCTAAGGCTTAAGCTTGATGCTTGGCCTCTAAGACTACAGAATGCACAATACCTAGCCAACCCACATGTGCATTGCACAGTTCCATGGCTTAATCCTGTCCCTTAGCCACTGAGACTATGCAATGCACAGTCTCTCCCTCAGTATGCCCACGCTGAGACTGCACATTACACAGTCTCAAGCCTCAAGTTGTTCCCTTGGATATTGAGATTTTTTAATGAAAAGTTCTTGGACCCAATTCCTCTCCCTTCACCTCAAGAATTGCACAATATTTCCCTTTAGTCATGTGGTTGCTATCGTAATCTTACTTTGTGAGTCATTTTTCTGAAGCTAATTCATCTTTTCCATGAGTGCATTTTCCTCCTATAGGTATTGCAGTTGTTGAGAACTTCTCTTCATCAATCACTGACATCATGGCACCAAAGATATCTACTTCAAAGGACACCACTGAAAGTAGCATCGGGGAGGTAATTGAGAGTACTCCAATGAACTTGTCAATTTTCGTAAATACTTAACTATTCATAGAGAAAGAATCAGACATCACATGGCAGAAAGTGAATGAAGCATTCTCAGCAAGAAGCTTCAAAGCAGACCTTGAATATCGACAAGTGTATATCAATATCCAAAATTCATGGTTACACAAGGTTTCATGCATGTATCCGGCTTTCCTCTTTTCTGACACTGTATTAGAATCTCATGTACCATTTGTCGGAGCTAGAATCACTCATGGACTCTTACTTTTATGAAACCACCATCTACTTGAGAACAAAGGAGGTCATCAAAGTCTAGGTGAAAGAGCCAACAAAGTTCCGTCAGACACCCACCAATACCTACAAGACAAGATCTCTCAGGAGGGCCTATCAGCTCTTGATAGTTCTGTGTTATAGAATCTATGGTCAACATAATACTGAGACCTTCCATGAAGGGTAGGAATTATTACTGAACGAAGTTGTGAATAAAGGAAGACCATTAAACTCATAAGACTTGTTGGCTCAACAATTGAAGATACCTGTAGCTAATGCCCTGAATCTTCCCAAGGGCAAGCAAGCTAGATTTTACATTTTTTCCTATCTACTAGATGAAATTTCCACCCATAATTAATTTCTTGACATGAATTGAACTAGGACACCACGAGAGCCTATTGTGCACATTTATTGCAAGCTGATTTCAGAGTGCAACCGCAAAGGAGTAATGGAAAATCTGACTAATCACTTCCTCATTCCGTTGTATAAGTTGAACTTTGAGGAAGAACCACTTTGCATCTCACGCGGGGAAATGGAAGCAATGTCAGAGGTAGCATATTAGTTTGCCTCACTGGATGACACTTTACTCAGAGTGTTTGGGAGACAGAAGTCTTTGCATATTTTACTGAGGTATGCCACCAATATGTTATACATGCAAGAAGTTTCCTACCATCTCTCCACAGGGTTTTCAACAATTTTGCAATGGGGGAAGAAATCAACTTTGCTCACTCTTCCTATGCATATTGGATTGTACAAAATCAATAAATTGAAAGTCACAAACACTGAAGGAAAAGAAATAGATAAATTCTTATTCAATCGTTTGGAATTCAATACCTACGATCCAAGGAATGTTTGAAAAGACCACTATGTGAGGAGTCATTTCCAATGGCAGGGTGAGACCTTTCATAGACCTAACGAGGAAGCATGGAAATCCTCGAACTACTTGTGTCACAGATTTGTTCCTGCTTCTTTCAGCAGTTATGTACCTGCAAAAGTGATCAATAGACAACAAAGCATGCCAAAACCAATAAAAAATCCAATAGTAACCTACTTAGTTGATCAAGTAATGCCAAGCTAATATATACATGAACATATATATTTTGGGAAGATGAACCAACAATTGTATATTATTTAAAGAATAAAGGGAAGCTTACAACCATAGCCTTGATGTTGAAAGGCTCTCCTTGAGTGGTAATCAAATTCCAAGCCAAGAAACTCTCCAAACACTCCTTCTCCAAGTCTAATGAATAGCCTCTAAGCACAAGCTCAACATAGGGGTGAAAATGGACATAGATCAACAGACCAACCATTTGGGAATGGGAGAGGAGGAATTTATAGGCTGGGAGAGGGAGTTAGGACTCCTCCAAAGATAGGATTAGACCCACATCTCAAGGAGGTAGCTCATAGGGATAAGACAAAGAGGTCAAGTTAGGAGGATTCGACCTCATGATCTATGAGAAACCACCTCCATTTCGTCATTCTGGAAGCTTCTAGATCACGAAGCTTCTCATCCTCTTTGGGAAAATTACCTTTTTTGGATCATTGCGGGTATGACAGGGAACATAACGATGTCATCATGGGTCTGGTATATTACAACATGCAACCATCATGGCTTTAAGCCTCATAAGAGCGATGGTTCTCAAATTAGGGTTTAAGAGCTATTTCTTTAGGGAAAAATCAAGAAATTTTCCAAATAAAGTCTTAGGAGGGATATGAGCTGTATACATGGATGAATCTACTATATAATGGTCATGTTTCGGGCACTTTGGGGTATGTCACAAGGAAGTGCAGGCAGCGTGACAAAATACTATGTAACAGATGCCCCCTAAAGCATGAAGTCAGAATGAGGAGTGATAGCTGAGATGCTTTATGAGCTTTGGCAAGGACAAGGACACACACTGTCAGGAGCCTTGCAAATCAAGGACGCATATACATATACATATCTGAGATCAAAACATGAATCCACGGCATGGGTGTAGCCATCCGGATGATGAAGACTATATGAAAATATCCATGAAATGGGCACAACCATCCAATACCGAAGGATCATCTGTAATCTAAGATCCAAGGCATTGATGCAGCCATTCGATATAGAAGGATAATCATAAATGTAAAGTCTCCATGCTATCGTCACAACCATCCATATAACAAAAACATGTGTACAATCATGAATAACAAATAACTCCACACAGCCTCAGTTATATCAGACAAAACTCAGGGTCTTGCGCTCCATCCCAACCCGATCAAATTACAAATTCTAACATGTGAATGAATGTGTTGAAGTCAAACATGCTAGAAAACCACCTGATTACCGACCAATGATGTGGATCGTTATTAGGTACGAGAGAAACCACCTATAATGACAATGGATCTCAAGGTATGATAGTATAATCCATGAATGTGATAACGAAGTTGAAGTCGAACACTTGTGGAATCACCCGATCGAAGGCCAACTGTGAAAACATGTCGTCGGATGCGAAGAACTTGCCATTAAGGCATGCAAGCTCTAAGGTACTGAAAGGGAGTTCTAAGTCATCTTCCTGGATAATGAGCTGAAGTCGACAGGAAGTGACCCGTCGAAGGAGGGTCATAATGATTCCCTTATCATTGACATGAAACGAGGAATAAAGTGGAATAAGTTTCAAGAATCTAACAATGAATCAAACCGTGTATAGGTAAATAACTGTAGATTGGAATTCTCTTGAACATATTGGCGACACGACTCTGGAGTGTGGCAACATTAGACTCAACATTGTAGGTTTTAACCCCATACAGAAATTACCTGCATACGAATTCTAAAACACAGAAAATAAACAATGCGAGAGCATAACACATAAAACACATCTACACAAAGATTTTCCCCTGGATCCCAAAACCGGGACTACCAGCTTGATTTTTCATTATGTGCCTTTCAATGTTACAATACATATTTATACATGTCGAAGCATCCAATACCATGGACCGAAAACCATTGCATCCAAAACCATGTGCAAAAACCATGCACAAAATCAAAGGCAGGTCCAACCAACCTAATATAGGGTCCAAAAAAAATTTCCCCAGGGTGTTGCCCTGGACCCTGTAGAGGGGGGCGATTAGGCCCCCCCTGTGACCCCCTCGCTACGTAATCGACGAAATGAAGTGGGGGTTCCATCCCCCCTCTAACCCCCCCATAAACTACATCGACTAGTCGTGGAAAGAATATAACACAACCCAACATTCTCACACTTGTTGTTTTCTTTCCACAGGGGGCCACAAGAGAGCTTAGTCATTTATCCAGCCCTGAAATGCCCATTGTTTCTCTACACCAAGAGAACTTATCAGAGCTCACAGATTTTGTCAATGCATCTGCAATATTCTTCAAAGTGTCCACCTTTACCAGCAACGCCTTTTTGTATTCTATCATATCCCTCACAAAGTGATACTGAACATCAATGTGCTTTGTCTTTGAATGATAAGTAGGGTTATTTGCCAAGAAAATTGCACTTTGGCTGTCACAATCTATCCTTATAGCTCCCTGTACTAACCCCATACTTGAACACAATCTTTGCAACCAAACTGCTTCCTTGGTTGCATGAGTGGCTGCCATGTATTCTGCCTATGTAGTTGATAATGCCACTACAGATTGTTTCTTACTCATACAAATGACTGTACCTCCAAATAGGTTAAACACATACCTAGTTGTAGATCTTCTCTGATCCAGGTCTCCAGCCCAATCTGCATCAACAAAGCCACATATATCCAAAAATTTGTCCAATCCTGGTATTCCTTGGTAGCACAAACCATAATCACTAGTGCCACACAAATACCTGAAAACCCGCTTCACTGTTGTCCAATGCTCCTTTCCTGGTTTGACATAAACCTGCTCAATACTCCCACTGCATGTGCAATTTCTGGTCTAGTACAAATCATTGCATACATCAGGCTACCAACTGCACTTGCATATGGAACACGGGACATGTCCTCTTCATCTTCTTGTGTCTTGGGACACTGTTCAGCAGATAACTTCACACCTACAGGAATAGGAACCTTCACCGATTTACTATCCTGCATATTAGACCTTTGCAGTATTGTCTCAACAACTTCCTCTAGTTTAACCAGAGCTTCCTCTTTGCTTGATCTCTTTTAATTTCCATGCCCAAAATATAGTTTGCAGCACCAAGATCTTTCATGTAGAATTTGGAGGACAATTGGGTCTTTAAATCCTGGATAATTTCTTTGTCATTTCCAACCAGCAACATATCATCCACATACAAGACCAGATAAATAACATGGTCACCAATTAATTTAAAATACACACAGTGATATGCTTTGCTTTGGGTGAAGCCAAGTCCCCGTATAAATGTATAAAAATTCTGATACCGCATCCTTGGTGACTGTTTTAACCCATACAAAGACTTCTTTAACTTGCATACCAGTTCTTTCTTACCCTTCATCGCAAAGCCTTCAAGTTGCTTCATGTATATCTCCTCTTCCATATCCCCGTGAAGAAATTATGTCTTCACATCCATCTGTTCTACCTCAAAATCAAAAGCAGCAGCAACAAATGAAAGTAATCTAATAGAAGCTACCTTGGCAACAGGAGAAAATTATCACCAAAATCAATTCTTGGCACCTGGGAATAACCTTTTGCTACCAACCGAGCTTTGTATTTCTCCATCTTTCTTCTGCATTTGTCTTCTTCTTGAACACCCATTTGCTGCCAATGGGTTTCCTTCCAGCCGGCAACTCCACCAAATCCCAAGTCTCATTTTTGTGTAAAGATGTCATTTCATCAACCATGGCCTCTTTCTAGAGTTTGCCATCCTCTGAATCTATTGCTTCCTTCACAGTTCTGGGATCATCATCAGTAACAAATCAAGCAAAATTTGAACAGAAAGCAGATGGACTATACCTTTCTGGTTGCCTTCTTTCTCGAATTGATCTTCTCACACCCAAATTTTGTGGCTTTTCGTTTTCTGATTCCTCCTCTGTTGTAGAGTCTGATTCTTCCTCCTTAAGCTCAAACTCTATCTTCTCAGGTTCCTTTGGTTGGAATTCATGTTTAATAACATCTTTCACCTCTCTGAACACCACATCTCAGTTGTACACAACCTTCCTTGTTACTGGGTTCCAAAGCTTATAACCCTTTAAACCATCCTTATACCCAATAAAGACGCACTTTTCAGATTGACTATCCAACTTGGTTCTTTTCTCCTTTGGAACATGTACATATGCATCACATCCAAATACCCTTAGATGTAAAAGAGAGGGTTTCTTACAAGTCCATACCTCTTGTGGAGTCTTGTCCTCCAAGGCTGATGAAGGTGATATGTTGACCAGGTAACATGTTGTCTCCATCGCCTCTGCCCAAAATTTCTGTCCTAACTCGACACCACTGAGAATGCTTCTTGCCCTTTCCATCAACATCTTGTTCATTCTTTCTGCAACTCCATTTTGCTCAGGTGTGTATGGAGTAGTCTTCTGTCATGCTATACCACACTTCAAAATTCTTCAAATTCCTTGCTGCAAAACTCTCCACCATTATCTGACCTTAGCACCTTTATCTTCTTCTCTGTCTGGTTTTCCACCAAAGCCTTAAATTCTTTAAACCTGTCAAAGACTTCAGATTTCTTCTTAAGGAAATATATCCATGTATTCCTTGAGAATTCATCTATAAATGATACATAGTACATAGACTTACCCAGTGATGGAACCTTCACAAGTCCAAAGACATCACTATGCACAAGCTCTAATATCTATTTCACCCTCTTACCACCATAGGGGAAGCTCACCCAATTCTACTTCCCACATACACAATTTTCACAAAAATCAAATTCCAGAGAGCAATTACTCATACCTTCTACCATACCTTTACCATGAAGTATTCGAAGGCCCTTCTCTCCAATATCTCCAAGCCTTTGATGCCACAACATGGTCTTCTCTCCAGAGACCACTAGATTTTCTGCTCCACTTTCAGGAACCACAGAACTGTTGCACCCATAAACAAAAGTGCTACCTTGCAGCTTGTACAATGTTCCAATCCAAACTCCCCACATCAATACCAGTGCTCTCCGAACCATCTTGCAGGTATCCTTCTCGAACACTTTTTTTACACCTGCATCATCCAGTTTGCTTACAGAAATCAGATTTCTGGCCAATGTAGGAATATGTAGAACACCCGGAAGTGTTCTAACCCTTCCACCTTGCAACTTCAACTTTACTTTTCCGCGACCAATCATTCTAGCCTTCCTATCATCCCCTAAGAAGACATCACCACAATTGTATTTCTCATACTCACAGAACCACTCTTTGTGGGGAGTGAAGTGAAAGGATGCACCTGAGTCAATCAACCATGCCTCATGATCTACATGTGTACTTGAAGAAGCCAAGTACACATCCCCACCTTCATTTGAGGTGGTTTTTGTCTCTGCAGAAGGAGCATCATCATATCCCTTTCCTTGTCAGGAGCTTTAGATTTACAATCCCTTTTGTAGTGCCCTTCCTTTCCTCATTTCCAACAAACCACCTTTACAAGTTTTCCTGAAGATTTAGATCTCCCTCTAGATTTATATCTCCCACTCGATGACTTATTTTTGTTTCTGTTCTGGGACAGTCCTCGTACAGACAAGGCATCACCATTCTAGCTCTCCATATTTTTCCATCTTATCTCCTCCGTCAACAAGGATGAGACTATTTCATCAAACTACAAGGCAGTTGCATTGCTATCTATTGCAATAACCAAACTATCCCACGGATCCAGCAGAGAACTAACAAACTGATGCACTTATCTTCATATGAAATTTTAATATCAACAGATAATAACTGACTTACCACAGTATTAAATGCGTTAAGATTCTCTATCACCGAGTCTCCATATTTCATCCTCAGGTTATATAGATTTTTTTGTAGGAACAGTTTATTCACTAGAGACTTAGATTGGTACAAAGTCCCTAACTTGTCCCACAAATCCTTTGTCGTAGCTTCCCCTAATACATTCAACAATACTGAATCTAAGACACACAATGGTATTGTGTTCTTAGCCTTCCGATCCAACTTCTTCCATTCTTCATCGAACACTCATGTTGGTTTAGTACCTGGATCTACCGCAATCCACTGATCTTTATCCACTAACAGATCCTCCATATTGAGTTTCCATAACTCAAAACTCTGACCATTAAATTTCTCGATCTCTATCTCTATCTTTCCACTGCTCGCCATCTTCTTTCACCACTAGAATCGATCCCACAAATTTCCCATTGAACAGGGTCTACCATAGGCCCGAGCGAAAACCCTCACCAACAAAGGTGTCCCCTTGAAGCCAAAACAACTCTGATACCAAATGTAGGTTTTAACCCCATACAGAAATTACCTGCATACGAATTCTAAAACATAGAGAATAAACAATGTGAGAGCATAACACATAAAACACACATAGACAGATATTTTCCCCTGGATCCCAAAACCGGGGCTACCATCTTGATTTTTCATTATGTTCCTTTCAATGTTACAATACATATTTATACATGCCGAAGCATCCAATACCATGGACTGAAAACCATTGCGTCCAAAACCATGTGCGAAAACCATGCACAAAACCATAAGTAGGTCCACCCAACCTAATATAGGGTCCAAATTTTTTTTCCCTAGGGCGCTAGTCTGGACCTCGTAGAGGGGGGATAACCGCCCTCCTCAAATCCCTTCTGACCCCCCCCCGCTGCACAGTTGACGCAACAAAGGGGGGGCTTCGCCCCCCCTCTAAGCCCCCCGTAAACTATGTCGGCTAGTCGTGGAAATAATATAACACAACCCAACAAACATAGGACCAAGGCTCATAATGACGAGGTGGAATAGTCAAATGAGAGGCAAAATGGATAACCCAAATTCGGAAGGACAAGTGACTAAGTGAAGATATCCCAAACCCGACACGAGAAACAGATGAGTGTCATGTTCAAGAGCAACATGTTACCAATACAAAGGATGTTTCATCTTCACTTTCCCCCCGCTATTTCTAGCGAGTACCTCTTTATTTTTACACAAGCTTGAAGAGGATACCATATCCTTGTCGTATAAATTCAATCTTTGAATGAATCCATCCTAGTAATTTTTACGAGTCCTAGGAAGGAGAAACTCAGACTCGTCATGGTGACAAGTATTTCGTCATAAAGTTTTAATGAGTTCAATGTAAGAATGACTTGATATCTTTTTCATATTTAGAGAGTCTGAAAAAGAAACGGAAAAGAAAACTCCATCTTGTACCTTATTCATAATTTGTCCCTCGAACCCGAAAAGGTAGAAAACAATATCCGAGGGAACCTCTTGACCATGTCGACCAAGGTGTACCTTTTTCGTAGATAGCCAATCTTAGCCCAAAAAAGGGGTAAACATATACTGAGATGATGTCTATTCATTTAATTTAACGAGTTCAAAAAGACAAGTACTCGACAATCTTTTCATATTTTTGGAGTTTGAAAAGAGCTGAAAGAGGACTCCACCTAGAGGAACGAGTGGTATGAAAGGATAACAATTGGTTCTGGTCATGATGGAACTACTCAAAACACATAAGGGTTAAGAGGCTGGCTAATAAGACCACTCATCGTAGATGTTCCCCAGGAAAGGGTAAAACAACCAAGTGAAAGCATATGATCAGCCAAAGAGATGGTGACGATGGAATGAAAAAACCAAGGCTCATCTAGCAAAAATCGGCTGATAAAAACGACAATCACGAGATGTAAAGCAGGAATGGTTTCATTTTTACACAAGCTTGAAACATGGGAAACTATGCTTGAGTATACTTTGAAGATGGTTTCATTTTTTCACAAGCTTGAAACATGAGAAAAACTATGCTTGCATTTGATTTCATTTTTACACAAGCTTGAAACAAAGATAAACTATGCTTGAAATAAATTTGCATGCCCCCAGCATAATGAATCAATTTGAGGTACATGCTCCCCAAGCTTCATGCCATTCACCTAAGTGGATGGAATGAAGGTTCACTTACGAGATCAAGTGAAAGACTCGACTGGGATTTTACGAGATCTAATCCAAGACTCGAATGGGAAGGGGGTTTGTTTCATTTTTTAATGAACTTGACACAGGAAAAGAACCATTCTCATGAAGACCTTTTTCATTTTTTAACAAGGTTGACACAGTAAAAGAACTATCCTCATATCCCTTGTTTCATAACCCAAAAGAGGCCATGGCTTCCAATAGGTTCTCATCAGATGGGAGAACAAAACTCTGGAATTAGTACATGTCCAGGGATCTAAATGAGAAATCGGGCTCCAATGCCCCCAGTACATGGTGTACTACATCCCCTAGTATATCTTCAGTAGCTGTGGGAATGGAACATGTGGCCACGTAATTAACCTGTGGCGGGGGTGACACCGCTTGGACATAAGAACCATTCAGGGATGATGGTTGAGCGGGAGTTGATTTAGGACCAATGAATGTAAGTTGATCAATGATCACAATGCTTCCTTCATGCGGGAAACACATCACTCAAAAGAGGGAAGAAACAAGAGCTCCCATGACATAAACATAGTCATGGCCAAGGAGTAGATTAAAATCCAACAGGCCTTGGACAACCATCACGTCTATATAGACAGTCTTTCCTCCCAAAGTAATAGGCACCTGAGGAAGGATCCCTAATGGTTTACTAGTTCCTTGGTTAAAAGCTAGTAGATTCTAGGTGACAGGGACAAGCTGAGGAGAACCCAAAGCTTGCCAAGTAGTTGAGGACAAAATACTAACAAATGCACCCTCGTTTATGACTGTGCTAAGTACGGCCATATGGTAAGCTTGTACTATAATCTGGAAAGGCACATAAGATGGAAGGCGATATCCTGCCAGTCGATATCCCCAGTGGAGTCACCATTTTTTTGACAAGGTTAATCCTCTCTACGGATAGAAACAATCCCTCTAGCCCAATGAGTGGGTCTAGCAACTAAAGTAACAATCAACTAGACATCTTCCTAGATTATAATTAAAAAGTAGAACGAGAGAGATGACCTACCTCATTCTGATGCTATTCCGATTTCCTTCATTGAGATCCTCGAACTGCTTGTGTCACGGACTTGTTCCTACTTCTTTTAGCACTTATGTACCTTCACAAGTGGTCAAGAGACAAAAAAGAATGCCAAAACCAATAACGAATCCAATAGTAACCTACTTCGCTAATCAAGGAATGCCAAGCTAATATATATATGAACATATATATTTTGGGAAGATTAACCAACAGTTGTATATTATTTAAAGAATAAAGGGAATCTTACAACCATAGCCTTGATGTTGAAAGGCTCTCCTTGAGTGGTAATCCAGGTCCAAGCTAAGAAACTCTCCAGACACTCCTTCTCCAAGTATAATGAATAACCACTAAACACAAGCACAACACAGGGGTGCAAATGGACATAGACCAACATACCAACCATTTAGGAATGGGAGAGGGAGTTAGGACTCATCCAAAGATAGGATTAGGCCCACATATCAAGGAGGTAGCTCATAGGGATAAGACAAAGAGGTCAAGTTAGGAGGATTCGACTTCATCTATGCAAAACCACCTCCAGCTCGTCGCTCTAGAAGCCTCTAGATAACGAAGCTTCTCATCCTCTGTGGGAAAATTACCATTTTGGGATCATCGCGGGTATGACAGGGAATAGAGCAATGTCATCATAGGTCTGGCATATTGCAACATGTGACTATCACAGTTTTAAGCCTCATAAGAACGATGGTGCTCAAATTAGGGTTTAAGAGCTATTTCTTCAGGGAAATCTCAAGACATTTTCTAAACAAAGTCTTAGGAGGGATCTGAGTTGTATACATGGATGAGTATACTGTATAATGGTCATGTTTCAGGCACTTCGGGGTATGTCACAGGGAAGTGCAGGAAGCGTGACAAAATACTGTGTAACAATGGTCAATGCAATACAAAGGGGCACCGTCCGAGTTAGTAAAGAAAACAAGGCAACACGCAGAATTGGAGAAAGTGTAAGTGCAGATGATCATTCAGAGCAACAAACAACTTGCCTCTTTCATCACCAATATTCAGGCCCCATATGCACAATTTTACAATAGTGTGGATTTCATGGTGAAATCGCACAAGATCCCATCATTTGGCTCACTCATTGAAGCCAAATGTAGGAATTAGGTCAGGCAGTAGGTTGAAGAATACTTGGACTGGATTAGACAGATCACTACCAAGGAAGATCTTGAAGTGAATAAACAAATCATGAAAAAGTATATTTGCGTCCCTATCTAGATCAATACTATGACTCTCCTACTAAAGTAGGAAACTTAGACTGGTTCCAAATCAGTGTACCCGAATGCCATGGAGGTTAGAGTCCATTTCCATCCTGATCCCATCGCACAGTTTAGGGAAGTCATCACGCAGTACAAATATTGGCACCGTCATGTGACCGAGAACCTACAAGTCAAAGTTTTTGAGTTGGAGTTTCCCAAAACTCAAGCTTAACTTATTTGTCTTATTAGGTTGTCTAGTTGGCTCTACCCAATTTTGTCCTATATGGGTACGAGTATATTGTAATATTCTTTTGTAATTAATTTGTAAGTGGAATTCCAAGTGTCAATTATGGAATGTGAAGAGTCATTTTGTAAAGAAGTTGAAGAGTCATGAGAGAAGTCCAAGAGTCACAAAAGGGGAGATGAACAATCACCCCCTTTTGTTATAAATATATCATCATAACTCATGTAGAGGGATTTTGGGAGCCAAGCTTTTGGCTAGGATTTTAGCTTATGATCAGGGGCTTGGGAGTTTTGTTGAGAGACTTGGCTTCTTTGTAGCATAGAAGGAGTATCTTTCTTTGGAGGAGCAGGTGTAGACTTCATGTTCCACTATTGGGACTAGTGGTTTGTCAATGGTATATGTATGCTTGGAACTTTCACTTTAATAAAAGCTCAGAGCCGACACATTTTCATGCATATGTTGTGAATATAGTAGGACTATTCTTGTTATGTTTTCAACATATGTTATTTCACTTACATTAACGCTCACGAACTATTTTGTTTGCATTAGTATGAATCTTGTTGAATGTGTGTTGTTGTTTATTTTTTTCATAGTTAACGCATGACCTATTTCGTAGGCTAACTCGTGATGTCTTTTATGCTCGAGTGTTCCTTTTAAGATGCATACTATTATAGGCTTCCAAGGGGCTCACTCATTTTCCCATCATGTGCTAGACCCTTTCATACATCGCACTTGACCTTCTGCAGAGTCACACACTTGTTTCCCAAAGTCACGAATATACCACCGTATGCGTTATTGTAGCCAAGGCACATCATTAAAACCCACTGCTTCGGCAACCAGGTAGTATTCTAGATGGGGATCCTACTCCAAATGGTGTGAGGTTTAATTGGGACTTCATATCGAGGAAAGCCACTGAATGTTTGTGGGTCTAGCATTGTAAACACTTTCTTATGATTGTCCTGCCACCATCCATTTATCCCAATGGACCCAACCCATCCAACTGGTTGTCATTTCATGCCTTCAGCTTCCCTTACTCATGCACTGAGCTTCATCCATGTTTTACATTACCCATTGGGTTTCATTCATCTCTTCCCGAGCTCCATTAACTTTCCTTTCCTAACCAATTCCCAAGATCCTCAAAACATAAAAGAAAAGAATGAGAAGAAAACCAAACAATAATACAACACCACAAAAAAAGTGGCATGGCCATGCACCAAAAAAATTCAAAACCACAAATCAAGCTCAAACAAATCACAAAAGACCGAAAGTACAAAACTCTCAACAAACACCATGACTCAACCCCAATGGCTCCCAGTTCCTCCAAGGGAAAGCTCAACCCGAGCCTTCTTCAAGATTTCATGGTAGCCTCTTTTGCTAGGAAATTCCCTACATCATACTGCCATAAACATGTAACTATCAGTGCAAATAATTATAACAACATACTAGTTACCTTACCTTGTTGTGACAAACACGCGCCCTTGTAAATGAACATATACATATATCATCTCTCAAGGGACTCCAATCTTCTTGACGAATCCAACCATAATTGGAAACCAACTGCTATACCTGTCAAATACATGTTCATGAATATATCACATACCCACATAATGTCAGATAAAATCAAGGTTAAGAAGACTTCATGTATTCATGCAAAGCACTCATTCATTTGGAATTTTGGTTCCAAACATAGAAAAAGGAATTCTAACCCAATTCCTTTCTTTTAAATTTTACCTTGCTGCAATTGAGTCTTATTATGTGTTATCACATCACCCAACTGTTAGTTATATAAACAAATCAATTGTTACATTGTCATGCTAATACCAAGCATGTTTCCCTACAACTGTTCACACATGTTAGTCACATGTTCCAAAGATCAAGACACCGTGTCTATTAATTTGAAATCAAACTACTAAGATTGACATCCATGTCATGATTAACTCACAGTCATTAATAATAATAATACAATTAGCACCCACTTACACTCAATTGCATATCAGTTGTCTCAACACATATTGTGTTAGTACAACCATATTAAAACATGATCATTCCTCCATGAAATCTAATAGAAACATACTCATATCATGAAATTCATCGAACATTCAAACAATTTGTAAGCATACCATGTTAGATAAACCAAATAGACAACATAATCAAACTCATACTGTTGAAAAATGCAGTAAGAAAGTCTCAATTTGATTTTGCCTAGGTCAAATTGAGAAAATTCAAATTTCCCCTTCAAAAAACAACTTGGGTGTAATTAACTTGTGTGAAATGGCTCTTGTCACTCAGTTATCTCAATAAATTCGAGTTAGAGGGCTTGGAGTTCAGTTAAGCATGTGTGATTGTTAATTTGTAGCAATCAAGGTAAGTTATTTCAAGTTTTTTTTTTTTTTTGAGTTAAAATAGTTCTAATTGTTGGAGGAACTAGTGGAAGGTTAGTTGTGCAGTGGGACAACAGTCTAACTCAGTGATAATCTAGTTAACTGATCAATTAGCCAAAAATATCTAGTGCATGTAGATAATTTGAGTTCCTCAGCTGTGGTGGATATTCCAAGGCAGTGTAACATCAATGGTATACTAGTCTTGAGTGTACATGTGTTGCATGCAACCAGATGAGAAAACTTTGGAATTTCACAATCAATTGGAGGAAAATTATTAAATAATAGGGGCCTAATTCCTTAGGAATTGCGCAAGGAAATAGGGGCTCAAGCAGAGGTAGAAATTGACCAAGTTTGGGTCGAATCTTCTCATTGAGAAAATAGATAGGTTATTCACTTGCAGGTTGAGCTCAAATTGAGCTAGCAATTGTAATACACTCTCTATTCACTTGTTTAATGCAAGAAGGCTTAAGAGGTTTAACAGTTTCTTTCCCCTAGAAAAATATTGTGCATGTGTGTTATTTCTTATTGCATGTCTGAGATTGTTGTTCTAAATTATGAATTGAATTTCGTAGAGCAATAGAGTAGAATTGTATCTCTTGATTTAGATTATAATTTCTTGATAAGTTGCAATTCTAATCCATATTTCTACATGGTATCAGATCTGGATTCACATTAGAACATGAATTTCAAATTTGTTCCTCAGGAGGTTTGAATTTGTAGCTTCAGTGTAGCAGGATCTCTTCAGAGTTGGGAAGATGACCTTCAACAGGCTGAGATTAGAGTATGCCTTGGAAGGAAACTCAAATTTCATTGCATGGAAGGATCACATGGAGGTGGTGCTTGATGAAAACAGATTGCTAGAATATGTCAAGACATAAATTGCAAAAAAAGGATCATTTGATACCCAGAACCTAGCTCAATCGAATAAAGATGTAGCCAAGGCGAGGAGAATAATATTGGAGGGAGTGCAAGACCACAGTGTCTCAAATCTCCATGGGAAAGACACTCCTTTCACAATGTGGCAGGCACTGGTAGATCTATTCTAGAATAGCAGTGACCATAGGAAATTGGCCCTCAAAGACAAACTTCGAAATATCAAGATGTAGAAGAATGACACTATCCCATAATATTTCAACAGATTTACACATGTTTGCAATGAGCTTGGAGGGGTTGGTGTGATTATTGCAGAAGATGACCTAGTGAGCCTAGCTCTTCTAGGCCTTCCCAAAAGTTGACATAGCTACCAGGACTCAACTAATGGAAGAGACAAATTACCTAAGTGGGAAGTTTATGGTCTAATTTGGTCCAAGATGAGTTTAGGGGAAATAACCAGGATGAAACTTCATCCAAGGCAGAGGATGAAGAAAATTTTGCATTGGTTGGAAAGGGAAAGAAGTTAAAAGGGAATAAATTTCAAAACAAATTAGAATCCAGCCAAGGGGGAAAGAAGAAGGATTTGTCCAAAATCAAATGCTTCAATTTACATGAATTCAGGCACTATACTAAGAAGTGTTCACACAAAAAGTCTAGTAAGAAGAACTTAGGAGGAGAAACAAGTAAATATTTGGCTTCATAGTTTGAGCTTGACTTCACCTTCATCGCATGCATGACCAACACAATGATGGGGAGTGTGTGGTACTTGGACTCTGGTGCCTTGTTCCACATGACATGGTGTAGAGAGTTTGTCAGTGACCTGGAGGAGAAAGATCTCAAGATGCATATTGAGCAGGGGGACGATAGAAGGTACAATGCTACTGAGATTAGTAAATTAACCTTTCAGAGGGAGTTGGAATATCTTCTTCACCTAAAAGATGTCATGTTTGGGCGAGGCCTAAAGAAGAATCTCATCTCTGTTGCAATTTTGGAAGATCGTGGTTATGATGTGATCTTTAGCAAAGGGAAATCATTCCTAAGACACATAACCACTGGATAGGTGAAGTAGATTGTGGTTCATGTGAAGAAACTATAAAATTTGGATGTCAAAGATTGTGTTGCATTAAGAAATAAGGTAGAGAAAGTGCTTAGCCACTATGTAATGTACTTTGGCACAAGAGATTGGTCCATTTTCATCATGGCGCCTTAAAGATTATGCATAAAATAATCAGTGGCCTCCCAAAAGGATCACTTGAGTAGCAAGATGTATGAATTTCTTTTACCTTAGGGAAGTATGTAAAATCCACATTCTATGATCGAGACAACAAAGCACATGCAGTATTGGAAAGAGTCTACTCTGATGTTTTTGGACCTTTCTCGATAGCCTCCACTGCCAGACACAAATATTTTGCTATTTTTATTGATGATTTCTCAAGTGTTGGATCTTCTTCATGTGGAAGAAGGATGAAACATTCTCCAACTTTGTAGAATTCTAGGAACTACTAGAGAAAGAGACAGGAAATAAGGTGAATGCTCTCATGAGTGACAATGGAGGTGAGTATGTTTTGAATGACTTCGATTATTTCTATGCAAAAGAAGGTATTCGAAGAGAGTTGACAAATCTCCACAATCCAAAATAGAATGGGGTAGGTGAGAGAAAGAACCAAATCGTTGTGGGAGTTGTGAGAGCTATGCTACATGACTAAGGCCAACCACTGCATTTGTGGGTAGAGGCGTGTAACACAACAACCTACTTGTAGAACCAGATTCCTCATCAGATTCTTGGTATGATTACAATGGAGGAGGATTTCTTGCAGAGAAAGCCAGATGTGTCTCACTTCAGGAGTTTTGGAGCCTCTGTTTACTACCATGTCTCCAAAGATTTGAGGAAGAATATTGAGTTGACAACAAATTTGGGAGTATTTGTGGGTTATACAGAAACTCCACACAATTACCGTGTGTACTTACCTTCCCTCAGAATGACAGTTGTGCGAAGGGATGTAATTTTTGATGAGGAGAAAGTGATGTGGTGCTCTCTTGAAAGGGAGCTTCAGATCCCACCAGAAGAGGAACTTTTAGCTCCAAAGGAGGAGCCTTAGGAAGTTGTGGAGAAACCACAAATTGAGTGGTAGAGAGTGGAGACATCCACTCAAGAAGAACCATCTAGAGAAGGTAGAAAAAGAACCAGAGAAGTTGATATACTTGTGCAGGATGCGAGGGATAATGTGGGAGCTCCTTCAAATTTATGGAAGCAAAGGAGGTCACATGAGAGGTACACTAGCTACATGGCTCTAATAACTAAGCTTGTAGAGATTGCACCATCCTATTTTGAGGAATCAGTAGAGAAACCTATTTGTGTTGATTCCATGGTGGAAGAAGATAAATCCATCATGAAGAACAATGTTTGGGAAGTGGTCCCAAGACTGGAAGATAAATCAATTCTAGGTTCGAGATGGATCTTCAAGGTTAAGCATGCAGCAGGTGGAAGCATAGAGAAGTATAAGGCTATATTTGTGGCCAAAGGATTCTCTCAAGTTGAGGGAATTTACTATGAGGAAATTTTTTCTCTTGTAGCAAGGTACTCATCCATTAGATCAATTCTTGCACTAGTTGTGCAGATGGGGTGGAAGATCCACCAGATGGATGTAAAAGCAACATTTCTCAATGGGGTTATTGAGGAGGAGGTGTACATCGGGCAACAAAAAGGTTTTGATACATTTGATCACGAGTCTCATGTGTGCATACTCAAATGAGTGTTGTATGGTTTCAAAAAATCACTCCATGCTTGGTACACCATGATCAAAAACTATCTCATTGGTTTGGGCTTCACCAAAAGTGAAGCGGATGAAAAATTGTATCACATCTTGGTAGAAGGTAAATTGATTATTATCGTCTTATATGTTGATGATTTAATTTTGACTTGTGATGAGAAGTTGATCAAATCTTGCAAGGAGGATCTTGTAAAGGTATTTGAAATGAAGGACATGGGTCTCATGCACTACTTCCTTGGGTTGGAAGTATGACATGGTAATGGTGAATTGTTTGTGTCTCAAGGTAAGTATGCAAATGAGATACTGCAGGGGTTTCGCATGGAGAGTTGCAAACCCATGGAGACACCTTTGGCGACCAACTGGAGGAAGGAGGATGCCACTTCAGGTGAAGAGGTAGATGCTTCCATTTACCAGAAGCTAGTGGGTTCACTAATGTATCTTGTGAACACACAACCGTATATGTGCTATGTAGTGAACTAGTTGATCTAAGCTATTGTTGGGAATGGGATCCCCCAAAGGACAGTTTTGGGGCTACAAGGCCATGTTTGAGTCAAACTTTGTAATAACATTGTAAAGGCTCCGCATTTTGTGGTCACAAAGCATGAAGGTGTCATAAGTAAAAAAAGGGTTGTCTACCCTTAGTTTTGTAAAGTAAATTCTGCTGTAAGAGATCTACCCATGGTCCGTGGACCATGGGATTGTATAAAAAGAGTTAAGCTTTAAGTAGTTAGAGTAATCAGTCGATGATGAAGAAGTCATAGAAAGTCATAGCTCTGAAGGAAGAAGTCTAAGTTTCGGGTTGTAGCGTAGGTAGAGGCTCTGCAGCTGAGTGCGCAGAGGCCTAGGGTAGAAGTCTGCAGCTGAGTGTGCAGACCCCTGTAGCTGTGTGCGTAGGGTGGATAGAGTCTATAATCACTTGGAAGATATTAATAAAGAGAAGTATTATGCAATTTCTGTGTCTTTGTTCCGATTGATGCATTTCCTTTATAATGCTTATATGGTGTGCGAACGTGTATAATTATGTTGGATAAATGAACGCATATAAGAATATATGTTTATGTGGTGTTAACTGTGAGTATTTAATAAGATAATTAAGATTCGTGAGGTAACTGGACAATCTGTGCAATATGCTGCCTTAGCAGCGTGAAAGTATCTAGATCGAGGGTTAGGGTTGCGCAAAGGTCAGTCGTACCCTTTCGCAGAGGTATTGAAGGGAGGAATAAGGGGTTAAAAAGATAGAGCCCTAAAACTAGGTGACCTATGTGAAGGCAGGAATAGAAGGAATAAAACGACATCACGACCATCTCAAGGTGCAGAAACTTGGTTCCAACATCTCCCCATACTGCTTCGGGTGAGACTTCGGTTCACGCTCCGCGGGCTGATGCCGAAAGGGCCAGTAGTGTAGGGATTTTTTTTGGCTAATTAACGCTGAACCTGGGTCAGACCCCCTCAAGCCAAAAACTATGGTTAGGTTGACCAAATTATATTGGAAGGAAACTAAGCATGTTTTACGGTACCTCAGAGGCACTACCCAGTATAGATTATGGTACAAACGGACAAAGGGAGTGAAGTTGTGTGGCTTCACATATGTAGATTGGGCAGGGAGTCCATCTGACCGGAAGAGTACATCAGGTGGAATTTTCAATGTTGGGTCTACAGCGGTTTCTTGGTACAACAAGAAGAAAATATTTGTGGCGCTTAACTTGGTAGAAGCATAATACATGGCTGCAAGTTAAGCAACATGTGAGGTTATCTGGATGAAAAAAATACTTGTGGGACTATTTGGTCAGATGATGGATCCAAGTGTGATCTATTGTGATAATCAGATTTGCATTAAGTTGTATGAGAATCCGGTATTTCATGATTGATTCAAGCATTAGATATCCGGTATCATAATTTATGGGACTATGTGTAGAGGCGAATAATGTTACTACAATACATTTCAACAAAGGAACATGAGTTTGAAATTTTGGCAAAGGCTTTGTCAAGAGGGAAGTTCGAGTTCCATAGGTGTAGGATAGGGGTGGTTGATAATCCCTTACTTGATAAGAGGGAGTGTTGAAAAATGCAGCAAGAAAGTCTCAATTTGATTTTGCCTTGGTCAAATTGAGAAAATTTGAATTTCCACATCAACAGACAACTTGGATGCAGTTAACTTGTGTGACATGGCTCTTGTCACTCAGTTACCTCAGTAAATTCAAGTTAAATGGATTGGAGTTTAGTTAATCATGTGTGATTGCTAATTTGTAGCAATGAAGGTCAGTTATTTCAAGTTGTTTTCGGTTAAACTAGTTCTAACAGTTGGAGAAACTAGTGGAAGGTCAATTGTGTAGTGGGACAATAGTCTAACTCAGTGATCATCCAGTTAACTGATCAATCATTGAAAAATAGCTAGTGCATGCAGAGAATTTGAGTTCCCCAGTTGTAGTGGAGATTCCAAGGGAGTGTAACATCAGCTATAGACTATTCTTGAGTGTACAGGTGTTGCATGCAACCATAAGAGAAACCTTGGGAATTGCATAATCAATTGGAGGAAAATTCCTAAATAATAGGGGCCTAATTCCTCAGGAATTGTACAAGGAAATAGGGGCTCAAGTAGAGGTGAAAATTGACTAAGTCTAGGTCAGAGCTTCTCATTGAGAAGAGAGATAGGTTATTCACTTGCAGGTTGAGCTCAGATTGAGCAAGAAATTGTAATACAATCTCTATTCATTTGATTAATGTAAGAAAGGCTTAAGGGGTTTTTAGCAATTTCTTTCCCCTAGAAAAATATTGTGCATGTTTGTTATTTCTTATTGCATGTCTGAGTTTGTTTTTCTAAATTGTGAATTAAATTTCGCAGAGTAGTAGATTAGAATTGTGTCTCTTGATTTAGATTAAAATTTCTTGAGCAGTTGCAATTCTACACCATATTTCTACACATACCTCAATGTATCTCAAGGGAGGCTATCACATATGCACAAGTCAATCCATATTAGTACACACAATATCAAAAGTATATCGACTCATACCTAAATATCATAACCATAACCATTTGTAGAGGCCAATCCAAATGAGCACGACACATATAACATCAATATCTTAGCTACAATGAAGATACTCATCATGCATATCACCACAATGCATATAACAACAAGTTAACAACCATGCATGAATATCCGATGCATATGCATATGACCACACTAATCAACTAACATATATCATGCATATAACCATAACAACAATAAAATGACAGACATGTATATAACCATAATGCATATAACAACCATTATCCATCATACCTAAATGCCAAACATACAAACCTGTATGGTGATCTGCTCTTACCTCTAGGTCCAATGCTACAACCTCACTCTGATAATCTACATCTCCTGCTCCATCTCAACCGACATATCAACATCATAACATACCAACAACATCATGATGATACAAACTGCATAATGACCACCATGATGCATGTATGACCTACAATGCATGCATAACCATATACATTTAGCCCATATAGTCCAAGTGTTTGAACCTGGAAGCTCTGATACCAGTTTATAACTCGACACCCCACATTTACCCGCTTTCACAAGCCTGCTAGGATAAACATTAGATAAAGAGTTACTATGACATGACACGACCTCCTAGATCTAGTTAAGTGAGTGGGGCCTACAAACTGAACCTTTCTAGCCTTCCTCATGAGCTATAGACCACCCAGGAGCTAAACAACCACCCCAAGTGACCAATCCCTGAGATGGAACATTTTTTCACTGGCCTAGACCCACAACTGCGCCCTTGACACTTCTTCCATGCGGTTATGAGGCTATAACCACACTCAAAGGCTTTCCTCCATGCGGTTATGGCCCAAAAATTCCAATTTTGTGCCTGTATTTCTGGGATCTGAGCTAGTTCTTAAGCTAGTCTCCAAACCACTGCCCAAAATTTCCTGTAATTTTTTAGAAGCATAAATAAGATGCTAACAATGCTAATCATTCAGAACTTGAACAAGAACTTTACCTAACCATGCCTAGCCATGACAAGCATTTCATCAAACATATGAAAAACTTAGAAGCTACAGGTCATGAATGCATTTATGATCTTAAATATTTGAACTTCATTTGAGAATCATTGATAAGGTCTAATGCCCTCTCAACTAGCCTCAACAACACTTGTTAGCCCATGCATTCATCAATCATTCATTAACTTATCAAAGCATAACAAGAGACATAGTCGTAGCACATCATAAACCATGCTTATAATGAACATATAATCGAAATATTAACCATGAAAAATTAGCCATAAACTCCACATAATAACAAGTACACATGCTCATAGATCACAACAGGAAGATAACTCTTATTAACTTATGAAAAATCCAACCAAGACAGGGACTTCCACATACCACCTAACCATGGATTGGGTTGAACCAAATCTTTCTTTCAGCCAATCACCCACATGCCATATTCCAAGCATGAATGTGGGATCTCATGGCATAAACTAAGTTATAATCAACTAGGGCCTCCAAAGGTTAAACCACCTCCACACTCAACCTAATGTGATCTCGTTAAAACCGGTTATGAGATCACAAAACCAAATCAAGCTTGGACGTCTCAGAATTTCTTCACCATACCTTCAGGAATTTTCCTGTCTCCATGGATATGTCGAGGGCTTCCCGGAGAAAACCATCTCCAGCCCCAACCCTTGGGAATTTTCCTGAGACCACATCACTCGGTTCCAAAACCTTCTGGCAATGCAAAGCTCAACAAAGAATGAATCCCATCACACCATGGCTATCCAAGAAATGGAAAGGCAAGCATGAAACCACTGTCAAACCAAGAAAATCATATGCCAATGACAACAAATGAACCAAATATACAAATGCATGTACCATGCATTCACACCTCAGCTAGGAAATCACACATGCAACATGTTACTTGCAAAATCTTCCTATTGAAGTTGTTGATCCAACCTTCTCCTTGTCTTCCTTTGCTTGTCCTTTTCCTTAATTTTCTTTCTTGATCAAGGCTTGTTCTCTTTCCTTTGCTACACTTGCTTCAAAGATGGGAAAAATATGTCAAGTGATTCTTAGGTTCCTTTTTATCATTGATGCCTCTATTTTCTTCATTTTCCTTCATTTTTCTTCTAATTTCCATCACATGCAAATATGTGTCCCTTCACCTTCCTTTTCTCTTATTTTCCTTTATTTCTCATAAATAAATGCCAAATTTTATGAGAAAATTGGGGTTAAATTAGCACATTCATGTTAATGTGATATATGACCAAAGTTTTACAAGTTGGTGCATCTTATTTGTTATAGGGATTTGCAAGATTTATTTATTTATTTATTTGTTAATATTTATTTATTTTAATTTGTTAATCGAAAGAATTATATCACATTGAGTTCAAAACCCTAGCTTTACTTGTACAGTGAAGATTAGATTGATATGTTATATAATAATCAATGTAAGAGAATCTCCAAGCACTACCAAGGTTGGGAAATTTCCAAGAAATGATTCACCTTTTGTTAGAGTTTCTTTTAAAACCTTATTTACAAGAGTATATTTTAGAGAAATTGGGAACACAATTGGATGTGTAAGTAATACATATCTAAAAAGGTCCATATATAATTTTTTGGTCATGTAGGTCATCATGCATTATGGTGGTTTTCTTTTTCTTCTTCTTGGATACTTTGGTCCATTCCTCTCTTTAGTTTGGGTAAAAGTGTTATTAGTTATAATGACTCACCTTATTCTAGATCCATGACATCTTTATTTTCCTTTGAATACAGTATACTGGACATGAGGGATTTCTAAAACCTCCTCATGTTGCTCTTCCGTATCTACTTAGCTTGACCTTCAATTTTTGGAAAGGGGTGAGGAAGAGAGCTAGATATTCTCAAGAGAAAAACCTAATGTTTTTTTTGTTGTTTTTCCTTCACCCTACTTGATTCCCTAATTTTGAGGGAGAGATTTGCAATACTAGAATTTTAATTGTTGAAATCTCATGAAGGTCCAAATGATTTTCGATGGAATTTCTCCTACTTGAATTGATTCATTGACTAGAGATGATAGAGTCTACAAAATTGCTTTAGAAGGTGCAATTTTATTGTTGATTAGATGGTGGTCTTCCATTTTCCCATCCCGCTAGGAGGGTTTGCTCTAAATCTCTCTTGAGCTCTTGGTTATCTTAACATAATGAGTGAAAATGCACTATGTTTCAAATCAAGCCCTGCATCAAAGGATAACTTGCTTGTTGCTAAGAGATTGGGTATAGGTGTAGACTTTAGCAATAAGCTTCATTTCTGTCAGGAATACTTCGTAAAGTCCATATCTATGTAAATGGGTGAACAAGCAGTAATGATTCTTCTTGTGTTTCAACACTCTTGGAATGGAATTTGTCTAATGCATTTCCTATTTCCTAAAATGAATTAAAACCTCAAAAGTGCAAGGGAAGTTTTGGAAGTCTCAACCATACGAGAGTGGTGGAAAGTGTGTTTTCTCTCAATTCAAATGTTAGAGTCCAATACTTCATGTGGAGTCTTCCTTAGCCCCAAAACCAAGGGTCATAATTAAGGATTTGGAATATGTCCTCTGTGGGATCAAATTCGATAATGAAGAACCATTTTTCACATACATAGGTGTAAGATTCATATTTTATTTTTGGTTTCCAAGTTTTAGATATAAATTGATGCAATTTGGATAATTTTGGTCAAAGTCCATTAAATAAATATACAATTTCTCTTGAAAGAAATTAGAGTGCTCATCTACATCTTTGACCATGTGATATATGGTATTGACACTTCATTTACCATCTAAACTATAGGTCAGGGAATATTCTCCATGGGGTTACTGTTTAGCTCCACATACTTGACAAATGCCCTAAAGTCATCACCATTGAGGAAGAACCTGATCCAAGATCTTTTACTTAGAGATGCATTGGAATTACATATAACAAAGTTAATTAACCATGGAACTTAAAAGCACGTAAACAATGCAGAAATAATCAGAAGAACACAAAAAGCATGACACAATGATTTTATTACGAAGTTCGTCCAATTTGGACTACATCTTCGGGCCTTGCTTAATAGTGGGGAGGCCTTCATTCAATTAGTGGCATAAAAGAGATAAAAGTACAAGTAACAAGCAATTACAACCCTTATACCTCCAAGCTGAAAGATGGCCAGAGATTGGAAAGCCCATCTTCAGAAACAGAAAGTACCACTGAACTCTTGGCAAAAAATAGTGCAAAAATGCCTATCCAAACACCCAATTTGGATAATCGGACCTTTTGCAACCTCTCAGAACCTCCCTGTGTGTGTGCTTTTGAACTATTCTGCTGACTCCCTCTCTCCTGTTGCTCCGACACAAATAGTCATATATATAGCATGGTGGCAACCCCTCAAAACCCGAGTGGTTTTAACTTAAGAACCCAAGTTAGCAGGCGAAATCGGGCCACGAGGATACACAGAAACAACCTTACCATAATAGTGAAGCCCCGTTCCAACAAGGCAAACCCATTTCAACTGTACATGAGGCTCGGTGGCATGTTTATCGACATTTCAAACTTATCGGCGAATAGTCCAAGCCAAAACACAGGCATTCTGCGATAACCATGGACTCGACCAGAATATGCAATGTAACATATAGTGATATTGAGTCCAATGCTCGATTGCAAATCGCAATAAGTTCTCACAACCTGAACCGTATCGCAAACACGTTCATGTTTCTGTGATTGTGATTGCATCACAATCCATCTAACCGGGGTTGATTCTTCAACACTCATCCACCCCCGATTTGCAATAGGCGCTATCGCAAAACGCAAATCGGCACTGTTGGGGGCTGATTCTTGTCCTGCGGCTTTTTTTTCCTGATATGCGATATGCGGGACCCAATGGCAGCCTGCCACTTGGCACCTCCCCATTCGCTGGAACTTTTTCCATGTCATCTTCTCCTGCCACTTGGACAAGTCAAACTCGAACTTTGACTTTCTCTAACTTCTTCATTTGGACTCGGATTTGAGTGTTGTTCGCATCGTTGGAGTTAGGATGACGAGCACTTCGATCTGATGCTAAGTTATCCAGATTCTGCCACTTTGAGTTTTGATCCTTTTACCATGCCACTGGTACTTTTCTGAAGATCCACTTGGATCAATCCTCTAGGATCCTCCTAGATTAGAACCATTAATACAAAATTGAAGGATGGGGATTCTAATGGATCAATCCACATGGAATAATAATCCTCATTAAATATGCTCTTTCCTATCCTCCCATTTACTAGTGTTTGACCATATTTTTCTTGTGGGAACACTTCCCTTAATTGGAAACTTAATTAGAAAATTCCTTTGGTGAATGGAAAATATTTCAAGCTCCCCTTGAAATAGGGGGGGTTGTAATACAAGATCCGTCCTTATGAACAAAGTCCTTCAATCCAAACTGCTATGGTAGCTAGTTTTCAACTCATCTAAGGTGGTGGAAGAAAGCTCCACTCAAGTGGTTCCTCTGAGGTAGTCAACATAGAAATTGTTTTGATAATAAATTGTTGTGTTGTGGGTTTTCCTAGTATGGAAATTAATAAAATCAATTGCCATACTTATTTTGAGTGGCCTTTCTTGGAGACCTGGGAATGGTAAAAGGATTTTTATTTGGAAAGATTGAATTGTAGATCGAGACCCCTTTGTTGAAGATTAAGGAAATCAATAGTCCACTCATGCATGTTGTCTATGAAAGGCATTCACACCATGGGAAATATATCAATATGGGGTTGGGGGGGAGAGAATTGATCATGTTGGGCTTCTCTAAATCTCCCACAAAATCATTGGTTTGAGGCAAACACTGGTAAAAATAATCAAAGGTTCATCCTTGATTAAAGAATCAAAAGTAGAGATATCTGAATGGGAGACAAAGTAAGAGGCTACAATATCAAACAAGGCTATAGGATGCAACTCTTCCATTAAGATCTTCCCATTCATCTTAGTGACCACATTTCTAGTCAATGATACTATAGTTGCAAAGCATTGCGATTTATTCCCTTAAATGCAAAGTTTTTGAAAATTAATCCCTAAGAAAACCTAACCTAAAGTTCAAATCCTAAATATTATTTGTATTTTTCATTTGTTTTGTCCTTCAACAACAACTTTTCCTTCTTTAGCCTTGGTGTTTTTCCACCCCACGGTGGTTTTCCATAAATATCCTTTAGATATTTATGTCAAGCATACTAGTGCTGAAGTTGTCAATAAAAATGTTTAAGGGAGAGAGAGAGAGAGAGAGTAATCACTAACAATGGGGCTTCAAATACAACCAAATAAAGCTTTCCATTCGGTCCCTTTATGCCTCACCATGTGACACATATTTAAAGATGGGTGTCTGTAAGATGAAAATAAAAACACATAGCAACCCATAAAGTAATTAGGAAGCTAACATTGAATCCTCATTCATCCAAAAATTTAGAAAATGAATCGATGATCTGCTACAACTAAAGTTAATAGTTCAACCACATGAGAGAATAAAAAACACTAATGATGTTGAAAACATGGTTGGAAATTATCAATTATTATACCAATAAAACTTTATTATCCTTTCCTTCTTCATGAACATAATATAGATGAAAAATATAGTGTCGCTATTAGCAAATCTCATTAAACCTTCTATCAAACACAATACCACAATGACCAACATAGAAGTCTTCACTAACCAATGTTATTAAGTGCTCTAAGGACTTTCAAGGATCAAATCATTGAAATCTCTTCAACAACTCTAGGACAAATGCTTCTACCTCCACTATTTGATCCAAGCTTCTTAATGATGGATTATGGCATATATTTCAATATAGTTTCCTAACACCTATGGAGCCACCTTTTATATTGCAATTCAACCAATTTATCAGAACAAGGTTGGGCCTTGTTTAAATCAATGCTACTTATCTCAGACAATAACTTATAGTAATTTTGAATATAATCATAAGTAATATAACCTTGAATGCTTGGTGAGTCCTTTCACATATCCCATCAAACTCATATTGTTTGCAATGTAAAAAAGTCTCTCATGTTTAAGTAAAAAATCCTAAAAGTGAAAGTAACTTCAATGAAGATATTTTCGAAAACATTCATAGTATGATAGTTTTTAGTAAGAAGGTATAGATGGATAGACTCCATGGTAATAAAATTAAAGCAATGGCGAGCTAATTCAAATAGTTTATCTAAATAGAGAAACTAAGTTTAAAATATTAAATTCAATATTTTATTTTAATAATTTAATGAAACGTACCAAGGTTCCCAAGTTTTTCTCTATGAAAAAACATTTAACTTAAAAACAATGCAATATGATCAATATTTTTAATAAAAATAATTTTATTTTCACAATATAAAGCAACTCAAACTTTGTATGGTAAACTATGCTATAAAATTAGCCAGCAAAATCATGCCACTTATTTATATATATTTCACATTATCAAGAATTTAAAAAATCATAAAAATTAACTAATTTATAACTTTATTTTAAATTATTATTATTATAAAAAATTAATATTTAAAAAAAAAAAAAAACTAAAAATATATAATAGAAAACAATAAAAAATAAAGGTCATTTACATAAACAAACTAAATTCGAAATTTTAAACTCAATATTTTCTTTTGTTTTTCTCTATAAAAAAAAACATTTAATTTAGAAAACATTTATAATATGATAACTTTTATTGCAATATAAAAGAGTCTCTCAGGTTTAAATTAAAAACCTAAAAGTAAAAGTAACTTCAATGAATATATTTTTAAAAACATATATAGAATGGTAGAAACATTCATAGTATGATACTCGATTCCATGGCAATAAAATTAAAGTAATGTTAATCTAATTCAAAGAGTTTATTTACATAGACAAACTAAGTTCGAAATATTAAACCCGATTTTTTTTAACAATTCTTTGAACAACATCTCTATGAAAAGTATCAAGGTCTACCGGTTTAAAAATATTAAACAAAAACATTTAATTTAAAAAACAATGTATTATGACAAATATTTCTAATAAAAATGATTTTTATTTTTATAATATAAAGCAATTCAATTTTGTAGAGTAGAATATATTGTAAACATTTTACATTAGGAAAACCTAAAAAAAAATCATAAAAATTAATTAATTTATAATTTTATTATAAATTATTATTATTTAAATTTTACTATAAATTATTATTATTATAAAAAATAATATATGAGTAATATATATAGATTTTTAAAAATTATATAACCAGAAAAAATTAATAAAAATGATGCAGGAGCATCTAGCTTACCATGACCGGGTGAAGTCTTTACCAGGTTGGAAGGTTGTTGAGTATTTGGATTTTTTTTTTTTAATTAGTTTATGAGGTCATGAGATAGGATTTTAGTTTATTTTACTCTTAGTTGTTATGAGGTCAAAGTTAAATGTCGGTTAGGGTTGTTATGGTTCAACAGTAATAAACATCAGTTTAGGAATTGATCTGTCAATTTAGGAAAGAAAAGACAAAATTATCTAAAAGCAGATCTTGTAATGACAACCGAAACTGTAGTTACCCAACCAATTGTTTCTGTTCAACTGACAAATAATTGTAGTTTCAAATTAATTGTAACCAAAAGGTATAAAAGGAGCAATGTAAGACAAGAGAAAGGTTCTGCAATTTCATAACAGAGAAATAAAGAAACAGAGACAGATCTTATTTCCAAAAACTGTCCATCTGTATTCATTGCCTATCTACTGTAATATTATATTTTCTTTTTATTTATCGAATTGTAATGAACAGTGTTGACAAACAGTGAAAGACCACGGTAAGGTCGTATTGTTTTTGTGTTCTCGTCGAATAAACAAACTACAACAAACTCATTTAAATGTACAGCCACAGAGCGAAGGACCAACGAGTTGAAGCACAGTCCAAATAGGGAGTTATAGCAAAAGGATCGAGAGCAAACAGAACTAGCAACAAAGTGCCGGAGAAGCAAACCACAGTTAAGGTAATTTCGAACGAGTCCTCATAATTTTTATAAATCAAACAGATATCACAAAACCATGTTCTCATTGCTATTGACCGATACATAGATACATTACATTCACTGATAAACAAAAACAAGTGCCACGTCCAGAGTGGACAAACCCTGGCCTAGGGTTTGGGAACAGAAACCCAAATAATGAGTCAAATGAACGACTAACCAAAATAGGAAATTACAACCAGGCAGAAGCCTCATCTCCGCAAGGGACAACGACTATATACGACAAGCAAAGACGGAAAAACAAAATCTACAGAAAACCCAAAGATCTAACAGTGCATTGACAGATTGAAGTGCCAGAGCCTACTGGCAGAGGTTCGCTACCATTGGAAGACCAACTCCCGGAGGAACCCGCGTACCCAGGTCGAGCCATTGACCTATACACACAACAGAGCACCGTTAATACAGTTACACAGCAAAGAACCGAAGCCAAAGCAACCACAGAAACAGGAGGGTTTCATATATTACCTGAGCAAGCCGGACCCAGGGTTCGAGGAGCAGAGCCATGACCGAATCGACAAAGCTGAGACAGAAGGAGCGTTTTTGGTTAGCATCAATACCATGAGAAGGCCAAATTGAATCAGGGAAGGAGTCAATACCTATTTCAGAGCCGCGAGAACCTACTAATTTGTTGCCTGAATCCAAGGACGACGGAAGTTAAACCATTTTGCGCACAGAACAGTGACCAGAGATACCAATAATAGTAGCAGAGGCGACCATACGAAAGCAGAGGCAATAGAACAATAGCAAGGAGCAGTTAACGGACGAGACACCAGGTTCTACAACCAGACCAGAGCAGAACAGCAGAACGAGACTAAGAAATCTTACCGTGTGAAAAGGAGCCGAGCGAGCACACCACCAGAACCAGAACGGTTTCGAGCCACCGGAGAAAACCACTGACAAACTCATAACCAGGATTGGGAGACTGGTACTCACCCACAGTCATACCCGGAGAAGAACCAGGGATTTCCATACTCACCAGAGCAAAAACCACACAACAAACTCTCGCAGCAACTTCACAGGCGAACAGAACAATCTCGAATGACCGGGAAGCCAAAGTGTTTTGGCCAAAGAACCAACGGAGGAACCAGGCCCGAGGTGTGTAGGTAAGAATTGAATGCGGCATTAATTGCTCACAGTTGCCAACCCGACGTTCACTGACCACCTTTGCATGCGACCGCCGGAAAAATCTAACACGTTGTAAAGTTTGGCAACTGTTGTAAAGCCGAGGACACGTGGAGTTGTGGGCCAGTGTGGCTGGGCTACGTCAGAGTGGTATCAGAGCAGTTGTTTATGTTAGTAGGAGGAATGGAGAGAGGAAGGCGAGGTCGTGGCAGAGGTGCTCGAAGATTGGCAGAGGAAGGATTGAGAGAGGAGATCAGAATTCTTGCTGCCCGTTTGGAGGCAGTAGAGGCAGGTAGACGAAGAGATCCAAAAATAGGTGATGACAGTGAAGAGGAAGTTGAAGTAGCAGCAGATGGACCAGAAGGTGAATCTGCAGAAGTGAGATTGTTGAGATCTGTTTTAGTGGCAAGTAGTAAACCCAAGCCAGAACTCCCGACGTATGACGGCAGCCTGTCTATCGAAGTTTTATTGGATTGGATTAGTGAGATGGATAAGTACTTTGAGTGCGAGGAAGTCAGTGAAGACCGCAGAGTTAAATTCGCTGCGACGAAATTGAAAGGACACGCAGCCCTATGGTGGGATAGTGTCCAGAACGAGAGGAAGAGATTGAACAAGGCGCCGATTAAAACTTGGGCAAGGATGGTGGCCAAGTTAAAGGGCAGATTTCTGCCGAGGGACTATCAGATTGCATTGCACAGGTAGGTGCAGAATCTGAAACAGAAAGGATTGACGGTGAGGGAGTACACGGAGGAGTTCTATCGAGTGAATTTGTGAGCTAGATATACAGAGGATACAGCAGAAAGAACAGCCAGGTATGTTAATGGGCTAAGGTTAGATATTTTGGATGAAATCAGTATCTTGTCTCCGAACAACACTGAGGAAGCGTATCAGAGTGCGATGAAGGCTGAGGAGAAAATTACCAGAAGGCAGAATGCCCGGAGAGGACGAGGAGCCAGCAGAGGGAAAGGCCAGTCCTATGGCAGGGGCTGAACTGCTAACAGCAACGAGGAAGGCAGCAGTTCTAAAGCTTCCGGATCAACAGACAGAGGTGACAGCGTGAGAGGCGGTAGGTCATCCCAGCGAGGCAGGGGAAATGGCCGAGGTAGAGGGGCTGGTTATCAGTGTTATAGGTGTCATAAGTGGGGGCACCGATCGTTTGAATGTCCAGAAGCAGATCCAGCTGGATAGCGGGGTGCGTATGTGGCGCAACCAGAGGAAGCAGCAACACCTCCCCAAGAAGCAGAGAATGCTCCAGAGACAGGGGAAGCTCTAGTGTTGCACAAGGTGTTGTTAAAACCAGTCAAGGAGGTCACCGAACAGACACAGTGGAAGGCTTTGTTTAGGACAATTTGTAAGTCGCGAGGTAAGTGTTGTAAGTTAATTATTGACAGCGGTAGTACTGATAATTTAGTGTCCACAGAGATGGTGGAAAAATTGGAGTTGAAACGCTCGAAGCATCCCAACCCTTATAGAGTTTCATGGCTGCAAAAAGGCCATCAGTTGCTGGTGGATGAGCAGAGTGAGGTCGAGTTTCAGATAGGTAGATATAAGGACAAAGTTGTTTGTGACATCATGCCGATGGATGTATGTCACATACTGCTTGGCAGGCCTTGGCAGTACGATAGGAAAGTGGTCCACGATGGATTGACGAACTGTTATAAATTTGTGAAGGATGGAATCAAGCATACGCTTGTACCCATCAAGGAAGAAGGGACAACAGAGACTAGTGAACCAAGAACATTGTTGGTCAGCGGCAAACAATTTTTAAAACAGGTTGAGGACAGTGAGATAGGTTATGCAGTTGTAAAGAAAGCAAGGATAGTATTGTTGCATACAAAGGTATCAGATTTACCTACGGAGATCTAGCAAATGTTGGAGGAGTTTACGGACATAGTTGTAGATGACTTGCCAGACAAGTTACCCCCCAAACAGAGCATAAGTCATCATATTGACTTCATACCTGGAGCCAGTTTGCCGAACAAAGCGGCATACCGAATGAGCCCCAAGGACAATGAAGAAATTAGGAAGCAGGTGCAAGAACTGTTGGACAAGGGATTGATAAGGGAGAGCTTAAGCCCTTGTGTTGTTCCAACGGTCCTCGCTCCCAAGAAGGGAGGAGAATGGCGGATGTGCACCGACTCAAGGGCCATCAATAAAATCACCATCCGGTACAGGTTTCCACTGCCGCGAATGGATGATATGATGGATTGTTTAAGCGGGGCAGCTTATTTCTCTAAGATAGACTTGAAAAGCGGGTACCATCAGATTCGGATACGAGAGGGGGACGAATGGAAGACAACCTTTAAGATGAATGAGGGGCTGTACGAATGGCTGGTCATGCCATTTGGGCTGAGCAATGCGCCCAGTACATTCATGAGGTTAATGAATGAGATGTTGAAGGAGTACATTGGGAAGTTTGTGATTGTATACCTAGACGACATACTTATTTTCAGCAGGACAAGGGAAGAACACCTTCAACATGTGTGTAAGGTGCTGGAGAAATTACAGAATAAACTGCTAATAAACTTGAAGAAATGTACTTTTCTGCAGAAGGAATTGATTTATTTGGGGTTTGTAATAGTAGAGAATGAATTGAAGATGGATCTGGAGAAGGTGGCAGCGATAGTGAATTGGCCATCTCCGAAAAATTTATTTGAGGTACGTAGCTTTCACGGATTAGCAAGTTTTTACAGGAAATTCATAAAGAATTTTAGCAAAATTTGTGCGCCCATGCTAGACACCATCAAAAAGGCCAGCCAACCTTTTCGATGGACAGAGGCAGCAGAGAGAAGTTTCCAGTTGTTAAAGAGAAAGATTATTGAGAGGCCGATCCTGAGATTACCAGATTTCAAGAAGTTATTTCAGGTTCGTTGTGATGCCAGCGGGACAACAATTGGAGCTGTACTCAGTCAGGAGGATAAGCCTGTAGCATTCTTCAGCGAGAAGCTGAATGAGAGTAGACAGAAATACTCATCGTATGATAAGGAGTTCTATGCTGTTATACAGGCATTAAAACACTAGAGGCATTACCTATTGGGAAATGAATTTGTGTTGTTTTCAGATAATTCTGCACTACAGTATGTAATGCAGCAGCACAAGCTAAACCACAAACACGCCAAATGGGTGGAGTATTTGCAGAGTTTCAATTTCATATTGAAGCATATTAGCGGGCAAGCAAATAAGGTAGCGGATGCGCTGAGTAGGAAAGCTCTACTTCTGCAGGAAAGCACTGTGCAGGTGCTGGGTTTTGAGCACTTACAGGACTTATACCAGACGGATACAGATTTTAAGGAAGCCTATGAGGCGTGTCAGAACCCTTTAGTGAGAGATAACAGTCCTTGGTTGGACTACAATCTACAGGAAAAGTTGTTGTTTAAGGGAGGACAGTTGTGCATACCTGACTGCTCGATGAGGGAGAACATTATTCGAGAGAAGCATAGTGGAGGTTTGGCTAGACATTTCGGCATGGATAAGACCCTCGAGCAACTTAGTCATTTTTACTTTTGGCCAAAGATGCGGAGAGATGTACAACGGTTTGTGGCCAGATGCAAAGTGTGCTAGTTAGCGAAGGGTCACAGTCAAAACACAGGACTGTATACACCGTTACCTGTTCCAGGTAGACCATGGGACTCAGTCAGTTTGGACTTCGTCTTAGGTCTACCCAAGACACAGCGAGGATACGACTCGGTAATGGTAGTGGTGGACAGATTCTAAAAAATGGCGCATTTTATTCCTTGCAGAAAAACCAGTGATGCCACCCACGTGGCCCACTTGTTTTTCAATGAGATTGTCAGGTTACATGGATTGCCTAAATCTATCCTTTCGGACAAGGATGTGAAGTTCACAGGACACTTTTGGCGTACCTTATGGAAAAAAATGGACACACAGCTAAGCTACAGTTCTGCATATCACCCGCAAACTGACGGGCAAACAGAGGTTGTAAATAGGAGTCTGGGAAACCTGTTACGAAGCTTGGTCGGGGAGAATTCACGGATGTGGGATCGAGCGCTAGCACAGGCAGAGTTTGCTTACAACGACTTGCCTAACCACAGCACAGGTTTCAGTCCATTTCAGATCCTGTACGACATGCATCCTCGCGGAGTGCATGAACTACGAGACCTTGGACTGCAAGAAAGGCGTAGCGCAGACGGAGAAGATTTCGCTAACGCGATGAGAGATTTGCATGAACAGGTGAAAATTAAATTACAGGACAACAGCTTAAAGTACAAACAACAAGCAGATTTGAAGAGAAGGGAAGTACAGTTTGATGTGGGGGATGAAGTCCTTGCGCATTTACGCAAAGAATGCTTCCCTAAAGGTACGTACAATAAATTGAAGTATAAAAAGATAGGGCCTTGCAAAGTCCTTCGGAAGTTTTCAGCGAATGCCTACGAGATCCAGTTGCCACCCGGAATAGGCATTTCACCTATTTTTAACGTAGCAGACCTGTTCCCTTACATGGCTAACCCAGAGGAAAAGGAGGAAGATGGAACCACGCGACCTACACGGAGTACCCAGGAGAAAGGAGAAGCTTGGAAGAGACAGATGCCTTACGTTCAACCTCCCGAGATCGAAAGCATTCTCGACACTCAGGTGGTTAAACGAACTCGGCGGAAGGAGTATGTACAGTACCTTGTCAAGTGGAAGAACTGTCCTATTGAGGACAGCTCGTGGCTTGATGCCAGGCAAATTGAACAGACAGGTACTTCAGTCGAGAAGCTCATGGACCGGAGCCATGATTTCTTTTTGCCCCGGGAGCCTGATGCAGGAGCATCTAGCTCACCATGACCGGGTGAAGTCTCTGCCAGGTTGGAAGGTTGTTGAGTATCTCGATTGTTTTTTTAATTAGTTTATGAGGTCATGAGATAGGATTTTAGTTTATTTTACTCTTAGTTGTTATGAGGTCAAAGTTAAAAATGTCAAAGTTAAATGTCGGTTAGGGTTGTTATGGTTCAACAATAATAAACATCAGTTTAGGAATTGATCTGTCAATTTAGGAAAGAAAAGACAAAATTATCTAAAAGCAGATCTTGTAATGACAACCGAAACTGTAGTTACCCAACCAATTGTTTCTGTTTAACTGACAAACAATTGCAATTTCGAATTAACTGTAACTGTTGGTAAGGTAAATCCCCTATGCGGACAGAGGCGATCCCACTAGCCTATCACAGAACTAGCCACAAACAAACCACGTTGTTACGCAAGTTCCTAGTTATGCATCAAAG
The DNA here is from genome assembly GCA_031772625.1 of Pinus tabuliformis. Lineage (NCBI taxonomy): Eukaryota > Viridiplantae > Streptophyta > Pinopsida > Pinales > Pinaceae > Pinus > Pinus tabuliformis. The sequence goes on from CM062818.1 coordinate 1,619,873,019, forward strand.
GTGAATCAAGAAGACTAACCTGGAGTCCAACGCTATGATTGAAGCAGAGTTGATATCCTCGCTCCCTTGCTCCAACAGAGCATGACGAATACCTGCACATGCAAAGGAAGAGATAGATACCAACATAAAAACTACCAAGGCACAACTATATTTCAGTCAGAAAGGAAATAAATCAACATATCACCATGATAGATAATGAGATTGGAACTATAATAGCAGTCGCTCATCAATTAATAAACAAGAAAAGTTACAACCATTGTTCTGACGTCGACCCTTCTCCTGGCTGGGCGAGTAACTATATGTGTCTTGACATGCATCTCTTCTTCGGCAGCATAACCTCTCTAGCACTCACTAGCATTCCTCCAAGAACTCAACATCTAACACTCCATGACCAATAATCATCACTACTATCACTCAATCACCAAATCACTAGCATAACACTAACACCAACACTCTCTCCCCCTCAATGCATAATGACAAGCTTATATAGATGAAGAAGGGAGGAGGATGCGATGAACCGGGACACCTTTCGTGGAATTAGCAAAAGCCATAAAGATGGATAAAGCTCGACAAAAAACTGATTTTCTATCCTCAGAAAAGCTCCATGTAATGAAGGAAACAACAGTCGGACGTGCATTAAGGCAAAAAGCACGACTAAATTTGGTTGGCGCGACTGTTGCTCTAAGATAGAGTGCCAATGGTCGCGCCCTCTTTTGAGGATCTCCATCATTGGCGCGGGTAGGATACTGTGGACTTGCGCCAATGGAAAAAGAGCACTTTTTAGGGATGATCTGCAGAAGGTGTCTTCAGGGAACATGGAGTACATACTCAGGGGAACATAATGCAAGTGTTTTTAGCCCTTGTCACTTCTTATAACTCCCGGAATGAGTCCTCTAAGGTACGACAAGAGGAGTAACAGGGATGGTGACAAATTACTGTGTAACAGATGCCCCCTAAAGCATGAAGTCCGAGAGGTGGAGAGGGGTGAAATGCTTTACCAGAACGCACATAAGAGCACACAAGAGCACATATAGTTATTGCCGCCGAGGAGCTGTATTAAGAGACATGACTGATAGTTCAATTACATGATGTACGTGGCATGGTCGCAGCCATCCATAAGAGAGTACATAAATAATCTGGATCCATAGTATGGACGTAGCCATCTGGTTAGGATCAATGAACTGACTCAGGTATGGTCGCAGCCATCTAGTGAATGAGTCAAGTACCAAGAATCACGCCTGGATTACGACAGACACAATCCAGGGTCTTGCGCTCCATCTCGACCCGAACAAGAGTACAAGTCCAAGCATGTGAATATATGAGCTGAAGTCGAACATGCATGAACATCGCCTGATTACCAGTCAATAATGGAAACTGTTAACAGACGCGAGAGGTACCACCAATAATGACAATGGCCCTCAAGGTACTATAGGTACAATCTACGGCGTGTGAATTAATGAGCTGAAGTCGAACACCCATAGAATCATTCGATCGGAGGCCAATGATGAAAACCTCACGTCGAACACGAAGAACCTGCCATTGAGGCATGCAGGCTCCAAGGCACCGGAAGGGAGTCTCTAGGTCAACTTCCTGGATAATGAGCTGAAGTCGACAGGGAGTGACCTTGATCGAAGGTGGGCCATAATGTTTCCCACATCATCGACACGAGACAGAGAGATAATGTCGTGAATCAAGATTGTGCGAACTATCAGAGGGAGGTTGTTTATTTGCAGAGGTCAACTTCTCTTGAACATATCGGCGGCACATTAACGGAATTGGCAGTATTTGACATCAATGTATCAAAGGTCATTATGACGAGGCAATGAGTGAATGAGAGGTCAAATAGGGTACCCAAATCCATGGAAGCAAGTGAAAGATATGAGATGAAATATCCCCACCCTGGACACGAAAGCAAAAAGTGCCATGTTCAAGAGCAACATATTGCCGTTACGGTAACAATTATGGTTCAAAAAATTTTATTTTCCCCCACCATTTCTGGCGAGTACCCCAGTTATTTTTAACAAGCTTGATGGGGATAGCATATGCTTGTGTTGTGACAAAATCCAATGTCATTAAGTTTTAACGAGTCTGACAAAGGAAGAACTCGGCGTCTTTTCTTGTTTAGAGAGTTTGAAAAGACAGCAGAAAAGGAAACTCCAGGGATGTCCTTTTTCGTACAGTTGTGTCTCTCGGGCCCGAAAAAGTATAAAATAATACCCGAAAGAACCGCCCGATCATTACGATCGAGGAGTACTTTTCATGATTAGTGACTTCGACCTGAAAAAGTAAAAAAGCGGTCAAAATCACGTCGTTTCGTAACCACTAACGAGTTTGAAACGACAAAAACCCGGTAATCTTTTTATGTTTTAACGGTCGACAAAAAGAACTTAACACGACCGCCCCTTATCACCATTTAACGAGTCAAGAGGAGCGACTCGGCAATCTTTTCCTCTTTAAATGGTCAGAAAAGAGCTGAAAGCGGACCTCCATTTTTATTTTCTTTAACGAGTCAAAAAGGGAAAAATACTCGGCAATCTTTTCATATTTTACGAGTCAGAAAAGAGCGTAAAGGCGACTCGTCCTGAAGGAACGAGTGGTATAAGGGATAGCAACTGGTTCCGGTAATGGTGGAACTTTACTTGAAACACGTAAAGGTTAAGAGGCTGGCTAATAAGACCACTCATCGTTGCGGTTCCTCAGGAAAGGAGAAACAACCAAGTGAAAGCATATGATCGGCCAAAAAGATAGTAGCGATGGAATGAAACAACCAGGGCTCATCTAGCAGAATTTTAGCGGATAAAAGGCAATCACGGGATGTAAATGGGTTCATTTTTACACAAGCTTGAACCATGGAGAACTTTGCTTGTTAAAAAAAATTTTGTTGCATGCCCCTAGCATGATTATACCAATCGAGGTACATGCCCCCCAAGCTTCATGGCATTCACGGAGTGGATGGAATGAAGGTTCACTCTCGAGATCTGTGAAAGACTCGACTTGTATTTTACGAGATCTTAATCAAAAGACTCAATTTGGAAAGGGAGATGTTTCATTTTTTAATGAGGTTGACACAGTAAAAGAACTATCCTCATAACCCTTGTTTCATTTTTTAACGAGGTTTCCACAAGATCAAAACTATCCTCAGATAGACCTAGTTTCATTTTTTAAGGAGCTTGACATAGGAAAACGAACTATGCTCCGCCACCTAATTTCATTTTTTAAGGAGCTTGACACAGGAAAACGAACTGTGCTCCACCCAAACTTCATCATAATGAACAGGAAGTCGGGGCTTCCAAGAGTGCCACTCCCGGTGGAAGGACAACATCTCAGAAGTCAAGACCCAATGCCCCCAGGACACTATGCACGACGGCGGCATCGCTGGTTACAGGCATGGGATAGGTGGCCACGTAGTTGACCTGCAGTGGGGCAGATGCAACTGGTGGATAAACACCAGGAGGGGATGACGACTGCGCAGGAGGGAGCCGTGGACTAACGAACGATAATTGATCGATAGTCACAATTCTTCCATTGTGTGGAAAGCAAACCACACAGAAAAGTGAAGAAATAAGGGCCCCCATGGCATAAACATAGTCACGACCAAGGAGAAGATTGAAATCTAAAGCACCTTGGGTAACCGATATGTCTATATAGACGGTCTTGCCTCCCAAAGTAATAGGGAACTTTGGAAGGATCCCTAATGGTTGGCTAGTTCCTCCGTCAAAAGCAGTCAGATTCGATGCTACGGGCACAAGCTGTGGGGAACCCAAAGCTTGCCAAGTAGTAGCAGACATAAGACTAACAGATGCACCCTCATCCAAAACAGTGCCCGGTATTTCCTTGTCATAGGCGTGTACCATGACCCAAAAAGGCACATGAGATGGAAGGCGGAAGGTAGTCAAACGTCTCCAGTCAAATGAAGCGACTGAACTACTTGGTAGGGGAATCGTATGATTGCCCCCCTGCTCGAGAGAGAGCGCAGTAGGACTCTCAGGTGTAGGGGTATTTCCAGATGTAGGAGAATCCGAGGAGACGAGAAGAACAGGAGAATGATGCTCTTCCGAAATAGAGTGGTCGGCGGGTGGTGAACTCGAGTCGACACGCTTTCCGACCAATGGTTGGTCTGGAACAGGCTTGGCAGAGCCAGATTCAGGAAGAGGAGGCTGGACAAGAGAGGAATCTTGGTTTATTTCTTTGTCAGCAGGGGAACGTTCTGCAGTTGCAGAAAGGCGTTGATAACCAGTAGGAAGTTGGGTTGAGGGAGCTGTAAGACTTTCCAATACAATAGTGGCTCTATCCATGAATGGACAAAGGTGAAGGGGATGATTGCCTTCACAAAGTTTACAAGGGATTCGAATATTCTCTTTTCCCTTACCGTTTCCAGGTGATAAGGTAACATCGCCATGATCGACAGAGGATGATGAAGGGCGGTCCGGATCATGAGACCATACTTCTAAAACCCTGGGAATACCAGGACAATCGCGGAGAAGGTGGTCTTCTTTGCACAACTTACAAGGAAATTTGACCTTCCGCGGAGGAGAACAAGGTGGCTCGACTTGGGTTATACCTTTAACCTCTGGTTTAGGGGTCTTCTTCTTCTTTGTCTTCTTCTTCTTTTTCTTCTTAGCCACCTGGTTACTTGAATCCAGACTTTCGCCAGGCGAAGTAGAAGATGAGGACGCAGAAATAGGCGAAGAAGGGGAGAGGTCCACCTTGGAATCAACATGATGTTGTTCGGGTGGAGGAGGTGGTGGTGGACCCGAACTGAACGGAGGAGCACTAGAGGGTATCTCAGGCTCCTTCCCGGTAGATTGTGGGTAATCTTTTGTTCGAGTACTGATATTGATGGGTATCGTTCCAGCCATAAACACTTGGGAACCGAAGGAAGAGGGAGGTTGAGAGGGGTCAGCAACCATTTGAGTTTGCTGTGAAGGAAAGGCTTCTTTAAGCACCGCAGGAGTCTCGGGAGTGCCTTTCAACAAACGACTAACTTCGGACCGCCTCGGGCAATCCTTGGTAAAGTGATCCTCATCGCAAATAAGACAAGGATATTTGGGTTTGCGTTTAGTGCCGTCCTCAGGTTGAGGTTTTGGGGTTTCCTGCTTAGGTTGCTCCGTCTTATTTTTCGCTTTCCCTCTTTTCTTCTCTTTCGAAGCCTTGCTTGCCGTGGTGGTTTGGACGGTATTGACCTTGGAAGTAACCTTCGAAGTGGGTATTACCTGGGAGGTGGGTTCATTCGGAGCAGAAGTTATCACACTTGAGACCACCGAGTTTGAAAACAACCATACGGGTAAACCAATGGTCAACCCAGGCAAAGACAATGTTGCGATATACTGAACACCGACATTTCCAACAGAAGGAAATGGGCGAGGGTACCCATCAGGAGGAACACCTTGGCCGGTGGGCACCGGAAAGGCTGCCATTGAACGAGGAATAACCCTACTCAAGCTAACGCAAACAAAATCTAATTGGGTAGATGTTATCGTGGCCAATAAATTTTAAGACACTGAACTTAACCTTTTCATTTTTTAAGAGTCGAGAAAAGGGTAAAAGATGACTCTAGTCTCCTTCGAATATTTAATGAGCACGAAGTGACAAGATGCTCATAGGTACCTTTTCGTTTAGGGAGTCCGAAAAGGATCAAAAGTGACTGCTCTGGAATTCTAGGTAGAGGGTGTGCCAAACTTTTCGCAAAACCACATAATACTTTTTAGGGTACGGGTGGTCGATCTTTGTGAATGCTGTGTTCACTGCATTGCGAATCGTAGGGCGGCTGACACGGCTTCCTATGGATAAAGGCTTTATTCCTATAGGGGTCTCCCAATATATACTCGACGGTACGTGGGAGCACAGTCCGTATTGGCAGCTACCGTTTCACCGTGGAGGAATCACCCAACCACTCGACGATAAACTACCAGGTTTAACGACGCCGGAACACGTCTCTAACCTATACCTCTAGAGTGTTTGTGTTATGTTCCAATGCGTTGTTATGTTCATTGAGTTCATTTTAAAGTTTATCTTTGATTATGTTTCAGTTTTTTGGTCCTACCGTATGTGATATCTCGAAAACTTCTTACATGCAAACTATATGCCGAAATTAAATCATTTGATTCGATGAATTATATCTACAGGAGGGTTGAGATCTTTTTCACAAACGAAATGATCACTTCAACAAAGAACAAAGATCCTAATGCAGCTAATAACAAGAAACGAAATTTTGTCTTTTTTCTTTTCAATAGCAACAAATAACAATAAATGCTAACTACTATAATGCAAGAGATTTTTTGTTTTTCTTTCCTTTAAGATGTCATGATGCATGTAAACAAATTCTAAGAGATATGCACAATCCAAGTTCAGTCAATGAAATAGAACCAATTCTAAAACACAAAATGAACCATGCAAGCAAGGAAAAACACAAAAACTAGTGAACTTCAAAGAGGCTAGAAGTGAAGTATTCAGAGTATAGAAGATCAAGCTTTTACTGGATAGGTGTAGAACAATCAACAAGCTGACTGGATGATCAAGAGACCGAAACTTCCCACAGAAGGCTAGACATGAAAAGTCACTGGAAATAAGCAAACAGCTGAGGGATACAGGCTAAAACCAGTCAAGCAGAGGTTCAACACAGTTCCAGAGGCTGAAAGAGATATATAAAGAGACTGAATGAGCTTTCCACCCATACACAGGCAAAATTTACAGAGCTGGCGCGACTGTCAGCCTGCAACTTGCGCTACCACAGAATTGGCGCGAGTTGCTTTTGAGCAACGTGCGCCAACTGGCGCGACTGTCAGAGAAATAACCGCGCCAATTAAGCTTTCCAACTAAAAAGATAAAAGATACGACCTCAGGTCGGGTTGACAGTGCTCAGATGGGTCAATCAGTAAAGAATCAACTCAAAACTGACTCAGGAAGCTCATGCACTCAAGCAAGCAGAAGAAAATTAACATGCAAGACAGAAATCAAAGAGTTACTCCCCAGCGGAGTCGCCAATTTGTTGGTAAGGTAAATCCCCTCTGCGGACAGAGGCGATCCCACTAGCCTATCACAGAACTAGCCACAAACAAACCACGCTGCTACGCAAGTTCCTAGTTATGCATCAAAGGTGAATCAAGAAGACTAACCTGGAGTCCAACGCTATGATTGAAGCAGAGTTGATATCCTCGCTCCCTTGCTCCAACAGATCATGACGAATACCTGCACATGCAAAGGAAGAGACAGATACCAACATAAAAACTACCAAGGCACAACTATATTTTAGTCAGAAAGGAAATAAATCAACATATCACCATGATAGATAATGAGATTGGAACTATAATAGCAGTCACTCATCAATTAATAAACAGGAAAAGTTACAACCATTGTTCTGACGTCGACCCTTCTCCTGGCTGGGCGAGTAACTATATGTGTCTTGACATGCATCTCTTCTTCGACAGCATAACCTCTCTAGCACTCACTACCATTCCTCCAAGAACTCAACATCTAACACTCCATGACCAATAATCATCACTACTATCACTCAATCACCAAATCACTAGCATAACACTAACACCAACACTCTCTCCCCCTCAATGCATAATGACAAGCTTATATAGATGAAGAAGGGAGGAGGATGCGATGAACCGGGACACCTTTCGTGGAATTAGCAAAAGCCATAAAGATGGATAAAGCTCGACAAAAAACTGATTTTCTATCCTCAGAAAAGCTCCATGTAATGAAGGAAACAACAGTCGGACGTGCATTAAGGCAAAAAGCACGACTAAATTTGGTTGGCGCGACTGTTGCTCTAAGATAGAGCGCCAATGGTCGCGCCCTCTTTTGAGGATCTCCATCATTGGCGCGGGTAGGATACTATGGACTTGCGCCAATGGAAAAAGAGCACTTTTTAGGGATGATCTGCAGAAGGTGTCTTCAGGGAACATGGAGTACATACTCAGGGGAACATAATGCAAGTGTTTTTAGCCCTTGTCACTTCTTATAACTCCCGGAATGAGTCCTCTAAGGTACGACAAGAGGAGTAACAGGGATGGTGACAAATTACTGTGTAACAGTAACCAAAAGGTATAAAAGCAACAATGTAAGACAAGAGAAAGGTTTTGCAATTTCATAACAGAGAAATAAAGAAACAGAGACAGATCTTATTTCCAAAAACTGTCCATTTGTATTCATTGCCTATCTACTGTAATATTATATTTTCTTTTTATTTATCGAATTGTAATGAACAGTGTTGACAAACAGTGAAAGACCACGGTAAGGTCGTATTGTTTTTGTGTTCTCGTCGAATAAACAAACTACAACAAACTCATTTAAATGTACAGCCACAGAGTGAAGGACCAACGAGTTGAAGCACAGTCCGAATAGGGAGTTACAACAAAAGGACCGAGAGCAAACAGAACTGGCAACAGAGTGCCGGAGAAGCAAACCACAGTTAAGGTAATTTCGAACGAGTCCTCATAATTTTTATAAATCAAACAGATATCACAAAACCATGTTCTCATTGCTATTGACTGATACATAGATACATTACATTCACTAATAAACAAAAACAAGTGCCACGTCCAGAGTGGACAAACCCTGGCCTAGGGTTTGGGAACAGAAACCCAAATAATCAGTCAAACGAACGACTAACCAGAATAGGAAATTACAACTAGGCAGAAGCCTCATCTCCGCAAGGGACAATGACTATATACGACAAGCAAAGACGGAAAAACAAAATCTACAGAAAACCCAAAGATCTAACAGTGCATTGACGGATTGAAGTGCTAGAGCCTACCGGCAGAGGTTCGCTACCATTGGAAGACCGACTCCCGGAGGAACCCGCATACCCAGGTCGAGCCATTGACCTGTACACACAACAGAGCACCGTTAATATAGTTACACAACAAAGAACCGAAGCCAAAGCAACCACAAAAACAGGAGGGTTTCATATATTACCTGAGCAAGCCGGACCCAGGGTTCGAGGAGCAGAGCCATGACCGAATCGACAAAGCTGAGACAGAAGGAGCGTTTCTGGTTAGCATCAATACCATGAGAAGGTCGAATTGAATTAGGGAAGGAGTCAATACCTGTTTCAGAGCCGCGAGAACCTACTAATTTGTTACCTGAATCCAAGGACGACGGAAGTTAAACCATTTTGCACACAGAACAGTGACCAGAGATACCAATAATAGTAGCAGAGGTGACCATACGAAAGCAGAGGCAATAGAACAATAGCAAGGAGTAGTTAACGGATGAGACACCAGGTTCTACAACCAGACCAGAGCAGAACAACAGAACGAGACTAAGAAATCTTACCGTGTGAAAAGGAGACGAGCGAGCACACCACCAGAACCAGAATGGTTTCGAGCCACTGGAGAAAACCACTGACAAACTCATAACCAGGATTGGGAGACCAGTACTCACCCACAGTCATACCCGGAGAAGAACCAGGGATTTCCATACTCGCCAGAGCAAAAACCACACAACAAACTCTTGCAGCAACTTCACAGGCAAAAAGAACAATCTCGAATGACCGGGAAGCCAAAGTGTTTTGGCCAAAGAACCAACGGAGGAACCAGGCCCGAGGTGTGTAGGTAAGAATTGAATGCGGCATTAATTGCTCACAGTTGCCAACCCGACATTCACTGACCACCTTTGCATGCGACTGCCGGAAAAATCTAACACATTGTAAAGTCCGGCAACTGTTGTAAATCCGAGGACACGTGGAGTTGTGGGCCAGTGTGGCTGGGCTACGTCAAAAAAGATAAAAAACAATAAGAGTTTAATGACAAATAAGTCTCAGTTGCAGCTAGTACCTGCATCTTAAGTAAAAAGTAAAAAGTAATTGACAACAAAAGTTATTGATAGCAGATGTTATCCATAGTAATTACTCTATTATTCAGGCATAAAAGTACACGTCTATCTAACTAAATATTTGCATAGTTCATTATATATATATACACCTAAGAAAGTAGTATCTAAAACACTTTTTTAAATTTTATTGACTCCAAATCAATAAAGTAATGAATGGATTTTATTAAAATTATAGAAATATAGAAAGTTTATCATTATTAAGATTATTGTTAGAATAAATGTAATTATGAATTCCTTTCAAATTAGAAAATTTAAAATGCTAAAGGAATAAACTGAAATAGAAAAAGCAAGCAAAAAGATTTATAACGGATAAAAAAACAAAAACAAAAAATTCAATTGTTTTATTCTTAAAATTAACTATGATAATGAATGGAAAGAAAATATTAATTATGGATTTTTTTTATACATAATTAATTGTATTTCATAATCCTCAATGTTTTATTGAGAAAATAGAGGAAAAATCTCAAATATTTCCAATTTATAAGGTACTAGATGTTTTTTTAAACAATTTTTAATTATGACAAATAAACCACATAGAATTAGACATCCACCAATCAAAAATTAGAAATTCAAATTTTAAAAATTCAACAATTATTTTTCAATTTCTAAAAAATAAATTTAATATTTAATTTTACAAAAACGTTAATAAACTTTGAAAATAGTTTTTAAGATTTTGCTAATTAATTAAGAGTCAAAGCATTTTGACCCAAACTAAAGAGCAATAAATATGACACTTTTGGGCATGACATTTTTTTCATAGTATAAAGCAACTCAAACTTTGTGTGGTAGACCATGCCATAAAATTAGCAAGCAAGATCATGATATTTATGTCATGTACATTTCACAATGTGAAAATTTAAAAAAAATCATAAAAATTAACTAATTTATAATTTTATTTTAAATTATTATTATCAAAAAAATAATATATGAGTTAAACATATATAGATTTTAATTCTACTAAAAATGATTTTATTATAAAGCAACTCAAATTTTGTGTGGTAAACCATGCCATAATATTAGCAAGCAAGATCATGACACTTATCTCATATACATTTCACATTGTCAAAAAATTTAAAAATCATAAAAATTAACTAATTTATAACTTTATTTTAAATTATTATTATATAAAAAAATAATATATGAGTTAAACATATATAAATTTTAAACAATTATGTAACAAGAAAAACATAATCAAGGGACAATAAACAACAAAGGCTACATAGTAGCTAGTGCTTCATCACAAAAATAAAACAACTAATGAAATATTGTATGTTGAATGTCATCACCAAAATTAAAAAAATATGTAACTAATATTGTTTATATTAACATACATATATGTGTGTGTGTGTGTTTTATTAATATATATAATTGTTTATAATTAAATTTATTAAAATATGTTTTTAATATAATAATAAGTTACCTTAAATTGAAAATATTGTGAAAAAAATATAATTCATGAAAATATAAATAATAGAAAAAAGAAAAAGAAAAAAATCAAAAAATTAAATAAAAAGAAAATAAAACAAAAAACAAAAAATTAGTAACTAATAGAAATGGAAGTTACTAAAGAACCCATAATAAGACCTCAACCAATCACCTTACAAATAAATAAATTTAAATAATAAAAATTGAATTCCTAATGTTAAACTATGGATAAGCGTCATAAATTTTTGGTCAAAGACAAACTAATACCTAGTCAAAGGAAAAACGGTATGTGTTATACCATGCCTGCGGTAGGTATAATAAGAACTTAATGACAAAAAATATGTAACAAGAAAAACATAATAAAGGAACAATAAACAACAAGGAGCCACTGTTGTGGCGCTAGTCCCTGCCGGTTAACAGAACAATTTGGCCAGTTATTATTAGGAGATTTAATTTGCGTTATCATGAGAGCTGGTTTCCATTAGTAGTGTGTTGTAGGCATGCTTACATGTATTAAGATTTAATGAATTGGATGGCCAATTGTTGTATGAACTTTTTGACTTTATGCGAAGAGTGAAATATAATGAACTTTGCCTTTGTTAAGTAAGAATTGTCATAAATGTCATTGAACTGATAAATGCTTGTAATGTTGAGTTTGTATTTCTTAAAATAAGATTAGTTTTAGATATAATTTTCCAATGTCTCATGATTTAAAAAACGCTTAGATTAATAATTAAAATATAATAAAATTTAACAGTGAATCATAGAAAACTTGAGGGAAAAAAACTATAAAAGGTAATAATAATGCATGATAATGTATGAAGAATTAGAGAGTGTTGAAGTAAGTTATGTATTTTAATAAGCACGGGGTATAAAATATGTTGAAATGCATAATAATGAATTATAATGTACGAAGAATTGGAAAGTGTTAAAGTGAGTTATGTATTGTAATAACCATGGTGCACAAAACATATTAAAATAATAGGAAGGTGTTAAACTAAGTTATGTATTTTAATAACCATGGTGCAGAAAACATAGAATTTTCTTATTTTTTTACATTTGAATATTATGGAAATATTTATAAAATGATAATGACCAAATAAACATTATTATGAATATAAATTTGTTAATTAAAGTCGTGGTGGAGAGTGTTCAATATTTACATAGATCATTCTCGAAGGTCAAAGAAGAACTTAAGCATTTAAAAATTATAGTTATGGAGTCTTGAACCCATGATTGAAAGATTACATATCTAGTAACATGTTTGGACATAAATGATACCATTCAGGTTAATCTCAATGATTGAGGAATTATTCCATGGTCAAAAGAACAAAAGATATATTTATTTAAAAATATTGTTTATCATAACTTTAGTGTGAACTTTAAATTTGTCCAATTACTAATTAGCAAAGAAAATAAACCCTGCATCTAATTTCTAATTAGTAATTTGTTGCATTTAATTAATAATTTGTTGTGATGCAAAAGGACATGACTTTTGGCCTTTTTTATAGTTTTGGGTTAGTAAATATAGCATCTAAGTACAATAATAAAATAATTTTGATAAGTTTATTTTATAAATTAAAAATTAAAATAAACAAATTAAAATTAAAAAAACATTTAAACTTTACGAGTTGAAATGTAAATTGATCATGATCTCCAAGAAAAAATCCATTATCTTTTGGTGTTCTATACTCTTGCTTTCTGCAATATCATAGTATTCGAATTAAAAAATATAATTTATAATTTAAACTGATAAGCTAATACATTGTGTAATAATATATTGAATATATATAAAAATATATATTTTTTACACAGAGAACATTGGTTTTGGAGCATAAGCAGTGGCAGTAGAATCCAAATTCAAAATATAATGCAGTTCATGTTTATCAAAATCGTTCTGTCATTTTTGTTGCAAAATACATTTATGTCAAGTCAAAGAAATGGCACTTTATATGGCCAAGGATCTTGGAATCACAAAACTACAGGTCACCGAGGATTCTCAAATAGCAATCTCTATGCTTCAGCACCTTATCAACAACTCGCCCCCAAACAAGGTAATTAAAAGTTGGCGCTTGGAATTGATAGGGGAACACATCCAATCCCACCTCTCATTTTTTGATTATGTGATCACGAAGCATGTTGATAAAAAAGGTAACAAAGCAACAAACCTGCTAGCAAAACGGGGAGGTGAGTTATAGGGACAAGAAATGCAGCAAGATTGGCCTCCCTCCTGTAGAGATAACCACCTAGAAGGATGCGGAGAATAGTGGAGGAGGAAGCCACTTCCCCAACGGGGGTGAGACCCGAGACTAGAATGGTTGTGGAGCCCCATGAGGAGTGACAAATGGGTTGAAAACTCGCTTGAGCCTTCAATTGAGATGCAAAGAGAAAATATCCAAATCCATGTCATGTTCTCATTTCTCCTCCTCCTTTTAAAGCTTGATTGCTCCTGAGAAACCATGGGCAATTACCCTTAGTGGATAATGTCAATTGGTTGGGGATATTACACTATATAAAGGAACCATTTGTACAATAGAAAGAAATGCATAGGAATGATGATGAATTAATATAATTTTCTCGTCAAGGGTTTATGGAGCATATACTCTTAGTGCCCATTGTTTTTTATAGAGTTGTGTTCATTTCCAACTAGCATCTACATCAAAGAGTGAGAATTGGAGACATATAATTCCACTAGATAGAGGATGAGGCTATGTGTGTCATCTCTCTATTCATTAACAACATTGTGAAGCCATTGGTGAGGCCTTCCCCAATGGAATTGAGATTATCAAGATAGGATTAATTGTTTAGGATAGGCACCACGTGACTCCTTGCTCATGGTGCAATGAACACTTTGCTCATGCAAAATTTAGCAATGGTCTTGGGTGTTCCATGTGCACATAGATATTTTAAACTTGAACAACATTTTCAAGTATAAGTTCACATAAATAAATGAGTTTTCGTACGATGAGAAGCTTCCAATTGTCAAAGCATGATTAAATATAACAATTGTTTTGTTACAAATTAAAAAGGTCATTTGCACTTTAATTAATCATGATGCTACTCAAAATTCCACAACCCAAATGAGACCATGACCTAAGAGTAGAGTTGCTTTCTAGGTAATGGAGGTGTGATAGAAAGGACAACAAAAGGTAGAGATCTAATCCTAGCAATGGGACATATTCAGAATAGTTTTTTTCCCAACTTTATCATGAAGATGATATTCAAGTTAAGGAATATCTAAAGTGAGAACATATTTCTCATAGCCAAATTCTATAAAATGGAGGGGAAAGGAAAAATGTGTTTTAGTTCTCGTAAAGCCTCTCATAAAGTGCCAAGCTGAAAGAACTATAATCATTCTCATAAAGTGCAAAGTTGAAAGAACTATAATCATTCTTTCAACTTAACTTTCCATAATTTTTATAAGCAACAATTTGAAATGGTGTTTATCATAGGCACTTATCAATAGACATATAAGGAAGATATTTTGCATGGCACAGACCCTTTTTAAATTCATCTTAGCTTCCTTTCTATTAAGCGAAACAAACAAACAAACAAAAAATTATTAAGCAAAACAAACAAACAAACAAAAAATCAAAGTGCAATTTTCTCATTGCTTAAAAAGAGTAAACATTAAGATATATATACTACCAACTTCATGGTTCTCCATTATAAATAATTCTTCCAATATACCCCTTTCATATCAATACATAACCAAATTATATTACAACCTTGTAATAATTCTTCCAATATACTCCTTTCATATTAATACATAAGCAAATTATATTACAATCAAGGGTCTACTAAAAACTCATATTTCCTTTCTTTGCAATTGAAAAAATCATGTTTGAAGCAAACTCTAAGGCATACATAGTCTTGCCCAAGATTTGACCACAAGGCCTGTGAGACCAAACCTCCCCACCTAACCATTGGGACAACATCCTTGGACTTGAAAACTCATATTTCTTATATATATAAAAAATAGTTAAGAATACCCAAAACCCAGAAAGATCTAGCAAGAGAGAATATCTACAGTTTATAAACCCTAACAAGTTACTTCTTCGAATTGTCAAGTTTTATTTACATACCTATATTAAAAATAAACTAACCATGTAGTAAATTTTTCTGGTTTAAACAGTAAAAAAATTGCAGGGCCACCCATGTCGCAAGAAATGCCACAAGAATATTTGAACCAATAGTCTCCGTCACTTTTTATGAACTTTAATCTTCTTTGAACTACAACATGAGCAGATTTCACTACTTTCTTTGATCAAATCTAGATAGGTGGCACATACAATTCTCCACATTACAACATATATGATCCATTGCCTAGTGAACAGAAGGAACAGCACTAATGACTTTGATCAAATCTAGATAAGTGGCACATACAATTCTCCACATTACAGCATATATGATCCATTGCCTAGAGAACAGAAGGAACAGCACTAATGACTCTGGTCTGCTTTCGGCATCTTTGAAATATGCTATCGTACAATATATCGAATTGTACCCCTGCTCTTTCTCGGTGGATAACAAAGAGAATGTGATCAGCTTCCACAATTGTATAGTACCTGTCAATCTCACAAATTAGAAATCTTAATTAGGTCTTTCTCAAAGCTTGAGACAAGTTATTTTCTGGTTCTTACCAAACGCCTGGTTGCAACGAGTGACCATCCGTTAATTCTGGACCTAGCAAGCAGTGGGGATGGGGCTCAGGAAAGCGGGGATAAAGCATCGAGATTGTGTTTAATGCTCCATCATTGTCTTGCCAATCCTCGTCACTGTTAAGAAATTTAGGGTTAATAGTAGTAACAACATAACCAATTGCTCAAGCAAGCAGGAAAGAAATCTGTCTGTTCAATAATCACTCACTTGTAACCTTTGTAAGGAAGTGGCACATTGCTGGGATAGCACCACTGGCTCATCTGCAGTGTCCTAATAAAGAGAAGAGGATGAATTTCAGACAGACTTGAAGGCATGGTGACTCCAAACAATTTTCGTGTCTTTCTTGTGGCATAGCTGTTTCAAGCAAAAGTGGTTTGAAACATCAATGTTTAGTCAATCCTTCAATTCAGAATTTTTAACCACCACTAATGCATATTACATGCATTCTACGTAAAACTATAATTGCTTCCAATGAAACATGAGGACTTGAATGTAACAAGTACTATGGGCTTTGAACATCTCTATCTTATTTTCAAGGATAGACTTGTCTCTATCAAATGTGGGCCAAAAATGCAGCAGTCCCCACCTGAAATAGTAGGTATTTGGAAAAGTCTGGAGTTTGGAATTGATTTCAACTGAGACCTGTAGACTTAAATCTACAAGAGTCCAATCATCTGAAGCAAAAGGTCCAACATTTTTCGCCAAGTCATGTTAAAATGATCAAACCCAAAGTTGTAGTAGCTTTTCAGCCAAGCAATGTCCAACCAATCATATATAATAACTCCCACACGACACAGCTGTAACAGAGAGAAGGGTTTGATTGTCTTTCCATCTTCTGGCCTACAATCCCCCAAAAGAGAAGGATGTTTAAGCACAGGTATCAAAATAGGTGACATGGAAACAATTATGTCAGTAGAAACAAGATATATGCCCAATAGACAATCAATATGAACCCAGCAAAAGAGTAATAAATGCTTCATAGAAGGCTGAGATATACAACATTTGTTACTCTACTCCTATCTGATGCTCCAAATTCATAATTGTATATCCCATTTGTGGAAGACATTTCATAGTTAAAGCCTGAACTCTTATATTCATTTACCTTGCTCATAATTCTTGCCAAAGCGCGGATGGCCATATTGGGCATTGTGTTCTTCGCCATAATCTACTGTTCCACCTTTTAAGTAGTAGAAAAGCTCTACTACTATCTGATGCTCCAAATTCATAATTGTATATCCCAGCCTGTACAGCATTTATTACTCTACCACTAGGTATATATTCATTGCCCAATACTAATACCTAGTTCGGGAGTCTGAAATTCCAAAGCAAGAACAGGGGAACTCTGAAAAGAAATCATAAAACAAACAAGCAAACCATTTCTAAGAAACTCACTGCACTCCGTCCAGGTAGACACGAGTTGTTCCATTGAGAGCACCAGATAAAGAGGTAACACTCAGCACCCAACCTTCGGAAGTGCTATCATGTCCCTGGAATGTCTGCATAAAGATAATTCTAGCACCGTAAAGGCACAATTTTTCAACTTTCCAGCATTGCTACCAACGGAAAAGCAAATTTAGGCTGAACTAATGAGTGACTGGATTACCTTTTCAGCAAGCATATTGTGCAGGACCCTGACAACTTGAACCCCAGAAGAGTGCCCAACAAAGTGTACTGGATGTTTCTCATCCCATTCAGAATAATAGCCTGTAAAAATTCAGATCAAAGCAATGAATGCTTCTAGTTTCAACCAAGATATTTTGTGGAAGACATTTCATAGTTAAAGGCTGAACTCTTATATTCATTTACCTTGCTCATAATTCTTGCCAAAGCGGGCATGGCCATATTGGGCACTGTGTTCTTCGCCATAATCTACTGTTCCACCTTTTAAGTAGTAGAAAAGCTCTCGAGCCCTGCGAAAACACAAGCAAAGAAAGTTGCTAGTGCCAGTATTAAAGAAGTGCATCCGACATTTACGGAAATTTCCATAAAACCCATGCAGGTAAGAGAAACGCCCAGTATTTAACCAGAATGCCAATACTGTGACAAACATCAACGCCACTGGAAAACGCCAAACGACAGAGGAACAAACATCTAAACAATACAATAGCCGAACTTACCAAAGCGACACCAGACAGTCAAGGCATACAAGCCCGACCTGGAACAATAGAACCGCAACCAAACGTTTGCTATACAGTTAACCGAGCAGGCAGGAACCACATTCTGTTTTCACCGCAGACAATACAATACAGTAGCCGAACTTACCAAAGCGACACCAGACAGTCGAGGCATACAAGCCGGACCTGGAACAACAGAACCGCAACCAAACGTTTGCTATACAGTTAACCGCATTCTGTTTTCACCGCAGACAATACAACAAACACAAAGGAAAAATCGTAGAGATTGCAGAGCTAAACAACCAAGTAACAATAACAACCCAAACGCCGCGAACAGGGTAAAACCCAAGCCGAGCAACTTTCCACGATCTCGAGGCTGTCCCTCCATAAGACCACCACAGTACATGCCGTCCGCGTGGGAGCCGCAGGACCACGTGGCCTCCACCTCGAACCACGCGAAGCCAGCAATAAGACCCCAAAACCTTTCCTCGCCCAAAACCTTAGTTTGACTTAGGAAATTGCCTTAATATTTCGGAAAATCGGCTAGGTCAACGCGCGGTCAGCGATCTATCGATCGCATATAGTCGCCGGCACAGTAGCCGAACTTACCAAAGTGACACCAGACAGTCGAGGCATACAAGCCGGACCTGGAACAACAGAACCGCAACCAAACGTTTGCTATACAGTTAACCGCATTCTGTTTTCACCGCAGACAATACAACAAACACAAAGGAAAAATCGCAGAGACTGCAGAGCTAAACAACCAAGTAACAATAACAACCCAAACGCCGTGAACAGGGTAAAACCCAAGCCAAGCAACTTTCCACGATCTCGAGGAGGGACAGCTCTCCGCCCATAAGACCACCACAGTACATGCCGTCCGTGTGGGAGCCGCGGGACCACGTGGCCTCCACCTCGAACGATGCGAAGCGCGCAATAAGACCCCAAAACGTTTCCTCGCCCAAAACCTTAGTTCGACTTAGGAAATTACCTTAATTTTTCGCAAAATCGGCTCGGTCAACGCGCGGTCAGCGATCTATCGATCGCATATAGTCCCCGGCAGGGAAGTTCGGGAGTCTGAAATTCCAGAGCAAGAACAGGGGAACTCTGAAAAGAAATCATAAAACAAATAAGCAAACAATTTCTGAGAAACTCACTGCACTCCGTCCAGGTAGACACGAGTTGTTCCATTGAGAGCACCAGATAAAGAGGTAACACTCAGCACCCAACCTTCGGAAGTGCTATCATGTCCCTGGAATGTCTGCATAAAGATAATTCTAGCACCATAAAGGCAGAATTTTTCAACTTTCCAGCATTGCTACCAATGGAAAAGCAAATTTAGGTTGAACTAATGAGTGACTGGATTACCTTTTCAACAAGCATATTGTGCAGGACCCTGACAACTTGAACCCCAGAAGAGTGCTCAACAAAGTGCACTGGATGTTTCTCATCCCATTCAGAATAATAGCCTATAAAAATTCATATCAAAGCAATGAATGCTTCTAGTTTCAACCAAGATATTTTGTGGAAGACATTTCATAGTTAAAACCTGAACTCTTATATTCATTTACCTTGCTCATAATTCTTGCCAAAGCGCACGGCCATATTGGGCACTGTGTTCTTCGCCATAATCTACTGTTCCACCTTTTAAGTAGTAGAAAAGCTCTACTACTATCTGATGCTCCAAATTCATAATTGTATATCCCAGCCTGTACAACATTTATTACTCTACCACTAGGTATATATTCATTGCCCAATACTAATACCTAGTTCGGGAGTCTGAAATTCCAAAGCAAGAACAGGGGAACTCTGAAAAGAAATCATAAAACAAACAAGCAAACAATTTCTGAGAAACTCACTGCACTCCGTCCAGGTAGGCACGAGTTGTTCCATTGAGAGCACCAGATAAAGAGGTAACACTCAGCACTCAACCTTCGGAAGTGCTATCATGTCCCTGAAATGTCTGCATAAAGATAATTCTAGCACCGTAAAGGCACAATTTTTCAACTTTCCAGCATTGCTACCAACAGAAAAGCAAATTTAGGCTGAACTAATGAGTGACTGGATTACCTTTTCAGCAAGCATATTGTGCAGGACCTTGACAACTTGAACCCCAGAAGAGTGCCCAACAAAGTGTACTGGAAGTTTCTCATCCCATTCAGAATAATAGCCTGTAAAAATTCATATCAAAGCAATGAATGCTTCTAGTTTCAACCAAGATATTTTGTGGAAGACATTTCATAGTTAAAGGCTGAACTCTTATATTCATTTACCTTGCTCATAATTCTTGCCAAAGCGGGCATGGCCATATTGGGCACTGTGTTCTTCGCCATAATCTACTGTTCCACCTTTTAAGTAGTAGAAAAGCTCTCGAGCCCTGCGAAAACACAAGCAAAGAAAGTTGCTAGTGCCAGTATTAAAGAAGTGCATCCGACATTTACGGAAATTTCCATAAAACCCATGCAGGTAAGAGAAACGCCCAGTATTTAACCAGAATGCCAATACTGTGACAAACATCAACGCCACTGGAAAACGCCAAACGACAAAGGAACAAACATCTAAACAATACAGTAGCCGAACTTACCAAAGCGACACCAGACAGTCGAGGCATACAAGCCCGACCTGGAACAACAGAACCGCAACCAAACGTTTGCTATACAGTTAACCGAGCAGGCAGGAACCGCATTCTGTTTTCACCGCAGACAATACAATACAGTAGCCGAACTTACCAAAGCGACACCAGACAGTCGAGGCATACAAGCCGGACCTGGAACAACAGAACCGCAACCAAACGTTTGCTATACAGTTAACCGCATTCTGTTTTCACCGCAGACAATACAACAAACACAAAGGAAAAATCGCAGAGACTGCAGAGCTAAACAACCAAGTAACAATAACAACCCAAATGCCGCGAACAGGGTAAAACCCAAGCCGAGCAACTTTCCACGATCTCGAGGAGGGACAGCTGTCCGCCCATAAGACGACCACAGTACATGCCATCCGCGTGGGAGCCGCGGGACCACGTGGCCTCCACCTCGAACCATGCGAAGCCAGCAATAAGACCCCAAAACCTTTCCTCGCCCAAAACCTTAGTTCGACTTAGGAAATTGCCTTAATATTTCGGAAAATCGGCTAGGTCAACGCGCGGTCAGCGATCTATCGATCGCATATAGTCCCCGGCAGGGACTAATAAGAGTTTAATGAGACTTATGGACATGACATCCTTTTAAATTACATTGAAAAATAAAAAGAGTATAATTATCTTTGAGATAAATCTCCATCTTTTATCGTGATTATTATTAAAAAAAATCCTTCAGATCAAATCTCAACCATCCACTTAATAATTATTGATCATCAAATTAAAATTGCAAAAGTTTTATTTCAAAATAGGCATGCCTATGAACGTATTTACAACAAAAGCCACGTGGTGTCACTACTCTTGTTTTTTTGTACAAGTGGTTTTTTTTTTTACATAGTGTATGAAGATCCAACGACAGCGATGGCATTGGAAGTCAATTTATGATGAGCATATGGGAGATATATTGTCCCAATCTTAAGTGATTTAATTAGACATATATTGTTCCAATCTTCAAAGGTCTAATTAGTTAAGTGATGGTTTTATTGGTTTTTTATAAAATTGTACTTTTAATGCTTCATTGAAGAAGGCCAACAGAGCACAATTTCCTCAAACTATATTGGATTCAATAGTGCACCAAAGGACAATGGATGATGAGAGACCTCGGGCATTGGAGCCCTACCTGGCGACGGGGTGACGTCTACAAAAAATTTACATGCAAAACCAAAGTTAACATGCCCTTGATGCCACATCATTGTATTACCCCTCCACCACATGGGCATGGTCGTTGGCACACACACGTGTTACTCGTTCATTTCACACATAAACCATTATATTAAAATGCATATGAACCATGGTGTGCATGGCTCAATGAGACCCACATATATCCTACCCTGCCCAACGCGCTTTTGGATCCAACTTCGAGGTTCCAGTTATTATCCAACGACCCGTTGCACATATATGGATCCATCAGTAGGTGATGCCTTGAATCCCCTCCGGTGACATCATAGGGAGAAGTCCCCGCCAATATATTCATCATTCGTTCCTCCATGCCCATCCAATTGTCAATAATGCAGTGGGACCTCCCCCCTCCCTTGTTGGCGTCACAAGGGGAGAGGTCTCGTGACGTTTACGTCCATCGATCTCTTTGCACCATCCCTACCATTTGATGGTCATACACCTCGCCAACAGTGTCACACTAAAAAATGTGGCTTATGGCCGAGCCTTTGGGGCTAACCTTTGTTCTTTGCCCAAGTGCCTACAATCAAGCATCACAGTTATGTGGTATGGTGACTTTGTCCGTGGGGATTGAACCATCGAAATGATGCATCACCATCGTTAAATAGGGTTGTCTCCGCTCTCGGTTATGAGAATAGTTACATGACTTAAGGCTTTGGCCCTTGGAGCTAACCTCGACCATTCAACACTGTAAAGTTTCAAAAGTAAAACTCAACGCCTCCTTACCACATACGATATGTTACATACATATTAAATTTACGTTTTAAATAAAAAAATGCCCATACTTGTAGTGGTTCACTTATGCAACAACTTAGGCTTAAAATTTCATATAATAAAGGATAATAAATGCAAAATAAGACCAAGGTCACGGGACACGTATTTCAAGCTCAATGTTGGGCAAAACATCCTAGTGAGTGTTACTTTAAGTTTATTATGACTCAGAAAATTGGCAAAATCAAAGAGGCAATAATTGATATTTATTTATGAAAAATATGAGAAAAGTGAGAAGAAAGGCTACAAATTTGTAAGAGGAGAAAAATTGAAGGAAAATAAAAGAAAATGAAGAAAATAGAGGCCTCAATAATAAAAAGTCTTATGAGGATCAATTCACAACTTTTGATAGGCTAAGAGAAGAGCTCCAATAGGAGAAAGCAAGCAAATGAAAATCAAGGAAGGTTGGGTCAAACAACTTCAACAGGAGGATTTTGCAAGTAACAGGTTGCATGTGTGATTTCCTAGTTGATATGTGAATGCATAGTACATGCATTTGTTTATTTGGTTCATTTGTTGTCATTGGCATGGGTTTTTCCTGGTTTTTACATTGGTTTCATATTGCCTTTCCATTTCTTGGATAGACATGGTGTGATGGGATCATTTTCTCGATTGAGCTTTGGATTGCCATAAGGTTTTGGAATTGGGTGAGGTGGTCTTAGGAAAATTCCCAAGGGTTGGGGGTGGAAGTGGTTTAATCTTTAGGAAGCCCTTGACATGTGGGTGGAGACAGAAAAATTCCTCAAGGTATTGGTGAAGAAACTTTGAGGCATCCAAGCTTGTTTTGGGCTTTGTGATCTCTTGACCGGTTTTGGTGAGATCGTGGTAGCCTGAGGGTGGAGGTGGTTTAATCTCCAAGAAGCCCTAGTTGTTTATGTCTTGAGATCCCACATTCATGCTTGGAATATGGCACGAGGGTGATTAGCTAAAAGAAAGATTTGGTTCAACTCAATCTATGGTTGGGTGGTACGTGGAAGTCCCTAACTTGGTTGGCTTTTGCATAAGTTAATAAGAGTTATTTTTTTATTGTAATTTATGAGCACTTGTACTTGTTATTATGGTGATTTGATGGTTGTTTTGTTATGGTTAATAATATGGTTATATGTTGGTTATAAGCATGGATCTGTAATGTGCTCTAGCTATGACTTATTCGAGATTTGATAAGTATTTGATGGTTAATGAATGCATGGGATAACAAGTGTTATTGCAACTATTATGAGAGAACATTAGACCTTCTTGGTGATTCTTAGATAAGTTTTAGACTCCTATGATCAGATATGCATTCATGACTTGTAGTTTACATGTTCACCACATGTTTGATGAAATGATTGTCATGGTTAGACATGGTTAGGTCAAGTCTTTATTCAAGTTTTGTATTAATAGCATTGTCATTAAGTCATTTATCATTCTGGAAAGTCTCAGGAAGTTCTGAGTAGTAGTCTGGAGGTTGGTCTGGAATTGTGGCTCAAATCTCGGGACTACAAGAATTGAAATGAGCAATTTACGTCACAACTGAATAGATCAAGGCTTGTGAGTGTAGTTGGAGGGCTTCAACCACATGCAAGTAGTGTCAAGGGTGTGGTTGGGAGGCTAGGTCACTAAAACAAAGTTCCATCTCAAGGATTGACCTCCTGGGATGTTTCTTCAACTCCTAGGTGATATGTGGTCCCTGTAGGATGTTAGTTTGTGGTTAGTAAGTCTTAGTTGTATGCCCCACTTCCTTAGACAGATCTAGGAGGTTGGATCATGTCATAGTGGCACAATGTTTCACATTTACCCGGAGGGCTTGTAAAAGCGAGTAAATGTGGGAGGGGGCATTACAAGTTGGTATCAAAGCATGGTTAAAATACTTGGACTGGAGGGGCTAGATGCATGTCATTATGCATGCATTTTCATGGTTATGGTTGTTGTTCATGAGGTCATTGTATGCAATTATTGTTATCTAGACTAATTTTGCAGATGAGATAACCTCCCTTGAACTCCATTGACGTATGTTGAATGTGTTTATATTTGGTTATCTGACATGGTATGTTTATAGGAAGAATAGGATCAAAGATGAATAGCAGAATGGTGGATTACATTTCACGTGACTCTCCTTATAGATTAGATGAGAAACCAAGAGATGACTACTCTCCTGACATAGCAGATACCTTGAGAATTCTAAAGGCAGAGATCAAAAGTTGCAAGGCAGATAATGATAGCATAATTCAGTCACATGAAAGACTTGCTAGGGCATAGAAAAAATAAGAAGAGGTCAATGCAGTCATCCTTCAGAGTTTGTCAGATTTGTAGAGACAAAGACAACCACATATTAGCTATGGACAGGAGGATAGGACTAATGGAGTTTATGGTAATAGGTCTTATGTTATGCACAGGTCGGATATGGATGACACAATCAGAGATGGTAGGTTCTTAGATACACCTAATAGGAGAGGCAATGCTTATAGGTTCTATTCTAGTTCGGGTTTAGACATGTATCATGGTCATCATCGTTATCATCCTTACAGGAGGAATGAGAGGGGATACTTGCAAGATGAGTTCAAGAAAGCAAAGCCACCTAGATTTGATGGAGAGTTGAAGAAATCAGAAGATGCAGAGGCATGGTTGCTTGGGATGAAGAAGTTCTTCAAGCTGCATGACTACATAGAGAACATGAAGGCCAGGATAGCTATTTTCAGCCTCAAAGGGAAAGAAAACATTTGGGGAGGATGTGAAGCGTGTTATAGACATTAGGACAAAGGAGTTGAGTTGCCATGAATTCAAGAGAACCTTCTAAAAGAAGTACTTTTTCGAGAGATACTATGAAGATAAGGCCAAGGAGTTCTATGAGTTGAAGATGGGATCTATGACAGACGAAGAATACACGATGAAGTTTCTGGAGTTGTTGAGTTATGTGTCGTATCTTAAGGATGACAAGATGAAGGTTCATAGATTCATCAGTGGATTTCCATTAGAATTCAAGAATCAAATTGAGTATGATGAACCATAGTGTTGGAGGAATTCATTGGAAAGTTGAAGAATTGTTATGAGCAATCAAACCGCAAGGCTGAGCCTAAGAGTGATTGGAAAGGGAATGAAAACACTAAAGGCTAAATGTGCTTCATTTGGGTTCGTACAATATGATTTTTGGTATGGATTGGTTGTACCTTCACAAGACTAAGGTGGATTGTTACGAGAAGGCTATTGAGTGCTTGGATCATGATGGAAAGAAGAGAATCTTGTAGGGAAAGAAGAAGCCTAAATCGATGAGAATGGTTACAACTATGTAGGCAAAGCGTAGTTGCAAGAAAGGATGTGCATTGTTCATGGTGCATGTTTCCAGTGATAAAGGTATGGATGTTGAGGATGTGGAATCCTTGAAGAGATATATGATTTTGCAAGAGTTCAAGATGTATTCCCAGCAGAGATTTTAGAGTTAGCGCCTCACAGGGAAGTGGATTTCTCTGTTGAGTTGGTACCAAGAGCAACACCAGCATCAAAGGAACCTTATAGGATGAGAACTCTAGAGTTAGTGGATTTGAAGCTGCAATTGAAGGAAATTATTAACAAGGGATACATTTGGCCAAGTGTATCGCCTTGGGGTGAACTAGTGTCGTTTGTGAATAAGAATGATGGTACTCATAGGTTGTGCATTGATTACATGCAGCTACACAAGGTCACGATGAAGAACATGTATCTGTTGCTGAGGATTAATGATTTGTTTGATTAGTTGAAGGGAGTAGTAATGTTCTCAAAGATTGATATGGGATTAAGATATCATCAGCTAGACATAAAAAAGAGGATATTTACAAGACTTCTTTCCAAACTAGGTATGGGAATTATGAGTTTGTTGTGGTTCATTTTGGTTTGACTAATGCTCCAACTACTTTCATGTGTTTGATGAATAGTGTGTTACGTCCTTATCTAGACAAGTTTGTGATGGTATTCATTGATTATATATTGATATATTCTAAGAATGAGGAAGAGAAGGCAGAACAATTGGAAACAATATTGAGATTGTTGAGAGAGCATCAGTTGTATGCAAAGCTTAGTAAGTGAAATTTCTTTCAGACAAAAATTCATTACTTGGAACATGTTGTTTCTAAGGAAGGCATAGCATTGGATTTGAGAAAGATTAGAGCTATCATGGAATGGGAAACTCCTATAAATGTGGATGAGGTCATATCATTCATGGGATTAGGAGGTTATTATAGGCGGTTCATCATGGACTTCTCACGGATTCCTATTATATTACATCCCTGTAGAGGAAAGGAAGGACATTTGAATGGATAGAGGAATGTGCAACTAGTTTTGAGTAGTTGAAGCAATTGCTTACAAACGATCCAGTTCTAAAGATTACAGATCCAGATAAAAATTTTGTGGTATGTACAGATGATTGCAAGAGAGGACTTGGTGGAGTTATGATGTAGGAGGGACATGTGGTATGCTACGAGTCAAGGAAACTAAATGATCACGAGCAAAATTATGTGGCTCATGGCCTTAAGTTGGTAGCAATCATTCACACATTGAAGATGTGGAGGCACTATCTTCTTTGCAGGAGGTTTTTTTTAATGAGTGATCACAGTGGGCTGAGATAATTATTTGACCAATCTAATCTAAACGCGAAGTAAGCTAAATGATTGGCCATGCTCAGTGAGTTTGACTTTGAGATCAAGTACATTAAGGGTAAGGAGAACAGGGTTGCAGATACTCTTAGCAGAAGAGTGTAGGTAAATCACATTGCATCTATGAGTTCATATGGGACAAATTTGTAGGAGCTGATATTGCAGGCAGGGAAACAGGATGACTGGTACCGCCAACTTAAGCACATGTTACAACAATAGGGTACAAGTGAATAAGATGTGGATTATCATCTCACGATAGATGGTTTGGTGATATTAAGGATAGGATCTATATGTCGAACAACAGTGAGCTAAAGAAGCTTATCTTGAGGGAATTTCTTGTTAAGTCATATTCAGGTCACTCAGGATATCAGAAGACTTTGACAACTACGAATAAGTTTTAATATTGGCTGAATATGAAGAAAGAGATAGTTGAGTTCGTCACAACGTGTTTGGATTTTCAACAAGTAAAAGAAGAGTGAAAGCATCGAGGTGGTTTATTGCAGTCGATTCTGATTCCATAATGGAAATGGGAGGTCATTTCCATGGATTTCATCACAAGTTTTCCAAGGAAATCTAGACAACATGATTCCATCATGGTTGTGGTTGATAGGTTAACCAAGGTAGCTCACTTCATTCCAATGAAGTCTATTAATTAAGCTAGTGAGGAAACTCAAGTCTTCATTAGGGAGATAGTGAGATTGCATGGTGTTCCTAAGAAGATTGTATCTGATAGAGATGTCAAGTTCACTTCCAGGTTTTGGAAGGAGTTGTTTGCAGGTCTGGATACAAAGTTGGTTTTCAATAAAACTTATCATGCACAGACAGATGGACATATAGAGGGTTAACAGGGTTGTAGAGGACATGTTGAGGATGTATGTCATGCACCAACAGAGAAAGTAGGAAGAGTATCTTCCACTAGTAGATTTTTCATACAATAATGGGTATCAGGAGTCCTTGAGGATGAGTATGTTTGAGGCACTTTATGGGCAGAGTTGTAATGCCCCCATCAACTGGAGTGATCCAGTGAACAAGGTATTGATTGGACCGGACGTGTTGGCAGAGATGGAACATGAAATGTAGGTTATCAAGAAGAATATAAATGAAACACATGATAGGAAGAAGAGTTATGAAGATAAGCACAGGGCATTTAAGGAGTTTCAAGTTTGGGAGAATTTGTACTTGTGCATCAATCCCAAGAAGATTTCCTTGAGGATTGGATCATGTTCCAAGTTGGCACCTCGGTATTGCAAACCTTTTAAGATCCTTGAGAGGATTAGACCAGTGGCTTACAAGCTTTCACTACTGCCCACAATGAAAGTCCATGATGTTTTCCATGTTTCATTGCTTAAAAGATATATGAAGGATGTTGATCATGTGATTGACTGGTTTGTATTGCAGGTGAAGAAAGAAGGAGAATTCTAGTGATCCAGGTGGATATTGGTGGCCACCCTACTATTCCAGCTGGACCCCCAACATTGTCTCTTTCAGTTTTTCAGTTTCCTTAATTGTAGCACAATTTATTATTTTTGGCAATTTTTCAGGTCCTAAACTTCTGAAGCCATTTTGAGGCCCTAAACGACACTTTTTGGGGAAAATCAGCCAAACATGAACCTTTGATTGATGTTTCCATTCGAAAGTTGTATTCCTCATATATATATTTCTAACAAGGTATTGTGTGCATCAAACGAATATTGTATGCCAAAGTTACGACCCCGGGAAGTTGATGTACCAATTTACCCAAACAGGGCCCATAGTTTTGGCGCTTCATCTCCTAGGGTTAGGTTTTTCGATGTTTAGGGTTTTCCATTATTTATCAATAATAAATAGGCCTTCAAGACTCATTGTAACATAGTTCAGAGGCATGTATCTGCCACATCTCTTCTCATAGATAAGCTAGCACCGCCCGAGCTAATTTATTTCCATTCTGTTTATAAGCATATTTCGGTATTTGATATTAATGAAATGAAGTGTTATTATCTCTGTATTTATGGTTATATCTGTGATTTGTTGTGTTCATGTTTAAGTTTGGATCAGTGGTATCAGAGTGGTCTGCTCTTTCTCTATTTTTCTTTGCAGGCTCCAACAAGGTTGGGATATAAGGAGTTAGGGCTCGAACTAGTCAAACCTTTGCAAGACTAGCCTCGAAAATCCCTGACGACCTCCCATGGCGGAAGATAAGAAAGACGAGGGGGCAGGAGATCCTTTCAAAATCTTGCTCGAAGAATCCCTCGAGCGATAGAGGAACGTGATGATGGACAACTTTGCCCAAATCCTTCAGTGACTACCCAAAGGCAACACATCTTCTTCTAACAACCACTCTGGAAGCGCCACACCCTTTAAGGTACAAGTTAACTTTGAAATCCCCATATTTGAAGGTTGGATAGATGAAGACGTTGTAGATAAATGGTTAAATCTGTTAGAAGAATATTATTCTGTTCATGATTTTTCCAGCCAGGAAAATATTAGTTTTGCACTTCTCAAAGCTGCCCCCCACTTCAAGGATAGGTGGGAAACCAATTGTGAGAAGAAGGACGAAAGTACACCCTCACTATTTTCAGCCGCACCCACTTGAATTCATTCTCGAATGCTATCAAGGAGCAATACTACCTTGTTGGGAGCTATGAGGATAAATACATAAAGTAGACCATGCTACGGAAGGGAAGGGACCAAGACATGTTGGAGTTCACCAATGTTTTTCATACCCTTTGCACAGAGTTGGGTATCAAAGATTCTAAGTGACATTTGGTACTCAAGTACTACGGTTGTCTACACAGATACATCTAGGATGAGATGGAATTCCTAGACATCTCCTCGCTTGGTACGACGTACCGATACGTTTTCAAGATGGAGCATAAGTTTAAATAAAAGAAGCGAGAATTTAGATATGTGAATCTGAAGCAAGGAAAAATCACCCCCAAACTGCAAAGAAAAGGACAAAGCCATGGCGAGGCGACCCAGGACAATTTTCCGAAGCTGCAAGCAAAGAACGACTCCTCGAAGATAAAGAAGGACACAGGAAAATGGTGTGAGTTCCATAAGAGCTCCACTCACAACACAAGTGAGTGTCGGGCCAAGCAGTCACTGGTGGTCGAAATGAAGGCTTCCGAATCAGATGCATGTTTTGACCTTGAGTCATAACCTGATAAGGGGAATGACAAAGGGAAGCAGATCATTTATGCGGATCCCAGTGCCACCATTGTCACCACCAAGATCTAGAAGAACGAGCCTGAAGATCCAAAGGAGGGGGAATGCCTCTTCCACTCACAGATGTGGGTAAAGGTTCTCTGTTGCAGTTCATTGTTGACTGTGGGAGCCAAAAGAACCTCATTTTAGCAGAGGTCATGAAGCGACTGGGTCTACTAACTACAACACATCTGCAGCCGTACACCATTAGGTGGCTTCACTAAGGATGAGTTCTCCGAATCAGTTAGCAATGTCGTCTTCCATACAGTATCAAGCCCTTCACAGATGAGGTATTGTGTGATGTTGCTTCTCTTGAATTTTGTGATGTATTATTATGACAACCATACTTGTAGAAGCGACATGTTGTATATAAGTCTATAACTTGCTCTATGATTATTACTTTGGGCAATAAGTTGTACAGGATACTGGAGGTAGCCCCGCCTACCGCTATCTGTTTGAGCTCTACAAAGCAATATAGTAAGATCATTTCACAAACTAGGAAATTTATTTTCCTTATGATTCTCCCTCAGGGCAAGAAGAAAATCGTGGCCACGACTTCCAAAAAGGGCTCCTCCTCACAACAATAGTAGATGGACAAGGTCATGGAGGAGTACCTCTACACTATCAGGTCACCTCACCTACGGGGGTACCTCTACACTATCAGGTCAAGCACTCCATTGATCTGACCCCGAGCGCGTCGCTACCCAATGGACCAATCTATCGACGCTTTATTTTGGGGAATGACGAGATCAAGAGGTAGATTCAGGAGTTGTTGCAGAAAGGGCACATCAAGCCAAGCTCATCACCCTGTAGGAGCCCAATTGTATTGGTACAGAAGAAGGACAGGACCTGGAGACTCTATATTGACTATCGGGTGTTGGACAAGATCATTGTCCGAAATAGGTACCTAATCCCATGGATTGATGAGCTTCTGGTCCAACTCAAGGGGGCTAAGTATTTAAGAAGATTGACTTGAAGTCCAATTATCACCAAGTGCCTATTGAACCCTCCAATGCGTGGTATACTACCTTCAAATCCAAGGAGGGCCTTTTTGAATGGTTGGTCATGCCTTTCAGGTTAACGAATGCCCCCGTAACCTTCATGAGGTTGATGGATGACATCTTGCGACCCTTCACCAATGTATTTGTGGTGGTATATTTAGATGACATCTTGATCTTCATCCAGATTTGGGAAGAGCAACTCCACCATATTTGACAGGTCCTCCAAAACCTGTGACAATACAAGTTGTGTGCCAATCTGGAGAAATCCACTTTTGGCATGACCCAAGTTCAATATTTGGGGTATATCATTGATGAGCAGGGTGTGCATGTGGACCCAACTAAGATATAAGTCATTCAGGATTGGCCATATCCAACCACTTTAACAGAGATTTGCAGCTTCTTGGGTCTTGCCAATTTCTACCACAGGTTTGTGTAGGGGTTCTCTCATATCACTTGGCCTTTAAGTCAAGTCACGAAGGGCAGAGCGAAAGAAAATTTCTTTTGGTCTAAAAACAAACAAAAGGCATTTGCCTAGTTGAAGCAACGCCTCTGCTCTGCACCAATGCTCACATTACTAGACCTACAAAAATAATTTGAGATTGAGACAAATGCCTCTGACTATTATATTTGTGAAGTTCTTACTCAACATGGGCATCCAGTGGCTTACCACAGTGAGAAGGTTTCAGACACAGTCCAAAAGTATTCCACCTATGGCAAAGAAATGTATTCCATTGTGTAGGCATGCCATCAATGGAAGCATTACGCTATGGGGAAGGAAAATGTCATCCACACATACCACCTTCCCCTGCAGTTCATATAGACACAAGGGAAGTTGCATAACGATCGCTATCAGAAATGGTCCACATACCTACAACAATTCCATCTGAACATTAAGTATAAGAAGGGAAGAATCAATAATGTTGTAGACTACCTCAGTTGACCACCAGTCATGGCGCTGATCACTGTGCTCAACTCTTGTGGGAATGAGACTACGAAGTGGCCTCATCTTTACAAGAGCGATCCAAAATTCGGTAGCACATACCAGACACTCTTGGAAGGTAAGAAAGTTCCAAATTTTCACCTATAGGATGCACTGTTATGCCACGGACACATTTGTGTTCCTTCAAGAGAGCGTGCCAAGATGATTTGGGAGGCGCACTATAGTCGGGTCGCTAGACATTTCAGAGTAGAGAAAATAGTGGTAGTACTGTAGAATTATTTTTATTGGTTGAACCTTTGTCAGGATGTTAGGAGGTACATTAAATCTTGCACTGCCTATGCCATTTCCAAACCAACCATCAGAAGCAAGGCATATACACTCCTCTGCCTACTCTTAGTCAACCTTGGGAATCTATCTCCATGGATTACATGTCGGGGCTTCCTTCTACTAAGCATGACAACGACTACGTTTTCGTGGTCATCGACAAATTCTCTAAGATGGCCATTATGGTGTCCTGCAAGAAGAGTATCACAACAGAGGCCATTGTTAAGCTCTTCTTTGAGCGAGTGTGGGTATACTTTGGGATCCCACAGTCCACTGTCTTAGATCGAGACAATAGATTCCTAAGTGCATTTTGGTTAAGACTTTGATCGATGCTGGATACCAAAATTTCTAAGTCCACGTCTTTCCATCCCCAAACTAATGGCCAAATCAAGGTCGTCAACAGGATGATCGTACACATTCTGCGCATGTACAACTCGAAGCTTCCATGCAAATGGGATCAAAGCCTCCCCTATGTCCAACGCAGCTACAACAAAGCTCTCCACAGATCAACGGGCCACAACCCCTTTCAGGTAGGGCTGTGATTTCAGCCATTATGTCCCATTGATGTGGCCATAACATTTGTAGCTACTTAGGTAGATTCAGCTCACATCCACTCCAAAGACGACAGGGATAACAAATTCATTGAGTGCATTCAACACATCCGCCGGTAGGTCCATGATATATTGGATAGAGATAATGCTAAGTAAAAGAAGCACCATGATCAGCATCGAGTTTTGCACAAGTTCTAGGTGGGCGACAAAGTTTAGCTACATTTTCAAAAGGAGCGCCTCACTAGACCCCACTGCAAGCTTCGCCCACTTCGATATGGGCCTTACACCATTACCAAGGCTATGGGAGATAATGCTTTTGAGCTCAAAATTCCCCCATTCCTTGGCCTGCACCTAGTGTTCAATGTGGACCACCTTAGACCATACTTCCCACCATTACTGGACACATCAGACATTGCAGAACAACTCACATCAATAGAGTTAAACCTAGACTGCATGGAAAAAGCCACAATTGATCAGATCATGGACACACAAATCAAGAACAATCGCCAACAAAATATGCAATTATATTGGGTTGTCAAAGCTGGCCAACTCCTGCACCAAGGCAAGTGGCTCACTAGGGACCAAGTTTAGCAGAAGTTTCCCCATCTCTTAGAGGCACTCAACACAATGGGGATCATTGCTTCCTAAGGGGGGAGGAATGATCCAAGTGGATATTGGTGGCCATCTGCCTATTCCACTTGAACCCCCAACACTGTCTCTTTCATTTTTTCAATTTCCTTAATTGTAGCACAATTTACTAATTTTGGCCATTTTTCGGGTCTTGAACTTCTCGAGCCATTTTAAGGCCCTAAATGATGTTTTTTGGGGAAAAACAGGAAAATACATTAAGTTGATTGATGTTTTCATTCAAAAGTTGTATTCATCGGTTAGATATTTCTAATGAGGCATTATGCGCGTCAAACAGAGATTGTATGCCAAAGTTACGACCTCGGGAAGTTGATGTAACCATTTACCCAAACGGGGCCCATACTTTTGGTGCTTCATCTCCTAGGGTTAGGTTTTTGGATGTTTAGGGTTTTCCATTATTTCTCAATAATAAATAGGCCTTCGAGCCTCATTGTAACAAAGTTAAGAGGCATGTAGCAACCACATCTCTTCTTAGACATAAGCTACCATCACCCGAGCTAATTTATTTCCATTCTGTTTGTATGCATATTTCAATATTTGATATTAATGAAATGAATTGTATTTCTGCTACATCTTTGTATTTATGGTCATGTCTGTGATTTGTTGTGTTCTTGTTTAAGTTCAGATCATCTAGCTAGAACCTCAGTGCATATTGGTGCATATTGTAGGGGAAACAACTCATGCTTCAGAACAGATCAATTGAGAAAGTTAAAGTGTGGTGGAAGCACTTTGGGCCCGATGAAGCTACAAAGGAGATGGTTGATCAAATTCAGGCAACGTATCCTTCATTATTTTCCAGTTGAGGTAAAGGAGTTTTGGTATATGCACATATCTATGTATGGTTGTTATTGTAAATACCATAATGAGTTTTGTTATAAAGCTCCAATAAGTGGTATGATTGTTGTGTTTTTCATGTTGGTCATAGTTTGTAGTAGTTGTTCATTGTAAATAGTGCATTGAGTTGTGTTATAAAGCTCCATGGGCTGTATGTTTTGGTTTTCAACGGTCTTGCTGGTCATAGGTGTTATAGAACATCGAGGATGATGTTCCCCTAAGGGGAAGGGGTTTGTAGCATCCCTGTGTTAAAAGTTCATGTAATAAAAGATAATAAAGACAAAATAAGACCAAGGTCATGGGACACGTATTCCAAGATGAATGTTGGGAAAAACATCCTAGTGGGTGTCACTTTTGGTTTATTATAGCTAAGAAAATTAGCAAATGAAAAAAGGCAATAATTGGCATTTATTTATGAAAAATAAAGGAAAATAACAGAAAATGGAGATGAAGGGTTACAAATTTGTATGAGGAGTAAAATTGAAGGAAAATAGAGGAAAATGAAAAAAATATAGGCCTCAAATAAAAAGGTTTTTGAGGATCAGTTCACAACTTTTGTTGGGTTAAGTTTCTTTGTTAGTTTGGCTTTGGAATTAGTTTCAGAGAGAAGAGCACCAAGAGGAGAAAGCAAGAAAGCAAGCAAAGGACAAGCAAGGAAGGTTGGATCAAGCAACTTCAATAGGAGGATTTTGTAGGTAATAGGTGGCATGTGTGATTTCTTAGCTGAGGTGTGAATGCATGGTACATGCATTTGTTTATTTGGTTCATTTGTTGTCATTAGCTTGGGTTTTGCCTAGTTTTGATGGTGGTTTCAACCTTGCCTTGCCATTTCCTCGATAGCCATGGTGTGATGAGATCCTTTTCTCAGTTGAGCTTTGGATTGTCGAAAGGTTTTGGAACTGGATGAGGTGGTCTCAGGGAAATTCCCAAGGGTTGGGGGTGGAGGTGGTTTAATATCTGGGAAGCCCTCAATAGGTGGGTGGAGACAGACAAATTCCTCAAGTTATTGGTGAAGAAACTTTGACGCATCCAAGCTTGTTTTGGGTTTTGTGATCTCTTGACCGGTTTTGGCGAGATCATAGTATCTTGAGGGTGGAGGTGGTTTAATCTCCAGGAAGCCCTAGTTGTTTATGTCTTG
This sequence comes from Pinus tabuliformis, assembly GCA_031772625.1. Lineage (NCBI taxonomy): Eukaryota > Viridiplantae > Streptophyta > Pinopsida > Pinales > Pinaceae > Pinus > Pinus tabuliformis. Next base: position 1,619,908,871 of record CM062818.1, read on the forward strand.
ATATCCCACATTCATGCTTGGAATATGGCATGGGCGTGATTGGCTGAAAGAAATATTTGGTTAAGCCCAATCTATGGTTGAGTGGTACGTGGAAGTCCCTAACTTGGTTGGCTTTTGCATAAGTTAATAAGAGCTATTTTCTTATTGTAATTTATGAGCACTTGTACTTGTTATTATGGTGATTTGATGGTTGTTCTGTTATGGTTAATAATCTAGTTATATGTTGGTTATAAACATGGATCTGTAATGTTCTCTAGCCATGACTTATTCAAGATTTGATAAGTATTTGATGGTTAATGAATGCATGGGATAACAAGTGTTATTGAAGCTATTATGAGAGGGAATTAAACCTTCTTGGTGATTCTCAGATAAGTTTCAGACTCCTATGATCATATATGCATTCATGATTTGTAGTTTACATGTTCACCATATGTTTGACGAAATGACTGTCATGGTTAGGCCTAGTTAAGTCAAGTCCTTATTCAAGTTTTGTATGAATAGATTTTCATTAAGTCATTTATCATTCAGGAAAGTATCAGGAAGTTATGGGCAATTGTCTAGAGTCTAGCCTGAAATTGTGGCTCAGATCTTGAGACCACACGCATTAAACTGAGAAATTTAGGTCACAACTGCATGGAGCAAGGCTTGTTAGTGCGGTTGGAGGGCTTCAACCACATGCATGTAGTGTCAAGGGTGCGCTTGGGAGGCTAGGTCACGAAAACAAAGTTCTAGCTCAAGGATTGACCACCAGGGGCGTTTCTTCAGCTCCTGGGTGATCTGTAATCCTTGGAGGATGTCTTTTTGTGGTCAGTAAGTCTTAGTTGTAGGTCCCACTTCCTTAACTGGATCTAGGAGGTCGGGTTATGTCATAGTGGCACTCTGTTTCACATTTACCCATAGGGCTTATAAAATCAGGTAAACGTGGGAGGGGACATTACAACCTACGTGTGGATCAAAGCCTATTGACACGGCCTATGGTGCAATGGTTGCTCAATTGAAATTTGAAAAGGAAGTGGCGAGGCATATTTGACATCTTAGATCACTACTTAATCAATTTTGAACTATTTTAAAGAAAATTAATGACCATGGGACAAAATTTTTGAACCTATTTTATAATTAGTTTACAATCAAATTCGAACTCCCCACTGATAACCATGCACTTACATATCATACGATCCAAATCTAGTACATATGGACGATCTCAATTTTATGGGAAACTTTAAATGCAGAGTTCTGTTGGGATCACAAAGCACTGAGAAATAGTGGTGTCTAAAGACATTGTTGTTTGTTCTCAGTGGCCACTGAGACAATTTTCCATTGATTTATCCATCCTTTAAATAGGCTTCATCAAATATTAATACCATGGGAAAAAACCAAAGATTCCCATAAACCTAGAGTCCAAAACCACAGGTAACTTGACTGAGTCAAGTTTACGAGAACAACCCTAACAAGTTCGCTAAATTCTTGTCAAATATATAAAAATGTGATATACCTTTGCATGAACATTTTGGTACCAGGAAATTCACAAAATTCTAGGGTTATCTATACTTTGCAGTGACTGACAGACAATCAGTCACAGGGGTAACACAAATATTTCACATCGAGAATATTGAGCCATCAATTCACTTTGAATAATTGAAATCAAGATGTTTAGAGAAGATCAGTCCTCCACTGTGGAATGACCTGTTTGGCTATGCATTTAACTGTGACCACACAGGTAAGGCATTAAGCATATACAATTCGATACTTTGGTCAACCATAGTTGCACATACATATGTGCATATATTTAATGGAATACATGTATTCTCATCCGCATTTTTAACGACTGCTTAAAGGTTCCTCCGTTGCCTTTTCTAGTAGTTCATTCGGTCCCTCAATCATGTAAAACTGCTTTTCTACATGCTTATAAAGTCAAAAACATAGCATTTACAACACTAGAGTAAAACTTTGCTTAGGAGAGAGGTCGAGAAAACCCTGTTCACACAAAGGGAGATGCCAGTATACAAATTAATTTACCCTCCCATTACCCTTTTTCACATTTTATTACAAGCACAATATAATCAAAAGGGGACATGAAATCACCAACATGCATGTCCTAAAAAATTGAACAATTCTGGAAAAAAGAGAAACCAGAAAAACAAAAGATGTTCAAAGTATTTATCCTATTTGAACATTGTATAGAGTGAAACATCAAAGAAAGCAAATTGCCCAAGTGACTCAATTTCCAAGTTTCTACCACAAGGACAGATTCAACAAGAAAATGCCTTAATTTAAACAATCTTCCAGTCCTATGCAAACCCTAAAGCACTCTTTCTACCCATCTTTGGGAGATTTTAAAAAACAATAAACTTATAGTTAATTTTGTCGTCCAACATACGTTATGACAAATGTAAACTTTGTGAAAGAAAGTACACGAAGAATAAATGGACCAAGCTAACTAGGGTGGGGTTCTCTCTAGACAAAGGCCAATCAGATACCAATAGATAGATTCAATACTGACAAAATAGAAGACGAGGAGGATGATTTCAATTTTCTGGGAAACTTTAAATGACAGGGAATCAGTCACAGGGGTAGCAAAAATATTTCACATCAGGAAGACCGAGCCATCAATTCACTTTGAATAACCGAAATCAAGATGTTCATATAAGAAATTTAGTTTAATCTAAATATTAAAGGCTTTAGCTTGAGCCATCAATTCAATTAAAGTCATTGACATCTGGATGTTTAGAGAATGAGATTTAATTTAAGTTCTTAATAGAACACGATTTCCTTGTACACCAAAGGACAATGGATGATGAGAGACCTTGGACAACACTAGATATGGCATTAATGAAAGATGTCGAGTTTAGCATCGAGCTCCTCTTTTGCAGTAAATAACATCTGCATCGTGGGGGAGCGACCCGACATGGGTGAAGGGCTTGATTGCCATACTCGATGCTTTTAAATACGTCAAAGACGCCATTGCTTCATATGTCGTGAACTATGCACCATTCAACAACAAATCTCTGTCCGATCTCTAGAACCACTGTATGACAAGAGACATTGAACATTAAAACCCTACCCCGATGACAAAGTGACATCCAAAAAAAATATAAATTTATATGCAAAACCAAAATTAACATTACAAAATAAAAAAGAAAATTTTGATATAGACGAATAGAACAAAACTGTGACTATATTAAAAATAAAAATCACTTTCGGAAAAATTAAATAAATAAAATAACCATAACTTATATATATATATATATATATATATATATATATATATATATATATATAAATTTAGATGTGATCTTGTACTGCCGCGCTGCCAGAGGTCTGGTCGGTTTTTCCGTTGGGGTTTTGAGCGACGGTTCCTGCTCTGCCTAGGGCGGCGCTTCACCCATTCCCGCTGCCCTGATCCTTTTGGCTCTGTGATTCTGGTTTGGCGGCCCGCTCGTCTTGGGCACTGATCGGTAGCGATCCGCGGCTCCTTGCATCGCATCTGTCGGGCGGTTGCGGCGCGCCTTGTAGACTTCGGCGACCCCTGCTTGCACCTTCGTGCGGCTCTGCTTGGCGGTCAAGCAAAGGTATTGATTCTCTTGGGTTTTTTGACTGTGCGGCGGAGCGGGAGCGAGATTATTTTGGTCTTTAGATCACTCTTCGTGGGGGCGAGGTGGCTGCTCTAGCCGCCTCTGCCCTCGGACCTGCCTCTGCTCTGGCTTGGACCGGATGGGTTCCTCTGCTGGGGCAGTGGGTGTTTTTTTTGATGGCTCGCTAGCAATGCATTGCGGTTTTTTGACGCGTTGAGGGAACAGGCATTGTTTCGTGCCGCATCATAGCCGTTTTATTTGCTGGGGTTTCTGCAGGCGGCTGAGGAAGTTTTGGCAGTTTGGTATCTACCTCTGGTTTGTCGGCTTCAGGAGGAGAGTTTTGAGGGGGCGGGGGAGGCGTGGCTACCATGGCTGCACTTTCTTCATTTCGTGCCTCTCCTACTTGCTTGGGCAGCCAGATTTAGATGTTTTCACTGTTTCATTATCTACCTCAGAAGCTATGTTCTTGCTTTATTTGCTGTTTTTGCTGTGACGGGTATGGGTATTCTCCGTTTTGGGGTTTACATACCTTTTACTTGCTGCCCAGTTTGTGGGCTTTTCTAGAATACTTCTCTTGAAGTATTGTTATTGTATGTGGCTCTGTCCACACTTCTGCATATGCCTTAAGCATCTACAACATGGAACTGAAATTAATGAAAATTATGGATTTTCTCTTCGGAAAAAATATATATATATATATAAATTTAGATGCAAAACCAAAATTAACATTACAAAATAGGAACCGAAATTCGGTCCAGATGAACTAATACAACAAAACCGTGACTATATTGAAAATGGAAATCACTTTGGGAGAAATTAAATAAATGAAATGACCAGAACTTAAAAAAAAAAGGGTTCAGAAGCGTTTAAAACCATCCATCGTATTTTGGTTACTGTGACCTGCATAATGGTTGAGATCACAGTAATGATGTAGAGAGGGTTCTCACCAGTTAGACCGAAGAATCGTTTGAATTGTAACTTGATGGCAAGGTCCACAGAAACTGTAAACACGCACATGAATGAGAACCAAATATATTATTGCCCAGGGCCGAGAAAGGGAATTGATAATTTTGATAATTAATAGGAAAGGGAATTGATGGATGGATGAATTAGCGTGTCCCCGCTTAAACAACAGGTTTCAGGTCTCAACAAGCGGGTGTGACACCGAGCAATCTCAATCTCACCCTCCCTCAAATTCTGGTCAGCCAACACAGGGTGATGGCAATGAACGCGACGAGGAAGACAATGCTCTCGGTGTGGATGAAGAATTCAGCTGCCCATACTATTCCTCGACATCCCTTCCATGCATTCAATGCCTCTGCAGACATGCGCATCAAAAAACTCTGCCACGCCAACAGGCTTCAAGAGGCGGTGGACACCTTCACGCATCTGTCTTCAGCTGAATCTAAATACATCCCCTCTCTCTTGACCTGCAACCTTTTGTTAAGTACCCTAGTCCGACAAAGTCGACATGAATCAGCGCTGTCCGTTTACAGACTCATGGGCGAAAAAGAGATTGTTCCAGATTTGATAACTTTGAACATTATCATCAATTCTCACTGTCAAACTGGTAGACTGGATCATGCATTCAAAGTGTTTGAAGGAATAGAAACACATGGCTATATTCCAGATGTTATAACCTTCAGTACCCTCATCAAAGGGCTTTGCAGGAAGGGCAAGATGGAGGACGCTGTCAAACTTTTCAAAGAAATGGTGGGCAAACAACAGGTTCCCGATCTTTTTACATATAGTACCCTAATAGACGGGCTCTGCAAGATCGGGAAAACCTACGAGGCGTTCGGGTTGTTAGCTGTGATGCTGCAGAAGGGTTATGAGCCGGACACAATCACATTTACTGCCCTCATGGATCGACTGTGTAAAGAAGGTAAGCTCCGAGAGGCCAAGAAACTGCTGTATCAGATGCTAAACGAAGGGCATAACCCTGATGTTATTACATTTACTGCTCTGATGGACGGTCTTTGCAAAGAAGGGAAGTTGGACGAGGGTATGGAGCTCTTCTATAAAATGTCCAACATAAACATATGCCCTGATGTTGCCATATACAGTGCACTTGTTCATGGTCTCAGCAGGGAAGGCAAGCTCGGCGAGGTAAGGAAGCTCTTCTATGAAATGCCCAACAAAAACATATGCCCTGATGTTGTCACATGCACTGCTCTCATTCGTGGTTTTTGCAAAGAAAACAAACTTCAAGAAGCTGTGGGGTTATTAGATGTTATGGTGCAAATAGGCCACCAGCCTAATGAAATTACATACAACACACTTATAAATGGGTTTTGCAAAGTAGGTAATCTGGAGAAGGCCAAAGAGCTCCTTCAAGAGATGTCAGAGAAAGGTTGTAAGACTGACCTAGTTAGCTATAATACATTAGTAGATGGGCTCTGCAAGCATAATAGGATAGACGAAGCGCAACTGATCTTCTATGCTATGCCAGAGCAAGGTCTAACACCGAATGTTGTTACATATAACACACTGATGGGTGGACTCTGCAAAGTGGGTAATCTTAAACAGGCAATAAAGTTATTTAAACAAATGGAAGATAACGGCCAGGTCCCTGATAGGGTTACATATACCACTCTAAGGGATGGCCTATGCAAGGAAGCCACACCCCAAGAGGTTAAAAGACTGTTGCATGAGATTTTGAAAAAGGTTTGATGTTGGAGATTGTCACATATTTAGAAAATTAGAAGCGAATAACCTGTGTACTGTGTAAAGATATGATAAGATAAGATAATTATTTTTATGTCCAACTATTGACGACAAAGTAGGTCAAAGGGAGTGCTGTTGAGTACAATGATGCCCTTACAATGCGAGAGAACCAAACAATCTCCTATAAAAGATACAATGCATGAATATAAAATATACAATGCATGAATATAAATGATACCATGCATGAAATGCCATGGTGGAGAAGATACAGGAGCTGATGGGTCTGAGGATCAAACCCATCTCTCCTAACATCTGAGGCTGAATGAAAAACACTAAAGAAACTCAACAAAGTCGGTTGGCCCGATGAAGAGCTAGTGGAAAGTGCGGACTGTCCACTAAATCGTTGCCCAGGGGAGTTCGCGCGCTGCTGAGGTCTAGAGGACCTAGTCCCTCTCCCAGGAATGGATCTGAAGCGGGTCTGCTGCTGAGATCTCTTGTGGCGGGGTGAGGTCCCAGGGATCCTCACTGATCTAGAGCCTGGATATGTACTGGTATCAATCGATCTTTTAGTGCCCCTGTCTGACGGTAGTACTCTGAAAAATGTAAAAATATTGTTGAAATGCATATGACAAGATTCAGTAATAGGGAGTGAATACCCATTGATGAAGTGCAGGTTGACTATTGTAACAATGCACCAGACAAACTATCCGAAACTGGTAAAGATAATTGCATGTTTGTAAATATACTTGCATCGTTATGCTCCATGAAATGGACTAACCCAATTTTATGTTCTCAACTGAAAGTTGTTTGCAGCTTTCTTTGGCATGCGTTCTTTTTGTTGTGATTGTCTCTCAGGGCTGTGATAAATTATTGGTTACATATTCTGTAATTCCCAGATTTTAGATATATTAGGTAGCGCTTTGTATCTATCTAGAGTATGCAGTGAGTATTAAAAATTGCGCTGGGATGTATTAGTGACATTGCATTTTTCATCAGGCTTCTAAAAATATTAGTCTCTGCTGTCCAAATTGTAACAGCTAAGACCGTTGAAATGCCTTTTTCATATATTATATCAATCACTTGATTTACGAGCTGTCATGGGTAGTTGTCCTAATTGGAGATTACATTGTTCATAAACCATTGCATTTTTCAAATTATAGTTTTTTCATTTCTTCAAAGCAGTGGGGTTAAATTTCTACTCCAGATGGTCAGCAACGAACAATAGGAGTTGGTTTAATCTACAGGTGTATGCTCCAATGACCACTGGAGTTTTTCTCCTTTCTCTCTGAATCTACTTGCATGTGGCCTCCAACATTGCAAGTACCATCCAACTGTACCCAGAGGGAAAGTATGTTTCTTGAAAAGCACGGTCGACCAAAATGCCAGTGCAACATGAATCAGGTGACTGTAAATTGGTATGACATTTACAAGCTCATACTAAAGAGATGGTCATTTCCACACCAAACCAAGTCGTCAATCCTTTTGGTCTGCCATTATGAACTGTAAGATTTTGCTTGTTTCTTTTGTCCTTTTATGCTTTAATGACTCTTTATAAAAATGGAAGTAGATATTCGTGCATGATCTTTGCTTTGATTTGATACGGTTTCATGTGTTTTAATTGTTTACTTTTGTTGAGTTAAATTCCGAAATATCCACAGTAGTGATCATATTTTGTCTACCTTTCGAATTCCAAAGGGATCCATCCTATGTCTCTATGCATTTTCTGTGGACGAGGTCTAATAATTTTTATTCCTTTTCTCCTTAAATATTCTCGCGTTTGTGAAAGTCTCAGTCTCAGTAGCACGTTTCAGAACTACTTCTGAATGCAGTCTTGTAACATGCCTAAGATATAAAATGCACAGGGCAATTTTTTTGTCTGCAACTTGTTCTAACATGTGACATATACAGTAACTCTCTTCTGAACGTTTATATCCATTGTCAGATCAAATCATGAAAACAACGTTTCACCTTAAATTTGTAGTTTTAAATGATGCATGTTTCCTTTGATAAGGAAACATAGCTTACTATGAGAAGGAAGATGCTTTCTGTAGGTACCTTAAAATCGGAATAGGTTAAATTCACGTTGCAAGGAATAATGACTTCTGGAGCAGAATAAGGATTCGAGTGTCTCAATTGAGGATACCACATTGAAGCAGAATTTGGAGGTGAAACAGAAACTAATGGCTTCTTATCTTGCTACATAAGTTTTATATCAATAACCCAACTTAAGGTTACACTAAACAATTGATGTGCTTGCTCAATTTCCAGCGTATATTCTGCAGATTTGCGTTACAGTATATGTGGGTACATTCAACATTCACGCCTTCTATATTTCATTTACTGCCTACAAGCATTGTATTATTCTCGTCTCTTACTGCCTACAAGCATTGTATTATTCTCGTCTCTCACTGTGTCATTCTGAATTTCTGTCTGGATCATCTGATTAAGCAGGGTCCCCAGCATGCACCTTCTTCACTCATTATGGTATGTGCAAATTTGATCATTCCATGGGTACTTCGGTTACAGTGAATCAATCTATTAACCAATTGAAATTTGAGTTGGTTGTCATCAGATAGGATCTACGTTGGCTATTCATGTTTCAACTCTTTTATCTTCAGATTTGGCCGTTGAACTTGGTGGAGGAATCTATGGAATGCTCCTGTACATCAGAGGCTCATCAGCAACCATTTGGTGTTGAAAATTCAGGAACAGATGCATAGTGTTCCACTCCAAGAAGAAAAGTGGGCTTTTACTGAAGGTTGACAGACTTCACTGGTTTACATGTGAATCAGATGTGTATCATGTCAACTGTGTGCATAAACTAACATTGTCTGTTCAGATTATCGACCAAGTAAGCAGCCGAAAATGTCTCCTTGATATATGTAATCAGCGCTGTTTAGAATTTGATGAACATTATAAACCTCTTCATAATTGTCAAAGTTCCCAGTTTGTCTTGATAAAAGCTAAATGAATTTCATTATAAGTAAACAATTTATTTTAGGTTTTATTTCCTCCCATGAAAAGGAGATGCCTTTTCTATGTCGACTGGGCAAACATTTCTCTTTATGTTTTTTGGATGGATTTCTTAAGCCCCCCTTGATCCTCAAAACCTTTGTTCTGCCGGATCCTTGTGCAATTCCAAGCCATGCTTACTGTTCAGAATTGTGTGTTTCCGCCTATTTTTTGTGCTAGCTTTAGTCGAGTGTTTATTAGTACTAGTTCAAAATTCAAATGCATCTGCAGTGTCCTTTTACTGTATTTATTTTTCTCTATTTTTGTGTTTAATGAATTTGGTATGACTGGTTTGATTCCATTGAGAAGTAATTATCGTATGATGGTTATATTGTATTTTAATTTTGGAAAACTTCTCTCTCTTAATTCTCTAATTTTTTTTGTCTAAGAAAAAACCGCAAACATTATTTTAGTATGAAAGAAAGCTACATTCATAAAGACCATAGAGCTCTCTGATTTTCGTCTCCAACATAAAAGCTAGAGTGAAATCTCATTACCATATTATCATTGAAAATTAAAACGGTTCAAAAACATAAACTAGCACTTACACAGAGTCATCCATATGTCACATATAGAAACAAGGCGATGAGCCCATATATCATCCAATGAAGATTGTAATCCTATGTATCAAAAAAAGGGAGCCCATATATCATCCAATGAAGATTGTAATCCTATGTATCAAAAAAAGGGATTAATCACAACAGAGAGAAATGCAAGTATGTCAGGAATATAGGGATCTCGTATATCATCCAAAGAAGATTGTAATCCTATATATATAAAAAAAATGGATTAATCACAACAGAGAGAAATATGTAAGTATGTCAGGAATATAGGGATCTCAGTCATTGGGAGGGAGACCCCAGATTCTCGTGTCCAGCGCGCGAATGTGGGATTCAATGGGCACGCAAATCTTATTTGTTGGGCCATTGTGTTTTGATTTTTGGACACGTGTTCTACAAAAATGTATGCAGCGCGGCCTTTAAAGCCCAATTTGGGCTCATTTGTCATTCATTTTTGAGTATCTTTCTCGCTGTGGGTGTGTGGGAGTTTTTAGCAAAGGGTTTGGGAGCATTTTGGAGGCGATTCAAGCAACATGTAAGTGTGTTTTGCTTCTATTTTTTTTGTATTTTTGCTACAACAGTTTGCATGTCCATTTTTTTTTACAAGTTTGTGCATTTGTTCCTTATTTTTTTATAGCATTCATGACTCAATTAAAGGCAGTAAGGAAGGGGCAAAGGAAGGGGAGGAATGTCCCCATTGGTGATGTCTCTCTTGTTCCAATTTCATCAAGGTCTGCAAGTGTTCCCTCTATTGAAAGTGGGGCTGCAACAACAACATCAAATGTTGAGGGCATAATAAATTTAGAAAGACAGTGGATTCAAGAAAACAAATATCCTTTATGGAAGTATGTCACAAGAGATCAAGGGCCAGACAATAAGTTGAAAGGAGGAAGCAATGTTGCTTGGAAATGCAACTATTGGAACAATCATTTCAAGAGAACTTATTACCGTGTGAAAGCTCATTTGTTGGGCCTACCAGGGTGTGGAATTGTAGCATGTACAAATGTGTCTTTAGCTAAGAGGAAAGAAACAATGTTGGTGTAGCAAGGGTGGCTGCATTATCTAGAAAAAACAAAAATGATGATCCCCTTCCATTCTCAAGGAAAAGCAACAACAAATTCCATTTGAGAGTTTTTGCTGGGGTGTGGGTCAAGTCCAATGGACAAGATTTTTCAAAAAGAGAGATGGGAAGAGCTTGATATCACAATTGCATTCTTTTTTCTATCTAAACTTCATATCATTTAATGTTACACACTCACCTTTATTTCTTGAGATGTGTCGAGCTCTAACTCAAGGGGCTCCATCAGGGTATGTGCTGCCTGGGTCAGAGAAGCTTAGAACCACATTGTTGACTAAGGAAAGGAAAGAGGTAGAAAAAATGCGTGAGCTTATTAAATCAACATGACCAACATCTGGGATTAGTTTTGTTTTTGATGGATGGACAAATCCAACACGTCACCCACTCATCAACTTCATGGTGTCTTCCTTGAATGGACTAGTTTTCTTAAAATTAGTCGATACATTTGGACAATACAAGGACGCACAATATATTGGTGAGTTGTTCATTAAAGTTATTGAAGATGTAGGTGTTGATTCTTGTGTGCAAATCATTACAGACAATGCACTTGCTTGCAAAGTTGCTGGCATGATTGTGGAAGCTAAATATCCACAAGTATTTTGGACACCTTGCATTTGTCATTCCTTGAATTTAACACTTAAAACTATTGCTTCTGATGTGCCTTAGATTGGAAGTATTATTGAGAATGCATGACATATCCACAACTTTGTACAAAATCATATAAATGCCCTCACAATCTACAAGGAGTACACCCATCTATCATTGTTGAAGATTGCAGATACATGGTTTGCTCCTTCATTCATCATGTTGAAGAGGTTGAGGAAGGTCAAGACCACTCTTGGGCCAAGGTTATTTTAGAGTTTTGGTTTTTGGAGAAAGATAGATCAAGCAACCTCAAAAAGAGTGAAGGACACAGTGTTAGATGATGCTTCGTGGGAGAGGGTAGATCTCGCTATTAAGATCATGGACCCTATCATTTCTTTGCTACAATTTGTAGATACAGACCAACCCATCCTAGGAGAGGTTTATGGGGGATGAGATTTCATGATTGAGTCTGTGAGGACCATTATTTTATAGAGTGAGTGCCTTGAGTATGAGACATCATCAAAGGCCTTCTTCACCACCATACAAGATATTCTTGTCAGTAGATGGGACAAGAACTGCAACCCTTGCATTGTTTGGTTCACTCATTGAACCCAAAATACTACAACCATGAGTGGCTGAATGGTGGACCTTCCCACAGATTCCCTCCTCCCATGGACGGTGAAATTTCACAAGGGAGGAAAGATGCACTGAAGTAGATATTTCAGGATGGAGCATCCCTTGATAAGGTGGAGGGTGCCTTTGTTGAGTTTTCCACTAGCACTGGGCGATTTGCAGGCTATGATGTGATTAGAGATAGGGGAGCTAAAAAGCCCTATTCTTGGCATAGGGGCTTCACTGACAAAGAAATACCATGCAGCATGCACTCATATTGGGGCATAAAAAATGAGGAAAAATTCAATAATGTATTGAGTATATAATAGGGGGGTAAAGGGTTTTTATATGTTGTATAGAAATATGTGTATTATAAGGTATTGTTTATACAATACATTGACCACGCGGCAACAAAAAACAAGTGGGCTAGAGAAATAGAAGTTCGAGAGTATTGTGGGAGTACCGAGAGTGGGAAGGAGAAAGAAAAAAAATATGGTAATATTAGGTCCATAGTAGCCTAATATTCAAACCTATGGCCCTAGTGTTGGCATGCAATTCATGGTAATGTTAAATTCTTAAATTAAAAGTAATGTTCTTCTTTATCTTTCATTTTCATCCTTTTACTTAAACTTTTAACATTACCATGAAATGACTCACGATGTTTGAGAGTGGTTCTGACCTCATTAGATTTCATATGGAGACAGTAGAATTTTAGATCTCACTCAAAATCCAACAGACTTACTAGTTTTTCAGAATTTCAGGATTGGGGGGATTGCAATGTTTCCATTGAATTTTGTTATGTACTAGGGTATGGAACTCGGATTTAATTAAGAAAACCAAGCCTTATATGTTTCTTGATGTTAGTGAAATTAGTTGTCAAACTCCTCTATCATGACCCTACTAAAAATGTACCCATCACTCAAACAAAATATTTACTTGACGTGTTACTTTTTTTCTATCTTTTGTTAATGCCTATAGGGTGATAATGGTGACAAATATCCCAAGATAGGCAATGATTTTGATGATATGTAGGTATTTGTTCTAACATGACTTTTTTGGATTCTAGAGGCCACCCAAAGCCTATTTGTTGATCTATTTTCGGTTCAGAGATGTATTGCACTCGATGTTATTTTGGCTATGAGCACCCTTACATGCTATATAAATGAGAACTTGTAATTTGTGGACCTATGGTTGATGAAGATTATAACTACTAGATGAATGATGTTATATGGTTTAACCCATGTTTTTTTTTTATTATCACAAATTCACCATTCTACATGCTTTTGTTGACATATATGCATCAATATATATAAATATATATATGTATTATATAAAATTCACTTCCAAAATTTCTCCCAACTTGGGAGCTTTTGAAATTGTCACTCCTTGCTCCTGCATCCACTCCCACTTCCCGCATGTGCTCCCACTCCCAAGTAGCCTTGCTCCAGAATAGAGATGCACCACATTACTAATACCTTTATGATCTATGTCCAGTGTGTGTGTTAAGATATTTTAACTATTGCTTAGCTAGTGATCCTCCCAATGATGAGGTGGTAGAGAAGACAACAAATATGGCACCTTCACCCTTTCCTTACATTAGTGATGAACAGGTTGAATGAAAGTGAAGGAGACAATGATATCGACTATTGCTTGGTAGAGGGAACATGCATGCCATAGGAGATAGTGAAATAAACTAATGTTTGGAAGACATTGCATGCATGATAAGGGCACACATGTCACACCTTCAGTTAATTCCATTTTAGATGTTGTTTCAAATTTAACAATTTTAGTTTTGGATAGATTTTTTTTATATTATTAGAGATTTTCTTTTGTTATTTTTAGCATGCATGATTTATTCTTACTAAGAGGGTGCAGATCCTTAGTCAATTAGAATACTTATGCATGAGAAATTCCTATCTTAGGTAGAGGACATAAATCTCAAAGAAGGGATGCATGCTTGCATGTTCTAGTTCATCTTTTGATGGAGACACTTACTTGGCACTCTCTCCATGCAATTATGGTGCACTAGGTGATCAGATTAGGCATATGATTTGAAAAAAGTCCAACCAGAGAGGATTTTGAATGTGTCCATATTCATTATACTTTCTCTCCTCTTCTTATTCTATAAGAGAGATGAAAGGTGCACCATTGTGTTGGTTATTGAGGTTTTGTTTTGAACTATTGTAGTGTATATTTTTTAGTATTCAATAGAAGATAATTGCAATTGAAAGTTCAAATCTATGTATTTTTCGTTCAAATTTTCCACAGTATGTAATTTTAAATCAACCTAACTTATATCTGCCTCTTTTTTAATTGAAACTTTCAAGTTTTTAGCTACCTAGTATTTAGGTTATTCTTTCTAGGTGCAGAATTTGCTTACCATTGTTAATGAAAATAAAGGGATATAAGTATAAAGGCGTATAAAATATGTTAATGAAAAAATGGATACCTACAATATCTAGTGAAAATAGGGGCTTTTTAAATTGGGATGGTGTACTGGGTTCGTAATGGTAAGGGGTTAAATAATGTGATTTTTAGAGGTAATTTTCAATATGTAGTCAAATTAAGGGTATTGTTTAGTATGCCATGAACGCACGTGCTATGTCAAAGGTTCATTGAGTGAAGCCCCCGTGATTCTTGGTGGACAACTCATGGGGCAACAATCCCTCCTCTACAGTAGTTAGCCATGAAGCACCTTTCTCAGGTGATTTCATCCTCTTGTTGCGAGAGGAATTTGAGCACATATGGGAATTTGTATAGTGTTAAGAAGAGCAATCTTGAGCAGTTTAGGGCAGAGATAATGGTGTATGTGCACACCAACCTTCGTCTTATTTATAAGTAGAGGAATGCGTGGTTAAAGGGAAAGACAAAGATGTGGGATGACTTTTTTGACGATATGAATTGAGACAACAGTGTTGAGTTGGCATTGGCCAACTTGGATTTTAATGACCCAGTGCTAGACCCTGTCACTTTTGATGATAATGATACTCTTGAGGGGTCATCCTCCACACTAGCAAATGCAGAGATTTCATTAGATACAAAGGAGGAGGATGCAACAGAGGAGAGCAGTGGTGACCATGACAGTGATGATGATTGATGAGCTACCTACTACCTTCTAGTTGTTTTGTATTTGTTATTTCTATTTGCCATTGGCATTGCTACTACCTATGTAACACATTTTGACTTTGATGACTTAATGAGAAAACTGTAGTTTCTTGTCTTTCTCCTATTGGATCATTGATGAATCTGTAACAATTCTATTTGTATGCAGAATGTTACATTGTACAACTTGCAAATTTTAAATTTACAATGTAGAATGATGAATCTTGATATATGTCTAAATTTGTATCATGAATGAGAATTTGTGTAAGAAATATATATATATATATATAATGTGTCATGTTCTGGGGGGCCTATGTGCCCCCGTGTCAGGTGACTTAGCTTGTAAACAACTGTCCAATTTGAATTATGTTATATTCTTTATTAATTACCAAATAAAGCTTGAAATCACTGAAGTCCACTTGGTCATTGTGTGCTCAAGTCTGGGCTCAATGCAACCTAGTTAGCCACATGAGCACACTTATTGCAAAATTTCAATGGTTGATATTCTCCATTGATTCAAGGTAATATGTGTGCTTAATATTGTTTAGCTTTGAGAAATTGGTGTCATCAGTTCTCCTTACGAATGATGTATGTAAGGTCCCTTTTTAATCTCTAGATTTTGTAAATGTAATTAACATTGCTAATGTTGGATAATCAACATGGATGTCATGTCAAACCTTATCATGATGAA
This sequence comes from Pinus tabuliformis, assembly GCA_031772625.1. NCBI lineage: Eukaryota > Viridiplantae > Streptophyta > Pinopsida > Pinales > Pinaceae > Pinus > Pinus tabuliformis. The sequence continues at coordinate 1,619,924,750 of CM062818.1, forward strand.
AGTATTCTTTTAAATGTATATATTGCTGAAAACCGAAGGAGAAGACAACCTACACAGATCCTGATGCTTGGATGTCATGTCAGACCTCATCATGATGAGAGTATTCTTTTAAATGTATATATTGCTGAAAATCGAAGGAGAGGACAACCTACATAGATCATCGTATCTATGGGTGTTGTTACACGCGGACTCGGCTTTGCCTGCTCCCCAGGGATTTTAGCCTTTATTTCATACTTCAGCTTCGAAGTGCTTGCACGATCAAAGTTTTACACATGGTCCTATAAGCCCATACAATTGCTGGTACGCACAGGTCCCAGTCGGTACATCTCCCATGGTGGACCCTATTCAGCATTTCGCACACCTTGTCAAAGGCTTCCCCATGTATGGTTTTTGGCGCGTTAAGTTTTATAATACTTCATTGTGCGCGCATTTGTTTTGCCTGCTTCTACTTTTTGTTCCTGTTTTCTATTGTGAGAGCGGTGTGCGTTTGTGCAGGTTGCGTGCCATATGCCTGTACTCATCTGGAAAGGTGAGCGCATAGGTTGTTTCGTCCATCATGCCCGGCTTCCACCCACATCTGAGGCTTCCCAAATCGTAAGTGCATCATCTCTCTGCATTCGTGCTAGTCCCCGAAACTCTAATGGTGCGTACCCCACCACCCTGTGGGCATAACGCATAGTGCCCATTTCAGAGCATCGAACCGCTGTTGTTCTGGCACATCGCTTTCAAATTCATTCAGGAATTCATCCACCATGGTCAACCCATCATACATAGGTAGATCCCTTACCTCTGTTGTCACGCAGCGCAGTGATCTTACCATCATGTTGCAATTGAGCGTGGTTACCTCGTGTAACCGGTTTTGTCATCATTATATTTCCACATTCGAATCTGATGTGCATGAGCTTTCATGCTCCCATGAAATTATGCCATCCACTATAGGATTTACCGAGTCCTGTTCCCGAGTGGTTATCTTGTAGATACAGTCTAGCTCGTCGTCGCTCTCATCATCGCATGCTGGCTCTGTATAGCATGATCCTTCTGTAGGGTCTAAAGGTACCACTACGCATAGTGACTTTTTCTCAAAAATCATTTTGCGCTTCTTTAGATTTATCACTCCGTTCATATCATTGGCCCAGTCTATTCCCAGTAGCGTAGGATAGGGATTTTTGTTATCTATAATCTCTATCACTTTGAAATCTGCAAGCGCGCTCACACCTTCGATGTCTACCATTATTCCCTACAATCTTCCTATCGGTAGGATCTTCTGTTGGTTCGCCATCTGCAATTAAATAGGGGACCATTACAATGCAAGCCTACCCATACGCTCCCATGTCTGCTTTGGCAATAAGTTCACGTCTGATCCTAAATCTAGAATCACTTGATCCATTTCATACTCTCCGATTTGCGCATTCAATCTCATTTCTCTTCCTATTCGCGATGTATGTTTCCTGAGCTTCCGGACTACGCGCAGTTCTCCTGACCCAGTGCACCTAGTGATAAGTTCTTGCAGTCCCTTCACAGCCTTGCTGTCGCGCAACAACTTCATACATGTCTCCAAAAAGGTAGTGATCATTGAAGGATCCATCTCCGGCTCTAGTTGATCCTTACTACTTGAAGTGGAGGTCTCCATGAAGCTCTTCTTAGCTTCCATGAATGTCTCCTTCATGTGCTCCAAATCAAATTTAGGTTCTTTTGTAGGAGCCTTGCAAACCCACGCACTTTCTTCAAGTTGCTTACCTTTGTCATCTCCTGTCGTGATACTGCTTCGGAGCACTATGTTTACATTCAGGTCCTCTTTGCGCGGCTCAGACCTCATCATTTACAAATTCTGAGTCGGGGGAGGCTGGAGTATCCCTTTATCGCGCAACCTCGCTATTAGTGTAGGGTAGTCCTCCATCTCATGATCAAACTGAGTACAATATAAACATGATGCTCTCGTCAGATTTGTACAATCGCAAGCATAATGCCCTGGCCCTCTGCAATTGTAACAAATCAGCTGTCTATGACCCCTTCCTGGTCCCATTCCACCTCGACCTTGTTCACGCCCCTGAAATCCAGTGCGTGCCATCCCTGCATTTGGATCGAGGGCTCGCGTTTCAGTCTGCACTCTGTAGGCAGGAGTTTGATCCATCATCAACTCGTAACTTCTGCAGGTGCTCTCATCATGGCCTACCGACTTACAAAAATTACAGAACAATTGTTGGGACGTTTGCGTATACTTTTATAATAGATGAAAATTATCCATAGCATGTTTTCCCCCTATCTAACAAATCACGCACCATAATGCAGGCATCACGCTCGGTCTTACTTGTGCCTCTGGTCTGAATGGCATCGGCCCTCCTCCTGCCAAGTAATTCGCAAAGATTGGACAATGGTCCTTGTCATTCCCATGGCCTTTGCATTTTATGCACCATACCTCCTCGCACGTTTCTGGGCAAGTTGTCCTATCTTGTTTCAAACTCTGCATTTCCAGACACAAATTTTGCAGTTGCGCGTGGATTTGTTGGACTCCCAGGCCAGGATCTTGTATTGGGGTCTTGTGCAGTCTCATTGCAATCTCCAAAGCTTCGGCCTGGGTGGATAACTTCTGCTGTGACAACGTCGTCCTTAAATGCGGTGTTAGTGACACTACAAACCATGTGCGGTGTTGTCCATCCGTCAAGGTCATGTTGGCTTCACGAATCATACTCTTCAGTCTCTGATCCAGATCCCAAGGGGTCTTGCCTGGAAGCATCGCAATTTCCTTAAACTTGATAATTGATTGTGTTTCCAATTTTGGTGTGCTAAATTCCCTGTTCAGCGCGGCCTCGATATCTGTGATCCCCGCATTTGGATGGTCATTGGAATGCTTAATGTACCATGTCAGTGCACGATCCTGCAATGCACTTACCAGCATTGCCTTCTTTATGTTGTCATCCATGACTCCTTGTGCTTCCCATACAGCTCTTACCACAAACCAAAATTGGTTCGGATCTTCGTTCCCTACTACTCTGAATACCGGCAATTTTATCGCGCCCGCCATATTGAACCGTGGTGGTGGCGGAGGTGGTGTGGGCGGAGATGGGGGTGATGGTGGTGAAACCGGTGGTGGTGTAGGTGGGGGTGGTATGCGCGAAATTTGTTGCCTTATCAGACTGATCATGCTTCTCAGAGAAATTTTCACGAGCTCTTCCTCACTTTCCTGCCGCGACGAAATCAAGGGGTTATTTTCTATCTCTTCGCTACCTTTGTTTCTATAGATCTTCCCACTTCGCATAGCCCCAAACATCAATTTATTTGCATAATCTGCTTTTCACACAATAGCATTTTAATCTAGTTGTTCAAAGATTTAATGTACTTACCTCGCGATCCTTTGAGGAAGCGTCGTTCCGCCTCATTGTAGCTGACTGTCGTGTCTACCGCGAACTCGGTGATAAACCATCCTATAATTCGATTGAGCCAATGGTCCACATCGCACGTGATCTTATCTTCTAATGCTTCTAGTCTACGCACTAATTCTAGAGTCCACACAATCGGTTTGTCAAGCCTACACCTTCCCTGACTGTCTGTTAGAGGGGAAGGATGCAAAAAAAATTTCATGGATTTCCGTATATAAGTAGCGTTATAACCAATGTTGTGAAAAGCGCGAGTGGGATCAAATCGGCGCGGGGAACGAATCGGAAAAAATCGGAAAAATCGGGAAAAAATCGGAAAAAAGCGGGAAAAAATCGTTTGGTACAAAAATATTCATTTTTTTTCAATTTTTTTAATATCTAAACCATCTACAACATAAAATAAATACATTGACACATAAATATGATAGAAAAACTAATATATAAGATGTTTAATATCATTTCTAGCGCTAAAATCACACATAACATTGAATCATGTCCTGAATAGTAAGTCCTGACTCCTGAGTCCCAACTCAGCCTCAAAATATCAACAAAAAATATGATAATGTATCTCATCATGTCATAATGTCATATACAATAAAATGAGGTCTAATCCTATTGATTTCCTCTGCCCCTCTTGCGAGAAAATGCCACAGCTTTCCCTTTCCCTCTAGATGTAGATGCTGGTGCCTGTGCTGGTGGAGATGGCAGTGGAGTCTGATGTGCTCTAGAAGCTGAATAACTAGAAGTAGGAGCTATAGGAGGTAGACCATGTCCTCTACTGGTGGTAGGGGTAGCCCGAGCAGGTGGTGTCACCTGGAAACATTACAATCTCCCAATCTTGAAATCCTGAAAAACTGATAAGTCTGCTGGATTTTAAATGAAATCTAAAATTCTACTTTCTCCATATGAAATCCAATGAGGCTGGAACCACTCTCAAACATCCTGAGTCATTTCATGGTAATGTTAAAAATTTAAGTAAAAGGATGAAAATGAAGATTAAGGAGAATGTCACTTTTACTTTAAGAATTTAACATTACCATGAATAGCATATCCATACTAGGGCCTAGACTTGATCATTAAGCTGCCCCACTCAAAAATTATTTGTTTCTTTAAAAAAAATTGCATGAAAAAACCCAAATGACCAAATGAAAAACCATATTTTTTTTTTATAAAATCGTGTTGTCCCGGCAACCCCGAGCTTTTTTCGGAAAAAATCGGCAAAAAAATAGCCAATTTTTTCGTGTAAAAAGCGCGATTAAATCGGCGTGGGGAAAAAAGCACGATTTTTTCAAAAAAGCGCGATTTAATCGCGCTTTTCACAACACTGGTTATAACCACTGTTCCTTCGATACTCTCGAATTCCTATTTTCTTGCGCCGCGAACTTGTGAATCTTTTTGTCCAACCACCCTTCAATTTCTTTCTTCGTTGGATTCCAGTGACACGACATCAGACATCCCTTATGCAGATTTTGGTCCCGGCAACGAAAAATTTGTTGGCTTGTTGAGGCATGACTCAGGTTCAGAGGTGATTTAGCCAAACAAATCCTGGTACTATTGGCCCTTTCGGAGCGCAGACTGAGGTCTCACCCGAAGAATTATGGGAGGGTGCTAGAACTAGGTTTCCGCACCCTGGAGATGTCTGATGTTTTCAAGTGGTCCGTGGTTCGACCCTATGCACCTGTCGCTACACGCACTTACCCGTTCCTCGCAGCGTGTGATGTTGCCTTCGCGCATCCCTACTCGGGGCCGAAGTAGTGTTATTACCCAAGTGCTTATTAGTAGCTCGATATTAGTTGATTAACTTAATTTATTTCTACGCTTTCGGTGATACTTAACCATATTCACAATTCATAACCATATTCACAATTCATACAAGTGCGCGCAGTAAATAAATAGTATAATTGCAATTGAGATCAAACATGTAATAACTCAGAACAGATGCACAAAATTTGTAACAAAACCTTTCTTTATTAATCTTTTCTTCGGTTACAGACTCAACTCTACCCTGCGCACTCAGCTGTAGGGGTCCGTGCACTCAGTTGCAGACTCTACTAGGCATCTGCGCACTCAGCTGCAGAGCCTCTTCATACTAATACGACCCAAGATACATTTAGAATCTTCTCCTATGATCGCTATCTCATTCTATCCTCTATCTTCTGATCTCTTTACAACTTAGAGCCTTGCTCTATTTATACAATCCCATGGTTCGCGGACCATGGGTAGGCCGACATTACATTCAAACTTAGGGCGAACAACCTTATGACTTTAACATTTTGCGCTCGCAATTCGCGGAACTTTACAATAATATTACTGAAAACTTGGGCTTTGAGCCCCAAAACATGTTATGGGGGGATTCCATGCCCAACAGTGCTCTCTGAAATGTTGGTATAAGGTGGTTGGTTTAAGGATGACCACCAACACTGGAATGCTTAGTGTAGTTCCCAGAACTCTTCCAAGTCTGGCATGAAGCTCAGGTCTTCTGCTAGAGGAAGTGCTCCTGATGTTTTGAAGAGGGAAACTTTCAACCATGAAAGGGAGGTCTCACCTCGCATAAAAGGGAGAACCTCGACCTAAAAAGGGAGGTCTCAACCTGTGATGGTTTAAGGATAACCAACAACTCTGGAATTCTTAATGCAATTCCTGGAACTCTTCCAAAATTGGAAAGAATCTGAAGTCTTCTGCTAAAGGAAGTGTCCCCAATTCTTTGAAGAGGCATCATCGACTGAAGGCATGCTCATGGGCATCTTTGTCTTTGGCTACAACTCTGAATCTGGTATGGTAGGTTGTAGCTCGGGCTCGCTTGATGTGGCTTTGAAGCTTGTAGATGACCATCACTTCCCCCCCTGTCATATACAAGGTGAGATGATGGAGAAAACTCAACTGCAAGAATGTTCAATACTTTAGAACAAGTTTGGACATATGACTAAAATATCTTCTTGGTTGTTGATTCCCATTTCCAAGAAGCAATACATCCAAGATTAATCTTTGTTCTTGTATGAGGCTTTTTTTTGAAGCATCTGTTTGAAAAATGACTAGTTTTATGACAGTGCTTACATGGATTAAGATCAAAACAATGATCTTTCATATGGCAAACTCGGTCACAGTGTTGTCATTTCATAATCTGTTGTTGATGTGGCAGAGGAGAAGAATCTGGAACAGTTGATGGTGAACTTTCATGAAGGAATCCAACACTCTAAAACTGGATGGGCTTTGAGTAATCTGGAATATGAAAGGACACGTCCTTGTCATATCCAAGACCAGTTCTGTGCTTGTTGTGGACAAGCTCTTCCCAAGATCTGATGACCGACTTGAGAAGTGCAGACTAAATTTCTGCATCTGCATGTACAAATGCTACTTCATTGGGTACTAAATCTGAATGAAATTCAACAATATTGACTTGCTGTTGATGGGAGTTCATCTCAATGTTTTGAACATAATGATGCTTATGATGTTGTAGCTTTGTCTCAAGCTGCAAAAACTCAATATTCTCCAATATCACCAAGTCACTGTAGCAGACAGCGTAGTACCAATTTCAATGCAGCAAATGACTCGCTACTTCAATGCACTTACTTCTCAAACTTCCCAAAAAGAAGAGCCAATCTTCAACTTTCTTTGTGAATGAAATTTGTCGACAGTTCTAGACCCTGCTAAAACATCTTTTCATAACATCTGAATACAAATTCAAGATTCACAAATTTTATCACTAAATTCACTTCAGTAATTTATGATGTTTAATGAGGTCTCGCCCTTTGACATTTGATCCTATTATCCGTCCTCCTCCAACATTTTCACTGAAACTTGGTGGAACATAACTTGAGACATCCAACTACAGCATAAAAATTTACTAAAATGGTCCACCCAAAAATAACATGTCTTCAGGTCTACCAAACTACCAAGGGTAAATTATTTACCTGAAACATAAATGGTACAACTCTAAGTATCCCTGTGTCGACAGCATCATCATCACCCTCTGCTCTGTATGCAAATCAGGAAAATATATGCTGTTGAGCAGCTGCTTTGTCACCGCTATAGTGGCCCTGGGATTTGAACGCATAACCATCATAAGCACGAATGCCCATGTTCGCACATATATGTGCATATAATATTAAAAGACAAAGCTAAGCATCACACCGATATCGTGTTCCACAATTCAGACCCTCGTGGCACTGAAAATGGACAGCATAACCAAAATGCCGACACAACAATCAATGCACCCAAATAGCATACCGGACAAGGCCGACCTCCTCAGCAGGCAACCACTCTGAACCCCTTCATCATCAACTATGAGCATTAAATTAAATATTTCCAAAGATTTCACATCAAACGTAGGCCACACACCATCGTTCGAGCCACGGGGAAGTTTCTTTACGGTGAGAGATCTCTTGGGGCGGCCTCTAGAACAGTCTTCGAACAGCCGGAACTTCAAAGCGAAGCATAAGCTTTCTTTGCACCTGGACTAAAGACAATGGTTTCGAAGCACTCGAAGAACCAAATGAAGCAATATTTTCACCCAACTCCCGGATTACGGTATAAAGGACACGAGTTTGACCCACCGGAATGTCAATATCAAGCTTCAAAGCAAACATTACATAACCTTCAACGCATTTTAACAACTTCTTAAATGATTTAGGATTAACGGAAGTTCAACGCTTCATTCCAAAAATTAATCAATGCGTGGAGACCTTTTATTTCAACCCACGAACATGAGCTTCAACATACAGTGAATCACATACTATATATCGAACATGCATACTATGAACTGAATCACACCATTCATATACACCACAAATCGAATAGCATACTATGAATCGAATCACACCTTTCTACTGCCTGTCATTCATTCCATTATGTTCCAGAATGTACTAATGCGCAAATGATTACTTCAAGTTACATATTTCACGCACCAAATTAGTTGTCGATTGTTCGACACTGTTTAGAGCACAAACAGTGGGTAACATCAATGAAACAAATTTTGCAAGGAGATCAAGAGAAAATTGTAAGGCTTAATTAAACTGATTGCAATTAAAATTTCTAACGATGAGTAACAAAAACGTTCTAGCGATTTGATTGTTGGTGAGGAGTGCCTCCGTTTGTCATTTCGAAGAATCCCAGGTAGATTGAATGCAGGGAAAATAATGCTGTTAAGAGATTGGGTGCACGACAATGGAACGTTAGGAATTAGGATCAATGAGACTGTCGCGTCAGGAGAGAAACGTTAGTGTCAGAAGGAGGGCAAAGGGCGAGATTACTAAAATTGGAGACCTCACTGACAAACAGAGATGGAAAGGTGTGTTTTTCATTTGATTTTCAGAACTGTATGCAACACATGCCAAAGCTATTCAAGAAGAATATTAAACTGGGGACCTTCAAACCTAACGCTATTCTTGGAGCTCCTCAGAGTAGCTACAATAAGAACATAGGAGTTACTTTAATTAGGTGTGGATGGTAGCGCTGAGTGCCTAGGCTAAATTTGTGGGAGCTGAGAGGACAAAATCACCGAGAGTAATGTTCACAACCATTTATTTATTGTTGGCTTTCCCAAACTTTACGATGAGTATGTGGAGACTAGCATGCAAATAGAAAGACCACAAAACCAGTGGTTCAAATTGGGGTAGGGCCAAAATTTGTTTGCTCTGATACCATATTAAACACATACATGGCAAACACAAAGTGTGAATGATAAGCATAAGAGTGTATCTATTATTAAAGAATGATATAAATTTATAATACATGGGAGTGACCATTGGATTCCATATTCCAAGGTCTCTTGGACTGCTGTTCAGCTTTCACACCAACCCTTAGAGTATTAGGTGTCCAACAAAACCAATTCTTTGACATACTTTTGATGGTGAATTTGGTGAGATGATGCCAAGCTTGCTCGTCTGTGATGGTGTGCATGCACCTCATGGTGACATCTTGTTGAAGCAAACTCTTGCCTCCATTGCAACCAGTGCATTGGTTCGGCCCTTTCATCCAACTTGTCTACTAACATGCACATGGTCTTCTTGGGTATGGTTGAACCGGCAACACATTGATGCATAGTGTCTATGTTGATCTCCAAGTGTGTGTTGGTGGTCATGCGCATCAACTTGCCGAAGTACATGTTCAGCCCCAGTTGGACTTGCTTCTTGTCTTCGCCTTGGTGAGTGTGTTGAATGGGTTGGATTGTATGCGTGCGCTCAATAACATTCATGTTGTTGGATCTTTTGCATGCGATCAACAACACTGCTCACCATGTTTTCTTTGTGTTAGCTTCTGGGATGGATCCTTAACTTGTACTGGCTCAGTTTCATCCGTAAGGTGCATGTTGCACCAACTATTGTTCATGTTCCTGCGGCAACTCATGCAGTTTCATGTTCTTCCACAGTTGTTGCTTCAACACATGCAACTCCTTCTTTGTTCCATCTCCTGCCTTTTCACAATCTTCATGTCGCGTCGTCACTTCATAGCCTGATTCTCCAAAGTTGCTTTCATTATCAGTGGATCTGCTTGACCTTGCAACTTTGTTCCGCCTCTATATTGTTAACAACCTTCCTCTTGCATTCGTTTCATTTCCTGCATTCGCCACATTCGGTACATTGCCTTCAACTTCTGTTTATGATGTTGCTCGTTGTGATGCTGCTGCTTGATGTCTTCATGAGTAGGTAAGCCCATGGACACTTGGTCAACTGCATCCCCAAGCGTAATCTGAACAATGTCTTTGTCTCTACTCTCTTGAAAACCATTGTACCTGTATTGCTGAGAGGTAGATGAACACCTGTGATACCTGGAGACATGGAAACACTCATAGCAAGAAATCCGTCAGTCTCAAACCAAAATGAACATGAGAACTGACTTGCAACATACATGGGTGAATGATCATGAAGGTTGTGCAATTTCGACTGGGAGATTGGGAGACTGACAGCCAAGATTGCACAAGGCACAGTTTGGGCTGCTGGGAGACTAACTGACTGCTGGAACTACAAAATGGCAATCTAGTTGGGCAGTTGGCTATTGGTATTGTGCAATGAGCAATCCCAACTAGGAAGGACTGCTAGCTCAGGGGCAGATTTATGCAAATTTTTGGGCCAAGAAGCCACTAACCTCCAGAAATTCGCAATTCAGTCTAGGAGGCTAGTGCTGGGCCAGAGTGCACAAATCTAGAGGGGAAGGTGAGCCTTCCTTATCCAGATTGCGCGATGCAACCTTGGTGAAGGCAGAGATCGAGCCAAGGTTGGCCCTACTGGTCGACGGGCAACTAATAGCAAGTAAGTCGATGAAATGCATGGCGACACTAAGTGATAGCAAAAGTGATAAACAGTGCATGCAAAACATAAATGGAATATTGAGCAAACAGATCAACATGCATGTGGGTGAGGTCATTCGTTGGTTGGGCAAACGTCCGTGCAAAACAATTTTATACATGTGACAACAGTGAGATAGCAAAGAAAATTGAAACAAAGCTAGGACAAGCTATAATATATGTAAACGACATCAGACGTTCAATAAAATCAAGCAAACAATACTCATACAAGCAAAAACTCAAAAAGCGACAGAAATGCAACACAAGGCATAGGAAGCGAGCTTACCCCAAAACAGTTGAGCTGAGTGTGCCCATTGCTCCTAGATGTGATGTGGGATGTTAGAGATACAAGGTTGATGTGAGGAATGAGCTTTGTAGCATCTGGTTGATGAGTTTTGATAAAATCGAGGTTATGACCCGCATGCCATAAATCTAGGGGAAGCAACACTTAGAGGGAGGTTTCAGAATTACTCCTTGCATGTAACCTCCAACTGCTAAACATAGATCCCTGAAACAAGGGATGCCTTCACATGTTTCCTTAAGAGAAGTAGCCTATGAATGCAAGTTTGTTTTGCTTAGTCCCAAAGGGAACCAGTCAACTCAGCTGCACATGCAAGAGACTTCTTGACTCCTAGAGAAAAATGTGCATTCCTGATTGTAAGTTGGGCTGGCTGCCCAAGGGGATTGCGCAATTTCTGGGCCCAACAGCTGACCGCTGCCTAGATTTTTGCAAATTCTGGGTTGAACTGCCTGTTGATTGGAAAAATTGCGCAATTTCTGCTGGGAGGGTTAGCTGGAAGGATTGTGGAATCCTGGAGCCCAGCAGGCTATCAGAGGGAATTGTGAAATTCCTGGAGGGAAAGGCCGGTTGACCTCCAGAAATGCACAAATTTTATTGGGAAGTTGTTCAGCTTGCAACTAGACCAAGTCCGGATGAGCAGCCCATGAAGGGAAAAGATCAAACTGTGATCGACAGACTACCTTTGAACAAGAAAGACACTGAAGCTTGAGGACTTATCGAAGCAAGACAAATTGTTGTGAAGGTTGGTATGGAGGCTCCAAAACAAGGTAAGGAAAAAATTTGGAGGGTGGTTGTAGCCACTACAATAGGATAGGATTCCGTTACAAAAGACTTCTTCTCTTCTTGTGATTGTTTTTCATTATTTGGAAGAGGTTTCCCTTCTTGTGGTTTTTCTTTCTCATTCAGAGGAGAGTTCTCTTCTTGTGGTTGTTCTTCATATTCTTTGACTTGTGGTTTCTCTTCATCATTGGAACGTAAAGTCTCACCAATATATCCAAGACCTATCTTGATGAATGGAGATCTCTAGCAATTGATAATGTTTTCCAACACCTATGAACTTTTGAGTTTCTATTTCAATTTGTTTACTTCAGCTCTCAAGGCAACGATTTCCTACTCATGGTTTATACAATGTTCTTCCTTCTGCTTTCTCTGACCCTTTAAGACATCCTCGATCCTTTTGGCTTCTTCAAGTTCGCTCTTCAAAGAGGTGATCTGCTTTTCTTTATTCTGCTTGTTCCATTTGTTTGACTTTTCTTTTTCTTTTTCCTTGAGCTGGTTTGTTAAGGTTCTTTCCCTATCATTTGCTTCTAGTAGTTTGCCTTTGAGATCCTCAACTTCCTTCTTGGTGTCATCAAGTTCCTTATCCTTTCCAAAAGATTGCATCTCGTTGATTTGAGCTCTAAGTCGGATATTGCCAGCATAAGTAAAACACTCACTATCATCAATCTTCTTCTTTTCATCCTTCAGTTTTTCATGCTCATTGTGAAGTATATCATACATGTATCTGGACCTCTCCCAGTCACGTGTTAGAATTCGAATCTTCTCTTTGAGTGTTTTGACATCTTCTTTAGAATCATCAGCCATCTTGTCAAAAAATAATGTATGCTATGGATCTGCCTTCAAGTTGTTAAGCTTCCACTGAAGGACCCGCTCTGATACCAATTGTTAGAAACACTGAGAGGGGGGTGAATCAGTATCTCTTATTATTTTTGCAAATTCTTAAAAACAATTTAAAGCATCATTATAAAACCATAAAACATGTCACATGAAGAGCAAGATGCAAGGGATTTAGCTTTAACAAGCATTTTATTATGTAGTGTACAATGTACATACAATACTTTCCAAGAGAACCTAGAAGGAAGTGAAATACTCCCTAGAGTTTTCCAGTAATCTGGAATGAAGCAAAATGCTCCCTAAAAGTTGGGCTCTCGTGCTAGGGATAATGGCCCAAATACAATCACTGCTATAGCCACTATCACCTCTGCTGCTCACCGCTGCCCACTGATGCTGCTGCTGCACACATACAATTGCTACCGCTACTGCTCACTGTTGTTGCTATTTTTTTTGCACCAACAACATAATAAAATATGATTTCACAAAAGCATACAAAATCAGTTGACGGATCCAAAAGGCTACCACTTTCTTCAATTTCTATATTCATACTAGCAAGGAAGAAGTCCCCACAAAGTCCGTACCCAAGTTTCTCATAGCAAGCACCTCTAGCAATTCATCCTGTCGGCACCAGATTGTATTGCACATTGAATTTATAATCAGAGCGTTATCCAAATGAACATGAAAATTTCTTCCCTCGATCAGAACTAGCACCATCGAGTTGTCTTCTCACCCTTTATAAGGTAGAGCTTTGGATCCTAAATTTCTCAAAGTTCCAAACCACTTTAACAACTTTCCATCCAGAGTCAAACCTTCTTTGATTCAATCACATGGCTTCAAAACAATTTCTAATTTTTATTACCATCATCATCTTCCGTTCTCATTTCAGTTGGGGAAATTCAAACATACTTGCACTGTATAATATATATGTGAGTGTCCATGTTGCCAAAACTGGTGATTAAAAAAACATCTCCATTTGATGTAACGCTCAACGCATTAGCACTTTTCCTATGATGAAAAAATAAATTCAAAATAATAAATACACCTTTTCCCTTCTCAAAGTCGCATTAGCGTATTCTTGAATCATTTGCTGGATGTTTCTTAAAGTTTGAGGATGAAATCTGCTATTTCTCTGCTTCTACATCTCTTTGTACGACGCACCTGCGAACGATAATGCCAAGCGCGACCCTGGTTCCGATGAATATGATTGGTGGAACTCATTATTTAGTTCTAAAACATCATCGCCCTGGTACTCATTAGTTCTAAAACATCATCGCCCAGAAAATTGATTTAAGGAAAACATCATCGCACAGAAGATTGACTTAAGGAGACCCGAGACATTTAATTCCATTGAAAAGTAGCCGAAATGCTTAACGATTTATTCAAACGAATCAACGCCTGCAAACAAGCGAGTCCCAATACCCAAAAACCCTTGTGCCAAGCATTAAGCCAAAACATTAACCATGAACAGTCTCCAGTAATGTTCTCTGGCCGCAGAAGTTTTGAGAAGATCCATCTTAGCGTTGTATTAATTCACACTTCATAGGAACAGTGGTAATGCGAGTCTTTTGTTGACTGATACGAGCCTCCAGAAATGCGAACTTCTTGAGATTTTCGTGCTGCCCACAATAACCAAAAGAAACAACGAAAGTCCAGGCTCAGAAACCCTTGGTCGCAGAGCTATTTTGATGAAAATAAGCTTCCAGTCCTCAAAATTCGTGAAGGCTTTTTCCAGATTTTATGTTTGTTGGAGAAGCTTCTACTTGCAAAAGAAACGCGATCCGGACCCATGCCAAAAATTTACAAACCCGAAACCAAATGTGCCGCAAATAAAGCCCCTCACATCTATGCCTGTTCTTTAGAGAGATGTGTTTATTTATGTGCTTAAACATTTGAGGCCAACGTCGCTTTGAGTGGAATCCAGATTTAATATTTATGATTATTATTTTATTTTTATTTTTTTTGGGGAGTGGGAGGCTTATTTCATTATTTAATTTAATTTGAAACAATTTTTTTAACTAACTATTAACCGTAAGCATCTATTAAATTATTTTATTATATATTTTAAAGGAATGATCACCGAATATAATTATATTATAAAAATGACTTTTTGACTCTGGTCCCAAAATCAAAATTAGCCGTTGGGGGCTCTGCTCAGATTATTTAACATGCAAAGTTGGATCTGTTTCTTCAACTTGTCCTGACGATGAACCACACTGGTTGGTTCGAAACAGTCGACAAAGGTCTTTCTACATGTGATTTATGCCGAAGTTCTTCTTACAACCTTTCATCAAATTACTCTAATTACGGTCTTTAATTTTAAACTTGATTTTGGGGCCTATTTTGATTTCATTGCCATATAACCTTATGCGTAGTCTATCGAGGCGGAGGAGTTCCCTGGAAAGTTATGGAAATTCCGGTCATATTTAGAGAAAATCCGGCAAGGATTTTTATAAATCAAAGTTATAATTGTTAAATTTCAAAATTTTAGGTGTCTTAGATGTTTTTGATAGTGTTGAATCCATTTCCACCATCAAAAACACGATTCAAACACTGACTCTACAAGATTTTTTGAAATTTTTTTCCCCGAATTCCGACCACTTTTGACCGTCCAAGCAATTCCTCCGCCTCGTTAGACGACTCCTATAACCTTATGATGCCACTTTAGCTGCCCTTGGGGTTTTGGATCCTAAAATGGGGCTTTGACTTTGATTGGCCATATCTCACAAACAGTGAGGGCCCATGAAACACTCAGCATACCACTGGAAACAACTCGACGAGAAGAATTTGATGGTGAGGGTCTTTGAGGCAAGCACATTGATTTGTTTCTCCTAAAATTCCAGCGAAAGGCAAGTCTCTTCATCGCCAAGGAACTCAAACCCTAGGGCTAGGGTTTCGTTTCTGCAACCTCTCAGTTTCTTAATAGATGCGCCTGCTCTTGCTTTGACATCAATGACCTGTTGCACACCTATGCAATCATCTTGCAACTACTCTCGATTTGACATCAATGACAACCTATTCAACATCTTCCTGAGCAAGAAAGCACATGTACCTTCTAAATCCCATTTTGAAGGGCATGTCACTATGAAGTGTCCACTTGGGCCCCTGATATACAAGCTTATTTACTCAATTTCTCTAATGAATTTTTGTACTAGAAGGTGAGGAGACACATTATATCTTATACAGGATTACAGGTGGATCTTCATCTTGGGTTTGGCCTCCCTATACAAGATCCAAGACCTCTATGGGTCATGATGGAACTTGTAGGGTGATTGTTGAGATCCATGGGCCTCCACCACAATAGAGCATTGATTTCCATGCCATGGGATTCTTCAACACCACCTATTACTTGTTCGTGCCCAAGTCATAAAGATATGATGATCCACTTGGACCACATTTCCCAGCAAGCCATATACTTGGACCAAATACTTGGCAGTTGATCCAGGGCCCAGATGGGGTTTTGTCTCACCCGAGGAGACATAGAAGGGCTTGTATGATCATTCTAGGCCCTATTTATGGAGCATCAACTTGTTTGTGTTAGAAATTAATTAATGAAGAAATGAAATACAAAAAATATTGTGGAAACACAAATACAGAAATGCATAGAACAAGAGAGACACATATATATTTGGTCCACCCAATTTGGGCTACATCCACAGAGAAATAGCCAGTCCTTCCTTTTATATTATCCAGCAAAATGAAAAGATACAACCTAAAAAGATCTCTTGGAATTTCCCCTTCACGTTCACACAATCTCCTCTCTCTCTTTCGCTCAGAATAAGAATCCACATTCGTAATAAAATTCCCTCATATAAACCGAGGGGTTTCCTTCTAGGACAAAAAACCATAAATTAAACATAACTCTACTATCAGATCATCCACCTAATGAAAAGCCTAGATTGACTACAAAATTACAATATTTTACAAGGTAAGTTTTCATTTATTTGTAGCTTCAGGACCCCCAACACTCATCCCCCTCTCGCCCCTTCAGGGATTGGGATCCAAACATGGCTGAAACAAGACCTTTGAATCAAGAAGATAATTAGGCTCCACATCCAATAGTTTGATCAAGTTGGAGACCCATGAGACCATTCTTTGTGCCCCACAGCCACTTGGGAGCACCACAGATGTTTTTCTTGGAAACCAAGGGGCCAACCACTTGGTCATCATTATGAGAGCCTTCCTCTTCATCTTGGCACATGGAGGACTTATCCAGGCCTTCTAACATCCATTTTGCACCATTATCCTATCCTTTCAGCCTCATTAGGAAGGCTTGTTGAGTACTTTGATCTATTTGGTGGGCTTGTCACCAATTGCATTGTTATTTTGCACATTAAAGTTTTTTTTAGGGGATTATTAGGATAATTAGTCTAAATCGAATCTCTAAAGGATCATATAAATAGAAGAGGAGCCTCATTTGTAACTTATCATCATTTGGATTGGATTTTTTCTTGTAAAATAATCTGGACCTATAATTGATGGTTGAAATAGGATATTGTTGATGAATTTTGATGTTTGGATTTTTGCTATTCTTGCCTTGGAGCTTCTAAATGCAACTATGATGGATGGATATATTCAATTTATATTGTAAGTAATATTTTCATGTTATTTATTTACTTTATTTCATGATTAATGTATGGAATATCTTGTCACAGTCTTAATGTGCCCTAATTGAAATCTGAATTCATGAAAACACTGGTATTTTGAAGTATTGCATGCATTACATGTTAGGAAAATGTGAATGAATGTTCTTAGAGGTTGGTTTGCTTGTTGCTACATAGAAACTCCATCATTGTTTGCTAAATGAAATATATATTCTTTTGTTGCTAGGTATCTGCCTCATTAGGGTTAGCGAGAAGTTACAAAGGACTCCTTGATAGAGCGAGGTCCTTCATCAAAGTCAATCTTGACTCCATTTCTCCCAATTGTCAAGGCACTAGGTCGTAATCCTAGTTAATCAACCTTAAACCATTTCCTTTAAACTTTTCCCATTTTCTTCCCTAACCCTAGAAGCCCAACTAGGGCCTAATGTGAAATGCATTAGGGTGGTCACCTTCAAGAGTGATTTGGGATGCTATTGTGTTGGGGTCTCCTTGAAGTGCCTCAAAATTTGAAGCAAATCTCGTGGCTAGATTTGGAGAAACCTCAAGCCCTATCTTCAACATCATTTCTTCCCATATGATTTCTTGGTTAGCATCATTCCTAAGGTCATTCGCTCTTAAAAACTTGTCAGAAATCATTTGCCCCTATCATCCTTTCTTAGGCCTAGGTGTCTCATTATCCTTGAAATTTTAAAAACCCTAGGCCTTGCTTGCATTATCCTCGGTCTCTCTTGTGGTCCCAAACCTTCATATGTTTGTTATTTCACAAAACCCTAAAGAGAGGTCCTTTATTTCCATAGGAATACTTGATCTAGGAGTATGCCTTGTCTTGAGTATCCCTTCATCCTAGGTCTAAGTATCCTCAAGAGCCTTTCTTGGAGAGCCTTTATCTTGCCTTTAAAGCAATCAAGCCATTATCTAAGTCTCTCCTTTGAATGGGCTTTGGAAATCACCTTACACCTTGCCATTGACTTTATCATTTTTGCGATTTCCCTTATAATGAGACTCCTCCCATCAGTGGAAGCCCATAAAGAGTAGGGGACATTAACTGAGGTGACAGTGGGTTCTTATCTCATTATTTTCATTTGGTCTAGTATTTGTACCTCAAGTACCCCTCCTAGGATCCTTGCTAGATTATGAGGCAACATTTTTGGCATTGTTGTCGGGGACACAAGATGTGTGTCTTGTTTCCTATACAACAATATTGACATAACATTCTTGGTGACTCCATTGGAAGAACAAAGCCCTTGTTCTTTTTTGAAATTCAAAATCAATGCTTCTAGGGTGAAGCAAGCATTTGTCAAGGCAATTTCATTCACCCTGGTAACTCCCATGTCATTAAGAGCCTAGAAACATGCTGACCACATATATTCCTGCCTTAGATATGATAGGGACCTCGTAGTATCCCACATCGGAATGCATGAATAATATGCCAATGTTCGATGGGGATCCACATTCTGCAGCTAATCACCTTGTAAGGTTCATATGTTATCCTTCAAGGAAAAATATAACTCAACCTTGTGACCAAATGGAATTGTTTGTCTTATCCATTCCCTCGAATACCAATTGGCTTGAAATATGTTAACATAAAAGCATTTCTTCTCTCTCAATATTGGTTTTGTACTTCCTTTTGCATAAAGGGCTAAGCTTACAAATTGATGAAGACATATGCCAAATGTTGGACATCTCCTTCTAAGAGGATGAAGTTATTGAATATGGTTATGCTATTGAGGAAGAGTATCTTGATTCTTCTCTAAATCATCAAGATCAGCTTATTGATGTGCACCTTGAGGATTTTTCTTGAAAGAGAGACTCGTGAATTGGAAGGAATGTCCTTTAGAGATGATGAAGATGAGGATCTTGATCCTGAAAGCCTCTAAATCCTGCAAGAAATAATGCATGAGTATAGTAAGTCTTACATGGAGTTAGTGGGAGAATGTAAGTGCAAAGATATTCTCTTTCAATTCCGTGAGCAAGGAGGGAGACCCTATGATATGAAATGTGAATATAAGAAGAACCCTACGGATGCTCTCCTCCTAGAGGTTTGTTACCAAAATCATGTAGTAAATACCTTGGGTGAAATTCTTCAAGAAAAGGAGAAAGAGGAGGAGTCCTCCCTACCTATCAATGAAGAAGAAGATTATTTTAAGGAAAATCATGATCACCAAGCAGATGAGGAATCTGTGGAATATCCATGGACTACAAATTTGGGAATTGGGTACAAATATGGTATGAATGAAAGCCCCATTGAGGTCCATAAGGATGAACATGATGAAGTGTGGCCTCTCATTCAAGAAAGGGCGCTAGAGGATATGGATATTATGGATCCATGTGAGGTTAAATTTTTTTATTTCTTCCACATAAATGAGGGAAAATGGGATATTAACCATCATTTCGACAATGACCCTATTTATGATACTGACAAGGAAAATGAGGTTGAGGTTGGTTTTCCCTTTCTTCAGGGCATTACTCACAATGATATACTTATTCACACCATTGAAAGGGAGGATCATTATTTTCCCATACATGAAGAAGGTTTTTTGGAAGTAGCTAGCCCAATTTATTATATCGTTGATGACACTAACAAAAGCCTTACTCTTCCTTGTCTTCCCCAGGATCCCAAAGATATAGTTGCATTATCCATGAGCCATTGCCTCACCATTTCTCATACCATCAGTAATATTGATAAACCCTTTCCCCCTCCTGAGTATGATGTTGGGGAAGAGCCACCCATTAGGTATATCCCTCCTTCACATTCATACCCTTAGGATTGTGAGTACGCAATCATTTCCCCTTTTCAATGTGACCATCATATCGAGCAATTTGTTTGTTGTGTCTCCCCATGTCCCTCATCCCCTTTTCCCTCCCATCATGGCCTTGGGGAAATCACAAAGCATGATGTTATGAAAAATGATCGTGATAGGGAATTCTTAAGTTTGGTCATTCAATCATCCATTTTATGCTTGAAAGAAATGCTTTGAAACTCTAAATTGGTATCCTTCCCCTCATCCATGACTCCTTTCTACACCATATGGATATCATATTTCCCCTCCTCCCAACACATCATCCTCCATATGATTGTTTCTATGTTGGATTTTATTGCATAAGTAATCATATAGGAAATTATTCTCACATTGATCTAATGATATATTAGTTTCATTGGATTTATGATTACACTTAGAATTTTCTTGATGTAATATGCATATTAGGGTAGGATGAATTGCATGTTGATTTTTGCATTAGACCTAACGTCGTACTATTTTATCATATTAGATTAAATGAACTAATATTAAATTTCATTTAGAATTAGATTTTATGTTTCCTGTTGATTTTATGGCCTAACAAAAGCATGGGTGATCAAAGGACGTCACAAAAACATGTTTCCCCGTGTGCTTAGTCTTTGATGTGTAGATAACAGTTCTACGGTCCCAAGAGATTGTTGGTGTTCTCATGTCCTCCTTGTTCGAGTAAATGGTTCGTACACTCTTCTAAGAGCTCTCGTCCCAGTTGGAGCCATATGTTACCCACCACCAGTGGGTGACCCATATAGGAGAATGTTTCTCCAAGATTTGTCTTTATCCAACAATTAAAATAGCAACAAGAAATCCTAATTTAATTTTTCCTTGATTTAAATTAGGAATTAAACCGAAATTTTATTCTCATAGAAACTTGTAATAGTTAACTATGTTAATTTGACTTAGTTAGCTCAGTAAATTCGAGTTGGAAGTCTATCTAGAGTCATGTAGAGTGATTCCTAAATTTTAGGGGTCCAAGTTGAGTTCTTTTGAGTTGTAATTAATTAACTCAGTCCAACTGAGTTATATTCAGTTAAACTAGTAGGAGGTCTAATAGTGGGGAGTAGCTTCAGTGCAACTTCATTGCTCCACCAGTTAATCAAAGATTCACTCATAAATAACTCATGCATGTCAGTTCAGAGGAATACCCAGTTGAGACTAGAGTTCAAGGAGAGTGTGCTATCAATTGTATAATTTTCCAAGTTGTACAGATGGTGCATGCAATTAGTAGAAGGCCTATGATGGACTGCACAGTTGTGGTGAGGGATTTTCCCAATTAAATATGGTCTCTCTCAGGAATTTCATAAGGAAGTAGGGGCTTGGAAGGTAGCATATTTTGCTAAGTGTTGGCTTCATTTGGTTTGTGAAGCAATGAGATAGATTGTACTTGTGTAGAGATTGTTCAGGTTGAAAAAGCATTGTATTTTCTTCTCAGATCTTCTGGTTAATGCAATATAGATAGTCATGGTTTTGAGCAGTTGATTTCCCTAGAAAAATATTGTGTTATGTGAGATTGAAATTCTTCCTTTTCTTCTTAGTGTTTTCATCGATCAATTTTTGTTTCCGCTAATGAGTAGAGTATATTCAAGTCTTTTGTTTTAGCATATTACATAAGTAGTTTGAATCTACAAGTAAATATCTACATGGTATCGAAGTTGAAGACATTATAAAATAGGAGAATACAAGTTTTTTGTGCAGGTGAAATCGAATTTGTAGTTTCGTACTTCAGAGTCAGCATGATGTCATTCTATGGTTTGAGACTTGAGTATGCCCTTGAGGGAAGCTCGAATTACATAGCTTGTAAGGATAGGATGGAGGAAGTGTTTGAAAATAACGGGCTGAAGGAATTCATAGATCATGATATTTTGAAGCCTCCAGCATCTGATGCTAAAGATCTGGATGAATGGAGGAAGTTTGTGAAAAAGGTGAGAAGGATTATCCTAGAAGGAGTTCGAGATCATATTGACTCGAATCTCCACAGAAAGGAAACTCCATTTGCAATGTGGAAGGCATTGACAGACCTGTTTCAAAATAGAAGTGACCACAGGAAGCTGGCACTGAAGGACAAGCTCAGAAAGATCAAGATGGAGAGGGGAAACTCAATTCTGAAGTACTTGACCAAGTCCACCCAATGTCGGGATGAGCTTTCAAGTGTCGGGATTACTATTGTCGAAGACAACCTGGTGATTCTAGCATTTCTAGGACTTCCCAAGAGCTGGCACAATTACCAAGACTCAGTTAATGGGAGGGAGAAGCTACCAGAGTGGGAGCGATTGTCATCCGTCTTAGTACAAGAAGAGATTTAGTGGAACACCAGAGATGGATCCTCATCAAAGCATGATGATGAGGATAATTGTGCCTTAGTTGGTAAGGCAAATAAAGGGAAGGGGAAGTCATCCCATTCCAAGTTAGATTCTTGTTAGGGTGGCAAGAAGAATGACATGTTAAAAATCAATTGTTTTCATTGTCACAAGCTGGGACACTTTGCCACAAAGTGTCTACACAAGAAGGCTAGTAAGAAGCCCTCAGGAGGAGCGACAGGTGAAGCTCTTACTTCATAGTTCGAACTGGATTTTACCCTCATCACTTGTATGGTTTCATTGATGATGGGTAGTGTGTGGTACCTAGATAGTGGAGATTCATTCCATATGACTTGTAACAAATAGCTCTTTAGTAACTTGAAGGAGAAGGATCTCCAGATGCATATCAATATGGGTGATGATGGGAGGTATAGCGAAACTGACATCGGTAAAGTTACCTTTCAGAGGGAGTTTGGTTCTCCCCAAAATTTGCGAGATGTTATGTATGTTTCGGGTTTGAAGAAGAACTTGGTTTTTGTTGCGATGTTGGAGGATAGAGGCTATGATGTGATATTTGGTAGGGGAAAGGCATTCCTTCGTCACATAGCCATAGGATAGGTGAAGCGGATAGGGGTTCGATTGAAGAACCTCTACAAATTGGAGGTACAATATTGCGCATCTTTGAGCACTAAAGCAGAGAAGGTGCAGAGCTGAGACATCGGTGAGTTGTGGCACAAGAGATTGGGCCACTTGCATCTTAACGCTTTGAATATCTTGCAGAAAATTTCTACAGGACTTCCCAAGGGTACACTAGAGCAGAGAGTCACATGAAAAGGGTGTACATTAGGGAATTACACCAAAACTTCCTTTCATGACAAAGATAGTTGAGCACAAGCAGTCCTTGATCAAGTTCACTCAGATGTGTGTGGACCTTTCACGACATCATCCACGACCAAGCACATGTATTATGTAATATTTTTTTATTATTTTTCTCATAAGTGTTGTATTTTCTTCATGCACAAGAAAGATCAAATGTTCGCTAAGTTTTGTGAATTTAAAACACTTGTCGAGAAAGACACTGACAGGAAAGTTAAATCTCTTAAATGTGATAACGGTGGAGAGTATGTGTCGAATGAGTTCAAAAAATTTTGGGCATCAGAAGGAATTCAAAAAACATTGATAGCACCTAATAACCCATAAGAGAATGGGGTGGCTGAAAGGAAGAAGAGAAGTATTGTCAGAGCGACGCAGGCGACATTGCATGATCAGGGCCTACCATTACACTTATGGGTTGAAGCATGCAAAAAAGTTGTTTTTTTACATAACAGAAGCCCTCATTGAATTCTTATGATGAGTAAACCGGAAGAGGACTTTTCAAGGAAGAAACCATATGTGGCACACTTTAGGATCTTTGGTTCATCAGTCTACTTCTATGTTACCAAATATGCACAGAAAAAGCTAGAGCCAACAGTTGAGTTGGGAATATTTGTGGGATACACTGATACACCTCAAAACTATCGAGTGTACCTTTCAACCAATAGGATGATAGTGGTTCATAGAGATGTGAATTTAGATGAAGAGAAGGCCATGAGATGTTCCCTTGAGAGGGAGCTTCAACTAAAATCAATTGAGGATTTGTTGTAGCGGCTACAACCACCCTCCAAAATTTTGTCTTAGCTTCGTTTTGGAGCCTCCCTACCAAAATCCTAGCAGCATGTCTTGCACTGCCCAGGTACTTGTGTTTTCAGTTGAGTTTATCTTTGGCTTTATAGCTTGTGTTTTCTAACTTGTCTTGCTTTCTGACCACAAGCTGACCTCCCATGACTTCGTTTAATCTCAATTCTTGTGTTGTCTTGACAAACTGCGCAGTCGAGAGGGCAGCCTACTTTGCTCTAAAGAATGGCTCAAAGCAGCCCAACAGTCTGCCTTTCCCTCACAAATTGCACAGAGCAGGCAGTCAGCCTTGCTCCCATAAACTGAATAGAGAAGGCAGTCAACCTTGCTCTCAATAACTGCGTAGAGTAGGCAATCATCCTTGCTCTCATAAACTTCGTAGAGCAAGCAGTCAGTGTTGCTCTCAAAAACTATGCAGAGCATGCAGTCAGCCTTGCTCTCCAAAATTGTGCAGATCATTCCGGCAGTGACCTGAAGCTCAAAACTGTGTAGATCCAACTAGCATCTTGTCTTTAGCTGGGAAATTGTGCAAAGCATGAGAGGTAACTAGAGCCACTCAGCCCAATAATTGTGTAGAATCATTCCTTCAGTTGTTGCCTGCTGAAAAAGAAAAAAGTAAAAAAAGAAAAATCATCCCTAGAAAATAGGGATCTATTTTTAGTACTAGTAGTTACATGCAAGTTGATTTTAGAAACTTCCCGCCAAGTGTTGTTTTTTCCTAGCTTTGTGGCATGTGCATCATAAACACTAAATCTACCAAATCTATTTAATGGATTCCTCAGAGCTCATTATTCACATTCTATATTGGAGCTCTAGCATTCCCGAGGCATCTAGGAATCTTCGGCATGATCTTTACAACTTTTCCGGGTAAGTTTTTCTTTTCATGCCTTTTGCTGCTTTTTCTGTCACTTTTCTTTCCTTGGCTTGTGTGAGTGTTGTTTTCCTTGTTTTATCGAATGACCACTGGCGTTTTAATGTATTTTTACATGTAGAAGTTTGCTTCAAGTTTTGCATTACATTTCCTTAGTGTCGCATACATGACCCTATTTCTGCACTAACAGTCTTTGTTGTAGTGACTAACTTCATGAGCTTCGATGTTCTTTTATTTGACTGATTCTTACAATTGATCTTATTGCATGCATGTCCATTCCCTCAGATCTACACCATATTTGCAGTTGCATTCAGTCCTACTTATTTTCAAGTCACCCTTGGGCAGATTTGGGTTGCCTTGGCTTGGATCTTGCCTTTCCCGACATGCACTTGGCATTCCTAGGACTCAAGGCTCTACCTTGGCTCCAGGGATTGCATAGAGGCTACCTGCCATTGGCTTCCCAACTTTTCTCTGCGCAATTCTGGGAGAAAGTGCCTAGTCTTTCCCCTAGGATGGTGCAATGCGCAGTCCTAGCTAGCAATCAAGCCGAACTGAACTGTGCATTGCACGTTTCCAATCCTCAACTAGCCAAGTTGGAATGTGCTCCATGAAGTTTCAGTCAGCAGCCCACTCACTAGCAGTCAGGACATAGTTCCAACTGATAGTATCCCCACCTCTCAGAGTCATAAGTGCACAATATTGCCGAGCAGCCACCTGGTTTGTTTCATGACCGATCCTTGAGTTTCTTTATGTTGTTTAGCTGACATTTTTTTCCATGAGTGTCTCTCTATCTCCAAGAACCACAGGAATAGCAACAGCAGCAGTGGTGAGCAGCAAACCTATGTAAGAGGAAGATTTTCGAGATCGTAGAGGCAGAGCAAAGCTACAAGTTTAAGGACGATCCACTTGTGGAGAAAGTAGCTTTGGACATTGAGGAAAAGAAGTGACAACACGAAAGGAGAGTAGGGCAAAGAAAGAGGGAGAAGCAAATATTGGAAGAAGTAGAGAGAAAGTTTCAAAAAGTAGAGCAAAGGCTCAAAGAAGAGTTGCGCAGAGAGAAGGAAATGCAGCAGGAATAGGAACAAGAACAGGTGGAAGTGAAAGGCACACAGACAGAGAAAACTGCACCGATATAGGCTGAAGACTCAAATCCACCAGCAGCAGATGATGAACAGGGTGAGTGGCCGCAGGAGTAGGAACTTTCTCAGCATGATGAACATATAATTGAACAGATGGACACGGAGATGGTACAGCTAGAACAAGATCGGAACACAGACCTCATGCCAAAAGCAACCAAGGTCACTCCACAAGCTTCACCAGCTCCAGCAGCAGGGAAATTCCCAAGTGAACAAGGAGAGACCTTTCTCCTTGAGGCTGATTTGGGAACAGATGCGTACAACATATCCTTTGATGAGTCATGACACAGGGTTGTATAGGCACGCAAAACGCACATCCTGGATGATCATACATCTCATGTGCACTTTGAAGAATGAGTGATTGTGTTTGATGTGTGAAAACATCCAACTACCTTGGCCAATGCTACGAAGGCTTATGTTGAAGCCATAAGCTCAAGTGTGGAGTTCTTGATAGAAAAAAATAAGCGCATGGCTAAGGACTTGCAAGCGGCCAAGCAGAGGAAAGAACAATCAACAGGATCCACTAGAGAAGAAATCATTGAAGTATCATCTCTTGAGATAGTCATGTAGAGACTATATGACAGGCTCGTCACGTGCACAAGGAAGTTGTCCATTTACATGGATTTCAATAGCACTGCATCAAGATTGCGCATGCACGCTCACAGAAATACATGCCATTGTTGATCACATAGAGACATGGACAATGAGGTACAAGGGAGCCCCTCCTTACTTACACAAGGTGGTGAAGCCGCACGCAGAGTTCAATAAAGCACACATCCGGAGTCAAATCCAGAACTATGAGGAACTCTCGCTACTCATCACCAGTTTTGAGGATTCATTGCATGGTTGTTCAAGAGTGTGTATGTCATGGTGAGGACGCAGAGGATCCCATCCATCGGAATACTCACTAAGGCCATAGAGAAGAACCAAGTCTAACTGGAGATTGACATATACTTCGAGTAGTTGATGCGCATGGCCGCCAGCGCAGACTTGTAGATCAGTGCAGAGAGCATGCAAAGGTATGTCACCAGTCCGGCCACACTTAGGACTATGTTGCTCGTGTTACATGACAAGTTGGATAGAGGTTCCAGATCAGTATACCTAGAAGCGATGGAGGCAAGAGTTCATTTCTAGAAAGACGTCACCAAACAATATGCGGACACCATTGCGCACTACCAAGCTTGGCATCAGTTCGTCACCAAAGATCACCAAGAGGATGTTGCCAAGTTGGTATTTCCACAGCCATCTGAGTCTTAGTGTTGTCTTGTTTGGCTGACTCAAGCCTATTTTTGTCCCACATGGGTATAGGTGGAAATTGTATCATTATTGTAAATATGTTGTAAAGTGAAATTCCAAGTGTCATTAGTGGAATGCAAACAGTCATATGTAATGTAAAGAGTTATATGTAATGAAGTTGAAGAGTCATGAGGGTAGTCCAAGAGTCAAAGGGGAATGTCAAGGGTCACCCCACATTGTTCTATATATAGAACCTCATAACTCATACAACGGTCTTTTGGGAGCCAAGATTTTGGCTAGGCATTTCTTAGAGAAGGCTTGGAAAGTATTGTGACGAACCTTGGCTTCTCCACAGCGTAGAGTGTGTACATCTCTTTGGAGGAGCAGGAGGTATTCAATGTAATGTTCCACTATTATGGTTAGTGGTTGTCTATGGTGTATGTATGGATGGAACTTTCACTTTATATATATATATATATATATATATATATATATATATATATATATATATATATAAACAGAGCTAGCGCATTTCATGCATATGTTGTTATTGTAGTTGGACTATTATGGTTTCTTTAGCAATGTATGTTATTTAACTAACGCATTTGTGTATGAACTATTTTGTGCAATTGTATGAATCTTGTTGTAATCGCGTTGTTGGTTTAACCTGTCACTTTGGATTGTGGACTATTCTACTTTCCAGCTTGTGATGTCATTCAGCTCGTGTGTTCCTTTCAAGCTGCATACTATTACAGGATTCTAAGGGATACACTTCCTTTTCCCATTCGTGTGGTAGAACCCCCATGCATCTCACTTGACTCGCTGCAAGGTCACACACTTGATTCCAACAAATATATCACACTTACCTCTATGTGTTATCGTAGTCAAGGCATTTCTTTACTACCTATTGTTGGGACTCCTACTCCAAACGCTCTAAGGTCTAGTTTGGACTTCTTACTGGG
The DNA here is from genome assembly GCA_031772625.1 of Pinus tabuliformis. Lineage (NCBI taxonomy): Eukaryota > Viridiplantae > Streptophyta > Pinopsida > Pinales > Pinaceae > Pinus > Pinus tabuliformis. Next base: position 1,619,952,893 of record CM062818.1, read on the forward strand.
GAGATCCCCTGACATGTTGGTGGGTCCAACACCATAAACATTTATGGCACTAGAAAGAGGGATATATGACAAGTCGAGTCCTCAAAGTCTGTTTTGAATCTTTGCACATCTTTCATGACTTACATTACAATTCAACCTCTGATGTATCTGTCTCACAGATGTGATTTTGAAGTGTTGGAGGATCTCTACAATGAATTTTCACGTAACACATATGATGGTGAAGGTGGAGTATATTTTCTTAGTCACGATGTTGCCTTCATGGGTTTCTATGAAAGAAATGAAATCCTTGAGGATCGTGTTGCCTACTCATTGTCGCATTCACATTTCGAGGGCATGCACTGCAATGGTGTGTCACATTTCCCGCAGCCTCCATCCACTCTTATGATCAAATAATTAGAGAGTTGGTCCATGATTTCCATCATTATGATCGAAAATCACTCAATAAAAAAAACTCTGCCATTACGAAAAGTGCATGAAGAATCCCTTTTACAATTTTGGAAATGCTTCCAAAATCTTGCTTTTCAAATCCCAGAAGATGAAATTGATTGTAAATTTCTCAATGAAATAATTCAATATCTTCTTCACATATCTACAAATCCACATGTGTTAGAATCATTCAAACCCCTCCCATCATACCTCAGTGTTAGAGTTTCCGAACCCAAGACGGACAAGGTTTTTGTCACAAGTGACCCTCCGTCTACTTCTCATCAAACAGCTTTAGATCCACAATGCAAGGTGGGAGAAGGTGTGTGCACATCTGTTGAACTGTCACATCCTCCCACCCCACCTGCAATAGATATCTGTGTATATTTGGACTGCAAGCTTATTGGTTGTCATGTTGTCTTGTCTGCTCAACCTACATCCTTTGGTTCATTTGATCCTTCGGATTGTACTGTGTTGTGTTCTCCAATTCCAGACTCCACATTTTTTTTCACGAAGATCAACTTGTCGATGAAGTTGGTATTGAGAAGCCAACTTGTGTTATCATTTATGATGACTATTTGTGGGAATTTGAAGAAGAACCCATGATGAAGGATGATCTCCTTTCGTCCACACCTCATCAGATATTTCTTGACATCTTTTGTGATTCTGCCATTTCTGATTTGTCTTGTGAAAACTCATCACTGAATGTTTCTACTTTCGATCATTCATAGAACACTTCAGATGTCAGTATGTCATTGCATTGTGGAGAGGACACATCTTCCTTTGCAAATCCATTCAATATTTAATCTGTCTTTTCCGAAAACGCAGAAGGTGAACATTCTTGTTTTTTATCAACCCCTCTGTATGATTTGTCATATCATGAGGATGTCGATGAACATCTCGAATTTTCAGATCACGGTTGTCGTGATCTCTTTACTTCTTCATTTGATCACGATACCTATTCATTCGTTGTTGATCTCTCTAAGCCACCGGACTTTGATGATATACTTGATGATGAAGTGGAAATCCCTCAGGTTGTCGCAACACTTTAGCCCAAGCTTATGGTTATGTCAGGTCCTCATTGTCTTGAGGTCAGTTCCACTTCCAATCAGAAATTTATTGAAACACCCCAGACTCCTCATCACTCTCTTATTTGCATTGAAGCTCAATCCAGTTTAGAGATTTCACATCCTCCACCTAAATCACATGATCCCAACGCTCATGCATTGGAGGAGTTATACACAATGAGAACTCTTTCTAAAAGAAAGTTGTCTTAATTTTTCATGTTTTCTCATTTCTCACGGTCAAAATAATGTGCATGTTCGTTGTTTGTGCACAGTGTGTTGCAACACCATGGTACATTCGCAAAGTGTTTGTCTTGCGCATTTACTCTTTTATTTTCTATGAATGCATTGAAACTTAAAACGTGTTTGTCTTCACTGTTTTATATTCTTTTTTTGTTGTTTACTTGAATATCTTTCTGGTCGACTATACCTTCACTAACATGGCTCAACCAATGCACTAGTGGCTGCATTGGAAATATCGCTTTACGTCAGTAATCCCATGCATTGTTTAGTTTAGGATTAGGAGTAGTGTTTGATTATTGTTTTCTTCGCTTTCTTGTTTGCTTTGCTTGCATGTTTGCTTTGCTTTCATGTTTTTTCTTTCATTTACTTTTTTCATTTGCTTGTTTGTTTTGTTTGTTTGTTATGAACCTGTAGGTTTAACTTCACATGAAACCATGTTTGGCTCTTGAGACAAGCAAGGTGAATTATAGGAGGACTTATACAAATGTCAAAAATTGGTTATATGTTGTCCTCTCTCTTTATGAAGAGCTTGTTGTCTTCATTCGATGATACCCTGATGGAAAATACATTCTGTTCAGAGTGAGTCTTGGTGAAAACACAATGCTTGCACTTTTAACTAGTACCGCCTACTCTAATATGTTTTTCTATATTCGGTTAACCCTTGTAACCTCAGTTAAGTGGAGTAAGGAAGGGGGAAAACCTTAGCAAGTATGTCAGAGGTATATAACCTACTTCTCTAAAGGGACAACCCCTTCTACTCTCAATAAGTCGAGATCCCTCTTCCACCTCATGAAAATAAATAAGTGCCTATGCACAGTTCTGTGAAAAATGAAAAATAAATAAAGGTGAAAGAAGAGAAAGTATTCCTATGTAGAAAGGTTATGCAAGTAACTCTGTCGGGGTACTACCAGGCTCGCTGGCAGCAAAGTGAAATCTTGTGTTCTTGCGTGACTCTGTCAGGTTACTGTCCAAGCCTGCTGGTAGCGGAGCAACATCAAAGATGAAACGAAAACTCTGACAATTATATTACTTGTGCATCAATATGCCCCTCATACCCATTGAAAAAAATCAGTTGGCTTGGCTTGGTATGTGTGCTGACCGATCAAGAGAATGGCAGACACTATATCTTTAACTCAAGCTACTGAGGAAGCCATGACGATCAAAGAGTCAAACAATACTTCCGGAGGAGTTAGACTCACTTTTCCAAAAACAAGGTCCATACAGAGAGCTAGAGTTCTACCAGTGTGTCGCCAATATTGTAGCAACTACAACCACCCTCCAAAATTTTCCCTTAGCTCCATTTTGGAGCCTCCCTACCAAAATCCTAGCAGCATGTCTTGCACTGCCCAGGTAGTTGTGTTTTCAGTTGAGTTTATCTTTGGCTTTACAACTTGTTTTTGCTAACTTTTCTTGCTTTCTAACCATAATTTGACCTCCCATGATTTGGTTTGATCCTGGTTCTTGCGTTGTCTTGACAAACTACGTAGTCCTAGAGGGCAACCTTCCTTTCTCTCAAGAATTGCGCAGAGCATCCCAGCAATCTACCTTGCCCTTAGAAACTGCGCAAAACAAGTGGTCAACCTTGCTCTCATCAACTGCACAGAGCAAGCAGTCATCCTTCTCTCAAAAACTATGCAGAGCAGGTAGTCAGCCTTGCTCTTATAAACTACGCAGAGCAGGCAATCAACCTTGCTCTCAAAAACTGCACAGAACAGGAAGTCAGCCTTGCTCTTAGAAACTGCGCAGACGGGCAGATAGCCTTGCTCTCCAAAATTGTGCAAATCATCCTGGTAGTGAGTTGAAGCTCAAAAGTGCGCAGGCTCAGTCGATAGCTTGTCTTCATCTAGGAAATGTTGCAGAGCATGAGAGGCAGCCAGAGTCACTCAGCCCAGGAATTGTGCAGAAGCATTCCTTCAGTTGCTTCCCACTGCATGTGTTGGAAAGTTACCTGATTCCCTCTAGAACTGTGCAATTCTTCCTTACATGCATGGAAGCCTTTCCCAAAAAAGAAAAAAGTAAAAAAGCGAAAAGCATCCCTAGAAAATAGGGATCTATTTTTAGCACTAGTAGTTACATGCAAGTTGATTTTAGAAAGTTCTCGCCAAGTGTCGCTTTTTCCTATATTTGTGGCTTGCGTGTCATAAACCCTAAAACTACCAATTGTTATTTAATAGATGCCCCAGAGCTCATTCTTCACATTCGATCTTTGATCTCTGGCATTCTTGAGGCGTCTAGGAATCTTCAGCGCGATCTTCATGGCTTTTTCAGGTAAGTTTTGTTTTTCATGTCTTTTTCTACTTTTTCTGTCGCTTTTCTTTCCTTGGCTTGTGTGAGTGTTTTATTCCTTGTTTTATCAAACGACCATTGGCGTTTTAATGTATTTTAACTTGTGTAAGTGTGGTTTCAAGTTTTGCATTACATTTCCTCAATGTTGCATGCATGACCCTATTTCTGCACTAACGGTCATTGTTGCGGCGACTCGCTTCATGAGCTTCATTTTTCTTCTATTTGACTTATTCTTGTAATTTATCTGATTGCATGCATGCCCATTCACTTAGATCTACACCATATTTTCACATGCATTCAATCCTACTTGTTTTCAAGTCGCCCTTAGGTAGATTTGGGTTGCCTTGGCCAGGATCTTTCCTTCCCCGGCATGCACTATGCATTCATGGGACTCAAGGCTCTTCCTTGGCTCTAAGAATTGCGCAAAGGCTTCTTGCCACTAACTTCTCAGTTGTTCTCTGCATAGTTTTAGGAGACAGTGCCCAGTCTTACCCCTAGGATTGCGCAATGCGCAATCCTAGCCAGCAATCAAGTCGGACTGAACTGCGCAGTTCCAGTCCTCAGCAAGCCAAGTTGGACTGTGCTCTACACAGTTTCGGCTAGCAGCCCTCTCACTGGCAGTCAAGACTGAACAATGCACAGTTCCAACTAATAGTCTCCTCACCTCTCAGAGTCATAACTGCGTAATTTTTCCCAGCACTCACCCAGTTTGTTGCATGACTGATCCTTGAGTTGATTTATGTTTTATCGATGACATTTTCTTTCCATGAGTGTCTCTTTGTCTCCAAGCACCACAAGGAACAAAAATGGTAGCAACAGTGAGCAGCAGACGTACACAAGACAAAGGCAAGAGGAAGATTGTCGAGAGTGCAGAGGAAGAGAAAAGCTACAAGTTTAAGGAAGATCCACTTCTGGAGAAATTAGCTTTGGAGATTGAGGCGAAGAGGTGACAACGTGAAATTGTAGTAGCACAAAGAAAGAGGAAGAAAATACTGGAAGAAGCAGAGAGAAAGTTGCAGGAAGTAGAGAAAATGCTCAAAGAAGAATAGGAGCTATGCAGAAGAGAGAAGGAGTGCAGCAGGAATAGGAATAGGAACAAGAGGAAGTGCAAGGCACACAGACAGAGCAAACTGCATCGATACAGGTTGAAGACTCAAATCCACCAACAGCAGAGGATGGACAGGGTGAGCACCGCAGGAGCAGGGACTTGCTCAGCAGGATGAAAAAATGGTTGAACAGATGGGCACGAAGATAGTACAACCAAAATAGGATCAGGACACAGACCTCATGCCAATAGCAATCGAGGTCACTCCACAGGCTTCACCAGCTCCGACAGCAGAGCAAGTCCCAAGTGAACAAGGAGATATTTTTCTCCTTGAGGATGATCCGAGAACAGATGTGTAAAACATACCCTTTGACAAGTCACAACATAGGGTTGTACAAGCACACATAGTGCACACCTCGGATGATCATACATCTCCTGTGCACTTTGAAGAATGGGTGATTGTGTCTAATGTGCGAATACATCCAACTTCCTTGGTCGATGCTACGAAGGCTTATGATGAAGCCACAAGATCAAGTGTGAAGTTCTTGATAGCTGAAAATGAGCGCATGGCTAAGGACTTGCAAGCAACCAAGTAGAGGGAAGAACAATCAATAGGATATGCCAGAGAAAAAATATAGAAAGTGATACTCACTAAAGCATCAACTCTTGAGACATTCATGTGGACACTGTATGACAGGCTCGTCACTATGCACAAGGCAGTTGTCCATTTACATGGATTTCAGCAACGTTGCATCAAGATTTCGCATGCACTCTCACAGACATACATGCCATTTTTTATCACATATAAACATGTACAATGAGGTAAAAGAGAGCCCCTCCTTACTTGCACAAGATGATGAAGCCACAGGCAGAGTTAGACAAAGCACGCATCTAGAGTCAGATCTGAAACTATGATGAAATCTCGTTGCTTATCACCAGTGTTGACACTTCATATGCATGGTTTTTTAGGAGTTTGGATGTCATCATGCGGACGCAAAGGATACATCCATCGAAACACTGACCGAGGCCAGAGAGAAGAACCAAATTGGACTGGAGATTAGCATGTACTTCAATCAGTTGATGTGCATGGCCACTAGCGTCGACTTGAAAATCAGCACAGAGGACATGCAGAGGTATGTCATCGGTCTGATTGCACTCAGGACTATGTTGCGCATGTTACAAGACGAGTTGGATAGAGGTTCCAGATCAGTATACCCGAAAGTGATGGAGGCAAGAGTTTGTTTCCATAAATACGTCACCAAACAATACGCAGACACCATTGTGCACTACCATGATTGGCATCAATTCATCACCAAAGATCACCAGGAGGATGTTGTCGAGTTGGTCTTTCCACAGTTGTCTGAGTCTTAATTTTGCCTTGTCTGGATGACTCAAGCCTACTTTTGTCCCACATAAGTATAAGTGGAAATTGTGTCATTATTGTAAATATGTTGTAAAGTGAAATTCCAAGTGTCATTAGTGGAATGAAAATAGTCATATGTAATGAATTTGAAGAGTCATGAGGGTATTCTAAGAGTCAAAGGGGAATGTTTGTTGGTTAGTGGTTGTCATTGATGTCAACCCAAGCAGCATCAGGCGCTACCCCGATATTGCATTAGAAATTTTGACTTGACAACTCATCCTATTCTGATTCTAGGATTTTCTATATGGATTCTACTTGTTGATATGTTTCCTTTGATATATGGCATGCCACGTAGTTCTTCACGGTTTGAGAGTTATTCGTGTTTGAAGTTAGTAACCCCAGTTAGTGGGATAAAACCCCATGAGGTTGTGGCATGGCACTCATCATTGGTTGTGGTCATTTAATAGTCAATAATTAAGAATTTTTAATGCTCCTAAAATCCCTCCAACATTCACTTGTTGAGGACCCTCTCAACTCAAGACATTTCTATAAATAGTGACCCTCATATCCTCCTCTAGTAAGTAGTTTTCAACGAACTATCTTGTGAGAAGACCTCAGTAATTTTTTGGCCCTCATGAGCTTCTAACACAGGATCTGTTGCAGAGATTTTAAGGTTTCATTGAGCTATGGTTAGGGCACAAAATTATGATCAAGTTTGAAGGTTTGTTTTGAAGCAAATTTAGAGCTTTGGATTCTAGGATTTCGCTGCTTCAAACAAGCCATCGTAGAATTTTTGCTATAACATTTTTTCTATGAAGATTCAGAATTTGAGATTAAAACCTATTTGATCCAAAATCTTGATGAATCTTATGACCGAATTTCAGATCTTGGTTCGCTATATATTCAAATATATGATTTGAGGAAGTTAGGGTTTTTGCAGGCTCCTGAATTCCATGTCAAACAGGTGACCTCGGGAAAATCGTCATAACGTTCTCTCTGAGCATTGGATTCAAATTTAGTAAACAGTGACAGAAAGAGGACATATTTTAGTTTGTTGGGTAACTTTTTCATGGTTTAATTTCAAAACAATGACATGTGGAAATTCGTACAAGTTCGCTCTACTAAACCAGTCTATAATCATGTCATCATGGGAGATTGGGCATAACTGTTTCTTGAAGAATCCAATCTAGATCATACTTGTGGGGTTGGAAATAGGACTCACAGGGATACCACAAGATGAAATTTCAGACCTCGGAAATCCAAAATTACATATATACAATATATTCAATATCGAGCTCCTAGAAGGCAAGAAAAAGTATGCATTTAAGGATCACTGCAGTAAGGACCACACATCAACAGTGAAGGGTAAGTCTGTTACAACAAGGTATGTATGATTAGTGTTTGCATTTGAATTTTTAGTATCATCTCTGACATATGTTTTTGCAAGATAGAGTAAGTATATTGTTTTGTATTTGTTTGGGTCTTTCTTGTTAATGCATGTGCAGGAAGGATGACACTTTAGAACAACTCGGACACATACTAGAAGGACATGCAATGCCAAAGTACCATTACTTGAATCAAGCACAAAAGTACCTTAGTAACTGCAAGTGATCCAAGAAGCAATGTCGAGTCAAGTTTCAGGCCTTGTCAAAAATCCAATGTTGTAAAAGAGTCATCATTGTAAATTTGTAAAAGAGTCATCATTGAAAGAGTCATTATTGTAAAAGAGTCAATCTGCCTAGAGTCGAAGAGGCATTGTTGGGAGGTATAGGAGTGATCTAGGTGGATATTGGTGGCCACCGCCTATGCCACTTGGACCTCCACCATTGTTTCTTTCAGTTTTTCCTTTTCCTTATTTGTAGCACAATTTACTATTTTTGGCAGTTTTTCGAATCCTGAACTTACGGAGTTGTTTTGAGGCCCTAAAAGAATTTTTTGGGGCAAAAATGGGAGCAACATGGGTCTATGGACCAATATTTATCACTCAAAAGTTTATTCCTTGGATAGATCTTTCTAACGAGGTATTGTGCGCGTAAAACGGAGATTGTATGCCAAAGTTACGACCCCGGGAAGTTGATGTACCAATTTACCCAAAACGGGGCCCGTAGTTTGGCGCTTCATCTCCTAGGGTTAGGTTTTTGGATTTTTATGGTTTTTCCTTTGTTTCTTAATAATAAATAGGCCTTCGAGCCTCATTGTAAGACAGTTCAGAGGCATGTAGCCACCACATCTCTTCCCAGAGATAAGCTACCAACGCCCGAGCTAGTTTATTTCCATTTCTGTTTGTAAGCATATTTTAGTATTTTACATCAATTAAATGAAGTATTATTTCTGTTGAATCTCTATATTTATGGTCATATCCATAATTTGTTGTGTTCATGTTTAAATCTGGATCAGTGGTATCAGAGTGGTCTGCTCTTTCTCTGTTTTTCTTTGCATGTCCCCAACGAGGTCAGGATATAAGGAGTTAGGGCTTGAACTGGTCGAACCTTTGCAAGACCAACCTCGCAAATCCTGATGCCCTCCCATGGCAAATGAAAATAAAGATGAGGGGACAGGAGATCCTATCAAAATCTTGCTCAAAGAGGCCCTCGAGCAACAAAGGAATGTGAAGATGGACAACTTTGCCCAAATCCTTCAGTGCTACCCAGGGGTGACACATCTACTTCTAGAAGCTACACTGGAAGCGCCACATCCTTTAAGGTACAAGTTAACTTTGACATTCCCATATTTGAGGGTCAGATAGTTGCAGACGTTGTAGATAGATGGTTAAATATGTTAGAAGGGTATTTTTATGTTCATGATTTTTCCGATCGGGAAAAGATTACTTTCACTCTTCTCAAAGCCGCCCCCCACATCAAGGACTGGTGGGAAACCTACTATGAGTAGAAGGATGAAAGTACGACCTCGCTATTTTCAACTGCATCCACATGGAATTCATTTTGGAATGCCATCAAGGAGTAGTACTACCCTGTGAGAAGCTATGAGGATAAGTACATAAAGTGGACCACACTACGGCAGGGAAGGGACCAAGATGTGCCGAAGTTTACCAATATTTTTCATACCCTTCGCACAAAGTTGGGTATCAAGGATTCTGAGCTGCATTTGGTACTCAAATATTGCGGCTGCCTAAACAGGTACATCCAGGAAGAGATGGAATTCCTGGACGTCTCCTCGCTCGACATGGCATACTTATACACTGTCAAGATCGAGTAGAAGTTTAAACAGAAGAAGCAAGACTTTGTATTTGTGAATCTGAAGCAAGGGAAAGGTGCCCCAAACTGTTGAACAAAGGACAAAGCCAAGGCAGGGTGGCCCAAGACAACCACCAAGCGCAAGAAAAGAACAACACCACGAAGCCGAAGAAGGACATGGGAAAGTGGTGTGAGTTCCATAAGAGCTCCACTCACAACACAAGTGAGTGTCGGGCCAAGCAGTCACTAGTGGTTGAGCTAAAGTCTTCAAAATCATATGCATATTCCGACTCTAAGTCAAAACCCGATAAGGGGAATGACAAAGGGAAGCAGATTATCATTGCGGAACCCAACACCATCGTTGCCACCACGAAGATCCAGAAGGAGGATCCTGAAGATCTAGAGGAGAAGGAGCGCCTCTTCCACTCCTAGATGTGGGTAAAGGGTTCCCCACTACAGTTCATTGTCGACAGCAAGAGCCAAAAGAACCTCATTTCAATAGAGGTCGTGAAGCAGTTGGGCTTACCAAACACATCACATCCACAACTATACACCATCAGGTGGCTTCACCAAGGACAAGATCTTCGCGTGAGCCAGCAGTGTCGCCTTCCATACAACATCAAACCCTTCACAGATGAGGTATTGTGTGACATTTCTCCCCTTGATGTTTGTGATGTATTATTAGGCCAACCATACTTGTGGAAGTGACATGTTGTGTATGAGTCAAGGCCTTGTGCTATTATTGTTACTTTGGGAAATAAGTTGTATAGGATACTAGAGCTAGCACCACCTACCGCCATCTCTTTGGTGACTGCAAAACAATGACGTAAGCTCATTTCCAAAATTGGGAAATTTGTTTTCTTGATGATACGCCCTTAAGGAAAGAAGAAGACGGTGGCCATGATCTCTAGAAAGGGCCCCTCTGCACGACAATAACAGATGAACAAGGTCGTGGAGGAGTATGACGACATCTTCACCTCCCCCGCAGGGGTACCTCTACACTTCCATGTCAGTCACTCCATAGATCTGACCCCAAGTGCACCATTGCCCAATAGACCAATCTACTGAAGCTCCATTCTGGAGAATGACAAAATCAAGAGGAAGATTCAGGAACTGCTGCAAAAAGGTCACATCCAACCAAGTTCATCACCCTGTGGGAGCCCGATTGTGTTGGTACAGAAGAAGAATGGGACTTGGAGACTCTATATTGACTATCGGGCACTGAACAAGGTCACTGTTTGGAATAGGTACCCAATCCCACGAATTGATGACCTTCTGGAATAACTGAAGGGGGAAACATATTTCACCAAGATCAACTTGAAGTCAGGATATCACCAGGTACCAATCGAATGCTTCGATGTGTGGAAGACTGCCTTCAAAGCCAAGGAGGGCCTTTTCGAATGGTTGGTTATGCCTTTCGGGTTGACGAATGCTCCTGCAACCTTCATGAGGTGTTAGAAAATTATATATTACAGAGCAATGGAACACATAAAATATATTGCAGAAATATAAACACAGAAAACACATAAAACAAGATAGACACAGATATACGTGGTTCACCCAATTTGGGCTACGTCCACGGAGAAACAGCCAGTCCTTCCTTTTATATTATCCAACAAACTGAAGAGATACAACCTACAACATATCCATTCTACTTCCCTCTTCACTCCCACACAATATCCTCTCTCTTTCTTGTTGAGATTTGCAACAAGAAATGTTAAAAATAACACTTCTATAAATAGCCAAACTATAAATAGCAATTTAGCCATTGTGGATCTTAGCAACAATGGGTGAAAAGTGAAAGTGCTAAAAGTAGCTTTTTTAAAAATAGCATTTCAGGATCGCTTCTTATTTTAGTCAGTCCCTAGACTAAACATAGGAAGTAAAATTCGAATTTGATGTTAACAGCTATTTGTAAATTGATTAATTAATTCATCTTGAGTTAATTAGTTAAGGAATTATGAACATGAAGTCTATGTGAGGACATGCAACAGTTTCTCCTTTGATTGAGGGATTTATCCATTTGTTAAAGAGATAAGAGTGAGTTGTAATATTGAGTTGTAATTAGTTGGCTTAGTTAACTGAGTCAAGTTCAGTTAGATTAATTTAACAGTTTGTTAAATTAATGAGAGTTCAATTAGTTAATGCTTGCATGCATGTAACTATTGTATTTCAGATAACTAAAGATTCACTCATGGATAACTCATGCATGTCAGTTTAATTAGAGACCCAGTTGAGATCAGATGGAGGGACATTGTACTATCAATTGCTAGAATATTCCATTGTGAATATTCATCACATTCAGAAGGAATAGTATTCCTCAAGGATTGTGCAGTTGGCTTAGAGGTTATAGTGAGTGTGATGAGGCCAATTCACACATGTGACATCATTGGACCCAAATCAAAACTGCGCAAGGAAATAGGAGGCTTGGAGGGCTTGAGGAAGATATATTATATGTCTATTGAGTCTGTGAGCAAGTATTGTTTGATTATAGAGAGAACAGGATAGCTTGAGAGCTGATTCTTTTTGTAACTTAAACAAGATTTCCACTTGTATGATAATACAGAGTTGGGGTTTTAGGCTGGTGCTTTCCCAGTGATATATCTTTTGTGTTATGGTTGATTACTTCTCATTCTCAATTATATTTTTTCTTGGTTGATGTTGCTCATGTTCGATTAAGCTTCCGCTAAATTGTTTGTAGAAGTAGATCAAGTGTTTTTCTTAGTACATTACATTACCAGGTGATCTATAGTGGGAATTTCTACATTTCTCACTCAGAATACATATCTACATAGACGTAATACAATTCCCTCATATATAGCGAGGGGTTGCCTTCTAGGGAAAAAAAACCCTAAATTAAACATAACTTCTACCGTCATATCTCTGCCCAATGAACGTCCTAGATTGACTACGAAATTACAACATTTTACAAGGTAATTTTACATCTATTTTTAGCTTCGAGAGTGCTTCCCCCAATCCCCCTCCAGGGGTTACTCCCAAAGATCGCAGCCACCCCACACACACCCCCCTTGCAATGCAAATATTACAGGCGGTGTTTCCGCCACATTACGAACTGGGGTCCAATGCGGTGATACCTCTGAATAAATAACATAATCAGGCTCCACACCCAACATGAGGCTGATGGATGACATCTTGTGGCCATTCACCAACTCATTTGTATTGGTATACTTGGATGACATCTTGATCTTCAGCCAAAGTTGGGAAGAGCACCTCCATCACATCTGACAGGTTCTCCAAACACTGCGACAACACAAGCTATGTGCCAATTTGGAGAAATGAACTTTTTGCATGACCCAAGTTCAGTATCTGGGATACATTATTGATGAATGGGGAGTGCATGTCGATCCAGCCAAGATCCAAGTCATTCAGGATTGGCCAACTCCAACCACTCTCACAGAGCTCCGTAGCTTTCTGGGTGTTGTTAATTTCTACTGCAGGTTCATGTTGGGATTCTCTCATATCACTTGGTCCTTGAGTGAAGTCACCAAGGGAGGGGTGAAAGAAAAATTCTTTTGGTTGAATCTCAACATAAGAAATTCACATAGTTGAAACATTGCCTCTGCTGGGCACTAGTGCTCGCATTACCAGACTTGCAACAACCATTTGAGGTCGAGACAGATGCCTCTGACTATGTTATTGGGGCAGTCCTTACTCAACACGGGCATCCAGTGGCACATCATAGTGAGGCACTTTTAGACACAGTCTAGAAGTATCCCTCTTATGACAAAGATATGTATTCCATTGTGCAGGCCTACCGACAATGGAAGCATTACATTTTGGGGAAGGAAACAGTCATCTGCATAGACCGCCAGCCACTGTAGTTCATACAGACGCAAGGGAAGTTACAAAATGATCGCCATCAGAAGTGGTCCGCATACTTGCAACAGTTCCATTTGAATATCAAGTATAAGAAGGACAACACCAATAATGTTTCATATTGCCTCAGCCGACCACCGATCATGGAATTAACCACCGTGCTCAACTCTTATGGGCATGAGACTTCTAATTGACCACTTCTCTACAAAAGCGACCCAGAATTCGGCCACACATACCAGACGCTCTTGGAGGGTCAACATGTTCCATATTTTTAGCTCCAGGATGCCCTATTATGCCACCTAGGTCACTTCTGTGTTCCTTCAAGCAAGCGTGCCAAGATGATTTGGGAAGCGCACTATAGTCGGGCTGCTGGGAATTTTGGGGTCAATAAAATGGTGGCAGTACTGCAAAAGTATTTCTATTGGCCGAATATTCGATAGGATGTCAGAAGTACATAAAATATTACACTGCTTGTGCCATCGCCAAACCAACCATCATGAAGAAAGGACTCTATACTCCTCTACCTACCCCTAGTCAACCTTGGGAATCCATCTCCATCGATTACATGTCGGGCCTTCCTTCTACTAATCATGGCAACGACTGTGTTTTTTTCATCATAGATTCTCGAAGATGGCCATTATGGTGGCCTACAAGAAGAACATCACAGCAGAAGCCACTGCTAAACTCTTCTTTGAACGAGTGTGGGTACACTTTGGGATCCACAATCTATCAACTCATATCAGGACAGCAGGTTCCTTAGTGCATTTTGGTCCAGTCTCTGGTCGATGCTGGACACCAAGCTCACTAAGTCCACAACTTTCCATCCCCAAACTGATGGCCAGACAGAGGTCATCAACAAGATGATCGTACACATTTTGTGCATGTACAACTCAAAGCATCCACGCACATGGGATGAGAACCTCCCCTATGTCCAGCACAACTATAACTGGGCTCTCCACAGCTCGACTAGCCATAGCCCCTTTCAGGTGGGCTTGGGATTCCAGCCACTATGTCCCATTGATGTAGTCATGCCATTTGCAGCTACTCAGGCAAATTCGGCTCATGTCCAATCTAAAACCGATAAGGCAAACAACTTCATTGAGCACATCCAACATTCTGCTAGAAGTTACAAGACATTCTGGAGAAATCAAATTCCAAGTACAAGCAGCGACATGATCAACATCGAGTGCCACACAAGTTTCAGGTGGGCGAAAAATTCTGGTTTCATTTGCAAAAGGAACGCCTTACCGGAGCCTATCGGAAACTCAAAACACTCTGGTATGGTCCTTACACCATTGCCAAGGCTATGGGATACAATTCATTTGAGCTCAACATTCCCCCATTCCTTGGCCTGCACCCAGTGTTCAATGTGGATTGCCTTCGACCATACTTCCCACCATTGCTAGACACATCAGACATTGTAGAACAACTCACACCTACAGAGTTAAATCCAGATTGCATGGAATAGGCCATAACTGATTGGATCATGGACACGCAGAGAAAGAACACCTGAAAACAAAGGATCCAACTATATCGAGTTGTTAAAGCAGGCCAACACCTTCACCAAGGCAAGTGGCTCACTAAGGACCAAGTTCAGCAGAAGTTTACTCATATCATGGAGGAACTCAACGCAATGGGGACCATTTCTTGCTAAGGGAAGAGGAATAATCTAGGTGGATATTGGTGGCCACCCGCTTATTCCACTTGGACCTCCACCACTGTTTCTTTCAGTTTTTTAGTTTCTTTATTTGTAGCACAATTTACTATTTTTTGCATTTTTTCGGGTCGTGAACTTCCAAAGCCGTTTTGAGGCCCTAAACGACGTTTTTTGGGAAAACTGGGAGGAACATGGGTCTTTGGACCAATTCTCACTCAAAAGTTTTATTCCTAGGATATATCTTTCTAACGAGGTATTTTGAGCGTCAAATAGAGATCGTATGCCAAAGTTACAACCCCGGGAAGTTCATGTACCAATTTACCCAAAACGGGGACCATAGTTTGGAGCTTCATCTCCTAGGGTTAGGTTTTTGGATGTTTAGGGTTTTCCATTGTTTCTCAACAATAAATAGGCCTTGAAGCCTCATTGTAAGATAGTTCAGAGGCATGTAGCCGCCACATCTCTTCTTAGAGATAAGCTACCAGCGCCCGAGCTAGTTTATTTCCATTTCTGTTTGTAAGCATATTTCAGTATTTTACATCAATGAAATGAAGTATTATTTCTGTTGCATCTCTGTATTTATGGTCATATCTTTAATTTGTTGTGTTCTTGTTTAAATCTGGATCAAGGAGTCACTGTTGGGATAATTTCATGGTTGGGTTGCAGGTCATAGTGTGATTGGGTGTTCAGTCAAGTACAAGAAAAGCATTGTAAATCATATTGTATCGTGGATCATTGTCCCTAGTACGGGATTCCACACTCTTGTCTCACTTTTGATCATTATAGGGTGGCAGGGAGGTGCCAAGCAAGTGCATGAAGTCGCCTACAGGTTGGATCATGTTAACTCTTCAGGGTGGTAGTTTGGTCTAGGATGTTAGGGCATCCATTTAGTTGAATACTAAAGAAACCAAGGTGTTGGGGTGTCCTTCCAATGGGATCTAGAGAAGGATGCTTTTCTAAAATTCTAGGAAGTTGTAACTTTCATTTCAATTGGGGCTAAATATTAAAGAATTTATTAGAAAAGTGTTCGATGGTTTTTTACTCGGAGAGGGTTTTCCACCCAAAATTCTTGTGCCTATTGTGTTCTTTTGTTTACTTTTGTTACTGGATAAACATTAATAATAATTGAAGATTAACTAATGCTCTGAAAAGATTTAAAAGTGCTAATTTCTAAGGAATATTGATTCACCCGCGCCCCCCCCCCCCCCCCCCCCCCCCCCCCAACAATGTTTCCAACAATTGGTATGAGAGCTTGGTTCCTTCAATAGAAGTCTAACAACTAGAAGGAGATCATGGATTACACCAAGAATAGAGTTCCTTTGTTCAATGGAAATAACTATGCACTTTGGAGTGGAATAATGTAGGTTCATTTTCTGGCACAAGGATACGAAGTATGGGAAATCATTGAAAAAAGTTTCACACTGACCCTGGATGAACAAGGTAAGAACAATATGGTAAATGATGCAAAGGCTAAAGATATTATTATCAATGGGCTTATCTAATCTTTCTATTTTAAGGTATTGAGTTGCAAAATTGCTAAAGAGTTATGGGACAAGCTTGAGAATATATATGCAAGTGACTCATAGGTGAAAGAAGCAAAGCTTCAAATTTTCAAGGCAAAATTTGAGCAACTCAGATTGAAGGAAGATGAAAATATTTCTGCATACCTTCACCGTGTTGATGAAACAACAAATACATTAGAAGGTTTGGGAGAACCTGTCGACACAAAAATTGTTGTCTAAAAGATCCTTAAAACCTTGCCAGCAAGATTCAACCCAAAGGTATATGTCTTGGAAGATAGATCGAATCTAACCAATCTCAGCATAGATGAATTGCATGGAATTCTTACAACATATGAAATGAGGTTTGAAGAAGAGGATGGCACATCTCACTTAGTAACAACATCTTCCGCATCCAAGAAGACTAGTAAGGACAAGCAGACTCTGAAAGAAAAAACTTGTAGTTATAAGGATGAATAAAAGGAAGAAGATGAAGAAGAATTTTTAGATAAAGAATTTTCCTACTTCACGTGGAAAATGAGAATAGGTACAGAAAATTCAAAGCTAAACCTTCGTTATTATGTTTTGATTATGGTGAGTTTGGGCATTTTACAACCAAGTGTCCTCACAAAAATGACGTTGTTATGAAGGGAAAGAAAGGTCCTAGGAAGTACAACAAGCAAGGCAAGAAGAAATGGTTTAAGAAGAGTTTCTTCTCCAAAGAAGATAGATTCTCATCTGATGAAGACAGTGATAATGAAGAAGAAATCAACAGAAGAGTATTTTTTATGGCTAAGCACAATAAGTAAGAGGAATCTTACGAAGAAGGGGAAGAAGAGATGACTGAGGTTGAATTTCAGAACGAAGTGATCAGGGTTATCAAAGAGCTCAAGGTCGAAAAGAAGCACGTCAACACTCTTGAAGGTGAATTAAAGACAGAAAGGGTACAAGTCCTAAATCTTAAAATCAAGGTTGAAAAATACAAATGAATTGAAGAATCACTCAGGAAAGAATTAAATGAAAGCAACAAGGAAAGAGAGGCATTGGAAGCTGAAATAGTCTTTCTACGAAAGGAAGTAAAAAATGGAAAAACTCTTCAAAATTACACCAAAAGCTCAAAGGCATTGGAAGAACTCATCAGCAATCAACGATCATGAAGTGACAAGAGTGGTCTTGGTTACAAAGAAAAATACGAAAAGGATTCAAGGCCTTCTATGACAAAAAAATAAGATGGATATGAAAAATCTACCAAGTAGGTAGATCTCTCAACTAAATCAAGCGATAAAGACTCGCAGTAAGAACCATGGAAAACGATTCCTCAAAGAATATTTCCTCCCAGGTATCAAACTATCTCATATGGTCATTGTTATTCATGTGTAAGGTTTGGACATAGAGCTATAGAATGTCATATGTATGTTTGGAATGAATATAGTTCCAGGAGATCTTTCAGAAATGGATATTCCATAACTCAGTAGAATATCAATAGATTTGATCATTTGAGAGATGATGTTGAATGTTACAAATGTAACAATTTTGGACATCTGGCTAAAGATTGCAGACTTGGAAGCTCTTCAAAGGAATTTTCACAAAATCAGAATGAATAAGTATGGAAAAACAAGACAGAAAATGTGTTATTGCTCTCAAGGCTCAAAGAAATAGAAATGTTTGGTATGTTGACATTGTTTTCTCAACACATATGAATGGATATAAAAATAATTTCATATCCTTGAAGAAAAAGAAGGATGGAACAATGTGTTTTAGAAATAACAGGTCTTCAAACGTCATAGGAGAAGGTACGATCACACTTGGAAGAAAGGATGCATTAGTGAAGCTTTTTGGTTGAAAATATGAATCACAATTTGCTCAGTGTTGGATAGATGTGCGATCAAGGACACACGATGATATTCAACTCTAAGAAATGTGAAATTAGGAAAGGAAATTTTGGAAAAATTGTGGCTATAGCAAGCAGAGCTCCAAATGACATATACATTTTGGATGAAACACCTAAAGGATGCTTTTTGGAAAAAGAAGATGAAAGTTGGTTATGGCACAAATGAATGGGACATATAAATTTCGAAAATTTGGTCAGGATCGGCAAAAAGGAAGCAGTAAGAGAAATGCCTAAAATTTCAAAACCTACCAATACAATATGTGAATCTTGTCAGCATGTCAAACAGAAAAAAGTTGAGTTCAAGACAAAGGAACACTTTGTGTCACATCCATTGGAATTAATACATATTGATTGATGTGGTCCTATGAGAACAAAAGGTTTAGATGGTGAATTATACTTTATGCTAATGATAGATGATTACACCATAATGATAGTCGTCATTTTCTTAAAGAAAAAATCTGAGGCATTCGAATGTTTCAAAATCTACAAGGAATTGGTCGAAAATGAAACCAATTTGAAGATCAAATGTCTGAGATCAGATAATGGTGGAGAATTCACGTCCAAAGCATTTCAGTAATATTGTCACGAAAGTGGAATAAAAAGTCAATTTTCAACAGCCAGAACACCACAACAGAATGGAGTTGCTGAAAGAAAAAACAGAACCGTACAAGAAATGGCTAGAACAATGTTAAATGACTCAAAATTGGATGATAAATTTTGGGTTCAAGCAATCGATACAATTGTATTCATTATAAACAGAGGTATGCTCAAGAACAATTGTAACATGACTCTGTATGAACTATGGAAGGGAAGACGGGCTAACGTCAAATACTTCAAAATATTTGGAAGTAAATGCTGCATCAAAAGAGAAGTCCAACAATTGGGCAAGTTTGATTCCAGCTTGACGAAGGTATTTGCATTTGTTATTCACACAATAGGAAGGCTTATATATGTTATAATATGAGGCGAAAACAAATAGTCGAAATCATAAATGTTACTTTTGATGAAGATTGTGTTCCAAAGGATAATGGTGAGATTGTCTCTTCAAGAAAATATAAGGTAGAATCTGTGACGGATGAAGAAGAAGCTCTAGAACAAGCCCAATCAAATAAGGAAACAACAGTCAACCAAGAGGAAATAAGAAATGGTCAGCAGGATGTACAAGAAACATCTCCAAAAGTTTTAAAAGAATGTTGTCAAAAGAATCATCTGTCAAATCAAATGATTGGCAACATAAATGAAGGAATTAGAACCAGAAGAAGTCGACAACTTTGTTCATCACATCAAGCCCACCTTTATCTTTTAGAGCATTTTTATCCTAGCAATTTTGAGCAAGCTAGTCAAGATGAACATTGGGTAGCAAGTATGAATGAGGAACTCGATCAAATTGAGAAGAAAAACACATGGGAATTGGTTCCACGACCAAAGGATAAAAATGTTATTGGAATTAAATGGGTCTTCAGAAACAAATTGAATGAGGATGGGCAGGTTACCAGGAATAAGGAAATATTAGTCTGCAAAGGATATGCACAAGTAGAAGGAATTGATTTTAAAGAAACATTTTCTCCTATTGTTAGAATGGAAGTTATCAGGATTTTTCTCGCTTATGCATGATCGAGAAAAATCAAGGTGTACAAAATGGATCTTAAGTCAGCCTTTCTAAATGGTGAATTGGAAGAAGAAGTTTACATTGAACAACCTGAATATTTTCTTCTCTCTGACAAGGAAGACTACATTTTCATATTAAAGAAGGCACTCTATGGTCTCAAACAAGCTCCTAGAGCTTGGTATGCTCGTCTTAATGGATATCTACGTCAACAAGGATTCAAGAAAGGAAGCATCAACAAAAACCTCTATGTGAATGTGGATCACTATAACCTAACAATTATCGAGGTATATGTGGACGATATAATATTTGGAAGCAATGATGACAGATTAAGTATAAACTTTTCCACAAAGATGCAAAGTGAATTTGAAATGTCTCTACTTGGTGAGCTAACATACCTTTTAGGGCTTCAGATATCTCAATAGGATAAAGGAATATTTATATATCAAACCAATTACATCAAGGAAATGCTCAAGAAATTCAAGATGGAATATTGCAAGCCTGTCCTTACCCCAATGTTAACAGGTTGCAAGTTAAGTTTAGAAGATTTGTCAAAGGATGTGGGCCAGAGGTTGTATAGATCTATGATTGGCAATCTTCTATATGTGACAGCTTCTCAGCTAGATGTAATGCAGGCAGTTGGACAAGTAGCAAGATTCTAAGAAACACCAAAAGAATATCATATTATTTCCATCAAAAGAATTCTTCGATGTCTTAAGGGCATGACAGAATATGGTTTATGATATCCCAAAGGAAATGATCTAGTTATCCAAGCTTATATAGATGCAGATTGGGCAGGAAGTGTTGATGATCGAAAGAGTACCAGTGGAGCAACATTCTATCTAGGTGGTTGCCTTGTTTCATGGTTAAGTAAAAAACAGTCTTAAATCTCGTTATCCACAACGGAAGCAGAATATATCGTGGTAGCATCTTGTTGTACTCAATTTCTCTAGATGAAGAAAAATTTTCAAGATCTTCAAATCAAGTTTAATGAGCCTATTCCCATATTTTGCGATAACAACAGTGTCATCAGTATCTCCAAGAATCATGTGATGCATTCCAAAACAAAGCAGATTCCGATCAAATATCATTTAGTTAGAGAGAAGGTCGCCGAATAGAATATCAAGTTTGAATATGTTGGCACAAAGGAACAAATTGGTGACATGTTTACCAAACCATTACCTCATGAAGCATTTGAGTATCTTGGAAAAAATCTTAGGATTCTCCCAAGTTCTCATTAGACTCTTTCTCTTATCTAACTAAGTCGAAAGGGGGATTGGAGGTGTGTATGGGTCCGCAGGATGATAGTTTGTCAGGGGGAGTCACCATTTTCCATTGATGAGAAAGGCGGAGAGAAAGTAGGAGGAATATGTGTCATGATCATAGGGGGAGATTTTGGATCAGTGGTTGTCATTGATGTCAACCCAAGAAGCATTAGGTGCTACCCTGATCTTGCATGGGAATTTTTACTTGAAAAATCATCCTATTCTGAGTCACAGATATTCTAGATAGATTCTACTCTTTGAGATGTTTCTGTTGATATATGGCACTGTTGTGCTAAACAACAACCCCCCATTTCCTATAAAATCTTTATATAAAGATTTAAATAAGAAATGGGTCCCTTTAAATCAACTTAGGTAAGATTTGAGTGTTAATGAATAAAATCAGTATTAACCCATCATAAGGGAAAACCCTTATGAAAAGGCTTAATGTAAATGAATTATTATAAAAGCCTTTTGAATGAGAATAAAGCGTGACTTTTAAAATATTATAAAACTCTTTGTTATTGCAATAAAGCGATCGGAAGATCGCATATCGCAAAGACAAAGGAAACATACACAAAAGGCCACAAAGACCCTTATCCATTCTCTCCGATCCAAAAAGACAATTGCAATCGGGAATCGGAGAAGCCAAAAGCCAAGCGCAATATAATCAAGCCCCTTGAAACCTCCAATGCGATAAAGCATATCGCAATCGGAAAATCGGCGATGTCAACAAGCCAACACATAAACAAAGAATGTTCTAAACCTCTGATGCGATAAAGCATATCGCAATCAGCAATCGGTGAAATCACAGTGACTAAACAAGAAAGCCTGAGCCCATTCCCGATTGCGATGTATTAATTAGGCACACATCTCGAAAATGTATTTAAAATGGTTTGCATGCATTATATCACCTTTTCGGCAATCGGAGATATTTAAAGCAAGTATTAAGCTTGCACCTTGACATTCCCAATCACTGATTAGCGATTTATCATTGATCATCCATAAAATAAATCTAAGGCACGCTTGAATTAATCATTCAGCATATAAATGACATGATGGGCATTTAAAACAGTCTTTACCATGATTGACAGGTTAAACAGCTATTCAATGAAGCAGTTAAGGATAGATCTTTCGTTAGATTTCATCCGCGGAAAAATTTAACTATATTCCATTATCACCTGTCAATCGACGTAGCTCTTTTTCATTATCATATTGGTCTATAGCAGAATTTCTCTGTATCATGGTTTTTAATCAATTGTGCATAATTCCACTGAGACTAGAAATCTCAAGAAAATGGGAAAGAAATCCAAGAAGTCTGCAACAACGGCTCCTCCAACAAAAGATCCAGGACCAAGTAAAAAGGGATTGATATCAGACACAACACGTCTTGGACTGGGAAATACATGCTGGGAGAGTATCTATAATTTGATTGAAGTTGAAGAGATTGAGGAGTTATCCGAAGAAGCCACAGCTGATTCAACTAATAATTCTAAAGGAACTCTCAAAGAGTTGGCATGCTCCTTTCTTCATAGAATAGCAGCACGAGCTAAAGTCCTCCCATATACTGATGTCTTGAGATGGGTGGTGGAGAAAATTCCGGTTACAAATAGAACCTTTTGCACAACTGACAGGAGGATATTTGACTCATTTCAGCCCAATGATCTAAGGAAAATGTATCACTTACATGAGCCTGAGAAGCGGTAAAACAAAGCATTCTTAGAAGCTTTTGCGAAGGAAAACGAGTCAGAATCAGCCCCAATTAAGCAGTGGAGACACTTCCCTGAGAAGCACAAGCATGAATCATCGGGTAAGTACTCTGTAGACTCATTGGCTTCTCCTTATTGTTACACTGGAGCTATGATGTGTAGAATGTGGGGAATACATGACTCCGCTAAGTTTACTATAGAAATGGTCCCTCTAATGGAGGCTGCAATCAATGGCAATGTGATGGATTGGACCAATATTTTATCTAATAAACTAGCCACAATAATCCTAGAGTACAGGGCAAATGTATATCATACTACTAGGACCATTCCCCCATTTTATTATAGTGCATTCATTATGGACACTATTTGTTTTAATTCTGAATTTCCATTGCTCGGGTGGAGATGAACCCCCGCAGACCCCAAACCAATACATATATATCATGACCAATTGTGGAAGGCCAATTACAAAAACACCTGTATAAAATCTGCAAAGGTTTTATTTTACCTATTTATTATTCCATTTTTGATAAGCCTGCTCCTCAGATATCTCCAGAGGCAGAAACAGATTTGACAGCAGTGGGCAATTGGTTTGGGGAGGAGAAATTCACCTATATAAGGCTTTTTGGTAGCAATACCAAACCCCATGTCCTTCCCCTGTATGTGCCCGATAAATTGTTAGCTCGTGCATTGGCTTATCAGATAACAGTAGATGGGACATCCAAAACCCTCAAAAATTCCAAGAAACAGGTATGGCCTACATTTCCATTACGGTGCGGCATTTTCACTCTCCATGATTATAAGCATGCAGAGAAGGAGACAGAGAAATTGCAAACACTAAAGCTTTCCACAATTCCTAATAGATAGTATGATCCTAGGAAGGTGGCCTATAATGTTCTTGACCAAGCCAAGCTTGCCAAATTCGATCATGAAGATGATGTCTTTGATGATCTATTTGCCTCATCTGAATCACTATTCCAAGTTAAAGCATTGGCTAAACTCAAATATCAAGATGAAAGACTGGAAGTGTTTAATAGGCTTAGGGAACAGAGGTTGCAAACTCTGCCTCTAGACCTCTTAGTCACAGCTCGTACAGTCCATTCATCTGCTCAGACTGAACAAATAGTCACCGGTAAGCCTTCTGATATTGAAAAGGTCTCTGAAAAGGTCTCCGGAAAGGAAAAGGAATAGGAACAGGAACAGGGACAGGGAAAAGATAGTCAATTCACAGATATAGATACTCAGATTGATCCCAAACTTCTTAAGGAATGGCAGAAGTTTGATTCCATTATAAGCAATACTGAGAATCTACAGGAGTTTAGTACACCCGAAGTGGCAACTGGTCACAAGACAACAACTAAAACGGTTCCAACTGAAGGAACCAACGGCCCACCAATCACTCAAAAGGATATGGAAATAATTCCGGAGAATCCATCCGATGAAATCATCTTGCATGTAGAAGAAATACCACCTTTAGATGTCTTCTACAGCCCTAGGCACAGGGCTGTAGTAAAAAGACAAAGGAAAAAGAGAAAGCTTGATCAACCTTCTCTTTTACCTGCTGGCTAATGTGGTATGGAGAGAGGAAGTTAACCCTTTTGAAGACCTCACAAAACTCTCTCAATATGCCGAAGCATACTCGGCAGCTACTATGGATAAAGCATCAGAAGTCAGTAATCTACTCAAAGAAAAAGATCAAACAATCCTTTCACTTGAGGCACAGGTATCCAACAGACAACAAAGGATAGAGCAGTTAGAGCAGCAATTAGCAGCACAACAGCAGTTAAACAACCAGCTAAATGAGCAATTTCTCAAGGAGAAGCAGAGGATAGACCAAAGTGCAGTTCACAAGCAAAAAGAATTATCTTTAGCATTGGCCAAGCTGAAGACAATGAATGAACAATTGAGAAAAATGAAAGATGAGCAAATCGCTCAACTCTCACAACAAATAGAAAAGTTCAAAGGCTTTCCTCAAATAGCAGAATTCAAATCCGAAGCACTCCAAATCAATAAAGCATTGATTAATCAATTAAATTTACTATGTCATAATATTTCTCTTGCTGAGCCCCTCTGTGAGATTTCTTCATCAATGATTGATAAATCAGTTGAAGCAAGACAGAATTTGGAGCAGGCCGATGAGACATTAACAGACTTTCTTGCTTGGCAAGAAACCAAGGAGGGACAAGCTGCAAATCTGCCTCAAATTCTGGAATCGCACAAGGAAATTCTTTTCCTAGAATGGCAGTCTCAATTGATGAAAGCAGAGCGGGCAACTTCAAGATGTAGATCAACAACTGGTAATTTGATTGAATTAATCAATGATACACTTTATCTGTCTAATTTGATTTCAGAATGTACTCCAGGTAAACTGCCATCAGCTAAAGCATTGGAACAGAAGTGCAAACAGGAATTAGCAAAGAAGGAGAGATTAATCGCAGGCATCCAAAGTTTAACTTGGGACACCTTTTGGTTCTTCCTGGTTAAACCCCATAGTCAAAAAACAACAATAAAATGTTTAACCGATGCAATCGGTTACATGATTCCTGAAATTCATGATGCTACGTATTCAGCCCAACTGCATTCGTGCATGAGTCACCCTCTAGAATTGCAACCAATGCTTGCTATATGCTAGCTCAAGCCAAAGGATAATCAGTCGAAATAGTGAATCGTTCTACCGACTGCAAGCATGTCTATTTCAAGAATATTTTCATGATTTGGTTATACCACCTCATAGCATTTTTATTTCATAATTAGTTAGTTAGTAAGTATTTATAGACCCTTTCATGTATTTAGAAAGGGTCCTCAATTTTTGTATCAAAACTTGGATCGGGAGTTGCACTATTGTGCTTCCGATATATATTTTTTTATGAAGACTGAGCCTATATTCTGAATTTTAATGAAGAATGCTTTGATAAGATATGCACTATTGCTTTTTGTGAGAGTATTTCTAAATTGAAAGATGGGATCTGAATGTGATTGATATCGGAGGGGATTCAAATTACATATGGTACTATTATCTATGTCTTTGTTCCATTCTTTTATATGAATCAGCATTTATTCAATTATTGCTATCATTAGATATATGTATGTGTTTTAACAGCAGTCCTTTTACTTATCACTATTGAATGTTTAAAGAATGTTATTCTTTCAATCATATTTATGTCAATGATATATGAGAAAAAGTGTAATAATGTTTTAATTATTACCTTGTTCAACTATTTGAACAAAGTAATTATCATATGATTGAATGTCTTTATTTACAAGTGGAGTCATCTATATGTCTATTTGTGGATAAAGATTATCAAAAGTTGCACTAAAGTGGAAATTTCCCAGGATATATTAGGTGTTTATAATTTTACATTATAGAATAAATCATCCATCATTATCATTAGATAATAGAAGATCAATCACTTATCCATCATATTTCCAAACCATTGGGAAACTGGTCCCATTATATCCAATCGGAGCCACCACACCAAACGGAAAAGGAGCTGCCTTTAAGGTCTAGACTGGGTGGTTTTCCCTGATGTCGATGCAGTGATTTTCGAGGCATCAACATTTTTGGTGCTAGAAGGAGGGAATGAGCTGTTAATGGCGAGCAAATCCAAACCTATAACCCATTCTGAGAGTAAATTTCCCTCCACCTCACCTCCAACTTCTCCTTTGCATGCTGGAACTCCAGTCTTCAAACGAGAAGAAGAAGAAACAACTACCACTGCTTAACCTCAACATATCTCAGAAAAATTAAGTACTGAATCTCCTGAAGTACAGTCTCTCATCCATAAACTTCAAACCTTCTCAATATCACCACAGAAATCTGAGGTATCTCAAGGCAGTGTGACCTCGCAATTTATTCCCTCTCACCCCCTCACCAGACTTCAAAGTGAAAAGCTTGGTATTGAACCTACTGAGTTACCTTTGCCCAAAAGGAAAAGGGAAAGGAGAACAACTGAAGGATCTGATAGTGAAACAATCTCATCATCATCCTCCATTTCATCTTCTCCATTGCAAAGTCAACCATCCACTCCTCCATTACAAATTGTTGTTCAACAGGGAATAGGAACTTCAACATTGGCTTCGCAACTCTCTGGAATCTCAATATCTGCCCTTTCCCAATCATCTGGATTTTCATCAGCATTATCATCTACCATCTCCACAATGGCACAAAATCCATGGAGCAATCCTGGTGCAGTGACTATGCCTGCACCTTTGCATCCATTGCCAACACACCCTGAAAAATGGTTGCCAAAATTCAATCCAGATGCAGGAATACCAACAGACGAACATATCAACAACTTTATGTTATCAATCAATCTAAAGGGAGTTACAGAGGAAGATGTCGTCGTTAGGCTTTTCCCTTATACCCTACAAGGATCAGCTGGGTCTTGGTACTTTTCTTTACCATCAGGATCCATTACCAGTTGGAATATTTTTCAAGAACAATTCTTGACTAAATATGGTGATGACAGATCTGTGGCAACATTAATCAACAATCTTTCAAATCTTAGGACAGAGTCCAAAGAACCTATAAAAGAATTCAATTCTAGGTTTAATAAACTCTTGAATAAGATCCCAACTGCCTCCAAACCTAGTGAACAAGTTAGAAGTGAATGGTATATAACAGCTTTACCTTCAAACATAGCTATCTTTGTAGATAGAGCTGGAAAACCTACTCTAGCAGAAAACATGAAAGAGGCAATTGTTGTGGAAAAACGTATTACCGCTTTAGAAAAGAAAGTTGCTCTTGAAGATAGAAAATATAAAAAGGTCTCTTTCAAAGATGATTCAAATAAGAAAATGGCTAAAGATCCATATGATATGGAGGGTCTTCAAAAAGTTCTCAAAACTATGTCAAATGAAATGGTAGAAATCAAAAAGTAGGTAGCTGAAACTTCAGCAAAAAGGCCATTTAGGAACTTTAAGAAACCTTAATCAAATCCACCAAATGCTATATCCAATGCAGACTCAGATCCAGAAGAAGATGAAGAAGAGGAGATTGTTTTATCATCTGAAGAAACTGAAGAAGAAGTAACTGATGAATGCCATGGAATGTGGGATTTCATTTTACCTAATTCTGATATAGAAAATGAACAGGAAGATTTCCCAGTGACTACCAGGAGTAAAGGTACTTATGAGCCTGTTCAAATAAATCAAAAGAAAAGAAACACGGGTACTCCTTCAAAAGAGAAAACTCCTATGAAAAAATCCCCAACTCCACCTTCTCAAAATCAGCCATCAGTTTCAAATCCACCTACAACAGCTAAAACATTAGTGGTTACGGACTCTATGGACTACAACATTATTGAAGACATGAAGAAAACAAAAGAAAATATTACAATGCTTGAACTCAGTAAACTCAAACACCAACAAAAGTTGTTGCTTAAAGAGTTAGATGCGGTACCATCTTCTCCTCTTCCTAATGTTGTACTGTCCAAAGCTGCTAATGAATCAAGTAAACCACCTCCTGGTAGAGTAGAAGTTACTGATGTTGTTTTAATTGGAGAGAGATCAAACTCCCATACTCCTCCTTTTCTCTTAACCTATGAAATCTATAATAGAAATCTACACAACTGTTTGATTGACTGAGGGGCTTCTTCAAATATAATGCCAGCTTCGGTTTGTTCCAAACTGAACATAGAACCCCAAAAGTCTGCAATTCATATCGTTCAGTTGGATAGAACTAAGGTCTAGGTTTTAGGAGAAATCAATTCAGTTACTATCAGGTTATCAACTGATCCACGAGTGGTTCAGAGAATTGATATTCTAATCGTTGATATACCTGAATTCTATGGTTTGATTTTGAGTAGAGACTAGTCTGAGAAACTTCATGGTTATATTTCCACCGATTGGTCTCATATGTGGTTACCTTATAAAGAGAAGCCAAATCAAATAAAGATCGATCGAGAGAAACATATGACTCATATTGTTACTGAGTTCGAACAAGAAAATCAACCAATAGAATTCAATAATAACATTTTGGGGAATTACTCATCTGAATCATTCTTTGGCAATTTTACTGCTCAACCATCACCCTTCTCAGTTAATAATTTCACATCTCAAATTGAAAAAATTTCTCAAACAGATACATCAAGGTGTGTTAAAATTGCTGAGGAAACTGTAAATAAAACTGTAGATGAATCTTTGTTTTGGTCCTTATATTTTGATGGGTCTAAATCTAGTGAAGGTGCAGGAGCAGGATGTATCTTAGTTAGTCCCGAGGGAGAAAATACCATGTTATCATGTAGGTTGGAATTTGAATGCACAAATAATACGACTGAATATGAAGCCTTGATTCAAGGACTTTATAAAGCAATTGGTCTTAAAGTTCAATATTTGAAAGTGTTCGGTGATTCGGAGATTGTTATAAGACAGGTCAAAAATACTATTCATTGCCTTTCTAGTCACCTTAAACACTATCAGTCCTTGGTACAAGACCTAATATCTCAATTTATGGCATTTAATATTTCTCCAATCCCTAGATCCCAAAATGTAGCAACAGATTTGCTAGCTAATGTTGCTTCTAAACTCCTTCCATCTGAAGATTACAATCCCGATAGATTCTTAGTAGAATTAATTTTTAGGCCATCAATTCCTGATAATGTTACTAACTGGCGAGTGTTCAATCATGATGAAGACATTTTAAATTTCTTAACTTCTGAAAAATCCTATGATGATCAAATTATTGATGAAAGTGACCATGATCTTCAAATGGAGCAAAATATTGAAGAAAACTCAATACCTAGACCAGTGGTCAAGCTTGAAGATCTTTATGACATCAAAGATAGATTTAAACAGGTTACTAATTCAAAGCTCCAAAGTTCAACTTTGAGATTTGAATTAATAAACTTTGGTACTAAGGACAATCCACAAAACATCAATTCGGGATTAGAACTTTCTTCAGAAGAAAGAATTGCGTTCATTAGATTATTGCATAAGTATAAAAATGTCTTCGCCTAGAAATATGATGATTTGAAAACATATGATACATCTATCATACAGCGTACGATTCCAATGCTTTCTGAACAAAAACCAGTACAGCAGAAATTAAGGAAAATCCATCCTAACTTAGAGAGTCAAATAAAAGCTAAGTTAAATAAACTCCTGAAAGCTAAGATAATCTTTCCTGTTAGACATTCAAATTGGGTATCTAATATGGTGCCAGTTAGGAAGAAAAATGGTGACATCAGAATCTGTATTGATTTTAGAAATCTTAACAAAGCAAGTCAAAAGGATAACTTCCCTCTACCAACAATGGAGCAAACTCTCCATTCAGTAGCTGGTTCTAAACTAATGTCCTTCTTAGATGGTTTTTCAAGGTATAACCAAATTTTGGTACACCCTGATGACAAACTTAAGACTACTTTCAGAACTAAGTGGGGAACTTATGCCTACCAAAAAATGCCTTTCAAGTTAATCAATGCTGGAGCTACGTTCCAAAGAGCAATGGACATAGCATTCAAAGGACTGATCAATAAATCAGTAGTTGTCTATTTAGATGATATTATTGTTTTCTCTAAGAAAAGGTCAAGTCATTTGCATGATCTGAAACAAATCTTTGAATGTTGCAAAAGGTATGGTATTTCACTCAATCCTAAGAAATCTTTTTTCGCTCTTGACCAAGGTAAACTCTTGGGCTTCATTGTTTCTAAAGATAGAATTTATATTGATCCGGATAGAATCAAAGAGATTTTTGATATTCCATTTCCTCATAATAAAAAATCCATGCAATCATTTTTAGGTCAAATTAACTTTGTAAAAATATTTGTACCAGATTTTTCACAGTTTGTTTTACCATTACAAACCATGATTAAGAAAAATTCAGTGTTTAAATGGGGGCTTGTAGAAAAAGAGACATTTGATTCTATCAAACAATCAATCATTAATGCCCCTACTTTAAGTACTCCTAATTTTTCAAATCATTTCATCTTATATACTCTTGCATCTGATTCATCCTACGCAGCAGTACTCACACAAATTAAAAATCAGAACTTGGAAGCACCAATCTCATTTTATAGTTCAAACCTTCAAGGTGCCGAACTTAATTACTCAGAAGTTGAAAAACAAGCTTTTGTTGTATATAAAGCCATCAAACACTACAGACCCTTTCTCTTAAAAGCTCACACAAAAGTTATAGTCCCTTTTTCAACAGTAAGACAGTTATTAATTCAAAGGGAATTAGGAGAAAAACGAGCAAATTGGGTCACAGCACTACAAGAATATGACTTGGAAATAAAACTAGCAAAGATTGTCAAAGGCCAAGGTTTTTGCAGGTTGTTGGCAGGAGCTTCTAACATTCAGGAACCTGAAGGTACAAAAGATACTGAAGAAATCAATCAGATAAGTACCTCTAATCCTGAATCCCAATATGCAGATCTGATTTTCTATTTGAAAAATGGATATGCTCCTTCTAATCTTTCATATAAAAACAAACGTGCTATAAGATTGAAAGCAAAAAACTTTATATTTGTAGATAATGTATTGTTTAGATGGAATTATGATTCAATTCTGTTAAGATGCTTAGAAAAACCTGAAGCGCAAAAGGTCTTGCAGGAGCTACACGATGGACCGGCAGGAGGACATTTTGGAGCTGATACAACAGCCCACAAAATCATTCGTGCTGGGTATTATTGGCCCACCTTGTTCAGAGATACTCATGAATATGTAAGGAAATGCCAAAGTTGTCAAACTAATAGTGGAAGACAAAGGAAGCCAGCTTTCCCTTTGCAACCAGTTAATATTGAACAGCCTTTTGAACAATGGGGATTGGATATCATTGGAGAAATAATGCCACATTCGTCAAAACAACATAGGTATATCCTCACACCCACTGATTACTTTACTAAGTGGGTTGAAGCAACTCCTCTGAAGACAACAAACTCTGAGGCAATTATTGAATTCATAGATCAGTTCATCATTACCAGGTTCAGTGTCCCAAACGCTCTTATTTTTTATAATGCATCTTACTTCTCTGGTAATTCTATATTTGACTTTGCTATCCAAAGGGGATTTAAGTTGAGATATTTTTCAAACTACTACCCTCAGGGTAATGGTTTAGCAGAATCTACCAATAAAAATCTCATCAAAATCATTAAGAGAACTATCGAGCATAACCATAAAAACTGGCACAAGTCTTTGACATTTGCACTATGGGCTGATCGAATAACGTAGAAGGACTCAATAGGCACTTCTCCATTTAATCTAGTGTATGCAAAGGAAGCTGTCATGCCAACAAATCTAGTACTTCCATCACTAGCCCTAGTGCAGTTTATTGAAGAGACTCCCTCATCTTCTATCCAAGTGAGACATGATCAGATCCTGAAACTAGAGGAAGAAAGGGAGAAAGCCCGAATCATACATGCAAAACATCAGCGGATTATTAAGCCATCTTTTGATGCAACTTCAACAAGCTCAAAACATTTACAAATTGGTGATCTAGTTTTGAAGTGGGACAAAGTCCATGAAGATAAAGGAAAACACACTAAGTTTCAGAAAATGTGGCTTGGACCATTCCAAATCAGTGAGAAGATAGGCCTTTCTACATTCATATTGCAATTTTATCAAGAAAGAAAGATTCTCTTCCTGTCAACGGCTTTATTCTCAAAACATTCTTCAATTGAGAAGGTAATCCCTTCTCCCTTTGTAAATATTCAATTTTCGGTAGGATTTGTGTGAATGAATTAGTTTGTTTAAAATCTTAGCAAATAAAATTGTAAAAGCCTTCCATTGGTCTTTGATATATTGAAAAAGTTACTCAAAAGAAATTAGTTTTAATATTTACTTTTAAGAAATGGAAGCCATGAAGGAAATGGAAGATTCTAGGAAATTAGATATAATTAGATTCTGAAAACCCCATTTTATTTTTGTGAAATCTTCTCAAAAGCTTAGAAATACTATAAATCATTTTAAAGTTTTAGAAGCCCAAGAATGGTTATCAATACAAAACAGAAACTGATTCAATCTTAGCATATTCAACTCTTACTCTGTCATCCGTTTTCTCTTAAGGAGATAATTGTTCATCCCATTCATCAAAGTTTATAATTACTCAGAGTGTAATTCTAAAATATATTTGATATAAAAGATAAGAGGTCTTATTACAAGCCTGCTTACCATGATCATGGGGGAATAGTTCAACTGACATTACCAACACTGCATACTAAAACAGGGTAATGGTTTATTATTATAAGACAAGGGGTTTCATCAAGAGCCAGCTTGTTCAGTTAAACTACAACCAGTGAATGGCATTGTCAACAACTGGCCACCAAACCAGGATAATGGCTTTTTATCTTACAAAATAAAGAAAAATAAAATGAATACAAAAATGTGGAAACATATCTTTTGAATTCATTCTTTTTAATTATACTCTGAAATAGATGAAACAATGAACGATTTAATGGTTAAAAGGTAACCCTGCCGAGACTATAGACGTTCGCTGGTAGCAGAGGCTCTACCTATGACAAAGGAGTCATTTTAAAAGCTAAGTTGGAAAAGTCATTTGTTTTATCATTATCAACCACTTGGGATGAATCTAAAGCTTAGAATGTATTTACTTTTAAGTAGAGAAAGAGATAGCAAAAATAGTTATCATTACATTCAGGATTTATGATTATCTAATTATATTAGATTTTCTCTATCAATTAAGGTTTTCATATCAAGAAAGTTAAAGTATTATGTTACTTTCTCAGAGATAATTGTTTCTCCCAGTAAATCGCCAATTGTTGTGCTAAACAACAACCCCCCATTTCCTATAAAATCTTTATATAAAGATTTAAATAAGAAATGGGTCCCTTTAAATCAACTTAGGTAAGATTTGAGTGTTAATAAATAAAATCGGTATTAACCCATCATAAGGGAAAACCCTTAGGAAAAGGCTTAATGTAAATGAATTATTATAAAAGCCTTTTGAATGAGAATAAAGTGTGACTTTTAAAAATATTATAAAACTCTTTGTTATTGCGATAAAGCAATCAGAAGATCGCATATCGCAAAGACAAAGGAAACATATGCAAAAGGCCACAAAGACCCTTATCCATTTTCTCCAATCCGAAAAGACAATCGCAATCGGGAATCGGAGAAGCCAAAAGCCAAGCGCAATATAATCAAGCCCCTTGAAACCTTCGATGCGATAAAGCATATCGCAATTGGCAAATCGATGATGTCAACAAGCTAACACATAAACAAAGAATGTTCATAACCTTCGATGAAATAAAGCATATTGCAATCGGCAATCGGCGAAATCATAGTGACTAAACAAGAAAGCCCGAGCCCATTCCCGATTGCGATGTATTAATTAGGCGCACATCTCGAAAATGTATTTAAAATGGTTTGCATGCATTATATCACCTTTTCGGCAATCAGAGATATTTAAAGCAAGTATTAAGGCCTGCACCTTGACATTCCCAATCACCGATTAGCGATTTATCATTGATCATCCATCAAAGAAATCTAAGGCACACTTGAATTAATCATTCAGCATATAAACGACATGATGGGCATTTAAAACAGTCTTTACCATGATTGACAGGTTAAACAGCTATTCAATGAAGCAGTTAAGGATAGATCTTTTCGTTAGATTTCATC
The DNA here is from genome assembly GCA_031772625.1 of Pinus tabuliformis. NCBI lineage: Eukaryota > Viridiplantae > Streptophyta > Pinopsida > Pinales > Pinaceae > Pinus > Pinus tabuliformis. The sequence continues at coordinate 1,619,987,546 of CM062818.1, forward strand.
TGCGGCAAACTTTAACTATATTCCATTATCACCTGTCAATCGACGTAGCTCTTTTTCATTATCATATTGGTCTATAGCAGCATTTCTCTGTATCACGGTTTTTAATCACTTGTGCAGAATTTTGCTGAGACCAGAAATCTCAAGAAAATGGGAAAGAAATCCAAGAAGTCTGCAATAGCAGCTCCTCCAACAAAAGATCCAGGACCAAGTAAAAAGGGATTGATATCAGACACAACGTGTCTTGGACTGGGAAATACAAGCTGGGAGAGTATCTATAATTTGATTGAAGTTGAAGAGCCTGAGGAGTTATCCGAAGAAGCCATGACTGATTCAACTAATAAGTCTGAAGGAACTCTCAAAGAGTTGGCATGCTCCTTTCTTCATAGAATAGCAACACAAGCTAAAGTCCTCCCATATACTGATGTCATGAGATGGGTGGTGGAGAAAATTCCAGTTACAAATAGAACCTTTTGCACAACTGACGGGAGGATATTTGGCTCGTTTCAGCCCGATGATCTAAGGAAAATGTATCACTTACCTGAGCCTGAGAAGTGGTACAACAAAGCATTCTTAGAAGCTTTTGCGAAGGAAAACGAGTCAGAATCAGCCCCGATTAAGCAGTGGAGACACTTCCTTGAGAAGCACAAGCATGAATCATCGGGTAAGTACTCCGTAGACTCATTGGCTTCTCCTTATTGTTACGTCGGAGCTATGATGTGTAGAATGTGGGGAATATATTACTCTGCTAAGTTTACTATAGAAATGGTCCCTCTAATGAAGGCTGCAATCAATGGCAATGTGATGGATTGGGCCAATATTTTATCTAATAAACTAGCCACAGCAATCCTAGAGTACAGGGCAAATTTATATCATAATACTAGGACCATTCCCCCATTTTATTATAGTGCATTCATTATGGACACTATTTGTTTTATTTCTAAATTTCCATTGATCGGGTGGAGATCGACCCCTGTAGGCCCCAAACCAATACATATCTATCATGACCAATTATGGAAGGCCAATTACAAAAATCACCTGTATAAAATCTGCAACGGTTTTATTTTACCTATTTATTATTCCATTTTTGATAAGCCTGCTCCCTGGATATCTCCAAAGGCAGAAACAGATTTGACAGCAGTGGGCAGTTGGTTTGGGGAGGAGAAATTCACTTATATAAGGCTTTTTGGTAGCAATACAAAACCCCATGTCCTTCCCCTGTATGTGCCCGATAAACTGTTAGCTCGGGAATTGGCTTATTAGATAACAGTAGATGGGACATCCAAAACCCTTAAAAATTCCAAGAAACAGGTATGGCCTACATTTCCATTACGGTGCGGCATTTTCACTCTCCATGATTATAAGCACACAGAGAAGGAGACAAAGAAATTGCAAACACTAAAGCTTGCCACAATTCCTAATAGACAGTATGATCCCAGGAAGGTGGCCTATAATGTTCTTGACCAAGCCAAGCTTGCCAAATTCGATCATGAAGATGATGTCTTCGATGATCTATTTGCCTCATCTGAATCACTATTCCAAGTTAAAGCATTGGCTAAACTCAAATATCAAGATGAAAGACTGGAAGTGTTTAATAGGCTTAGAGAACAGAGGTTGCAAACTCTGCCTCTAGACCTCTTAGTCACAGCTCCTACAGTCCAGTCATCTGCTCAGACTGAACAAATAGTCACTGGTAAGCCTTCTGATATTGAAAAGGTCTCTGAAAAGGTCTCCGAAAAGGAAAAGGAACAAGAACAGGAATAGGGACAGGGAAAAGATAGTCAATTCACAGATATAGATACTCAGATTGATCCCAAGCTTCTTAAAGAATGGCAGCAGTTTGATTCCATTATAAGCAATACTGAGAATCTACAGGAGTTTAGTACACCTGAAGTGACAACTGGTCACAAGACAACAACTAAAACGGTTCCAACTGAAGGAACCAACGGCCCACCAATCACTCAAAAGGATATGGAGATAATTCCGGAGAATCCATCCAATGAAATCATCCTGCATGTAGAAGAAATACCACCTTTAGATGTCTTCTACAGCCCTAAGCATAGGGCTGTAGTAAAAAGACAAAGGAAAAAGAGAAAGCTTGATCAAACTTCTCTTTTACCTACGCAAATGGAAATGGCTAATGTGGTATGGAGAGAGGAAGTTAACCCTTCTGAAGACCTCACAAAACTCTCTCAATATGCCAAAGCATACTCGACAACTACTATGGATAAAGCATTAGAAGTCAGTAATCTACTCAAAGAAAAAGATCAAACAATCATTTCACTTGAGGCACAGGTATCCAACATACAGCAAAGGATAGAGCAGTTAAAGCAGCAATTAGCAGCACAACAACAGTTAAACAACCAGCTAAATGAGCAATTTCTCAAAGAGAAGTAGAGGATAGACCAAAGTGCAGTTCACAAGAAAAAATAATTATCTTTAGCATTGGCCAAGCTGAAGATAATGAACGAACAATTGAGAAAAACGAAAGATGAGCAAATCGCTCAACTTTCACAACAAATAGAAAAGTTCAAAGGCTTTCCTCAAATAGCAGAATTCAAATCCGAAGCACTTCAGATCAATAAAGCATTGATTAATCAATTAAATTTACTATGTCATAATATTTCTCTTGCTGAGCCCCTTTGTGAGATTTCTTCATCAATGGTTGATAAATCAGTTGAAGCAAGATAGAATTTGGAGCAGTTCGATGAGACATTAACAGACTTTCTAGCTTGGCAAGAAACCAAGGAGGGACAAGCTACAAATATGCCTCAAATTCTGGAATCACACAAGGAAATTCTTTTCTTAGAATGGCAGTCTCAATTGATGAAAGCAGAGCGAGCAACTTCAAGATGTAGATCAACAACTGGTAATTTGATTGAATTAATCAATGATACACTTTCTCTGTCTAATTTGATTTCAGAATGTACTCCAGGTAAACTGCCATCAGCTAAAGCATTGGAACAAAAATGCAAGCAGGAATTAGCAAAGAAGGAGAGATTAATTGCAGGCATCCAAAGTTTAACTTGCGACACCTTTTGGTTCTTCCTGGTTAAACCCCATAGTCAAAAAATGACAACAAAATGTTTAACCGATGCAATCGGTTACATGATTCCTGAAATTCATGATTCTATGTATTCATCCCAACTGCATTCGCGCATGAGTCACCCTACATAATTGAAACTAATGCTTGCTATATGCCAGCTGAAGCCAAAGGATAATCAGCCGAAACAGTGAATCGTTTTGCCGACTGCAAGCACGTCTATTTCAAGAAGATTTTCATGATTTGGTTATACCACCTCATAGCATTTTTATTTCATAATTAGTTAGTTAGTAAGCATTTATAGACCCTTTCATGTATTTAGAAAGGGTCCTCAATTTTTGTATCAAAAATTGGATCGGGAGTTGCACTATTGTGCTTCCGATATATATTTTTTTATGAAGACTGGGCCTATATTCTGAATTTTAATGAAGAATGCTTTGATAAGATATGCACTATTGCTTTTTGTGAGAGTATTTCTAAATTGAAAGACGGGATCTGAATGCGATTGATATCGGAGGGGATTCAAATTACATATGGTACTATTATCTATGTCTTTGTTCCATTCTTTTATATGAATCAACATTTATTCAATTATTGCTATCATTAGATATATGTATGTGTTTTAACAACAGTCATTTTACTTATCACTATTGAATGTTTAAGGAATGTTATTCTTTCAATCATATTTATGTCAATGATATATGAGAAAAAGTGTAATAATGTTTTAATTATTACTTTGTTCAACTACTTGAACAAAGTAATTATCATATGATTGAATGTCTTTATTTATAAGTGGAGTCATCTATATGCCTATTTGTGGATAAAGATTATCAAAAGTTGCACTAAAGTGGAAATTTCTCGGGATATATTAGTTGTTTATAATTTTGCATTATAGAATAAATCATCCATCATTATCATTAGATAATAGAAGATCAATCACTTTTCCATCCAATTTCCAAACCATTGGGAAACTGGTCCCATTATTTCCAGTCGGAGCCACCACACCAAACGGAAAAGGAGTTGCCTTTAAGGTCCGGACTGGGTGGTTTTCCCCGATGTCGATGCAGCGATTTTCGAGGCATTAACAAGCACGCCACGTAGTTCTTCACGGTTTGAGAGCTATTTGTGTTTGAAGTTAGTAACCCAAATTAGTGGGCTAAAACCCCATGGGGTTTTGGCCTGGAAGTCATCATTAGTTGTGGTCATTTAATAGTCAATAATTAATAATTTTTTATGCTACTAAAATCCCTCCAACGTTCACTTGTTTAGGACCCTCCCAATGCAAGGCATTTCTATAAATAGTGACCCTCATATCCCCCACTAGCAAGCACTTTTCAACGAACTATCTTGTGAGAAGACCTCTGTAATTTTTCAGCCCACATGAGCTTCTAATGTAGGATTTGTTTCAGGGAGTTGGTTTCATTGATTTTTGGTTAGGACAAAAATTATGATCAAGTTTGAAGAATTGTTTTGAAGCAAGTTTAGAGCCTTGGATTTTAGGATTTCGATGCTTCAAATATGTCATCGTGTAATTTTCGCTATAACTTTTTTTCTGCAAAGCTTCAGAATCTTAAATTAAAACCCATTTGAGAAAAAATGTTTATGAACCTCGTGACGAAATTTCCAATCTTGGTTTGATATAGTTTTGGAGATATGATCTGAGGAAATTAGGGTTTTGGCAGGTTCCTGAATTCCATGTCAAACAGGTGACCTCGGTAAAATAATCATAACTTTCTCTCTGGGAATTGGATTCAAATTTCGTAAATAATGAGAGAAATAGGATGGAATTTAGTTTGTTGGGTATCGTTTTTAGGGCCGGAGGTGGAAACAGTGACATGTGGCACTTCGTACAAGTTCGCTCTACTGAACAAGTATATAATCAAGTCATCATGGGATATTGGGAATAACTCTTTCTTGAAGAATCCAATCTCGATCAAACCTATGGGGGTGGAAAGAGGACTTATAGGGATACCACAGGATGAAATTTTAGACCTTGGAGATCTGAAATTACATAGATACAACAGATTCAATATCGAGCTCCTAGAATGTTAAAATTGGCAACTAGGGCCAAACTCCACATGGGTCATCTTATTTATGAGAGTTGATATTTTTCTTGGATTCCTCTCTCCGAGAGGTGTAGGATTTGTCTAAATATCATCCAATTCCAACATGTACAAATGAAGATATGAATTTATTTATATTATGGACAGATTGTTAATGTCAGCCAGCAAGCAAAACAAGCATTCAAACCCCCAGCTCATCCTCAACGTTGCATAAATAAGGAGGATACCTCAAGTCATTTTATCATCATCTCATCTCATCATCTCTCTTTCTCCTCTTGTGATTGGGTACGCAAATCTGGGTAGGCTTCTCTCACATGTGTGAAGGAAGAAGGACGAATTTCTGTTTGACTATCTGACTGCGTTGACCAGCATTGATCGAACTACAGGATTGTTGTTTGACTGTGTTGACCTATTTTGACTACGGATTGGGTGAGGTATATTCTTCCTAGCAGGCCATAGATCTAGGCACTGAAATCAAGGCAATCTGAACTCTCATTTGACCAGCATTGACTACCCTAGGGCTGGCCGCAGTTTGACTTTCGTTGACCAATTTTTTACTGGACTTTTTTGAACTGTTTTGGGCTTGCTGTTGGAGGACGAAGTTGACTGGGTTTGACCAAGCAATTTAGAGGAAGAATTATACCATGTTTGACCAGCATTGACTTTTCTAGTTAGGGCTTCTTAATGTTGTCATAAATTATCAGATTTGTAATTTGTACTATCTCTTTCTCTGTTGAACTATTGAAGAATATAAGAAGAATTGATCAAGGGTTTCCCACATTGGGGTTTGTCCCTAGCTGGTGCCACATCTTGTGTCCTCTTTTCTTGGCTTGTCTTCTATTTTTTATGTGTTCTATCTGCATTTTACTATCATGTTAATGTGATTGCTAAACTAGATATTGATATTGGGCTAATAAAGAAATTGAAGTAAATTTCTCTTAAGCATAGAACATACCATTGTTACCTAAAATTAACATGGTATCAAAGTTGAGGTGAAGACAAAGCCCAATAAAGAGTGAAATAGCAATCACCAAAGACAATTGGACAAGGACAAAAGGCTCAATGGGTTCCTCATCCCACTTCTCGGCTAAAGACAAGCTCCATGAAAAATCTGACTATCATGGATGGAAGATGTCTCTTTATTTGACCTTGGAAGAACAAGAAGTGTTGGATTATGTGAAGGGTAAAATCCCTAAGCCTCCTTCAAATGCACCAGTTGCTGCAAAGACCAAGTACAATAAGGTTGAATTCAAAGAAAAGAAGATTATCAAAGATTCCATTGACAAGCATCTGGTGGTCTACATCTCCTATTTGAACTCCTCCAAGGAGATCTATGACAGGTTGGTCAGCATGTTCAAGGTTAATGATGCAAATCAAATTTTATTTCTCAAAAATAAATAGAATGATATTAAGAAGGTCAAGGACAAGGATATCCAATCTTACTTATTAAGGATCACTGAGATCAAGAATGATCTACTTTCAATTAGAGAGGTCATTCCAGATAGGGAACTTACTATCACTACCCTTGGAGAATTCCCACCCGAGTGGTATATATTTAAAACAAGATACGTGCTCTCCTAGCACATTGTTGTTGCCAATCGTTGAGATGGAAAACTACCTTAATCATGGTACCAACTTGGAATACAACGCCTGCATGACTGTCTCAAGGGTCGATACTTCATCCAACATCACCTTCTTCAACTCTGCTCGAGCGGATGTTGTAACCAGTTATCCTCCCTACTTGGCCATCTGTAACTCCTTAGCCATTCGCTAATTCTCTACTATCAAGAAGCGAACACTCGAGCTAGTGGCTTCAACATATGCTCTGGTAGCATCGACCAATGTTGTTGTATGCTTGTGCACATCAAACACGATCACTCGTTCTTCAAATTGTGTAGGAGATCTATTCTCATCTGGAGTAAACACTCTGTATGATTTCACAACTCTATGTTGCAACTCGTCGAATGATATGTTGTGCATCTCTCCTTCTAGATTGTCTCCAACGATCTCAGTGTCTTCTTGGTTGCTTGGGACTTGCTCTGCTTCTGGATCTGGTGAAGCTGGTGGGTCAACCTCTTGGTGGTAAGGTATGAGGTAGATGTCTTTCTCTAACTCTTGTTGCTCCATATCCGTATCCATCTACTCAAGTGCTTTTTCAATCTCTTGAGTGAATTCCTACTCCTACAACTGCTCACCCTGTCTACTTGGTGCCAGTTATTCGGATGAGTCTACAACATGTACAGGCGCAGTTTAATTTTTCTATATATGTTGTGCCCCCTGTTGTATATGTCCTTGCTATGATTCCTTCTCATGTCTGCGCAGCTCTTTTTCCTTCTGGAGTTTCTCCTTCAACTCATGCAAATCCTTCATTGTTTCCTCCATTCTTTGTTTTTCTCTCTGCCTTTGCGTAGTCCTCCTGTCGCGTTGTTGCCTCTTTGCCTCTATTGCCAAAGCTACTTTCTACACAAGTGGGTATGCTCTGAACTTGCAGCTTTGTTCCGCCTCTACGTTTTCGACAATCTTTCTCTTTCCTTTGTCATGCGCCAGTGTGTTTACCTCTGTTGCTGCTGCTGGTGGTGCTCTCCTGGATGCTGCTTTGCTAACCATTCCACAGTGATGTTGACCGGTTCATTAGGCTTGGAGAAGTTGCGACAATATCTCCATGGGTGTTCCTCTGCCCAATGACACACCCCAAGCATCCACTGAAACTGTACTCTCACAAAGTGATCTTTCACAATACAATGCGGGTCATACGGATTGAAGCTTCGGACATCGAAAGGATATTTCTTGATTTCCTCTGTTTCGACATTTGTATGCTTGAGGTTCCATATCTCGTACAACCTGATATGCAACGGAAGAGTGGGCCAAGGTGCCGCCTTCTTCCGATGCAGCCTAGCTAATAGTCCTACCGAGATGTGGTATGATACTTCTTGTATGACGAGCTTTTCCAAGGCAAACTTTGACAAAACATGCGGAGACTTCTCCGCGTTGTACATCTATATAAAGGTGTCGGACGATGAGGCATACCAATCCTCTATGTCGATCAGTGCCTCCATTGCTACCTTTGACATGCAAGGTGGATCCTGCTCCAATATCATCTTGTACACCGGGGTGACAAAATGATCTAACAACTATATGATGACTCCTCTAAAGCTGCATTCAGACAACATTTTACAATAAGTATTCACAAAGGTTTCCGCCTATTTCCATGCCCACATCAAGCACGAGAACTCCTGACGGGCATAGATTGCATCCAAGATGTCAGCGGACATGTAGATTTCTGTTTACTGACCTTTGGGTGGCTTCCAAGCTTCTGTTACCTATTCCTTCAACCTGTGAGCCAACATGTCGAACCAGTTGCATGCTTTGCCTTCACTGGTCAGTTGGCCCAACGTGATCACCTAATTCTGTGGGAAGGTCTCCATGCTTGCTTGGTCATACAAGCGACATGAAAAGATGACCAAGTACTCATATGCCTTCCGCAGTATCTTCGTCTTGTAAATCTGGTTGGGTGTCATCCTTAATTTGGTTGTCTCTTTTACCCGGTTCTTCAAGATATCCCTAGAGTTGGAATTATTGTTGGGTATGTTGAAGGGTGTCTCCATGGTGATCACTGGCTTCGACAAATTGTACATCTGTTGATAATTTTATGCCCTGAAGGTAGCAATCTTCATCCTGCTAACACTTCTCAATGTCATCGTCTCGGGATCAGTGTGCGATATGATCCAATGTATCATGTCCACACATGGGAATGTGGGATACCTCCATGCAATCTGGTATAAGTCGAACTTGTGAATGTTCACATATAATTGGCGTCTTCGAGATCTTCTTCAAATGTGCTTGAGAATGCATCATTTACCTCTTTCCATTTCAGATTGATGTCTTTGTCTACAATCAGCTTGGTGTCTTCATAAATCGGAAAACTCGTAGACACTCGCTCAACTGTTGCTCCAATCGCGCTTCCGTCAATGTCCTTTGATCCTACTCTCTGGGAGGCCATTGATCCTGAACTGCTGAGAGATGGACAAACACCTGCTATATCTAGAGACATGGCGACATGCATGGAAAGAAATTTGTCAGCTAAAACCAAAGAAAACTTGGGGGATGACATGCAACATACCTAGGGACTGACAGGCAAGGATTGCACAATTTTCACTGGGAGGCCAGGAGATTGACTGTCGGAACTGTGCAAAAGGCAGTCTGGGCTATCGGGAGGCTGGTTGACTATTGGAATTGAGAAATGCGCAATCCAGACTGACCTGCTAGGTGATGAGATTGCGCAATGCGCAATTTCAACTGGTAAGTGATGCAGGCCCACAGACTGCATTACGCAATTTTCTGGGCCAACATTCATTGTCTCTTAGAATTTGCGCAAGGTAGGACTAGAGCGCAGTCACTGGCCAGAATTGTGCATTTTTTGGGAGGAAGGCAGAGCCTTCCCTCTCATAAATGTGCAATGTTGTCCTTGTGAGGCAGAGTCCGAGCCAAGGTTGCCCAGAGCCACAATGGGCAACTGAAAGAAAATGAATATGTGAATGCATGGCGATACTGAGTGTAAGTAGGAGTGAATGATCATGCATGCAAATAGTGAATGCAAGATTCAGAAAACGGAACAACATGCATGTGTGTGAAACGACTTGCTGAATCAGCGACCGTTCGTGCAAAACAGTGTCATGCATGTGACATCAGTCATATGCTAATGAAAACTAAAATGATGCTTGTAAAAGCTAACATGCATGCAAATGATAGCAAGCGTTCACAGAAATCAAGCAGACATCACTCACACAAGCCAAAACACAAAAAGCAACATAAATGTTGCAAAAGACAAGTAAAGCGGATTTACTCAGAAATAACTAAGTTGGATGTGTAAAAGACTCCTAGAAGTGTTGTGGGATGTCAGAGCTATAAGATCCATGTGAATAATGAGATCTGAAGTGTCAAATAAATAATTTTTAGGTTCATGACACGCATGCCACAAATCTAGGAAAAAGTGACACTTGGAGGAAAGTTTCTAAAACGATCTTTCCATGTAACCTCCAGCTACTAAAAATAGCTCCCTAAAATCTAGGGATGCTTTTTGCATGTTGCTTTTTCTATTTCGGGAAAAAGCAGCCCATGCATGCAACTCAATTTTTCTCGGTCCCGGGTGGAACCAATCAACCTGAAGGCACATGCAACAGCCTACTTGACTGAGAGGAATTTTTGCGCAATTTCTGGGAGGAAGATGGGCTGGTTGTCCAGACGTATTACACAATTTCTGGGAGGAGCAACTGACTACTACCCATAATTGCGCAATTTTTGGGCTGAGCAGCACTACTAGGCCAGATCGCACAATTTTCACTAGGAAGGTTGTCTGACAGGATTCCGTAGTTTCTGAGCCCAGTAGGCTGCCAGTTAGATTTGCGCAATTTCTGGAGGGAAGACTGGTTCCCCTCCAGAATTGTGCAATTTCCTGAGGGAGCTACTCAGCCAGCAGTTGGACCAAGTCTGGAGTAGCAGCCTGTGAGGGGAGTGAAGAAAGATATCACACATAGGCTGGTAAGCTGCTGAAAAAACCAATGAAGCTTTTGTACATGACAGTGCAAGACATGTTGCTGAGGATGGTTGGTAGGGAGGCTCCAAAACGAAGCTAAGGTAAAATTTTGGAGGGTGGTTGTAGCAACTACAATAGGTCAGTAGATAATGGTATGATACATTCTTGATCACTTCTTCTTCTTTATAGTTCAGCAGAGCATAGCAGTGCATTGATGGCAGAGATAGTACCGATTGGCAGATGGAGTTCTCCCTAGTTGAGAGGGAGTGTTAAAATTGGAAACTAGGGCCAAAATCCACATGGATCATCTTATTTATGACATCTAATATTTTTCTTAGATTCCTCTCTCCGACAGGTGTAGGATTTATCTAAAAACCATCTGATTCCGACATCTACAAATGAAGATATGAATTTATTTATATTATGGACAAATTGTCAATGTCGACTAGCAAGCAAAACAGGCATTCAAACCCCCAGCTCATCCTCAATGTTGCATATAAAAGAAGGAGACCTCAAGTCATTTTATCATCATCTCATCTCATCATCTCTCTCTCTCCTCTTGTGATTAGGTATGCAAATCTGGGCAACTATCTCTCACACGTGCGAAGGAAGAAGCACGATTTTCTGTTTGATTATTTGACCGTGTTCACCAGTGTTGATCGAACTATAGGATTGTTGTTTGACTGCGTTGACCTCTAGTGTTGACCTATTTTGACTGCAGATTGGGTGAGGTATCTTCTTCCTAGCATGTCGTAGATATAGGCACTGAAATCAAGGCAATCTGACCTCTCATTTGACCAATGTTGACTACCCTAAGGCTGGCCACAATTTGAATTTTGTTGACCAGTTTTTTATTGGACTTTTTGGGACTGTTTTGGGCTGACTAGTCTTGCTATTAGAGGTCGAAGTTGACTGGGTTTGACCAATCTATTTAGAGGAAGAATTATACCATGTTTGACCAGCGTTGACTTTTTTTGTTAGGGCTTCTTGTAGCTGTCATAAATTATCAAATTTGTAATTTGTACTATCTCTCTCTCTGTTGAACTATTGAAGAATATAAGAATAATTGATCAAGGGTTTCCCCACATTAGGGTTTTTCCCTGGCTGGTGCCACATCTTGTGTCCTCTTGTCTTGGCTTTTCTTCTACTGTTTATGCTTATGTTCTATCTGCATTTTACTATCATGCTAATGTGATTGCTAAACTGGATATTGATATTGTGCTAATAAAGAAATTGAAGTAAATTTCTCTTAAGCATAGAACATACCATTGTTACCTAAAATTAACATGGTATCAGAGTTGAGGTGAAGACAAATCCCAAGCAAGAGTGAAAGAGCAATCACCAAAGACAGTTGGACAAGGAAAAAAGGCTCAATGGGTTCCTCATCCTACTTCTTGGCTAAAGACAAGCTCCGTGAAAAATCTAACTATCATGGATGGAAGATGTCTCTTTATTTGACCTTGGAAGAACAAGAAGTGTTGGATTATGTGAAGGGTAAAATCCATGAGTCTCCTTCAAATGCACCGGCTACTGTGAAGACCAAGTACAATAAGGCTGAAGTCAAAGAAAAGAAGATTATTAGAGATTCCATTGATAAGCGTGTGGTGGTCTACATCTCCGATTTTAACTCCTCCAAGGAGATCTATGACAAGTTGGTCAACATGTTCAAGGTTAGTGACGCAAATAAAATTTTGTTTCTCAAAAAATAAATTGAAGGATATTAAGAAGGTGAAGGACGAGGATATTCAATCCTACTTCTTAAGGATCACTGAGAGCAAGAATGATCTACTTTCGATTGGAGAGGTCATTCCTGACTGGGAACTTACTATCACTACTCTTGGAGGACTCCCACCCGAGTGGTATATATTTAAAACCACTATTCTCAATAATGATCGAATTCCAGGGTTTGAAGAATTCATGTCGAGATGCATTCAAGAAGAAACAATAATGGTGAAGCAAGAAATGCCTTCTAATAGAAGCAACCCCACTGCTTTCTCCGCTCATGCCAAAAGGAGAAATAATGCAGGGTCTAAAGGTCATTTCAATGGAAAGCCTGGATCTAAGGGTGGAAGGAAGGGCAGGTGATTTGTTTGCAATAAGTTTGGCCACTATGCAAGGGAGTGTCCAAATAGAAGGGACACATCACATGCGGATGATCACAATCATTTTAGGGGCAACTTCAAACACTACAATCAAAGGAATGGAAGGTATAATGGAAAAGGAAAAAGGAATGTGGGACATCAAGGAAATGGTCAACCCTCCAAGAAAGCAAGGAACTCTAGGTATCAAGAATCAAATGTTGTTAACAATAATAAAAAGGAATACTATCTTATATCGGACCTCTCCACTACCTCTCCACCGGACTCTTTGGGTAATTGGCTAATTTATAGTGGTGCCTCAAGGCACTTCACCGGATACAAGGAAGCTCTCTCTAATCTGATAGAGAAGGAGACAAACTTGGAGATTATCCTTGGAGATGATGCCACCTATACCGTGAAGGGAGTAGGGAATGTTACCCTTCAATTGAATCAAGCTAACACAATTCATTTACAAGAAGTTATATATGTACCTGATCTCAAGAAGAACCAGGTGTCCATTTCGGCAATGGAAGACAAAGGATACAAGATGGCATTCATCGATGGAAAGGTACGTGTTTGGAAAAGGAATTTTAAATATTTTTTTACTCTTGGGTTCAAGGTTGACACTTTGTATCAAGTTGGAGGAAGTCCATTGGGAGCTATGTCTTGCAACACATCTCTACAATCTGAACTATGGCACTAGAGGTTTGCCATCTTCATTATAAGGCTCTACCCGATGTGAGACAGATGATGAAAATTATGCCCGAGTTCAAAGTAGAGCATGAAGGTGTATGTCCGAGATGTGCCAAAGGAAAACTTACAAGGGGACCATTCCCCTCTAGTAATAGCAAGACCACAGATATATTGCAATTGATCCACTCCGACATATCTGTTATGATGCCCGTAAACTCTTTGGGAGGATAATTATAGTATCTCACATTTGCGGATGACTATTCTCATAAGACCTGTATCTACTTCTTGAAAAAGAAGGATGAAGTTTTCAGCCGGTTCCAACACTTCAAAGCCATGATCGAAATCCAATCCGAGAAGAAAATCAAGATATTGAGGACTGATAATGGGACTGAGTACGAATCAAATGAATTCCATTATTATTGTAGACAATCTTGCATTAAGAGGGAGACTACAATACCATACACTCCTGAGAAGAATGGTGTGGCTGAAAGGAAGAATTTTTGGAAGTCTCGTATATTTTCATGTGCCAAAAGAGAAACGAAGCAAATTGGGTGCATCAGGAAAGAAAGAAATCTTTGTGGGCTATAGTGAAAATTCTAAGGGTTATAGAATTTATGTGGTTGGTTAAAGGGAAGTTGAGATAATTCATGATTTCACCTTTGACGAAGATATGGCCCTCAGCAATATCAACAACCTTCCTATCCCAAGGAGGACAAAGAAGCTGACACCAGAAAACAGGGTGAAAAAGAGGATGAAACGATCCCTGATGTTGATGAACATATGGATCCTATTTATCCTCCTCCCCAAGAGCCCTCCTCCTCCAAGAGGAGACCCTCATAGCTTAGGGAGACTCTCGAAGATGTCGAGAGGCATATTACACCAAGGGGGACTTTCTATGAGAGCAAGAAGCTGAACAGGTATCAAGGATACTTGACCGTCATGAGCACTATCATTCAAAATGAACCTTCATCATTTGAAGAAGTCGTGAAGCAAAAAGTATAGAAGGATGCTATGAATGAAGAATACAATTCAATTATGAAGAATGATGTCTGGGATGTGGTTCCTAACCCCAGGACAAATCAGTTGTCGCCTCTAAGTGGCTCTTCAAAATCAAGCATGGAGCCAATGGAAGTGCAGAAAAGTTTAAGTCTCGCTTTGTTGCTTGAGGTTTCTCTCAAAAGGGAGTGTAGATTACGATGATATATTGATACAGCACCATTTGCTCGATCATAACCCTTGTTGCCTTGCAAGAATGGAACCTACATGAGATGGATGTCAAGACCGTTGCTTGCATGGTTCGATCAAAGAGGAAGTCTATGTGGAACAACCCGAGGGGTTTAAGGTTCATGACCAGGATTATCATGTATTCAGGTTGAAGAAAGCTCTCTATGGCTTGAAGCAAGCACCCCGAGCTTGGTATGAGAGGATTGATATATATTTGATGAAGTTTAGATTCACTAGAAGTGAAGCCGATCCGAACCTTTACTTTAAGGTTGAGAATGATAAACATCTCATATTGGTACTTTATATGGACGACCTCTTTCTTACAGATGCCATATGCAACAAGTAAGATGTCCCTCTTAGTACCAAGGGTGTGCCATATGCAACAAGTCAAGGAAGGTGCATGATCCGGATTTAAACAGGAACGCAAAAAATTATAGATATAACCATAAATACAAGATGCAGTACAAATAACACTTCATTTCATTAATATCAAATACTGAAATATGCTTACAAATAGAATGGAAATAAGACTAGCTTGGGCGATGGTAGCTTAACTCTGAGAAGAGATGTGGCAGCTACATGCCTCTAAACTACGTTACAATGAGGCTCAAGGGCATTTTTATTATTGAACATTAAGAGAAAACCCTAACCCGAGGAGATGTAACACCAAGAGTTTATGGGCCCCGTTGGGTGAGTTGGACAGCCAACTTCCCAGGGTCGCGACTTGGTCATATTATCTCTGTTTGATGCGCATGATTACCCGTTGTAAAGATTTCTCCGAGGACTACGATGGAAACAACAACCATGGGCAGTCAATCGTTGGCAGTATTTTGCCAAAAAAATGTCGTTTAGGGCCTCAAAACGGCTCTGGAAGTTTAGGACCTGAAAAACTGCTAAAAATAGTAAACTATGCTACAATTAAAGAAACTGAAAAACTAAAAGAAATAATGGTGAGGGTCCAAGCGGAATTGGTGGGTGGCCACTAATATCCACCTGGATCATTCCTCCCCCCTTAGGAATCAATGGTCCCCATTTCGTTGAGTTCCTCCATGAGATGAGGAAACTTGTGCTGAACTTGGTCCCTGGTGAGCCACTTGCCCTGGTGAAGGAGTTGGCCTGCTTTGACAACTTGATACAGTTGGATCTTCTGTTGGCGAGTGTTCTTGATTTGCATTTCCATGATCCAATCAGTTGTGGCTTGCTCCATGCAATCTAGATTTAACTCTGCAGGTGTGAGTTGTTATGCAATGTCTGATGTGTCCAGCAATGGTGGGAAGTATGGTCGAAGGTGGTCCACATTGAACATTGGGTGCAGGCCAAGGAATGGGGGAATGCATTGTCACCCACAACCTTGGTAATGGTGTAAGGACCATATTGAAGTGGTCTGATTTTACGATAGGCTCCGGTAAGGTGTTCCTTCTGCAAATGCAACCAGACTTTACTGCCCACCCGAAACTTGGCATTTGATTTATCCAGAATTTCATGGACCTGCTAGCGGATATGTTGGATGTGCTCAATGAAGTTGTTTGCTTTATCGGCTTCTGACTGGACATGAGCTGAATCTGCCTGAGTAGCTGCAAATGGTATGGCCACATCAATGGGACATAGTGGCTAGACTCCCAAGCCCACCTGAAAATGGTTGTGGCCAGTCGAGTTGTGTAGAGCCCGGTTATAGCTGTGTTGGACATAGGGAAGGCTCTCATCCAATGTGTGTGGATGCTTTGAGTTTTACATGCGCAGAATGTGTACGATCATCCTGTTGACGACCTCTACATAGCCATCAGTTTTGGGATGGAAATTTGTGTACTTAGTGAGCTTGGTGTCCAGCATTGACCAAAGACTAGACCAAAATGTACTGAAGAACCTGCTATCTCGATCTAAGATGATAGACTGCGGGATCCCAAAGTGTACCCACACTCATTCAAAGAAGAGTTTAGCAATGGCTTCTGCTGTGATATTCTTCTTACAGGCCGCCAGAATGGTCATCTTCGAGAATCTGTCGACGACCACAAAAACACAGTCATTGCCATGCTTAACAGAAGGAAGGCCCGACATGTAATCCATGGAGATGGATTCCCAAGGTCGATTAGGGGTAGGCAGGGGAGTATAGAAGCCTTGCTTCTTGATGGTCGATTTGGCAATGGCACAGGCAGTGAAGGATCTAATGTACTTCCTTAAATCTATCAAAGATTCATCCAGTAGAAATACTTCTACAGTACTTCCACTGTTTTCTCGACCCCGAAATGCCCAACAGTCCCACTGTAGTGCGCTTCCAAAATCATCTTGGCTCTCTCGCTTGAAGGAACACAAAGGTGTCCCAGGTGGCATAGCAGGGCATCCTGGATGTGAGAATCTGGAACTTGCTGACCCTCCAAGAGCCTCTAGTATGTGTGGTCGAACTCTGGGTCACTTTTGTAGAAGTGGCCAATCAGAAGTCTCGTGCCCACAAGAGTTGAGCATGGTGGTGAACGTCATGATCGGTGGTTGGCTGAGGCAGTATGCAACATTATTTGTGCTACCCTTCTTATACTTGATATTCAAATGGAACTGCTACAGGTATGTGGACCACTTTTGATGGCGATCATTCTACAACTTCCCTTGCATTTGTATGAACTACAGGGGTCGGTGGTCGATGTGGATGACCGCTTCCTTTCTCAAAATGTAATGCTTCCATTGTCCACAAGCCTGCATAATGGAATACATGTCTTTGTCATAAGTGGGATATTTCCAAACTGTGTCTGAAAGTGCCTCACTGTGATATGTCACTAGATGCCCCTGTTGAGTAACGACTGCCCAATAGCATAGTCAGAGGCATCTGTCTCGATCTCAAATGGTCGTTGCAAGTCTGGTAAAGTGAGCACTGGTGCATAGCAGAGGCGATGTTTCAACTTTCCAAATGTCTTCTATTGAGATACATACAAAAAGAATTTTTCTTTCGCTCCTCCCTTGGTGACTTGACTCAAGGGCCAAGTGATATGAGAGAATCCAAACACGAACCTACGATAGAAATTGGCAAGACCTAGAAAGCTACGGAGCTCTGTCAGAGTGGTTGGGGTTGGCCAATCCCGAATGACTTGGATCTTGGTTGGATCCACATGCACCCCTCATTCATCAATAATGTATCCCAGATACTGAACCTGGGTCATGCCAAAAGTGAATTTCTCCAAATTGGCACACAGCTTGTGTTGTCGCAGTGTTTGGAGAACCTATCGGATGTGGTGGAGGTGCTCTTCCCAACTATGGCTAAAGATCAAGATGTCATCCAAGTATACCACTACAAATTAGTTGGTGAATGGCCGCAAGATGTCATTCATCAGCCTCATGAAGGTTGCAGGAGCATTCGTCAACCCAAAAGGTATAACCAACCATTCGAAAAGGCCCTTCTTGGCTTTGAAGGCAGTCTTCCACACATCAGAGGGTTTGATTCGTACATGGTAATAGTCGGACTTCAAGTCGATCTTGTTGAAATATTTTCCTCCTTCAGTGGGTCCAGAAGGTCATCAATCCGTGGGATCAATTACCTATTCCGAACAGTGATCTTTTTCAGTGCCCGGTAGTCAATATAGAGTCTCCAAGTCCCATCCTTCTTCTATACCAACACAATCGGGCTCCCACAGGGCGATGAACTCGGATGGATCTGACCTTTCTGTAGCAGCTCTTGAATCTGCCTCTTGATTTCTTCATTCTCCAGAACAGAGCATTGATAGATTGTTCCATTGGGCAGCGGCGCACCTGGGGTCAGATCGATGGAGTTCTTGACCTGACAGTGCAGAGGCACCCTTGTGGGGGAGGTGAAGATGTCCTCGTACTCCTCCACGACCTTGTCCATCTGTTATTTCCGTGCGAAGGGGCCATATCTGGAGGTCATGGCCACCATATTCTTCTTTCCCTGAGGGCGTATCATCAGGAAAACAAATTTCCTGGTTTTGGAAATGAGCTTACTGCTTTGTTTTGTAGTAACCAAAGAGATGGCGGTAAGCGGTGCTACCACTGGTATCCTGAACAACTTATTTCCTAAAGTAACAATAGTAGCACGAGGACTTGACTCATACACAGCATGTCACTTCCATAATTATGGTTGGCCTAATAATACACCACAAACATCAAGGGCAGCAACATCACATAATACCTCATCCTTGAAGGGCTTGATGTTGTATGGAAGGCGGCACTGCTGGCTCACACAAAGATCCAGTCCTTGGTGAAGCCACCCTATGGTGTATGGTTGTGGATCTGTTGTGGTCGATAATCCCAACCACTTCACGACCTCTACCGAAATGAGGTTCTTTTGGCTCCCGCTGTCGATAATGAACTGTAGTGGGGAACCCTTTACCCACATATGGGAGTGGAAGAGGCACTCCTCCTCTGGATCTTCAGGTTCCTCCTTTTGGATCTTCATGGTGGCAACAATGGTGTTGGGCTCCTCATCAATAATATGCTTCCCTTTTTTATTCCCCTTGTCGGGTTTTGACTTAGAGTCATAACATGGATCTAATTTCAAAGCCTTTAGCTCAGCCACCAGTGACTGCTTGGCCCGACACTCACTTGTGTTGTGAGTGGAGCTCTTATGGAACTCACACCACTTTCTCATGTCCTTCTTTGGCTTCGTGGCATTGCTCTTTGCTTGCGGCTTTGGCGGGTTGTTCTAGGCCGCCCCGACTTGGATTTGTCCTTTGTTCTGCGGTTTGGGGGCAACTTTCCCTTGCTTCAATTTCACAAATCCAAAGTCTCGCTTATTCTGTTTAAACTTTTGCTTGATCTTAACTGCATATCAGTATGATGTGCCAAGCGAGGAGATGTCCAAGAATTCCATCTCATCCTGGATGTACCTGTGCAGGCAGTCGAGGTACTTGAGAACCAAATGCTTCTCAGAATCCTTGATACCCAACTTCGTGCGAAGGGTATGAAAAACTTTGTTAAACTCTGGCACATCTTGGTCCCTTCCCTGTTGCAACATTGTCCACTTTATGTATTTATCCTCACAGCTCCTAATAGGGTAGTACTTCTCCATGATGGCATCCTAGAATGAGTTCCAAGTGGGTGCGGCTCAAAACAGTGAGTTCGTACTTTCATCCTTCTGCTCACAATAGTTTTCCCACCAGTCCCTGACATGGGAACCTTCTTTGAGAAGTCCAAGGGTGATCTTTTCCCGTCAGGAAAAATAATGAACGGAAAAATATCCTTCTAGGATATTTAACCATTTATCTACAGCGTTTGCATCTATCTAACCCTCAAATATGGGAATGTCAAAGTTAACTTGTACCTTAAAGGGTGTGGTGCTTCCAGAAGTAGATGTGTCGCCCCTGGGTAGCCAATGAAGGATCTGGGAAAAGTTGTCCATCATCACGTTCCTTTGTCGCTCAAGGTCTTCCTCAAGCAAGATTTTGACAGGATCTCTTGCCCCCTCATCTTTCTTTTCATCCGCCATGGGAGGCCGTTGGGATTTGCGAGGCTGGTCTGGCAAAGGTTCGACAAGTTTAAGCCCTAACTCCTTATGTCCCGACCTTGTTGGGGACATGCAAAGAAAAACAGAGAAAGGGTAGACCCCTCTGATACCACAGATAAACAAGAACGCAACAAATTATAGATATAACCATAATTACAAAGATGCAGTAGAAATAACACTTGATTTCATTAATATCAAATATTGAAACATGCTTACAAAGAGAATGGAAATAAGACTAGCTCAGGCGATGGTAGCTTATCTATGAGAAGAGATGAGATGGATACATGCCTCTGAACTACGTTACAATGAGGCTCAAGAGACTTTTTATTATTGAACAATAAGAGCAAACCCTAAACAACCAAAACCCTAACCCGAGGAGATGTAACACCAAGAGTTTATGGGCCCCATTGGGGTGAGTTGGACAGCCAACTTCTCGGGGTCGCGACTTCATTATATTATCTTCATTTCATGCGCTTGATAACCTGTTGGAAATATCTCTCCAAGGACTACGATGGAAAAGGCAATTTTGCACAAAATATCGCTAGCAGTAGAATTCCAAAAAAACGTCGTTTATGGCCTCAAAACGGCTCCAGAAGTTTAAGACCCAAAAAACTGCTAAAAATATTAAACTATGCTACAATTAAGGAAACTGAAAAACTGAAAGAAACAATGATGGGTGTTGGGAGAAGCATCCCCCAAGGGCAGTTTTGGGGCTAAAAACCCATGTTTTTTTAATATTATTGTAAAGACTCCGCATTTTGTGGTCGCAGGGTGCGAAGGTATTAGGTGTCACAAAGGGTAGTCCACCCTTAGTTTTGTAAAGTAAAGTCAGTTGTAAGAGATCTACCCATGGTCCGCAAACCATGGGATTATATAAAAAGAGATAAGCTCTAAGTAGTTAGAGGCATCAATCAATCAATGGGATGAGGAAGAGAGTCAAAAGAAGAAGTCTAAGTCTTGGGTTGTAGCGTAGGTAGAGGCTCTGCAGCTAAGTGCGCAGAGGCCTAGGGTAGAATTCCACAGCTGAGTGCGCGGACCCCTACAGCTGTGTGCGCAGGTGAAAAGATTCTGTAACACTTGAAAGATATCAATAAAAGGAGTTATTCTGCAATCTCTGTGTATTTATTTTGTAATGGGTTTGGATATCTTGTGTATGAATTTCCTTTATTATGCTCATATGATGCGCGAATGACTGTAGTTACATTGAATAATTGAACGCAATCACGAATATATGCTTATGCAGTGATAACTTTAAGTATTTAACAAGATTAGAAAATCACTTAGGGTAATTAAGGAATCTGCATGGTGCGCTACCATAGCAATGCGAAAGTACCTGAGCTACAGGTTAGAACTACGCGAAGGTCAACCGTATACTTTCATGAAGGTATTGAAGGCTAGAATAAAGGGTTTGTCTTACAAGCCCTAGAGCGAGATCACCTGTGCAAAGGCAGAGATAGAGAGATCAAACGACATCACAACCATCTCAAGGGTGCGGAAACTTGGTTCCAGCATCCCCCCATACTGCTTCGGGTGAGACTTCAGTCCGCGCTCCGCGGGCTAATGCCGAAAGGGCCAGTAGTGTAGGGATTTGTTTGGTTAAACAATGTTGAACCTAAGTCAAGCCCCCTCAAGCCAAAAAATGGTTCCGTTGCAGGGACCGGAATCTGCATAAGAGATGTGTGATGTCATATCACTGGAATCCAACTAAGAAAGAGATTGGAGACTGGTTGGATAGAAAGATCCATGAATTCGCGGCACAGGAGAACAGAAACCCGCGACTGTCAAAAGAACAGTGGTTGGACCGATACATGTATACAGAGATCCATGAAATATTTTTCTGCTCTTTCCCTATTGAGCTATACGAGTGGATCGCAAAGCTAGCAGATAGCCAAGGAAGGTGGAAACTTGACGGTCCTATTGTGTGGACCCCGAAGCTAGTGCGAAGGTTGGAAGCATCGGAGGATAAGATCGCTCGTGCTGTCAATCATTGGCTCGATCACATCATAGGAAGATTTGTGATTGAATTCGCGGCAGATACCTCAGTCAGCTATAGCGAGGTGGAGCAACACTTTTGCAAACAACCGCGAGGTAAGTACATAAAATCTTTGAATTCTTGGATTAAAATGTTGTTGTGTGAAAAACAGGTTATGCAGTGATCCAGGTGGCTCCAGAGACACACACAGGACAAGGAGGACTCAGGAAAGCTCAAAAATCAAAGTTTTTTCATTATGCTCAAACTAGGACCAGAGCATAGATCTCGTCGTCCTGATCGCGGTGGTATGAACGGTTCGTTAATCCGAGTCCGGATGAGAAAGTTAGAAGCAGTCAAAGTTGGGTTGACTTTTTTATGACTAGGAAGGCTCAAGGAGCCACAATTTGGCCTTTTTCCAGCCACCGGATTCCGGCCAACCTTGGCCGGATTCCGAGCGAAATTGTGGGGTCGTTAAAATCACTCCTATGGCTAAATTCAAATTTTTTTTAAAATGGCACCTTATTGTTTTTAAAACAAAAAATATATATTAAAAGGGGGTGGGGGCCACCAACCCCACCACCCCCAACACTATACGTATGTATTAAAAATGGTGAGGCCGGCAAGAGTTGAACCCGCACGGCCATGTGGGCCGGCCCACCGGGCGACCTCATAACA
The DNA here is from genome assembly GCA_031772625.1 of Pinus tabuliformis. Classification (NCBI taxonomy): domain Eukaryota; kingdom Viridiplantae; phylum Streptophyta; class Pinopsida; order Pinales; family Pinaceae; genus Pinus; species Pinus tabuliformis. The sequence continues at coordinate 1,620,010,267 of CM062818.1, forward strand.
AACAAAGAACCAACATTTAATATGACACCACACAACCAACAACCCAAAACCAAACAGCGCAATGTCTAAACTTAAACTATCACAGTTTTATAATGTGACAACTCCGCACAGTGGTAACGGTTAGTGTAACCATGCCTAGTTATAACAGGCGTTATAACAAAACATGACCAAGGTTGGGGGGTTGGTGAGATTCGAACCCCGACCACCCCGCCTCCATTTTTCCGCCTTAACACAATGCCAACGACCTCATTTTGAACTCTCCACCAAGAAGTTTATATAAACATTCATTTTCACCAATACGGGGGAGGCAGAGGCGGAACCAGGAGTGGGCACACAAATCGAGAGGAATTAATTTTTAATGCAGGTGGAACCATGAATTTTGCAGGAGGGCCAAATTTCAACTTTGTCAGAATTTGACAAATTTTATATGGTTTCAACACCTCTCGTCGCCACGAACATAATGACGCTTTCCATTTCTCCATCAGAGTTCTACATTTTTCGGCCATTTTCAGTATGTAGGTGGAACCATGATAACTGCAAAAACAGGGAGCGGAACCATAATCCTTGAAATTTTCCCGAGGAGGTAATTTTTATCCATGTCGGAATATAGTCAAGTTTATACTTGTTTTTCATGGTTTTCCGCAAGGATCACAATGGAAAGGTCAGACTTTCCATTTGATTTGCAGATTCCCAGTCCACCCATGGAGTAGAATCTTTGAGGAATCTAGGGGGAATCTAAAGGATTCCTTGAGACCCAGATTCTCAAATTCTCAAAATTTAGATTTTGGACAGTCGATTTTGCACTACTCAATGCCACAAATCTGATGGTGCATTCAGATTTCTCATTCTTTCATTTCATTTTCTAGCCACTTTTCTAAGTGCTAGTGCAGATGTCCACACTCATGAGTGAGCAATCATTTTCATGCGATCGATGTCGTGAGATCGATGGTCCGAATAGATTCAGCAGTTTGACATCCGCTTCTTCAAATGGCCCTTGGTTTTGAGGTATATGATGTGTTCATGTACTTCTTCTTTATGCATTATGCTTCACAGATCCTTGTTGATGCTTGATGTGGGATCTTGTTTATTACTCGTTTTTATGATTCCTGCTTGATGTGACGCGGAATCGCCTATGTGATGTACTTGTTGTCATGAATCATCATGTTATGTTCTGAGATCCCTTTTTTGTATGCTAATGGGATACTCATGTTGTCATCATGCAAGTTTGTTTTGAGATCCCTTTTATTCGATGTTGGTAGGATGCTCATCGTGCATGAGTTTTGTGTCATACTTATAGGAGTCTTTTGACTGAGAGTTCCTGTAGTGGAACATCTCTTAGAGCCACTCCTGCATAAGGGCATTTTCCTTGTATGTTCACGACATCGTCTCTTGTGTACATCATCACTATTGATAGCACTTAATGCAGTGGCCTACACCATCTTGACACCAGGGCCCGGAGACGTAGTCCCTCCTGGACGAACTCCATTATCAACAGTTTTTGTTTTTATGTTGCTAATGATTGACATGTTCCTCTTCTTTACAGCATGCAAATGTATTCATTAATATTCTTTTAAAAAAATGCAATTTAACACATCACAAAAGTAAAAGGTCTTGGAAGGGTCCTTCGTCACACCCAGACCTAGATCAAGTGGTATCAGAGCGGTCTTTGCGTTGATGTGAATTGCAGCGTGAACAATGGAATGTGCAGTGACAGAGGATGAAAAAGCGATGTACGTGACCATGCTCAACATTTCCAAAAGAGTGGAAATAATGTATGAAACTCTACATAAAGAGACAGAGGAAAAGGAGTGATTGCAGCTTCAATTGCAAGCCACGGAAAATGCCCTGGAAGAACTGAAGAAAAACAAACATAATCTTCAAACAGAGAACATTGAATTGAAGATGCGTCTACACGAAGAGAAAGAGGAAAAACAATTTTTTCTACGATAGCTACAAGCAAAGGACGAGGCCTTGGAATAGCTGCTATGTGACCCATGCAAGGTAAAAAGTAGTTCTCCATCTTCATGTATGTTCCCTGATGATGATTTCACTATTTTTGAAAATCATACCACAGGAATTGGCTCCAAATTGCTGAAGAGAATGGGGTATGAAGGAAAATGCTTGGGCGTTAATGGCCAAGGCATTGTCAACCCCATCAAAGTAGAGGAATTACCGTGTCGAACAGGACTTGGGTATGTCAGAAAGGAAGTTGGGGAATGCGCCACGACAGTTAGTGAACCACCAACAACAGATGATGAGAAACCCTCATCAGTTCTTTCCAAATTGAAAGAGGAGGTAAAAGATGTTGATTTCCTTTCAGTTTCATCTTCACATAGTATGAGTTCTGTTGGAGATTTGGAGATCCCAATTACAAGGACAAACATGAGGCTCCTTACAAGGATGAGGCACGAGGAGGAAGAAGAACTTGGTGTTAATAACCAAGGCATAACTCAAACTTTGGAGGTTGTGCACGAACATCGATTTGTAGGCTCGAGATACACTAAGGGAGAGTGCTCAAAGATGTCAGAGTCGTCCGAGACATCGATGAAATCATCGAGGAAAGAGAATGATGGGAACACATCCCCATCATCCCACGGTAGTGCCCATTGCAGGGAGGGAGCTGAGGCAAGCTCTCATCGCCATACTGACATCAGAGACAACAAGGGAAGGTATAACCACTTTCGATCTTCAAATGTTCATTTCAATTATGATCATGTTGTTAATAATGAACGTAAAACATGGCATCAAAAAACATGCACCTTTTGTGGATTAAATAAGCATACATTTTCGAAGTGTTGGAAAAGAATGGTAGCACACAAAAGGATGAGGCATGAAAAACCCTCTCAACATCATGAAAAGAAACATGTTAAGCATATCTAGAGGAAGAAAGCCTACTGCAGTCATTGTGATAGAAGTGGCCATCAAAGAGCCACTTGTTGGAGGCTCCATCCAGAGCAGCACCTTAAAGACAAAGCGTCGGTGCGTGAACCAGGTGAAGTAGTTGTTCGACAAGAAAAACCGCCACAAGGAGGTGACCCATTCACATTGATAAGTGAAAAATGGTTTCTAGACATGTTATCATTTCATGGTCGTGATTTTTTAAATCATTTGTTGCATTTTAAAATGTAAAAGTGATGACGTATTTCCATCACTTGTTCAACAACAATGATGTCTAGTCTTATTTTGTGTTACATGTTAAACTTTGAAAAGTGATGTCATGTTTCCATCACTTGTCAAGACAATAGTGTTTGGCCTTATGATTGTAAATCATGTGTTGCAGTGATGATGTGTTTTCCATCACTTGTTGAAGCAACAATGATATGTTGGCCTTGTCATCATAGCTGGGGTCTTGTGTCCATCTTGATGTAAACTTAACCACTGAGAATGTGTTATAAACTCTTGGCAAGTGTGGGACGCTTGGGTCATCAGTTGGTCATGAAAGTCAAGCATGTAATTTGCAAAACAATGTACCAGAGGTTGCAGGTGTCAGCTCATCGCTTAAGGCTCTGAAGAACAAAGGTGAAGGAGATGGAAGCGAGGCATTTTCAAGATGCTTGTGATGAAAAACAAGGTACAGAGAAGTAGTAGATTATTTATGCTTTTGGAGGACCAAAAGCTCCTCACTGGGGAAGATTGATCCAGGTGGCTCCAAAGACACACACAGGACAAGGAGGACTCAGGAAAGCTCAAAAATCAAAGTGTTAGTATTATGCTCGAACCAGGACCAGAGCATATATCTTGTTGTCCTAATCGAGGTGGTGCAAACGGTTCGTCAATCCGAGTCCAGATGAGAAAGTTAGAAGCAGTCAAAGTTGGGTTGACTTTTTTATGACTAGGCAGGCTTAAGGAGGCCGCAATTTGGCCTTTTTCGGCCACCGGATTGCGGCCAACCTGGGCCAGAGTCCGGTGAAATTGTGGGGTCGTTAAAATCACTCCTACGGCTAAATTCAATTTTTTTTAAAAATGGCACCTTATTGTTTTTAAAACAAAAAATGTATATTAAAAGGGGGTGGGGGCCACCAACCCCACCACCCCCAACACTATACGTATGTATTAAACATGGTGAGGCCGGCGGGTGTTGAACCCACCCGGCCACGTGGGCCGGCCCACCGGGTGGCCTGATAACAAACAATGAACCAACATTTAATATGACACCACACAACCAAGGACCCAAAACCAAACAACGCCATGTTTAAACTTAAACCGTCACAGTTTTATAATGCGACAACTCCGCGCTGTGGTAATGGTTAGTGTAACCGCGCCTAGTTATAACGGGCGTTATAACAAAACATATCGAGGTTGGGGTTCGACAGGATTCGAACCCCGACCACCCCGCCTCCATTTTTCTACCTTAACACAACGCCAACAACCTCATTTTGAACTCTCCACCGAGAATTTTATATAAACATTCATTTTCACCAGTACGGGGGAGGCAGAGGAGGAACCAAGAACGGGCATGCAAATCGAGACGAATTAATTTTTAATGCAGGTAGAACCATGAATTTTGCAGGAGGGCCAAATTTCCACTTTGACAAAATTTGACAAATTTTATGTCAGGCCAGGCAGTAACTCCATAAGGCAAAAATGATTCGACTGTTCTATTCCATCAGGTAGGTCTTCATTATATACATGAGGGAGAGACTATTCAGTTCGTCTCCCAGTGATTGTTCATATTTCCTATTTATCTATTTACATAAATTCACCCAATCACAAGGATTAGGTGTCAACATTCCCCCCCTTAATCTGAAGGGATGTTGGTGAGTCCAAGCATCATTCTGAATCATTAAATCTTTTCTCTTCCAAGCGCTTTGGTGAAGATGTCTGCAATTTGCTCATTTGTGGAACAATGATGGAGATGGACTGTTTTGGCCTCAACATGATTTCGAATCAGATGATATTTAGTATTGATGTGCTTCGTTCGATCATGGAACTTTGGGTTCTTGGCCAACTTTATTGCAGAGGTATTGTCAATCATGAGTGGAGTTGATTGTACTTGTTTTACCTACAAATCTTCAAGAATTTTCCTAAGCCACACAATTTCTTTTGTTGCTTCAACTGCTGCTACGTATTCTGCTTCTGTTGTGGAATCTGTTGGAACTGATTGTTTGCGTGATCTCCAAGAGACAGCTCCTGATCCAAGACTCATAACATATCCTGAAGTTGATACCCCAGTTTCTTTGTCTCCATCGAAGTCTGAATCAGGGTATCCAATCAAACTGAAGTCGTCCACCTATGTATACTTGATTCCAAAGTCTTGAGTTCCCTTCAAGTACCTTAGAACTCTTTTTGCAGCAGACCAATGTCCCTCACAAGGCTTTTGCATAAACCTGGAGAGGATTCCAACAACAAACGAAATGTTTGGTCTGGTAGTAGGTAGGTAGTTGAGACTTCCTACAAGCTGTCTATACTTTGTTGCATCCTCAAATTCTTTTCCTTCAATAGATATGAGCTTTAAGTTTTGTTCCATTGGAGTAGTAAGAGGATTGCAATATGTCATGCCAAACCTGTTCAACAGATCTCCAATGTATTTCTTTTGAGAAAGAAATATGGACTTTGGATGTTGGGTTACTTCAATGCCAAGATAGTAATGAACATAGCCCAAATCAGTCATCAAAACTTTCCCCAATTCCTTCTTTATGGATGCAATGTAGCTTTCATTGTTCCCTGTCATCAAAAGATCATCTACATACACCACAAGATATACAACTGTTTTGCCAACTTTCTTGACAAATAAAGTTGCATCATCAAGATCAAAATGTTTGAAATTGAGTTTCAGAAGATGCTCAGTTAGTTTTTCATACCAGGCTCACGGTGCTTGTTTGAGGCCATACAAGGACTTCACAAGTTTGCATACTTTATGTTCATGTCCTTTCATAGCAAATCCTTCAGGCTGGGACATAAAAACATTCTCTTTTAGATCTCCATTCAAGAAATCAGTATTTACATCCATTTGATGGACTTTCCAGCTGTTCTGAGCTGCTAGTGCAAAGAGTGTCTGAATGGTAGCCCATTTTGCTGTGGGGGAAAAAGTCTCCTCATAATAGACCCCTTCCTTCTATGCAAAACCTTTTGCCACAAGCTAGCTTTGTGCTTGTCAAGTGAGCCATCATCTTTATACTTGTTCTTGTAGACCCACTTGTAGCCAATTGGTTTGGTTCCTAATGTAGGATCAACCAGCTTCCAAGTGTCATTCTTTATGAGGGCATCATACTCCTTTTGCATCGCTTCTTTCCATTCATCATGAGAAGCAGCTTCTTTGAAGGAAGTTGGTTCAAAATCTGTAGACAAGTTCAACTCACAATCATAAGAAACATCCATATCAACAGGTGAATTAGAGTCATCTACGTCACCTCCATTTTGCCGATTTGAATTTATGGTTCCTGTCTTTCCAACTTCATCAGGATGAATACTTTCAAGTGTCTTTGTTAGCCACTTTGGGGGACCTTTCTCAGATGGTCCAGGCTGCTCCGTTGATTGAGTTGGGATTGAATCAAGATTGAGTCTCCCAATTCTATCAATCACATCACTTAAAGCATCATCCATTGTTGGAATTTCATGCGGGGGAGAGTGTTCTTTAGAAGAAGATTCCACATGTTGATCTAATATAGGCATCCCCCCTTCAAGATGTGGAATCTGATTATCATTTTCTTGAAATGATTTTTCTTTTGTGAATCCATCCAAGCGATCAAGTTTCCGCTCAACAACATTGTCAGTTTTGGATGATTCAAGGAAAATTACATCTCTAGATACAACAAACTTCTTATTTACTTCATCATAGAGGCGGTATGCTTTGGAGGTGTTTGAATATCCCAGAAAGATACACTTACGACTTCTAGCACCAAGTTTGTTTCTATGTACCTTTGGTATCAAGGCATAACAGGTGGAACCAAAGACCCTGAGATGCTTTACCGAAGGAACATGTCCATACCACATTTCATATGGAGTCTTGTTTCTTATAGCATTAGATGGACATCTATTCTTTATATATGCAGCACATAGAACAGCATCAGCCCAAAACATTATCTTTACATTTTTTAAGAAGAGCATGGATCATACCATATTTAAGATTGTCCTATTCATTCTTTCAGCTACACCATTCTATTGGGGATTATAAGGCACAGTTGTTTGATGTTTGATCCCATGTTGGCGAAGATAGTTTTCAAATTCATTTGATGTGTATTCTTTTCCATTATCAGTGCGAATAGACCCAATATGAGATTGTGCATCATTTTCAATCCATTCATGAAAATTCTTCAATGTTTGAAAAGCATCAGATTTGTTCTTCAATAAATAAACCCAACACATTCTGGTGTAGTCATCAATAAATGTCATGATATATTTATTTCCATTTGCAGAAGGAACAGGCATTGGACCACATCAATTTGAATGAATGAGTTCAAGTTTTCTATGTGCTCTTGAATGTGAATCATGAAAAGACTGTTTGCTATGCTTTCCTAGAATGCAAGCATCACATTGCTTAAGTTTCCTAGGAATTGTAGGCAAACCAGCAACACCATTTTTCTTCAACAAGCGGAGACTGTCATAGTTCAAATGTCCAAATCTAGCATGCCATAATAAACTTGATGGAAGTGTACCTTCTTCATGATGAGAATTGTATGAGAAATGTTTTGCATGAGCAAAGGTTCCTTGCAGTTTGAGAATCCTTTCTTCTTCTATTCCCCTCATGACAAGTGAGTGGTTAGATGCTTTTCTTACCTCAAGCTTGCCATCAAACATATGAATGGAGTGACCTTGCTAGCGGATGTGGACCAAGGACAGCAAGTTTCTCTTGATTTGTGGGAGATATAGAACATGATGCAGAAGAAAGTCTGGAAGACCGGGCAGTTTAAGCCTGATTGTGCCAAGCCCTGATGGCTTGATTTTTGATTGATCTGCAAAATATACTACTCCATCAACATTGTCAGTGAAATCTTCAAAAAAATATTTTCTATGAGTCATGTGGCAGGTTGCTCCTGAATCAAGCAACCAATCATTTTTCCAAGAAGCAAGTGAAGCATTAAATAAATCTTCATTTACTCCAATGTTACATTGTGCCACAACATAGTGAGCGGATTCAGGTGCTTTACCTTTGAACAATGTAAACTTTGAAACGGGAACTATAAACTCAAAACGGGAACTCTGGCCCAAAAACCCCAAAAAAGCCACAAAAACAGTGCTCAAAACAAAAAGTGTGTATACTGGAACGATGTTTTTTTTTTTAGGTGTCAATTTTGCGGCTGTTTTAAAAATGGCAGTGACTACGAAATTTTCCTGCAAAATATAGCTTCAGAACGAAAGTGTTGATACTGGAATAATGATTTTTTTTTTAGGTGTCAATTTTGCGGCTGTTTTAAAAATGGCAGTGACTACGAAATTTTCCTGCAAAATATAGCTTCAGAACGAAAGTGTTGATACTGGAATAATGATTTTTTTTTTTAGGGTCAATTTTCATACTTTTTAAAAAATGCTAATAAAACCAATTTTTTATGTCTCAAACAAAGTTAAATTTTAAGGAAAAAACACATTAATGTCTCTGGTAGAATATCATTTTGGGCCGCCCCCTCCCCCCGCGGCGGCCTCCCGCCCGGGCCGCCCCACCTCCCTCCCCCTCCCGGCCACCCCCGCCCGGGCTCCACCCCCCTCCCTCCTCCTCCCCCCCCCCCTCCCGGCCCACCCCGCCCTCCCTCGCCACCCCCGGGCCGCCCCGCCCTGCCCGACCCGGTGGCGGGTCGATTCCCATAATCAAGATGCAAGTTTGTGTATCATGCAAGATGCAAGAGACATGCCCAAAGTATTTATCATATAACATGAACCAATGTCAAAACAATGGGTAGAGGAATAGGTCATTTGATAGAGAAATCTAGGTTGATAGGGATAGGTCATATGATAGAGAAGCCTACGTTGATAAATGTCGACCAAAAAGAAAGAAGAAGAAGAGGAGGATAGACACACTTAATTGGAACTTTACTTTGTTGATTGGATTTTTATAATTAAAGAAAGGTGAAAAGAAGTAAAAAATAGCAATGACAAAGCTAAAGCGAGTTTTCCAGTCCAACACCTTCTTCTCAATCTCAGGACTGTTCTCATTATTTTTCTTATAGTTTTTTTTTTATGATTGCATGAGGTTGTCTTTGATATCTTCCCAAAAAAAATATAATTTTTTTTATTCTCACACACAAAACACAATAATCACTCAAAAACTATTATACTTGACAAAAAGCCAAAATACTTTTGTATTTGATATCCAAAAAAAAATATATCCCCAAAAAAAATATAATTTTTTTTATTCACACACATAAAACACAATAATCACTCAAAAACTATCATACTTGACAAAAAGCCAAAATACTTTTGTACACTATAAGACTTTTGCAAATTCCCAAACTCAGTTTTCAATAAAATTTCTAATTCTTTTTTCAAATAAATCATACACTTTCTTCAACCTACTGAAACTTCAATAAGCCTTTAACCAACGTATAATAGGCTTCACCTTCAACCATTTACTTCCATGAACTTTTCATATGACAACTAAAAAGCACTTGAAAGTGAAATAATATTAAATAAATTTTCCAAAAAATAATTTCAACCGAGTTGTTTTACGGAAATGAAAAGTCTACCCAAACTCACAATGGTAGGGCGACACTTTTTACGAACACGTGGATTCTTTGCAAATGTGGCTTATCAACAGGCAGTGCCCAGGCTAACACAGGCTTGGACTTTTCGATAGGCAGATGTCTGACTTGCCAGAGCTTGATTGTTCTTCACGGAAACGATGATGAGAACTGGCCTATATGGCGACACTAAACATGGTTTATGACCTTACGGCTACCACCTTCTGTAAAAAAAACCAGCTCGGTGTATCAATTAGAATGAACATGTACCTATTTTGGAACTCACCAAGTAATTCCCCGTGGAATTTAGTAATCCGCTTCCTCCAGATGCGAAATTGATACCATGAGAGAAATTAGATCTTGGCTTCAGATATGGAGGTGGGAACGGCAACCTTAACTTACTAGCTGTAAATACATTTATATCAGATGTATATTAATAATCTAATGATAGAATCAACCATATTAATATCACTAAGTGAGATCAGGTGAATACGTAGGAGAAAAAAAATTACCGATAAAATCGAATGCAGTTCGGCCATTGGTGAAATGACCAGTTGGGTGATGGAAGAAGGTCTCCCCGTAAGGCGGAAAATTAGCTTTGGAGGTTGTGTTTGGCAATGAAATTGTTGGTACCAGCGTCTGCTAGAGAATCCCCAAAAATGAACATGGCCGGGACGTTATAGTGAATGACAGTAGTGAAAGGAAAAGATAAAAACAGCATAAGGATTGCGCTGGGAGCCGCCGTTGCGCAGCGCCACCCTCGGGCCGCCCCGCCCCGCCCGACCCGGCGGCGGGTCGATTCCCGGAATCGACCCGTCGCCGGGTCGGGCGGGGCGGGGCGGGGCGGGGCGGCCGGGGGTGGCGCTGCGCAGCGGCGGCGGCTCCCATTACTTTAAAAGAATGAAAATTAGTGCTCCAGAATAGTTGTTTTATCTTGATTTGAATAATGAAGAGTTGATTTGAACAATGGAGAGTTCCACATTCACTTAACAAACTGTTACAGTTTACCGACTGCAGCACAATTTGCCTTTGGACAACAAGGACATAGATACAAAACACACGATAATTCAAAAAAGTGATAGACAAGAACCAAAAATATTTGAATTTCAGGATCCAATGGTTCTTTTCAGCAGTGAAAAGTCTGCACACAAATGGCGAAATCTAGACATGGAAAGACATCCACACACTATTGCACATTGTAATTCTACATTTCAATTATTTGTTCACCGTCCATGTTGATGCAATTGAAGGTTGTACTGAGCTCTATGAATGGGATATGGGTTGCCATCAATCTGAAAAAGGAGAAAAATAAGGTGCTGGTCAGATCATTGCCAGTTCATGACAAGGGATTCATGTTCCTGTTGAAACCACATAATTTTATAAATTTATTATAGTTGATGCTGAGGAGCTTGACATTGTTCAACATCATATTGAAGCATGCTTTTGGCTTGGGCTGCATTGGCAGGTTTTTGGGAATACTGGATCAGGTGATGATTTAGGCTGTTAATGCAAATGACACTGGTGGTTATGAATGCTATATCGAGTATAGATCTACACCAACATTCAAAAAATAAGCAAGCATTATTTTAATCACTAAAATTGAGTATTGAAATGGGAGGAAGTATATTGATATATGCTGGGCTTCTTAATTTGAGAGGGTGGATTTCAACTTAGCTTTCTCATGCATCACCAACAATTAATTCATCGCTAAGAGAGATCAGTGATGCTATTGTTACAAGAAGGTGTTGACCTATGCAGCTGGCATTTATTGATCAGATGGTAAAAGGAGTGAAAATATTGTATTTTCGAACCATACGTAGATGCAAAAGTATGTATGGTAATTGAAGTCAAGCTGGGCTGTTGTAATTAACTATTATTCTTTGTACTGTCTTGCGCAGGAGTGAGTTTACTTGTCAAATGACCGATATTTGTTATGTACTCTATTGTATTGTGCTATGCTATTAATATAACGAGTTACATCTGTGATCTACTCATGTGTCAGTTGATTATTTTGAATTGATATGATTGTAAGATTCTACCTTATGTTGTTAACAGTTTGAGAGTGTAGTAGCTGCTTCGAGGTTTACAGTATATATCAGAAGTTACTGATGTCTTCACTAACTTCTGTTAGCCATGATAGTAAGGTACGACTGCCAATTTGTATTATCTGCATGGTCATTTTGACAACATTGAATATTGATATGCCTAGTGGCAAATATCTGTCCCTTTGAACAACACTGTTTTACGAAGAATGTTGACCCCTTTAAGGAGGGAAGCTTGTAAACAGATTTTGCAAATAAATCCAAATCAGTCGAGCCTTATCTGATTTTTCAGGAAATATTTAAATAATGATTTGGTTTTAACTTTTTATGGTTCATAATTGGGCAGGATATAACAAAACTCTCACCTAAATGCTTCGTTGTAGCATCCTATCATATTTTTCTGAGTGGTACCTGCTGAGAAAATAGTGGGCAGGCAACCTAGGAAAAACTGAGTGAATGTTCCCTTGAATTCATTTCTCTCAGATGGAAGTAATTATACGGGATGTAGCAGATGGACAATTATTGCCACTGACAAACTTCTTAGTTTTAAGAGCCGAAGACAGACACTTTGCTCCACTTAGGGTTGAAACAGGGTCTCATAAACAGTAGGTGCTCAGCTTGTTTCAGAGAAATTTGGTTTTCTTCCTGCCTGCAGCTTTGTAGTTTGTTCCTCCTTCATGGTACCACATGGCCCCAAATATATGGTGAAGCCTAGCTGTTTCATGGCACTGCAGGTTTAAATTTTTAGAAAGAATGGTTTGACTAAATTGTGTGATATGGAGTTGAAAAGTAATTTACTGAAGGGGGAATGCATGCAGCATCTATAGGTCTTCATTGATGTATATGCACCCACTCCGCTTCTGTTAGAGTTGAAATAGGATCCTTTTCTGCAAGCAAAGGCCAAACACATTGATATAACATGCAAAAGATAACATTTTATAGCCTCTGCACTTGCACTATAGGCAATATTCAGAACATAAAGGACATAGAACCTTATCTTTTCTGAGAGGCTGATGTATGGCACCAAAGTCAATAAATGGGGTTTGCAAGCTTTAGATTTGGTTGCTCCTTGTTCAGTGGCCTGGCATTGTATGGCAGTTTTAGTACGAGCACTGCACCTGAAAATGTGACTTGAAGTAGAAGAGAGCAGTCATACTGTCCATGGATCCTTGAAAGCATCCCACGTTAGGTATGGAAGCATGGTTTCGAAAGTCTATATGAAACTGACAGTCAGGCACACTGATATAACAAGGGAACAAATCTACATTACAGGCCCATGGGCAGAATATGGGGAAGATTGAGGGATCGGTTTCTTTCCTGCACAACAAAAATTTCATAAGTTTTAAAGATTTAGTAATATAATCTCGAGTGTGTCTATCAACCAAATGATCTTATATTAGATGACAATGCTTAATAAGCATGGAGTTATGTTTGAACTTTAAGCTTCACTATATGAATTATTTTCCTCTGTATAGTAAAACTTTTATAAATTCTCTTTAAATTTTATAAATACAATATTAAATGTATTTATCATAAAATGACACTACATCGCAATGATTAAGAAGCATGGGGTTGGTTATGTTTAAATTTTGAACCCTAAACTTGGCTATTCAAAATCAAAATGAAGACAAATGGCATTGTTCATTTTTTCCTCCTTTTTAACAAAATGGATAGCTAATGGCATTGTTCAAGTCTTTTTCGTTTTGTTAACAATTCTGATGTTTTGAAATTTAATTACATGAGTTTACAATCAACAATCCATAGAACATTTACAGGAATATTTAGCTATCAAATTCGACCCCAACCCTGAATGAGAACTCCATGGTCTCAAAGTCGATGCAGTTCATGAAAGCCATGGTTTGTGGAATGCATGAAAGCCAGTGTCAGTAGAAAGCAAACTCATCGAGATTCGAGACAGTCAATACTTATGCAATCTTTGTTTTGTTTTTTACCTCACCTAATCCCAATGATATACACCCGTGAGTGGCCAGATAAAATCACTTTTTAATACACACAATCTCATTGGAAATACGACAGTTAAAAGTACTTACACAGAAAAGAAAAGGCAGTTGTCTATAACGCGACTTTTTGAAAGTCTTTCCGGTGGGTTTTTCCGGTCGAAATCCGGCAAGAATTTATTGGAATCGCAAGTTTGATAGCTAGTTTCTGCACAATGAAAGCGTCCCAAGGGTTTTTCAGGGTGCTGAATCCAAATATACAGTTAAAAAACCATTTTAACTGCAACAAATCAAGATTTAATCTCAATTTCTTCCGCCGGATTCAGTAACCGGAATCTCCAAAAGATCGCATTATAGACAACTCCAAAGAAAAGTGTAACGGCAGTCGAGTCATTGTTCCTGGACCCTGCTTTCTGAGGACTCACATGCCCGCTTCCTTTTTGTGCTGAACTGTCAGTTGGGCATAGTGAAGTTTCACACCAACCCAAGTCATCATCAGTGAAGTTGCCAATGCATGTGCCACGTTGGCATGATTACCTTTTTCTCTGCTGGAGCTGGAATCCCATTTTTCCTCATGGCAGCCAGCTGGCAACAGGCTGGAAAGCTATGCATATATTGTTCAAAACGTTGAAAATAAAACTACTGCATTGTCCAAGTAAGCAGCTGCAATTGAAACTACCAGTAATTAAAATCCTGGAAAGCATTTGGTTGCACGGTTTTACACAGAGCCCATGCATGCAAGTGGGTCTGCAACCTTGAATAGATTATTACAAAATGATCGAATGGGTATAATTAGATAATAGCAGATAACATATCCGAGTTCTGTCGAAGTAGCAAGTAGATTTTTGGATATTTAAGCGTGCGTGGATGGGAAAAAAAATGCATATATTCCTTGTCTGGTTTGGAGGAACAAGCCAAATGACATATGCCTCTGACAACAACATTGTAAACTTGCTGAAATATTCTGTAATGGTAAAGCCTAGAATATGTTTATTACGGATTACTACTGTTCATTTCATGAAACTCACGCAATTTTCTGGTGGTTTTCCTCGTAACATAAACTAACACTTGGACTTGAATATGAAAAATAGTGCTCCAGAATAGTTGTTTTATCTTGATTTGCGCAGCGGCGGCGGCTCCCAGCCCCACCCTCGGGCCGCCCCGCCCCGCCCGACCCGGCGGCGGGTCGATTCCCGAATCGACCCGCCGCCGCGTCGGGCGGGGCGGGGCGGGGCGGCCCGAGGGTGGCGCTGGGAGCCGCCGCCGCTGCGCAGCGCCACCCACGGGCCGCCCCGCCCCGCCCGACCCGGCGGCGGGTCGATTCCGGGAATCGACCCGTCGCCGGGTCGGGCGGGGCGGGGCGGCCCGAGGGTGGCGCTGCGCAACGGCGGCTCCCAGCGCAACCCTTATGTTGTTTTTATCTTTTCCTTTCGCTACTGCCATTCACTATAACGTCCCGGCCATGTTCATTTTTGGGGATTCTCTAGCAGACGCTGGTACCAACAATTTCATTGCCAACACAACCTCCAAAGCTAATTTTCCGCCTTACGGGGAGACCTTCTTCCATCACCCAACTGGTCGTTTCACTAATGGCCGAACTGCATTCGATTTTATCGGTAATTTTTTTTCTCCTACTTATTCACCTAATTATCTCACTTAGTGATATTTATATGGTTGATTCTATCATTAGATGATTAATATACATCTGATATAAATGTATTTACAGCTAGTAAGTTAAGGTTGCCGTTCCCACCTCCATATCTGAAGCCAAGATCTAATTTCTCTCATGGTATCAATTTCGCATCTGGAGGAAGCGGATTACTAGATTCCACGGGGAATTACTTGGTGAGTGCCAAAATAGATACATGTTCATTCTAATTGATACACCGAGCTGGTTTTTTTTACAGAAGGTGGTAGCCGTAAGGTCATAAACCATGTTTAGTGTCGCCATATAGGCCAGTTCTCATCATCGTTTCCGTGAAGAACAATCAAGCTCTGGCAAGTCAGACATCTGCCTTTCGAAAAGTCCAAGCCTGTGTTAGCCTGGGCACTGCCTGTTGATAAGCCACATTTGAAAAGAATCCATATGTTCGTAAAAAGTGTCGCCCTACCATTGTGAGTTTGGGTAGACTTTTCATTTCCTTAAAACAACTCGGTTGAAATTATTTTTTGGAAAATTTATTTAATATTATTTCACTTTCAAGTGCTTTTTAGTTGTCATATGAAAAGTTCATGGAAGTAAATGGTTGAAGGTGAAGCCTATTATAAGTTGGTTAAAGGCTTATTGAAGTTTCAGTAGGTTGAAGAAAGTGTATGATTTATTTGAAAAAAGAATTAGAAATTTTATTGAAAAGTGAGTTTGGGAATTTGCAAAAGTCTTGTAGTGTACAAAAGTATTTTGGCTTTTTGAAGTATGATAGTTTTTGAGTGATTATTGTGTTTTATGTGTGTGAATAAAAAAAATTATATTTTTTTTGGGGATATATTTTTTTTGGATATCAAATACAAAAGTATTTTGGTTTTTTGTCAAGTATAATAGTTTTTGAGTGATTATTGTGTTTTGTGTGTGAGAATAAAAAAAATTATATTTTTTTTGGGAAGATATCAAAGACAATCTCATGCAATCATAAAAAAAAAACTATAAGAAAAATAATGAGAACAGTCCTGAGATTGAGAAGAAGGTGCTGGACTGGAAAACTCGCTTTAGCTTTGTCATTGCTATTTTTTACTTCTTTTCACCTTTCTTTAATTATAAAAATCCAATCAACAAAGTAAAGTTCCAATTAAGTGTGTCTATCCTCCTCTTCTTCTTCTTTCTTTTTGGTCGACATTTATCAACGTAGGCTTCTCTATCATATGACCTATCCCTATCAACCTAGATTTCTCTATCAAATGACCTATTCCTCTACCCATTGTTTTGACGTTAGTTCATGTTATATGATAAATACTTTGGGCATGTCTCTTGCATCTTGCATGATACACAAACTTGCATCTTGATTCCGGGAATCGACCCGCCGCCGGGTCGGGCGGGGCGGGGCGGCCCGGGGGTGGCGAGGGAGGGCGGGAGGGGGAGGGGGAGGAGGAGGGAGGGGGGTGGGGCGGCCCGGGCAGGGGGGCGGAGGGGGAGGGGGGCGGGGCGGCCTGGGCGGGGGGCCCGGGGGGGAGGGGTGCGGGGCAGCCCGGGCGGGGGGGCCGGGTGGGGGGGCGTGGGGGTGGGTCGGGGGCAGGGGGGGGCAATTTTGATTATACAAATAAAAAATTTATGGTATATTTTTGTTGTTAATTTAAGTTAATATGTTTTTTTATTTACTAATTTATGTGTTTTTTTTTAGGAAAATGGCAACATCTCCAAGGTGTACTAATTTACTTCATTATTTTTTTGTGCTTGATAATTAGGTACAACACTAGCATGCTGCCTTCAAAAAGGAAGAAATTGCATTGCAATTGAGAAAGATCCATTACAATGAAATTTCATTCAGCAAAGAATTAATGCTCTTCAATTTCTTCCAGATGCAATGCAAGAAATTGGGTTGAAGAAAGGGGACTTTAGTGAATCACGTGTGGCAAAAAAGGCAAAGGAACCCCAACCACCATTACATGGAATGTATGGAAAGACATATATTGGGAGATTTGCAGATATCAAAGACCCATTAGAAGAGGAAAATGAGCAAAATGAAACAGAAAATATTGTGGAAGAGGACAATGATGAAACTCTAGAGGACGAAGAGTTTGGATTACGTGACATTGTTGATTAAATTTAAGTTATGCTTGTAAATCAAGTTTTGCAATGTTTTGACTTTGACATTTTATGAGAAGAATAGACACTCAATTAGGGTTGTTATACGTTCAATATTGGTAATATGTGATTTTTGCATTGATTTTTAAGTTAATCATTATTTTTTGAAAAAAAAAATAGTTATTATTATCTTTTTGACATGAAATTCATAAAAAAAACTATTATTTGACCATTTTTAGTTAATATTTTTGTATAAAAATTGTGATTTTGACATGTTAATTCTAGCGAAAAATTATCAAAACGTTTAGTTTTTTTGTTATATTTATGTTAAAAATGGTTATTTTTTATGTCCATTGTTAAAAAATGTTGTTTTTTAGAAACAATTATTTCATGTCGATTGAAAAATTAATTAAGGATGTCTAAATATGTAGATTATCTAAAATTCAAACTATCGACTTTCTAATTTAAAAATGCAAAACAATAAAAACCCCACTAAAAGAAAAAAAAATTAAGATAAAGAATAAGAAAATATGAATACAATGACGACTTCAAAAACTATCAAATTTAGAAAATAATTTTTTACATTTCACACACTAGGTCTTTTAAAAAAACGGTCTTTCAAAAAATAGGTCTTTTAAAAAAAGGGTGTGATGCAGAATACTCACTTTTTAAAATCGGGATGAAAATCACTACCATTCACTACCATTCTAAAACTTAATGCACATGAAAAAAATTAAAGTTCCAAAAACCATGTTCTAAAAAAAACATGTGTATTCTGCATCAACACTTTTGAAAATCGGGTCATTTTTTTGCCACCTCTACAAAACGGGTAACAGTATCAGTTCTCGTTTCAAAGTTTACATTGTTTTTGTCTGTATCATCAGTTTTACCTTTCTATTGGTTTCTTTTTTGCTCAATTTTGTCCCATGGTAGCTTGCATGTAGAGGCATCATGTGATCCATTTCTTTTGCAGCAAATGTAGTGCAAATCTGCCTTTTCTCCTTGAGAATGTCTGCCCCCCTGCCTCTGAAATATCTTACTCTTCCTCTTCGACCAACTCTTCCTCTGTAGAATCTTGAGCAGGATGCTTTTCTTTATGAGCAAGGCACACAGCCTCTTCAGAAGATTCAGGGGGTGTCTTCTTTCCAAAAGCTTTCTCTCTTTCAGCAAACTTTTTCACAAGAGAGTCAAAGGTTATATATTTGAGATTTCCATTTTCTTGCAATGACTGAAGATAATTGGAGTAAGTAGGATAAAGTGCCTTGAGAAAAGCGATAAGAGGAATATCTAATTCAACCTTAGTGGATGTGATATCATGCATTATAGACTTTACTTCAGATGCAAGAGCAAGAGGATCATTATTTTTCAGTTCAATAGTGAAGAGTTTAATCATGAGTTGAACAACTTCAAGTGCAGAATGTGAGTCATAGAGTTCTTTCAGCTTTTGTAAGGCTTCAAAGGCAGTTGAATATGACTAAATATGGCGACTCACCTCTTCATTTACAGAGGCTGCAATTAATTCATAAGCTTTGCTATTCTTGTTTTCCCAAATGACGAGCTCTTTGTCTGAGGTAGGTTGTACTAGTTCATTGTCTCCATCTCCGACACACACTCCTTTCCACAACTCATTGAAAATGAGGGTGTGCTTTATCATCTGGGACCATTCAGGATAGTTCTCCTTGCCAGTGAGAACTATTCCCACCATGGATATGATTTAATGCATATTGTAGCAAAAAAAACTTCCGCTGCAAAACTTTTACTCTTAATGGAAAAAAAAATATAGTTCTGATGTGACTGGACAACAAACTCAAATTTCAATTCACATTCATCTGCACAATGTTAAAGTATAGAATATGGCAGTATATTAAGTCCAAAAAAAAATACCCTCAACAGCATAAAGCACTGCGTCCACTAAAAGGCCGAAGAACGTAGTCCAGACGTATTTGGACTCTCAATATCACAAGTTAACATATATGAACAAATGGCCTACCGCCTTTTCTTGCTTGATTTAGAACCAATAAGTATATAAACCCCACAACGATTGTAAGAATGGGCGTTTAAATATTTGTATGTCCACGTTTCGAATAGCCAATTTTAAAAACCAGTTTTTGTTTGTTCGAACTGTACAGTAATTTAATATATCAAACCAGCCAGAAGGCGGAATATAATGCAGGGCTCACCTCGACCACTTCTGTGGGCCTGCGAAATCAAGTGATCTGTATGCGATCCTACCTACACAAACAAATGGTATGGCACGGTGTGTAGGGTTTGCAGATTCATAGTTGGCGGCGCTTTTTTTCGTGGTTGACATTGGCACGTTCCATTCATATGTTTTTGGAGCCTTGCAGAGCATTCATCGATCGCTTCTTCCTTGTCTGAACATTACATTACAAACAGTCGACGTCCCTCCGAGCACACGTCGAATTCCTGAAAACAGTGCCATTTCCGTTGTGGGGATAGTGAGCACCTACAATCAGATTCGAAATGGATATGGAGAGCTGCAGAAATGCAAAGAAGTGGTGCATTGCGTTACGCTGTATGAGATTAATGTCATCAATAGCAGGACGCAAGGGTTTCTGGCCCTCTTTACAGGAGACAAGGAGAAATACGTCGTTTGAAACAGAATCGCAGGCCCTTCAAAAATTTTAATGCACAACGCTTCTTTTATGAAACGTTTATGGACAGTCAGGACAGTGCTTCTTTTATGAAACGTTTATGGACAGGCCAGAGAGCGCAGGTAAAGCAGCGTTTAGACCTGGCAGCGACTGTGGAGGGGGCAGGTTTGTATATATGGAATATGGTAGACAGAGGGCACAACTAATTGTATGGAGGAGTAGCGCAGGTATATGGAGAGCAGACAAGGGAGTTACAAGGGACATAAGAGCTAAAAAGGAGTTGGCTCTGATACCATGTCAGGCCAGGCAGTAACTCCATAAGGCAAAAATGATTCGACTGTTCTATTCCATCAGGTAGGTCTTCATTATATACATGAGGGAGAGACTGTCCAGTTCATCTCTCGATGACCGTTCATATTTCATATTTATCTATTTACATAAATTCACCCAATCACAAGGATTAGGTGTCAACATTTTATATGGTTTCAACACCTCCCATCGCCACGAATGCAATGGGGCTGTCTATTTCTCCATCATAGTTCTACATTTTTTGGCCATTTTCAGTATGTAGGTGGAACCATGATAACTGCAAAAACAAGGAGCGGAACCATGATCCTTGAAATTTTCCCAAGGAGGTAATTTTTCTCCAAGTTGGAATATAATCAAGTTTATACTTGTTTTCCACGGTTTTTTGCAGGTATCACAATGGCAAGGTCAGATTTTCCATTTGAGTTGTAGATTTCTAGAACACCCATGGAGTAGAATCTTTGAGGAATCTAGGGGGAATCTAAAAGATTCCTTGAGCCCCAGATTCTCAATTTCTCAAAATTCGGATTTTGGACAGTCGTTTTTGCACTACTCGATGCCACAAATATGATGGTGCATTTAGATTTCTCATTCTTTCATTTCATTTTCCAACCACTTTTCTAAGTGCTAGTGCAGATATCCACACTCATGTGCGAGCAGTCATTTTCATGCGATCAATGCCGTGAGATCGATGGTCCGAATAGATTCAGCAGTTTGACATCCGCTTCTTCAGATGGCCCTTGGTTTTGAGGTATATGATGTGTTCGTGTACTTCTTCTTTATGCATTATGCTTCACAGATCCTTGTTGATGCTTGATGTGGGATCTTGTTTATTACTCGTTTTTATGATTCCTGCTTGATGTGACGCGGAATCGCCTATGTGATGTACTTGTTGTCATGAATCATCATGTTATGTTCTGAGATCCATTTGTTGTATGCTGATGGGATACTCATGTTGTCATCATGCAAGTTTGTTTTGAGATCCCTTTTATGTGATGTTGGCAGGATGCTCATCGTGCATGAGTTTTGTGTCATACTTATAGGAGTCTTTTGACTGAGAGTTCCTGTAGTGGAACATCTCTTAGAGCCACTCCTGCATAAGGGCATTTTCCTTGTATGATCGTGACATCGTCTCTTGTGTACATCATCACTATTGATAGCACTTTATGCAGCAGCCTACACCATCTTGACACCAGGGCTAGGAAACGTAGTCCCTCCTGGACAAACTCCGTTATCAACAGCTTTTGTTTTTATGTTGCTAATGATTGACATGTTCCTCTTCTTTACAGCATGCAAATGTATTCATTAATGTTCTTTTAAAAAAATGCAATTTAACACATCACGAAAGTAAAAGGTCTTGGAAGGGTCCTTCGTCACACCCGGACCTAGATCATGCAGCTACCTTGATGTTCGGGACTACGCGAAGTGGAAAAAATTACAAGAATGAAGGAAATAAGGATCCGGAGTATATCCCCTTGATTTCACCTCCGCAAAGAGACGAAGAAGGGATAGCGAAGGTTTCTCCGCGAAGTGTTATCCGGTTAACCAGACAAGGATTCCCGCGAATACCACCTCCACCCACACCACCTCCGACTTCACCAGCATCGCCTCCAACTTCGCCCGTACCACCCCCACCTCCACTGCGGTTCAGTATGGAAAACACAGTGAAGTTGCCTTTTCTCAAAGGCTTGGGAAATGAGGACCCAGACTAATTCTGGTTCATTGTGAGGGCTGTATGGGATGCTCAAGGTGTTACAGATGATCATATAAATAAAGCGACATTGGTTAGTGCTCTGCAAGATCGCGCGCTAACCTGGTATATTAAGTACTCTAACGATAACCTGAATGTTGGAGTAGCAGACCTCTAGGCAGCACTAAATAGGGAATTTAGCAGGCCTAAATCTGAGGTGTAGCCAATTGTGGGATTTAAAGAGATCGCGATGCAACCAGGTGAGATGCCTTGGGAGCTAGATCAAAGGCTGAAGTGTACAATCCGTGAAGCCAACAAGAATTTGACAGATGGACAACATCACGAATGGTTTGTGGCTTCGCTACTACCACACTTAAGGAGTGCGTTGTCACAGTAGAAGATAACAACTCAGGCAAAGGCCTTGGAGATTTCCATGAGACCACATGAGACTCTGATGCAAGATCATAATCTAGGAGTTCAACAGATTCATGCGCAACTGAAGAATTTGTGGCTTGAGATGCAAAGTCTGAAGTAGGACAGGACAGTTCGGCCAGAGGTACGCGAGGAGGTATGGTGCTTGAAATGCAAGAGTCAAGGTCATGAAAAAGACCATTGCCCGGTCTCTGCAAATTACATTACAGGAGGAGAATCGATGCCTTTGGGGCCAAAAGCTCAAGCAGGACCTAGTGCGGGGCCTGCATTATGGTGCGCTATCTGTCAGGTAGCAGGAAAACATGCCACAGATAACTGTCACTTGCTACAGAAGTACATACAAGCACCGCAGCAACTTTTCTGCAACTTTTGTAGGTCGGGAGGACATGATGAGCATACTTGCAGGAGCTTTGAATTGATGATGGATAGAACTCCCGCCTACAGGGTTCAGGCTGAAACACAGCCCCTTGACTAGAATGCAGGGATGGCGCGGACAGGATTTCAGGGGCGCGGATGAGGACCTGGTAGAGGTTGAGGACAATTTATTTGCTACAATTGTGAAGGACCAAGACACTATGCCCGCGATTTCACTAGTCCAATGCGTCCGTCGTGCAAGTATTGCACGATGTTTGATCATGAAACGAAATATTGTCCTACGTTGATAGCTATGTAACAAAGGGGCACTACCACCTCCACCGACTCAAAACCTGCAGATGATGAGGTCTGAGCCGCGTGAGGAAGACCCGAACATAAATATAGTTCTCAAGAGTGGAATCACGACAGGAGATGACAAGGGGAAACAACCAAAAGATAGTACATGGGTTCGCAAAGCCCCGGTGAAAGAGGCTGAGTTTGATTTGGAGCGCGCTCGTGAAACCTTCATGGAAGCTAAAAAGAGCTTCGTTGAGGCCTCCACCTCAGGAAGCAAGGATAATCTTGAGCCGGAGATGGACCCCTCTATGCTCACAACTTTCCTAGAAACCTGTATGAAGTTACTGCGTGATAGTAAGGCTGTGAAAGGGTTACAAGAACTCATCAATAGATGCACTGGAACCATGCCAAGTGAGTCGTGTGTAGTACGAAAGATTAGCAAGCACAAAACAAGGACAAGACGGGAGATGAGACTGATCGCACAAATAGGAGAGTATGAAATGGATCAGATCATTTTGGACCTGGGGTCAGATGCGAATGTCCTACCAAAGCAGACTTGGGAAAAAATGGGGAGACCTGCACTACAATGGTCTCTGATTCAGCTAAGGATGGTGAATCAGCAGAGAATCATACCCATGGGGTAGCTGCAGGGGGTGGCCGTGGATATTGAGGGAGCGAGCACACTGGTTGGTTTTAAAGTAATAGAGATAGTGGATGATAGCAATCCCTACCTGCGCTCATGGGAATTAACTGGGCTACTGATATGAACGGGGTAATCAATCTGAAGAAGCGAAAGATGATATTTGAGAATAAATTGTTGCGCGTAATAATACCCCTCGATCCTACTGAAGGATCGCGCTATACTGAGCCTATCCGTGATTATGAGAGTGATGACGACCTGGACTGTATCTATAAGATAATAGCGTGAGACCAAGATTGGGTGAATCCCACTGCAGATGAATGGATCACATGGAATCATGAGAGTTCCTACACTTTAGACTCCGACGAAGAAATAGAATGTTGGCAGAATTGATTACATGAAGTAACTATGCTTAATTGCAACATGATGACCTGGTCGTTGCGCTATGTGTCATAAAAGGTAAGAAACCTACCTACTTATGATGGTCTAAATGAGGTAGATATCTTTTTGGATGCATTTGAAAGGGAAGTACTAGAAAAGCAGTGCTTCTAGGCCTTGGACTACGTGCTACGCCCGTAAGATTGTGCGGTACGCAAAGGGGAATTAGCACAAATGTAGGAAGATGATGAGAACATGATTTGGGAAGCTTAATATGAGACTGACAGACAAGTACAATGGGCAGAATGATCGCGCGTGCATCTGGCCAAATGGACACAGGCTTATGGAGAAAAGCCCCAACCGGAGTGGGTGCACTTGTTCTATCATATCCTGGATGTTATCCCAATGAATTGTTATATAGAAATAGAGCTCTGCCATGGGACAGGTGAATGGGATATCCTGCGCGAAGGATTCATGATGACATTCAATATTGAGGACGGTTTTGACAGTATTGATGAAGCGCTACAAGAAGTGAAAGCAACTATCTTTAGGATACCGCATAATCCTTTGGATCTGATTCAGCCTGAATGGGCTACTCAGCTAAGTCATGTGCTCGAATTTTATAATGTAACTACTGAAGATGAGGATGAGGATCAATGGAAGATCAACATTCCAGAAACAGAATGACACCGCAAATTGAGAACCTTGATATAACCGCGTCGGTGAAAACGAAACAAGTAAACATTGGTACGGAGGAAGAACCCAAATTCATGAAGATTGGAGACTACTGGGACGACACGATGGTGGATAAGGTCGATGAATTTCTCCTCGAATACCAGGACTTATTCCCTACCAAGTTTATGGATCTGAAAGGAATAATTGGAGACCTAGGAGTGATGAATATCACGTTAAAGCCCAACACGAAGCCAGTTAAGCAGAGGCCTTACTACCTCAATCTAAAATACAAGGAGAAGGTCCGTCTAAAGCTAGACAAAGTGCTAGCGGCAGGCATCATTAAGCATGTGGAAGAATCTGATTGGGTAAGCCCAATGGTGGTGCAAGAGAAGAAGCAGAAGGATGAGATAAGGATATGCATGGATCTCATAAAACTGAATGATGCTTGTGTGCATGATCCTTTCCTGACTCCATTCACAGATGAAGTGTTGGACAATGTAGGTGTTTGGGTTGTGTTATATTCTTTCCATGACTAACCCACGTAGTTAACCAGGGGGTTAGAGGGGAGGTGGAGCCCCCCCTTCGTTGCACCGATTACGTAGCGAGGGGGTCACAGGGGGTTTGAGGGATGCAAGTAACCACACTCTATGGGATTCGGGGCAGCGCCGTGGAAAATTTTGGTTTTGGAACCTATGTTAGGTTGGGCGGACCCACCTATGGTTTTCTGCATGATTTTCGCACATGTTTTTGGACGCGATGGTTTTTGGTCCATGGTTTTGGACGCGATGGTTTTCAATCCATGGTATTGGATGCTTCAGCATGTATAAATATGTATTATAACATTGAAAGTAACATAATGAAAAATCAAGCCGGTAGTCCCGATTTTGGGATCCAGGGAAAAATATCTATGTATATGTGTTATGCTCTCACATTGTTTATTTTATGTGTTTTAGAATTCATATGCATGTAATTTCTGTATGAGGTTAAAACCTACAGTAGGTGTCCAGGAAGCATATTCCTTCACTGATGGGTTCTTTGGGTACCACCAAATCAAAATCACGCTGGAGGATAGGAGCAAGACAACCTTCGCGACTGAGTGGGGTTGTTTTCAATACACTCTAATGTCGTTTGGATTGAAGAATGCGCCTGAAATATTTTCATGCATGGTTGTTGCGGCATTCAAGGAATTTATTCATAAGTTCTTGGAGGTATATTTTGATGATTGGACTATATTTGGGCTAGTTAAGCACCATGTAGCAAGCTTATGCTTAATGTTGGATACCTATCGAAGATACCAAATCGCGCTCAATCTCAAGAAGTGTCTATTTTGCATTCCTTTTTGGAACCTATTGGGAAATGTGGTTTGCAAACAAGCATTGATGGTAAACCCCACGAAGATCGCAGTGATGCTGAACTTGGAAGCACCGAGGAGTGTGAAATAGTTGCGCGCTACTCTAGGACATACGGGATATTACAAAAACTTTATCATGCCCAGATCACCGTGCTGATGGAAAAATTGTTGAAGAAGGATGTCACGCTCTGCTGGAATGATGATTGTAAGAAAAGCTTGGATATATTGAAAGAAAAGATGGTTACCGCGCCGATTCTAGTCTTCCTGGACTAGAAGAAAGAGTTTCATGTACATGTCGACGCGTCATGTATAACGTTGGGGGCAGTACTAACACAGGATGTAGGAGAAGGCTTAGACCATCCTATCACGTTCGCAAGCCGCAGATTATCCAAAGCAGAGAAGAACTACTCCACCACTGAAGGCGAGGGGCTAGCTATGGTGTATGCTCTCCAGAAGTACCGGAACTACTTGCTAGGAGGCCATTTTAAGATGTATACAGATCACTCCATGCTGAAGTACTTGGTCAATAAGCCTGTGTTGGGGGGGTGAATCTGTAGATGGCTCTTATTATTTCAAGAGTACGATTTTGAAGTTGTTGTGAAGCCTGAATGATTGAACGCAAGACTAGACCATATGTCGCGCATTGGAAGAAGGATTGCCTGACGCGCAGCTATTTGCAGTGCATGTCGCAGATGGTCATTTCGAGGATATAATACATTTCCTAACAACAGGAACTGCACCGGAAGGATACTCTGTCCAGCAAAAGAAGGAATTAATGGTGCGCACAGTAGATTTCTCTGTCATTGCTAGGCATCTATACAATATGGGGACTGATGAGATATTGCGACGGTATGTACTTGAGTTCAAACAAAGAAGCATCCTCACGGACACTCATGGGGGTGTTGCGGGAGGAAACTATGTAGGGAGAGCAACAACGCAGAAGATTCTATGCGCAAGGTTGTGGTGGCCAACCCTTCATCAGGATTCAAAAGCATATTGTAAGGCGTGTGATGTATGTCAAAGAACAGGTATGCCATCGCGAAGGGATGAAATGCCTTTGAATCCAAAAATGACGTTGCAACCCTTCAAGAAGTGGGCAATAGATTTTATAGGACCCATTCAGCCACAAGGGAAGATAGGAGCAAGGTACATTACCACTGCGATGGAGTATTTGACTCGTTGGGCAGAAGCACAGGGGGTGAAGGATTTCATGGGCGCGACGGCTGCAAAGTTCTTATTTGAGAATGTGCTGACGCAATTTGGATATCCAAGGATATTGATGAGTGATCATGGTACGCACTTCCTAAATGAGATTATCAACGCACTAACGGAGGAATTTCAGGTATGTCACTAGAAGAACACACCTTATCACCCGCAGGCTAACGGGATAGTTGAGGTGTTCAACAAAGTGCTTGAAAATATTCTGACCAAGGTTTTCAATGATTAGAGAAGTGATTGGGACCTATGCATACCTACAATATTGTGGGCTTATCGAACGACATGCAAAAAGTTGACAGGACAAACCCCTTTTAGGCTTGTCTATGGTGTGGAAGCTGTAATGCCTATGGAATACATCGTGCCTATTCTACGCAAAGCAGCACTCACAGGTATGATGGATCATGGAGCCCTGGAAGAGAGGTTCACGTAGTTGGATGAGCTCGAAGAAGAAATATTTTTAGCTAGATTTCACCAACAGGTCCAAAAGCAGCGAGAAAAGGCATGGCATGATCGACACATCAAGCTACGCACATTTAAGGTAAATGATTTCGTTTTGTTGTATGATAGTAAGTTTGATAAATTCCCCAGAAAATTCAGGATGCACTAATTAGGGCCTTATGTTATTAAGGAGATTATCGATGGAGGAGCAGTATAGCTGGTCAAGTTAAATGGATAACCCTTCCCAGGAAAGGTGAATGGCAATCGCTTGAAGCCATACACCGGCGATCCAGCCAAGTGACTAAATTAAAGTAGCACAATCTTAGCACTCCAGGTAGCTGAAAGGAGGAATAGGACTATAAACTACACTGCCCAAGTTGGGGAGCTACGTGATTAGAAGATGGTGCAAAGCAAGGACGTGTCACTAGGTCCGCGACAGCACAAAGGGAGTTGCGCTACCCAAGGAGAAATCGCGCAAGTCATCTAGAAAGTGACAGTTAAGGTCATTGTTCATGAAAAGACGACAGAAGTGAGGCCAAATGGAGCGGGTGACCGGCATTTAAGACGAAATTTAAGGCTTAGATCGTTAAAAATCTACCGCCAATCCGGCATCAATGAACCGATTTCGGGGGGAAAGGTCGGATTTGAATTCAAATTGCCCTATAAATTACAAGTGGCTACCCAATGAAAACACTTGGAAATTTGAGAATTGAGTTGTTGCACTCTCAGGTGCACATGAACTGTGAATTCTTTCAAGACCTGATAGCGAATCCAACATTTGAATAATTGTCAAAAGAGACGCAAGCACTAGTGAAAAGTGTCATGTTAACCCGTGCAGAAGCTACGAACACCGAAGGAGTGGTCACCGAGGAAAATGTGTAGGAATTTGATATGGGTACTGAAGTAGCTACCCCAGAAGTAGCCGAAGTACTGGCAGAGGTCCCTAAATCTCTGAGAATGCTGAGACCGAAGCCAACCCCAACCAAGGAGACCATGAAAGGTAAGAAGGGCAAGCATCCTGCCATCTCAGTGCGCACATCGCCAAGACGAAACCCAACCAAGCCCACTACCCAGGAGAAAGGAAAGGCTATAAACCTAGAGGCAGGAGAGGAGGATATCGAAGACATCCCCATGGATGATGAGGATGTGGGAGTGGAGATAGAGGAGGTCAAAGCCTAGGGTATGGACCCTATTACACGGTTGTCGGAGTATGTCCCTCCGTGCAAGCCTAAGTCCAACATCCCAAAGGACATTGATGAAAGTAAGACTCCCCTGCAAACCCCATTTCTGCCGAATGAAATCGCTTTTGACGGTCTGTGTTTGGCACGGGTGCCCACATTGAAGCTCGAAGACTGGGACTTAGCGGACCATGAGAAGTTCCTACACATGGCAACCAAACACTTGATGCACCACATCATAGACACAACAACGGGGATGACTGCACTGGAGCCAAGGAAGTGGCTCAGAGGAGTTGAGAAGGCAGGGTTACTTAACCTACTCTGGGTTCAGCACTACAACCACACCCCTGTGACGGTCTTAGTCATCAAGAATCTGTTGTGCTTGGTGCATGATGGGTGTCTATGACTGGACGAGCTGATACCCATCACTAATATGTTGATTCAATGCATCACACGCCTCCTGTTTACAAGCGAAAATCTAGCGATGATTTTTGGTGGCAAGGGTGGCGAGCTGGCGCTTTCTGAATCAATGAAGGAAAAAATCAAGTTGGTGAAGAAGTCATGCAGGTACGCAATCTCCAGCATTAGGACCCCACTATGAAGGTTGCAACGCATATCCTTGCAGGGAAGGTGATGTTAAAGTGTCGTGCCGATGAGGTGTCGGCACCTATTGCCGCGCTCGCACAGCAGTGCGTAGAAGGGGTCCAGTTTAACTAATTGGATTACCTTCGCGGTGAGTTCCTGGCAAACTGTCGTGAAGCACAGGAGCAAAGCAAGATGTTCCACTACATGTGGCTCTTGCTATCGATTTTTCTCATAGCATGGGAGCTACCAGAAGAAATCCAATTCCCCTCGATTGCGTTGGACCTCCCTAAAGCAGCGAAGTACACTTTGCTCTGGGCGACCAAGGACGCGGACTGCATTCACGATAGCAAAATCTTCTGGATCCTGATGGAAATGAATATCAGGATGACTATCAATCGCAAGCCGCGATTGTCGCCAACAGTATATGCTAACCTACAGATCTATGTCAAATTAAAAGTTGATTTCCATCAAATCTCAATCAAGGCGAGGAAGGACCCTGCACAGAAGCAGTACAACTTGTTGTACCAAGCCATAGATGATGACATTATGCGGTGTTGGATAAATGGCGGGCTGAGTGGCGCACCTCCATGGACTTGGCGGTGGGTGGAAGCAAGTCCGCCACACAAAAGAAGAAGGACAAGGCCAAGTTGAAGATGGAGCAGCTGGTCAAGAAGAGGAAAAAGGATGCCACTGAGAAGGCCAAGGCAGAGAAGACAGGAAAAGAGGCAAGAAAACAAAAAGGAGGCACAGAGTGGGGCTCTGACAAAGGCGCACGGTCACCTTCACCTGCAACTGAAGAAGAGGACATAGAGCAGCGCGGCACGGACCCTTAGGAGACGTCTGGCAGTATCAAGCACCCGAGAGAGAAGGAAAAGGGAGGGTCTAGAAAGAAGTCCAAGGCGACCAAGACCTCGCTGGACCCCATCACACTAATGAAGGGAGACTTATACGACATTGGTGACATAGTCAGAAATGTCACCGCGGAGGCCCTGCAGCAATTTGAAAATCAGTAGCAGATCATCCTATGGGCCATCTAGACTAGACTGTAAGAGTTATAGGCCCGCGTGTCGCAAATTGGTACAGCGTCTACCATCTTTGCTATCGACACATCAATGGTTGTCGATATGCTACACACGAAGGCTTCCAGTGTGCTAGTGCTGCCGAATGGAGTACAGACAACAGAAAATGAGGCTGACAGGCCCACAGTCAGTGCCTTGAAGGGAGTAGGATTGAACATTGTAGCACTCCCACGTGAAGCACTCCACTCCTTGCAAGATGGAGTAATTGTAGAGCTAAGGGCTCGCGAGCACCGGGCCCTCCAAGTAATCAGTGAGCAAAGAATAAATAATGAACAGATGGCCTTACAGAGGGATGTTTCCATCGCCACCGAGGCCGAGGTGACCAGCTAGAGACAGAAGATCATACAGGTCATGGAGGAGGCCTGCAGAATGGTCCCGGAATTGTCCATTCTGGAGGAAGAGCCAGCTGAGATCCACATCGATAAATTGGCCACAGGGTGCGTGACACTCGAATGGAGATGGCGCGGGTTTAGTTGGAGCTAAAATTGCATATTACAGAGCTCCGGTTGAGGGCTCAGCCTTCAACACCACCAGAGGTCAAGGAACAGCGGGTGGTCGTTGTCTCAGAAGCAGTCGCGATAGTGGAAAGTGCAGTAGCAGACTGCACACAGTTGTTTGAGGTGTTGATCAGCTTGCAAGAGGACCCAAACATCTAGAGGCTCAAGACGGAAGCACGCAAACTCCAACAGTGCTATGACGAAGTTAAGGGCACAACGCGAACCGTCACGCTGACACAGAGGTTAACCAAGCTGCAGGAAGCCAAGCAGCTGAAGGAATAGGTGGATGCAGCGCTGCATAAGGAAGCAGTGCTGAAGGCGCGACTAAAACCCTGGCTAGAGGAATCTTATGTAGTGACAGGAAACATTGAAAGCAAGCTTGTGACTCTACAAGCGACGCAACAAAAGCTTCGGGCCAACAGCGCAGGGGCAGTAATTGAGAAGACAGTCGAAGGAAGCAGGCAGTTGCTCAGTGCACAACCAAAGTTGCAGTCATGAGGGTCGAGCTGGACGAGCTTCACGCAAAGATCTCTGTGCCTACCGAGTGACTCAAGGGTGAGTCATGACGTTTGTGTTGGGGACCTATCGAGAGCGGGATCCCCCAAGGGTAGTTTTGGGGCTAAAAACGCATGTTTTTGTAATATTATTGTAAAGACTCTGCATTTTGTGGTCGTAGAGCACGAAGGTATTAAGTGTCACAAAGCATAGTCCACCCTTAGTTTTGTAAAGTAAATTCGGCTGTAAGAGATCAACCCATGGTCCACGGACCATGGGATTGTATAAAAAGATCTAATCTCTAAGTAGTTAGAGGCATCAATCAATGAATGGGACGAGGAAGAGAGTCATAAGAAGAAGTTTAAGTCTTGGGTTGTAGAGCAGGTAGAGGCTCTGCAACTAAGTGCGTAGAGGACTAGGGTAGAAGTTCACAACTAAGTGCGCGGACCCCTGCAACTGTGTGCACAGGGTGAACAGAGTTTGTAACACTTGAAAGATATCAATAAAAGGAGTTATTCTGCAATCTCTGTGTATTTATTCTGTAATGGGTTTGGATATCTTGTGTATGAATTTCCTTTATTATGCACATATGATGCGCAAATGACTATAGTTATATTGAATAATTGAACACAATCATGAATATCTACTTACGTGGTGATAAATTTAAGTATTTAACGAGATAAGCAAATCACTTAGGGTAATTAAGGAATCTGCACAGCGCGCTACCATAGCAATGCGAAAGTACCTGAGCTACAGGTTAGAACTCCGCGAAGGTCAACCGTATACTTTTGCGAAGGTATTGAAGGCCAGAAGAAAGGGTTTGTCTTACAAGCCCTAGAGCGAGATCACCTACACGAAGGCAGGGATAGAGAGATCAAACGGCATCACAACCATCTCAAGGGTGCGGAAACTTGGTTCCAGCATCCCCCCATACTATTTCGGGTGAGACTTCAGTCTGTGCTTTGCAAGCTGATGCCGAAAGGGACAGTAGTGTAGGGATTTGTTTGGCTAAATAACACTGAACTTGGATCAGGCCCCCTCAAGCCAACAGTGGGGGCCCAAGTGGAATTGGCAGATGGCCATCAATATCCACCTGGATCAGTGCATGAGCGGTTCTAACACACAGAGGGTGAGGTGAGTGCATCACTTGTAAACCTATGAAAGCACGGAGTTAAGAAGGGAACACACGAGCAAAGATGCATCACAAACTAGAAGGCAAGTGAGCTAGCAATCCAAAGTGATGGTTAAACCAACAACACATTTTAGTAAGATTCATACATACTTATATAGGAAATCCATACATGCATGCGTAAGCAAACAAATACATATATTATTAGAGTAAACAAGTTAGCTGAAATACAATAACAACATATGCATGAAACATGTTGGCTCTGTTATATTAAGAAGTGAAAGTTCCAATCATACAATACAACCATGACCAACAACTAGTTCCGATAGTGGAACGTTACAGTCACTGCCGCCTGCTCCTCTAAATAGATATACTAGCTTTGCACAATGGAGAAGCCAAGGCTAGTTACAATACTCTCCAAGCTTTCTCTAAGACACTCGTATCGAAAGCTTGGCTGACAGAAAACCCTTACAATGAGTTATGAGGGACTATATATAGTAAAGGATGGGGTGGCCCTTGACATTCCCCTTTGTGACTATTCATCTACCCTCATGATTCTTCATCTACTCTATCACTGTTACATCCAACTATCGACACTTGAACTTCCACTTGACAAGATGTTACATACAATATGCACATGTACCCATGTGAGTCAAATTAGGCTTGAGAAATCCATGCAAGACATCACTATGATTCAGACAACTGTGGGAAGACCATCTCTTCGACATTCAAATGATGGTCGATGGTGGTGAACTGATGCCAATCTTAGTAGTTCGTGATGGTGTCCATGTACTCTGTGGTGATGTATTTCTGGAAACGAACTCTTGCCTCCATTCCATTCGAGTACATTGCTCTAGCTCCTCTGTCCAACTCGTCTAATAACATGCGCATCATTGTCTTGAGTGTGGTTGGACCAGTGACATACTGATGAATGGTGTTTGCACTAATCACCAAGTCTGCGCTAGTGGCTATGCGCATCAACTCCTCAAAGTACAAGTCAAGCTCCAGTCAGACTTGTTCCTTTGTCTTTGCCTTGGTGATTGTCCCAATAGATGGGATCACATGTGTGTGCACAACAACATCCATACTCCTGAATACTCATCCATTGGAGGCCTGCAAACTAGTGATGAGCTACAAAGATCTTCATAATTTCGGATCTGACTTCGAATGCGTACCTTCAGCTCGACCACTCTAGGCTTCATCATCTTGTGCAAGTGTAACGGGGCTCCCTTGTATCTCATTGTCCATGTTTTCATGTATTCAACAACAGTATACACGTTTGACAAGATATTCGCTCTCCTAGCACATCATTGCTGCCAACCGTTGAGATGGACAACTTCCTTATGCATGGTACCAAACTTGGAATACAACGCTCACATGACTGTCTCAAGGGATGATACTTCATCCAGTATCACCTTCTTCAACTCTGCTCGGGTGGATGTTGTAACCAGTTCTCCTCCCTACTTGGCTATTTGTAACTCCTTAGCCATTCACTCATTCTCTGCTATCAAGAAGCGAACACTCGAGCTAGTGGCTTTGGCATATGCTCTGGTAGCATCAGCCAATGTTGTTGGATGCTTGCACACGTCAGACATGATCACTCGTTCTTCAAACTACGCAGGAGATGTGTTGTCATCCGGAGTAGACACTCTGCGTGATTGCACAACTTTATGTTGCGACTCATCGAATGATATGTTGTGCATCTCTCCTTCTGAATTGTCTCCAAGGATCTCAGTGTATCCTTGGTCACTAGGGACTTGCTCTGCGTTTGGATCTGGTGAAGCTGGTGGGTCGACCTCTTGGTGGTAAGGCATGAGGTCCATGTCTTGCTCTAACTCTTGGTGGTAAGGCATGAGGTCCATCTGCTCAAGTGCATGTTCGATCTCTTGAGCGAAGTCCTGCTCCTGTGACTACTCACCCTGTCTACTTGGTTTCAGTTGCTCGGATGAGTCTACTACCTATACGGACGCAGTTTCATCTGACCTTGTTGTGATTCCTTCTCTTCTCTACGCAACTCTTGTTCCTTCCGGAGTTGCTCCTTCAACTCATGCAACTCCTTCACTATTTCCTCCATTCTCTATTTTTTTCTCTGCCTTTGCGTGGTCCTCCTGTCGTGTTGTTGCCTCTTCGCCTCTATTGCCAAAGTTTCTTTCTGCACAAGTGGGTTTGCTCTGAACTTGCATCTTTGTTCTGCCTCTGCATTGTTGACAATCTTTCTATTTCCTTTGTCGCGCGCCAGTATGTTTACATCTGTTTTTTCTGGTGGTGGTGCTCCCCTGGATACTGCTTCACTAACCATTCCATAGTGATGTCGACCGGTTCATTGGGCTTGGAGGATTTGCAACAATATCTCCATGGGTCTTCCTCTACCCAATGACACACCTTGTGGATCCACTGAAACTGTACTCTCGCGAAGTGATCTTTCACAATGCAATGTTGGTCATATGGATTGAAGCTTCGGACGTCAAAAGGATATATCTTGATCTCCTTTGTTTCGACATCCGTATGCTTGAGGTTTTATATCTCGTACAACCCAATCCACAACGGAAGAGTGAGCCAAGGTGCCTTCTTCTTCCGGTGCAGCCTAGCTGATAGTCCTGTCGAGATGTGGTATGATACTTCTTGCATGATGAGCTTTTCCATGGAAAACTTCGGCAAAACATGCGGAGACTTCTCCACATTGTACATATGTATAAAGGTGTCAGACGGTGAGGCATACCAATCTGCTATGTCGATCAATGCCTCCATTGTTGCCTTCAACATGCAAGGTGGACCCTGCTCAAATATCATCTTGTAAAATGGGTGAAAAAATGATCTGATCGTTGTGTGATGACTCTTTTGAAGCTGCATTCGGACAATATTTTACAATAAGTAGTCACAAAGGTTTCCGCCAATTTCCATGCCTACTTCAAGCCCAGGAACTACTGAGGGGCACAGATTGCATCCAAGATGTAAGAGGACATGTAAATTTGTACTTACTGACCTTTGGGCAGCTACTGAGCTTCTGTTACCTATTCCTCCAGCCTGTGAGCCAACATGTCGGTCTAGTTGCCTGTTGTGCCTTCACTGGCCAATTGGTCCAACGTGATCACCCAATTTTACAGGAAGGTCTTCGTGCTTGCTTAGCCATACAAGCGACATGCAAGGATGACCAAGTATTGATACGCCTTCCGCAGTATCTTCTTCTTGTAAATTTGGTTTGGTGTCATCCTTAATTTGGCTAGCTCTTTTACCCATTATTCAAGATATCCCTAGAGTTGGAATTGTTGTTGGGTATGTTGAAGGGTGTCTCCATGGTGATCACTGGCTTCAAAAAATGGTACATCTACTGATAATTCTATGCCCTGAAGGTAGCAATCTCCGTCCCGCTAACACTTCTCAATGTCATCATCTTGGGATCAGTGTGCGAGATGATCCAATGTATCATGTCCATGCATGGGAATGCGGGATACCTTCATGCAATCCAATACAAATTGGACTTGTGAATGTTCACATAGACTTGGAGGTCTTCGAGATCTTCCCCAAATGTGCTTGAGAATGCATCATTTACCTCTTTCCATTTCAGCTTGATGTCTTTGTCTACGATCAGTTTGGTGTCTTCATAAATCGGAAAACTCGTAGACACTCGCTCAATTGTTGCTCCAGTCGTACTTTCATTGGTGTCCTTTGAACCTACTCTCTGGGAGGCCATTGATCCTAAACTGCTGAGAGATGGATGAACACATGTTATATCTAGAGACATGGCGACATGCATGGTAATAAATCTATCAGCCAAAACCAAAGAAAACTTGGGGGATGACATGCAACATACTTGGGGACTGATTGGCAAGGATTGCACAATTTTCACTAGGAGGCCGGGAGACTAACTGTCAAAACTGCGCAAAAGGCAGTCCAGACTGTCGGGAGGCTGGTTGACTGTTGGAATTGAGCAATGTGCAATCGAGACTGGCCTGCTAGGTGCTAATATTGCGCAATGCGCAATTTCAGTTGACAAGTGATGCAAGCCCATGGGTTGCATTACAAATTTTTTGGGCCAGTACTCATTGCCTCTTATAATTGTGCAAGACAGGACTGGAGGGAAATCACTGGCCAGAATTGGGCATTTTTTGGGAGGAAGGCAGAGCCTTCCCTCTCAGAATTGCGCAATGTTGTCTTGGTGAGGCAGAGTCTGGGCCAAGGTTACCCAGACCCACTGACAGGCAACTAAAAGCAAGTGAAGATGTGAATGCATGGTGATACTGAGTGTAAGTAGGAGTGAATGATCATGCATGCAAACAATGAATGCAAGATTCAAGAAACGGAACAACATGCATGCGACAGCAGTGAGATGCTAACGAAAACTGAAACGGTGCTTGTACAAGCTAACATGCATGAAAACGACAGCAAATGTTCACAAAAATCAAGCAGATAGCACTCACACAAGCCAAAACACAAAAAGTGACATAAATGTTGCAAAAGACAAGTAAAGCGAACTTACCCAGAAATAAATGATTTGGATGTGTCGAAGACTCCTAGATGTGTTGTGGGATGTCAGAGCTCCATGATCAATGTGACAAATGAGCTTTGAAGTGTCGAATAAATAAGCTTGAGGCTCATGACGCACATGCCATAAATTTAGGAAAAAGCGACACTTGGAGGAAAGTTTCTAAAACAATCTTTGCATGTAACCTCCAGCTGCTAAAAATAACTCCCTAAAATCTAAGGATTATTTTTGCATGTTGCTTTTTCTATTTCAGGAAAAAGTAGCCATGCATGCAAGTCAAGTTTTCTTGGTCCCAAGTGGAACTAGTCAACCTGAAGGCACATGCAACAACCTACTAATTAAGGGGAATTTTTGCGCAATTTCTTGGAGGAAGATGCACTGGTTGTCCAGAGGGATTGCACAATTTCTAGGAGGAGCAGCTGACTGCTGCCTAGAATTACGCACTTTTTGGGCTGAGAAGTAGTGCTGGGCCAGATTGAAAAGTTTTCACTGGGAAGGTTGTCTGACAGGATTGCGAAGTTTCTAAGCCTAGTAGGCTTCCAGTTACATTTGCGCAATTTCTAGAGGGAAGATTGGTTCCCTCCAGAATTGTGCAAATTTCCTAAGGGCGCTGCTCAGCCAGCAGCTGGACCAAGTTCGGAGTAGAAGCTATCACACACAAGCTAGTAAGCTGCTGAAAAAACCAATGAAGCTTGTGTACTTGATAGTGCAAGACATGTTGGTGAGGATGGTTAGTAGGGAGGCTCCAAAACGAACCTAAGGAAAAATTTTGGAGGGTGCTTGTAGCCACTACAACAGGTTAGTAAAGAATGATATGATACATTCTCAATCACTTCTTCTCCTTCATAGTTCAGTAGAGCAGAGCAATGCATTGATGGCAGAGATAGTACCTACTAGCAGATGGAGTTATCCCTAGTTGAGAGGGAGTGTTAAAATTGGAAACTAGGGCCAAACTCCACATGGGTCATCTTATTTATGACAGCTGGTATTTTTATTGGGTTCCTCTCTCTAAGAGGTGTAGGATTGATCTAAAGATCATCCGATTCTGACATATACAAATGAAGATATGAATTTATTTATATTATGGACAAATTGTCAAGGTCGGCTAGCAAGAAAAACAAGCATTCAAACCCCCAACTCATCCTCAACATTGCATATAAAAGGAGGAGACCTCAAGTCATTTTATCATCATCTCATCTCATCATCTCTCTCTCTCCTCTTGTGATTGGGTACGCAAATATGGGCAGCTATCTCTCAAATGTACAAAGGAAGAAGGATGATTTTTTGTTTGATTGTTTGACTGTGTTGACCAGTGTTGACTGAACTATAGGATTTCTATTTGACTGCATTGACCTCTAGCGCTGACCTATTTTGACTACGGATTGGGTGAGATATCTCCTTCCTAGTAGGCCATAGATCTGGGCACTAAAATCGAGGCAATCTGACTTCTCATTTGACCAATGTTGACTGCCCTAGGGCTGGCCGCTGTTTGACTTTCATTGACCATTTTTTACTAGACTTTTTTTACTGTTTTGGGTTGATTGGACTTGATGTTGGAGGCCAAAGTTGATTGGGTTTAACCGAGTTGTTTATATGAAGAATTATGCCATGTTTGACCAACGTTGAATTTTATTGTTAGGGGTTCTTACTGCTGTCATAAATTATCAGATTTGTAATTTGTACTATCTCTCACTCTCCTGAACTATTGAAGAATATAAGAAAATTGGTCAAGGGTTTCCCCACATTGGGGTTTGTCCCTGGTTGGTGCCACATCTTGTGTCCTCTTGTCTTGGCTTGTCTTCTATTGTTTATGTTTATGTTCTATCTGCATTTTACTATCATGTTGATGTGATTGCTAAATTGGATATTGATATTGGGCTAATAAAGAAATTAAAGTAAATTTTTGCTTAAGCATAGAACATACCATTGCTACCTAAAATTAACATAGAAGGCAAGAAAAAATATGCATTCAAGGATCATTGCAGTAAGGACCACACATGAACAGTCAAGGGTAAGTCTAATACAACAAGGTATGTATGATTAGTGTTTGAATTTTAATTTTGAGTATCATCTATGACATGTTTTTGCAGGACAGCGTCAATATATTGTTTTCTATTTGTTTGGGTCTTGCTTGTTAATGCATGTGCAGGAAGAATGACACTTTAGAACAACTCGGACACATACTAGAAGGACATGCAATGCCAAAGTACCATTACTTGAAGTAAACACAATGGTACCTCAGCAACTACAAGTGATCCAAGAAGTAATGTTGAGTCAAGTGTCAGGTCTTGTCAAAAAGCCAGTGCTGTAAAAGAGTGATCATTGTAAATTTGTAAAAGATTCATCATTGAAAGAGTCATTATTGTAAAAGGTTCAGTCTTCCTAGAGTCGAATAAGCATTGTTGGGAGGTATAGGAGTCACTGTTGGGATGATGTCATGGTTTGGTTGCAGGTCATAGTGTGATTGGGTGTTCGGTCAAGTACAAGAAAATCATTGTAAATCATATTGTATCATGAATCATTGTCCTGGTACGGAATTCCACACTCTTGTCTCACTTTTGATCATTATAGGGTGGCAGGGAGGTGTTAGGCAGGTGCATGAAGTTGCCTATAGGTTGGAGCCTGTGAACACTTTAGGGTGGTAGGTTGGTCTAGGATGTTGGGTCATCCATTCAGTTGGCTACTAAAGAAACCAGGGCGTTGGGGCATCCTTCTAGTGGGAGCTGGAGAAGAATGCTTTTCTAGAATTCTAGGAAGTTTTAACTTTCATTTCAGTTGGGGCTAAAGATTAAATAATTTATTAGAAAATCATTCGGTGGTTTTTTGACCCGAAGGGGGTTTTCCACCTAAAATTATTGTGCCAATCGTGTTCTTTTCTTTACTGTTTTTATTGGATAAACATTAATAATAATTGAAGATTAACTAATGCTTTGAAAATATTTAAAAGTGATAATTGCTAAAGAATACTGATTCACCCCCCCCCCCCCTCCATGTGTTAGAACCCTTATGCATCTCACTTGACTCGCTGCAAGGTCACACACTTGCTTCCGACAAAGATATCACACTTACCTTTTTCGCGCTATCGTAGTCAAGGCACTGCTTTACTACCCACTGCTAAGACTCCTACTCCAAATTGTTTGAGGCCTAATTGGGACTTCTTACCAGGGATATCCCCAGACATGTTGGTGGGTCCAGCACCGTCAATAGGAGATTTTAGCTCCAAAGGAGGAACCTCAGGATCATGTGGAGTAGCCACATGCAGAGGAGCAGGGAGTGGAATCACCCACTCATGCAGAGACTTCCAGAGATGGTAGAAAGCGCATTATAGAGGCTGACAGGTTATTTCATGATTCTAGAGAGAATGTGGGAGCAACCACATCACAGCATAGGAAGAGGAGGTCACCAGAGAGGTACACTAGCTACATGGCTTTGATAAGTGGAAGTGTAGATATTGAGCCATCCTCTTTTGAGGAAGCAATCCAACAACTAGTTTGGGTTGATTCCATGGTTGAAGAGTATGACTTCATTATCAAGAACAGTGTTTGAGAAGTAGTCCCAAGACTGAAAGACAAGTCAATGGTGAGTTCCAAATTCCTTTAAAAGGTAAAGTAAGTAGTTGATGGTAGTGTGGAGAAACACAAGGCCATGTTTATGGCCAGAGGGTTCTCTCAGGTGGAGGGGATTGATTATGATGAGAATTTTTCTCCTGTAGCAAGGTACTCATCAATCAAATCCATTCTAGCATTGTTAGCGCAGATGGGATCGAATATACATCAAATGGATGTAAAGGAAAAATTCCTAAATGGCATGATTGAGGAAGAGGTGTATATTGAGCAACCTGAAGGATTTGATACCTTCAACAGAGAGTCGCATGTGTGCAAACTCAAGAAATCATTGTATGGAATGAAACTAGCACCCCGTGCTTGGTACACTAGGATCGATAGATATTTCACCAGGTTGGGCTTCACCAAAAGTGAAGTAGATGTGAACCTTTACCATATTGTGGTTGAAGGTGAATTTTTTATTATTATTTTATATGTCGACGATTTGATTCTAACAGGTGATGATAAGATGATCAAGCCTTGCAAAGAGGATCTTGCAAGAGAGTTCGAAATGAAGGACTTGGGGCTCATGCATTACTTTCTAGGGATTTAAGTATGGCAAGGAGATGAGGAATTGTTTATCTCTCAGGGAAAGTAATGAGATACTGAATAAGTTCCACATGGAGACTAGTAAACCCATGGAGACTCCTCTAGCTAGTAACTAAAGGAAGGAGGATGATATTTATGGTGAAGTAGTGGAGGCTCTATTTATAAACAACTTGTGGGTTCACTCATGGATTTGGTGAGCGCACGACTAGAGGGCCAAGAGAAAAGGAAAATATGTAAACATGCATTAAAATAGGACATTTTAGTGAACGATTTTGTAGGCATTTTTGTAAAGGAAACATGACATTGTTTGCTAACATAAAACCAATCTTACCAATACACCATTTAAGGCCAAAATATTGTAGGTTGTTTCATCAAAAGCTCCTAGAGAATGGGTCTACAAGGTACATTGTTACAAACAAACAAAAAAGATCTAACTTTATAATACTTTCACATGATTCGCATGATTCAATTTTATCCTTAAGCTTCATTCCCTCTGCTCATTAATCTCAATATTCAAAATGCACCTTCAAATTTGTCCCCACAAACAAAATTCAAAATATATAGTACTCCATAACAAATATTTTAGAGAGAATACCGCCAATAAGATTACAATACCAACCAGAAAAAGGCAGATGCCCATTACCCCAGCTGAGATCTGTAGAATTGAAACAAACTCATTTGAAGTACTATGACTGAATTCAAGTCATACAAAAACTTTCATTGTGGCCAAAGAAATACATCCTTGGCAGTAATAGATAATTTACCATGAGGAGGAGTCGTCTTTGAGCTTTGTCCATCAACCATGAAATGAAAGCAATCATGACAACCTGTATAACAACCATCAAGTTAAAACCACAAATCTTTTGATTAGATACTGAAAAAATTATAATTTGAAATTGTGTAATAACGAACCAGCAAACAAGAACATTTGAATAGCACCAAGTCTAAGATTAGCAACTTTAATTGATGAAACTCCTACAAGATTTAAGACAAATGTTGAAATCATTATCCATTGGAATAGGGGATTTCTATTCCATGTCTTTTCTCCTCTGTATAGATACATATCTCAAATCTGCAAACCCTATTAAACACCATAATATTGAAAAAATCCATCTGAACTCCTATAGATGGGGATTTGTTTCATGAGAAAAGTTGGTGATTTTCTCCAATATACTAACATTATTTTGCATTGATTGGGGTACATCTTCAGTTTTCATTGATAACTTCTTTGGGACATTTCTTTTAATGTCCAAATTGCAAATATTAGGCCCTAATATTAAAATTTCCAAACCACAAAAGGTAAAATAAAGGTCATCTGGTTGATTGGTCTATAATGAAAAGTAATCTAGCTAGATAGTAGTGCACACTCACCAGCAAATTTGAAAATGTAGGTTCCATAGAACATAATAGCATTAATTCCACTCAACTACTGCAGTAGAAGAAAACCAATGCCAATCTGCAAAAAATAATCCTTGAAATGGTCAAAAAATTAAAATAGATCCAAAATCAGAAATTCACATTGTTCACAGTAGTAGACTATTAATTTACTTTTGTAGTTAAACCAAGAAAAAGCATGTAGTATGCTTTTTTTT
The DNA here is from genome assembly GCA_031772625.1 of Pinus tabuliformis. NCBI lineage: Eukaryota > Viridiplantae > Streptophyta > Pinopsida > Pinales > Pinaceae > Pinus > Pinus tabuliformis. The sequence continues at coordinate 1,620,053,197 of CM062818.1, forward strand.
TATGCTACCATTGGGAAACCCAATACTTACAATCAGAGGGAGTGCATATCTTCTCTCAACAAGCTCAAATATTTTTAATCTAGTTTGTTGTTGATTTGCCTCCATTGCAGTCTTTAATTAGCATCAGGACCACGAAGAGCCTGTAATGAAGCTTCAAAATCTGAATCCTTACCTATTTTAGCCTTCTCCTATCATGACAAATGTTAGATAATATTTTCCTTTTACATAACATAGCACTTGAAATTTCTCTAGCTTATGTATTTCATATCATTTATTGCAAGAATTCAAGCTTTCTAAAATCTTACCAAATCTAGGGCAACATTATTAGCGCTTCTTATATAATTTGATTTCTTTATTACTTGAAAATATCTTGTGATTAGGTATTTCTTCTTCTTCTTTGATATTACATTATTATCATCAAGACAATTTCCAAAACAAAAAAAACTAAGAGAACGCAAGATATATGCACTTAGCCAGGGAAAACCCCTATCTAGGGGAAAACCCAGTCAAACTCTTCCTTCAGTAGAATCAGATCAAGTTGAGATAGACTAGAACCTAGATATTCCTCCACCTATCAGGTCAGCCTCCCATGAAGACAAATTATATCATGTCATCCAAAGCTTCAGTCTTCTTTACTTCTGCAATTTCGGCCTATTCTGCTCCTGCAACTCTCGGCCTACTGTGATTACCTTTCTACAACTATTCTCAGCCCATGACTAACATTTTCGGTCCCTGCAATGATGTTATATCTTGACAAACCTCCCTCTTATGTGCTTGCATAACCTTATGTTCTTGTACGAACTGCAGATGGAAACTTCTCCTTTTACAAACTTTGACTTCCTTCTTTCTCTCTGGAAATTGCAAACTCGAACTTCCTTGACACACTTCAAACTGGACGAGTTTACTTGCTATAAATAGTCGTTGGAGCCTCCACTAATAAGTCGACATGAGCAATTTGAAAGCAGCCAACTTCATATAAGGCTAGGTCGACTTGTCATTTTGTTGGAGGCCAACTTGTAGAATTTTGAAGAGGCTGACTTGATGGGGGAGGAATAGGACAATAAAATAATTTTCTTTCTTGACCTTAAGGAGCCCAAGAAGGGTCTCTTATAAAAATAACTTTGACTTTGACTCAACAAAAATCCTAGAGCACTCAATGGGTGCTTTGACCTATTGACTATTGACCCAAGCATGAAACCCATGTTTTAATAAGTAAATTTAATAATAATAATAATAACTTATTTTGACAAATATATATTAGATCATGACTCAAGTACAATTATGAATACTGACAATGTTACATTCTTCAACAAGAACTAGTCCTGCATCACCACCCAAGAGTTGTTGATTTTAATATTTTGAGAAAAAGACAATAAATGTTGTATGTTTTGTAAACCCTTCTTACTAATCACATGCCTATAACTGCTAGAAGCCTCCATGAAACAAACAACCCAAATATATATGCCAGCATTATGCCAATAGTAATTGAAATTTGTTCCACATAAAAGAGGCTTTGCTTAGTTACAATTAAGATGTACAAGGCTTTACAATTCACTTACATCCATGCAAATATGGCTCCTTAGAAAACCATGATGGAGATATATTCCCAAGGTGAAAAAGATAATAAATTAAGAATAGGAAACTCACTTAATTTATAGTACCAAGAGCTCCCCGCAAGCTATTCGAAGCTATCTCAGCTATATATACTGGTACCTTGATTTTCCACAACACATGAATAACATTAGAGGCTCAACATGATTACTGTAGTAGCTACCTTATCAAATGTTTTGGAGGACGAAGGGCATGTGAGGGATTGGGAGACTAACTATGAAAGATATGGCTCCCATTCCAAAAAAAATCAACAATCTACCCACATACAATAATAAAGCATTATGCAACAAGGTAAATGTGACAAGACTAAATCAGAAGAACTTTTTTTCTTTGGTTGTTCCTCATCTTCTTCTCCCATTGACAACCTGCCTCGCTCATTAAAGAATTTTTTTTGCTTCTAGTCATGTTCTCGGGAGAGATCATAGGTATATTTTGTATGAAATTTTGTGAAGAATGTCCAGCAAGTTCCTTTTTGGAGGTGATATGGCATGCTATAAGAACTTTGCTATGTATTTTCCTTTTCCATACTATGAAATTGAAACTTATGCATTATTTCTATTGTCGCTTTTTTTAGCACATGTAGCACAAGTGCTTTAGGAGATATAGAAAACTTCCTAGAGACGAACTCTTGGTTGATTGTAGACCAGTGTTGATTGTAGACAAGTGCGTAGGATATCTTAGATAGAGGAGTGCATGGAATATTATCAGTGAGGTGTTTTTGTTGCACTCCAATTGTCACGTAGTTTGGAAATATAATAAAGGGGGGATTGGTTCAATAGTCTTTCATCGAGGTGAACTCAAGCAGATACATGGATCCAAATATAGGGGGTGAATCAGGTTGATCTCAAAGAGGAATGTCTTGTTTTGATTGCCGACACACGACAATTGGTAGCTTAATATTGAAGTTGTAGTAAAGGTGAAGAGGAGGAGAGAAAGGAAGGAAATATATGCATACGGTTGTAAACAAGACAGAATCCTAAGAAGCAATGTTCCGACAAAAGGATGGAAAGAAAAAAAGATTGAATGACAGGAATTCTGGAGCGTGAATTCAAGTTTCATGTTCTATAGCTCATGGATACACAAGTAATCACTAATCAGCGTATGTAAATTTGTACTTTTAAAGGTACATAAGTAAATCTTTAAATAACACAAATATTGTTACAACTTAGCAGCATACATATAACCATGAGAGAATGAGACCGACAGCTTCATTACACAATTTCAGTAGAAGAGAAACATACATGAAATGATATTTACATAGGGGAAAACATATTGCTTACATCCATGATTGGAATCACCAAAGAGTTTCATTAATCCACAAAATGAGTCCAATATACTGGTCCATTACATTTATACATCACTCGAGTCCCTCATGAATAGGCAATTAGAACCAAGTGGAATCACATAATTTGTACCACTGCAGGTGCAGAATTATTTACACTATATTAAGTGTTTCTTCCCCCTATTTATAAGAAGATGGGGAGCTTTGAATTAAAAATTACAAAATATCCCTGCTCGAGCTCTAGCTATCTGATAGACCAGCTATCTCAGCATGCGAGGGCTGCTACCCATAATGATTTTATTCGGATTTGATTCCCTTCTTGAAAATATATACATTACATAATAATAAGAAAAATCAAAACAAAATGATGATGGGAGGAAAATATCTCTCAGATGCCCCTGTTATGGCCTCTTCTCAAGCCACGTCTCTGCCTCAATGGTTTGGCCAGTTCGCCTGTCGCTTTCACCTTAACTGTCTGGCTTCACCACTCTCGGAGTTGGTAGCAATCAACGGTGTTGTCTTGTCTCAGAGTGGAAGCAGAGATCGATATGGTAGTCATGCATTGTGTTATGCGACTAGCTCACAAAATAGAAGAAAAGATAGAGCAATGACTTCAAAATAAGCCTCTTCGAGGGGGAAACCTCCTTTACATTACACAAATAAACAATTCTTGGATGATACAAATGAAAAGACCTACTTTCTATATATAGGAGTCTAAGGGGTCACAATATAGTCAAATCCGACATAACAATAATTATGTAAGGGCACAACAATAACAATAGTGGGCTTCTATGGGGCACAATAATAACAATATGGGGACAACATGGGCACAATAATAACAATAAGGGGCTATAATGACAATAATAATAAGGGAATACACTAGTGTTATAAGGACCTAACGTACCCCTCTCCTTCAAAAAAGTGTTGTCCTCAATGCTTGAGTAGTTCTCGATGCTTCTGTATAAAATTCTCATCCTCCCTTGTGGAATCTTCAACGGGTAAGTTCTTCCACTTGATGAGATACTCTGAAATTGATCGATTTCGTAGTTGTCGAGTTCTTGTTTCTGTGACTGCTTCACGTTCCAATATGATTTTTCTTTCCTCATCAAGTTCTGGCAATATTGTTTGACCTAGGATTTTGTCACCTATAACCTTTTTTAAGCATGAAACATGGAAAACTGGGTGCACTCGGGAAGCCGTAGGAAGCTCCAATTTGTATGCCATAATACCAATCTTTTGCAACACCTTGTACAGCCCATAATACTTTGGTGATAATTTATCATCCTTCTTAGCTTGCTTGAGGGACATTTGTTTGTATGGTTGTAACCGTAGAAATACCCAGTCACCTACATCAAAACTTATTTCATTGCGATGTTGATCTGCCTTTTATTTCATTCTATTATGTCCCAAAGTGAGGTTATCCTTTAAGAGTTGGAGAACTTGTTGTTGATGCTCGATGTGATCTTCCACTGCTTGAAACTTAGAATTTTCTCTTAAATATGATGTGATGGATGGTGGGTGATATCCATAAAGTGCCATAAATGGGGTCATTTTTGCTACAATATGGAAGGAAGTGTTATACCACCATTCAGCCAAAGGCAACCATTTGACCCATTGTGTCTATTTATAAGATACAAAGCAACAAAGATATCCTTCCAAACATTTTTTCACTATGTCGGTTTGCCCATCAGATTGAGGATGATAAGATGAGCTATGAGCTAACTGAGTATCCAGACAAGAAACTAATTTTGTCCAAAATTTTCCAGTGAAAATGGGATCTCTGTCGCTTACAATAATCTTTGGGTTTCCATGTAGCTTTTGAATAGTTTCCATAAATGTAGTAGTAACTGTACTGGCTTTAAAGGGATGATATAATGCACAAAAGTGTGCATAATTGGTAAGTCTATCAACTACCACCATGATGACACTCTTTCCTTCGGACTTCGGTAAACCTGTGATAAAAGCCATTGAAACCTCCTCCCAACATTGACTTGGAATGGATAAAGGTTGTAATAGACTTGGGTCTTAATTGTTTCAACTTTATTTTGTTGGAAAACCAAACATTCCGCCACAAACTTTTGAATATCAGATTTAAGGCCATCCCAAAAAAATTCCTTCTTAACCCTGTGGTAAGTTTTTAAAAATCCTGAGTGCCCTCCTAAGGGAGAGGTGTGCAATTCCATAAGAATCTTTTGTTTGAGTTAGGAATTCTTACAAAGGTGTAAACATTCTTTGTATCATAATGAATCATTTTTCCAGCTAAATATATCAGATGTATTAGGGTCTTGTTGTATCTTTTGAATGAGTGCCCACACTTCTTCGTCATTATTCCATTCATCCCTTGCTTCATTTATCCAAACTGGTTGGATAATAGAAATGGCACTAAGCAATTCTTCCACATCCTCATCCTTTCTTGAGAGTGCATCTGCAACAACATTTTGCTTCCCTTTTTTGTAGATGATTTCAAAGTCATAACCTGACATCTTTATGACCCATTTCTTATGCTCTTCTAAAGATAATATTTGTTCTAAAAAGTATTTAAGACCATCATGACCTATTTTTACCTTGAAGTGTCTTCCCATTAGGTAAGGTCGCGCATTTCTTAAGTGCATGTAGTATTGCCAACATTTCCTTCTCATAAATAGCTTTGTGTAAATACTTTCCTTTGATTAGATGACTTTCGAAAGCAATGGGTCTTTCTTCTTGCATTAAAAGAACACCAATTCCATTTCCTGAGGCATCACATTCCACAATAAATGTTTTTGTGAAGTCTGGCATAGCTAAGACCGATGCTTGGCACATTGCTTCTTTAAGATGCTAAAAGGCTTTTGTTGCTTCTAGAGTCCAAGAAAATGCATCTTTCTTTAGTAATGTTGTTAGAGGCGCTGTTATTCTCCCATAATTCTTAACAAACTTGCGATAATACCCTGTCAACCCGAAAAATCCTCGCAAATTCTTTATGGATGTGGGGATTTTCCATTTCTTAATGGCTTTAATTTTGCTAGGGTCTACCTTAACACCTTCATGAGATACAATATGACCCAAATATTCCACCTTTTGTACTTCAAAGAAACATTTTGAGGTTTTTGCATATAATTGTTTCTCCTCCAATAGTTTGAGCATTCGATTAACATGTTGAACATGATCCTTCCAAGGCTTGTTGTAGATTAGTATATCATCAAAAAATACTAACACAAATTTTCTAAGGAAGGGTTTGAAAATGGAATTCATCAAACCTTGAAATGTAGAAGGTGCATTGGTAAGGCCAAAAGGCAATACGAAAAATTCATAATGACCCTCATGAGTTCTAAGTGTTGTTTTCAAAATTTCTTCAGTCTTCATTCTGATTTGATGATATCCTGAACGAAGGTCCAACTTGGTGAAGTAAATTGCTCCATGTAATTCATCCAATAATTCATCAATGACAGGAACGGAAATTTTATCTTTAATAGTGAGCTTGTTGTGCTCCCTATAATCCAACACATGTGCCATGATCCATCCTTCTTCTAAACCAATACTATTGGAGCAGAGAAAGAAATTTGACTAGGTTGAATTATACCATCCTCTAGCATTTCTGCAACCATACCTTCAATTTCACTCTTTTGGGCAAAGGGATATCTGTAAGGCCTGATGTTTGGAGGAACACTTCCTGGAATCAAATGAATAGCATGATCATGATCACGAATAGGTGGGAGGACTTTGGGAGTCTCAAATACCTTGGAATGATTGTCCAAGACTTTTTAGAGATCTGGAGAAATAGATGATTTCGATGTGGGAACCTCTAGCGAACATAATTGTGCAATTACGCCACGTTGTTATTTCTTTAGAAGCTTTGTCATGCCATTAGAGTTGATTATCTTTCCCGGTTTCCCTACGATACCCCTTAATTAAAATTCCTTTCCTTCTGAAAAAAAAAAATTAAAAAAAATTAAAAATTAAAAATTAAAAAAAAAAAATTAAAATTAAAAAAAATAAATAAATAAAATAAATAAATAAATAAAATAAAATAAAAAATAAATAAATAAATAATTCAAGAAAAGTTCTTGAAAATTAAAAGCTATCGTACCCAAAGATTGTAGCCATTGGACTCCTAGTACAACATCAACACCACCCATTGGAATGGAAAGCATTGGACTATTCAACACATATTCTCCCATGGATAGCTTGATATTATGGCACTTTCTAGAGAAATTTATGGTTCTTCCATTTGCAACCATCACTTGACACTCTAGTGTTGGATATAGGAAGCAATTCAATTCCTTCGCTATCTTACAATGAATAAAATTATGGGTACTGCTCGAATCAATCAACACTATTACCTTTTTCTTCTTGATATGTCCTTCTATCTTGATAGTTTGAGGAGTGGTTATTTCGGCCAATGCATTACAAGATATGGTCGGATTCATTTCTTCTTTCTCTAGGCTTTGTTCCTAGTGTGTATCCTCTTCTTTTGATGTTTCTTGTTCCTTTTCTTCTTCCTCTTCACAATCTATGTAAAATAATTTCTTCTCAGCACATTTATGACCTTTAGTGATCTTCTATCACAAATGTAACAAAGCTTTTTTTCTCTTTTTTCTTCCAATTTTTGTGGTGTCAACCTTGTAGGTTGTGGAAGGCTAGGAGAAAAAACACTTCCATCTTTATAGTTGTGATTGGTAGGCTTCCTTCTTGCCATAATTTTGCTTTCAATTTCTCTTGCCAACCTGAATGTCTTCTCCAATGAATCAGGTTCCCAAAGGCGAACCTCATGTTGGATGTTATCCTTTAATGTCCCTATGAACACATCAATAATATGCTCCTCTGGAATATCTTTTACCCTTATATTCAATTTTTGAAAGTCTTCAATGTGCTCCACCATTGAACCTTTTTGTTTGAGATTTATCAATTGGCTAAAAAAGGTGTTTTTTTTTTGTATCATCATAATGTGCTATCATTTCATCTGTAAAAATTGCCCAAGTGATAGTTTGTTTACGAGAGAAAATCCATCGATACCATACAAACTGATTGGGTTCCAAATATAAAGTCGCAATGTGTACCTTTTGTGTGTTTTTCACGTTATGGAGATCGAAATATTGCTCCATCTGTAGTATCCATGTTACGGGATCCTTGCCATCAAAATTCCTCTTATCCATCTTTGGAACATGGTGGGTCTTCAATCCAACGTTAGAGTCTATGAAATCATGACTAAGATTTATATTGTTCTCATCATGAGTTTCCTCTACTACCTTTTCGCCATTAGGAAACATTTCTTGTAGCAACTTTGCCAAACCTCCTTTCAAGCCTTCCATGTCTTTCTTCAAATCTTCAATGTTTACTTTAAACCATCCATATTAGCTTCCACATCATCCACCTCAGCTTCCACACCATTCTTTAAACCATCCATCTTAGCTTCCACGCCTTTCTTTAAACCATCCATCTTAGCTTTTGTTACTTTTTGTAAGAGTGAAATTTGTTACACTTGGTCTCATAATTTTGATATATCATGTTGCATTGCTTCCTCTTCTTCATGATTTATGCTATAAATTTTAGGTTGCTTACCAGGTGTTTCCATTTTCTTTCTTCGGGGCATGAATTAATGATAAATATGCTTCACTATGTCCTTTGAATTCCTTCAAACTAATTTTTCAAACCAAACTTATGTAAAATTTTAAAAAGACTACACACCTTTTTTGGCTTTGTAGGAGTTTGATATTGAATTTTTGTATCTCTTTAATTTCAGATATATAAGGTCTGCAATTTTGTATTGTGGTAGCCCTATGATTCATAATTCCAACCCCGCAAGTCTGATCACAAATGGATTCTCCACAAAAGAGTTATTTGAAATATCCCATGATGACCTGATTATAGACTAGTTTAGTAGAGTGAACTTGTACAAAGTTCCATGTGTCACTGTTTCAACGTTCAGATCTAAAACCGATACACAGAAAACTACAGTCCGTTCTCTTTCTGTACCTTTTTTACGAAATTTCAATCTGATGCTCAGAGAGAAAGTTATGACGATTTTCCCCAGGTCTCCTGTTTGATATATAATTCGGGAGCCTGCAAAAACCCTAACTTCCTTGGATGATATAGTGATCCAAAATTTGAAATTTGGACCTAAGGTTCATCACAATTTTGACTCAAATGGGTTTAATTTTAACTTTTGAAACATCATAGAAAAAAACCTATAGTGAAAATTCCACAATGACCTGTTTGATGCAACGAAACCCTGGAATCCAAAGCTCTGATACCAATTGTTATGCAACCAGCTCACAAAATAGAAGAAAAGATAGAGAAACAACTTCAAAATCAGCCTCTTCGAGGAGGAAACCTCTTTTAAATTACACAATTCTTGGATGATACAAATGACAAGACCTCCTTTCTATATATAAGAGTCTAAGGGGTCACAATATAGTTAAAGTCGACATAACAATAATAATATAAGGTCACAACAATAACAATAGTGGGCTTCTATGGGTCACAACAATAACAATATGGGGACAACATGGACACAAAAATAACAATAAGGGGTTACAATGACAATAATAATAAGGGAATACACTAGTATTATAGGGACCTAACACATTATATGATTGAGTGGAACTCCATGCTGAGGCATTCAGTCTTCCCTGAGCCCCATACTGATTTACCAACGCTCCATGCTTTCATTTAATACTACAGTTTCCAACCCATATGCCTTCAAAGCTCTGTACCATGTTATCGGAATGGAACACGCCTCACAAAATAACCATGGTGTGATATGAGGGATTCTCCAGTGTGGGCACTTAACACTACAAAACATCATGAAATAGCGAGTTCGGATCCCCTTAGGCCCCGTTTGCTTTGAGACATTTCAATACTTTTTCGTCATGTGACCAGGGGCCACGACCGGGTGCTTAGCCAAATATTGGAGCTCGGAAAATAGGGACTTCACAATGAACAAGCTTTATGAAACAACGAATTCCAATCACCTTTTCTTCTTAGCTCTTGGTTCTTTGGCTCTTCCCGTGACCATAGGCCAGCTCCTATATCAGAGGTTTTCAATTGACAATTTCCAATCGAAGATTTAAATTTGGCGCACAACACTTCACTTCGCCTAACGCCGAACTCCAATCACCTTTTCTGCTTAACCCTTGGTCCTTTGGCGCTCCTTGTGACTGTAGGCCAGCCCCCATATCGTAGCCCCCCAATCGAAGGTTTTCAATCGGCAATTCCACTTTTATGCACAACACATTGCGACTGCTAATCTCCAATGCGTTGGACCCTGAACCTCTGATCACCAATATGCGGGATCGCCAATTGGGATTGTTGTCGCACAAAGTGTCTAGGCACCGCAACAACGCTCAGAGTAAGGGTTATCACTCTAATCCTTACTCACTCCCTTTAGACTCTCTCCTAGACAAGTCAAGGGGGGTAGTCCCTAGGGTGAATGAATGAGGATAGCTTGTGAAACAAAGGCTCTAGGAGACTTAAAGATGGGCAACTTGATAAATGTAAATGAATTCTGGTTAACTAAGATGAATAGATCAAACACTAATACGAACAAGACACAACCACAAGATAGAAATAATTATAGACCAATGCCTTTATATTCAATAAACCATAAACTAAATAAATAAATAAATATCCAGAGCAGTTTATAAATGTAACAAATAGTGACGATCATGAACGATTAAATGTGAATGCTCAAAACTTTATCATGCAAGAGTTTCTAGCAATTAAATCCAATGAAGAACTATGAAATTGAAATGCTAAGCAATGATTCGAGATTTAAATCATTTTCATTAATAACCCAGATCTAGAATAATTTATCATTCTCCAATAGTCAATGATGATTTTAAAACATCAATCGCACCTAACAATAGATAAATCACTACCACGAAAGGACACGAAGGGACTTTCAATTAACAATTTAATAATCCCTTAGGTAAAAATTTAATGTGACCAAAAAAACAAAACCAAAAGGACTTAATTAAATTTAAATTTGTATGGGTTGTAGGCCACATAAAAATTTCTTAAGTGTGAAAGCTTAGATTCCCTTTTGATTTATTTCATTCAATGTCAAAGTCACATTTTATTTTATTTTTAATTTTTTAGATTTTTAAATTTTCTTTTTTTTAAATATTTTTTAATGGAAATCAAAATCAAGTCAAAAATCAAAAAATCAAAATCAAAATATGAAACAAAACCCAAAAAAAAAAAAAAAAATTATTAGATTTTTTTTTTTTAATATTTTAATTGAAATCAAAAATAAAATTAAAATAAAGAAAATTAAAACACAACTCTAATTCATAAAACAAAAATAAAAATAAAAATAAAATCTAATTCAAGCTAAATTAACACAAATAAATTAAAAAAAAAAAACAAAGCTAACCTAAACCTAACACATAAAAAAAAAACAAACAAATCAAAGCTAACCTAACCTAAACCTATCGCATAACATACAAAGAGAAATTAGAAAAAAAAAAAAAGGAAATCGAGTTTGTTTGAGTGTGTTATGCAGGTTGAAGAGGAACAGCGATGGCAGAAGAGCAACTCGACCTGCAGCGCTGGAGAGGAAAGGAGAGGAGCCAGCAAGGGGTTTGGGCAACGAGGGATTGCCGAGAAGCAGCAGCAGAGAGATGTGGGAGTGAGAGGAAATCAGAAAAGGGAAGCTGCAAGCAGGGCTGAGGGAGGAACACGCATGGAGATTAGAGCTGCGGAGAACGATAAGGTAGCGTTTTGGAGCTTGGAATGACCTTGGATGAGAGAAGGTTGCAATGATGGAAGGATAAGGGAGCTCATTTTTGTAGGCAGACAAGAGAACGCATGCTAGGAAGAGGAGAATGCAGGTGGGGAAGGTACTAACATAGCAGAAGGAGAGAGTTGTGAAGGTTTGTAGGTGATTTGCTATAGTGAGTGGAAGAGGTCAAGCACTGAAGCAAGTGTGATAAGGCAGCGAGGAGAACCAACGCCAGGGGAAGAAAGGAAAGAAAAACGCAGAGGGAAATAAAGATTGGAGATTTGATGGAGGGGTTTTCATATAAAAAAATCGAAATTTTGCAGCGAATTGAAAAATGTGTCAGCAGATCGAAAACAAAAACAAAAAACAAAACAAAACAAAAAAACAAAACAAAGCAAAAAACAAAAAAACAAAAAAACAAAAAACAAAAAACAAAAACAAAACAAAACAAAAAAAAAAACTCAGTCTACAGATAAATGGTACCCAAAAAACCTTTTAAAACATTTTCAAAAATTCTGATTAAAATGTTGAATCCCTTTGCTTCAAATTGCCTTGAAACCCTTAAAAAAAATTAAAATTTTCAAACCCTTGGACTGAAAAAAAAAAAAAAAACAAAACAAAACAAAAAACAAAAAAAAACAAAACAAAAAACAAAAAAACTTTGAATAATATCCCTGGAAAATTATGTTGATAACCTGAGATATCTAGATCTTACCCTCTAGGGCCTAGATTTGGACTCTATAAAAATTTCTTCCTCAGATCTGTAGTTGCACGACAACAAGAAAACACCCAAATGATATATACAATGATAAAAACTAAAACCCAAAAAAAACTCATGTTAGAAAAATAATTACAAAATTTACAAACTGCAGGCTCTAATCAGCGAAATTTATCATTATGCCGCATAAAAATAAATTAATTAATTAAAGGAGGTGCTAACTCAAACCCTTCGTGTATCACCAATAAAATCTTATAATAAGCCCGGAGCTAATTTAGCTAGGCTCTTCCAGGAACACAGATCGAGAGTTGGTTGGTCCAACTGAAAACTTCCCTTAACGCCCGAGGATCTAAAATCAAGATTTCTCTACTAAACTCAATCCAGCCATCAAAATATAGCGAGAAAATAATAATAAAATTTAGACAAATAGAGATACCTGCTATTGCGTTCAAGACTTAGATTATTATTCAAAGCTCAACGACTGAGCAAGATACATGTACTCAAATCACTCTTCAGAATCTATCATCAATGGCTTTAAACAAAATTATGCATGAAAACAACACATCTTACACTATTCCTATGAAGAGTAACACCAGCATAAATTAACCCCAAAGTCTTTCTTTATTATCCAGAAAAAGATTACACAAGAGCTTCTTGCTAAGCACACGACTCCAAGGTCAGATAGATGACAAATGACTTCCTGTTTAAAAATAAATCCTCTAACAGCTAGTTCGAGTGATCCTCGTCAAAGAAATCTCAACCGTTGATGAAGATTAAAATTTCTTTTAATCTCATCCATCGAAATATTTAATTCTTGAAGAAATTCGAATTTTTCAATTAAATGTATTTTATTTAACTCAAAAATTAATTTTTTGAGTTAATTTCCCCAAAATTTTGACTTTGAATTAACCCCAGGGATCAAAGGTTTAAAGTTTAACAAAATAATTAATTTACCTTAGTCCCGAGACCTTTTAAAATCTAATTTTTTAGGACTGACGAGTTTTTCCTTTTGAGACTTTAAATTCACCTAGAACCTAGAATTAATTAAATTTCTGGCTTAGGATTTTTAATTATTTTTTGGCCAGAAATTTTAATTAATTAACTTATGAGGGGATAAATTATTTTTCAAACTCTGAAGACACTTTACATAATTATTTTCATATTTTTTACATCATAAGGGGGGAAACCCATTTGTAAAAGACCCTCACGGACCACTCATTTTTGTGACACAAATATAATCCAGCAGACTGAGCAGTTTGTAATAAAATAACCTAACCAAATATTTATGATTATTCCCAAATCACTTTTACATAGACTCGATCTAGAACACTAGGACTCGTCTAAGGTCCTAGCGACAAAATCCATTCTAGCTTTGGGGTAAGACTGGGGGAAAACGTTTCTGACCATCCAAGAATGGATCAGTGAAACAAAAAAGCTCCCAGAATGGAAATAGTCACTAGAAAGGTAGGTTTACCTAGGTTGTTACAAACATTACACAGATTTGGTGAGATTACTTACATTATACACATGCAGAAAGGGTTTACATAACATCTTGGAAGTCAAGAAGATAATGATAGTTGGAAAAAGGGGCATGTGCTATCCCTTTTGCGGAAAAAGGGAGATGTGTACTACTATGGGTCGTCGACATGTAGTGGTCAACATCTAGCTCTACTTGGGGACACATTGCTGCACTGGAAGAATGTGAGAATCTAGAATCTGCATCCACGCAACACACAATATAACATAAGTAACGTCAAAAATCGTCATAAAACATTACACACAGGAAAGATATAAGCTCTTCATTATTAACTATCCTAATAACATGAAAAACACAAATCTAACTACAAAATGAAATACTGAAATAATAGCGTATAAGGTTAGAAATACAATACAAAGATGCCCCATGGCATCAGATGTGTTCAATATAGTGCATACTGAGCATTTGTCTGCTTTCAGGCAAATCTGTTGGTTGTTTCTTAGATATGCCATGTCCAATCCTGCACACGGTAGGACTTTTTCCTATCCAAAAATCAAGCTGCTCGCGGCCATCGGATGGATCAAACCCCTTTCTCATTCTCTTTCTCTTTCACTTTTTCTTTGTGGCGGGCTATGATGTTGATGATGAAGTGGTCGATGCACAACTTCCTTCTTGATCCGAAAAACGTTCATATCGAAAATTTGGAATGTTCAAGACTTTTGTGACCTACGCTCGTTTATGAACCTAATTTGTTATGACTGGTGGATCAACCATGTAAGCATCAACCTGATTCTTATAAATTTCCATTTTATCTAGGTCACCTTCAATTAGTCACTTTTCAATGGAACAAATGACCTCCTCATAATAAGATGGAGCTTGCTGCAGCAGACATGGAGGATTATGATCTGTTGACATTTCCTTGTTTCTTTCATCCTCTGACCGACGCTAAAATTTTTGTACCTGTATCTTTTCCATTGTTATGGCATCCATCTAGTTAGAGTGTTCAACCTTCATAGCACTGACTTCCTTGGCATGGTTTTCCTCCATGGTAAATAACCTATTCTGAAGACATATATGATCAGCTTCCATGTCCTTTATAATTTTATCATTCTTTGCTTTCATGCCCATGTTGGTACTATTTTATTGCCATCCTTTTCTTCTAAAAATCCATCATTCATCTATCATTTTCTCCCATAAACCCCTCATAGTCCATTGAAATTGACCAATTAAGCATTATAATTGTTATTTTACATTAAATTTAATTTGTGGATTTTTATGTTAAAAATTAGAAATTTTCAACAAAATTACGGGATGTCATGACTTCCTGTAATTGGTTTTTGTTGTGACATGTGGCATGGCAGGAAAATCATAACAGAGGATAGGGACGTGATCACGGATGTACATATATGGTGAAAGATCTATTCAGCATCGCATTTGGAGCTCCTGGATACATGGTCAATGTTGGTCAAACCCAGCCTTTTTGGTCATAAAAGCAGCAAAAAGCCAAAGTTACCTAAACTGATTTCGTTTTGTTTTAGAAATCAATTAAGATTAGAAAAAAATAAATTAATAAATAAATAAATAAAATAAAATAAAAAATCGTCTTTTTACTGTAAAAGCAAAAACATCTGCGTGATAATGTATGTACATCCGATTGTAAACCTTAAGGAATGTTAGTGAACAAAGGATAATAGACATTGAGCAAACTTAAGACTGCGTATTGTATTGTTACCAGAGCTCTGTTCTTGCATGTAATTGATTTCCAGACTTTAATCACAGGCAGCGTTTCATCATTCCAGTGTTTTATGTGTTAACGGTTTCATCATCTGAAGTTTTCTAAGTGTACCATCAACGCGTGGACAGGCCCTACGTGGGGACTGGTATACTTTCATTTCATTTTCATAGCATTTAGACTTCATATCTGAATAGCGTTTGATGCCATTTCTTTGCTTGTGAATTAATTAATTCGATTAGAAGTTCTTGCGAGTGTTATTGTATGATTCATGGTGATAGCTTGAAACTTCAATTGCTAAATTATTGAACAAGATCTTGTAAAAGATTTAATTGAGCACTAAATTTCGAAGTATCTCTATGGACTCTGTTTTCATGCATTTGAGTTTTAGTATGCTTAAAAGAGTCTTTAGTTTTTATGAATTTGATTGTTAGGATGCTTAGTGTGTTACCGAGAAAGAGTTTTTGTGAATGATATCCTTGTAAGAGGATTGAAAACTCAGACTAGTAACACACTGTGTTTTTAGAACAGTTAATTAAATTAGATGATCTGAGTGTTTAAATTGTGAAAGGAAACATATTCCAATCTCTTGTAAAAGAGTCATGTAGCCTGTCACAGTAGACACTTATCTAGGTAGATGAGATCCTTTTAGGTCTATAAACTTTAGACATGTGCCTCTAAATTTACTTACCTTGGTTGACATTAAATTTAGTCTAATCTAGACCCTTAGATTGGTCACTACAATTTGGCGTCGTTGCCGAGGAGGCGCAACTAGAGGATTTCTAAAAAATAAAAATAAAAATAAACAAAAACATAGATTTAATTTTGATTCATCATTTTAGAAGTCATGTTTACTTATGTCTAGATCTAGAGATGATAAAGGTAGATTCATGAAAACCCCCCATCCAAAAACTAATTCACCACTAGGAGCAGACCCTTTATGTTGTGGGGAAAAATGCCTATGTAGGACGATCCTATCCACCTAAGGTGTGACAGCGTCTTAGCAACAAACGAATACAGCTATTATGATTTCTTCCTTTATGAAATGGGAAAGAGGGGAGATCGGTAGACTTACCGTTGTCTTCCGGTTGTCCCTCGATCTAGATCCTCTTCTCTTTGTGTGTCCACAGCTACTTGTCTCCTCGCTTGCTCAAGAGAACAGCTACTTGAATTCCACGAGATCACAAGAGAACAGCTACCTGTGACAAGAGAACAGCTACTTGTGACAAGAGAAGAACACAATACAAAGGCAAATATACATATTCATAAATGATTCAGGATTAGAAGTAAATCAAATATACTAATGCAATCATACAAAATACACCAGCATATAGGAAAGAATCAAGATAGCTTTATTAATTGATAACAGGGTTCAGGAAGAGATACAACCCATAAGGCTCCAATCCAGCATCTCCTTCCCAGCAGAATGGAATTCCTTCTTCAGCTCCCCTTCAAAGCATTAAGCACCCAATGTTTCCAGCCACAAACCAACAGCAATTCTTTGCAATCACCAAATTCCAGCCTCCAGATCTCATGGAGGAGAGATCCATATATAGATGTTTGGAGAGAGGATGAGCCAGCTTGAGATCTGACTAGTGTCCTCTCCCTCTATCAGTTCTTGAGTCCACTTGGAGGTTCTTGCTTCCACTTGGAGATTTGGAACCTCTTACTCATCACCAGTTGAATTCCTTGATGCAAGTGTCATTTTGGAAGCTTCCTGGGCATTGACACCTTGAGGAATGACTCTGCCACATATCCAAACTCGCTCAGCGCAGGTAGCTAATGTTGGAGTTGACATTCAACGCAGGTAGCCAGTGTAGCAGTTGACATTCAGCGCAGATGCTCAGTGGAGCAGTTGACATGATCCAGAATTGGCTTGTTTTTGAGTGTTTTCAGGTGGAGAACTTCTGTGAATTGTTGTGGTTAGTTTGCCTTGTTCCTCTAGGGGTAGGAACAACATGTTTAGGGACTTTGGATCCCTTAGTTTACGGACATTTCATGCTCAATGTTGTAAGGCACAAAAATGTCTATAACAGTTGCCCCCTAAAGTATGAGGCCGTTTATCGGGTGAAATGCTTTATCCAGGAGGGTCCGAAGTTCATCCATCTGCTGGGAGGAGACCTGTAATAAAATACAATACAATACATTATGATTCATACTGCTTTCATGATCTAGCTGAGGCGGGCATTCCCATGCTCAGCTTTATAAATTCATTTTTGTACATAGAACAGACGATCGTCTGATGGTAGACTGATAATTTTGGCGAAATTATCATCCTTTGAGTAGGATGATCATCTGCTGCAATGATGTACATGTCAAATGTCTTTATTTTTCCTGAATATATATCGCAGCCCGGATGGATGAAACTAGATCCGGGGTCTTCAAACTCGTTCGATCTTCACTCTAAGTACAAGTCGATCCATGTGAGAATTGCGCTGAAGTCGAACATGGAAAGACATCGCTTGATTACCGGTCAATGATGTAAACCGTTAACAAGCGCGAGAGGAATCACCGATAATGATAATGACCCTCAAGGTACTGCAGTACAATTCACGTGGTGTGAATAAAGGACTTGGCGTCGAACACCCCGCAAAATCTTCTAGTCGAAGGTCATTGATGCATACCTGTCGCCGGAAGTGAGAAACTTGCCATTGAGGCATGCAAGCTTCAAAGTACTGAAGGGGGGTGTTCCTAGATCAACTTCTTGGATAATGAGCTGATGTCGACAAGAAGCGATCCGTCAAAGGAGGGCCTTGATGAATCCCACATCAGTGACACGGAACGGAGCTAATGATTTTAATGGAGGTGAAAACGATCTGTGACATATGATTCAGGGTGGCGGTCATGAATGGATGAAGGATAATGTATGGCAGTGGATGGGACCCGGTTGACTCTTTCTGAACGACTTCTCTTGAACATATGGCGACACTGATGCGATGGATCGGTAGCATTACCCCAAATATGGATGGTATGGCGAGACCATGGTGATGTGACCGGTGAATGAAACAACCCAACCCGATTGTAGTACGGAGGAAAAGTGTCATGTTCAAGAGCGACCTGCTACCATCAACGTTTTCTTGATTTTTTCCCAATTTTTCCCCAGTCATTGCTGACCAGTACCTCTTTATTTTTGTCAAGCTTGAGGAGGATAACATATTCTTGTTCTATAACCTGCCCTTCGGGCAAGCCCATCGCTATGTTTTAACGAGCCTAGCGATAGTGAAACTCGTTCTCGTCTAAAGACAAGTTTGTCGCCATTTAATCATTTTAACGAGTCTAACGACAAGGATAACTCGGTACTTTTCATTTTTAGAGAGTCTGAAAAGGTACATAAAGTTAACTCCAAAATTCCTTTTTCGTCATCTAATCCCTTAAGTCCGAAAAAGTATAAAACAATACAGAAGGGATGAGTTTTCGATATCTTTAACGAGCCGAACAAAACAAGCGCTCGATCTTTTTGTGCAATAATCCCTCAGGTCCAAAAAGATTAAAATCTAGAGGAGGGATAGCTCTTCCTGTCCTTTAACGAGCTGGAAGGCCAAAACTCGGCAATCTTTTCGTATTTTACGAGTCAATTGAAAAGAGCTTAAAGAAGACTCGTCTTTTGAGGAACGAGTGATAAACAGGGATAGCAACTGATTCCAGGTACATGTTGGAATTTTCCAATCACGGCAGTGTCACAAGGATGGCTAGGTGAAATCACTCTTCGCAGCTGTTCCTCAAAATGGGTAAACAATCATATGGAGGTGAACGATCGGCCAAATGAAAAGTGGAGGTGGCAGGTGCAAACACGACCAAGGCTTTAACGGCTGATAAAATTACATTCACAGTGGTTATTTACCGGGATAGGTTCATTTTTTAGTTAAAAATGAGCTTAAACACTGGAGGAAACTCTGCTCACTGCTTTTATTTATTTTTTAACGAGCATGAAGACCGCGTTAAAACTGCTCGGATCTTGCGTTTATTTTTTAACGAGCATGAACTTTATGCTAAAACTGCTCGATTACCCAGTCATTTGATAAGAGTGTCTCATCAAGATTCTATTTTTTATGGAGCTTCATCTCACTAAGCTTTTCTCCTGATCCTTTCTTTATGCAAGTTTGGAAACGGCTAATCCTACGAGTTTAAAGGGTTAGACCTACAGGTTTAAAGGGAGGACCTAAAAATTTAAAAAATAAATAGTCGCCCCTCGCTTGCACTCCAAAAGGTTTGCATGCCCCCAGGTATAAAACAGAGTTTCAAGGTTACCTCTACTTTCTCTTCCGCCAAAACATTTGTTTTAATCGAGAGAGGCTTACCTCTTTCAGGTTACCCAAAGATTGTCTCGTTACTCTTTCAAACAAAACACTTCCTCGGCAATGTCTACCGAAATAGACAAGGGTGAATGACTCTGGCGCCAAACACGTAACTTTGACAAAAGAATCATATTCTAGAACAACCCCTCTTCCATCCACGGACGGGGTACAGACTAGTCATATTCTCCCGCGGAAACCTACCCTATACCTAAAGTTTTCCTGCCGAAGCAGGCCAGGACGCATGCCCCCTGGGTTCTAGTCATATCCTCCCGGATTACTCGCGCTCATCAGGAGGACGGACCATGGGTTGAGACACTTCTTACGTGTATAGACCATTTAGGGATGGTACATGACTATTTGCGATGTGTGATCCGGGAAACGAAAGTTGGTCTACGAGCTTGACCATTCTTCCTTCATGCGGAAAACACATTACTCTAAGGAGTGAGGAGACTATAGCTCCCATGCAATATATATAGTCTCGTCCAAGGAGTAGGTTATAATCCAAGGGTCCTTGAACGACCATCACGTTCATTTGAACGGTCTTCCCTTTCAATGTTATAGGCACATTGGGGAGGATCCCTAAAGGTCGATTGGTTCCTTTATCAAAGCCCGATAGACTTCTCATCTCAGGAAAAAGCGCTGGCGAACCAAGCGCTTTCCAAGAAATAGAGGAAAGGATACTCACAGATGCCCCCTCATCAATGATAGTGCCAGCCATTACCATTCTGTATATTTGACAAATAATTCTGAATGGTATACTGGCTGGCAACCGGGGTCTGCCTAATTGGTTCCAATCAAAGGACACAATCAGGTTGCTTGGTGGTGGGACCGAATATACGGCCGGATATCGCTCCGATGAACTTCCTTCCTGCGATAAAGGAATGGTGGCATTGCCCCCTTGATCATCAGAGTCAGTGCTGATGAAGAGAATCTGGACAGTGTCGTCTTTATTCTCCTATGTGATGGTGTCATTCGAAGATGGAGCCTCTGAAGGCAAAACCGGGTCAACTGCCGTATCAACCTTTTGACTTTCGTCAGGCATGGATCCAGACGGTTCTTCTTCAATGACAGGTGCTTCGGCTGACCACCTAGGTGGTTCAGCCGGATTCTCAACTAGTGAGGGACTTGGCAGGAGTCTTTGATATCCAGGAGGGAGATGCGCTCGTAAAATCGGGCGATCTTCCAGAACTCTTTTTGCCTCATCTAAGAAGGGACAACGGTGGATGGGGTGATCGCCTTCACACAGTCTGCAGGGAAATTTAACTCTCCCACTCTGTCCTGGGGCTTCACTCCCACTAGTTGACGGTGAGCAGTCGACATGGCTATCAGAGGTCGATGCTACTGAATTGTGCAAACGGGGGGACCAGTCTCTTAGTATCCGCGGGATACAGGGACAATCTCTATGGAAGTGGTCTCCCTTGCATATGACGCATGGCGATTTAGGCCTTACGAGTGCGGTGTGTGGATTTTTGTTAGATGACACTTGTTTGCCCCCAGTCGCCTTAGGCTCCTTCTTCTTCTTCTCTTTCTTCTTCTTCTCCTTCTTCTCCTTAGGAACCTGGTTTTTAATTCGACCAATCCCTTCAAGCGAAGAGGAAGGAGGGGAGGAAGATGAAGTTGAAGGCTGGGAGGAAACTCTTGTCTGATCTAACTGTTGACTTGACTGTTCAGGAATGGTGGTGTTCTGAACGACACTGGTTGAAAAGAGCCAAACTGGTAGGCCAATTGTCAGTCCTGGAAGCGACAATGTGGCCATGTGGGGCGCACCAACATCTCCCCAAGAGGAGAAGGGACTAGGATTTCCATCAAAAGGAATTCCTTGGTTGGTGTGCTCCATCTTTTCAACCTAAAGATCAACGCAGGAATTAAAGGGTGATTGTTCCGTTTAAAATAAATTGTTAACGACGCTTTTAGACACAACTTGCTTTTTCAGTTTTAAAGAGTCGAGAAAAAGCTAAAGATGACTCTAGTCTCCTTCGATGTTTTAACGAGCCCGAAGTGACAAATGCTCGGATGGACTTTTTCTGTTATAGAGTCTGAAAAAGGCCAAAAGAAACTGCTCTGGATTTCTAGGCAGAGGGTGTGCCAAACTTTTCGCAAAACCGCAGAATACTTTTTAGGGTACGGGCGGTCAATCTTCGTGAATGTTGTGTTCACTGCATTGCGATTAGTAGGGCGGCCGACACGGCTTCCTAAGGATAAAATATATATGCCTATAGGGGTCTCCCAATGTATACGCGACGGTACGTGGGAGCACAATCCGTACTAGCGCTATCGTCCCTCAGGAGGAATCACCCACCTTCCACGAGATCGACAGTCACTAGGCTTAACGATGCCAGAACACGTCTCTAGCCTAGACCTCTATGTTGTGCGTTATGTTACAAAGCGTTGTTAGGTTCATTCATTTTATTTTAGGTTGATCTTTTTAAAGTTTGCCTTTCAAGGTTCACCACGAGATGTATGATACAAATTCCTAAATGCAGTCTAAGATGATAAGCAAGCTTTATTATCTTTCAACTTTGAAAATCCTAGCTACTAAGGGAAAAGAATAACACTATCTTTTCTCAAAGAGCAATCAGCACACTCTAACGCACTTTCCCTAAATCCAACATGCAAACTATCAAATGCAAAATGCACCATGCAGGTGTTTGTTTTTCACTTTCTTAGTATAAATGCCTACAAAGAAATCTTTTTGCACAATTTTGAATTTGCTTTTAAAATGATCAATACAAACAAGTTCACTTTCTTCGAAATCAACAAGGGTAGAAGAGATTACAATCACTTTGCGATTTTCAAAATAAAGACTTGTTTTGACACTTTGAAAGAGACAAATTCAAACCAATAAGCAAAAGTAAATCTATAATCAATCTGAAAATAGCCAATGAATTCTCTTCTAAGATCACTATCAATCGGATCTGAATCAAAGGCTACAGGATGACTACTTTACTCATGCAAAGGAAAACTGTAAATGACGCCACAAACACACAAAAACATTCACAGTCTTTTTGTACAAAAGAGAGGCGGAATCTAAGAAAAGAAAAGGAGTTATCTAACTGGTACCTATGCTGGTTAAAGGCTACAAAAAACAGAGATCAAAACAGGGCAATAGACAGCAAAGAACCCCAGCTGCACAAAGCCACACTGGATCAGCACAAGTCTAACACTGTGCAGTTGACATTCAGCGCAGGTAACCTTCACGGGACCTGCGTTGAAATGCAGACTGCCTTCACAGTGCCTGCGCTGAAAGAGAAACTCTCGTTTCCCTTGGTTTCTGGGTCACAAAATGCTCAAAAATCAACTGTTTCAGGCCAAATCAGAAACACAAGCAAGGTATAAACAAAGGGATGCTTTGAGAGGGTACTAAAGACTATCACAAGGATCATCAAATCATTTGTGGATCTAGTTTAGATCATAGACAAGTCCAGCAACTGGATCAAAGCAGCAACTTTCTACTTTGCATCCGGGAAAGATGCAGTTCGATAGTTGCTGTCAAGTCTATGAAGTAAACAAATGACGGAAACACAAATGAAATGAATAAACAAGTTCTTCCCCAGTGGAGTCGCCAATTTGTTGTGGGGAAAAATGCCTATGCAGGACGATCCTATCCACCTAAGGTGTGACAGCGCCTTAGCAACAAACGAATACAGCTATTATGATTTCTTCCTTTATGAAATGGGAAAGAGGGGAGATCGGTAGACTTACCATTGTCTTCCGGTTGTCCCTCGATCTAGATCCTCTTCCCTTTGTGTGTCCACAGCTACTTGTCTCCTCGCTTGCTCAAGAGAACAGCTACTTGAATTCCACGAGATCACAAGAGAACAGCTACCTGTGACAAGAGAACAGCTACTTGCGACAAGAGAAGAACACAATACAAAGGCAAATATACATATTCATAAATGATTCAGGATTAGAAGTAAATCAAATATACTAATGCAATCATACAAAATACACCAGCATATAGGAAAGAATCAAGATAGCTTTATTAATTGATAACAGGGTTCAGGAAGAGATACAACCCATAGGGCTCCAATCCAGCATCTCCTTCCCAGCAAAATGGAATTCCTTCTTCGGCTCCCCTTCAAAGCATTAAGCACCCAATGTTTCCAGCCACAAACCAACAGCAATTCTTTGCAATCACCAAATTCCAGCCTCCAGATCTCATGGAGGAGAGATCCATATATAGATGTTTGGAGAGAGGATGAGTCAGCTTGAGATCTGACTAGTGTCCTCTCCCTTTATCAGTTCTTGAGTCCACTTGGAGGTTCTTGCTTCCACTTGGAGATTTGGAACCTCTTACTCATCACCAGTCGAATTCCTTGATGCAAGTGTCATTTTGGAAGCTTCCTGGGCATTGACACCTTGAGGAATGACTCTGCCACATGTCCAAACTCGCTCAGCGCAGGTAGCTAGTGTTGGAGTTGACATTCAACGCAGGTAGCCAGTGTAGCAGTTGACATTCAGCGCAGATGCTCAGTGGAGCAGTTGACATGATCCAGAATTGGCTTGTTTTTGGGTGTTTTCAGGTGGAGAACTTCTGTGAATTGTTGTGGTTAGTTTGCCTTGTTCCTCTAGGGGTAGGAACAACATGTTTAGGGACTTTAGATCCCTTAGTTTACGGACATTTCATGCTCAATTCTATAAGGCACAAAAATGTTTATAACACTTTAGGAAAAGTTGAACACACAACACTAGCTGGGAAAGTCACCATACAAAAATTAGAGGATAAACTGAAAGCAGGGCAAAGACTCACACTCATTGAGAGACAAATTGTATTGGCACATGAATCACAGAAGAAACATCTCCCTGAATCCTCTATAAAAAGAGAAAGTAGCACAATAACTCAACAATCTCTCCTTGAACCTACTGACTTTGAAAAATCTCAAGAAGGAGAAAAATCACTGGAACAACTTCTCTTTAAAACAAGTGACACTGAACAAGAAATTAAATCAACAAAGGAACCTATCAAAATGGCTGAGGAAGGAGATGGATCAGCAAGAGGACCACAAAATCAAGGTCGAAGAGAGGAGGAAGAGTCAACCTTTAAATTTCCTATTCAAGAACCAGGAGAAGATGAGGAAATAAAAATGAAAAACATACCTCCATCTGTGTTACCAAACTTTTATGGCATGGCTTCAGAAGATCCAGATTCATTCTTGTTTGAATTTGACATAGTATGTCGAACATATGGTTACACAGATGATGCCCATAGGCTTAGACTCTTCCCAGCAACATTAAAAGCATCAGCATTAAGATGGTTCATGGGACTTGGTGAACATGCAATAACTGATTGGGATGGCATGAGAAGAATATTCCTAAAGAAATACCAACCTTATTGTAGATCGAAAGATTCTAAAGATGATATCTTTAGGATGAATCAACAAGAGGATGAAAATTTAGAGGAGTATTTGGAACGATTTGTTTACAATTTGCAAAAATCAAAACATAGGACCATGTCTCTTAATCTGATTCGAACAATATTTTTGAAGGGCATTCGAGAGGAATACTTAGATGATCTTAATTTGATGGGCAAAGGTGATATTTCCACTTTACCTTTCGAAGAAATTGCTGATTTATGTGAAAAGTATTCAAGGAGCAAAGCCAGATATGGAAAAAGAGCTCTATCATCTAAAGCCACAATATTTGCTTCAGCAAGTGTCACAAGGGCTGAAATAGGAAACTTGTTAGAATAATTCAAAACAGATCTATTAAGTACCTTAGGAACTCAAATTGACACTCTGAAAGCCAAGAAAATAAAAGAAGAGGAAGATCAATTAATGGCTATCTTTTGTCCAAAATGTCGGAAGAAACATGCCTTGAAAGACTGCCCATTAGAAAACATTCAAGTTTGTGCCTTTTGTACTGAAAATCATGATATATTTCATTGCTCTAAAGTCAAGATTTTGCATAATTGTAATGTGGAAGCAGCTAACACAGATATGGAGAATGTGTATTTCATGGGCACTAAGAGACCATGGCAACCTAGACCTCCCCCTCCAGGTATGTTTCCAAACCAAAATTTGCAATTTCATACACAAGATCAGATGTATTCTCAGAATTCTTGGAATGTGCCCATGCCATGGCAACACCAAAATTACCCACAGCAACAATGGAGACCATTTCAGCAGTACTCTCAACAATATCAACCATATCCTCAACCATACCAACAGTATTCTCAGCCATATCAATAGTATCATCAGCCACATTCGCAATATCCTCAAACATATCAGCAATATCCTCAGCAGCAAGTTGTTTATCAACCCCAAAACACTCAACAAGCATTGCCGCTCCTCCACCAATAACTCCACCTCACTTACAACTCCCATCTAACCAACAACCTCCTAGACCCACTCAGATTCCTACTCAGCCTGTACCAAATCCAAATAACAGAGCAGAGAGACCAGCTTACGATGTACATGAGGGACCATCATATCCCACATTACCTTTACAAAATATTAATTTGAGGTCTAGTAAGGTACTTCAAAAAGAACCTCCAATAGCTGAAAAACAAGAAGAAAACGAAGAAAATGAAAATGAAACTCCAACTCAAAGGAAACAAAATGATGACATTAAAAATAAACAAATGCAACCGTTGCATCCACCACCTTTTCCAGAACGATTGGTCCAAGCAAAACTTCCCATGTCTATATCAGAGTTTGATGTTTTAGATGAGCTAAAGAATGTCTATATAAAAATTCCACTACTACAAGCCATAAAAGACATTCCCATATATACTAAAGCAATCAAAGAACTGTGCCTTAAGAAGCCTACTAGGAAAAGAATTGATCCACAAACTATTCATGTTATTGGACATTTAGCTGGCCTTATGACAAACACCATTTCAATGGAAAAGTATGTTGATCCTGGTATTCCCAGAGTCACTACAATCATTAACAGCATACATATTCCAAACACCTTAATTGACCTTGGGGCCGCAATAAATGTGATGACTCTTGAAACAATGAAGACATTGCAGCTCACAAACTTGCAGCACACAACAATTTTTCTAGAACTAGCTGATAGGTCTAAAGTGATTCCTGAAGGGATTTTGGAGCACATAATTGTTTCACTGGACTCTTGAGAGTATCCAGTGGACTTTTTAGTTCTTCAGCCAAAATCTAATTTAGGAGGACACCCCATCACCCTTAGTAGAACATGGTTAGCAACTGTTGATGCATTCATAGGATGTAGATCGGGTAATATGATTATTTCACGAGGAACTGAAAGAAAACAACTCACTCTTTACCCATCAGCACAATCACCAGCAGTAGCACACAATTTATGGCTTGATGATAAATACAATGATAAGGAAGAAGTTCAATCTGTTTTCAGCATCAATCAAATCTATGATTTTCAAGAACATAATAATGATGATTTGGTAGAATTGTTCCTTTCTCAACCTGATATTTCTGAAGAATTAAGAAATGACCAATACCATGCTGCAGATGAACTTTTGGCATAGAATTTTCAGGAAACATGTACCATTCATTCTTTGCAAACAACATTTCAGAACATTTTTCCCATTCATTCTATCACAAACACACAGAGCAAGACCATAGATTAGTCCAGGAAAAACGTTGAATAGTAGCACTCACCTAGACTCATCTCAGGAGGAAAAATTGATTCAATTATTGAGAAAATATCAAAAAGCATTTGCTTGGGATTACACTGATATGCACGGAATTCACCCTGAAACATGTACTCACCATATTTACACGGATAGTAATATCAAACCAGTGAGGCAACCGCAGAGAAGAATGAATCCCATGCTTCAGGATATTGTTAGAGATGAATTACAAAAACTATTGAAAGTCAATTTTATTTATCCTATCTCTGAGAGTCAGTGGGTATCCCCATTGGTAGTAGTGCCCAAGAAAA
Source organism: Pinus tabuliformis (assembly GCA_031772625.1). Classification (NCBI taxonomy): domain Eukaryota; kingdom Viridiplantae; phylum Streptophyta; class Pinopsida; order Pinales; family Pinaceae; genus Pinus; species Pinus tabuliformis. The sequence goes on from CM062818.1 coordinate 1,620,080,888, forward strand.
ATGGCAAGTGGAGAATTTGTGTTGATTACAGACAATTGAACAAAGCAACCCTCAAAGATTATTTCCCACTACCATTTATCGACCAAGTGCTAGACACATTAGCTGGGAAATCATCATTCTCTTTTCTTGATGGTTTCAGTGGCTATAACCAGATCAGGATAGCCTTAGAGGACCAGGACAAAACCACTTTTACTTGTCCCTGGGGCACTTATGCCTATAATGTTTTACCATTTGGACTTTGCAATGCTCCAGCTACATTTCAGAGAGCTGTATTAGCTATTTTTGTTGATTTAGTTCATGACTGTGTTGAAGTTTACATGGATGATTTTTCAATGTATGGTAATTCATTTGAGCATTCATTAGAAAATCTTGAAAAAGTTTTGAAGAGATGTATTGAAGCTAATCTATCCGAGCAATGAAAAGTGTTTTATGATGTTAAATGAAGGGATAGTATTAGGTCACTATATTTCTTCTCAAGGCATTAAAGTTGATCCATCAAAAATCCAGATCATTGTCAATTTGCCAATTCCGAAGACTCAAAAAGAGGTAAGAAGATTTCTTGGGTATGCAAGCTATTACAGAAGGTTTATTGAAAATTTTAGTAAAATAGCTTCACCTCTGTTTAAGCTTCTAGAAAAAGATACACCTTTCAACTGGAATGAGAATTGTCAGAAAGCTTTTGAAACACTCAAAGAAAAGTTATCAACCACACCAGTCTTAAAAGGACCTAACTTGACCCTACCATTTCACATCTTTACAGATGCATCTGATACTGCAGTAGGTGTCTCATTAGGCCAAAAAGAAGAGTCTTTCAATTATGCCATCTATTTCATCAGTAAAAATCTAACACCTGCAGAATTAAACTACACAGTCACTGAAAAAGAAATTCTTGCAATCATACATGCTGTGAATAAATTCCGACATTATATAACTGGTTATGAGGTTTTTGTACATACTGAGCACTCTGCCATTAAGTATTTAATGAATAAACCAATCACTAATGGCAGAGTTACCAGATGGTTGTTATTATTACAGGAATTTAATATTACAGCGTTAGATAGACCAGGTAAGGAGAATCGGGTGGCAGATTTTCTTTCTAGACTACAAAATTCAGGTGAGGTTGTTACGGTTGAAGATTCTTTTCCAAATCAAAATTTATTTGCAATTTCAATAGTGAATCCTTGGTATGCTAACTTAGCCAACTATTTGTCAACAGGAAAAACACCTCCATATTTTACTCCAAAGGAAAAGAAGAGGTTGATCAAACAAAGTGCTAGATATTCATGGGTTAATGGAGATTTATTTTACACCGGTTATGATATGATTATTAGACGATGTGTAAGAAATGATGAAATAATTGATATTTTAAAATCTTGCCATGATGAACCGTGTGGTGGGCATTTTGCAGCCAAAAGAACAGCATTCAAGATTCTCTGTCTTGGATACTATTGGCCATCTATTTTTAAGGATTCCAAGAAGTATGTGAAAATTTGTGATAGCTGTCAAAGAATGGGCAGACCAACAGCTACATATGAAATGCCACTTCAGCCTCAAGTACATTTAGAGCCATTTGAAAGATGGGCTTTAGATTTTATAGGACCCATCAATCCAAATTCAAAAGGTAAAAATTACATCCTAGTATGTACTAATTACGTGACAAAATGAGCTGGAGCAAAAGCACTAGTCCGAGCAACTGAACAAACAATGGTAAACTTACTTTTTGAATAAATTTTTGTAAGGTATGGAGTACCAAGGGAGATAGTGACGGATCAAGGTACTCAGTTTACCTCAAAGCTGGTCAAAGACATCACAGAAAAATATAAAATCAAGCACAGGAAAAGTACACCTTACCATCCACAGGCCAATGGCCAGGTGGAATCTACCAATAAAACATTGGAAGGAATTATCACTAAGACAGTAGCAATCAACAGAAATAATTGGGAAGAGAAGCTCAAAGATGCACTCTGGGCTTACAGAATCACGTGGAAAAACACTACAGGATTTACACCATATCAGTTGGTGTATGGAAAAGAGGTATTGCTTCCTATTGAATTTCAAATACATACTTATAAGATGGCTGCAAATTTAGGAATTGATCTGAATGAAGCACAAAAAGAGAGAATTCGGCAATTGAACTAGTTAGATGAAATGAGGCAGCAAGCAGAAGAGACAGGAATCCTAATGCAGAAACAAAGGAAGCAATGGCATGATGCACACAGTAAAAAGAAACAGTTCAAAGAAGGAGATTGGGCTTTACTCTTTGACTCTAAATTCAGAGATCATAAAGCCAAATTTACCACACATTAGATGGGCCCATACGAAATAGTTCAATTATATGAAAATGGATCAATCAAGCTTACTACCATTGATGGAAAAGGCAACACCTTTCTTGTCAATGGCCATCGGTTGAAACTCTATCATAAGCCCATTAGCAAGGAGGATTTTATTCACACTGTATCTCAGCAAAGGGAGGTTGAGATATTGCAGCCTTCAGTTGTGACATCTCTACCTTAGTTCATTCAATTTCATTTTTGCTTTAACAATAAAATAAAATAATAATAAAAAATACAAAATAAAAAGAAATAAAAACAAAAAAAAAAATAATAATAATAATAATAATAATGGTTTAGATGTGAAAACAAGCCTCTGGCACACTCTAAACCTGAATTCTTACTAGAAAACCAATCATTTGGCTAGTAAGAATTCCTTGTTCTACTTGTTTACTGTTTTTCATCCATTCAATAATGACTTGAGCACAAGTCAAAGCTTTAGTGGGGGAGAAGAATCAGCATTTTGTTTTCCCTATCTCATCTCCTCATTTGTAAATCTTCAAAGAATTTGTTTCAGTACTTCAGTATTTCAATAAAAGAGTTGTTTTTGTTTTTTTGTTCTAATCAGAGGGACCTGTTCAAGCAATATGCAGTGGGACCTGTTCAGAAGACTATGTTACCAGTACCAATATTAGAGGGACCTGTTCAACAAATATTAGAGGGACCTGTTAAAGACTGCATTCAAGATACATCAGGCTACTTCAACAAAGTTTTCAAAGGTTGCTTATCATCAAGGCTACATCAACAACAAGGATAAAAGAAGCTGCACAAACATAGTTCTTCAGAGTTCTTCAGATTTTAAAGGGACCTGTTATATTCAATTTCATTTCAAAGGGACCTGTTTTGGACAGTGAAGACCAGTCATATTTGGACAGTGAAGATCAGTCCTACCTATGCACGCCAAATCAGCCATTGTCAACCAACAAGTGTAATGTATTGGTGAAATTTTTATTTTTAACATTTAAAATTCTTGAATTATTTTAGTGTTAAAAATGATGATTATGATTGCTTGTTATCAATTTCAAAAACCCCTATACCCATCACCCTTGTAACATTCCTAACTACTCAACTCTGCTATCACTCTGCTATCATTTCCCATCACACTTTAGCCTATTGCCATATTCCTACTACGATTTTCAAACCTTTTCCTACACCACTCTTCAAACTTTGTCATCAACTCATCATTTTTTAAATCAGCCATCAAACCTTGTCATCGATCCATCATTTTTCAATCGGCCAAGTACCAACACGTAGTGGATAAGTCGTTCCATTGGAAAGACAAGTGGTAAATCATTGGAAAGACAAGTGTTAAATGATTTCGTTCATTTTGAATGTGGGAGTTATAAAACAGTCTTTTGACCCAAGCCGACTCATGAAACATATATATGTTATCATCACTACAGCACTCTTTATATGTATATGGTGTTCTCATGATTGTACCTATGCAAATCAGTACCGCTCCTCTGTCTTTATGATGTGAATGTGCCTTCAACTCTGTATTATCATTATAGCAATTGGGTGAAGGTCGACTGTTAAGTTTTCACTTTATAAAACTCTCAGCTCATAAAGTGCGTTACCATGTGAGTGTTCAAACTCTGAGTTTTCAAAGAGGGCCGAGACAGCAGGCGCTACAAAGGGAGAGCATAGCAAACAGGCTTACCACGAGTTTCTACCGCCGCCCAAGCAATTAAAGAAGGAAACCCTGAGAATCGATGGCGTTACCAGGTCAGCTAAGTGGAACGCGGGAAAAGGGTTAACACATTGAAAAAACCCTGATTGAATTGTTAAGCATAAACAAAAGGGTTAGAACAGAGATTTTTTTTTTTTTAAATGACCAATAGAGCAGAGCCTAAAACATTTGATAGTTCAAAATATCATGATGACTGTGTCACGATTTTAAGGGAAAAACAATGGTTGTCTTTTCTAGAGAAATTCAATGGAAACAATGAAGAAGTTACAAAGCAAATTGCATTTTCCTTCAATGAAGAGAAAGCTTTAATAGGAAACTTCTCTTTTAGAATTTCAGAGGATACCATAGCACAAACATTGGGAATCAGTCCAGAAGGGGAAAAGTATTTCAAAACCAAACAATTTAAGGAAAAATCATGGACTCAGTTTATGTCTAGGTCAAGGGTTTCCTCTGTCAATTGGAAAAAGGGTGTTCCCAGAAGTTGGCTAATTCACCCTTGGGACGAAATGGTATACATTATTTAGAAATTTGTTACATGTGAAGGACGTTACAGTATAGTATACCTATATCACATAAAACTTCTGTTGCACTTACAAGGTCAATGCACTATCAGTTTGCGCTACTTCCTCTTACAGAGTTTGACTAAAATGTCGAAGACCATTCAGAAATGAAAAGGTAATGAAGATAAGAGTTTGTGTCATTTTGGTTTGATCAAAATTTTAATTGAATTTAAGTTGCAGAGGAGAGGAAAAACATGGAAAGAATTTTAATTGCCAATCAAATTAAAGAAGATGAACAGGAACAACAACAAGAGCGCACAGAGTTTATGCTTGATATTGATGAAGAAATCCCTGAGCGTAAGTCAAGCAATGTTCCTCAACCCAGCAGTGGTGTAAGGACAAGAAGGATGAGGCAAGAAACTGCCAAGAAGATTGAAAAAGATAAAATCTTCACTACTTATAAGAGAAGATCAAGGAGAATAAAAAGGAATCAAACACAAGATGATCAACCAGAGCCGAATGCAGATGCACCAATGGACATTGAAAGCAATACTAATTCACAGCCAGAACAGGAAGCAGAAATGGAAATCGAGAGTAACAAGGAAGAAAGGAAAGAGCCAGTACCTACAAACAAGAAATAGAGAAGGTTAGAGAAACAAATTGAAGAGCTAAAAGAGGAATTGATGGAAGCAAACATGTTGGAGAAGGTCATAAAGAAGGAAAATGAAATGTTGAGAGCTCAGAGCAAGAAGATTCAGCAGAAAAATGAGAAACTGAAGAGGAAAATCAAAGAACTTAGGGCTGATCAAACTAAAACGTGCAAATGGGTGACAAAATGGTACACTTAGAAAAAAGCTCTCAAAGAAAAATATAAGAATCTGAAACATGAGTTCCAAGTTTAGAAGAATGCCCAAGTTCAGAAGAGTATAGATGTCTTGTTACAAGCGGTAGAGGCACAAGCAGGAACAGAATATAAAGGGAGCACATCAGGATTAGCATGAGGACATGCTAAATCATTGAGCTTGGGGGAGATGTTGGTACTATTTTATTGCCATCCTTTTCTTCTAAAAATCCATCATTCATCTATCATTTTCTCCCATAAACCCCTCATAGTCCATTGAAATTGATCAATTAAGCATTATAATTATTATTTTACTTTAAATTTAATTTGTGGATTTTTATGTTAAAAATTAGAAATGTTCAACAAAATTACGGGATGTCATGACTTCCTATAATTGGTTTATGTTGTGACACGTGGCATGGAAGGAAAATCAAAACAGAGGATAGGGACGTGATCACGGATGTACATATATGGTGAAAGATCTATTCAGCATCGCATCTGGAGCTCCTAGATACATGGTCAATGCTGGTCAAACCCAGCCTTTTTGGTCATAAAAGCAGCAAAAATCCAAAGTCACCTAAACTGATTTCGTTTTGTTTTAGAAATCAGTTAAGATTAGAAAAAAAAAACAAAAATCGCCTTTTTTACTGTAAAAGTAGAAACATCTGCGTGATAATGTATGTACATTCGATTGTAAACCTTAAGAAATGTTAGTGAACGAAGGATAATAGACATTGAGCAGACTTAAGACTGCGTATTTTATTGTTACCAGAACTCTGTTCTTGCATGTAATTGATTTCCAGACTTTAATCACAGGCAGTGTTTCATCATTCCAGTGTTTTATGTGTTAACGGTTTCATCATCTAAAGTTTTCTAAGTGTACCATCAACGTGTGGACGGGCCCTACGTGGGGACTGGTATACTTTCATTTCATTTTCATAGCATTTAAACTTCAGATCTGAATAGCGTTTGATGCCATTTCTTTGCTTGTGAATTAATTAATTCGATTAGAAGTTCTTGCGAGTGTTATTGTATGGTTCATGGTGATAGCTTGAAACTTCAATTGCTATATTATTGTACAAGATCTTGTAAAAGATTTAATTGAGCATTGAATTTCGAAGTATCTCTGTGGAGTCTGTTTTCATGCATTTGAGTTTTAGTATGCTTAAAAGAGTCTTTAGTTTTCATGAATTTGATTGTTAGGATGCTTAGTTTGTTACCGAGAAAGAGTTTTTGTGAATGATATCCTTGTAAGAGGATTGAAAACTCATACTAGTAACACGTTGTGTTTTTAGAACAGTTAATTAAATTAGATGATCTGAGTGTTTAAATTGTGAAAGGAAACATATTCCAATCTCTTGTAAAAGAGTGTTGTAGCCTGTCACAGTAGACACTTATCTAGGTAGATGAGATCCTTTTAGGTCTATAAATTTTAGACACGTGCCTCTAAGTTTACTTACCTTGGTTGACATTAAATTTAGTCTAATCTAGACCCCTGGATTTGTCACTACAGCCCATGAAGCAGTTTTGCATATAGTTTATCTCTTTCTTATGATTTTCTTGCATGGTAGCTAACTAATTATTATAATTGAATCTCATGATGGTCATTTCTTCATCCATAGTTGACAATATGCTCTGAATCGAACTTATTTCTTCTTGATAACTTGCTTCCATGGCAGTCACTTGATTTGAATGATTGAATTCCATTATCATCATCTTTTCCTCTGGGGCTAAGAACTTGCTTTGCATAGAATTAATTTGCCTGGCATGGTCAGTTGTTAATCTTGCTTGATTAAGTTCCATATATTTAATAAGTTGAGTCTGATTAACTTCTGCATTCGTGATTACTTGAGCCTGATTTACCTGTATGTCTTTAACCATTTGAATTAACTCCTTGAAACTATTTTCAACTTCTATAGTTTCTTTTACTTCAGCTTTCGCTTTGACCTTTTCTTTATCTCCATATCTATATTCAAAGGCATCAATGATTGATTGTAGAGAATCAAAAGTGTTATCATGGAACTTAACAAACCAATCTAAAGCATCTCCAGATAAGGTGAGAACGAAAACCTTCATCTTCACATCTTCATAGTTAGAATATGGGCGACACTTTCTTATACAGAGGTTGACATTCTAAAGGTGAGTTTCGGTAGTAAAAGCATCATTACCTTGAAAAGGAGAAAATTCATCTATGGCTTCACCAAAAAAATAAGGATAACCATGTGGAGCTCCCTGAATGTTAGTAAAATCACAAGGAGCAAACAAGTCAAAATCCATGATGCCTGCCTAATGGAAAAAATATGGGCCAAATGGATATCAGAGAGAGAGATCCCTGCTCAAGAAAACAAAAACATCTACAAGAATCGAGCTTCTAGCAGAAATTCTTGTAAGAAATGGAAGAAGTGGAGTCACCACTTAAGCATGAATCTCTCACAAAGTTTCCAAAGGGGAAAGTCAGATGGATATTCAGGGAGGGTTCCTCGTCTGGGATTAAATGAATAAATAAGTGGAGTCGCCACGCAAACAAGAAACCAACCGGATTGTCCAAGGGCAGAAAGTGAAGATGAAAGGATTAGATGAGAGATGACGAGAGTTAGGATGGTGAGAAATGAAGAGACGAAATGATGCCAGAAAAATGAGATGAAATGTCATAAAGCCAAGGTCCAATAAATTGGTCCTTGGTGGTAATGCCAAGAAGTGTTGGATTTGTCGGCTCAAATGAGAGATAAGAAATGAGAAGAATGATTAGGAAATGTCATTTAAAGGGCGAGAATAAAATATCCCCGCAACGGCGCCAAAAAATGTTGTGCCGCTTGACAGGCTAATGAATGGCAGAAAAGATTAGATGATTAGAAAAATGTCGTGAGGACCAAGGACAAAAAAACTCTGTCCCTGGAAACGGTGCCAAAAAATGTTGTCGCAGAAAGTGTCTAGGCACCGCGACAATGCTCAGAGTAAGAGCTAGCACTCTAATCCTTACTCACTCTATTTAAACTCTCTCTTAGAAAAGTCAAGGGGGGTAGTCCTTGGGTGAATAAATGAAGATAGCATGTGAAACACGGGCTCTAGGAGACTTAAATATGGAAAACTTGACAAATGTAAATGAATTCTAGTTAAATGAGATGAATAGATCAAACACTAATACGACCAAGACACAACCACTAGATAGAAATGATTATAGACCAATGCCTTTATATTCAATTAACCATAGACTAAATAAAAACAAATTATCCAACGCAGTTTATAAATGTGATGAATAATGATGATTATGAATGATTAAATGTGAATGCTCAAAACTTTATCATGCAAGAGTTTCTAGCAATTAAATCCCGTGAAGAATTATGAAATTTAAATGCTAAGCCATGATTCCAGATTTAAAATGATTTTCATTAATAACTCAGATCTAGAATAGTTTATCATTCTCCAATAGCCAATGATTTTAAAACATCAATCGCACCTGACAATAGAGAAATCACTACCCTGAAAGAACACCAAGGGACTTTAGATTAACAATTTAATAATCCCTTAGGTAAAAAATTTAATGTTACCAAAAAAAAATCAAAAAGACTTAATTAAATTTAAAATTTTATGGGTCGTAGGCCACATAAAAATTTCTTAAGTGTGAAAGCTTAGATTCCCTTTTGATTTATTTCATTCAATCTCAAAGTCACAATTTTTTTTTTAGATTTTTAAATTTTCTTCTTCTTTTTTTAATATTTTTTAATGGAAATCAAAATCAAAATATGAAACAAAACCCAAAAAAAAATAAAAATAAAGTTTAAATTTTAAAAAAATTTAGATTTTTAATGTTTTTTAAATATTTTTAATTGAAATCAAAAATAAATAAAAAGATAAAGAAAATTAAAACACAACTCTAATTCATAAAAAAAAAAAAAAAAAAACAAAAACAAAAACAAAAAAATTATAATTCAAGCTAAACTAACACACACAAAAAAATATCAAAGATAAGCTAAACCGAACACGTAAACATGAAAACGAAAAAAAAAACAAACAAACAAAAAAACAAATCAAGGCTAACCTAACCTAAACCTATCGCATAATATACGAAGAGAAATAAATAAAAAATCAAGTTTGTTTGAGTGTGTTACGCAGGTTGAAGAGGAATACTAGTGGCAGGAGAGCAACTCGACGACAGCACTGGAAAGGAAAGGAGAGGATTCGGCAAGGGGTTTGGGCATGGAGGGATTGCAAGGAAGATGCAACAGAGAGAGGTGGGACTGCGAGGAAATCTGAAAAGGGAAGCCGTGGGCAGGGCTGAGGGAGGAACACATAAGGAGATTAGAGCTGCAGAGAAAGATAAGGCAGCATTTTGGAGCTTGGAATGACTGCGGATGAGAGAAGGTTGTAGGGATGGAAGGATAAGGGAGCTCGTTTTTTCAGGCAGAGAGGAGAACGCAAGTGGGGAAGGGACTAATGCAACAGAAGGAGAGAGTTGTGAAGGTTTGTAGGTGATTTGCTACAGCGAATGGAGAGGTCGAGAACTGAAGCAGGTATGATAAGGCAACAAGGGAAACCAACACCAGGTGAAGAAAGGAAAGAAAAACACAGAGGGAAATGAAGATTGGAGATTCGACAAAGGGGTTTTCATAAAAAAAAACTGAAATTTTGCAGCGAATCAAAAACCCTATCAGCATATCGAACAAAAAAAAAAACAAAACAAAACAAACCAAACAAACTAAAAACTAAAACTCAATCTACAAGTAAATGGTAGCCAGAAAACCCTTTAAAACATTTCCAGAAATTCTTATTAAAATGTTGAATCCTTTTGCTTCAGATTTTCTTGAAACCCTTATAAAAATTTTCAACACCTTGGACTGAAAAAATAAAAAATAATAATAATAATAAATAAAATAAATAAAAATAATAAAATAAATAAATAAATAAAAATAAAAATTTGAATAATATCTCTAGAAAATTATGTTGATAAACCCCAAATATCCAAATCTTACCCTTTAGGGCCTAGATATGTACTCTACAAAAATTTCTTCCTTGGATTTATAGTTGCACGACAACAAGAAAACACCCAAATGATATATACAATGATAAAAACTAAAACCCAGAAAAACTCACGTTAGAAAAATAATTACAAAATTTACAAACTGCAGGCTCTAATCAGTCAGATCTATCATTATGCCGCACCAAAAAAAAAAGGGAGGTGCTAACTTGAAACCCTTCGTGTATCACCAATAAAATCTTATGATAAGCCTGGAGCTAATTTAGCTAGGCTCTTCTAGGAACACAGATTGAGAGTTGGTTGTCCAACTAAAAACTTCCCATAATGCCTGAGGATCTAAAATTCAATATTTCTCTGCAAAACTAAACCCAACCATCAAAATAGAGCGAGAAAATAATAATAAAATTTAGACAAATAGATATACCTGCTATTTCAAACTTTAGATTATTATTCAAATCTCAGTGACTAAGCAAGGTACATGTACTCAAATCACTCTTCAAAAGCTATCATCAATGGCTTTAAAAAAAAATATGCATGAAAACAACACATCTTACAGTATTCCCATGAAGAATAACACAAGTATAAATTAACCCCAAAGTCTTTATTTATTATCCAGGGAAAAAAATAATAATAATAATAAATTAATTAATTAAAATTAAAAAATTAAAAAAATAAAAAATAAAAATAAAAATTACACAAGAGCTTCTTGTTAAGCACACGACTACAAGGTCAGATAGATCGACTGACAAATGACTTCCTATTTAAAGATAAATCCTCCAACTGCTAGTTCGAGTGATCCTCGTCAAAGAAATCTCGACCGTTGATGAAGATTAAAATTTCTTTTAATCTCATCTGTCGAAATATTTAATTCTTAAGGAAATTTGAATTTTTCAATTAAATGTATTTTAATTAACTCAAAAATTAAATTTTTGAGTTAATTTCCCCAAAATTTTGACTTTGACTTAACCCCAGAGATCAAAGGTTTAAAATTTAACAAAATAATTAATTTACCTTAGTCTTGGGACCTTTTAAAATTTATTTTTTTTAGGACCGACAAATTTTTCCTTTGGATAATTTAAATTCACCTAGGAGCTAGAATTAATTTAATTTTTAGCTTAGGATTTTAATTCATTTTTTGGCCAGAAAATTTAATTAATTAACCTATGAGAGGATAAATTATTTTTCTAACCCTAAAGACACTCTATATCATGATTTTCATATTTTTTACATCATAAGGGGGAAAACCCATTTGTAAAAGACCCTCACTGACCACCCATTTCTGCGACACAAATATAATCCAGCAGACCAAGCAATTTATAATAAAATAACCTAACCAAATAGTTAGGATTATTCCCAAATCACCTTTACATAAACTCGATATAGAACACTAGGACTCGCCTAAGATCCTAGCGACAAAATCCATTCTTGCTTTTGGGTAAGACTGGAGGAAAACTCTATCGACCATCCGAGAATGGATCGGTGAGACAAAAAACCTCCCAGAATGGAGATCGTCACTAGAAAAATAGGTTTACCCAGGTCGTTACATACATGACACGAATATGCTGAGATTATTTACATTATACACATGCAAAAAGGGTTTACATAACATCTTGGAAGTCAAGCTGATGATAAGAACTGGACGAAACAGACACATCGATCAAGTGTTATCCCTTTTGTGAAAAAATGGGGTGTACTGCTATGGTTCGTTGACACGTAGTGGTCAACATGGCCCACTTGGATTATCGCAATTGGCACTTTCTGACCCTTGGTATGACTTCCAAAAAATTGTGATCGTTGATTACCGATTGGGCCCACTTATGATATCACAATCAGCACTTTCTGACCCGTGTCATTGGTATGACTGCCAAAAAATTGTGATCCCTGATTGTTGATCACCTCTTCTGCTTAGCCCTTGATTCCTTTCTCTTCTTGAGACCATGGGCCAACTCCCGTATTGGAGCCCCCCAATCGGAGGTTCGCTATCGGTGAATTCCTTTTGATGCACAATACGCTGCTACCATTGATCGCCAATTGTTGATTGGTAATGTCATCACTACCACATGTCGCTTCTTGATTGAAGACACATGTCACCCAAATATGCCTCCATAGGACCCTGAAAATGCCATATCAGCGTGCCACGTGTCGTCCACATCGCCATGTGTCAACTATCGGCGCTAATCCTATGCAGCCACGTGTCCAGTTTGAATAGAGAGAAAAGTTTTTCGCTCTTCTGGTTTTGTGACTGAATTCCTTTGTAAATTCTTCTTTGGACTTTCTCGACGCTTTAACACTGGAGGCTCAATCCTGGAGAATTTAATCGCAATTGGAACTTCATGCAATATCGTAACTTTAAAACATTGTCACATGTTTCATCATCGATTATGATGCGTCGATCTCTTGATGCTCTGATGCCTTGGACCTCCGATATGCGCAATCACTGATGTGCGGGATCGTCGATATGTGGGATCGTTGATGTGTGGGATCGCCGATATGTGGGATCGTTGATATGTGGGATCACCGATATGCCAAAACCCAGATTTTATCCTCATGCATTTTCTCCTTGTTTTCTGGTTTTCAAAAGGGAAAATTCAATCTATTCTAACTTTTGATTCCAGAGTCCACTTGAGGAGTTCCATATACCGTTGGAAATCTAATTATGAGCACTGTCCATTTGAGGGTTCTGATTTAGATTTGAAGTCTTATGTGGCTTGAAAAATGGCTACGAAATTTTCTGTTATTTTGTACTATGGTCAGCTGAAAATAATTTTTTCAATGAGTGACAACACTGCCTCCAACTAGGGACAGTGCCTTGCTGGCAAGGTGCTGAGAACCTGCAGACCAGTAGTTTTCACCATTGGGCATGGAGTAAAAAATATAATGAATCTATAAAACCAGAAAAATCTCCATGGAACTTTATTTGTTGGGAGTCCTTTCCTCATCCAACTAAAATGCATAAAAGTAAATTATAACCACTGGAAAATAAATTCTCATCTAATGAGCTTATTTATATACAACTCCTACTTATGTACTGGGAATCAATTCACCTAAGTGATTTCAACCCTCCAATGGTATGAGGTCAGCATTTGGGTGTTGGACCTAATCCCTCCATGCTACTAGAATTCAAAAATCAAAACAAGTATGCACCCTGAAAAAATTTCTCACAAAAAAATTGATATGTGCCCCCAACTTGATTATTGATGCTCAGCTCTTGATCTCCTCCATGAGCCTTCTAATTGGGCTTGGAATTGAGGAATATTGTTGCGGGCCAAAGAGATATTCCACGTAGTCAGCTACTAGATCAGGGACCTGATGAGAGAATATTGCAACTGCTTCATTTTCTTGAATAGTCTACTAACCAGTATCTTCTTGGTTGGGGCAGCCACTGACACTATTTGCCTCTTTTACTTTATCCCAAATGGGTCTGGAGGGGGAGGGTGACTTTTCTTCGTTGAGTGATTTATTCTTAAGGCAATTGGGATCTAAAGGCCCCTTTCCCTTATCAGTTAGCTTAGGATGCTCTAGGGAAGGAGTACCTTCATTTTGATCTTTCCCTCTCGATCTCTTTCCGGATGACCTCAGATAGTATTTCTTATGTAGTTGAGCCTGCATGAGATCAACGAACTGTTTACAGTAATCATCGATCTCGTCATCGTTCAGTGTTGCATCAATATCCTCCTCCTCTTCTTCATATGCTCTGAGTTCTTGTTCTTTATCGAAGAAAGAGGAACATAAGTTCCCCTAAACTTTATTTTCATATGGTGTTTGTTTCTCCGGATCATCTTCTATATATAGTGGAGGATGAGTGTGATCTTGTTGTTATTTCTTCTCCCCTTGCAATATCTGTAGGGGAGGCCTTCTGTATTGGGGATTTAAACATGGATTAGAATCTTGGAAGTTCTGTCGATTTATACTTTCTAACTCCAGTTTTTCCAGTCTATAAGAGAATTTCTTTATTAACCTCTACATGTCTTCTATCTTCTCCTCCATGTCTTGACAATGGAGTTTTCAGAGTGTTTATAATTAAGATTCAGACAGTGGAGTCGCGAGGATGTTTATAATGAAATTCAGACAGTGGAGTCACCAAGGTGAGATATCTTTAACCCACACTTCCCTTGCTCATCTGACATAGGGAATGTGAAGATTTGTCGTACCCAGGAAAAAATATTCTGGTCTGTTCCCCGACAACAGCGCCAAAAAGATGTTGTCATTGTCGAGACTATCACACAATGGGTATTCAAGCAGTGGAGTCACTAAGGTGAGAGATCTTCAACCCACACTTCCCTTGCTCACCTAACAGAGGGAATGTAAATATTTGTCGTACCCAAGAAAAAATATTTTGATACGTTCCTCGGAAACAGTGCTAGAAAGATGTCGCTTTTTCTAGTACCTATAGCACAATTGTTTCAGAAGATATAGAAAGCTTCCTAGAGACAACCTATGGGTTGATTGTAGACTAGTGCCTAGAACGTCTTAGATAGAGGATTGAATGGAAGATTATCAGGGAGGGGTTTCTGATGCACTCCAATTGTCACGTAGTTTGGAAATATAATAAAGGGGGGCTTTGTTCAATAGTATTTCATCAAGGTGAGCTCAAGAATATACATGGATCCAAATACAGCGGGTGAATCGATTTGATCTCAAAGAGGAATGCCTTGTTCTGAAGGCTGACACACAACAATGATCAGCTTAATATTGAAGTTGTAGTAAAGGTGAAGAGGAGGAGAGAAAGGAAGGAAATAGATGCATAGGGTTGTAAACAAGATAGAATCCTAAGCAGCAATGTTCCAGCAAAAGGATGGAAAGCAGAAGAGATGGAATGACAGGAATTGTGGGGCATGAATTAAGGTTTCATGTTCTATAGCTCATGGATACACTTATCACTAATTAGCATATTTAAATTTGTGCTCTTAAAGGTACATAAGTAAATATTTAAATAACACATGTATTGTTACTACTTAGCAGCATAAATATAACCACGAGAGAATGAGACTGGCAGCTTCATTACACAATTTCAGTAGAAGAGAAACATACATGAAATGAGATTTACAAAGGGGAAATAATATTGCTTACATCCATGATTTGAATCACCAAAGAGTTTCATTAATCCTCAAAATGAGTGTAATATACCAGTCCATTACGTTTAGCCATACATTGCTCGAGTCCCTCATGAACAAGAAATTAGAACCAAATTAGAACCACAGAAGTTGGACCACTCCGGGGGTAGAATTCTGGAGCCTGTATTAAGTGTTTCTTCCCCATATTTATAAGAAGAGGGGGGTTTTTGAATTAACAGTTACAAAATATCCCAGCTCGAGCTTCTGTTATTTGATAGACCAGTTTTCTCAGCGTGTGAGGGTTGTTGCCCACAATGATTTGATTCGGATTTGATTCCCTTCTTGAAAATATAGAAATTACAGAATAATAAGAAAAAGGAAAATAGAGTGATGATGGGAGGAAAATATCTCTCAGACGCCCCTGTTATGGCCTCTACTCAGGCCACATCTCTGCCTCAATGGTCTAGCCAATCCACCTATCACTTTCACGTTAACTGTGTGTCTTCACCACTCTTTGGAGTTGGTAGCGATCAACCGTGTTGACTTGTCTCAAAGTGGAAGTAGAGACCAATCTCACAGTCTTGCATTGTATGATTGAGTGAAGCTCCATGCTAAGGCATTAAGTCTTCCTTAATCCCCATACTGATTTACCACTGCACCATGCCTTCATTTAATACTGCAGTTGCTGACCCATACGCCTTCAAAGATATGTACCATATTATATGAATGCAACACGCCTCACAAAATAACCATGGTGTGATATCGGGGATTCTCCATTATGGGCACTTAAAACTGCAAAACATTGTGAAACAACGAATTTCGATCCCCTTAGGCCCCTTTTGCTTTGATCTCTTTCAATACTTTTTCGTCATGTGACTAGGGGATATGACCGGGTGCTTAGCCAAATATCGAATCTCGGCAAATCGAGGCTTCACACAGAACAGGGTTCATGAAAAATCAATCATCGATAACCTATTCTACTTAGTTCTTGGTTCTTTGGCTCTTCACGCGACCATAGGCCAGCCCCTATATTGGAGGTTTTCAATCAACGATTTCCTATTGTCAATTCAACTTGGGCGCACAAAACTTCAATTCGCCGATCGCCGAACTCCAATCACCTTTTATGCTTAATCCTTGGTCCTTTGGCACTCCTCGTGAATGTAGGCCAGCCCCCATATCGTAGCCCCCCAATCGAAGGTTTTCAATCGGTGATTCCACTTTGATGCACAACACGTTGCAACCACCAATATCCGATGCGTTAGACCCTGAACCTCTAATTGCCAATATGTGGGATCGTCGATTGGGCCCACTTTGAAAATCGCAATCGGCACGTTCTGACGCGTGCCATTGGTATGACCTCCAAAAACATGTGACCGTCGATTGTCGATTGGTCCCACTTGGAATATCGCAATCAGAACTTTCTGACCTGTGTCATTGGTATGATCGCCAAAAAACTTGCAATCGTCGATTTTCGATCGCCTCTCATACTTAGCCCTTTATTCCTTTCTCTCTTGTGACCATGGGCTAACTCCCATATCGGATCCCCCCAATCGAAGGTTCGCTATCGGCGAATTATTTTGATGCACAATACGCTGCTACCGTTGATCGTTAATTTCCGATTGGTAACGTCATCACTGCCACGTGTCGCTTCCTGAGTCGTGACACGTGTCACTCAGACATGCCTCCATAAGACCCTGAAAATGCCATATCAGCATGCCATATGTCTTTCGTACCGCCATGTGTCACCTATCAGCACTAATCCTATGTAGCCACGTGTCTAGTTTGAGGAGAGAGAAAAGGCCTGCCCTCTTCTAGTTTTGCAACTGAATTCCTTTGTAAATGCTCTTTGGATATTCCCAATGCTTTAACACTAGAGGCTCAATCCCGACGAATTTAATCGCAATCGGAACTTCATGTTATATTGTAACTTTAAAAGGTTGTCACCTATTTGGTCGTCGATTGCGATGTATTGATCTCTTGATGCTCGGATGCATTGGATCTCCGATATGCAAGATCACCGATGTGCAGGATCGGCAATATGCGGGATCATCGACATGTGAGATCGTCGATATGCCGGGGGATTTTACCCTTATGCATTTTATCCTTATTTTCTAGTTTTCAAAAGGGCAACTTCAATCTGCGCTAACTTTTGAATCTGGAGTCCACTTGAGGTGTTCCATATACCATTGGAAAGCTAATTCTGAGAACTATCCATTTGAGGGGGTCTGATTTAGATTTGAGGGCTTATGTGGCTTGAAATATGGCTGAAAACTTTTATGTTCTTTTGTACGTTAGTGAACTAAAAACAAATTTTGCAGTGAGTGACAACACTTTCATTGGAAAAATAAAATCAATCAAAATTTGCATACCATTCACCCTATCATAAATTCTTGTCAATCCAAAATTTGGAAAAAATCAAATACTGTTCACCTTAAAATACCCCTTGGATCATACACACACGTTGCAAGCCCTATCAAACACATATATATCAATATAGGCAAAAATCAAAAAGCAAAGTGCCATCACCCTTCCAATCTACCATAAGCACATATATCAATAAAGTAAAGATGCAAACAATTTGAAAACCAACTACCATCACCTGTCCAAAAGCCTCTACAAACAGTATTTAACGTTAATATCATTTAGCGAAAGGCAAGGCCCAAAATATGATTGAGGACTCAATTGTCAATAATACCCAAGTGCAATTTAACTCTTGTAGAAGGCCCCATGTGTATGGTCAAAATATAAATAATTCAAAAAAGGCTTTGATGACACATTTGAACTACAGATTATGATTTGTGTCCAATTTAAAAAATAGCAAATCCAACGACCACACAAACATTCAAAATAAAATTCACTTCATGTGTTAGTTGCTCTGGTGTAAATATGTTTACTTGAGTGAGCAAAAACCATCTTGATTGAATCTCGTGCCATCATATCCTTGATATCCTTTCTAGCAAGTGAACCATTAATATAAAAATTCAAGGAAAACATTAACATTTAGTGAGAATAACCACATACTTATCTGCAAAACATATTCATGAAAAAAAACCAACTCTCCTTGCTTTTCATGATTAAATGGACCAACTTCAGAGGAACCACAATAGAAGACATCCAACATAAGTGTTGAGGTAAGGGATACCCTTATCTCCAAATTGTATATATGTGTTGAGGTAAGGGGTACATATAGTTATATAGGTATGTAATTATATTGTTTTTATGGAGGAAATACCAAATTAATGTTTGAATGAAACACAACTACAAAAAGATGAATGGCTAGTGAAAGAAACTTACACCAAAAAGAAGGTAGCAAAAAAATGTTGAGTTATCTTGAACATTCACCATTCGAACTATTCACTAGACCTAAAGCCAAAAAGTACAAAATTAACATCAGATTCATACAAAAAAATCAACAAAAATACAACCAATAATTATTTATAAATGATCTAACATATAGAAATACATAAGGAAAGTGAAATTAGGATGTTTTAAAAATTAACCTTGTTCAAATTCGTAACAAAATCTGAAAATACTTTGTAATCGTTTTCTTCTAATTTGTATGTATCATTCCTAGCATTGTATGATAATTTATCCATTTCTATAACAGATTCAATTTGCACAAAATCATGATCTGTCAAATCATACGTATAATGGCAGAAGTGTCCTCAGACACGTAATTTTATTAATCAGAAAAAAAAACAATTACATAATTGATTTGCAAGAGCTTACACCCGAACAACCAAACACTCTTGCAATGAGCTATTTATAAGCTCCATTTCCTAACTACCTCTAATTATGGATCACTTACAAGTGTCCATTTACAATAAATGCTATTCAAACCAACTAGCTAACTAATCTCCTATAATAGAGCCTAAGATACGACTCATTTGGAGAGTCATATCTTGTTACAACAATATACTAATTCTAATTGTCTCTAAAATAATTAATCATTCTAGAATAATTATTAATTTAATATCTTAAATTAATAATTATTTTATTTCAATTTTATAACCTATGATAATAAAGTATTTTTGGATCATCTAACATTCCCCCCTATGATCCAAAGATACATTACAACAGATACCAAGTTCATCCCTGAACTTAGTAAATTTTATTCTGCCAAGCGGTTTGGTGAAAATGTCGGAGATCTGATCTTCGGAAGGACAATAAACTGGTTTGAGGACATCTTTGGCAATGAGCGAACTGATATGATGATACTTGGTGTCCACATGCTTTGTCTTTGAATGAAAAACTGGGTTCTTGGCAAGTTTGATGGCTGACTGGCTGTCAATGAACAATGATGTAGCTTCTCCCTGAGAAATGCCCAAGTCCTGCAAAATTCGGCGAAACCAAACAATTTCACATGCTACTTCCCATGCTGAAATGTACTCTGCTTCTGTTGAAGAAGTGGCCACAGTAGCTTGTTTCTTACAACTCCAAGATACTGCTGTTGACCCCATGTTCATTAAATAACCTGATGTCGATGCTCGATCATCAATACTCCCAGCAAAGTCGGCATCAGAATATCCACCAAGTACAAAATTTTTAGTCTTTGTGTAAAGAAGACCAAAATCTTTTGTTCCTTGGATATATCGAAGAACTCTTTTGGCTGCATTCCAGTGGCTGTCTCGTGGTTCCTGCATAAAACGTGAAAGAATACTGACTGCATAAGATAGATCAGGATGAGTATTGGTCAAATAAATCAAGCTGCCAATCAACTGTCTGTAAGTTGTACTGTCCACCTTTTCCCCCCTTCAAATTTTGAAAGTTTCAAATTCTGCTCCATGGGGGTGAGAACGGGCTTGCAATCTTGCATGCCAAATCGTTGAAGAACCTCTGCGGCATACTTACTCTGAGAAATGAAAATATGATGTGGACGTTGGAAGACTTCAACTCCAAGATAGTAGTGAAGTAATCCCAAATCTGTCATCTTAAAACCTGCATGTAACTCCTTTTTTACCTGCGCAATATGATCATCATGATTGCCAGTGATGATCAAATCATCTACATACATAACAAGAAGTACCAAATATTTTCCCTGTTGTCGCACATACAAAGTATCATCAGATTCACTGCGATGAAAACCAACTTTCTTAAGGTAATCATCCATCTTGGCATACCAGGCTCGGGGTGCTTGTTTTAACCCATATAAAGCCTTGATCAATTTGCAGACTTTATGTTCTTGTCCTTCCACTTCAAAACCTGGTGGTTGGGTCATATATACGTCCTCCTGTAAATCCCCGTTGAGAAAAGCACTTTTTACATCCATTTGATGAACTTTCCATCCTTTTTGAGCGGCCAATGCAAGTGTTAATCGGATGGTGTTCCATTTAGCTGTTGGAGCAAAGGTTTCTTCATAATCAATGCCTTCCTGCTGCGCAAAACCTTTTGCGACAAGTCGTGCTTTATA
Organism: Pinus tabuliformis; assembly: GCA_031772625.1. NCBI lineage: Eukaryota > Viridiplantae > Streptophyta > Pinopsida > Pinales > Pinaceae > Pinus > Pinus tabuliformis. The sequence continues at coordinate 1,620,101,688 of CM062818.1, forward strand.
CTTGTCAAGTTCACCCTTCTGATTATACTTAATTCTGTAAACCCATTTACAGCCGATGGGTTTAACATTTGCTGGACAATCAACAAGTTTCCAAGTGTTGTTATCAATTACTGCTTTATATTCTTCAACCATAGCCTGTTGCCATTCTTTATGTTTTACTGCCTCTTTGTATGTGGAAGGTTCAGTAAAATCATTTGCTATCAAGGCAAAATTGCCTTCACTTCTATGTGCTCTTCTGGTGCCAGTTTTATTCTGTTCATCAGGCTTTACATCTTTCAAAAGTTGAACTGCCCATTTCGGAAGTTGGTGCTCACTTGTTTGTGCTTCTGTAAAGTCCCCATCATTATAAAGAGGATTAATATAAACTGATGTACGCCGTTCAGGTGAAGAATGTGGAGACTCACTATCTGAAGAACTGCTGCTGCTTGGAGATGCGGATGAACTGCTAGAAGACCCGGATGATGTTGTTGATGTAGATGGACTGGATGACTCATCTTCAGAGGAAGGAAAATCAAGTTCATACCAATTTGGTGAAGTTGGTTGACTTTTCATTTGTCCATTTCTTTTACTTCCCTTAGTTTCTAATTTGTGAAGAAGATTTTCAATTTCTTCAGCACTCTTACTCTCTGTTTCATCAAAAATGACATCCCTGCTCACAATGAATTTTCCATTGGTCAAAAGACGATACCCTTTCTTCTCATCAGAATAGCCAATCATTGTGCATTTTAAACTTCTTGAGTCAAGCTTAGTTCGTTTTTCTTTCGGAACTAAGGCATAACACACTGACCCAAAAACTCTAAGATGTTTAACTCGTGGTTTGAAACCAAACCAAGCTTCATACGGTGTGATTCCGTCTAAAGAAGCAGTTGGAGATCTGTTTCTTAAGTAGACAGTTGTATGTATTGCTTCCGCCCAATATGTTGGACTTAACCTCTTGAAGGTTAACATGGATCTCGCCATTCCTAACAAAGTGCGATTCATTCTTTCGACTACTCCATTTGCTGTGGAGTGTAAACATTAGTGAGATGTCGTCTTATGCCATTTTCACTGCAATAAGTTTTGAATTCATTTGAAGTGAATTCTCCCCCATTATCCGTCCTGAGAGTACCTATCTTTTCTTTGACTTCATTTGCAACAAGTTGGCGAAAAATTTTAAACTTATCAAATGCTTCTGACTTGTTCTTCAAGAAGTAAACCCAAGTCATTCTGCTGAAATCATCAATGAATAGTAAGAAATACTTGCAACCACCAAATGAGGTTTGTAGTGGACCACAAACATCACTGTGAATTAGTTGGAGCCGCCTGTTTTCACGCCATGAACTTGTTGGAAAACTTTCTCGACTTTGTTTCCCATAAATGCAAGCTTCACATTTTGCATTTTCCCTTTTGAATGTGGGAAGTCCTTTAACCATTCCTTGTTTCTGCAATTGAGAAAGACTCTCAAAATTCAAATGTCCATATCTTACATGCCATAGTCTGATAGGTGAAATACCTGTAGTCACTGCCCTTGCAAAATCAGAATGCCTTGGAATAACTGTCCCTTTCATCCATAACAGTTTTCCATCTTCATAACCTGTCATAACTGTTTTCAAATTCTGTTTCACTGAATTAATCTTCACTAAACCATCTTCCATAATCACCTGATGTCCTGCTTGTCGAATCGTGACTAAAGAGAGCAAATTTTTCTTGAAACTAGGTACATACCATACATTGGAAATCAATTTTTCTCCAATGTCAGGGAGAAAAAATTTCACTACTCCTTTTCCATAAGGAGTATGTTTTGTATCATCAGCAAGAAAAATTGAATTAAGTTGGCATTCTTGAAAATTCCAGAAAAAATCACGTCGACATGTCATGTGCTGAGTTGCCCCGGAATCCAAGATCCAGGCATCTTCATAGTCACTTCTAAGATGAGATGAAATTTGTGATGCTGGTGAGGAAGTAAAAACATATTCTGAGCTATCTTCATCTTGATCATTTGCAAATTGTGCTGAATGCTGCTGAAACTTGGGAATTTTATTAAGTGAAGTTCGACAATCTTCAGCATAATGGCCAACTTTGTTGCATCTTCGACACACAATTTGACTAAAGTCTCTTCCTCGTCCTGAAGATTGTCCTCTGCCTCTGCTTTGACCTCTATTTGGAGATTGTCCTCTACCTTGACTATTATATCCTTGTCCTTGAAAATTGCCTCTTCCTTGGTTGTTTCCTCTACCTTGAAAATTATTTCTTCCTCCTCTGTTAAAATTGTTGCCTCTACTTTGGCTTCGACCTCGATTATGTGTTGCTTGATTCTGATTCCATCGGCCTCTTCCTCGAGAACTATTTGCTGAAGACTTACTTGTGCTGGCTTCTATGAGAAAAACATCTTCACCAACTTTCTTCTTCTTCCCAAAAGTTTTATCATGCTGACTTAACATTTCACAAAGTTCATCAAACTTTAGTTTTTCTAATTTCCCAGTTACTTGTAAAGTTTCTAAAAAATGCGTATAGGAAGAAGGAAGCCTAGCAATTACAATTGTGACCATAAAGCTATCATCAATTGCGGGAAAACCAGCATTAATAATTTCCTGCTTAATATTCTTAAGTCTGGAGAGATATTCAAGAATATCACCATCTTCAGTTAATTTTTGTTGCAACAATTTTAGCTGTAGATCAACCTTCTTTGATTCTGGCTGAGTATCAAAGAGGTCTTTAAAATTTTTCAAGGCAGTCCATGCATCTGTGGCATTCTCTATATGTACATACATTTCATCATTCACAGACGATTTAATAAGAGCTAAGGCTTTAGCATTCTTGATTTCCCATTTTGCCAGTGGATCTGCATCTGTGGGTTTATTCGGCTTTACATCTCCATCACATATTCCTTGCCATAATTCATTGTAAATGAGTGTGCTTTCAATAAGACGATGCCACGTTTTATAAGATTTAGTGCACTCAAGTTTGTCGGAATCAGAAAATAAGTTAATCAACTTAGACATTTTTAGCGATGAAGAGACGCATCAAGAAGCAGAACGGAAAGGACAAGATAGTCAACACAACACACCACGCAAAAAACACGATCTATCGGGGCTTGGCCTTGACCCTCGAATAGTCGTCAAAACAGGAGAATATTGACTGAGCTTTGCACTTGGCTCTAGTCAATTTCTCAAATATTTACAAGGCAACTTTAAATATTTGGCGAAAAATTTTAAACTTATCAAATGCTTCTGACTTGTTCTTCAAGAAGTAAACCCAATTCATTCTGCTGAAATCATCAATGAATAGTAAGAAATACTTGCAACCACCAAATGAGGTTTGTAGTGGACCACAAACATCACTGTGAATTAGTTGGAGCCGCCTGTTTGCATGCCATGAACGTATACATGTGTTTCCCCTTTATTCTACTATACCAACATAATTGAAGCTTGATGCCTTCTAATATATCCAAAAATTCGATGTCATTATGGTAATCAAACACCCTATTACCATCCTTGTTCCTTACTCTTTGGACCCTTCCAGTGTACCACGTTCCACAAGAAACACTTTTCTTTCTACTTAGAGGAACACATTTTCTTGTAGTACGTTCAGTGGGGGGAATTGAGTTGCTTTATGTTAAAAATGTCAATGGCAGAGACGGAATATGAATGATAAACATTAAATTGCCTTTACTATTCACAATGATATATATATAGTACATTGGTGTGACCCCTAGATTCATATTCCAAGTGGTCTTTTGGACTCTAGTGGTTGTTCACATTCCACACCAACCCATAGAGGATTAGGTTTCCAACATTCCCCCCCTTAATCCAAAGGGTTATGTATGAGTCCAAGAAGAGAGTTGTAATACAAAATGTGCAAAAACATGCATGGCAGCACTACGCTGAATGTGCTCTCTGAAATGTTGGTATAAGGGGGTGGTTTAAGGATGACCACCAACACTGGAACGCTTAGTGTAGTTCCCAGAACTCTTCCAAATCTGGCATGAAGTTGAGGTCTTTTGCTAGAGGAAGTGCTCCTAATGTTTTGAAGAGGGAAACCTTCAACCTTGAAAGGGAGGTCTCACCCCGCATAAAAAGGGAGAACCTCAACCTAAAAAGGGAGGTCTCAACCTGTGATGGTTTAAGGATGACCACCAACTCTGGAATGCTTAATGCAATTCCTGGAACTCTTCTAAAACTAGCAAGAATTTGAAGTCTTTTGCTAGAGGAAGTGTCCCCAATTCTTTGAAGAGATGTCTCAACCTCGCATAGATGGTTTAAGTTTGATCAACAACCGAAGGCATGCTCAGGGGCATCTTTGTCTCTGGCTACAACTCTGAATCTGGTACGGAAGTTTGTGGCTCAGACTCGCTTGATGTGGCTTTGAATCTTGTAGATGACCATCACTTCCCCCTATCAGATACAAGGTGAGAAGATGGTGAAAACTCAACTGCAAGATTGTTCAATACTTTAGAGCAAGTTCTGACATATGACTGAAATATCTTCTTGGTCGTTGAAGCCCATTGCCAAGAAGCGATCCATCCAAGATGAATCTTTGTTCTTGGAGGAGCCTTGTTTTTGAAGCATTTGTTTGAAGAATGATTAGTTTTATGACAGTTCTTACATGGATGAAGATCAAAACAATGATCTTTCACATGGCCAACTCTGTCACAATGTTGACATTTAACAGTCTATTGTGGTTGGTTTGGAAGAGGACCAGAATCTGAAATAGCTGAAGGTGAATTGTCATGAAGAAATCTAGCAATCTGAAACTGGATAGACTTTGAGTAATTTGGAATATGAAAGGACACATCCTTGTCATATCCAAGACCGGTTATTTTTCTTGTTATGGAAAATCTCTTCCCAAGGTCTGATGATTGGCTTGGGAAGTGCAAGCTAAATTTCTGGTTTTGCATGCGAATATGTTCTTGCACTAGGCACTAAATAAACCTCAACTTCATATTCTTGGTGTTGATGGGAGTTTGTCTCAATCTTTAACAGAGGATTGTTCTGAACAGAAAAAAATTAGAATGACAACTCTTCTGTTGAAACTCATCTCGTTGTAGCTGACTCAAGCTGTAAAAAATCAATATTTTCCTGTGCATTTTGCAGGAAGGTATTAATATCCAAAACAGCATTTTTTTTTATTTCTACCATCCCATCAACCATGGAATGTATTAGACTATTCAATAATTCTAATACGTCACTCATTTGATCCATTTCACAACAATTGAAGTGGAAAAATGGTGTTGGCTTAAACTAAGGTACAGATAAAATGATAAATAACTCTCGCCACTAAATAACTACAACTATAAGATGAGTAGCAAGCTACCAACAGAACTGTGAAAATTAAGTTCCCTGAATATTGCACCGTCTTCACCTTAGGTTGGACTCTTGATCGCGTCCAATGCTATATATGAAGAAAAACAAATTTGAACGTCCCCAAAACAATAAGGTTGTGAATGAGACTTACCAACACCTATAGATGTGTAGTTGACCAGATAGTCTACTTTAGGCCATGTCCAGAGGCGAACTTCATCATAGGCTCTACGGATACTGGCATGGCGTCCGAGTGGCCTAGAAGCAGGAGGCTTCATGGATTCTTGTCTCCCAATGAAACCATCAACGCTGCTCACCAACACATTCACAGTCATCTTCAAGATGTGTAGTTGCTCTCTTTAGTTCGCTTACGAAGATAGTGAGCACAAGAGTAGACAACATTCAAGTCTTTCCAACCGATCATCTAGTTGGGGTAGAGATTAAAAAGGATTAGCATAACTTTTGGCGTTTGTTTAAGCTTATTGCATGCAAAATTTCCCTCCTTCCTCGAGCTTTAAGCAAAACAACCTTCACAAATCTTTTGTTGAATTAATTTGTCCATGACAATTCCAATTCAGTCGAGCTACCCCGATTTATTTACCTCAACTTTATCTCATTTCTACTAAATGACTGAAATTTAACACTTCCTCTCCCAAAATTAAACCTATACAACAAAAATATACCACTCTTTTGATGAAAGAATAAATTCCTCCTTCAGGACTCCTATTTTTTTATATATATACCTCTCTCAAACAACCATTTGGATAGAGAGGGTTCCTCGTGACTGCTATTTTCATAGAAAATCTCTCCAAAACCGCCTTCTGGATAGAAGGAAGACTAAATTTTTCCACTACCACAAATTTCAACCCCTTCTCATACTCTAAAATTCCTCACTGCTTTACTCCCTCTCTCCTCTGAAACTCGAACATCAGTTGTTGCACAATTCGAGTATCTCTTTTTGTTGCAAAATCAAAGTCATTTCGTTGCTTATGATGGATTGACGTCGTGAAATTCAAACATCTTTTATGTCATCAAAGTTTCCATATGCAGAGCTTCCACAAATTTCATATTCGAAAGTGTGCACTGAAAGTCATAGACCAACAAGAATTTTGTAACGACGAAAGTTCATAATTCTCACTGATCATCACCCTTTTACATTGGAGACTAGCGTGGATTTTGTGCTAGCAAAGTTATATAAATGAGATGGTTGAGTGCATAGGAACAAGAACTAATGGGAGAGAACGTTTTGATTCCAGGAAATGACGGGAATTGATGGGAGAGAACATTTCAATTCCAAAGCTGACAGAACATTTTGATTATAGCAGCCACGAAATGGTTTCCATTAGCAGCAACTCTATTTATTGAATTGGTTCAAATACCATTGTATGTTGAAGGGCCACCAATGCCAAATGTCTGTTTTAGGCCGAAACCCTGACAGATTTGTTGATGGCTAATTCCAAATAATTTCAAAATTCATTTCTTGAGCACATCAAGAGAATGCACGGGAAGCCCCAAGGGATAGCTCAAATGGTCGAGTTCCCGTTGTTAAGCACTTTCCGAGTTGGGAGGTCACGGGGTCAAATCTCCTCGACGCCTTCGGGGTTAGGCCTGTTAAGATTGGCCGACGGGCAGATCCCTTCGGGTGGAACTGCCCCGATATTTACCGTGGATGTAGCGGCCACTCAGTGACCGTGAACCACAGCTTAAAAAAAAAAAGAGAATGCACGGGTTCAGTCATTTGAGGAGTAACTAAGAAATTCTAGCAAAGAGATATAGTGGTGCAATTCAGAGTCAGAGAAACAACGGTCGCTCTGGTCGCTGATAGGCTATAATGAGGTGCAAAGGCAGTGACACATCTGAGGATGAGGAGAACGCCCATTATTTTTTTCTATTTTGAGACAATGGGCAAATGTGCATGTGCTAGGATGCATGTGCATTTACATCCGACTACTGACAAAGGCATAAATATTCTGTAATTGGGTTGGTGGAACAATTACTGGAACCCTTGGAATTTCGAACCCAGGAATAACGTTTTTGGTAGCAGTTTAAGAAAAATGACTTTACGGAGGCCTTCAGAAAATGCACGGACTTTACAGGTAATAAGAGCACAGGTTTTAACGTTTCATTCAATGTTCAGTGGAACACATTAAAATTATTCAACAGAGAACATAACTTAAATAATGGAGAGGATTTGTTGGAGTTACGCATAGAAATATGCCACAATTCACGACCTTTGACACCAAATATAATATATATATTCCATGAAGAGGAGGGATACATCACCAGTTTGCAAGAAATTCATCAACGCATTGTATATACGATATATATACTCTTGCAAGAGCGCATACACCAAGTATTACCCAACACAGGAATCAATGAGAAATATGACTCTATCCTGACAAATACTCACAAACTCATAAGCTTCATTGAGACAGAAAAGTGCAGGTTTACACAGGCCACAAAAACAAGTGGCTTACATGAGATTGAGCAGGTTATGAACGTACCAACTCCAATACCATGTTAAACATGTCAATGGCAGAGACAGAATATGAATGATAAACATTGAATTTCCTTTATTATTACAATGATACATATATATAGTACATTGATGTGACCCTTGGATTCATGTTCCAAGTGGTCTCTTGGATACCGATGACTGTTCACATCCCATGTTAAACTCACATGGGATGTGAACAGTCATAAAATGGTAGAACAGTGAATTGTATTTCTTAGTAACTTAGATGTACATTTATAATACATTAGAGTGACCGTTGGATTCCATATTCCAAGTGGTCTCTTGGACTCCAGTGGTTTTTCACATTCCACACCAACCCATAGAGGACTAGGTGTCCAACACTTTCAAACAACACCCCACAATATTATCCAATTCAAAATCCAATTGAAACACCCTTTTGTGGAGCCTTCTCATCTCACCTAAAGTAGACCCCATTTCTCACTTTCGTCAACCTATCTTTGAATAATGTTGTATTTCCATTCAACTGACTAACCAACCATGCTTTGAACATATCCTTACCATCAAGAGCCACCATCAGTTTTATAGTTTTTCTTACATTTTCATCAATGGAATCTAAAATTTCATCCAACTCGTGCCTCCACTCACTTTCCATTATTTGCAATTCACCTTCATCGTGTACCAATGAAAATGAAGATTGGAATATAGAGTTGGAACAAATTGGTGGAGAATCATGAACTACTTCATCAAAATTTGGAATGTTGGATAATTTTGATCCTCTATCCATGTTTTAACCCACCAAGAAGATTTAGTGTAATTTTTTGGTTGCATTCCAAGAATTGATAAAATGTCTTGTGTATCCTTCAATCCAATCTTAAGAGCTTCTATAATTTTAGCGTATGTGGATATTGAATCATACTATGACAATATGTTAATGTTTTGTATTGTTTCTTGGTGCAATCTATTCCAAGTCTTTCTTGCTTCTTATGAGATTTATTAAAATGAAGCCCTTGGGGATTTGATTCTATTGAAAATGTAACTAGGTTCGGTCTTCATAAAATGTATTTGTCAAAATAATTTTTATTATTGTTACAATTACTTATTAAAGCATGGGTTTCATGCTTGGGTCATCATTTTATTAGTCAAAGTCCCCATTTTAGACTCCTAAGATTAATAAAGAGTCATTAGAGTCATTGTATATTTCATGAGACCCTTATTGGGCTTTCGAACAATGTAAAGATAATTATTTTTTAGTCAAAAATGAATTATGTAACTTCCACACCAATTTGACCTCAAGAAGATCAAGTCGGCCTCAAGGAAGGAAATTTGACCTCATTGGAAGGCTATATATACAAGGCAGTTCAACTTCTTTTGAGAATCTCATCTCTCTCACACATAGTTCAATATCTGGAAGCTGGAAGCTGGGAAAAAGTGTGAAGTTGAAGGAAGAGTCGAAAAGGAGTGAGAGTTTGGTCAAGGAGGAAGGAAAGAAAAAAATAGAAGTTTCTCTCTCTCTCTCTCTCTCTCTCTCTCTCTCTCTCATGTGGGCTAGTTTAGGAGATCGAAGTCTCCTTGTCAAAGTCGAAGTTGTTGCTAATGTTGGAAGCTACCAAATCGAAGTTGCTAGGGTCGAAGTGTCGCTACTAGGTAGAAGGTTGGATCAAAGAAGGAGAGGTTGGCTTGGTGTGGAGGAGGTATTTGTCTAGGTTGAAGAGTCTCAAAGAAAACTATTGAAGGAAGAGATTTTGACTGTGTTTTCCCCTAGATAGGGGTTTTTCCTTGGCAAAGTGCCTACATCTTGTGTCTTGTGTCTTGTGTTTTTGTGATCTTCATGCACACATAATTTGGTAATTGCTTGATGAAAGATAATATAACAGATAAGTAAAAGAAGCCAACATAATTCACAAGTAATTATCAAGAAAGAGAAAAATAACACTAATCCTACTAGCATTGGTTTCTCAACATGGTATCAGAGCTACAGTGAAAGAAGATTGAAGATCACTTTGTTGGCTTGAAGGAAATGATTACTCCCTCTATGAATGGGATTCAATACTACAGGAAGTTGTATCAAAAATACCTTTTGCTTATTCAACAAAGTCAAAAGTTAAGGGTTCTTGGTTGCTGTTACAATGGAATTGGGAGATAACAAAATTTATTAGAGGCCTGAGATCAACATCATTAAAGTTGTAGAATGGTGCTAAGATGAAGGAGGAGGAAAAAGACAGTTTAAGGATCTATTGAAAGTAATCTAAAGAACCTCAGGAAGTTGATTAAAGGATCATACAAAGAGATCTTATAAGGAAAGAAACTTACTATCTTCAAGGATAATGTCTAACACAATAAAAGAAGAGAACAAATTAGAAGAATCATTCGATTACAATGCTTGGAAGAAGAGGATAAATATCATCCTCGAAAAGAATGAAGTCTTGGATCTGGAAAAAGGAAAAGTGAGAAGTCTACAAAGAAATCAAGAAGTCTAAAGGGCCAAGAAAGAAGGGGCAGGGATCAAACAAACTTTTCCAAAGAAGTTTCACCAAAGAAGAACACAATGGAAGGACCCGAAGTCAAAGACCTATTTTCTAGGAACCCTTAGGGACTTTATCCCTTGCATCCCTCAAGATTGGAAGGAGCCCTTACCAACTTCAAAAGATAAGTATCTTGTTCCTTGTATTGTCTTTTATATTCAATTTCCCTTACTTATCTAAGTTTGTTTACATTAAATACTAATCACATTTCTAGCCATATTTTTGTTTAGAAAAGACTTGTACTCAGGGAACATGGAAGAAGGCTTCACACGACAAAGCATTGGAATTACAAGGTTTGTTAAGAAACAAGAGGTATGTTTTGAATTACAAGTTTTTATCTCTCCATTTTCATCCTTGATAAACTATTACTAACATATTTTTGTCTAGCTTCCATGAATCTTAAAGATTCTTGATTGGGTGATTCATCATTAGATAAATCTGCGCTCCTCATATCTTTGATTGCTCTTGTGGAACGTTAGAAAGGTTCATTAAGAAAACACTAACTTAAGGGATGTCGATGATCTTGTGTGAAACTCTAATCTGCTTAGGGATATTGTTAAAAGAAAATGTATGATGTTTTGATGAAGTCATGTTTGGGGTTTTGGTATGGTTATGGAAACCCTAACTTGTTAGGGTTTAATGGTAATGTTTGAAATCTCGAACCTTTGAAGTATTGGTAATTTAGGGTTTGTTATGTTTTGTATTGAAACCCTAGATCATTAGGGTTTGGTAGAGTGTATAAGCAAGACCCTTATAATGTCCTAGAAATGAAATCCTTGGTGTATGTGCTTGTCCTATCAAACCCTAGTCTGATCAAGTTTGTTATATGTCTAACTCTTATTGATATTTGTGTCGTTGGGTTTGACTAACACATGTTATGATATGCTTGTGCATGATGATGAAATCCTAGATATATGAGTTGACCTAATTGTTCATGGTCATGAGTCCTAGGGTTTGGAACTAAGCCCTAGTTGAAGTTTGATTCTCTAGGATGATAGTATTTGTAAATTCTAGGGTTTTGTAAACAAACCTTAGTAGAAGTCCAAATCTATGATATATAATGACTATGTGATAATTTGAGATTTGTGTAAGATTGTTGAAATCTGAGTTTTAGTTGTGATTAATGTTTGATTGAGAAAATCTAGGGTTTGCAACAAACCCTAGTGAAATCTAGTCATGTTGTTGATTGAGTTGTGATTGGTTTTGATTGTTGAATCTCATGTATGAAATCTAGGGTTTGTATGAAATCCTAGTAGGAAGTCTAACATATGAATTCTGAAAGTTGTTAGATACATTGTAGATCTATATTTGTTTGAATTGTTTTTAAGGTTTGCAATGTGATGTAGTAGGGTATGTCATACCTTTGGAAGAAACATTGAAACCCTAGATGTAATGAAAGTTGTTATGAAATGCTCAAAGTCTCAATAAAGTAGTCTAGGGTTTATGAAAAAAAACCTTAGCAAGAAGTTGAAGAGTATGTGTCTCTTGTTTGTAATTAAGTTTGGGCATCTGATATATAAAATTGAATGCTTCCGTGATTTTGATATGGTTAATTTCATGCTTCTATAGATTTGGTTGTACTTGCTATCTAAGTTATGCAGGTACACGATCTTCAAGATGCTTGAAAATGTTCATAAAATAAAGTTGATGTGATAAGCATGATGTGAATAATGATGGTCATAACTCTGATGATAAAGATGGAAGTCATGAAAGAGTCTCTGATGTCATAGAAGTTGAGCCCCCTAAGTTAAGAAGGAGCTCGAATGAAAGGAATCTCCCTAGGTTAAGAGGGAGCTTGGGTATATCCCTTGTATAAGAATGATTAGATCCTCCTTGGTTAAGAGGGAGTGATGGATATGGTTCTCTACTTCATGTGTCATGGACTAGACCAAGACTAATAGTTGTAAGTTTTAGTGAAGGCCATGAGTGAGAGAAGAAAATTGGAGGATATATTTTGAAGGGTTGCTGATATAAGAAACGTCGGATTGATTTGTGGATTATGTTGCTACATGAGAAGTACGAAAAGCAGTTGTATGGATAAGGAATCTTCTATCAAGATTCATTGGGAAAGCTCTAAGTAAGCAACATAGAGTTGTCTGGAAGACCCCGGAGGTTTGTATCTATTTATGTACATTGAAAGTTTGCTACTAATTGGGGTTGTGTTTGTACAGGGAAATCTCTCGGAAGTTTGATAGGATGTTTTACATGCCTAGAGTTGTCAATCAGTTTGATTGGGAGATATTTGGTGTCGATCTGTTTGATCGGGGAGGATTTGTTACCGATTGGAATAATCAAGAAGTTGAGGCTTTGTGTGTGAGACATTGCCTAGGAGGACATCTGGCCGACACTATGTGTTGATGTCTAATTCCCAAAGTAGGGAGGTGGCATTGGTCGTAGAGCTCTGACCTCATATACACACCTAAATCCCTGGGTTGATGGTTAGTAAGTAAGCCTGATAGTACCTAGAGAGGCTGAAATCTTTAGTCCATCTTAGTCCCACTTGGATAGATTGCCCTAGTTAGGAATCTAGTCTGTGGCATTGTGGTGCCTAAACTTTTGAGAGACCTTGGATAGGTTGCCCTGGTCAGGAATCTAGTCCATGGCATTGCGATGCCTAAACTATTCATAGTTCATATAGTTTGAGATCTTCCGTATGAATACCTCCCTAGTTAAGAGGGAGTGTTGAAAATTGTAACTAGGTTCGGTCTTCATAAAATGTATTTGTCAAAAGAATTTTTATTATTGTTACAATGACTTATTAAAGCATGGGTTGCATGCTTGGGTCATCATTTTATTAGTCAAAGTCCTCATTGTGAACTCCTAAGATTAATAAAGAGTCATTAGAGTCATTGTATATTTTATGAGGCCCTTCTTGGGCTTTCGAACGATGTAAAAAGAAATATTTTTTAGTCAAAAATGAATTATGTAACCTCCACACCAAGTCGGCCTCAAGAAGATCAAGTTGGCCTCAAGGAAGGAAATTCGATCTCATTGGAAGGTTATATATACAAGGCAGTTCAACTTCATTTGAGCATCTCATCTCTCTCACACATAGTTCAATATCTAGATGTTGGGAAAAGTGTGAAGTTGAAGGAAGAGTCTAAAAGAAGTGAGTTTGGTTAAGGAGGAAGGGAAGAAAAAAATCGAAGTTTTGGTGTCTCTCTCTCTCTCTTTCGTGTGGGCTAGTTTAGGAGATCGAAGTCTCCTTGTCAAAGTCAAAGTTGTCGCTGATACCGAAAGTTGTCAAATTGAAGTTGCTAGGGTCGAAGGATGGATCAAAGAAGGAGAGGTTGGCTCGGTGTGGAGGTCCTTGTCTAGGTTGAAGAGTCTCAAGGAAAACTATTGAAAGAAGAGATTTTGATTGGGTTTTCCCCTAGATAGGGGTTTTGCCCTGGCAGAGTGCCTACATCTTGTGTCTTGTGTTTTTGTGATCTTCATGCACACATAATTTAATAATTGCTTGATGAAAGATAATATAACAAATAAGTAAAAGAAGCCAACATAATTCACAAGTAATTATCAAAAAAGAGAAATCTAACCCTAATCCTAGTAGCATTGATTTCTCAACAAATTCTTCTTCAAAAACTCTATTAAGGGTTCCAACAGTATGAAGCAAGTCAATGTAATCATCGCCCCTCATCGCTCCAACCATCCCACCAACTTTGCTAAATAATTTCTCACACACATCTGACCCAATCAAGTTCAAAACACATGGCAAGTTAGAGTATTGATCTCGAAACAATCTTAGCAACAAAACTGCAAAATGGCAAGAAATTTTCACATCTTGATACGCCTCTCAGTCGATGAAATTTATGTTGACATTAATATGATATTGTTTTTGTACCCAACATAACCATAATGTGAAGAAATGATGAACTTGTGAAGCATTCTGCACTCTTTCCCAAAGACTCAAACTATGAGACATGAAGATGTCAATGTAGTCAGCGACAATCATTAGATAAGTCTTTGTAGCTAATGTCATCTCTAACTTTCCACTTGGTGTACTTCTCAACTCTTTCAAACACCTTTGAACATGCCTTGAAGCAATGCATTGTGCAGAACCCCAATTTTGTCGACCCATCCTCTTTATATATTCACCCTTAAGCTTGTGATCTTCCACTTTAAAAGTGTGATAAACCATTCTGACATGACCAAAACTCATGTACTCATTTCCTAAAACCAATTCTCAACGACCACTAAACAAATGATTCACTAGCTTTTTGGCATTGTGGATGTAATATTGGTCATGCAATCTTGTTACATTGCAATAATTGTACAACCCAGTTAGCCTCCACATTTCCCAAGGAATTTTATATTGAATACTTGATGTTGAAGAATAATCCTTGAACATAAGTTGTCTTCTTCTGCTATCCCCATCTGAGGAATGACCAACAATAGGTCCCAAATTGTTTTCCATGTGCTTCTTCCACATAGATTCTACATTTTCCCATTGTTGGTAAACAAAATTTACATTGAACCTATTGTATGTTGGATGAAAAACCACAACCAAACGAGGAAGTTTTTCATGTAAAGGGTTTGCAATAATAACACGTGCATAATAGTCAATAACATTGTTCTTAAAAAAATTTGTTATAATCTCATAGCCTACAGCACCCTCACCAACTCTCACAAAAAAATGTGATTGGTATTGATGTTCTTCTTTCGTACCGCAAAACCCTACAAGTGCATCACTTTTTGCTATCCACCTAACATATTTTTTCATAATTCTTTCATCTTCAGCAAGGCATATAGGAATTGGGCCATCTATACCATGGTCGGCTTTATAAGAAACATAAACTTTTTCGACTGCCTAAAAAATGTGCCCGTGCTCCCCTGAGATATATGCCAATGACTTTCTAGCTTGCCTTAGAGTCATAGATATTGAAGGACCATCCATATTCAAGCTCATAAAGCTATGTAATCTAAGACCTCCCCATAACTTGATCATCTCATAAAGGGATTTTTTGGTTGTACTATACCTTCTCTCCGTTTTTGCATGCATCAAGTTATGAAAGATATCCTTGTCAAATTCCCAAATTGCATCTTTACCTTGCAATTTTTCTTGCTTATGTGCCTCACACACATCCTTGCAAAATCTAAAGACATCCTTCATTTTTGTCAATTCAAACAACGTTTCCTTCAAGGATCTCATTCTAATAGAGAGGGTAGCAACTTTTGTCCTCTTCCACCAAAGAGTATTGTTGATCTATGGTTAGCATTTGTAACCCGTGCAACATTTTTGAGTTCATTTTGAGTCAAGTAGTCTAGTCTTCACCCTTCTCTTGTACCTCGTTCATGTATTTTATTGGTGCGCCTTGATTCACGATATAATCACATCCTGAAATCGCATTTTGGAACCATCTTACAAAAACTGCATGTTAATTAATCAAATGGGATCCCTGTTTCAAAACCCTATGGCAATGAATATGCTTATATGTACCATCAATAAGACATTCAATACCCTCATAATGTAACATGATCTTGGTATGCTTCCCTACGACCCATAATTTTCCACCCTTTAATCATCCATTAGGACCTTTGTTTCTAACCTCCCCCCATTTCTATCAATATAAGAATACCAATACCCCCAACATTGTAGTAACAAGGAAGATAATTGAACTTTAATAAGATGACAACACAATAAAAAACAAATAAATTTGAAGATAAATAAAATAATATACAAATTCATATTCAAGTTTAATTTAAATTGTTGTAATTAACACACCTTAGAAGGATTTGTAGTTGTAGAACCTCTATATGTAATATTGATTGTGATGATGGGACCAAAAACCTAGTCAAACTTTGTTGGAGCTTATCATTGGTAGGCTTCTTGAGTCTCCCGATTGTGCCACTCATCAACCCAACATCCTCAAAGGCTAAACTATTAATTATGAAGATTGACTGTAGCTACAAAATTCAACAGATAGAGTTAATAATAACACTAAAAATATTGTTGATAAAGATGATGACACAGACAAAAGAGAGGTGAATTTTATTATGTCACCTACTAAGCTCTAGTCAAGTCTAGATCATACTGCAATGGACCAAACCATACTAAGCATGTCTTTATAAGGTATAGACAAAAGAGTAATTCTGACTTATGTATTGGTTACTTCCATATATTATAAATTAACTTATGAATTGGTTATATCCATATATTATAAATTTGTATCTTGACATTGGTAATAGTTGAAATGGTTTATGCTTTTCCATCATCTACTTATGTCTAATTACATAATTTATAACTAACTCTATTCTTTCAAATAGTTGGTAAAAATATTTACAATTAATTATCTTTTACGCTTCCAATCATGTTTCAACTTTTCGTACCTTTTCGTAGATCATACAAGTCGTTGAGCCTCAATTGTTGCAATTTTAATAGAATATACTATTCATTTGCCCATGAAAAACATTGATTTAAGTTTTCAACTCATTGTCACTAACATAACATGGAAAAGGTCAAGTCCCACTAGCACAACCGGTTGAGGATGGGCCTCATCAACAAGGCAACCCACAATCAAACCTCACGGGGGGTGGTTGTGTCATGTGCTAGGGTAGGAGACATGCTAAAAAATCTAGTCAGTTAAGCGCTAGTGTGCCCCAAGCCAGGTGCAATCCCCGAATGACTTTGACGGCTTAGATGCCCTGGGTCACGGCTCCTCAAGCCACAGGCAAGCCTGGAGGATCACAAACAACTTTACAAACAAACAAAAAACATAACATGGAAAAAGCCCAAAGAAATCTGAAAAGCTAAAAAAGAACCAATGTTACTTTGCAAAACAAATTAAACTGCACTATGTTCCACACATATATTACATCTAACAATTATATTCTGTCTATCAATTTTGAACAAGTTCTATTGATCCTTTTGTAGAAATTAACACTATGCCAAGCCTCTCTTTAGCCACATTCTTCTGATCCTGTGCCATGAATTATATGACACGTTCCAAAGGCCTTGCACATGCTTCAGAAATTTGATAACTACACTATTGACAAGCCTCTCTTTAGCCACATTCTTTTGATCCTGTTCCATGAATTATGTGAAACTTCCCAAAGGCCTTGCACATGTTTCAGAAATTTGATCACTACATCAGCTTCACTTTCAAGTTTTACATAGCAATGGCCACGTCCACATCTCGTAATAATGGATTGACGTTATTCTCAGTCACGACCAATCACATCACCTTGGAATCCTGCAACGTATTCTGAGGCTTGCCCCTACTAATCTAATGATTACAAACTGCAATCTGCAATAGGGATGCAACATTGGAAATTGCTTGTAGAAGGAATACAAATGGGTATCCATGTTCTAATGCCATTCTAGATAATTAGAGTTACATGAAAAAAACAATGGTCCCGATTACAATGAACAAACCAAAGCTTGCTGAGCAATGGACCAGATCATACTGCATAAACGAGCTTGCTCTTTCATTACACCACTGACAGTCAAGTCCAATTGTCTCGTCTAAAAATCGAGATCTTCAAACCAAAAATAAACAATCACATTTCCCAAACATCTGATATCAGATGCGTATAATCGAAACCACAGTTCTATCTTCAAAAAACTGTGAGACATCTTGCGTAGTGGAATTTTGATCCTTCTCCAGATTAAGAAGCTCAGCAAAAGTACCCCCATTGGTACCCTTGGCCAGTCTACCAGGATTGATACAAACACACTTTGATTGCTTTGTGCAATCCCCATAACTGCCATTTTGTAACCCTGGCTCTGTTTGCTTATGGTCATCACCAACTTGCAAAACCTGTGGAGGCAAAAGGTAAAAATACCAAGAAAAACTCACATTACACCATTAATCTTGATGACTCACAATTTATATGATTCTACTAGAATTTTAATTACCTTTACAAATGCTGCAAGGTCAGAGGGCAAAATAATGACGTCAGGTATGGAAAGCATATGCAAGGCCTCGGGAGAAACAGATAAGTCCAAAGGCAAACCAGGAGCTGCTGGAAAAAGTGGGTAGAAGCTGTTCACAGTAATACAAATTTGCATCCACGAAGTTGAGATTCATATAAAGATAAATAAACATTTAAAATCGATTTGACAGCTTCTCATTGGACTTATTCCCCGCATCTTAAAACCTATTGAAATTTGTATCAAAATCAGAAACAGTACTTCAGGGACATGCCTACGCTGGCTTAGAATGTGAGTTGAAAGCCTTGCAAGCCGATCATTTGAGCTTTGTTCTGGAATCCGGGAGATTTCTTCACTGCTAAGGTGTCTTAGGACATCCACTGTGCAAATCCCAATAGTAATCTGCATCACGTAATAGATTTTACTCCAGGAGAAGCAAACCAAATGTTCATAAACTCACTTTCCATGCACAAAGGTTCTCGCTGTAAATAAAGTAAGCAATATCCTCTGAAAGAATGTTTCATGCTAACCTCATCCAAGCAGAAAATCCCTGGATTTGCAACACAACTTATCTGCATATATGTTTAGTGATTTTCTTCAAGTCAAATTGATGAACAATGAAAACAAACACAAAATTCACACAGGAAACAAAGATGCCAAAAAAATGAATTCAATAGAATATTGGCATACCTGATGAGTATGATCAAAAGCATGAACATTGAATGGTGGCTGCATGAACATTCAGCAGATGTGTCAAGATGTACCATTATGCATAAGACATCATTTCAAATGCTGAAAACATGTTATTTGAAAACATTAAGTGTCGAGGATAAAAATTGTTTGCTGGGAAATACAGAATTATCTAATATCAAAATACCTGTGGAAACAAAAAATCATGATGAGCATCACGTGTAGATGGAACAAGGACAACACGTGCACCAGGCCCCATCTCTTCACAATAATCTCGTAACTGCACCAATAATGCATTAGAATAAAGACTTGATTAATAATTTTGTTGATTTTGGGTAGACTAACTTATGTGAATTGGAAGCACAGTAGTTACAGACCCTTGCACAAACTTCCTCCTGGAATATTTCCTCATAGAACCTGTCTACTGTTCCATTTTTTATCTGTGGATGCTCTGAATCAACAAAAGGACCCATCTGCAAAAAAAAAAAAAAGTTCCTCAGTCAAAAGTTCACCATGGATTCACAGGGTAAAATGTATCAAAACTTGCAACTTGCAAGCTGAACCCAAATTAAGTTCTTATGCGTGCCACATACCAAAATAAGATTATTAACTTGTTTTTTCTTGGCATACACAAGAAACTCTGCTAATGGTTGAAATGCTAAGTTGTCTGTAGTCGTGAAGGGACCTGCAGCAATCAACTACAAGAAGGAAATTTCAAATAAGTAAAAATTTAATGAATGACATGTAGAGCTGCTAACACAATCTCTCTGACCTTGGGGGCAAAAAAAGAACTACTAAACTTGCGAAAAAATGAACAAAAAGTGAAATTCACTCAATGGTTTTATTTGCAAGAATGACTCAGTAGACAACAATAGTAAATATTTTTTCAAGTCATGTTCCAATACATTGAGGGGGGGGCATACTATTAGAAAATCACTCGAAAAGGAGAAACTATTGCACCTGCAAATATATGATTAATGAAGAAAGATTGTGTTATGAATTGGGATTCACGTTTACAAATAACAGCAATTGCAATCATAGATATAATAGCTGTACACAAAAAATAAAAGGTGGCTGTAATTACCACTGAAATAGTTTTTCCAGTTCTAGGCAAAGGTTTCATCTGAGATGCCTGATCCATTGCTAGTCGCTTTGCTGAAGGGGCATCCTGATCTTGTGGATACAGAGAATTTGAAACAGGAAATGAATCAATTACCCTTGATGCAACTAGACAGTGCCCACTGGGATTGTGACCTTCAACTCCAATCACCTGGACAAAATTTTACAAAATTAGTCATCCTCGTCTGTCCAAAGCTCACAAACGCATTGACTGCCAGATAAAAATCTAAATAACCTCTTACTAAGAATTCAAAAATTGTTATCCATTCAATACCCATTTTGTAGGAAAATAAAAGCATAGGATTTACCTGACCAGGGAATAAAGAAAATTTGGCCAGCTTGTGGAGGTCAAGCCTTACCCTTTGGCCTCCAGAGTATTCAACACTGGCAACACAACCGGAGTTAACAATCAGGAACACTTTCACAGCACTAGATTGTTTCATTTTTTAGTATGGTTCTTCTTTTGTTTGTTTTGGTTTGTACATGTGCTATAAGGTGGACAGACATTGTCTTTTGACAACTCATCATTTACTTGTACCTATGAAAATGTATTTTCAACTTATGCACTACTGGATGGATGGAAATAACTTTGAAACAACCAACCTGCCTTGAAGCAGAACCGACTTATCATTCAGATGGCCCTCTCCATCACAGCAAACCAGCCCCACAACAAAGACACTTTCCTGTCAGCAGATAACTGATGTGAAATGGAGATTCCAGAAGTATTTTTATACCTTAAAGATCCTGACAAATAACTAATAGAATCTACAGCTTCTTAAATAGGTGCCTGTAATCTTGAGATAATTATCAACATCAATGATCAATTTAAGTGAGATGAAAAGCATTTCAAGATGCTTGCAATAGCGCTAGGCATTCACCTGTGATGCAATCGCAACATGATTGAAAACATTCCGAGCTTCCTTGGCAGCCAATGCAGTGGCAAATGTCTTGATCTTCCTCTCCAGATATTCAAACTGAGACACAAGATGCTCCTCTTATGAAACAAAGCAGCTTATATCTTTATTACTTAAACGGAAAGATGCACATCAACATATTGCCCAAAAGGACAATTCATTGTGCACTGTGGCATGCTATGAAGTGCTTAGACCAAGAAGCTATTATCCTGGAGAATAAATTCAAGCATATAACAAATTTAGAGAAGCAAAATTATAGTAAGTACCTTTCCCTCAATGCTGTCATACATGTAACGGCACCCTGGACTAGGTAATAAGCCTAAATTTTGCAGAGAACAACTTTTGGCTTCTGGCATCCTTTTAATAAGGTCATCTTCAGACTCTGATACAGCTCTTTGACCCACTATGGAATCCAAAATATGCTTATTGAATACAAACTGTAATACACATTTACTTGAGCGATTCTCAAAAGGAGTAACAGGACCAGGACTACTTAAGACTGTTGACCTCTGTTTCCCATTAGAAAGCCTTCTATCTGTACTGGGAGTTTTAATAACAGATGATGGAGACAATATGTCTGGTGTATTTTGCAAATTAGAAACATCTGATTGTCGAACTGGAGTCTGCGGTAGCTTATCTTCATTACTTTCATGTTCATCATTCAAAAGCCTGCAAATACAGCATGCTTAAGACAATGTGGCCAAAGAATTAGAGGGAGGCAGTAGCACAAATTATGCTCCACCATTAGACCAACATTCATTACAACCAAACACATTTTGTCAATTACTTGCATGCATTCTAAAAATGAACATTTTAACAGGAAATGACATATCTCACATGTCAATGTCGTTACTGGAGTAGAAATGCAAATCTGTTTCTTGTTTAAGAAAGGCTTCTTTTTGCTCATTTTGCAGATGTTGCCGGAAACCATCCATATGAGAGCTCAGTACCTTGGACCCATCTAGTTGCCTGAAAATAAGATGTAGAAAAGAATGAATTAACATCAAAAAACAGCAGTTCAAAAGAAGCATTTTCACCAACAAATCTACAACTTCGTATGAGGTAACCATGTCAAGTTTCAAGATCATAAAATAGACATGCCATTGAGATATTGTTGTCCTAATCGTTATCGGCACTGTAGATGTCATATGAAGTTTTTAGAGCATGGTAAGCAGCTACACAGCTGTTTGGTAGAGGCCATTTAATAGTAGGTAAAGACCATGCCAGTTTAGAGCAATGTTACATCGTTACCGGCAATTTGTTGCTGGGCTCCAAAATTTAAATTATCAACAATATGGGGAATATATCAGAAATTATCAGGAAACTTATAAAAAATACAAAAATAATCATTTTTTCAATTTCTTAACTTCTAAAACAACAACAACATCAAACAAACACATTGCCACGTAAATGTGAAAATAAAATTGATATATAAGATGTATAAGCAGTCAAGTGATGCATCAAATATTGATACTGAAATATGATATTTGTTCTTAGTCATGAGATCTGATAGAAAGATACAAAATCATACCAAAACACAAATAAATGCATCTCATGACATGAATCATGGCAATGAAAACAACGGATTTCCCCTTGTTTGCTTGATGGAAAATGGTCACGGCATTCTCAGCAATGTTATCAGAACTGGACCAAAAGACTGGTTAACCAAAAAATACATAAAATATTCAAATTTTGAAAAAAAAACATATAATTCGTGCGCATCCATATGAATCCAAGATTCCAAATTATTATACACAAATATGCAAAAATTCTCATCTATATAGCAAGGGTGCATATAACCAAAAAATCACTGAATGCAATCCATTTTTGAATCAATATAGATCAATGGAGGCTCTAAATTGCCTCAAGAATCCAAAGAAAATCGTGCTATAACAAATATCTACATAATATCAAAACCATTTCCTTTACTAGGATCCTCTGTTGAACATTTGGCAGCTCAAGGATGAATTTATAAAAATAGAAAGTCTAAAAAATAAAATAGAATTTCTAAAAATAGAAAGTCTCAAGTATGACTTTCCAAAAATAGTAAATCACCTTACATCAATTGTAATCAAGTATTGTTGATGGAAAATCCCTTCTGATCATCAATCAATCCTAATAGTTCAATTTCAACTTAATCATCAATATTATTATTATTATTAGATTTCAAATTTCTGTGGTCTTTGTTTATAAAAGATGATTCGGATTCTCCAGTGTAGTTTGAATTTTGTCGACGTTTCAAATCCCAAAGGTGATCTATCTTCGGGACAGAGAATAAATGAAAGGAGAGTCAAACGGAAGGAAAAATGAATAAATACAACAAAGAACAATATTATTAAAAGAGACGACTAAAAACCTAAATTTTTAATGAACTCAAATAATGTATTTAGAAATAAATAATAATAATTAATTATTAATATAGTTTAATATTTATTTAATAATATTAACTTATTTATTCATTATAATAAATATATAGTTATTAATAATAATTAACTTATTTATTTAATAAATCTTTATTTAATAACAAAAACATTAATAAATATATTAATAACTAACTAAATAAAATATCAATCTAAGAAACAAAGAAAAAGAATAAATTTATTAATTAACTAAAAAGAATGAATAATTTTTTATTAGTTAATTAACTAAGGAAATGAATAAATTTTATTAATTAATTTACTTATTAGTAATTATTTGATGCATGTTGATAATTAATTATTTATTAACAAGTAATAAATAATAATTATTATTATGCATAAATAATCATTAATAATAATAATTTATTTATTAATAATAAATACTATTATTAATTTAATTAAGCCCAAAATAATATAATTTAATCCTAAGAAATAAAGAAAGGTAGAGGATAGAAAATTATACCTGTGATACAATACCTTGGGAGGTAGAAATGGGAGAATTAATATCTCTGATTAGAGGAAGCCAATTTTCACTAATCTCGATCCCCCCGCCCCGTCCCTATTGAGATTATGTGGATGCTTCATAATCTCAAGTGCTTCTCTGGTTTTCCTCTTCTAATAGTGTTCTTCCCTGGCGATAAACTTGGCAATTTCTAAACAAACATGATGTTTGGTCTTCGGGGAGTGCTTTGCGAGGGCTGAAGAGCGTGATCTTTTATTCTTAATATATGCTCCATGCTCTTTTAGCCTCTTCTGTAGTGAGCGACATGTCTCTCCAATGTAAGTCTTGCCACAAGAACAATCAATCTTATAAAATCCTTTAAGTTGTTGTTGATTGATGCTATCGTTAAAATACCTCATTCTTTGCCTAATCGTCCCTGATGTTGTAAATTGAGTGAATATGTCCTTCTTCCCCAAAATCTTTGCAATCTTATATTATTATTATTAGTATGATACTATTATATTATTATTAAAAATAAATTCAAGTCACTCAATCATGGCTCTCAATAATATTCTCTTACACTCATTATTGGCATGGCATATTCCTCTTATACTCTCATTAATTCTCTTACACTCAATAAAAGCATTGTCATAAAATATTCCTCTTACTCACTCTTTAATGCATATGTTACACTCTTCTTAAAAGCATAAGTTATGAAGACATGCATACCTCCTTAACGGCATGAGTTACATTTCCTAAATGGACATGAGTTACACTCCTCTTGGCATGCGAGTTACGCCTCCTTTATGGCATGGATTCGTTACTCCTCCTATATATATGTGCCTCGTTCTTTTTCCCCTCACTACTTGTGCATTGTGAAGGAAGAATTCATACTTGAGAAAGAGTTGGAGAGAGTTGAAGCAAATTGTCAGAGAGAGACTTGGAGAGTAAGAGCAAAACTTGGTGAGCCAAGGTTGATTCAATGCTTCAGTGTTGATTCAGTTGAAGGGAAAGTTGATTTAGTGTGTCCATCTGTTGCTACGTCCAGTGATCTTCATGCTACAACTTGTTCAAATTTGGGTGAACTTACACATTCACTTTATCTCTCATTGTACTTTGTATCTTTGTTGAATAATTGATTTCTAATAGAAGAAGAATCTAGTTGGGTGTCACCTTGTGGGTTTTGCCTGGTCATTGGACCTAAATTCTGTGTCTCATTAGATTCTTGGTTGTCTTCTATTGTGCATCAGTGTTATCAGAACCGAATCAGTTTCGGCAAAACCGGCCAGTGCGACCGATTTGGAAGCAAAACCGATCTGAACCGGCCCTCCAAACCCTAAATGACCGGTTCGATATGAACCAATCCAAACCCATTCTGGACTGGTTCCAGCCCGGTTCTGCCAGACCATGGGCCCCACTGTCGCGCGGCCAGGAAACCAAAATTATTATTTTTTTTGCCTAATTTCTAAACCTAATCTAGCCCCCCCAAAACTATTTAAACACCCCCACCCCCTCTGTTCTACTCACACTATTCATTCAAGTCTCTTGCATTTCTTGAGCTAAGTTCGGTGAGGAGAATTTGGAGATTTTTTTGCAGGGTTGTTCTGAGGGAGATTTTTTGCAGATTTGAAGCGTTGATTGGAGTCTTGGAGCGCTGTTGGTTAGAAGATTTTTGATCTACTTCAAAGATTTATTTTTTCCCAAAGATTTTTGGGTTTTCTTCAGTGGTTTTTGCAACTGGTGGAAGAATTATTTTTTATTTTGTTGGGGTTGCTACATAGCTAATTTTGGAGCTGATTTTCTCCAAAATATTTAGAGGGTAAATCAAGGAAATTTCAGTGCTTTTTTTTCTTCTATTTTTCTCTAAAAATCAGCTATTTTTTCTCATAAAAATTAAAAACCCCAGTGTTTTTATGCAGATTTGTAGGGGCTGCTCTAGAGCTGATTTTGGAGGAGTTTGGAGCTGATTTTCTTTAGCAAATTAAGAGGGAAATACAAGGTATTTTTTTCAACCATTAATGTTCTATTTTTCTCTATGTTGCCAAGAAACGTGGGTGCGGGGACGGGGACGGGGACGGGGATGGGGACGACATTTTTGGAAACAGGGTGCGTGGGTTCGTCGGGCAATATAATAATATTAAATTTTAATAATTATATTTTATAAATTATAAATTATAAATTTATAATTAATAATATATATGAAATCTGAATTTGTATATTTTTTCAACTTTAAATTTTAAACAAGAAAACTTTAATGATAATCATTTAAACATGCATATTATTAATTAATATTTCATATATATATATATAATTAATAATATATATGAAATATATTAAAGTTGAAAAAATATAATTAATAATATATATGAAATTTGAATTTGTATATTTTTTCCAAACCCATTCTGATAATGCATAAATGGACCTGCTTACCATTTTCATCTGATCGCAATCTGGCACATGCCTTCAGAATAATAGTGAAGATCACCTGGTTTGGATTTATGCCAAACCAAAGCATTCTGCCACAAATTGGAAAGCATCCATGCAACAGTTGTGGTCAGCATATCCTGTTGTCATTGAGTTCCACGAAACCGCATACCACGCAAGCATCCTATCAAATACAGTTTTGCAGGTCAAACTTGTTCCCTAACTCTATATCGCCATATTAACCTTGCAGGCATCATTGTTTGTCTGATCACACTGCTATAATGTCCATCCTTTTCCATGCTTCCAATTTCTCTTCCTATGCTTATCTTTCATTTTTATTTTCCAAATCCAACAGAATTTCAAACCTTTCTCAATTGTTATGTTACCTGTTTGACCCTCAAACACTAGTCCCCAGTATTAGCTACCATAAAAAAGAGTGAAGATATTAACTAATGTTTTATATAGACAAGCATAACATTTGTTGCTTGATGCAATTAACTTATTCAATTTAGAGCTGCACCATATTTTCATCCAAAAATGAAACACATGAAATCAGTACAAAGTCAATTATACAGCTTGCTGGCAAGCGTCTTTTGTCAAGCCAACATATGGAATAATACATTACAGCTATAAACTATAATTCTTGTGTGCATCTCTCTATGTCCATTAATGTCTGTTCTCTCTATGTCCATTAATGTCTGTCTATGTGTATGCATCGATTTGTGTGCATACATCTACATCTTATATGTATTTATGTGAGATTTGAATTTCAACACTTCTCATCATGAGAAAAAATAGAACAAGAGTGTCTCTGAAAATGCCTTTACTGCTATTTATAAGTCATTACATGAAGCTCCAAGGAAAAATAATGGTCTCTAACTGAAGCCCGATCCCTATTCTGCCCAGACAAGCTCTCTGCAATCATATATCCAAGGAGGTCGACAGTGCACTCACATCTTTTGTTCACTTGAATATCTTGATGTAACTTCAACCTAAAAATTTTGAAAATACCCATGCTACTTCAAACTTATTGTATGGGCTCTTGTCCTTGAGAAATGCCCTAGGGAGATATAGCCTTTGGCATGATACATGAAAACAGTAAACAGTGCTCAAACCTCCACTCCCTTTGTAGAGACACCAACAGAATAATATAGCACTTCCAGCTAACTTATTTTACTTAAGCCTCAATATAAATCCCAAAAAAACAGAGTTGAGGAAACAATGAAGTGGATTAAATCACTTAGGATGGTTTCCTGCATGGTGACCTCATTTATGAACTTGGCAGAATAGTGGCAATTACGACATATGCACTTCTTGCGCATTTGATGAGACTTCAGTGGTCTTTACAACTTGCTGAAAAGCACAAACAAAATATAAGCTTCTTCCTCTTGTAAAACAATGCAGATTCCCACCACTCCTATTGCACATGATGTGATGATCACTACCACTTGCTCCTGTTTCTTATCATGCAGCATAAAGTGCACATCAGGTACATCCCCTGCTTCCTTCATCAACCCTGTCAGTCACTGCAATTCTGCATAGATCTCCTCTGTCTGTGGGTGTGATCTATCTCCTACAACAAATGTATGCACTTTGTTCTTAACCTCAATCCAACTATATATTATTAATTATATTTTTAATATAGTTTTTTTATGAAGAACCCAAAGAACCCGAAGAACCCAAAGAACCCAACCCGAAGAACCCGAAGAACCCAAGCACCCGAAGAACCCAAGCACCCGAAGAACCCAAGAACCCAAGAACCCATTAAAGGAAAAGAACCCAAATTTTTTTTTTGAAGAACCCGGTTCTTCTGGGTTCGTCTGGGAAGAACCCGTACCCGAATCCGGTACTTGGGTGCGGGAACCCGGGACGGGTTCGAGAACCCCACCCCCGGGTGCGGGTACCCGTGCAACACAGATTTTTCTTCAAAAAACTATTTTTTTCTTCTCTTAAAATTTTAAAACCCCAGTTTTTTTATTCAGAATTCAGAATTTCAGATTTCTTCTATTTTTTCCTCAAAAGTTATTGTAATTTGCAGGGTTATTTTGAGAGATTTCATTGCCAAATTTCTAAAAGAGATTTTGGAGCTAATTGAAGTCTTTATTTTCAGCTTGGTTGGAGCTTCTTCTCTTCTCAAAATTTACAGATCTTCTTGAGGCGCAATCAATTGCTGAATAAAACCCTTGAAACAAGCAACATTGTCTTGGGTGACTTTGATCCAACATCAGAATGAATTATGGAGGGTCAACCAGCAGCGTTTGACAGTGAAGACCTTTTTTGGTTGGACTTGGACCCACCTCCACACGTTGCAGAGGCAGATATATCAGAAGCACCAGTAGCAGCTTCAGGACCAGGGGAATCACGCTGTAATCCCATTGCAAACTTGGATGCTACTCATTCTTTAGATGAGGATGAGGAGGAGAAGGAGGAGGAGGAGGAGGAGGAGGATTAATGATTTGATCATTGATTTGCTATAGTTGTAGCTTGTAGCATTGTAGGATGTAGTATAATACTATGATCTAGCATGTTATTTTGGACTATAAAAGCCTTTTAGAGCCTGCTTCTTGATGTTTGTAACATTTTTGGTTCAACAATGTTTTGCACTAAGTGCTATTTTGGTTGTATGCACTATTACTTGCTATATAAATGAGAACTTTTGCATATTTGTCTATAAATCGTTTGGATTCATATGGATGTACATGAATATATCTGTTTTTTCTTTAAAATGTGAATATTTTATGTGTTTTGGGTAAACCGGTTTTTTTTTCGGTTTTTCCGGTTCCGACTAGTTCTCGGTCCACAAGGTTTTTTGGTTCGATGGCCGATTTGGTTCCGATAACATTGTTGTGCATTTGATTTATGTTATATCTACAATTGTTTATCTAATATTGCAACGTAAATAAATTTTGTAATAAGTGATTGTTACAGCATAAAACATCATAATTTCAACGTGGTATCAGAGCTTTGGTGAAGAGAAGCTCAAGAAGACAAGTGTTGTTCTAGCCCATTTTCTATCGAAATATCTATTGTTGTCCACTCTATTTACAACGCATTTTCTATTGAAATATCAAATGTTGTCTACTCTATTTGTAGCCCATTTTTTGCTCAAATATCACTTCTTGTTCTTTCTACTTGAAGATCATTTTCTATTGAAATATCTCATTTTTTACCGCTAAAATTTTATTGCTGAAATTTTTTTATTGCTAAATTTTATTGCTAAAACCTTATTGTTGAAATTTTACTGTTGAATTTTATTGCTGAAATTTTATTACTACTGTTCTTCTAAGATTTCAAGAAACCCAAGATATGATAGTAATTTTGCAGATAGTAATTAAGGTGTTGCATGTGTTTGATAATTATGGTTTTGGTATTTGTTGATGCATATAAAACTAAAAAATAGTTTTACTTTTGTTTATGCATGTGCAAGAAAGTGTTGTTTTAAAAAAAATATATAGAATGCATAGAGGGTTATGAAAGAATAACTAATAGAAATTGATTGTTGAAGATAGACTAATTTTGATTCTCTCACATTATATGAGAAATCACATAATTTTATGGGTATTGGTGATTATGATATTAGAGTTCACTAACAATAGTGGTTGCAAGTAAAGGATCATGACTTTTGCAAAAGATGGAATGATAGCTTTCTAAACTAAGCTCTTTTGCAGCTATCCAAGATGGATATCATTACAAACAATGGTTTTGGTATTTGTTGATGCATGTAAAAGTAAAAAATAGTTTTACTTTTGTTTATGCATGTGCAAGAAAGTGTTGTCTTAAAAAAATACATAATGCATAGAAGGTTATGAAAGAATAACTGATAGAAATTGATTGTTGAAGATAAATTAATTTTGATTCTCTTACATTATATGAGAAATGACATAATCTTATGGGTATTGGAGATTATGATATTAGAGTTCACTGACAATAGTGGTTGCAGGTAAGAATCATGACTTTTGCAAAAGATGGAATGATAGCTTTCTAAACTAACCTGTTTTGCAGCAATCCAAGATGGATATCATTACATGAAGTCAATATATATAAAATTGGTATTACATGTCTTCACTCTGGGATCATCAAGATTTGAAGATCTTTATAAAATCAATGGAAGACATATCCAAGCATTGACTCATGATAATAATCATCAATGTAAATTGTGGCACTGAAAGTTCGTTCATCTTCACTATAAAGCATTACCTCATGTGAGAAAGATGGTCTCTGAGATGCATAAGATTAGAGTGGATCGGGATGGAGTTTGCCAAGTGGTGCTCAGGAAGATGCATTTCTTCTATGGATGACATATGACTAATGGAAAGAGGTAACTAATGGAGGCCGGATCAAGAGGGAGCTAACAACTTCCTTCAAATCCTCATTATAAAAAAATAATAAATAAATAAATAAGTATTTTTAAGTCTTATGTTGTTTCTTTGTGTCACTGCTCTTGTTTAAGATTTATTTTTTTAGACCATTGGTTATTCTTCCCAACGAGTATTTGAATGATTCTTTCACTAACTTCTTGATGAGGATGCAATCAAGAAAAGAAGATCTTGAAGATCATCAAGATGTGTTACCCACCATTTTGTGGGTAATATCCCTGGGAGAATTTTTTTTCTCCAAGATGGTCCTCAGCGGGCAGCCACCAGCCACCAACTAGCTCATTGTGCTCTTTCTCTACCATCTGAGACAGCCATGTGGTCCCTCGCCCATTTGCCATGATCATATGTTTGAAGGTGGGCCTTCGGAACCTAAAGGTATGCCTTGTCATTTGGAAATTGAGTAGTATAGTTTGCTTATCATGGACACTTCTAGGCATGGATTAATGGGGAGATTCAGCAGAAGGAATGGGCTAGGTCTGTGCTTTTGTCCCCTAGACCCCTTTTAGGTATTAACCTTGGATTCTAGTCCCATGGGATCTCTTTTACTGACCATTTGGCTCTAGGGATGGTATTTCATGAGAAACCCCGATTTTGGTTACGTGGTCTCGCTCCCTTATCCGCTTATATTACCCCTTTCCATTCATTATTATCCTATTCATCATTTATCCCACCTAGGTCCACATTCCTCTACTGGGTCCACATAAGGTTAGCATGCCCCTTCTCCTTACCCACACCTTGGGTCATGGCCTGGAATGAAGCCTGGAGGTTGATGCAACTAAAAAGAAAGATAAAAACATATATGGCCACATTCAACAAGATAATGTACCACAAAATGCAAAAGATGGTCGGGACAAGCACATTTAGCACATGGGCAAAAGCCAATACATGAGCTCTACCCCATCGTCATGGCCATCACCCTGGTTCCTACAGGTTCTATGAGCCTCCTTCATCATATAGGAACCCATGATTGTCCCAACCCCTAGTGGGCAATGAACTGTCCCACCTTGAAAAGGGGAGGTATTCACTGTTATATCTTATACATCATGCTCTTACCCCTTTGAGCCCCGAGCAGATAATCAAAGAAAATCATAAAGCGGAAAAAAACATATGAAGAAGGGTGGAAAAATCAAAGTAGAGGCACCTCATGTACCACGATTGCTCCCTCCTACACATTATAAACCCAAGTGTGGATTTCCCTCTTATTAGCTACCCTTGTGCCCCAGCATGTGACCCAAGGTTGCCCCTTCTCATCCCCTATTTCATTCACCTATTTGTCACATGCCACCACCTTTTGAAGGATGTACCTTGACTATATCATCCCCTTTAGAAGTAGAAACCACCTAATAGGATGATTAGTTAACCCCACTTGGAGTTTAGAAGACACTGGCACATCCTAAATCCCATTATGGAAGGGCAGGCCGTTATGAAGTCCCCACTTGTGGTCCATGATTGGTAAGCTCATTTACTCGATTTCTCTAATGACTTGTTGTGCTGGAAGGCTAGGGGATGCATTGGATCTTATGCAAGATTGCAAATGGTCTCCATTTTGGGTTTGGTCTCCCTATATAGAGTCTTAATCCTCCAGAGAGCTACATTGGCACATGTAGGGTGCACGTTGAGAGCCATGGGCCTCCACAGCAGTAGACAGCACTCCATGGATCCCCGCAGCGATTCAGAGATTGCTCGTGGTTCACTTGTTGGACGAGGAAGATGCACCTGATCCATCATGCCCAGTTGGCCTAGATTCGCACCATACACTTGGTAGATGATCCAGGACTTGCACGATGATATGGCATCACCTACACCATCATCCTAGCCCTTGCAGGCGATCTACAGGCATCTTTGATTTGTTTGGAGACCCTTGAGGACACTTGTGTGCCCCCACATGTGATTTGGAGCACCACAACTTATTACAAAGGGCCAACCCCTTGTCCACTACTTTTGAGGGTCCTACTCTTCATTGTGGCACCCATGGACCTCATTAGGCCTCTTAGAGGATCTTAAGACAAGCATAGATTATTATTTGACCTCTTGAGAGGCTTACTTTTTCATTTATGAGCTAATTTGGTGGGTTTGTCACCAAAAGTTGAATTATTATAACATTATTTTATTTTTAGGGTTTATGTAGGCCAAGGAAACTAATTCGAACTCCTAAGTTGTGTATAAATACAAGTGAGATGAGTTCATTTTCTCATCATCACTTTGGATTGGATCTTTTCTCTCTCTTGATATTTTCGCACTTTTTCTAAAGGATGAATTGGAGCTTTATGGATGAATTTTGATGTGTGGATATTGGTCTATCTTCTCTTGGAGCTTCTCTCTTGTCAATTGTGAATGGTTGGATATATTCTATTACATGTAAGTACATGCTTTTAATGTTATTCTTGTTTTATTTTGTCATATACATTGGACTAGGATTTTCGTTGTTCTAGGGCTAATTGTTGCATGCATTTACTGCTTAAAATTGTGGAATTTTGTCTCTATTATAGCATCTCTCAATGTATGGGCCATGTAATATGAATGAAATCTCCTAGGGGTAATTCTATCAAATAATTTGACCTTGATAAGCCATTCCCTTTGTGCATCAAAATATAAAAGTTGCAAGATTATTTCTCCTTGACCTAAAAGGCTAGTGAAGTGGTCTTGAGGCCTCCTTGACTGGGAACCAAGAAATCGTACTCAAATTCATCATAGACTCCATTCTCCCAAAGATTAAGGCACTGATCTACCAAAAGGTGGTCACCAAAAACCACTTTCTTTCACCTCTTTCGGGTCTAGCCAAGTTGGGGTACCTAGGGCATCAATTTCCCGACAAGCTAGCCCTCCAAAAAGTTCAATCTCCTAGGTTCTCCTGCATTGGCCTTCCCTCAAGCTCTCCTCCAATTTTGAAGCCATTCTGACGATGGATTTGGGAGAAAAGCCAAGCCCTAGCTCCGAGATCAAAACTTGCCTTAGCATCCCCAAGGTTAGTACCTCAAAGGGTCAAATCAACACCTTCAAGTGAAAATTCTTTCTTTGATCCTTTCCCCACCTTGTCTAGGGTTAGAACATCATTGGTTGCTATACTTATTCCCTTACCCTAGACCAGGTCCACTTAGTCATGTGTGGTCCCATTCCTGTGAAGAGGCCATTCTTCAAGAACCATCCAGGATACCAATTTCAATAAGGATTTTTAGGAATTGGGAAACTCATTCACAAGTCATATTCCATAAACCTAACCCTCAAATCCTCCCTTCCTTTCCCTAGAAGACATTGTACCTTGCTTAGAAAGCAAGCAAGCTCCATCCTTCAAGCCCTTCCGGGAAAGGGATTATTTGGGTCACTCATATCCATTCATTGTTTTATCCTTCATCGGTGACTCCATAATATACCGGGTCTCCTCCCATCGGTGAAAGTCCGTAAATAGAAGGGAGCCTTAGCTGAGGTGACAGTGGGCTAAGTCTCCATTTGTTGCCCTTGGCCTAGCATTTGCCCTCTAGGTGTCCCCCTTTAGGTCCCCTGCTAGTTTGAGCAGTAACATTTCGGCGCTATTACCGGGGAGGAAGCAGGTCTACCTCCCTAGTGAATCATTGAGGAATTGATTCATTAACGACATCTATAAAGCATTCCTCTGGCAACTCCACGTTCTCTTTCCTAGATGGAAGATCTTGAGGTTGTGACTTACAATTGATGGAAAGATGACAAACCCCATATTCCTTTCTTTAACAAAAAGGTCAATCAATTAAGGAAGAAACACAAGATGTTTAGACCTTTGGACCTTTCCTCCATGACCAGGGCTCTTTTTTGTGTTGTACCTAAAGACCCCAAAAGGCCTATGTTCACAGGGAAAGAGGACTCCCAAGAACATCTCTTAAAGTTTGAATACCGAACATGTGACAAACTATATAATGACTATAGCCAATGATTGCCTTTGCTACAACCATGACAAGGAACACCCATGATTGGTATTTCAACCTTCCATCGTCTTCCATTTCTACATGGGAAGGAGTTGTCCAAACATTTCGAGAAAGATGGTTCCACAAAAAGGACGTGGTCTAAATATACAAAGGGCTCTTGTCTAGTGAAAGGAGAGAGGATGAGACCATTGTTGAGTTCAACCAGCGATTCAATATGGTTATCCATTTTATCCCTCAATAAATGTCTCCCCCAAAGGATATAGCTATGGTTGCTTACCTCAATGCCTTCAAAGGAAAGTTGGTCTTCGATGTCCAAACAAAAACCCCTCTAGTCTCTTTCAAGCTCAAAACATGATGATTGACCTCGACGCAGCCATGAGGCATAATTCTATCAACATGCTACAAATTAAAATGAGCCTCCCCCCTCAAGGAAAAGAATTCCCCATCATAAAAAAATTAAGTCACAAGAAATCAGCAACAAGGAAACTCCTGACCCTAATACAAGAATGCCCATAAGATTGATTTTAAGCTTGACTGACCCTGGGAATAAACGAGCATACGTTGAAGAATTGCATTCTAAATTCAGGGAGCCCTATCCATATCATGCCTTTGAGTATTATGAAAATGCTTGGGATTACTCTCTCAAAGAAATGTCGGGCCAAGGTGATTATAAATTGCGAAGAATTCAGGGTTGTGGGCTGGTAGAAAGTGAAAAGATCTTTTTCCATACATATCCTGAGAAAGAATTCCTCATAAACATTCTCATTATCAAAACAAATCCAACATGGGGTATGATTTTATCAAAACAATTCGTTGAAGACCTTAACCTATCCATCATTGAAGATAGTTCCACTATATACCTCATGTGGAAAGAGAACTCCTATGTATCCATCCTTAGGAAGGAATTCTCTGCCCAATGATTGCCACCTCTCAAGAATTTGATAATGACTTAGAAGAAGAAGATAATAAACTTGGAGAATGGAGAATTTTCAAAAATGAGCATATCAAGACTTCCCCTCTCCCCGGGCGATGGGTTATGTATTTTGATGGGGCTCACTCTAACACTAGATTAGTGGCTAGCATTGTCATCATATCCCCTTCTGAGGAGTACTTGTTATTCTCTTTAAGGCTCCAATTTACTTGCACCAATAACATAGTTGAGTATGAGGCCCTCCTTCTAGGACTTGAGGCGGCCCGATAAAGGGAAATCCAAAAGTTAATCATAATTGGAGATTCTGACCTTGTCATATCACAAACAATGGGGGCTTTCAAAACAAAGGATGAAAATTTGAAACCCTATAGGGAAAGAATCACTATCATGATCAAGGAGTTCAAAGAGCTACAATCTTGGCCTTGGATCGGTGTCTCAATGACATGGCCAATGTCCTAGCCATAGTTGCATCCACGTCCTCAACCATCGCAGTGATGTCACTAAAAGAGGAAAGTGTATACACAATCCATCAGCTCTCCGTCCCTGACTATGAGGAACATTGGCATGTTTTCGAAGATGATCAAGACATAGCCAACTTCCTTCAAGACCATGAAGATCCCGATAGGAAAAGTAAAGACTTAATAAACAAACAACACTTTGATAGAAATGACGCTACTACCACTAAAAATGATGATCAACAATCACTTGATACATTGGATCTCAACCTTGGATCTGAAACCTCTCCTCAAATAGTCAAAATCGGGAAGAACTTGTCCAAAGAAGAAAGGGAGGAGCTCAAAAAATTATTGAGGGAATTCAAGGATGTGTTTGCTTGGTCTTATGACAATTTGAAAGCCTATAGCCCTGAGGTTATCCAGCATACTATTCCTTTCAGGGAGGGTGCCAAGCCCATTAAGCAAAAACTAAGAAGAATAAACCCCAAGCTCGCACCTTTGGTCAAGGAAGAGCTCCAAAGGATGGTCGATGCAGGGATAATAGCCCCTATACGACACTCGTCCTAGATCTCCAACCCTGTGATCACCAGTAAAAAGACTAGTAACATTAGGATGTGCATTGACTTCAGGGATCTCAATTGTGTGTCTAAAAGACAACTACCCCTTTCCCAATATGGAAAATCTCTTGTAAAGAATAACAGGTTCCCAAATGATGTCATTCCTTGATGGTTTTTCAGGGTATAACCAAGTCATTGTAAAGGAAGAGGATCGCTTGAAAAATGCCTTCACCACACCATGGGGAAGATACATGTACCTTAGGATGTCGTTTGGCCTCCTCAATGCTGGATCCACTTTTCAAAGGGCCATGGATTTTGCCTTTAGAGGCCTCATTGGGAAGATCATGGAGATCTACCAAGATGATTTGACCGTCGCCTCTAAGTAAAGACATGATCATTGCAAACACTTGAGAAAGGTATTTCAGAAATGTAGACAATACAGCATCTCCCTGAATCCTAAGAAATCAATATTCGGTGCTGACAATGGTAAATTGTTAGGGCACGTGATCTCAAAGGATGTGATTACTATTGACTCTGAAAGAATTCAAGCCATCAAAAGCATTCCCCCTCCTAAAGATCAAAGTGCCTTACGGTCCTTATTCGGCAAAATAAATTTCGTAAGGAGATTTGTGACAAATTTTGCCGAAATTGTCAGGTCTATGAATGACCTCCTAAAGAAAGACACTCCCTACTTGTGGAACCAAACCACAAACAACGCCTTTGAAGTTAAAGAAAGAATTGCCTTTGCTCCCATCCTTATCAGCCCCGACTACATGTTGATTTGGGGTAGCATCGGATGTGCTCCAGCCACAAAATTTGGTGGAGAGGTTGGGGCACATGAGATCTCCAATACCCAGAAAGGGTTTGGGCAGATTCTAAACAAATCAGGAGATATTAAAATAATTAATATTTTTAATGGAGTCCCTAAGTCTGAAGTTAGGGAAAATAAAATATTATTGTGTATTATTGTGTATTAATATGTCAACACGAAAAGTATAAGAGGAGGCTTGAAGGTCACTTGGAGAATACATCAAAGTGATCAGTCATTCTATTCTCTAGAGCGGGGTTTGCTAAGAGAGATAGAATCAATGATCGGGAGAGCAGCTGAGGGGCATTGAGTACAGAGAAACAGAGAAGGTAGAGAGTGTGTCGGGAGAACAGCACAGCAGCCAAGGAGAGTGACGCAGAGCCAGCAAGGGCTCACGCAAGGCCACGCAGAGGCAGCCAAGTGTTGCGCAGAGCACGAGAGGGGCCAGCGCAGCTCACGCAGAGGCTCCCAGAGCTGATGCAAGACCTCCTGGGGTTGACGTAGGCCTAGAAAGGCTGGCGCAGGGCCAGCGTGAGACAGAGAGGGGCTAACATCGTCCAGATTGGGCAGACGCTGAGGTTGCAGGAGCAGTTTTGTGCTGAGGAGCTGCCGGAAGGATTTTCCGGGGTTTCAGCCAGGAGATTTCTCTCAAACTGTGAGGTATAGCTGCTAAGGAAATTCTCTGTTGGGTAGGCCAATTTCGGCACCCAGATTGTACTCTAATATTGCTTAATAAGAAACCCCTCAGATAGCTGCATCGGTTTTCCCACATTGGGTTTTTCAAGGGACATTGGTCCAAAAATAATGGTGTCATGTGGTGTGTTTGTTCTTGTTTCTTTTAGTTGTTGATCTGTAATATGTTGAGCATGCACTAGTGTTTACTTTCAGTATTTACATTGTAAATAACATGTTAAGGAAAATAACAAGTAGGTAGGAATAAATAATATAAAGTGCATGGAGGGTTTCTAACTAAGTAAAATTAGAAACTTCAACATGGTATCAGAGGGTGATTGCAAATCACAGGAGGACTAAAAGACATCAGCCGAGCGGAGCAATAGCAGCAAAAAACAATTGTCCCGAGGTGACAGAAGTTGTTTCTAGCAGCGTAGAAGCCAAGAAGTGTGACGCAGAGCCACGCAGAAGAAGCCAGGAGCTGCGCAGAGCCTCAAAGAGGCCAGCGTTGCTGACACAGAGGGCCAAAGGGCTGACGCGGGGCATCCCAAGGCTAACGCAGACCCATCTGGGGTGACACAGAGCCAGCGTGAGGCAGAGAGGGGCTGACGCAGTTCACAGAGAGGTAGTTCCTGGAATCTAGAAGGCTGCAAAAATATTGCAGAGGGGAGCTGTTGAGGTACTGTAGTCAGAACAGTACCTGACAGAGCAAGGCCAGAGGAGTTGTTACCGAGGGTTTCTAGCCGAGGAACCTGGATCAGCAGTGCAGTTACACAAGACGATCAGAGTAGGAGGCATCTCGACAAACGGCAGAAGGATTTCCAGGAGGGAAATCAGGACTCAGAGGGAATCCAGAAGAGAACTTCCAAACAGGAAGTAGAGACTCAGAGGAGTCGAACAAAGAACTTCCAAGAGGGAAGTAGAGGAGTCAAACAGAGAACTTCGCCTTGAAAGTTATAGCTATCCCAGTCGACCCCAATGATAACGACAAGTACGAAGAGGTGATGGCGAGGGCCAAGTGCATTATCCTTGACTGGGTCAAGGATCATGTGGTACCACATATAGCCGAGAAGGAAACTGCAGTTGAGATGTGGGAGGCTCTCAAGAATCTGTACCAGCATAGAAGAATGTTGCTCGAGAACCAGATGAGGTCGTATCAGATGAAGAAGGGTCAATCGATTGACACCTTCCTCGGAGGACTGAATGAGATCCGAGACCAGTTGACTGCTATAAGAGTGACACCAGATCCGGAGCTTATGGTGAGGACAACCCTGAATGTTGTCTCAGAAGATTGGGAAGTGTTTGTCAAGAGTAACCTAGGCAGAGGGACTCTCCCACCTTGGGACGAGATGTGGGTAGCTCTTCGCCAGGGAGAGATCAGACGACAGTGGAAGACAGGTAGCAGCAGCAAAGGGATCAAGGTCAAGCAGGAGGAGGATGTGGCCCTAGCATCTGAGGGAAAGCAGGAGAAGTGAAAGAAGAAAGATCTCTCCAAGATCAAGTGCTTCCACTGTGGAGAGATGGGTCATTATGCGACCCAGTGCCCAAGGAATAAGAGTAAGGGAGAGTCTTCCGAGACTAGGGCAACGCCAGCACGGGCAGAGAAGGAAGTTTTGATAGATGATGGCTCTGCCATGAGTGCACACACGCCACTTGAGCGGAAGTGGGGAGACATCGAGTTGTAGTCAGATGGACTACAGGCGATGAGGGGCAAGATCCTCGAGGTACCCAGCCTCTTGGATCAGACCTTGCTACAGGAGCCCCAACGAGGAGTAGCAGGACTGGCTGAGTGGGTAGAGACAGATGTGGATGGAGCGGCAGAGAGAGTTACAGTGTAGGAGTCCCGAGACAGCGCAAAGCTAGCAGGCTGCAGCAGTGCGAGAGGCATAGGAGTGTTGCACCAGTGCAGGAAGGCACAGAGAGGTGTGCAACGTGTGAGATGCAGGGAGTTGTTGCAGCAGTGCAGAGGTCAGAGAAGGAGCACTTGTCAGCAGCAGAGGTAGCTTCAGCATCAAAGGGTGTTTCTAGCCCAATAGGGAGGTCAGTTGGAGATCAGTTACTTACTTCTCAGTAACTGAGTTGCAATGTAGCAGTGGGCAGCACGATACAGCGTGATGAGAGGAGGTGCAGTGCGGATGCAGTGCTAGGAGAAAGGACCAACAGCAGCATGGATGCAGAGAGAGTTGTCATACAGATGCAGCAGTGGCAGTGGCAAA
Source organism: Pinus tabuliformis (assembly GCA_031772625.1). Lineage (NCBI taxonomy): Eukaryota > Viridiplantae > Streptophyta > Pinopsida > Pinales > Pinaceae > Pinus > Pinus tabuliformis. Next base: position 1,620,141,755 of record CM062818.1, read on the forward strand.
ACCATGGGCAGCAGTACATGAGACAGCAGTGCAGAGGACGTTGGGCAGCAAGGCCTAGCATCAGCACAGGTACCGATGCCGGATGATCAAAGTAATACTCAGTGAGGAGTATTGTTAGAGCACAGTCCTCGCTAAGAGGAAGTGTTGATTTGGGGTAGCATCGGATGTGCTCCAGCCACGAAATTTGGTGGAGAGGTTGGGGCACATGAGATCTCCAATACCCAAAAAGGGTTTGGGCAGATTCTAAAGAGATCAAGAGATATTAAAATAATTAATATTTTTAATGGAGTCCCTAAGTCTAAACTTAGGGAAAATAAAATATTAATGTGTATTAATATGAATATGTGTTAGAATGGTCCAAAAGACGTGGATCAATCCAGATCTAATCTTAGCTGTTGATTAATCTCGGCCGTTGAGATGTCAACAAGAAAAGTATAAGAGGAGGCTTGAGAGTCACTTGGAGAATACACCAGAGTGATCAGTCATTCTATTCTCTAGAGCGGGGTTTGCTAAGAGAGATAGAATCAATGATCAGGAGAGAAGCTAAGGGGCATTGAGTACAGAGAAACAGAGAAGGCAGAGAGTGTGTCGGGAGAGCAGCGCAGCAGCCAAGGAGAGTGACGCAGAGCCAGCAAGGGCTCACGCAGGGCCACGCAGAGGCAGCCAAGTGCTGCGCAGAGCACGAGAGGGGCCAGCGCAGCTCACGCAGAGGCTCCCAAAGCTAGTGCAGTACCTCTTGGGGCTGACGCAAGGCCAGTGTGAGACAGAGAGGGGCTAACGTTGTCTAGATTGGGCAAACGTTGAGGTTGCAGGAGCAGTTTTGTGTTGAGGAGCTACCGGAAGGATTTTCCGAGGTTTCAGCCAAGAGATTTCTCTCAAATTGTGAGGTATAGACACATCATTCTTGTCTTCACTTTGGAAGAAAGAATGGAGGATTGGGTAAGCATCTGGCATCCGATACTCTTTGAGGATGAGATAGGGCATCCAAGATAAGAGTAGACGTAGAGAACCGATATTCTTTGAGGACTAGGAATCTAAGATAAGAATAGTCCTAGAAGAACATGTTCTGTGAACACTCAAGTGGGGTATGTGCCTTGAGAGACAATGATGATGGTGTCCACCTCTTAGGAACATCCAAAATCCCAATACAATTGGTCCTCGTATGTCCCTGCATGTTGACCTGAGAATTGTTTTAGCAAAGATGAATGCGCAAGTGCCTCTTTTAGAGTTGGCTAAACTTGACCCGCAAAGAGGGCAAGTTAAAAAGGCATTCAACCTTGAAAAGGAGTCTTAAGACCCTCTAGATCCTTCAAAATATGTATAATGATTGGAAAAAATGGAGGGTGTGCACCTTTCTTGTTGTCTCTAGTGGTAAATAATCCAATCTTACACAATTGTATGGTTGACTCTAATGCCTCAACAAATGTGATGCCCTTAAGGGTCATGAATCAGTTGGAAACACAAATCACTAGACTATATAGGAATGTATGTGGCATTGGCTCAAAGTCTATCCCTATGTATGGTCTGATAAAGGATGTTAAAGTGTCATTAGCTGCTAATAAGGCTATATCAATGCTAATGGATATTGTAGTCATTAATGTTCCAAATGCTTGAGGTATGCTCTTGTCTAGGAAATGGTGTGCCTCTATAGGTGGGCAATTACAGATGGACTTGTCATATGCTACCATACCCATTGTGGATGGGAAACCATTCATTTTGTATAGAGAACTACACATGCATGAGCATGTAGAAGACATAGAGCCATTCCTTTCCCCCAAACCTACTAGGAAGGCCAAGACCCACATACCACCCAAAGACACACATTTGGAGCAAAACCACTTTGAGACAAAGATCCTTGACAGACCCAAGCAGGTTGAATCATCATCAGGGAATGTTTGTCAAATCAAAAATTCCCTTGTAAACAAGAGGAAGAAACTGACATCCCAAAACATGAAAAAGAAACAGTGAGTTCAAAGTCAAGGTAAAGATTTTCAGGGTGGTGACTTAATCCTTGTCGAAAACAACCCATGTACATTTAGGGTCCATGGCAAAGGGTTGGATATTTCTATATTGCAAAACTTAATGGTGAGTTATTCCCTTTCCATTTGTGTGTTGCATTATTGTGTGCACATCCTACTTAATTCATTATTCATGCTAATATGTTTGCATACTAGATTAGGCTGCATTTAGAAAACTTGTATTTCCAGTGTTGTTAGGACATTAATTAGTGCATGGGCAAAAGCCTAGCATGATCTCTACCCCCCTCATTTGCCATCACCCAATTCCTAAGCATTAGATGCTACATCACATAAATAAAGGAACCCTTGCATGTCCCAACCCTAATGAGCAAAAAGTTGACTCATCATTAAGGGGTAAATCAACGCTATATCATTAAAAGCAAGCTTGGACACCTCAGTTATGCTCCCTATCAAAGCATTATCAAAAATAAGTAAAGGCACACCAGAGGGGTGGAAAAAGCAAGTTGAGGAACGGAGTAATTCATGCCTCCACAATCGCTCCCTCCATACATGTATACACTTGAAATGATGGACCTTCGTCAACTAGTCCCATGACCATCGCACCTTGCCATGAAGCATTTCCCCTATGTTGTTACATTATCACAAACACCTATGAATTGAAGGGTTCACCTAGGACATGTCACCTCCTCTTAAGGGTTGGAAGCACCTAATAGAGTTGACCATATATACACTTGAAATGATGAACCTCCATACATCTATACACTTGAAATGATGGACCTCCGTCAATTGGTCCCATGACCATCGCACCTTGCCATGAAGCATTACCCCTCTTGTTACATTATCACAAACACCTATGAATTGAAGGGTTCAACTAGGACATATCACCTCCTCTTAAGGGTTGGAAGCACCTAATAGAGTTGACCATCTAGCCCTTCCTAACAAGGTAGGGAACACTTTTATGAGACTTGGTCTAGTTAGATATTTGAAGGTGATCCCAATTTGAAGTATTATCATGCCCTTAATGATTGAGTGTGATCCACTATGATGCATGTATGGTCATTGTCCCCAATGATTGGTAACTTCCACTTGAGTTTGAGATGGTTTTGCCAGGTGGTCCTTCACAGAGCAACAAAGACCTTGAGGGCACACTCCATGCCTCCACTACACACGATGCCCAAGTTGTACAACACTTCAAGAGAGTAGTGATGACCTTGCAAATCCAACATTGCCCCTCTGAAGCAAAGCATTGGGAACTTTGATGGCTTCAATAGATGATTGATACTTCAAAGCACCCTCAAATGTTAAAATGTCGAGCTCCCCAGCAACCCAACATGCCCCCAAGCTGGTCTTGACACTTTTTGATGGGCATGTCTTGATCTAGAGTCCAAATGATGATGGTCATCCCCAAGATGACAAGGGAGGGCTTGTACTACCACTAGGAGCCCCAACTCTCAAGAGAGATTGTGCCATGTCATACTTCTATCCCTTTCGAAGATGACACAAGGCACCCAGAACATGGTTTTATCACTTGGAGGCATTTTGAGGCACTTCTTAAGGGCTTCCCCTCAAGGATGGAGTTCATTATGATGATGGTACATCCCCTTAGCCCATTTCATGCACTTTCACAACATTTGTTGCCCAAAAAGGGGCATGATGTCATGCTTATGGAGAGCTTCGACCCACACGTGTGGCCTTTTGTGGCATATTTTCATTATTATGAGCCATTGGGTTGGCTGCTAGCCCACTATCTTGGCTTGTACTCAAAATCAAACTTGTTTTAGGGATATTGGGCTAACATTAGTGAGTGATGGACCTCATATATACTAAGGATCACTCTCTTGTCATTTTTCATCATCACACTTGGATTTTTGCCTCTTCTTGAGAGCTTAACTTAGCCTTTGTGCAACTCGCTACTTGTGGAGATGTGATTTTGATGGTGCCATTACTATTGGAGATTGGCTTATGTCTTGGAGATGTCTTTTTAGTATTGAAAGAAAGCTTTTTCATGGAAGAATTGTAAGTTTATTGCAAGTTTTGCATTGTTTTACATGTAATTAATTATTGCTAAGGTCTTTCTTTGTTCCATGCCTAAATGCAAATTATTTATGGAAAAACAACATTAATGCTTGCATGTTGAATATATATTCCCTGAATCCATAAGAGACTTCCCAGTGTGCTCTTCTATTTAATTTCTCCCCTCACAAAAAAAGATATTTAGGGTTTGTTGTCGCCCAAAGTGTACACCTAAGGTGCAACAATCGGAGTAGGGGATGTCACCCTAATCCCTACTCACTCCATTCTAGCTCTCTCCTAGACAAGCTAAGGGGGTTAGTCCCTAAAGATAGATGAAAGGGGAAACTTATTGGAACAACAAGTTCTAGGAGATTTGAGGCAAGGCAATTACTTCTCTATGCAGCTTGAATTAAGATTAGAGAGCAAGTTATGCTATCAAATTGAACAATGTGAGATCGATAACCTCAACTAAAATAATATGACACTTAAGATGAGACCATAAAATACCAGTGCCTAGATACAACGCTCAAATAAATTAGAGAAATTGCTCAATGATGAAATATTCCTCAAGCCACAAGATAGGCAATACTGCAAGGAGAAATTAGTACAAGATGCAAGACTGATATGCAATGAAAATGCTCTAATGAGACAATGTAGATCAAGAGTACTGAATAACCTACTATCCAATTTGCGAAAGTAACACTTGCAATACAAGATTACAAAAAACCTCTTCCAATGAATCAATGAGTCACAACAAAACTATATACCTTTAATCATGTGACTCATTTAGAATTTCGCTTTGTTATATGGTTGTAATGAAATCTAAAGTGTACAAGCACAAGTAGCTAGAGATAAACAAGCTGTCCACAGAGAGCTATGTGAGCAACACCTTGAATTAATAAACACCTTTAACTGTTGTAGTTGATTATAGCACTGTTCATTTTATGAAACAGCATTTAGAAAATGGTAAGAGGATGCAAGCACAAACAACTCAAGAAAATGAGATTTCTATCAGTGATTTTACCATGCAATGAGATTCTAATGAGAGCAGAGAACCACAGAGGAAAAGGCTAGTATCCAAACCAGAGAAGAAATAAGAAAGGAGGCTCATTCCAATACTAATGCAAATATCAATCTGTTGTCTATAAAATGGCACAATGATGCATGAGAAAACCAACGAGGGACTAATGAATGCACCAAACTTTAAGATATACCAACGTTAGTCTGCTGTCAAGAAATCGGACTATTGTAGCTTATTTCCAAGAATATATCAGTCCTTAGATACCAAAATTCAATAACCAATTAAAGCAAAAGTGCAATGTGATGTGAGTCACTAGATGATCCAATCAGTCCACCAAATCACTTCTCAAATGATCACTGAATGCAAGATAAGGAGTACTAATGATCTAGATTCAAGCTTAGTGCCAAATGCAAAGGTAATATATCACTGTAATGTCAAGATCAGACCTATATCAGACCAATGAAAAAAAAATATCAGATTTCTAACAATGAAATCAAGTCACCCGCATATGCATGCAATGATAGCCAAACACTTACAGTTGATCCTCCAAAACAAATGGTGATACCCCTAGAATTTCATATCTCACTTCCACAATTTAATATCAAACTTTTGTAATGATTCTACTGTAAGATCAAAGAAATAAGCTGGTTGTAGCTTGTTTAACAAGTATATCAGTCTACCAAAGCCAGATCAGTTATCAAAATGTGATGAGAAAGAAAGTTGATGAACTGTAAAAAAAGAAAAAAAGGTTGATGTAGAGACCTTGTACGCTCAGAAAACACCACTGGAATAATGCAACCAATCACTATAATAATACTATCAGTCACTCAATATCAAGATTTATCACTGAAGAAGCATAAAATAAGAGCCAAGATACTTAGATTATTGTTGTGATAATTATGCAGTGAATTTTTTAGAGTGTTTTCAGACTTATTATTATATGTTTAAACATGAAATTGAAGTCTGTGATGAGTATGCCTCAGATCTGAAGTATGGGCAACCAAAAGGCTACAATGGAGAGCAACATAAGGCAAATCTGGCAACAGCAGGGATTAAATGAAAGGCTTAACGGACAACGACAGGGGAAAGAGGTTGCTACAGGCAGCTTTAAGGCTAGAAGGAGGCAGCGTGAAGGTTTTAGATGCCCCAAATTTTCAAAACTTTTAATGAATAAAACTCCTCTTCAAATCTTTGATTCAATCAAACTTTTACTGAATAATCGCTTGTTATGGCCCTACAAACAAATTTTTGAGTCCAGATCTTGCCCTCCAGGGTCTAGATCTGGCTCAGATCTGAAGATCTCCTTGGCTGATTTCTCAAATCTATGCCTGCAAACAATCTTTGAGCCCAGATCTTGCCCTCCAGGGTCTAGATCTGGCTCAGATCTGAAGATTTCCTTAGTTGATTTCTCAAATTTATTCTTGCACAAGTGAAAAGAGAAAAAACCGAATACCCAATATGTACAAAAATAGAGAAAATCCCAAAAAACCCAAGTGTTAAAATTCAAAATTATGTTACAAAATTTCAAATCTACACAAGTAAATAACAGATCTATACAAATAATTTATATATCTATACAAGTAATTTACAGATCTATCAGATTTGAGGAGTATGAGTCTAACTCCGCTCCCAGATCTGATAATCTAAAGCTCTTAATAGCCAGATGTATCAAATTTTCCACAAAAATTTAGATCTTTTAAATTTTAAAAAAAGGTGTTAACTTGAAACCCTCTGTAAATCTTATGATAAGCCTGAAGCTAATTTAGTTGGGCTCTTCAGAAAACACAGATCAGGAATTGGCTAGTCCAACTGAAAACTTCCCCTAACGCCCGAAGATCTAAAATCAAGATTTCCCTGCAAAACTCAATTCAACCATAAAAAATAGAGCGAGAAAATAATAATAAAATTCAGACAAATAGAGATACCTGCAATTACGTTCAAAATTTAAATTATTATTCAAACCCCAGCGACTGAGCAAGATACCTGTATTCAAATCACTCTTCAGAAGCTATCATCAATGGCTTTAGAAAAATTTATGCATGAAAACAACACATCTTACAGTGTTCCCATGAAAAGTAACACCAGCAGAATTTAACCCCGAAGTCTTTTTTTATTATCCAAAAAAAATATTACACCAGAGCTTTTTGCTAAGCATACGATCAAAAGATCTGATCTATCAACTGACAAATGACTTCCCATTTAAAGATAAATCCTCCAACCGCTAGTTCGAATGATCATTGTCAAAGCAATCTCGATCGTTGATGAAGATTAAAGTTTCTTTTAATCTCATCCATCGAAATATTTAAATATTTGGGGAAAATTCGAAATTCGAAATTTTTAATTAAATGCATTTTAATTAACTCAAAAATAGAATTTTTGAGTTAATTTCCCCAAAACTTTGACTTTGACTCAACCCCTAGGGATCAAAGGTTTAAAATTTAGCAAAATAATTAATTTACCTTAGTCCCAGAACCTTTTAAAATTTATTTTTTTAGGATTGAAAAATTTTTTCCTTTGGAGAATTTAAATTTACCTAGGACCTAGAATTAATTAAATTTTTGGCTTAGGATTTTAATTAGTTTTTTGCCAGAAAAATTAATTAATTAACCTATGAAGGAATAAATTAATTTTCCAACCCTAAAGACACTTTACATCATGGTTTTCATATTTTTTTTACATCATAAGAGGGAAAACCCATTTGTAAAAGACCCTCAAAGACTACCCACTTCTACGACACATATAATTTAGCCGACCAAGCAATTTGTAATAAAATAACTTAACCAAATAGTTAGGATTATTCTCAAATCACTTTTACATAAACTCGATCTAAAACACTAGAACTCGCCTGAGATCTTAGCGACAAAATCCATTCCAGTTTTGGGGTGAGACTAGAAGGGAAAACTCTACCGACCATCCGAGAATGGATCGGTAAGACAAAAAACCTCCAAGAATGGAGATCGTCACTAAAAGGTAGGTTTACCTAGGTCATTACATACATGACACAAGTATGCTGAAATTATTTACATTATACACATGCAGAATGGGTTTACATAACATCGTGGAATTCAGGCTGATGATGATAGTTGGACAGCACGGACACATCGATTAGGTGTTATCCCTTTTGCGAAAAAAGGAGTGTATTGTTATGGGTCGTTGACACGTAGTGGTCAACAGGGTTTATTTAAGTGGAAACAAGAGCTTTTCCCCCTTACTCCAAGCATTTGTCCTTTATCTCTTGAAATTGCCCTAAAGACTCCATCACCCAAGTAAGATTAGGCAATGGAAACCTTTGGGTTTGATCAAAAACTTTGAAAAATTGGACATGTTTCTTCTTGTTTATTTCTCTAAGCCTTTTAACACAACCCACTAGAGCATTTAGCTAGGGCCTAATTGGTTTAGGGCACTTGTGGATGAGTGTTTATGGTAATAAAACCTATGTTTTGTCTTGGTGTTCCTTTTAACACAAAATCTAGCCTTTTACATGATAATCCCCTGCGAAGGTTGACGTCATCCCTCTCTAGATAGTTTTTGTACCCTAGAAACCCTAACCTTTGTTGGGCTTCAACATGAGGCTTAATTGGAGGGTTTACTCTACTATTTTGTTGATCTTACCTTTTAGCGAACCCTTTCTTCGACTCATATGTGCCTAGATACTCTTTCGTTGCTACTTATAAAGAAACCCTAGGTCATATTAGCCTTCGCTAGTCTTGGTGCATGATACGCTATTCCTTATTAAAAAGTCTTGAGTCTTTGTCCATCATTAAGTATCTCCACATAGCCTATGCTTTTATCACCTTGAACCATATAACATAGAATATCCTCTTAGGTGATCAGTGGGAAGCCTTCCTTGGGTGAAATTCCATTAAAGAGCATAAGGAAGATTGCTGAGGTGAAAGTGGCAATCTACCTCATTGTTGCAACAAGGTCTGGCCCTTGTCTTTTGAATCCTCTCACAAAACTTGCTAGATTTTGAGGCAACAATCCTCGACAAAGCTCCTCCTCCTCAAAGTTGAACCTTATCTCCCCAAATGGCTTCAACAGTTAATGGAATTGATCCACGCCAAATATATTCTAACCCTTCAAGAACATAGTGGAAAATGGAGCTAGGTAGCTCCCTACAATTGAAAAGGCCCTCTCCAAAGGGGGTATTTTAGTGAACTGTCAAACTTTTAACAAAAAGAAACTTGAATTTAAAGGTTTCTACAAAAAATGTACCAATCAACAGGTCCAACAATTTTTGGTTGCCTGTAGATGCACTATAAGGATGTATAAGAGTTAACTAGACCAAGGATTATACAGTAAGCCTTGATGTTCAAGGGTTTTTCAAGAGCCCTAAGGATAAGAGGGGAATCCTAACTGGCCACTTTATGAAGCTTTGGTTACCAGATTTCAACCTAGTCAATACAACCATAACAAATATTCTGGAAAAAGAATGGTTATGGGAGAAAAGGTTATGAAGGTAAACATTCTGGATAGATTTATCAGTTATTCCAAGTTATGTGAAAAGAAGGTTATGAAGGTAATAGGCAACGTCTTGGGTAGACTTATCAGCATTCCAAGTTATGTGTTGTGTTGTTGCTCAAATTGTACAGGCGATATGCGACAACGTTAGTATTCCAAGTTATGTGGTGTGTTGTTGCTCAAATTGTACAGGCGATATGCGACAACGATCAAGTCAGGGGCTATCACTCTGATCCATGGCCTCTCTGTTCTAATTGTCTCCCAATAGCAAGCTATGGGGGGTAGTCCCTGTGAAATGTGAAGATGGAAGGACCCATCGGCAACCGACAAGTCTGGGAGACACCACTGAATGGCCTAGCAACTTGGTTAATCTAGCAAGTTTAAAGATTAGATTAGATTACCTTGATAGCCCAGTGGCTTAATGGAGTCAAATACTTGCTTTATACAAATTATTTACCAAGTAACATGATGAACAGTTGTTGCCTTAGGATTCTTCACTATCCTAAATGAGATGCAGAATCTTCGTTTATTTTAAATTATATGCCTACCTAGGTGAATCCTTCCTCTCAACTATTTTGAAGCTAGTCTCTAAAGTAGGTTGTGAGAGAGAAACAAAGGGGAAGATGGTTGAGGCTATATTAATGATACCTCCCCTAGGGTTCTAACCACCCAATGCCTCTGGCGCTGCAAAGACTATGGCTCTGACGACTGTAAGGTCACCATGTTAACCACTAAAGAGGTTCTAGACTTCGCAAGCTAGATGAGAAAGGTGGCCCTAAGAGTCTTTCAACCAAGCTTATGCTTGAAGGTAAGTTAATTAAATGCAAGTATAGTCCTAAGGTGCAAATGCAAGATGAGAGATTACTTCTAGTGAGATTGTTAGATGCTTAAGCACTTAGAGACAAATTACAACGATATAACGAAGTACTCAAATCAATATACAATGACAATCTTCACTAAAAGAGGAGATGCTCAATGGAATAAGATAGAAGGCGCCCAAATGTTATCAAGATCAAGACAATTGCTCATGAAAAAACCATAAACAAAATGCTTCTTTTAACAATGCCAATTAGAATGCCAGCTAGCAATAGAGTGTCAATGTGTCAATTTGATACGTAAGATAGAGAGCTTAAACACAATTAGCAATTTTTAGAATACCACAAGAATACTCTTTTTTATGATTAAGATTATCAACTGAATTGATTAGCAAGAATGTAAACTTTAGATATAGAGCTCACTTGCAATACACAATAGTAGTCACACTTCTCACAAAAGAAATTTCCACAATAAACGCTTATTCCATATGACCATAAGAAACAATGTAACTACTTATTCAATTATCCACTTAGCATGATGGCAATGACAAGTAAAGATATTCCTTAGCAACGATGTAACAATGAGAGAAACAGCATTAATCCACAATGTGACTCCTTAGAGCAATTAGCCAATCTTATTAACAATCCAACTTAACCTTTAGAGCACATATTTTCATCAATTGGATTTGTCAATTAGTTTTATAGGTTATATATCAAACCTTTAAATAACATATATCAAACCTATATCAACTCAAAAATTTAGTGATTCGGTCCCTCACAAAGCCAACAAGGTGCCAAATAACCAATACCAAATGAGCATCAATGATTAGTTAATGAAGTTAAGTGATTGTTAATTGATCTTTGGTCACTTTTAATGTTTCTTATTGGAGTTATGAGACTGAATAAATGGTTGAAGCAAAACAGAGAAGACAATGAGGGATAGACAAGCAAAGCAAGAGGCCTAAAGGGGCCTGGTTGAGGGCTAGAAGGCTTGGAGATGACTTCCAACTCCTGCAACCACAATATTAGCAATAAAATCACTGCAAACACAAGATGTTAGAGAAGAAACTCAATGTAAAATTTTACCACAGGCCTACAATCACAATAAAATGTCAAATTTTGATGTCAAAACCCCACAACCAAGCCAAAATGCCCAATGATGGAAGGGAAAGACCCAACAAGGCCTACGGCGAGGGAAAAATGGCCTTTTGAGCTTGCGCTGAGGAAGAAAAAGCCCTAGAAGGATTGTCGCTAGGCTAATTAGGGTTGTGGCTAAGGGAGAAAGACCTTTAAGTTCTGTTGTAGCTAGATGGGAAAGGCCCTTAGGGCCTGCGGCCAAGCCCCAAAATAGTTGCCGCTTAGGGGAAGAAGCCCTTAAAGGGCTACGGTAAGGAGAAAAGGGGCCCTAGGCCCTGCGAGCTAGGGAAAAAGAGCCGTAAAGGGCTACAGCTAGCCTCTAGGAGGCAAAAAATGAAATCGACCCCCAAAAAACCCCATAAATTTACTGCAAAACCACTTCAGAACGGCCTAAAAGGGTAGACAGCTTCCCTTCTTCAATTGGACGTTGATTTGTTGGGCGCTGGGGAGGCTAGATCTTACCCTTGAGGGCCTACATCAGCCTTCCTTGCTTGGATGAATAGCCCATAAATATTTTGCTGCTTCAAACTCTTGAGCTATCACCTGCACAAATATATAAAAGAATTCCAAAATCCAAATATATATACAAAAAAATAAAACCCCAAATACTCAAGTGCTGCAAAATAACAAGGGTTAAAAAAATAAAAATATTTACAAATGTACAATATTTACAAAATAAGATTACAAGCTCCCATTAGCACATTAATTCTTTTTAGCCCAATATCAAATAATAATTTTGAAAATATTTTTAAATAAATGACAATGGATGAATAATTTTGAAAGATAGATTGGCCAAAACCCTTCTGCAAAATAGTTTACCACAACGAAAACTAGAGCCGAAACAATGTCGGCTCTTCCCCACAGTCTGTGAACTTGGATCTCAAGGGTTAGCGTACCTATAAACTGCAAAATAGTTTACCACAACGAAAACTTAGAGCCGAACAATGTTGGCTCTTCCCCACAGTCTGTGAACTTGGAGCCCAAGGGTTAGCGTACCTGTAAATCTCTATAATTTACTCATAATAAATTGTTTGATCATATGATGATCAAATCAACTAAGATAACTCGTACCAATAGAATGTTTTTATCACCAACAAATGAAATAACAATTGAAAATTTATTCAACATAATATAAGATAACACATAGCTAACACATACCACAAATCAGCAGATAGAAGAACACCATGAACTGAACCCTGAAGTCTTTCTATTATGATAAAAAATGTTTCCAACAAAGCAATAGCTCAATACCAACATTACAAATTTTTTCTCCTCCAAAGATCATATGATAAATAGAAGCCCAATAGCATCTTTATATAGAGAAACCCCTCCAAGTGGAAAATAACGGCTAGTTGGTTTGATCTTCGTCAAAATAATCTCAACCATTGAAAATAACTTGATCATCTTTTAATCTTCTCCGTTGAATTTCTTACTTTGAGGAAAAAAAAATGTTTTTTTCTTAAAACCCACTTCTTATTAATCCAAAAATAAATATTTTGGATTAATTTCTTCAAAAATTTGACTTTGACTTAACCACCAAGGTCCAAGGGCTCAAATTTTCTGAAAATATTCATTTTCCCCTTGGTGGAGGACCTCCAAAAATTGACTTCCTTTTGACCCACGAATTTTTTATTATTTTCCACCTGGAGAGAAATTTATTTCTCTATATTATTTTTGATTCAGAATTGATTAATTTTCTGACTTAGTATTTTAATTTAAATTAGCCAAAAAAATTAATTAATTGACTCTAGAGGGGATTTAATAATTTTTCCACCCTCAAATAAATTAGCCATGGTGTCTGTGTTAATTTTGAGTTAACATGTTTTCTGATAAGGTTGGTTACTTCATTATCTCATTATCAATTCCATTAGACCATAAACATATGATAGTAACTAACAAAAAAACATTAAATGTAAATGCAGAAGACAAGTCAAGACAATAGAACACAAAGATATGGCTCAAGCCAGGAAAAACCCCAATATGGGAAAACCCTTGATCAATTCTTCTTATTATTATTATCAAATGTTTAGCAGAGGAAGAGAGAGTACAATCATTGATTTTCCAAAATGAAGATCAGAACTACTGTCCAAATTTCAAGGAAACTGCCCCTTCAAGTCTAACTCTTGGTTAGGTTTTACTTCATGTTGTTGTAACTCTCCTACTCATCTTTTCAGAGTAGTAGCTTCTCTTCACAAGATTTTGTGCACATCAATAAGAAGATCTAAGCTAATGTCAACCCCTACATAAGCTTTTTAGTCCACCTGATTCATGGAGACTAGGCCTACAGCCTAGTTATGATGTCAACCAACCTCTCGGCCTTCTGTGACAAGAGATACTAGCATTGCAGCTTACCTGAACCATGATGTTAGGAATGCAACTGGTTATTGGAGAGGAGACCATACAAACATATACCGACAAACACCATCCAATAATCCTTAACAAGTGTGGCTCCCTTTTTGCTCTAACTTGGTCCTGAAATGGATGATAAATGAGCCTAGAAACATTCATAGATAAGCCCAGATTTTCTCCATACTGACCTCGGCCTCCTGCCTGAGGAACTCGGCCCATGAAGGAGGCTAAACAGATCCCAATCTTGCCCTTATTACCTCAGTTGGAGATCTTCTCCTTTTGCGGCTATTTCGAAGAGAATAATGAGATATGGATGTGTGTAAATGAGGGTGAACGCACCTCTATATATACAACTCGATGGGGACCACGTGACGTGACCATTGGGCTTGATGAGCCGACAAAGAGGAGATGTTGACCTTGATAATTTGGATGTGAGAGAACATAAATTCAAAAATCTATTTCTCCTTATCCAAATTTGACGATCTTTAGGTCGATTTGGTCCTCTCGAAAATAGGAATTTAATGCCATAATTATCTTCTTCGAAAGACTTGCCTGGAGTGGAATTTGGCCCTAGTTGCCAATTTTAACACTCCCTCTAAACTAGGGGGAATTCCACTTGCCAATCCATTTATTATCATGCCATCCTATCATCATGCGCCATCTCTGCATCTCGTCTCAACTCTGTTGAACACTGATATAGATAATGAAGATGAATTGATCGAGAGTGAGTCACAAGACCTTGCCTCTCTACTGACAAAGGTCAGTCCACATAACCGAGACTAAGTTGAAGAAACATCATTCATCCTAGACATAAGAAGTACGACAGTACACGATGCATCCATCGGTATTGCTATGGTTCCCATCCACTTTTCCCAACTCATTGGCCTGATGAGAGGTACTTCCCATGTGTCCCGGACTACATGGGTAGGATGATGCAAGAACACCAACAGGGAAAGAATATATCACATCTTGCTCACAACCACACTTGGGAAAGGAGAAACCACATCCTACAAACACATGTCATAACCACACGTAGGGAAAGGATGAACCACATCCTACAAACACGTCATAACCACACATAGGGAAAGGATGAACCACATCTACAAACACATGTCATAACCACATGTAGGGAAAGGATGAACCACTTCCTACATGCATGCCAACCAATCAATTGTAGGAAGGATCCTACTTGTGGGGAAAGGATGACCAACGTCCCACCAACATATCAACCATCGATCATAGGGAATGAGCATCCTACATGTGAGGAAAGGATGAACCATGTCCCACTGACATGTCCACAAGCAGATGCTTGAATGCATCTCTCGCTGAGGTATACACAGGAGAAGGTGAACCACTCATCCTACTCATATGCCATAGGAGAAGGTGAACCACTCATCCTATGCATATGTCATCGACAGTAGAGGAAGGTGAACCACTCAAACCTACACAAGTGTTATCAATAGTAGGGGAAGGTGAACCACTCAACCTACACATATGTCATTTGTCACAAGGGAAGGTGAACCACTCACCCTGTACATCGCGCACCTATAGGGGAAGGTGAACCACTCACCCTGTATACCGCACACCTATAGGGGAAGGTGAACCACTCACCCTATGGTCGCTCATAGCTCAATAAGTACCCCAAGCCTTCAGGTGCTCCCAGAGCTCAATGTTCCATCTTAATCAAAGATCCCTTTATCAAAATGAGCCAGGCTGCTTTCTGAAAATCAAGACTATATCTAGGTGATGATATTGTTGACCAAATCATCAATGGAAGCCTCATAGCTCCACCCAGCAGCATATAGGTGTATACACAGCTTTCTACAGACCTATTGATTTACAGCAGAGATCTTAGTAGTACTTAGCAATCCTCTGCTTCTTGCATATTTTGAAGAAGAAAATATTTAACTGATCTTACTCCCTCTTACTCAGGGAGACCACAAGCCTAAGCTTGTCTTTCTAGAGTGCAAAGTGTCCATCTGGCACCCTGCTCATCATAAGATTCATCCATTTTGTAGATAATTTATTAATGTAATCAAACATGTCATAATTCTAGTAGAGCTCTTCCATAAACAGGAATGTCCTTTGTTGTACCATATAAAGTGGTATCTATTGTTAATATGTAAAACTCAGGATTCTCTGAATCGTACTTTGTAATATATAATAATGTGTGCATAAATGGTTGTTGTGGAGTTTACTTAAATGGCCATGTTAGCTGCTTTTGTGCATCCTCTTTCAAAGTAACTGACTTCAGTCCTTGAAGGAGGACCTCAAGAGATATGGCACTCAGATGTGCTCTTTACTATTTACCATACAGCCAGATCAGCAACTCTTAGTAGTGCACTTTGGATCATACTATCTGAATAAGCAGTAATTCGTAAATTGTCATCATCATCTTGTTGGACAGACAATACCAACAGTTGTATTCAACTTCATAGCTCCCTCTGAATATCGAAAAGGGTAAATTTGTTCAAAACATAACTATTGAACTATCTTCAATCTGCTGTTAATCCAGGGATTTTATAGTTTCCTCTGAAGCTTTGCCTCAATCATGGGTTTATTAGGAAGCTCCATGTCAAATAAGATCATTCTGAAGTTCTTCTTCAACCAGCGAGAAGAAATCCTCCCATGAGATTGTTAGCTGAATGATCCTTCATAGCTAGATAACCGTTACTAGCGTATCAATTTACTCAATCCATGATAAGGAAGAGTCTTTCTCATTCAGGCATCCATGTCTATAAAACTATCCTTCATAAGATTCTGGCATAATGTAACCAAGAGCCAAAATCAGAATCTTCTGCTCCTTGTGTTCAAGAAATCACAGTATGTTTCTTTCTTCAAAGTATTTATGCTAATAGAGGTTGATATAAAGATCTGTTCTATAGTGCCATGCACTTCTTCTTCTTTGCACTCCTTGGTTAACAAGTGATAATAAGGTCAATCACATATCTCTCACAAGAGTATTCGTCATCATTCCAATCCTGACACCATCCAAGATAGGACTGAAGTTGCCTTTTAAATACCAGAGATGACCGGCAAAGTTCCTTCTGATGAATTGGAGTGTTGAATGTGCAATCTTCCCAGGCCTAAAAACAAAAACGAGCCTCATGTATCGGTTTCATAATCATGAGCAATATTATATGGACAAACTTGTCTTGTAAGGGAGGAGGCTAAGAACTTGATATTAATATTTTCACTTTCCTGTAAGTTTGTTCGAGGCAGACTTGATATAATGATCATAGGAACTTTGGAGCCTAGCACAGATGTGGCAATGAGCCAGTCTTGTAAGCACATACTTTCCGACAAGCCAACATCTATAATTTGAATCCTTTGAGATAACCATTCAAACTAGTTATTACTTTCTGGGGTCATCGGAAGTTGTTGATCCACAAACAGGAGTATATCTTAACACCATCTTCTTTAGCCAATGAGTAGATATCTTCAGAAATAAACCCCAAACTGCTTCGCCCAGTGATAGAAACCCTGGAAGAAGGAGAAGAAGGGTGATTATCCTACATCAGCCAAACTTGAATTTTGCTACAAAATAGGCTTGATGAGACATTAAGTAGTTTCCATGAAAGGCTTCTGTGAGGATGAGTAGAATGGTAAAATATCTGCACAGATGATCAAATGGCTCCGCATATTCCAGTGGGATAAACATTATGAGAGGACTTGTTATTATTATTATTTGCCTTTGACTGCAGGTATCTTGATTTTGACTGGGGCATAGAGAAATTTATGCGAGTCTCAAGCAAAGAATCAATTCACCGAGTTTGAGCAAACTATTATATAAAGCCGAAGTGAAAACATAATGAGCCACTGTCACGCCATCGAAATGATTCATGATGATGAGCCATAAATCAGAGTAGAAGAGATATAGAGATGCCATTGTAAAAATATGGCTACGCTTGTAGCTTTGCCTATGCCATTATCATCAGACATAGGTACATCGAGAGAAAGGTGAAATCCTGAAGCAGAAATATCACTGAGCCTTCCATCGAACTTCTTCTGAAAAGTTGTCATAAGAGTGTTGTCCAAAAGCCTCAGGCAAAATGAAAAAGTAGCCTTAAAATATTCCCTCAAAAGAGAACGAAATTGTTCACTGAAGGATTTCAAATTAGGTCTTCAACGATTCCAAAAGAAGATCAACATGCCTCAGATCTTGACATCACAATCTGAATTTATCCTTAAGTGGCCTTGATGGATTCTTAGAAACTAATTTTGAATATTGCCTCAGAAAATGGGTCCTTGACATGCTTCAACAATTCTATTATAGAGAGCCAAGATCATGCTTATAAGCCATCATAACTGTTTCCAAAAACGATCCATACAAAGTGCAAGATAGTCATGAATTAACCAACGAATTGCCACAGAACAACCCTTTCAATACCCTGTAATAGAGGTCTGAATATCCTCATATTTATGTCCTAAAAGGAGTCCAATAAAGGTCTTGAGATAGGTCTGAGAACAACCCTTAATGGTAACCTTAAAGCAGTCTCAATTTATCCGAAATGAGTCTCAGGAAAAGAGATCTGAGCATCAGGAAACCTCCTCAAAAAGACATTAGATCAAGTGCGAACAGCTTTAGGAGAACAGGTTAGAACTTCAGGCAGACATCAAGGATTAACCCTTTGAGCAGTGCGAGATAAATCACAGAATTGCAATGTTTATCCAGTGAAGAACCTCCAAGAAAGATGAAATATTAAGCCCCAAAAACTCAGTGTAACATACCTCAGAATAGACTTAGATCAACACAGAAGAGAATGGCAATTTAGCCCAGGTATGCCTCTTGATCTGTCCAACATAGGAGAATGTTCATGCCTTGGAATAAATTCGGATCTTCACAGAAGAAGATAGCAACTAAGCCCAGAAATGATTTCCGAAATTCAGCCTCCTTCATAAGAGTAGTCATTTTGCGCCTGGCCTCAGAAGATAACTTCATAAGATCTGCATGACAGAGTGATTGCTTTCTTCCACTCTCTTGTTTGGGCTTGTCCTCATCCCAGCTCTGATACCATGTTAATTTTGAGTTAACATGTTCTCTGCTAAGGTTAGTTACTTCATTATCTCATTATCAATTCCATTAGGCCATAAACAGTCACTTTAACCATCAACATATGACAGTAACTAATGAAAGAACATTAAATGTAAATGCAGAAGACAAGCCAAGACAATAGAACACAAAGATATGGCTCAAGCCAGGGAAAAACCCCAAGATGGGAAAACCCTTGATCAATTCTTCTTATTATTATTATCAAATGTTTAGCAGAGGAAGAGAGAGTACAATCATTGATTTTCCAAAATTAAGATCAGAAGTATCATCCAAATTTCAAGTAAACTGCCCCTTCAAGTCTGAGTCCTGGTTCGGTTTTACTTCATGTTGTTGTAACTCTCCTACTCATCTTTTCAGAGCAGCGGCTTATCTTCACAAGATTATGTGCACATCAATAAGCAGATCTAGGCTAATGTCAACCCCTACATAAGCTTTTCAGTCCACCTGATTCATGGAGCCTAGTTGTGATGTCAACCAACCTCTCGGCCTTCTGTGACAAGAGATACTAGCACTGCGGCTTACCTGAACCATGATGTTAGGAGTGCGACTTGTTGTTGGAGAGGAGACCCATACAAACATATACCAACAAACACCATCCAATAACCCTTGACAAGTGTGGCTCCCTTTTTGCTCTAACTCGGTCCTGAAATGGATGATAAATGAGCCCAGAAACATTCATAGATAAGCCCAGACTTTCTCCATACTGACCTCAGCCTCCTGCCTGAGGAACTCGGCCTATGAAGGAGACTAAACAGATCCCAATCTTGCCCTTATTACCTTCGTTGGAGATCTTCTCCTTTTGCGGCTATTTCAGAGAGAATAATGAGATATGGAAGTATGTAAATGAGGGTGAATGCACCTCTGTATATACAACTTGATGGGGACCATGTGACGTGACCATTGGGCTTGATAAGCTGACATAGAGGAGAGGCTGACCTTGATAATTTGCATGTGAGAGAACATAAATTCAAAAATCCATTTCTCCTTATCCAAAGTTGACGATCTTTAGGTCAATTTTGGTCCTCTCGAAAAGAGGAATTTAATGCCATAATTATCTTCTTCAAAAGACTTGCCTAGAGTGCAATTTCACCCTAGTTTCCAATTTTAACAGTCTGACTGCGAGGGACCATGCACTAAAATATTTTTACATCAAATAATTACAAATTCAACCCTTAGAAGCGGAAATACACATTTAGACTAGACCCTCAATAATTTACCCAATTCTGCGACACAATATGATCTAGTATGAAATCAAGTGTGCTTGTAATAAAATAATTTAGCCATGGTCTCTGACTGCGAGGGACCATAGACTAGAATTATTTCCAAACACACTTTTACAATAGACTCTATATAACACTAAGACTCACCTAAGACCTTGTCAATGAATTCCACCCTAACCTTGGGGTTTAAGCTGGAAGGAAAACTCCACCGATTAGGCATGTTTACAAACACACATAATTCGGGGAGGTTAAAAAACTTCCTAGGATGAAATCCTTTGCCAAAATCAGAGGCTTACCTAGGTGTTGTTTCATAATTGAATGGTCATACTATCATCGTTTACAAGCAAACCTGCAGAAATTAGGTTTACAATGGTATAATCACGTTGGTTGATGACTTTGATCTTTGAAAAATCTCTTGAATTCCTCATACATTGCTTTCTCGGAATGCTGACCAAATTGTGGATAACATGTTGTAACACCCATACTTGATGAGACCTTGATTTGATGCTTTGACCTTCAAGGATTAAGGTCTCTCTCTCTCTCTCTCTCTCTCTCTCTCTCTCTCTCTCTCTCTATATATATATATATATAGTATAAAACTCACCATAAAAATCTATAGGCGTGAGCATAACAAGCTACATATATAGTATTATATACAAACCTTACACTTGCAAGTTCTGATAAACCCTACGCAATTTAAAAATGGGCCAAGGGTCATTCTATTTGTGGCCCCTAGACATGGGCAATTTGCAATTTAACTTTAGGAAACATAAGTGTAATTATTTTCAATTGCAATAAGATCCATGAAGGATCTATGAGACAGAGAATTGTCTCTATAGCAGCTTTTCTTCTTCATATTCCTTGTTAATAATGTTGATTTTAAAATTTATAAAAGCATTCTCTTCTCAAAAGGTTTTGCATATTTTTACAATTGTGTTGAAAACCACTACAAAACACTCCAATTATGTAGAAAAACAAGACTCATATTTCAGATTAAGGACATGATTGAAATCTGAGTCACTACTATCTGATTGTTTTCATAATACTTGAGGTTGGGATGGTGGAAGAACAAGACTTGAATGACTCCTAGAAACCCATGCAAAATATATATAAAAACAAAACAAAAAAGATGACCCCAAAAATAAGAAGAACAAGAGCAATAACCACATGGATCAACCCTTTGAAATGTTGTATTTTCTAGTATTTTGAAATGGAGGCCTTGCTTGTTGTAACTTTGTTGCTCAAAAGACAATAGTTAAATTACTTCAAACCCAAATCAAAAACCATCATACAAAACCCATGTTTTGAGTTGCAACTTGTACACCAAATTTTGATTCAATGCAAATACAAAATAGATGATTGGGAAAGATGATCATATTGTCCAATCATCGATGTTAATTGTTAAAATTGAAGACAAGCCCAAAATATCCTTGGAATCTGCCCATAACATCCCTAAAATCTATCTAGAATATCCCTAAAATCTGCGTAAAACATCTTGGGGATAGTCAGAAAATCACTAAGTCCTTGATGAAGTCCCCAACAGTTTCGAGACACTTCCTAGGGTTCCTCAAGTCCTCGAAATGCTAGAATAATAGGCATCGGGCAAGGGTGAGCCTGCCGAACTCTCGACCAACGCCCCCCCACCCAATAAGTAAATTGAAACGTAGTCGCTTGTCCGCATCGGGCAAGGGTGAGCCTGCCGAACTCTCGACCAACGCCCCCCCACCCAATAAGTAAATTGAAACGTAGTCGCTTGTCCGCATCAAGCAAGGGTGAGCCTGCCGGACTCTCGACCAACGCCCCCCCACCCAATAAGTAAATTGAAACGTAGTCGCTTGTCCGCATCGGGCAAGGGTGAGGGTGAGGGACGTGCGAGGAAGGACCCGGTAGGGGGCTCGACTGATAAGGTTGGGGGGGGAAGTCCCCATGCAACATAAGTATTGAGTTACCTTATGTGATCTATTCATAGGACCAACACTAACATTAGTCAAAAATAGAGTGCACCCTG
Organism: Pinus tabuliformis; assembly: GCA_031772625.1. Taxonomy (NCBI): domain Eukaryota; kingdom Viridiplantae; phylum Streptophyta; class Pinopsida; order Pinales; family Pinaceae; genus Pinus; species Pinus tabuliformis. The sequence continues at coordinate 1,620,163,811 of CM062818.1, forward strand.
AATGATATATAGCTATTGTGGATATAGATCTTTTGAGAAAGGGGTCGCATGCTCAAACCTAGACATCTACGATTCCACAATAGACCCTATATTACCCTAAGTGAGAACCTTGTGTGCATTTAACTATGGAAAAGCCACTTAATTGGAGTCAATTATCTTTTAATGATTTAACCCCAAGGGCTAGTGATGTGATCTAGAGGAGAGCTTACCATAGAATTTGGTCCTAGGTATGTAAACCTAGCCACTAAGATCCTATTTAAGGAAGCTCCTAATTTAGATGAAGAGTTATTCTTTTTGTGTGGGAGTATTGGGGATGGTGCTAATCATTTTTTGGTGTTGTTTTTGGTGTGAGAGTTTTGGTGCATTAGAATTTAGTTATAAGTTGAAAGAAAAGCCCTAGATTTCCTTTGTGAGTGTGCAAGGGAATGGGTGGTATATTGGCTTTAGTTTGGGACACATTGTCTACGATTATTGTTGTTCTAAGTTGGTGGATAGATGAAGGGAGGAACCAAAATAACTACATGTGGTGAGCCTAAGCCCATTTTACATAATAGCCCTATGGGAAGAGCGTTAAAACAATAGCTAAGGTTCTTTATCCATTTGTTGGTTGGCCGTTGGTTTATGGTCATGCCATATTTCTAAACTTCTCCTCAATTGCTACGATTGGTTGCCTAGTGGGAGTTGTGGAAGTGAAACCTCAATCCTTGGTTTTAACTTTTGACATTGGAGCCCCTACATAGGGGGTATTCCAACCAATGTTTTTAAAACCGGAACCGATGACTGGACCGGTCCACCTAATGAACCAGTTTACCGACCGGAACCGGTCTAACTAGGACTGGTTTGGTCTAAACAAACCGGTTTTAAAAAAATACATTAAATAATTAATTTTTAAGGAAACAAAACTATTTTTAAGATTTAAAACCATGATTCCAAGCCAATAGAGACAAAATATGCAAAGTTTGCTCATTTATATACCATGTAAAGGTGAATACATTAAAATGGCACCGAGTGCAATACATATCATCGACAAAATAGCAAAATACATAAACAATGAGGGTCTAAATGGCCTATAAAGTCCAAAAACAATGTTGCAAGCTATGAGGCCATTGGCCTACTACAAGTCTACAGTGTACACATGATCAATCATCAAGTTCATCGCCACTACTAGCCACAAGATCATCATCAAGAGATACATAGACATCATCTGGTTCAGAGTCTGAGGATGCCCCAGCCTGATCTGCAACCTCAGTATCAATGCCAACAATAACAATAGAAGTAGACCTAATGGAAGCACGAGTTTGTCGACCTGCACGACTAGTGCCTTCCATTGGTTCTTTGCCTTTCCTTGATGCTACTACTGATACTGGTTCTGATGCCGCCACATAATCTGCTTCATCCCTCTCTAAAGCCATGTTGATATCAAAATCAACCTCAAACACAAGTTCTTCAGTCTCCTCCACCCATTCTGATGTTGGATCAATATCGTCCAACACAATGGGATCTAGATCAGGTGTTTTGCTCATCATTTGGTTCCTCCTCAGTCGAAGGTTGTATTGCACGAAAACAAGATCATTTAACCGTTTTTGTTCCAAACGGTTTCTCTTCTTCGTGTGTATGCACTCAAAAACAGACCAATTGCGCTCACAACCTGAAGCACTGCAAGTTTGACTGATGACTCTAATTGCAAACCTTTGCAATTGAGGACACTGGCCACCAAATGACTCCCACCAATGTGCTGCAAAGAAAAAGACATTAATTAGTAACTTAGTTTATAATTTGAATTGTAAAGAACGTAAACGATTTTAACTTGAAAAGAAAAACAAATTGGAAATTGGAATTGCTTACCTGGTTGGTCCACATCTCTTGCCATCTTTGCCAAGTTTTTGCCAAAAGTACCATCTGCCATAGTAAAAACAGTAAGTTGTCTATGTATTTCCAACTGGTCTGCATGGGTAAGGACCATGCGCTCCAAGCAATCAATCAATCCAGCTCTGACCTCCCCATCATGCAGATCTCCTAGCCGATTTTTATAATGATACTTTGGGTTCAAAAAATACCCAGCTGCATGTATAGGACGATGGAGTTGATTGTTCCATCTGTTATCAATGATCTCCCATATACGGCCATATTTAGCTAACCTATCCTTGTAAGCTGCCCGTATCTGCTCTTTTGCCTGATCCATAGCCTCATAAACGTAGCCCATTGCCAATTTTTCCCCATTCACCATCCTTAGCACCTTAACAAGGGGCTCGGTAATTTTCACAAGCTCTACAAACCTTTTCCAAAAATAATTGTCTAACACTTTCTTTTTGGTGTCTTTTCCATCTGGTCTATGAGCCCACCAAGATTCAGACCATTCTTCAGAGGAAAACATTTTCTGCAAGTTTTTATGTTGACCATTGAGACATTGCAACATGAGGAAGTGAGTTGCAAATCTTGTAATTGCAGGCCTAACAAGCTCTTTGCCCCCAGTGTTTTTCCTCATTAGGCTCAATACCCATGAGTGGTTGTAAATGTATTTTGTAATGCACTCGGCATGCTCTACAGTGTTTTTTACCCACTCCCCTTTGTTTATATCCTCAAGCATGAGGTTTATGCAATGTGCAGCACATGGAGTCCAAAATATGGTCTTATATTTGGTCTCAAGCATCTTTCCAGCAAGAACATAGTTTGAGGCATTATTGTTGATGACCTGCACAACATGCTGCTCCCCAACTTCCTAAATAATGTTATCCAAAAGCTCAAATAGAAGGGTTGCATCCTTCACCTTATCAAATGCATCAACTAATTTCAAAAACATGGTTCCTTGAGGGCAAGAAACAAGGAAATTAATGATAGTGCGATTCTTTCCATCGATCCATCCATCTGACATGATGGAACAACCTGTTTTGAGACATGAATCTTTAAACTCAACCAAATACTCATCAATGGAAGATATCTCTTTTTGCAAAAGAGCTCTCCTCAAGTCATGCATACTAGGGCCTTTGAAGCCTTTTCCTGCAACTATAACAGAGTCCCACATAGCTTTGTAATAAGGTGAGCGAGCAACATTAAATGGAATGTCTGACTGAATCATACCACCATCTAGCAATGTATTGATGAGAAGTTTCTTTGCATTGTTTTTTCCAATGTTGATCCAAAGTGGGTTGACGACGTGGCTGGGAAGAAATGGGATTAGAAGAGGCAATGTTGGCAGAAGATGAGAAAAGGGTGTTTGTTCTCTTTGTTCCTTTTGATGGTTGGCCACAAGAAGGATGAAGATAGTGAAAGGGGTCATTGGTGGAAGGGATAGAAGTTGAGTCTTGAATCTCATAATCATCATACCCACTCTCTTTCATGGCTTCTAATAATTCCCTCTTCCTTGCAATGTCATCTTGGATGACCTTCTCCCTAGCCTTATCCTCGTAAAACTTTTCAAACTTAGAAATGTATTCTGCCCTAATAGGACCTAACAATGCATTTGGTGCACCACATGGCGTTACTTGGCCTCTTATCCTAGCCAAGTGTTGTTTCAATCTAAGAATACCCCCACCTCCAAAAGATTTATGGCATAAATTGCATATCATTTTTCCATCAATTACATCACAATGAGCCCATGCACTATCCTTTCCTTTTGGAGCCATGTTTGCTTAAAATAATAACAATTTGCAAAGAAATCTACCATTAAAAAAAAATTGCAGCTAAGCAACATGGGAAACCAAAGCTAAATGTAGGAAAACAAATGCACATGCAAGCTACGAAATTTGATAGCATAGAGCTAGAGATTTGATAGCATAGATGATAGAAGTGAGAAGTTTATAAATTTATAACACATAAAAAATTTAATTCATGGACAGCAGCCAAATGAGGAATTTTCAAGTGAAAATCCTTACCTGGAAATGCAAACTAGCTTCCTTAGCCTCCTCTTGAAGATGCCAACTCCACTGACAGCTACAAACTATCCCCAAAATAACTCCAACTCCAACTCCAAGATGACTACTCCATCAAAAACTCAACACTCTCCAAGCTCACAAACACTCAGAAACACTCCAAATCAGATGTGTGAGACAAATGGAGGAAGAGGGGCCTCTTAAAGGCTTGGAGAGGGTGTTTTTGGAGGGAAAGCACCCTTAGTTTCCCTCCAAAACCCCTAAAAGACATTGAGAAATGAGCTGACTAGGCTTATGGTGGGCTTGACTAGTAATCGGCCGGTTTAGGACGGAACCGGTCGGTTAGGCCCAGTTAGGTCACTTTTTTCACCACAGAGCCTATCTAACCTGGTTTTTTCACCGGTTCCAACCGATGGGCCTGCTAACCAGTTGGTTAGACCATTAACCGGTTAGCTGGGCCAATTTTTAAAACTATGATTCCAACATCTCCAATTGTTAATTGGTTGAGAGTAAAAGCACTGGAATAAGCATTTTCACCAACATCTATTAGAGCTACATCAAACACTAGCTTGCACTTGTTGAAAAATATGTAACTAGGTTCAGTCTTCATAAATATGAAATGTACTTTTGATTCTTGTATATTGTAAAATGAAAGAAAAATTGTTATTGGTATTTTTTGAGCATGGGTTTCATGCTCAAGGTCTTTTATTTTAGAGGTCAAGCACCCATTGAGTGCTTCTAGGGTTTGTCCTAGAGTCAAGAAGTTAGAAAAGTCATTGTCATATAAAGAAGACCCCATCGGGCACATTGTAACTTGTAAAAATAATTATTTTTGTATTTGAAAGTGTCAAAAATACCCTCCAAGGCCAAGCCGGCCTCAATTATAGCATTTCATCCACCTTGGAAGCTTATATACAGGAGGGAACTCGACCTCCTATGGATATCATTCATTCTCTCATCAATCAAGCGAAGGAGAAGAAGAAGAAGGCTAGTGAAGGGCGAAGGACGAAGGACAAAGTGTTTGGGTTATTTCTCTCTCTCTCTCTTCACACGTGCGAAGGAAGGAGGCTAGGGTTTTGCCACTGCAAGACCGAACTTCGATAAATTACAGAAAGAAGGTCGAAGGAAGGTCTATTATGTCATCCTCAAGCCCTAGAAGAAGGAGAAACTCAAGTGAAGGTCAAAGGAAGCCCTAGAAGCCCTAGATTTGTTCACACGTGTGGATGCAACAGCAATTGCAAGGGCCAAAAATTTCAAACAAGCACTAAAGCCCGAAATTTTGTAATCGAGGGTCAAAGTCGTGCAGTTGCAAGAGATTTTACTGAGTTTGACTTGAACCACGGAAGAACATCATCAAGAAGGTCAGACTTGGTCTTGGAAGGGTATTGGTCTTGGTCTAGAGGTGTTGGAATTTGTCATTTGAAGAATCTATAAGAAGAGGAGATTTGTGGGTTTTCCTCTCAAGTGGAGAGGTTTTGGCCCTGGCTTGCAACCTATATCTTGTGTTCTTGTGTATTGTTGATCTTCTTGTTTTGGTAGTTGTTTGATGATAAGAATAACATAATAATAAGAGAAGAAGCTAATAAGCAAGAAAAAGTAAAAAGACATCACAAGCAGTTATCAAGTTTAAGAGAAATCATCCTAATTGTAGCCCTATAGATTTCTCAACATGGTATCAGAGCTAAGGTTGGCTAAGGGCATGATGAAGATCACTACATCCTTGAAGAAGTCTTTGAAGCAATGTTCCATGGTAGCAAGTCATCTCAAACAAGGTATCAAGGCATTGTGGAATCTCCTATTATCCATCAAGAATAGTATGACCAAGACTCCTACAAAAGACGAAGGGTTATTCTCAACACTTACAGGCACATTTGAAGATGAGAATATTTGGGTGATCAACAGTGGAGCATCAAGACATATGACAGGTGAGCACAAGCAACTAAAGAACTTATCAAGAGAAAAATCTTCCTACTCTGTTGAGCTTGGTGACAAGAAGAGTTATCCTATAAGAGGAATTGGATCAACCTTGCTGGAGCTAGAGAATGGAGGAAATATTCATCTCAACAACATCCTATTTGTTCCAAGTTTGCATAAGAATCTACTTTATATTTCATGTTTAGAAGATAAGGGAGATAGAGTTGCTTTTATACATGGAAAGGTTTAGTATGGGATAAAATCCCTAACATCGAAACTGCAAAGGTCTTTGGGATTCGTGAAGGAAGACTCTGCATATTGTTGACTGCTCTCTCTCAAGCTTTGGTTCACATTGAAGTAAGTCCATCTGAACTTTGGCATAGAAGGTTTGGTAACCTTCACTACAAAATCTTACCAACTCTAAATTCAATGGTGAATGGCATCCCTGAACTCAAGGAGGATCATGAAGGAGTATGCAAGGGATGTGCATTAGGTAAAAATGTTAAGAGACCATTTGGAAGCAGTGCTTCAAGGTCAAAAGAAATTTTAGATCTCATTCATTCTGATGTTTGTGGTCCTATGTCTACAAAGTCTCTTGGAGGTCATCTATATTATGTAACATTCATTGATGACCACTCAAGGAAAACTTGGATCTATTTGTTGAAGTCCAAGGATGAAGTATTCAACAAATTTCAAGAATTCAAAGTTGAAGTAGAGAACCTTACAGAAAGGAGGATAAAGATACTAAGATCCAACAATGGAGGAGAATACACTTCAAAGGAACTCATAGCTTTCTGTAAGGAGGTTGGGATTAAGAGGGAGCTGATAGTCCCATATAATCCTGAACAAAATGGAGTTGTTGAACGAAAGAATCAATCAATTGAAGAAAGTGTAAGAGCCATGTTACATGATCAAGATTTGCCAAAACTTATGTGGGGTGAAGCAGCATAGACTATTGTATATATTCAAAATCGAAGTTCTCATAGATCATTAGACAACATGACTCCTGAAGAAGCATTCACTAGGAATAAACCGAGCGTGGACCATCTTTTGATATTTGGTTGTCTTGTCTATATTCACATTCTGAAGGATAAGAGAAAGAAGTTGGATCCTACAGGCATGAAGGGAAGATTTGTTGGCTATAGTAATACTTCAAAGGCATATAGGATCTACATAAAGGAAGGACATCAAATAGAAGTAAGTCGAGATGTGATCTTTGATGAAAGTATTACATTCAAGAAATCAAAGGACCTCCCGATGGACTTTGATGATGAAGAACTTCCAATATTTGAGAAAGAATGCACAAGGGAGGAAGAGAACTCAAATCTTAAAGACGAAGGTCCCAGTGAACCTGTGATCGTCCCTCAAAACAGAAAAAGACCTAATTGGTTGAAGTCTACTCTTCTAGATGCAGAAGGACATGGAGCAGCCAAAAGCACATTCATGGAAAGTAAGAAGCCCAAAAGATATTCAGGGTATGCAACCTATATGACGAAGTTAATAGAAGCAAAACCATCCACCTTTGAAGAGGTTGTAAAACATCAAGAATGGAAAGATGCCATGAATGAAGAGTATCAATCAACAATGAAAAATGGAGTTTGGGAGATCATATCTAGGCCTAAAGACAAATATGTGGTAACTTCAAAGTGGCTCTACAAGATTAAACATGCAACAGATGGAAGTATTGATAAATATAAGGCAAGAATTGTGGCTAGGGGCTTCTCTCAACACGAAGGCATCGATTTTGAAGAGACATTTGCACCTACAACAAGGTATACAACAATGTGTTTGTTGGTCTCTTTGGCAGCATCGATGGGATGGAACATCCATCAAATGGATGTCAAGACAGCATTCTTGAATGGCACTATTGATGAAGAAGTCTATATAGAACAACCCTTGGGATTTGAAGTAAAAGATAGAGAGACTTATGTTTGCAGGTTGAAGAAGGCATTGTATGGCCTTAAGCAAGCACCAAGGGTGTGGTATGCAAGGATGGATGCATACCTACAAAGATTGGGCTTCTCGAAGAGTTCTGCTAATCCAAATCTCTATATCAAGGTTGTGAAGGATGAGTCTATAATCATTCTTCTATATGTGGATGATCTTCTCATGACAGGTGTAGAAGGTCATATTCAAGAGTGCAAGAAGCAACTGGCAGCAAAATTCGATATGAAGGATCTAGGGTTGATGCACTATTATTTGGGGTTGGAAGTTTGGCAAGGACCTGATGAGATTTATCTAGGTCAAGGAAAGTATGTGATCGAGATGTTGAAAAGGTTTGACATGATGGATTGCAAACCTATGACAACTCCTATGATCACAAACTTGAAAAGGCTAAGAAGTTCTGAATCAAGCCCGGTGGATCCGACAAGGTATAGACAGTGGATTGGCTCATTTGGTAAATACTCAACCAGACATTTGTTTTACAGTGAATGTTCTTAGTCAATTCCAGGTAGAGCCCAAGCATGATCATTGGATAGAAGCCAAGCATATACTAAGATATCTGTAAGGAACAGTCCACTAATGCCTAAAGTATGATAATAGGAATGGTGTCCACTTGATTGGATATACAAATTATGACTTGGGAGGCGGTGAGATGGATGGGAGAAGCACTTCCAGAGGATGTTTTAGTTTGGGATCCTCCATGATCTCCTGGATGAGTAGAAAGCGAGAATCGTTTCCTTTGAGTAGTGTTGAGGCTGAATATACTGCAACCTATGAAGTAAGCAGAGAAGTTGTATGAGAAGTTGTTGTCTAACTTGTTTGAAGGACCAATGGACCCTACGGTGATACATTGTGATAAAACTAGTTGTATAAGGTTGTTTGAAGACCCAGTGTTTCATGGAAAGACAAAGTACATAAATAACAAGTATCACTACATTCAAAAGTTGGTGCAGGATGGAGTGTTGCAGAAACTGTATATCCCCATTGATGAACAGGTAGCTGACATTTTGACAAAATCTATTCCTAATAAGAAGCTTGTGTATTTGAGAGACAAGCTTGGATTGGTTGATATATCCTCCCTAGTTGAGAGGGAGAGATAGATACATCATTATTGTCTTCACTTTGTGAAAAAAGAATGGTGGATTGGGTAAGCATCTGGCATCCGATACTCTTTGAGGATGAGGTAGGGCATCCAAGATAAGAGTAGTCATAGAGGAAATTCCTTGAGGATGTGGTATTCCAAGATAGGAATTGTCTTGGAAGGACATACCCTGTGAACACTCGGGTGGGGTATGTGTCTTGAGAGACAATGATGATGGTGTATATCAGTGATTAGTCTCGCCAGCATCATGCTCTGATCTTGTGGAGAGATAGAGTTGTTAGTCAAAGCCTTGCTATGTGATAATGTCGATTGGAATGATGCAACGAGATGGCTTACCAATTTGACTCTTCTTATGAGATCTCTTCAGTTTGAAAATGTCCGTGTACCATTTATGAATACCTATCTAGTTAAGAGGGAGTGTTGAAAAATGTGTAACTAGGTTCGGTCTTCATAAATATGAAATGTACTTTTGATTCTTGTATATTGTAAAATGAAAGAAAAAATATTATTGTTATTTTTGTAGCATGGGTTTCATGCTCAAGGTCTTTTATTTTAGAGGTCAAGCACCCATTGAGTGCTTCTAGGGTTTGTCCTAGGGTCAAGAAGTCAAAAGAGTCATTGTCATATGAAGAAGACCCCATCGGGAACATTGTAACTTGTAAAAAGAATTATTTTTGTATTTAAAAGTGTCAAAATACCCTCCAAGACCAAGTCAACCTGGTAGCTAAGAAGTCGACCTCAATTAGGGCATTTTGTCCACCTTGGAAGCCTATATATAGGAGGGAACTCAACCTCCTATGGATATCATTCATTCTCTCATCAATCAAGCGAAGGAGAAGAAGAAGAAGGCTAGCGAAGAAGGAGAAGGACGAAGGACAAAGTGTTTGGGTTATTTCTCTCTCTTTTCACACGTGCGAAGGAAGGAGGCTAGGGTTTTGCTATTGCAAGATCGAACTTGGAGAAATTGCATAAAGAAGGTCGAAGGAAGGTTTATTAGGTCATCCTCAAGCCCTAGAAGAAGGAAAAACTCAAGCGAAGGTCAAAGGAAGGCATAGAAGCCCTAGATTTGCTCACATGTGTGGAGGCAACAGCAGTTACAGGGGCCGAAAACTTCAAACCTACAGTAGAGGACGAAATTTTGTAGCTAGGGGTCGAAGTTGTGCAACTAGAAGAGATTTGACTGGGTTTGACTTGGACTAAGGAAGCACATCATGAAGAAGGTCGGACTTGGTCTTGGAAGGGTATTGGTCTTGGTCTAGACTCTAAAGGTCTTGGAATTTGCCATTTGAAAAATCTATAAGAAGAGAACAAATTTGTGGGTTTTCCTCTCAAGTGGAGAGGTTTTGGCCCTAGCTTGCAACCTATATCCTGTGTTCCTGTGTACTATTGATCTTCTTGTTTTGGTAGTTGTTTTATGATAAAAATGACATAATAATAAGAGAAAAAGCTAATAAGTAAGAAAAAGTAAAAAGACATTAGAAGCAATTATCAAGTTTAAGAGAAATCATCCTAATTGAAGCCCTATAAATTTTTCAACAACACCAAGGAAAGAACTTCGACAACCACAATAGTATAGATGAGCATTTGATTTGCTTTGTTTAGCTTCCATTTCCTTTTTAACGAATTGCTCAACTATAGAAAAGGTTTGTTTGCATAAAGTTAATCTTATCTTCTTTTTAAAGAGTTATTTATTATCTAATTTTGATTAAAGTATGGCTAGATAAGATAAGATAATTTTATTAGTGTCCAACGAATGACCACAAAAGTAGGTCACTGGGACTAGAGGATACATCCATTGAGTACAATGTGGGGGTGCAAATGCCACTCCTAGAAAAGCTAAATCTAATAACAAAAAAATATATATGTATGCAAAATGAAGTAATGAAAAATACCAACAATAAGACATCCTCATGAGCATGAACATGTATAAAACTGTATCAACAGCTTGGTGAAGAGCCCATAGCGAGAGAGGATTGAACATGAGGTCCATGATGTCAAGAATGCTAGAGTCTAATAACAGATGGTGAGGAGGGCAACAAGGTGCTAGCTCACTATTTGAGTCTTTCAAAGCTATCTGGGAATATGGTTGCACGATCCTGAGGGGAAGGAAGGAGCGAGGAATACTCCTACCCTCTATAATAAGCCCATAGAATTATTGTTGGACCAAATTATTACATGTGAAAAAATAGATCTCAGCAAAGGCCTACCAAACAAGGTAAACTTGGATGTAAGAAACCAACAAATGTGAGGCTTTGAAAACATGGCATTTAAGAGTAGGAAATCTCATGAAGTAGGTTGTGTCACTACTTTATGTCCTAAGTTGATAAAACAAGTTGAATATGAGAAGAGTGTAAGGAGGAACACTTGAATTTCAATGAAGGGTGTCTTCAAAAGGCAAAAAGGAAGAGAAGAAATCCAAATGGCCTAAGAACCATAAGGAAGTGGACAAAGAAGAGTATTTCTTGTCAAGGAAACTCAAAGCCATGAATATGAAGAACCAAAGAATGTCTTGGAGAAGCAAGCACTAACCTACCCAACAAAAGGGGAGTTGTGAAGTAAAAGTCACCTAAAAGAGAAGGCCTCCCTAATGTGTAAGGAAAGGCACCATTGATCAAAGTATCTAAAGAATGTCAATAAGGACCAATTTGAATCCCAATAAAGTTAATAAAATCTCCCTCTAACCTTATTGTACACAGGGCATCTAAAGATAAAGTGCTTCTCAATCTCAATCTCTCCCAAAGAACAAATTTAATAGATCCATTCTACTCTAGGAAGATGATTTATCTTAGTCCTAAATTAGTGTGAGCATACCCAAACCTGGCCTAGGAAGAAGAGAAACACATGCACTAGATGGAAATTAAGATAGTGTAGCTAAATAATAAGCCTAACACTAATTCTGATGAAGTAATTGAAGTAAAATGCCAACTGGGGAGTCAAAACCTTGAACAATCCACTATTGAAAACCCATTTGAAGCTCTCACAAATATCCCCCACAATCAAAGCATCAATTTCTTGCTTCAAGGAGAGGAGGTGGAGAGGAGCATAAAGAGAGATCAAAAGGGAAGAAGCGATCAATTGAGATACACACCTCCTCAAGAAATAATCATACCTTCTAGAAACAACAAGAACATCAACTCCACTAACCAAGGGTTAGATCACAAGAGTCTATATTAAGAGCTAAGTGCCAAATTCTTGCATCCCAAAGGGGATTCATACATTTATCAACTTTATGGAGATAGACAATGAGTCAAAGTAATCTCACAACAAAAAGGGTATGCACCAAAATTAGCTTGTACAACATACTAAGGGATAGTCTATTTGTACTAGATTATGTGGTAGAGAATGATAGTCTAAACCCCCTCGATGCAAGACAAATTTGTGTAACCAAGTTTGGGGTCCCAAATTTGAAATCCATAAAAGAAAATGGGACTTAGCAAGGGTATCAAAGATCTTCATCTTTGATGGTATCTACTAGGAATGAATCTCAAATCATTGTCTCTCCAATAGGGCTAGTGAGGCCTAAGATACCAGAAACGTCCCTCCCAACCCCTAGAAACATCGTTCAGTGTTTTGGAAATGGATACTTGTACGATTCAGCATTGAAACGTCATAGTATGTTTCTTAGGCGTTTTGCTTTTTTGTAAACGACGAATCTTAGTTCGGAAACGTTCTAGGCCATTTTTTAATCGTTTTGGATATGTTTTCGAAAATCTGGATATGTATCACGAAAATCATGATACGTATCTAGATTTTCATAAACGTATCCAAGCGTAAAGTGCAAAATCCGAGAACAAATAATGTGTTTTGATTGTTTTTGCATGGGAAAAAGACTGAGTTGAGGGGGTCGCGCCCCCTCTTAACCTATATCACTCAATGAAAGGGCCCCTTTACCCTATTTTCATGCCATTTCATTGCTTGGAGGAGGTCATCATTTCCCTACTTGGAGTTGGACGAGGTCATCGCCACTTGGAGGAGACTGTCTCAGCTTGGAGGAGAGCTTGGAGCCTTGGCTATTGGTGCTTGGAGCTTGGTTGCTAGAGCCTAGAGATCATGTGGAGCTTGGAGATTGGAGGTATTTACAGTTTACTCCTAAGTTCTAATCAAGATTCAAGCTTGAAAGTTGAAATATTGAAATATAATTTATAGATTATGTAACATGTTGTTTGTTGAAACTTGAAATATAAATAGAAATAGATTCAAGAAAAAAAATATTTTATTTTGTAGTTTCCATTTACATCATCACCGTGGCATCTTCAAGTTCATCCATTCGTAATGAGGAACAAGAAAATTGAATCAGACCCTAAAGTTGATCCAAAGTCACCACTTTGGAAATATGTAACTGTTGTAGGAAAGATCCAAGGAGGGGGGTCATTGGTATGGATTTGCAGTGAGTGTCGACAGGAGTTTAAGGGATCATACACCCGAGTTAAAGCACATTTACTTTCGTTAAGAAACAATGATATTTGAATATACATTGGCCCACCTAAAGAGAATGGGACAGAGGGAAAAGATTTAAACAAGGAAAAAATTGCAAAATATCAGAAAGAACAAGACGAGGCAGATGCTAAAGCAAATGAGACAAATCTCAACTCTCAATTCAACAACCAACAAGGTTGGGAGCATCTTCATCAAAGCCTCCACTTCCCTCTTATGGAATTGGCAGCCCTGGTTCAAAGCAATCTAATTTGAGACCGCTTGAAAAGAGTTTTAATAATGATGGTCAAGAGAAGGCAACTGTAGCTACAGGTCAATGCATTTATCGAAATGGTCTTCCCTTTAACCTTGAATGATCTCCTTCTGGGCAAATATGATCAAAGTAGTGAATGAAGTACCAAAAGGGTACCAAAGCCTTGGATATGAGAAGGCTCGCACTACATTGTTGGTTGTTGAGAAGTTAGATTTGGAGGGTAAATTAAACCCCATTCGTAATTCATGGCGCATTTCAAGGGTGTCCATCATTTTTTATGGATGGAAAGATCAAAGGAATAGGTCTTTGATCAATGTGATTGCTCAGAGCCCAAAGGGGTAATGTTTTGAAGGCACTGGATTGTGAGGGTCAGCTGAATGATTCCCAATTCATTGTTGACATCTTGATTGAAGCAATTGAATAAGTGGGGCTAGAAAATGTTGTCCAGGTAATAACTGACAATGCAACGGTTTGTAAAGCAGCAAGCCTAATTATTGAAGCCAAATATCACCACATTTTTTGGACCCCTTGTGTTGTACATTCACTGAACCTCATGTTGAAGAAGATGGGGACTCAAATTGAGTGGATTTTACTTATTTTTGAAGAGGTAAAAGAAATTCAAGCCTTCATTACAAACCACCACATGTCCCGAGGCATCTACAAGGACTTTACAAAGTTGGAGCTCCTTAAGGTATCTAAACTTTAAAGTTTATTTCATAGATTTTAATTTCTATGACTCAATTCAAATATGTCAATTGGATTCTCAAATAAGTCATGATTCGTGAATCATAATAGGTATTCAATCAATTATGATTTTTTAATTATTGAAAAATTGGCACTTGCAGGTTTTCGAAACTCATTTTGCTTCTCACATCATAGTCTTAACAAGGCTTATGCAGGTGAAAAAAGTATTACAATCAATGATATGCAATTCCCTTCGGAATCAATGGAGGCAATCCCAAACTGAAAGAGCATAAGCAGTGAAAAAGTTGGTTGTTGATGATGAATGGTGGGATAGGTTTGAGTACCTCTTGGCATTTACTAAACCAATTATGGAATTGTTATGCATGTTTGACACAAATATGCCTAATTTGGGAGAGGTGTATGAGGGCACTGACTCCAAGATAGAGAAAATGAGGGTGGTTATAAATGCCAAGGAGAAGGACCCAAATGAAGTCTTTTACAAAGAAGTAAAAGATATATTGACCAAAAGGTGGAACAAGATGACCATCCCATTGCACCTTTTGGCCTATGCAGTGAATCCAAAATATTATTCTACAAAGCTGCTAAGTAATCAAGAAAGAATCGTAACAAACAAAGACCCAGAAGTCTCACAAAGAATTAAGAAAGCTTTTAGAAAGTTATTTGTAGATCTTGATATTTGGATTCAAATTCGTTCATAGTTTGCTCATTTTGTGGGATCAAAGGGTTTGGGTGTAGATCTTGATTCTATGTAGGACAAGACCATATTAAGTCCAATTAATTGGTGGAACTACTATGGTGGGGAACTTCCACATGTCCAAAAATTGGCCATTAGGATCATGTCATAGGTTGTTAGTTGCTCCTCAACAAAGAGGAACTCGAGTACATATGGTTTCATCCGTTCGGTGAAGTGAAACAAATTGGGCTCCAAGAAGGTTGAAGAACTAGGGTATGTTCATTCGAACCTTTGCCTTATGTCACACAAAAGTGACGAATACAAATTTGGGCCATGTCTCATATGACTTTGTTTGATGAGGAGGCACCAATAAGTAGGATTCAAATGTTGACATGGATCTTAATTACATGGATGAAGACATATTTTCTGATATGTAAATGTCATAATATGTCATATGATAACAAACTACCAATCACAGTTGATTTTGTAATTTGAACTACGTAGTGTGCCTTATTAATTTTAGCGATGATGTTGATGTTTGAAATTTGAAACAGAAACTTGATGATATGTTGAATGTTATAATAATCATTGATGATGATGACAATGTTTATGCTGAATTGATGATGATGATTATGTATTTTTAAATATAGAAACTAGATTCTAAAAGATGAATGGTGATATGAAATTCTTATTTTGTCTAACCTATATATATGCCATTTCCTTGTCGTATCTGAACTTTTTTGAAAATTTGCCATATTTGTTTCAAACCTTGTATCTATATATGTTCCCATATTCGTTTTAGTGCAACTTAGAGTGAGGCAAACCTTAGTTGTATTGAAATGCATGATCTCGGTTTTCCCAAGATGTACTACCAACTGCTAAAGATCACAAAACTAACTCAACATGTTCAATTGCTTTTGTAACCTCTCCAAAGTGGAGGATAGCAAAATCACATAATTTGTACGTATGAGCAAGATAAGCATAGTGAAATAGAAAAATATCCTCTCCTAAGTGAACTTCTTAATGTCCCAGATGTGGGTGCCCAGCAAAGACAGTAAGGTGGCGGCAGAATGGGACGGCAAGTGGCCATACCACATGGCCCTCCGTAATCCAGCACATCAGTCTAAAAAATGCATTAACACTAGCCATAAATGGCATTTAAGTTGGCGCCGTCTTCAACCAGCCTGCAACTACCCACCTCAGCTCCACGCAAAGATGACCTCTGGTGATAATCATACCACCGCACCTGTCTCTTATCCCCTGCCTCTGCAATGTCTATGCCCTCAGGCAGCTGCAGCACCTAGCTCTCGCACTACTACGGGGAGGCGCTGCAGCCTCCTTTGTTGCATTGATTTAGGCCCGGGAACTCACTTCACTCAAAGCCTAGCTTGCCATTTTGTTTTCCACTCGGCCTCTGCAGCTAATCCCTCCTCTGAGCTGCCCACTAATCCTACTGAGCCTTCTCATCACTTTGAGCCTAATCCCGGCAGAAATTCTCATACACCTGGTGTCAACATGCCGAGAACACGACATCGAATGCGTAGTCGCAGGGGTGGAAGTAGAGGAAGATTGACTCATCCCCCTCATTCTCCGGCCTCTGAAACCACATCCTCTTTGGCTCAACAGACTACAGGTTGCTACCCAAACACTCGTAGTGGCAGAGGCCGCTCACGACCTCACCGCCTCCATCCGACGCCCCCTGCTTCGCCTCCCAGTGGCATTCCTTCCAATCCACAGCCGCCTCTCCATTCCGCCCAATTCATCTTTCGTTCCTCCATGAACAGGCCCATCATTACTGCCACCATCTCCATAACCTTTCACGAGAAGGAGCAAGCTATTGAGGGTGGACACCATTCCAGAACAATGCCAGCCAGAGTTGCAGGGAGCTCCCATTCCATCACCTTTAACGAGGAGGAGCAGGCCACTGAAGGTGGTGGCCACACCAGAGCAGAACCAGCCATGGTCCAGAAGAGCACTCAGTGTAGGGACGCAGCAAACTAGGAAGGAGACGAACCAAGACCAGCATGACGACAAAGACATGGATCCTTACCACTGTTTTATCGAGGAGGAACAACCGGCGCAGCAGGCAGACAACACGGAGGCTTCAAAGCAGGCAGGTGTCAACATGGAGGCTTATAGATGCTTCATTGTTGAGGAACACCCGTCGTCTCCGCCACGTACCTAATCGGCCACACAACCTGCCACGTGTCTGCTATTCTCAGGTTTTGGGAATTTTGCTTTCTGGTTTCTTTTACGGGGCTTTCGGAAAAACTGTTGGTATTTGGTTATTTGGTTTTTTTTGTTTCTCCTTGAAAAATTGATAAAAAACTATGCGTAATTGTTGGTTTCCCCTGCGTGAGCAGCAAGATAATATTGGCAATCTTATTTTGATTCGGACTGGTTTCCCATTATGGGCAGTCTAGACTCTGTTTTTGTTGTTTTTGCCCAACACTCAGGCATGGATATGCACAGGCTAAAGCCTCAGTGTACTATATTTTTCAGTAATAGAATTAGTTCAATTTAGAAAAAAAAAAAAAAAAAGTGAACTTCTTAATGAATTGCTCAAACTCAGCAATGTAGACCTCAAAAATAGCAAGTGAAAGAGGACACCCCTATGTGACCCCAACAGTACTAATGATGCTCCCAAAGAATTGATCAGATGTGCAAATTTTCCAACAATGATCTCATAAAGCCCCATTACCATGGACACCAAGAGATCATGTTCCCCTAGGGTACAAAGCCACTCTATAAGTATCTAAGTTCAATGTCAAAGGCCTTCTAAAAATCAACAAAGCAACAACAAACATTCGAGGAATTTCACTTGCCTCCCTAGTGATAGACCAAAGAGTGAGTATGCACTCCACTATATGGTAGTCTCTCTTGAACCTGACTTGGCCTTTAGTCCTCCACCATGCCTCTAAAATCAATTGGACAAGTAAATATCCAGGGTTATGGCATAAAGTTTAGTGAAAGAGAGAAAACCAAAAATCTTGGTTCAAGCCATATGGGCCCTCCAATACCATGTATGTAAGACAAACATTTGTGAAAGCTAACAAATCCAACAAAAAATGCATCATGGTCATTAAGCTACGCAAAAGTGCAATTAATCATTCCATTCATGATCAATGGTCCACAAATGTATCAACCAAAAAATAATCAATAGAAAAGCATAGATTTTCATTAAATTTATCAATGGTACAAAATGAAACTAAAGAAAGAATGGTTGGTGATCAAGCCAATTTTCTTTTATATTCTTGTTTTCCACCTATTTTTTATTTAAAGTTGAAACAAATTGGGAATTACCTAAGCCAATGCCCTAAACAATTTTTTAATACAATAGGGAATGTTACCGCAAAATCTAGCAAGCGTAGTGCAAAGCCTCACTAGGCAACCTAAGTATTATGGCCACAAATAAATAAGTTGCCAGAGTCACCTCAACAACCTCTAATGTTGTTTTATGATAAAATGTTATCCCCGCAAGGGAGGCTTCCCTCGCAAGACTTAGAGGTTTAATGACAGGGGTTGCAAGCCAAATGGCTCTCTAAGGAGCTTGCAAATAAATCACCTAGAAATGTCTTCAATAAAAGAGGGTTCAAGGCTGACAAGAATCTAATCATTATGAAAGAAGATACCAACAAAGCCTTGAAGGCCAAGATAAAGTTACAAATGTTCAAGTATACTTTCCACCAACCCTAATAAACTAAAGAAAAAGCAATTAGAAGCTAGGTTTATTTATATGCAGATTTATAGCATGCATCAGCCTATAACAACAAATAAAACACCTTCTTAAGGTTAAGATCAACAAAGAATTATAGGCTATCAAAGAGTTAAGCAAGGGATAGGTCAGATTTAGGTATTTAATGGTTGAAATTGTGAAATTTCCACAATTGCAATTATTGGATATTTATCTCCTAACTGATTGCAATTTAATTGTCAATTGTATATTAATATTATGGCAAATAACGATAAATTCACTATTGCAATCTTGACCAAAAAATACATTGCAGAATATAAAAGCTGGAATTATTATTAAAATCAACATTGTTATTTTTGGAAAATTGTCCCTAGAAAAACCCCGAAGGGAAAACCAGTGCAGCAAATGAGGGTTTTATTATTATTCAACAATTTAAGAGTACAATGATCTACTTGCCTTTCTGTCAAAGCTCTGGAAACCTCTACTGCCAAAATATAATCAAGACACCTTGCCTTCCTTTGCTAATCAATCTGGCCTCTCCTAGCCTACTCGCACTCTCCATGTCCATTCACACTGCAGCCCAAAATGTGCATTGCCTGCCTCTAGATTTTAGCACGACCTCTGGGAATTCATCCAAGCAAGTAAATCTGCCTCATGCAGCTACTAGACCAACTTGCTATGCCTCTAAGATATTGATCCGGCGATTGGCAACTAAAACGTGGTCTCTCTAGCAACTCGCACTAGATAAATCGGCTAACTCGCACTGTTATTTCAGCCTCCTCCTGCAGATAATTCGGCCTCCTTTTATATCTCCCAGACACTAAAAAAATACTGAGGAAATTTCCTCCATACTATTGCTCCCAAATCTTTGTTGAACCCCTTGCCTCTGAAGCTTCCCTAGCTTCAACGGCACCCTTGCTGAATACCTGCAACTAGGTAGTCGAATTGCTCACGAAATACTTGATGCCTTCTCCAAAACCTTCGACATGCTCTTATAATCTCTCATTGGAGTCTCAACAACCATAATTACATCTCAACCGATGGATAAGATTATCTTGACTTCATCAATAAAAGTCTCTGGAGCCAAATCGAACTTCCTCAATTAATTCACTTTAAATAACTAGTTTTCCTAAGTTAGACTTAAGAAATATTTTAATTATCACTAATTAATTTAACTGAGGTGTCTCCAAGTCTTTTCTCATGAAACCTTTTCTAGGTTTTGGAGATCTCGTGTTATTTAGCCTCTTAGACATTATAAAGACTAGAACACTTGTCTGTTGCTACCCCAAAAACTAACAGATGTAACAACAATAAGTATTTATATGCCAGCCTTATTTTTAGGGGTAGAACATGCAATTAATGTTATATTTTCCTTTCTACATTTATTGAATTCAATTTCTACCAATTGGACTACTTATATAGATGCAAAATCGCTATAAAATGTAGGTTTAGACCAAACCCTAACCCTAATTACCAAGAAATAAAGAAATGAGAGAAATTTTAAAGGTGTTTAAAACAACAAGACTAATGCCTCTATCAATTGGGCAATGGGGTCAATTAGGCCATGGTCGATGATGGAAGGACTTGGATAGAGAGGGTGGAAACCTAAATTGTTTCTCTTAGAAACCCTAGCGGCTTATTTCATGGGAGAATTAAAGTCAAAAGATGTATGAAAACAAGTTGATTTGATGGATTTATGAATGACAAATTTTGCATAATTATGTAGAAACAAGAGTTCATGAAAGATATTGCACTTTTTAATATGGCACAAGATAAACACTAATTTCAGAAAATAACATGCAAAATTAAATAAGATAGCATTAAACTCATACAGTTTAAGCAAGAAAGATTTCATCAATCGATAAGATAGTCTCTCCATGCAAAAATATCCTCCCCAAGACAATTCACACCATCATTTAGGCATTATGCCCAAGAGAAAAAGAGAAAGGAGCTAGTGCACACTCACTCGAGAAGAGAAGAATGTGTGTGATGATAATACAATGAAAATGACTTCCCTCTACTTCCATGAGGGCAACTAAGTCATTTTTTATTAATTTACAATCGAAAAGCTTTAAAAGTGTGGTTCAAGCATTCAACTAGGCTATTACATCACTAGTCAACCTAAAGATAGCTTTACAAATGATAAATCATAATAAAAATTTCATATGTTTTCCACATATGTGGGAGGAAAGGCTCTCCAGCATGGCACCAACCTCCAAAAATGGGAATCTCCATCAAGGAAGTGACAAAGTGGATCCAACAGTGATCCTCACTCCAATGGACATCATCAAAATGCATGTGTGCATCTCCAAGTAACATCCCCTCCACTAAAATGCCATCATCAAGAAGGCCTAGGATCAAGTGTTGGCATCAAAATAGTGCGCTAGCCCTCCTAAATCATCTCAAGCAGTCTCCATCCTCATCTGAGATCTGGAACAAGGCAACGCCCATCAAGCAAGTTCAAGGCCAACCTAGGGGCATCTTGGGTCCATCTAAACACATTATCAATCAAGCCAACGCCTTGGCTTCTTTGCTCAATCTTTCGACATCTAGAGGTGTGGCAAGGGGCATACAACCATGTGGAGGTTCCTCAAATCCCAATGCTCATCTCGTGAAGGGCAACATTGTGGTTGCAATGTCACATGTACTCTCAAAGCTAGGTCAAACGTCCTCTTCATTGTGTCAGAAAGGTGTCAAGCCATCCCTCAAGGGATCTATGTTGCATGTGTGATGAACCACCTAAAACATACCTTCGAGATCAAGTTAGATCAACATCATTAGGGACAAAAACTACTAAAGTATCATAGTGGCCCATATTTGGTGTTAGAGGCACAAAGATATTTCACACAAACTTGCCTTCAAAAGTCTTTTAAGCAAACAATTTGTAAGCAAGTTACCACACTTATGCTAGGGATGATCATGCATTTGGCCCTATTAGGTGCTTCTAGCCCCTAAGGGGATGGACATTTCACAAGTAGGCCCATCAATCCATAGATGCAAGTGATAATTGTGGTCATGAAATGGGAAAGACTTCAAGGAAAAGGGCCATAGCCATGGTTACCAACTGAAGGAGGTCCAGCATCTTAAGTATAATGATGATGAGAGGGAACAATCGTCGAGGCATGAAATACAACTTCCTTGGTCTACTTTTTCCACCCTTTTGGTGTACCTTTTACTCTAATGGTTTATCTTTCTTTCTTGCACAACTTAGGTGAACCTGCTTGCTTTATGCTTTTCCAATACACCTTAAAGATGTAGCAGTATATCACTCATCAAGGTTGGTACATTTATAAGTTTATTTAGTTAGAGCATGAAATGCTAAGGAACTAGGTGAAAACGAATAAGGGGGATAGAGCTCATGCTAGGCTTTTGCCCGCATGCTTATTATATGTCCCATCCATCTTTTGCATTTTTCACTTTATCTCACTTGTGGCTTCATATGCTTTTATCTTTGTTTAATTGCATCAACCTTTTAAAGCAAATTTTCAAGCCCTGACCTAAAGATGAGGATATAGGGTGCCAATCCCAATGACCAATGATAATCAACCCAAAGAATAAAAGTGGATATAATAGAGACATGGAAGGTGGTAAGTATGGATTACCTTGGACATGTTATATCAATCAATACCTCCTATTACCACCCCTCTTAATAGTGGAAGAAAAGGACCTCGGCGAAGCTCACACTAGACTAGGGGCAAAGGATAATCACCCAAGTCAATTATGGGAACAGGAGTACAATCAAGGAGTCAATCATCTAGTTTGGCATGTGATCCATGTTAGCATGCCCCAAACATTAAATCAAAGCACATGATTACAAAAATGGTTAATGTACCTTTTGATAGATGACCCACCTTCCTTCAAGAAGTATTCTAGATGTGAGAGAGCATAGCTGGAGAGCTCTAAAGTAAAGCTATTTGTAGATCATCATAGGGTTGTTGGTTGGTTGGCTGACCAGTGGGAGAAATTTTCTCCTAGAGGTTACCCACCAAACCCACTTTTGGTGGGTAACCAGGATTAATAATTATCTGTGTAAAAGCTATAGCATTTTTTCTTTTTATATATACTACATATCAAAACACCCAAGTAGGACCAATGAAAGCAAGGAGTTGCTAAGCCATCAATTAAAGTTATATTCCATAAAAGAACAAAGGGGGGTTTCCATGCCCAATATGAGCCAATGTTCCCTTGGCACATTGCTTTAATCTTCAATGAAATTAGTGCCCTAAAAAAATTTTAGCTATTAGAAGTTGTAAATCAAGTTTTATGTGTAGAATACCCTAATTTTGACCCCTTGAATGTATTAGATCAAGTTATGTATACTTTGTAAAAGCATTATAATGACAAGAGTCAGCCCACCCAAGCTTAAATAAATAACCCCATTGATGGGCCTCCCAAATAGGTAAAACATAAGGCCCATCTAACCTTTCCTAGGCACATAAAAGCTACATTAAACCTCTCTTTTTCACTTAATAACACTTTTCTAGCTTAACGAGTTCGTATGAGGGTCAAGGAGATTTTTCATGCTTTATGTGCCTAGCATGACTATTGTGCAAGATATCAAGGGATTTTGCACAAATTTCAAGGAGATCTAGCCAAAGATATTCATGGGGCTTGCTCCCTACTATAGAAGACTTCCAACTCGACTGGTTAAGGATAATAAATACAATCCCCTATTTTGCAGCTACAAGAATCCCTACAGTTGTTTATATTGTTGAATAAACCCTATTATCGCTGATGTGATGACTTGGACATGTGTGCCCTATCATTTCTTAGCCCTTCATTAGCTTCTTTTGATTTCCAACCTTGCCTTTAGCATATTTTTCTACTCAATGGATTGTCTCCTGTAGCAAAACAAATACTCTTGTAATTGTTCATAACTTGCTTCCGGAACTTACCTAGATTTTCATCCAATTCATGATCCACATTCTTTGATGTGTTACATCACCCCTGGAACCCTAAAGATGGAATTTAGAAGAAGAGAGACCAAGTAGATGCCTTGACCTAGATTGTTGTAGAAATTGCTTCTTTCCTACAGAATTAGGGTTTACTATTTGCAAGCTTTTACTTCAACGGTGTGTTTTCTTTCCTTGCACAGTAGAATAGGTATGCTTTCATTTCATTACAGTTAAAATGGCTTGCCTTCATTGCAATTAGCATAGGTTAGCTTGTTGCCTTTCATTCCTCACAATTAAGTTTTTCCTGTAACATAGAACAATTAGAATGGTCTCTATATAACCAAATTTCATCTCAATACTTCCACATATATAAAATTCAGCAAAAGAAAGAGATAGTGCTTGCTACACATATAGTGTCGACCCCTCTTAAGTTTGTACAAACCTTGGGTTGCCAATTAAAGCTGAGACCCTTGGGAGTTGCAACATTGTTGTTGCAATACTAAGGGCCATCACCCATATAAATGATGACATACGCTAGTACGAATTCCTAGTGCACAACTCAAGGCCAACTACCAACCAGTGAAACACTAGGCATTCATGATGTAAATATGCTTCTATGGACCATGTGGTAGGCTTGCCACAATGAACTCAAGCTATGTAGGTAGATATTAATGTTGGAATATAATATATAATGGTCCAAGATGGCAGTGAGAGCATGACAAGGACTATGACTCCATCAAGGGAGAAGAAGAAAGGTGGCCTATGGGAAAGTAAATCCCCTATTGCCAAGTATCAACGTTGGATCTCATCTTGTCTTCATCATGTGTTTTAAATGAAATCATCCACCTACACCAACTTATAAAACCAATCATCAAATGCATGAAAGAGGTTGGTGGAAAAGTCTTCTTGCATAGTTATTGAATAGGCTAAATACAAGAATCATGGGAAAGTGTAAAAATACTTCATTTCTCGTGTCAAAAGGAATGTCAACTCACATTTCCCTCAACTATCTCGTTTCCACTCAATCCATTGATAGCACTACTCTTACATTCATACCATATATTGCTCATACTATGTTCTCCATTTCCAACAATGAATCAATTTAGAAATTGACCAAATTAAAATTGGGAAGATGAAAATGTAAAACTTGGATGAGAAATAGATGGTTGTAGGAGAGCATAGAGGTTGGGCCAATGACTAGGCTAATTAGGAATCACTCATCAACTATGTACTTGCTACTCAATGGAAGTTTGAAAGCCAAGTGTTATTTTGGACATTGTCCCTAGAAAGCATTCAATTGTTTAGGCTCTTTTTACCTACATTGAAAAGAACTAGAAGGGAAGAATATCCTTAGAAGACTTTCAAGCAAAGAAAGGAAACATCTTCCTTGTGTTGTGTAGGGTCATGAAAGATAGTAAGATGGTTGTTTAATGGTTGGATGAGATTCCTAGAGTGTTATATAATGAGTAGATTGGCTAAGCATGAGAGAATATGAGTTAGGTTTAAGTGAGCTAAAAGCTTGTAGCTCTATTCCTTCAAATCGGCGACCTCATGGCCTAACTTAGCGATGGCATCTATAGTGGATGCCTACACTTGGGAGGAAAATTGCTTGTACACAACCAATTTCTTGGATTATATTCTATAAAATATAAATGTTATCTTTGCTTATGAATTTGCAAATTAATGCTATTTTATGTTATGGACATATATAGGAAATTGCTTGTTATGGGTATATTTGTGATTAACTCTAACTATCGAGACTTCACTACTGCGAAACCTACATATTACATTGTATTTTATTAAATTCGCATTGAGCATGCATTTTATTTAATTTTAGTCCTCCCTTGAAGACCTTGGATAATTTATCTTTTGAAGGCCAAAATTTTAATGCCATGTCGATGACTTTGTCTCGTGTATATCTGTGTTGTGCAAGGATGCCACAATGTCAAAAAGGTATAGGTCAAGACGGGAAGACTATGAGTTCTAATAAGGTTGGAACAATGCAATCCCAAGAGATCTAATAAGCCTATGTGTTTTATCTATGATATAGTGGGTAGAAGCCAATCCAAACCTTTTTTATCCAGTTCTAGCAAATTGAGCTGGCCAATCCCAGTAAAGCAATATTGCACTAACCCCCCGTATAGTTATCAAGCTATAGTCAAGGTGTTTATGTGCTAGATAATTGATTAATTGATTATTCTTATGGAATGGTTTAACTTGAACATGTCTTAATCAAGCATAGCCACTCAAATAATTTGATGCAGTAATGTTTCTTGGAGAATGTTTTGTCTTTGCCCCAATAAAAAGAGAACAAAGTTCTCCACCAAAGGAATTTTCCTTAACAAGGCACAAGAAATCAAGAAGCTATACCCTTTGAGTTGAGGGATAGAAACCTAATACTTATCACGCAATTCAAACTGACATGGAATGGTGGCATAATGCCCTAGGAAATGGGCCCTGAATGGGATGTCCGCATCATGACATCTAGGGGGGGAACACATGGCCACTATCCCACCACATATACCTAGTTAAGGGCAAGGCCATACACCACCTCGAAGGCCATTATCTCATATTGAAAGACCACGCAAAGGATTGGGTGGTTTGATTCTTTTATGATGCGAGTTCACACAAGTTTGGATCTAAGTTACCGGAAACGTCCCTCCCAAACCCCAGAAACATCGTTAGGCGTTTTGGAAACGGAAACGAGTACGATACGGCATGGAAACGGCACGAAAACATTTCAATTTTTCAAAAAAGCAAGATCCTAATTTTGAAGCGTTTCCGTTTTTTTGGAAACGCGTGATCCTATTTTTGAAACGTTTCAGGCATTTTTAAGGGTTTTGGATTCGTTTCCAAAGTTTCCTGACTTGGATATGACGTTGAATGCCATGTCTCATATGATTTTGTTTGATGAGGAGGCACCAATAAGTCGACATGGCAACAATGCTCCCACTCATGGAGAGGATCCAAATGATGATGTGAATCTTAATTACATGGATGAAAACATATTTGATGATATGTAAATTTAATTTATGACGATGTTTTAAACTTTTGAACAATGGACATTGAATACCATAACATGTTAGATGATAGTAGATTGCTAGTCATAGTTCAATCTTGTAATTTGTACTATGTAGTGTGCATTTAGCATTATTAATTGTGGTGATAATGTTGATGATTGAAATTGGAAACAGAAACTTGATGATATGTTGAATGTTATAATAATCTCTAATGATGATGACAATGTTTAAGTTGAATTGGTGATGATGATTTGTTTATGTGGAATTCATGATGATGATTATGTATTTTTAAATATAGAATCTAGATTCTAAAAGATGAATGCTAATATGAAAGTTTTATTTTGTCATATGTGTGTGTGTGTGTCGTTTCCTTGTCGTATTGTATCTAGATTTTTTGAAAATTCATCGTATTCGTTTCAAACCCCGTTTTCGTATCCGATCCCATATCCGTTTCAAAGAAACTTAGGTTTGAATATAGAATTAATGCTCAGGCTTCAGTGGAGTTTTTGCATGTTAATAATGCACATGTATGGAGGTTTGAAACTGCCAATGTGTCCAATCCTGGGCAATTCTCCCATACAATTTTGTCATTGCGAGCTAAGATGGCCATTCATTTTGAACGGCAGAAGATTGCAACACAAGGGAGTGGTTATGTCATAGTGCCTGTTGCCGCAAAATCTAGTAGGTCCAGTGCAAATCCTCACTAGGCAAGGCCAGACCTTATGGCAACAAGAGAAAGAGTTGCCATTGTTACCTTAGTGACCTTTCTCCTACTCTTTAATGGTATTCAACCACAAGGGAGGCTTCCAAAGATTACCTAAAGGATCTTCCAATACCATTGATGCAGGAGCATCTACTAATCAAACCCAAGATTGACCTAAAATAGGTCAATAAATTTACTAAAGGAAGTTGGTTTCCTTAATTTTTGTTTAATTTGTAATAATTAATTTTCCTAAGTTGTAACATCTAAAAGATATCTATACAATTAGGAGGTTGTGATGAGTGTCATTTGGTCGCTATGTAATAGGACAGATTTGTAAATTTAGGAGATTGTTGGGATTGAGTTGTTAAGAATGATAGGAAAGTAATTTCTTATGTCATTGAGAAAATTGGATAGTTAAGGAGAGAAGAAGTTTGAAAGAGACAGAGTGAAGAGGTCTAAGAAGACCAATTGGATGATTGTGCATCCACTGCTACATATTTTGTAAATCATCCCTCTTTTCTTTAATTCATGGAAAATAATATTATTATATTACTACCCCAAGCACTATAACCTTAGCTTCATTAAACCTTTAAAGTTATCCTAAGTCCTATTGACTTTGGAATTAATGGTTAAAGGAGACATATGTACTTCTCATGAAGGCACATTGTCTCTACCATGCATGTAAGTATAATCCATGGATTTTGGTCTTGCAAGAAAGGAGTCACATTCATGCTTCCCAGAGGTTTTTCTCTCCACCTTCTTCTAATATCCTGACCAGAGATGCCAAGCCCTCTTCATCAAGGAGATACTTAGACATAGATATCACATCCTACATACCTCGCCTCACTTGAAGACGATTTGGACAATCACATCATACTTTCAGGTTAACAACTGATCAAAGCAACAAGCGACGAGTTAAGTTCCAAGGTATTTCATAAAGTAGAGTAGTGAGACCTTGGGTCTCCCCTCAACTTGCCCCCCTTTGGGAGGCCAATCAATACCCTCGAGACCAACAACACATCAGTTCACTCACACCCAAAGCTTCAAAGTGTTTAGTACCAGATAGTTCTCTAGGGTTCATCATGAAACTACCAGTAAATCAAGACCATGTGTAATTCAGGAAAATCAATTACAATTGATAATCCTTGGAATCTTAGTAGTGGGATTCCTTGGCTACTTTGTGCTAGAGCCTTGAAGTGAAGTGGGATACCCTAAGGATGTACGAGAGAAAGAGATTCCATTCCTTGGGTTGTGTAGGTTGAGGAGAAAGAGGGTTGGTAGATTGGGATAGTTGTAAAAGTTAATAGACTATGAAATTTTGGGAATTGGGCAATGTGAAGAGTGCTAGAGCTAGCCATGAGTAAATTCATCCTTGTCGATTCATAGCCTTAGCTCAAGGATAGCCTTTGTTGCAAAAATATTAAGTGCAATAAGAAGCCCATGGTTGGGTGGAGCATCCTTCTACAACGAGTTAGTGGTTATCAAATGTACAAGGCATCGATACTTGCAAAAATTTAAGAGTACAAGAACAAAGTGTGTACCCCCACTGTACTAATCTCAATGTTTACATAAAACGATATCAACGCAGAGAGCACCAACAAAGACAAATAAAGAAACCTGACAAAGACCAATGATATTTTTGTACTAGATTGTTCATAATGTCGATCACTGCATTCCTTTTGTTCCTATGCAAAAGCATAAGGGTCAGGTGGAGAAATCTGACACTAGCCCGAAAGACAAATGTGTTTCAATAACAACTGTCAATTCTACATAATGATTATTGCAAATTCCAATCGGCCAAATAGAAGTAACACAGTCGTCAACCGTAGAAAAGAACCTGATAAGGGTGCTCCCATCACAAGCAAAGATAAGGGAAGCTTGTAGCAGGAACTAGCAATAACCATTAAAGCATATGATAAGGGAAATCCAAATTAAACGATAACCAAAGTAGTTGAACAGCATGAAGCCAACAGGCACCAGATTCAGAAAAGCAAGACAGCAGAAGCAAAGGGGTCCACTATCATCAGAATTACACGAAGTAATAATCAATAGCAGTTGTTCTGATTGGTATGGACAGAGAGTCTTCCAACCAAGGATATCATTGGAAGAAAGCCAAAAAACAACTTAAGATTACAGTGGAAGTTCAAGCAAAAGATGACAAGAAAAATAACACCACTAAGATAGTCAGGCAGAATAGTGATACTGACAGTGGCAGGGCAAGTGGGTAAAGAGGACACTTTCCCAACAAAAGGGCATCATTAAACAGGAAACCAAAGGCATTTCCAAGAACAGCACGAGAAGGTACCAAAGAAAGCAGAATCCGATATGCAACCATGAGAGCAACAGAAGATACCTTGCAAAGGCAAAAGTAGAAAATCAAGGACCAAGGAATGAACTATAAGAGACTAAGTAAAGTAACTAAAGAACTAAAAACAGAACTAAAGTAAAAGCGAATAAAGAGAAGAAAAAGACATAAGATGAAACAAATCCAAGCAGAACAAGTTCCAGCAAAAGATGATTCAGAAACCAACATAGCTGCTAACAGCAGAACCTAAGAAGGTAGCAACAAAGTAAGCAGTTACCTAAATGTAAGCAAAGTCCAAGGTAAAGGACTTCAATCTTGCAACAACAAATTGTCAACTAGCAAGGTCTAAAAACATAAACTCTCCACCAGGGTTCCATTGTCCCTGTGATCCACCCAGCAGAGTGGCATGGGTTTGCATGGGTTTTAAAGGGATAAGGTCAGGCGAAGTCTGCAGCAATTTGGCCAGAGTAGTTACCCCTATACTAGCACTTAAGTTTAAGAAACTCAGACCTGTGTAGTGCATCCCCTTAGAGCATGTTATATATACTACCCAGATCATTTCTGGCTCAAGGAATTGGCCTGTGGAGGTGATTAACAAGCAATTGATCATAGTGTCAAAGATTATTAACTTACATAACGTGCACCCCCGGACCCCAACAAACTAGCCATCGCAGTTTAATGTATCTTTGTCTCTTTCCAACATAGATACAACTGAATGACGGCCTGGAACAATATACCACTAATCCCAATGGAGAGAACCTGAGAACATTGCATTTATCATTTCAAACAAAGAAAAAGGCATATTAAATAAACCCAAATCTTACATATTTAAGTAGTAAAGCTCCCAACTTGACACCAGGTCTGAAGGCTTCATCCCAAAGTTGATGCAAAATGTAGTGCCTGCTCACATTACCAGTATCAGATCCCAGAGCTCGTTATGTTAACAAGTACATCAAACTGTGCTTCAGATATTCGATATTGTTAACAAGTACATCAAACTGTGCTTCAGATATTTGATATTGCATAGAAGCCCATGTCACTCTTGGCCATCGACCTTGTCGCAAAATGCAAAACACTTGATAAGGTTACTTACATTTCTGTAATATGTCCTCCTCGTCCTCCAGTGCGAACCCATTCTGGGCAAACTCCGCTTTGATTTGTTGATCCATAAGGGTGTGCCTGAAGAGTGAAACAGTACGCAAGACCCGGCAAATTTGTGAAAGAAAAATAAATCTCGGACAGACTCGAGAGCGGAGGTAATGGTTTGCTTTCCCGCCATCTGATTCAATTAATAACCAAAAGTTTATTAATATATCCATCATTGAAAAAAAAAAATAGTGGTTTAACGAGGCTATAAATTCGTTTTAAAATAGTGGAAATTTTAACATATTTTTGTTAAAATTTGGCAGAAATTTTAGGAAATCTAGATTATAGCTGTGAAATTTCAAGATTTTTGGTGTCCAGGGTTTTTGATGGAGCTGAATTTATTTCTACCATCAAAAAACAATTCAAATACTCATATAATCACATTTAAATAATAATAATAATAATAAATAAAAATAAAAAAATAAAATTGTGTGTTTTTTAATTATTTTAAATTAATAAAATTATAAATATTAAATGTTAATATGTATTATTTAGTTATAATACACATTTGACCGTTGATACCAAATCACTGTGATGTGATTATTCCCAAAGAAGTTTTCAAACGCTGAAGAATGTTAAAATTATTTTTATATTAAAATTAATAATTTATTGATTTGAAATTAAAATTGGATAGAGATTATTTTAGAAATTATGACAATAACGTTTAACATTTTTGGCATGTTAGGCATAAAGTAGTGAGTCATACAATATTCTTTTTAGGTATTCCATGGTGAAAAGGTTATATGTGTGAAACCTTGTTGACACAAATCCAACCATGAATATGGGTTGGTGTTATCTATGTTGGGTGCAATTTGGGGATAAATTTGACAATTTAGATGTCCTTATGTCACAGTTTCTCAAGCCACAGGTTAGTGCCACCAATTTTCAAACAGAGCAATCTAACCATTAGAGGTTTTTACCTATTTTGCCAGAATCTGACAATAAAAAAAAATTACAAGATTGTGTATTTTTGTTGTTTAAAATGTGTTTTAAAATGCATAAATGGATTCAACATCCTCAAAAACACTTCACACTTCAAATGTGCAGATCATTGAGTTCAAACTTACCATTCGAAAAAAAATCCTTTATAATGTCCCTCTCTTACAATCATTTTTTTATTAACACAAGTATTCTACTATAAAGTGTGGATCTACAAGGTGAGAAAGAAAATCTCTATAATTACTCATCTTTCAAAAATCTATGGTTTATACTTGAGCTCAATTTCAAGTTCTACATTTATACTTGTGTTATATTTCAAGTTATAACCTCACTTTGCTTCTTTATAAGTTTACCTATCCCTTTCACTAATAGTTTAGTGTGATTTATGTAAAAAAAGTACTCAAAAGTGCAACCAATTATGCCTTATTAATACTTACCTTACAAACTCCATATTGGTCAAAAAAAATAGTTTTATGTGATTCAAGTAAGAAAGGTACTCAAAAGTGCAACAAATTATGCCTTATTAATACTTACCTTACAAACTCCATATTGGTCAAAAACACAAGTCTAAAACAATCCTCATCAACTCCTAACTATAGGAACATTTGTATTATTAGATTTTTATGGATTTTCCTTTTTATTTTTAACCCATTGATGTTGGTCTATACATTAATAAATGCATTCCACTTTCAATGTCTCGAACATGCAATGGATATAACCCTTGTTGTTATTTGCATATCATGATGAATCTTATTATATGTTTTATGTCACAATGGGAGGTATAAATGTGGGATTATATGGTTATATAGTCAGTGTATCAATGTTTAATTCGTGAGCAATGTTATAATGAATGAATGATATTTTAATGAGAAGTCGGGGAGCAGGATATTGTTCTGATCTAGGGTTTTGCTTTAGGGTTTGTGTAGCTGGTTACCATGGCAAGGTGAGGAGGAGGGAGTTTTGCTCCCTCCTACAGTGAAGTAGTTGCGGACATAAGCAAGGGAGATGGTTCCCATCGCTTCAAGAAACCAGTGGAGGTGGCAACAAAGATTACGAATAGTGAAAAATCGGAAACCATCAGACGTTAAGAATAGGAAGAGAACCATGAGGAACATAGTAAGGAGAAGAGGACAGAGGGTAGCAGTCATAAAGTTGCTCCCATGAAAACGTCAGGGGCATGTAAACCCAAGGCAACCATTATTCCTCGAGTCGTTTTAAGTGACCCAACGTTGTAGGTGCACAGAGAACACATGGCGGAATATGTTGTTATCTGTAAATTCATGGGGATCTGGCCAACGAAGAAGGCGTTGGAAGCATGGATAAGGAGCCACTGGAAACCAAAGGGGAAAATTGACCTTCACCTTGGGTCCAAGGGTTTCTTCACGGCAGTGTTCACAAGCCTAAAGGACAAGGACAAAGTGTTCGAAGGAGGACCCTATTTTTATGCATCTGCAAGCCTTTACATGAGACCATGGGTAATGAACTTTGTCCTAGAATGAGAGACTTTCACCTTGGTACCGTTATGGATAAGACTCTACTCCCTTCCTTTAGATTATTGGCTGCCAGAATCTCTAAAGGCTATCGGTAACAAGTTAGGGCATTTCATAAAAATCTCAGATGCTACTCTAAGAGGTAAATACACTTCCTTTGCCCGAATATATGTGGAAATGGACTTATCTGGGGCACTTCCGGATGCAATCATTTTGGAAGTGTATGACGAGGAATGGGTGCAAACGATAGACTATGAACACGTCCCATTCAGGTGCCGTAAGTGCCATGAACATGGGCACCTATACAGGGACTGCCCTTTGAACAAACTGGAGAGCAACACAAAAGCCACCACAGGCAAGGATCCCGAAGGCTTTACTAAGGTAGGGGGTAAAGGGAAAGGAGGCAAGAGGTACCAAAATAAAAGTACTAAAGATGGACAAACGAACCACAATAGTTTCAAGATCTTAGAAGAAGAAGTTGAAAACAATGGGACAAACTAGGAATCGGAGAATATTCACAATGAGAAGGAAGGGGATGCTAACATGGAGGAGATACCAGAAAACAACAAACAAACAGATGATTTGCCAAATATGATGGAGCTCAACAGGGACC
Source organism: Pinus tabuliformis (assembly GCA_031772625.1). Classification (NCBI taxonomy): domain Eukaryota; kingdom Viridiplantae; phylum Streptophyta; class Pinopsida; order Pinales; family Pinaceae; genus Pinus; species Pinus tabuliformis. The sequence goes on from CM062818.1 coordinate 1,620,197,510, forward strand.
ACGAGATGACTCCAAGTGAGGCAGGAACGGAAGACCATGAACTGTAGGAGATTCTAGAGAGGGAGAATTTAGATCTAGAAAATTTTCTGGAGCAGGGAATCACCAAAGGGGTTGACTCTCTGCCAAAAGCGGAGTTTGACAGGGTTCAACAGCTCTTCCTCTGGAGATCACAAACAAAGTGCTCTGGAGTCAAAAGAAACCATGACAGCCAGGAGAACAGGGGAGTGAAAACGATGGAGGATACTGTTATCGGGAAAACTCGTGTCTATTCAGAGCTGCTAGTCCCACTAAGACGGGTAGCTATCTTAGAAACAAACAAACTAAAGTCACTTGTGTTTTCCTTTACGAGAGATAGATGAGAAAGAAGCAGAGAGTACCAACTTCAGTCTTTTGCTTGGCTCCTTGCTTGTTTCCTTTCCCCTTTGACAGAATCTCGCCACTCCTTCCTTACTTGTTTCGCTTCAAAGAGTTCCTGTAGAGTCAAAGCAGCATAATACCATCAAAGCATAGAGATCTATCACTATAAACAATATAGGATCAGATATATATTGACCATACAAATGCATATATCGACACAGTATTCAGAGATACACAAGAATATGGAGGAAAACTCAAATAGCTTTATTGATAGAAGTAGTAGAAGAGAGGATTACAACCACTTGGTCTGACCCAGCGCCCTCCTCCCAGCATGAAAGCCCTCTTCACCTCATACAAAGCAAGATCACCCAACAATGTCTTCAAAGAGAAACCAACAACACTTCCTTGCAAATTACGAAATTCCAGCCTTTGGATCTCTGGGATGAGGGATCCATATATAGATGTTTGCAGGGGGGTGAGTCAACTTTTGGGATTTTGATTAGTGTCATCTCTCTAATAGTTCTTGGTTCCACTTGGAGATTTCATGATCTCTTACTCATCCTTGGGCGAATTCAGAGAGGTAAGTGTCAAATGAGCAGCTTCTAGAAGATTCTCAGGGTCTCCACCTAGCAAACTGCTTGTGCCATTTGTCTACTCTCGCTCATTGCACCCTACAGAAGGGCTTTCCAGTATGCATCGCACTTTTTGCATGTGGCAGGTGAGATGCATCGCACCCTTAGCACTGGGCAGTCTGTATGGTCCTGCTTTGACCAGTTCTAAGTAATTTTTCATGGAGAACTTCTAGGAGATGATGTAATCAGCTGACCTTGCTCCTTTAGGGTATGAAACAACACTTTTAGGGGCTTAGAAGCCCTTGGTTTATGGACATATATGATTGGGGTTGCAGTGCCCAAATATGTCGATAACAGTTGCCCCCTAAAGCATGAGGTCGTAAATCTTTTGATGTCGAGTGAAATGCTTTATAATGAGGATCCAAGGTTTTTTGAACTGGAAGGTGACCTGTAATAAGATACAATACAATACATTATCTTCATAATATTTTCATGATCTAGCTGAGGCGGGCATTCCCATGCTCAGCTTTATAAATTCATTTTCATGTACATAGGATAGACAACCTTCTGTGTGGCAGACTGATGATTTTGGTAGAGTCATCATCCCCTAGTTTGGATGATTATCTGTGCAGCAATGATGTACATTTGATGTCTTTATTTTCCTGAATATATCGCAGCCCAGATGGATGAAACTAGATCCGGGGTCTTCAAAACTCGTTCAATCTTCGCCCAAAAGTACAAGTCGGTCCATGTGAAAAGATGTTATGATGTCGAACATGGAAAGACATCGCCTGATTACCAGCCAATGATTAAGCTGTTAACAGGCGCGAGAGGAATCACCGATGATGATGATGACCCTCAAGGTACTGCAGTACAATTCACGTGGTGCGAATACATGAGTCGATGTTGAACACCACACAAAATCTTTCAGTCGAAGGCCATTAATGTAAACCTGTCACCGGAAGTGAGAAACTTGCCATTGAGGCATGCAAGCTTCAAAGTACTGAAAGGGTTGTTCCTAGGTCAACTTCTTGGATAATGAGTTGATGTCGACAAGAAGTGACCCGTCATAGGAGGGCCTTAATGAATCCCACATCTACGACACGAAACGGAGCAAATGATTTTGTGGAGGTGAAAACGATCTGATGATACAAGGTTCAGGGTGGCAGTCATGAAAGAATGAAGCGTAAAGGTATTGTTGCGGATGAGACACAAGCTGGGTAGGTGAATTCTTTGAGTGACTTCTCTTGAACATATCGACGACACTGAAATGGATTGGTAGCGTTAACCCCAAAAGTGGATGGTACGGTGGACCAATGGTGATATGACCGGTGAACGGAATAACCCAACCTGACTCAATCATGGTGATGGAGTGAAAGTGTCATGTTCAAGAGCGACCTGCTACCAATAAAGCTTACTAAAGTTTTCTTCCCAATTTTCCCCAGTCATTTCTGACCAATACCTCTTTATTTTTGTCAAGCTCGAGGAGGATAACATATGCTTGTTCTATAATTTGCCCTTCGGGCAAACCCGTCGCTATGCTTTAACAAGCCTAGCGACAGTGAGACTTGCTCTTGTCCGAATGGACAAGTTTGTCGCTATTGTTTTAACGAGTTTAACAACAAGGATAACTCGGTTCTTTTCAATTTTAAAGAGTCTGAAAAGAGACGGAAAGGAAACTCCAATAATCCTTTTTCATAATATAATCCCTTAAGTCCAAAAAAGTATAAAACAATGCGAAAGGGATGACTTTTCGATAGTTTTAACGAGCCGAACAAGACAAACGCTCGATCTTTTTGTGTAATAATCCCTCAGGTCCAAAAAGATTAAAATCTAGAGGAGGGATGGCACTTCTAATCACTTTAATGAGCTAGAGAGGCCAATTGCTCGGCAATCTTTTCATATTTTACGAGTCAGATGAAAAGAGCTTAAAGGAGACTCGTTTTTTGAGGAACGAGTGATGTTTTCGGATAGCAGCTGGTTCCAGGTAATGTTTGGAACTTTTCAATCACGACAGTGTAAAGAAGGTGGCTAATGGGATCACTCGTCGCAGTTGTTCCTCAAAAGGGGTAAACAATCAAACGGAGGCGTATGATCGGCTAAAAAAAGAGTGGAGGTGATGGTAAGAACACGACCAAGGCTCAAAAGCTGATAATAATGCGATTGCACTGGTTATTTACCGAAGGTGGGTTCATTTTTTGACGAGCTTAAACTTTGGTGGAACATATGCTCATTGCTAGGTTTATTTTTTAATGAGCCTGAACTTCGTGTAAAACTGCTCGTGATGATGGTCATTGATATTCGATTCACCGTTAACACTATGTTCTTTTGACGGTCGTACTACCTGTTCAATTGCTCCATCAAACTGATTAGAAATGAGGACATATGCTTGAAAAATGAGTTTAAAACTAATACCCTACTTAAATTACGTGAAAAGTAACTTAAAAATAGTTTTTTACCCCTCATTTTACCATTTCATTTAGAGTTGTGATTGTTGGAGCTCTGGAGGTGTTTTCCCCCTTGATTTTCATCAGCTGATTCTGGGAGATTCTGTGGACGATTTTCGGCACCGTCTGGACCAGGTAGGAGCTAAACCTGAGCTCTTCAACTGCATTCTTTCCTTTTTGAATTCTGAGCATGTTTTCCTGCTTTTCAGGGCCCCCAGGGTTTGAACATTTTTTTCCGACCCCATCGCACCTAGTATACATCGAAAGGTGTGATGCATCCTAGGCTGGCCATTGGCCAGTCAGTATGCATCTCACCTAGTACATAGCTAGGGTGCGATGGGCACAAGGAGGAAAACTTTTGCACTGATTTTTCATGGAAATTTTGCCTGTTTTTTTTTCCAAATTAGGATCCTAATTCTTCTCTTGTTTGTTTTTCAGAGATTCATCGGAGCAAAAATGGTTGTTACATGGCGTGAACGTGAGCATGAAGAAGAGGACATGGTTGCCCTACATGATACGGGTACAGTAACTGCATTGCGGAACTGTGGCTTGCTCAAGTTCTTCCGCATATCTAGCATGAGGCAACAAATCAACTTGTTGCAATATTTCCTCAATGCATGGGATCCTACCAACCAAGTGTTCCAGATAAGAGGCAAATCCATCCCCATGATTGTTGAGGACATCTACTTTTTAACCGGTTTATCAAGGCATGGTGCCCCTCTCTCATTATCAGGTTTTGCCCGTGGGGGTGAATCCATGAGGGATTATATTCACCGATAATGTAAAGAAGGATCTCAGCCGAGCAGGGACGGCAAGATCAGTATTCGAGATGTCATAGACCGGTCCTTTAGGACTATTTTATTCACCTTTGCTAGATTGGCTGGTAGCACGGCCATTCACTTGGCCAACAAGTCCTATATGCAGTACGCCTTGGAATGCCTCGAACCCAAGGTATTCAAATGTTGTGATGTAGTACTTCCAATGATCAAAGAACAACTTACCAAGGTAAAAAACAGAAGATCCAAGAACTTTGGCTATGGTTCTATTCTGATTGCTTTCGCCTTGTAGAGGATCCCACTGATGCAGCCACAGTACATCTCACTTGGCCTACCACTACCGACTGAGCCACGGATGCAGAGATGGGTTGACCTTATGGCCAGACATGCTGGTCAATCACAGGTTTCATTCTCTGATGCTTTCTTCGAGTGGTTCAACCGTCAACAAATGGTTTATGTCGAGTATCCATATGCCGGGATGGATTTCCGAGGTGACCCAGATTTGGTGCTGCCGACCGGCGAGCAGTGGGGTGTCATAGGTAAAAATCTCTGATCATATCTCTGTTTATTTCTTTTATAATGTTCTTGTGCTTTTCAAATGTTTATCAAGACTAATCAAAACTCATGTGCTTATGTAGATATCGGGCCCGTGCAACCAGCAGTGCACCCGCGAGCAGCAGTTGCCATTCCAACAGGAGAGGCTGTAGGGAGGGCCATTCTTCGCGACCTAGATGTATCTGAGACCCTTGCAGTGTTGCAGGATCAGATCGAGGGTCTTACCCTCGGTATTCCGGATGTGAGGACCGATGAGCTGCCTCTGAGATTACAGTGCCATACCACTGGCATGCCGAGCCGATGGACTAGGCTCTTGCGCATGATTGCACAGGCGGTGACTAGTTATCACCAGCACCATTAGATTAGGGTGCCCCCTTGCATTTTGAGTTTTTGGGTCATATGACCGATTTTGTCCTGGACACAGAACACTATGTACAAACTATAAACAGTTATATATATTTTTGATTTTTCGGAGCTTTATTTTGGTTAAGTTATATGATCCTGATGTAGTTAATGATGAAATGCTTTTCTTTTACAAATGTTGAAAATGTCTATCTAACACATAATTTGCTAATGAATCGGTTAATGTGTTTAAGTTTCTGGAAATATGTTGATATTGAATAGAATCGAACTGCCTTTCCAAAATCTTGACCCTTAGGAACATACGATAGATAGCTGGATTCCGAACGAAATAGATGCCGGTAAGCTATAGAATGACGAGCTGTGAGTCTAGCCTAACGACAAGTCGGCATATGCCATGCGTGATGGCATCAGAGAGGAGCTCTATCAACGCGTTATATTCAGCGATGTTGTTCGTTGATTGACCAATACACACCCCTCTGAAACTCACTAACTCGCCGCTTGGATCAAAGATGGCCCAAGCTGCAGAAGATAGGTTTCGCGTACTACGACTCGCCCCGTTGGCGTATCTAACAAATGATTCCAATAGGTTCGACATCTGCAACAAAATGAAAAAGTGGATTACCTAACCAAAACGATCACTCTTAACAAAAACAAAAAAGTAACAAAAGCATCTGAAGAGGTTACCATGCCGAGTCAAGCATAGTAACGTTTAAGGTACAACCTATTTCAGGGTTGCGAGAGTGGAATCCCGTCGTAATCTACTAGCTCGTAGGCTCCTTTGGTTAATACATGCTTAGCAATATAGGGACCCATCCACAAAGACTGGAACTTACCTGCTCCCAATTTATCGGATTCTTAATTGTAAAGCAAGACCAGGTCGCCTTCTGAGAAAATGCGGGGTTTGACATTCTTGTCAAATTGTGCTTTGACTCGTTTCTTATGTGCTTTGTTAGACAAGGCGGCATCACGACGGGTTTCATCCAGTTGGATTAACTCTAAGAAATGAGCTTCTTCCTCTGAAGTTCCGGGGAGGAGGTCAACTACGAGCTTGAGAGACGAAATTTCGCATTGAACCGATAAGATAGCTTCCAGGCCATACACCAGCTGAAAAGGCGTAAACTTGGTCGCATTTCTCACCGATGTCCGGTATGCCCACAAGGTTGAGTACAGGATTAGGTGCCAACTCCGTTTATGGACTCCAATCATCCTTTGCAGCATGCGTTTCAGGACTTTGTTGATCGCCTCAACTTGCCCGTTCACTTGCGGATAATACGGAGTAGAGCTGTCGTGGGACAGTCCTAATTTGGCGGCCAATTCAACCATCATGTGATTGCGGAAATGCAATCCATGATCTATGACTATAGCTTGTGGAACGCCAAACCTGGAGACTACATGATTGAAAAAGAAAAGAGCGGTTGTTTCGCCGCTGTTGTTTAATGTAGGCATCGCCTCGGCCCATTTCATAAAATAGTCAACTGCGACTATGATATACCCATGCCCCCCGGCCGAGGTGGGGTTACATTGCATGAAATCTATGCCCCATTTGGCGAATGGCCCAACAACAAGTACTGGCTGCAAAGGTGCGGGTGTTATTCTGGTTTTGCGATCAAAGATTTGATAAGCATGGCAACTTTTGACTGCGGTTATGCAATCTTTGAACATCGTTGGCCAGAAGTATCTTGCTTGTAAAATCTTTTGTGCCGTAGCATAACCAGATTGATGCCCCCCACATGCGCCTAAATGACAATCATTCAAGACTTTTTCGGCCTCCTCATGGGTGAGGCACCTTCACAGAACTGTATCGACACCACGATGGTAAAGTGTATCACCGACGATCATGTAGTCTTTTGCTTGGTATCGAGTACGTCGTTGTTCTGAGCGAGAGGTATTGGACCTATATGTTTGGGTTTGGAGATAAATGATTATATCTCCATACCACGGATCACTTGAAGATATCAGAAACAAAGATTCATCCACAATTGTTGCTTTGGATGTTGAATCATTGGACGACGATGGGAAATCACATAGTAACTCCGCGAAAACTAGAGCTTTCTTTGATTTGGATTTTACGAATTCCAGATCAAACTCTTGCAAAATTGCTATCCACTTTGAATATTTGCCCCCAAGCAACTGTCGCGACAAGATGTAAGTCATGGGGTTGCAATATGACAAAACGGTAGTTTTTCGAAAGAGAACATAGTGTCGAAATCTTTGTATTGCTTGAACAGCTGCGAGAGCCAGCTTTTCAACATAGGAGTACTTGCTTTCTGTATCATTTAAGTTTCGACTTAAATAATAAATAGGGTGTTCGATTCCATTGTCTTCTTGAACTAAAACCATTGCGATGGTCGTATTTGCTGCAGCCAAATACAGGTTAAAGTCTTTTTGATAATTATGAGCGTACATTAATGATGCTTTTATTAGGGATTCCTTTAGAGCATCAAAGGAAGCTTGCGCAACCTGATCCCAGTTGAAGGGTACTTCTTTTTTCAACAGACGCGTATAACCTTTAGCAAGTTTGGCGTAATTTGGAATGAACCTCCTTAGAAAGTTTGCTTTCTCTTGGAGTTTCTAAATCTGAAGCAAATTTGAAGGTGGAGGCAAATCGATGATTGCCTGAACCTTGCACGGGTCGAGACGAATTCCGTCCTTTGAAACTACAAAGCCAAGTAAACGACCAGAACCGACACAAAACACACACTTGTGCGGATTGAGTCTTATTTTGTAGTGTTGGCAACGTAGAAATATGGCTCTCAAATGCTACAGATGATCGGTCCGCTTTCGCGAATGAGCCGGAAGATTGTCGAGGTATGGTTGAACGATGTTCTTGATGTCGTGGAAGCCATAATTCATTGCCCTCTGAAAAGTTGCCCCTGCGTTCTTTAAACCAAAAGGTAGCTTACAGTACGTGAATGTGCCCCACGGACAAATAAATGCAGTCTTTGACTGGTCTTGTGGGCAGATATTTATTTGATTATACCCAGAAAATCCATCCATAAACGAAAAGATTTCACATCTGGCGCATTCATCAATTATCTGGTCGATGAAGGGTGTAGGGTAGTTGTCCTTTAGACAAGCTTGATTTACATCCCTGTAATCGACGCACACTCTAATTGTTCCCTATTTTTTCATCACAGGAACAATGTTTGATACCCAATCAGTTAGAGGAACCGGGTAAATGAAACCAGCATGGAGAAGTTTTTCAACTTCTGCCTTGATGGCAACGGCTTTCTTTGGGTGCACCTGCCGAAGCCGTTGTCTTACTGGTTTGACATCTGGATACATCTTAATTTCGTGTTCAACTATGCTCGAGTCAATGCCTGACATTTCTTCATATGACCATGCAAAGACATCTCTGAACTCGCGAAAGAGAGCGTAATATACTTCCAGTTCTGAAGAAGAACAAAATTTGCCGACATGAATATTCTCTACAACATCTGTTTTGGTCGAGATATTTATGGAGACAGTTTCTTCAATATTGGACAGATTTCGCTCGGAATCCATCGTATTTACAGTATTTCATAGAAAATAAAAAACTGATGGATGATTAAGGCCGCTGGAGTAATCTTTGTTGTAATCCGGAAGATGGGAACGATGGTGGTAATCTTCCCATGGTGCCCCCTCTATGATCATTGACTGAACAATTCCTTCGTCTGTAGGATGTACATGCGACCAAGGATCCGAAGAGGTACCATACTCTTTTGACCTATCTACCCAAATGCTTGATGAGCGTTCATTTGGGTTTGCCTGCCATGCCGAGAACATTGATTGCTACAATATTTCTATTGGGCTTGGAGGCAATACCTGGTGATGATCCATGTTAACATCGTGTTCGAACATCCTCTGAATGGAAGATACCATATTGCAGGTTCCCACTGTGGCCACTTCAGCCAGGTCGTTTGGAGGCGGTAGGGCAAAAGTACCCATCAATGTATGTTAGAAAATTATATATTACGGAGCAATGGAACACATAAAATATTGCAGAAATATAAACACAGAAAACGCACAAAACAAGAGAGACACAGATATACGTGGTTCACCCAGTTTGGGCTACGTCCACCCCGAACAGCCAGTCCTTCCTTTCTATTATCTAGCAAAATGAAGAGACACAACCTACAACAAATCCGCTGTAATATCCTCTGTTTTCTCTCACAGTCTCACCTCTCTATTCCTCGCTCACAGAATACACATCTATCTCACAGCCTCAAATACAATACCCTCATACAAAGAGAGGGGGTTACCTTCTAGGGCAAAAAACCCTAAATTAAACATAAGTTCTACCGTCAGATCATCCGCCTAATGAACGGCCCAGATTGACTAGAAATTACTATACTTTTACAAGGCAATTTTACAGTTGTTTTTAGCTTCGGGGGCGCTGCCCCCGAAACCCCCTGCCAGGGGGGGGGCTCCCAAAGGTCGCAGCCGCTCCCCCTGGACCCCCCTTGCAGCGAATATTTTACGGGCGGCGTTGCCGCCCCCATTTCGAACTGGGGTCCTATGTGGCGATACCTTTGAATATAGAAGATAATCAGGCTCCACACCCAACAATCTCCCACTTGGAGACTGATTGTAGCAACTCCACCGCTGCTCCATTTGCTGGACAATGAATCCTCTTTGGACCTGGCTGTTTCTCATCTTCATAGTCATCCTTGAAGACCAACTGAAACTGAGCATATTCTCAGTTTCTCCCTGGTTACAACTTTTGTTAGCATATCTGCAGGATTCTGGCTAGTGTGTATCTTTTCCAGCTTCAACTCTCCATCTTCCAACACTGATCGTATGAAATGGTACTTGAGTTGTATGTGTTTAGTCCTGGAATGAAATGCTGAGTTCTTTGCAAGATGAATGGCACTTTGGCTATCACTGTATAACGTGCCCATATCATGCTCCTTACCCAATTCACCCATAAACCTTTGTAACCGAATCATTTCTTTACTAGCCTCTGTAGCAGCAACATACTCTGCTTCTGTTGTTGAAAGTGCAACAACACTTTGGATTTTTGAAACCCAACTGACAGCTGTTCCTCCAACAGTAAATACATATCCTGTAGTGCTCCTCCTGTTATCTCTGTCACCTGCCATATCTGCATCAACATATCCTTGTAGGGAGATGTTTGAACCACCAAAGCATAATGCTTAATTTGTGGTACCTTTCAAATATCTGAGAATCCATTTCACTGCCATCCAATGTTCCTTTCCTGGATTGTTCATGTACCTGCTTACTACTCCCACTGCATGTGCAATATCAGGCCTTGTGCAGACCATTGCATACATTAAGCTTCCAACTGCTGATGCATATGGAACTTTAGACATATAATCCATGTCTTCTTGGGTCTTTGGGCACATTTGCTTGCTAAGTTTGAAATGGCTAGCAAAAGGTGTACTAACTAGTTTTGCATTGTGCATGTTAAATCTTTTCAACACCTTTTGTATGTACTCATTCTGAGACAATGTTAATTTACGATTTTTCCTGTCTCTAGTTATTCTCATACCAAGGATTTGTTTCGCAGCTCCCAAATCCTTCATTGCAAATGAATTTGCCAATTTTCTTTTGAGCACATTTATTTCCTGCATGTTAGATCCTGCAACAAGCATGTCATCTACATACAGTAACAATATAATATAGCTGCCATCATTTTGCTTTTTCAAATAAACACAATGATCAGAGTGACATCTAGTATAACCTTGTTCAGACATAAACTTGTCAAATTTTAGATACCACTGCCTTGGAGCCTGTTTTAAGCCATACAAGCTCTTCTTCAACCTGCACACTAGTTTCTCCTTCCATTTCACCTCATATCCTTGTGGCTGCTGCATATATATCTCTTCCTCCAAATCCCCATGGAGAAAGGCTGTCTTTACATCTAACTGCTCAAGATGCAAACCTTCAGCTGCTACAAGACTTAAAATAGTTCTGATTGAAGTCATTTTAACAATAGGAGAAAATATTTCATCAAAATCAATACCTTTCTTCTGTGCAAACCCCTTCACCACAAGTCTAGCTTTATACCTCTATTTTCCTCCATCTTCTTCCTTCAGCCTGTAAACCCATTTATTCTTCAATGTAGTTTTTCCTACAGGCAACCTGACTAAATCCCAAGTTTGGTTATGCATTAAGGAGTCCATCTCTTCTTCCATGGCTACCTCCCACTTCTTCCTGCTTTCAACCTGCATTGCTTCTTCATAACATTCGGGTTCACCGGAATCAGTCAACAATAAATAATATAATGAAGGAGAGTATCGTTCAGGGGGTCTACCTATCCTGGTAGATCTTCTAACACCACTTTCAGGTGTTTGGGGTGCCTGTTGCTGTTGTTGTGGTTGTTGATTATTATTATTTTCAGGCACCTTTACTTTTTCAGTGATTTCATCAAGAACTGCGTATTCCTTGTTTTCCTTTTCCTCTTTCTTTTCTTGCAACTGATTCTTATACAAGACCTTTTCATTGAATATTACATCTCTGCTCCTAATGATTTTGTGATTTTCGTAATCATATAAGCGATAACCAAAATCATTAACACCATATCCAATAAAGGTACATTTCTTTGACTTTGCCTCAAGCTTTGTTCTATTTTCTTTATCAATATGGACAAAGGCCTCACAACCAAAAGGCTTTAAAATAGAGTAGTTTACCTTTTTACCTGTCCATGCTTCCTTTGGAACACCACCATCCAAGGAACTTGAAGGCCCTCTGTTTATTAGATAAACAACAGTATCTACAGCATCTGCCCAAAACTGTAAAGGCAATCCTGCATGCAATCTCATGCACCTTGCACGCTCCATGATTGTTCTGTTCATCCTTTCTGACACATCATTTTCTTGTGGTGTTCTTGGAACTGTCTTTTCTCTGCGAATTCCATGCTCTGAACAATACCTATCAAACTCTTTGCTGCAATATTCACCTCCATTGTCTGATCTAAGACACTTCAATTTCTTTCCTGTCTCAATCTCAACCAAAGCTTTCCATTTCTTGAAAGTATCAAATACATCAGATTTATTCTTAATACAATAAATCCAAGTTTTTCTAGTTGCATTATCAATAAAAGTAACATAATAACGAAAGCCACCGAGAGATGATACCTGAGCAGGTCCCCATACGTCTGTATGCACAAGCTCTAATTTTTCGTTCTTCTTTTCTTTCCCAACTCTGAGAAATCTGACTCTCTTTTGCTTTCCATAAATGCAGTTCTCACAGAAGTCCAAATCAACATTCTTCAAACCCGGCAACAAATTCCTTGAGTGAAGAATCTTCATCCCCTTTTCACTCATGTGTCCGAGCCTATGATGCCATAATGCTGCATCTGCTCCTCTGGAAGTTAAAGCATTAAAAGAGTTAGAAATACCATTGCATAAATACAATGTACCAACCTTTTCGCCTTTTGCTATTACCAGGGCTCCTTTAGTGACCTTCCAAGCTTTATCTGTGAAAGTTGTCCCACAACCTTCACCGCCTAACTGCCCTGTTGAAATCAGATTTTTCTTTAGATCTGGAACATGTCTTACCTCCTTTAATAGCCATTGGTTTCCATTCTGCTGTTTTACAAGAACCTTACCCATTCCAACGATTTTACAGGGTTTATCATCACCTAGACGAACTTGTCCAAAATCTCCTTGAACATAGTCATGAAAGTATTTCTTATCAGGTGTGGCATGGAATGAAGCCCCTGAATCTACCACCCAGGAATCAGTAATATTTTCGAAAGAAAGAATCAAAGCATCTTGTAACACCTCACCTGTCACATTTGCTTCATGATTGTTTTCTTGCTGTGCATCTCCTTCTTTTCCCTTCCAAGATCTACAGCCTTTCTTTAGGTGTCCTTTCTTTCCACATTTCCAGCACACTATCCCCGATCTGGACTTGGATCTGCCTTTCCTTGATTTACTGCGATATCCTGAGCTCTTTCCTCTTTCCATTTTTCTTCCTCTAGACTCTGCACTCAAAGCATTTCCCGATGTCTCACCGGAGCTTTTCCGTCGCATTTCCTCGCTAAGGATAGCACCGACAACATCATCAAACTTTAAAGTACTAGATCCAGAAACGAAGTTGCTAATGGCCATTACCAAACCATTCCAACTTTCTGGTAATGAGCACAAGAATAACAGAGCTCTAACTTCATCATCAAAGTTTACCCTTACAGAACTTAACTGACTTGTAATTGTATTAAAATCATTTAAATGGTTTGCAACAGATCCACCTTCCGACATATTCATATTAAATAATCGTTTCATAAGAAATACCTTGTTTTAGGCCGAGGGTTTTTCATATAGTTTCGACAACGTCTGCATCAAACCCTCTGTCGTGGTTTCCTTCGAAATGTTGAAGGCGATTGACGCAGCAAGGCACAACCGTATTGTTCCGAGTGCCTTTCTATCGAGAAGGTTCCATTCTTCATCTTTCATACCCGTCGGCATCTTTGTTTTTCCGCCCAATGGTAGGTATAGATCTTTCTGATACAGATAATCTTCCATCTGCATCTTCCACAGCGAGAAGTTTTGGCCGTTAAATTTCTCGACCCTAAACTTACCATCTTCCGCCATTGCTCCCACTCGAACCAGGAACCCTTCTTTCCTGCGAGTTTATCAGCCAAATAGACCTTCGGCTCTGATACCAGTTGTTAGAAAATTATATATTACGGAGCAATGGAACACATAAAATATTGCAGAAATATAAACATAGAAAACGCACAAAACAAGAGAGACACAGATATACGTGGTTCACCCAGTTTGGGCTACGTCCACCCCGAACAGCCAGTCCTTCCTTTCTATTATCCAGCAAAATGAAGAGACACAACCTACAGCAAATCCGCTGTAATATCCTCTGTTTTCTCTCACAGTCTCACCTCTCTATTCCTCGCTCACAGAATACACATCTATCTCACAGCCTCAAATACAATACCCTCATACAAAGAGAGGGGTTGCCTTCTAGGGCAAAAAACCCTAAACTAAACATAAGTTCTACCGTCAGATCATCCGCCTAATGAACGGCCCAGATTGACTAGAAATTACTGTACTTTTACAAGGCAATTTTACAGCTGTTTTTAGCTTCGGGGGCGCTGCCCCCGAAACCCCCCGCCAGGGGGGGGCTCCCAAAGGTCGCAGCCGCTCCCCCCTGGACCCCCCCTGCAGCGAATATTTTACGGGCGGCTTTGCCGCCCCCATTTCGAACTGGGGTCCTATGTGGCGATACCTTTGAATATAGAAGATAATCAGGCTCCACACCCAACAATGTAGGGTCTTTTAGTAGGCCTACTCCGATATTTTGAAGCAACTTAGAGCTTCCGTGGATCATCGGGATGCTTCTCGTAACTTGTGAACTGTTGGGGAGAAAAGTTTGTTGGTCAACGATTGTAATTCCTCCTTGAAAAGGAAATGCAATCTTTCTGAAGTACGTTGACACAACAGCGGCCATAGCATAAATCCAAGGCCTTCCCAGTAGGATGTTATAATCGAGATTTCCATCGATAACTTCAACATCAATTTCTACTATTTTGCCCCCCAGTTCAACTTGTAAGTTACTCAAAATCTCGTATGGAGTGTATGTTCGTCCATCGAATGCTTTTAACGTCATTGACGATCGCGACAAGGGTGGTGATCCTAAATTTTTCCAGCAACTCATTGACATAATACATGTAGATGCCCCCTCATCAATAATTGTTCGATGAATAGTTTTGTTGAGGGCTTTCACTTGAATGAGGAAAGCGAGTTGATCTGGTAACTGAGGTTCATATCCTTTATGATTAAAGGCCACGAGATTGGAATCCACTGGGTCAATCCCACCTATTGCTGATAATAGAGCCTGCTTTTGGGAGGGGCAATTTTGTAATACTTCAAGTATCGACATAGCGGACGGCGATTGGGCCAGGTCCTCTACTATCTTACAATTCTGTGCCGCTCTAGCATGAGGATTAAATGTCGATTTGTGTACTATTCCATTTGGCGGCTTTATCGTTAGCTCAGGAATGATGGGTGGCACAACTTCGGTCGAAGTTGTTGTCGAACTACTAGGTTGATCAGTAGCCTTGTTGTTCAATAGCTGTGGATTCCCGTAATCTTTATTCCTTGTCGATATCAAAGCATCATTTTGCTGTTTTGAAATGGACAACATAAGCACTTGGGATGGGGAAGCATTGTCGCTAGCAACCAGATTGGTTCCTGGGTTCGGAAATGGGTCAGTCAATACTGCTGAAGTTCTTGAATTCTTAAAGATTTTCTTAACTTCAGCTTTATATGGACAATCTCTCGTCCAATGATCCTCATCGCATATGAGGCATGGCTGACTAGGTTTCTTTTTCCCTGAAGGGTTTGCAAAAAAAAATTCAGGAGACGAATCATCCTGTTTCTTCTTTTTGCTCTTCCCTTTCTTCTTGTCCCCTGGTTGCTTCGGTTCTTTGCCTTTGTCAGTCGACACGGCATTAACCTCCAAGGCTAGAAGTTCTTCATTTGCATTTTGACCAGAAACCTTACGGGCTTTCTTAGATGTAGCCTTTGTCGATTTCGTGCTTGTCGTACCTATCACGCCATCGCCGGCATGAGAGTCCTTGTTTGATTTAGGAGGAGGAGGAACAGAAAATTCTGGTTTGGGAGCATCAGGGATCTTATCATAGAGCGTGCCAAATTGAGTATAGATCAAGTCTAGATATTGCGCACGAGCAATGACTTGCTCTTCGGTGACGACTCCTCCTTTGCCACATCTTCTATAATAGAAGGTAATAATGACTTAATAAACCATTCAACTAGTAGCTGATCAGGAACATATGTTTTTACCATTCTACGACGACATTGCCACTCATGAATATGATCAGATATGTGAGTGGTCGTCGTCTACTTGAAATTGATAAGAAGCTTTGTTCCTGTTTCGTACGTTATTGGTAATTGAAAATGGGTTAAAAAGGTGGTGGCAAGGGCGCCGAAGTTATAAAACGAAGCTCTAGGCAATTCAATGTACCATTTTGCTGCCGGACCAATTAACGTTCGTTGAAAAAGGCGAAGCCTAATCGAATCATCATTTAGAGTGTTGGAGGAACACCATAGATGAAAGGTCATCACATGATTTGACGGATCTTCACCCGGATTTCCATTAAATTTAGGAATATCTGACGGAAGTTTATGAGGAATCGCTGGCCACCAAGGGGAATAAGCAATTGGATCGTTTGTTAGCCAATTTAGATCTGGTAATTCTAAAGTTTCCACGAAGGGCAACTGTTGATTCAGGTTCGGCGAAGCATACCCAGGATAAGATGGGATTGCCTGAGCAGTGGGTCTTTGCATACCAGCATAATGCATTTGATGTTGATAACTTTGATAGGGTTGCTGGGCATAACCAATTTGGGATGATTGATGATAATCGTTTTGAATATACGGTTGCCCATTAATTGCAAAGTTTTGTTGCTCAAGTCCTTGGTACACTTGCTGGAATTGCGGTTGTTGGTGTTGCACCAGCCATGGTTGTGAAACCATTTGTTGTTGCCCAATACTGGATGTTTGACCAAGATGAGGGGTAATAGTACCCGTTTGAGTCTGAGTCACTCCAGTTAAGGAGCCACCAACCGACGATTTTGGTTGCGTCATGGAGACAAGAGGCTGTTGTATTATGACCTGAGAAACTTGAGGTTGGCATACAACAGGCAACGCTTGTACTTGTGACACCGTCACAATAGCCGGTGTAGTGGGGATATTTGACATAGGTAGACTTGGTTGCATTGAGTATACAACTCTTGGTTGTTGAGGCAATATTGGCACCCAACCACTGGATGTGATTCCAACTTGACCCGAATTCGGTTGTGAACTCTCATATGGTTGTTCTCCCGGAGGGAACAATGAAAGGGCATATTGCCCCCCATACGGTGGCAATCCAGTGCTCAAAGGAAATATTGGCCTTTGGAGACCGGACTGCCCAAATTGATACTGTTGCGAAGGATCAATTTGTTGAGACTCAACATAAGAAATTCCAGATATTATTCCGGACAAACAAACGGGAACAGACCATACTGTCGAAACAGTCCCTGGGTGGACTCCCTCTAGTGGTTGAGAGCTAGTTGGGACAGATGGTATGCCAGCGAACATTGTCAGAGTGGTGGCAGGAGGTTCTGCTACCGCTGTATCGGATGACACAATCCTAGATGTCGATGGTTGTCCAGACATATCGAGTCTATCCAAAAGACTTCCTAGCGATTCTACAGGAACTTGCGATGAAGGGGTATTAACTTCTGAAGCAGAAGGATATAGGTGGATCCCAGTTCCAAAATGCGATGGAGTACTGGATGGAAGATCCTCTGTAATCTCTTCTATAGCAATCAATCCAGGTGGAAGAGGTAGACCGTCAGGTCCGTAAAATATTTCTGGTGCCAAAGAAGGTATAGATTCTGCAGCGACAGATGCTGGAGGGGTAACACCTTCCGAATCAACTCTAGATGGAGCTAGTTCAGGAATAGAAGTGTTTACTGTTACACTAGGATCAGTTCTAATGTCCTCTTGTAACTGCAGAACTTCTTCTGTAGAGGCAAGGATACCAGAAATGGTTGGAGTAATTGGAGTCTCAGAGGATGTTGAAACACAAGTTTCAAACGAACCAAGAGACTTTGACTCAGTTAAATGAGTTCGCTTGGCCCGGAATGGTTTCGTTTCCGGAGTCAAAGACGGTTGACTCGTCGATCTCTGCGAACAGCGGGGTTTTGATTGACTTTCTTCCATGATTGCGGATTATTTGATCAACTCAAAATAGGGGGAAAATGTTATTCCGAATTAAATGAATTTTAGACGCTTTGACACAACTTGCTTTTTCAATTTTTAAGAGTCGAGAAAAAAGCTAAAGATGACTCTAGTCGCCTTCGATTTTTAATGAGATTGAAGTGACAAGTGCTCAGATGGACCTTTTCCTTTAAGGAGTCTGAAAAGGAACAAAAAGAGACTACTCTGTAAATTTAGACAGAGGGATTACCAAACCAATTGCAAAACTGCAGAATACTTTTTACGGTACGGCAGTCAATCTTCCCGAATGTTGTGTTCAGTGCATTGTGATCGATAGGGCGGCAGACACGACTTCCTAAGGATAAAGGATATAGCCTATTGTGGTCTCCCAATATATACTCGACGGTACATGGGAGCACACGTCCGTACTGGCACTTGTCGTCTCAAAGAGGAGGAATCACCCAACCTACAATGAAAGCGACAGCTACCAGGCTTTACGACGCTGGAATACGTCTCTAGCCTAGACTTCTAAATGTTGTGCGTTAGGTTCTAATGCGTTTTTATGTTCATTGAATTTATTTTATAGTTGATATTTCTTAAGAAGTTTGCCTTTAAGTTTCACCGCGTGATGTAGATATACAACTCCTAAATATGCAATCTAAGATGATAAACAATCGTTTACTCTTATTTTTGCAATGAAAATCCTAGCTACTAAAGAAAGAGAAGCGAAATCCTTTCAACATAGAGCAGAGAGAACACACTAGATGCACTGTCCTAAATCAAAATCAACAAGCAGTCTAAATGCAAATGCACATGCATGTATTTGTTTTCCGCTTTCTTAATGTATGAATGACAAAAAGAATGCTCAATACAAATCTGAATTATTTCTTCTTCCAAAGCGACAATACTAACGATTTTCTTTTCAAAAAAAAACGAAAGGGAGACAAGACGACACTTTGCGATTTTGAATTGAAAACTGCTTTCGACACTTGAAATACTACAAATTCAGATCAAATACAAGAGTAACAGTGTAATCGACTATCAAAAAGAGAAGGATTCTTTTCTTTGACTGAAAACAACACTCGCGACACTTTCAAATCAAAAGACGACAGTTCGATTAAGTTACTATTTTGTAAAGGAGAATTGTAAATGGCGAAAAATACATAAAAACATTCACAATTATTTGTACAATGGAGGCTGAATAATGCAAAGGAAGGGGGTTTCCACAGTGGTCTACTGATCACAGACAACAAAACTCCTGAATAAAGCTGAAGACAATGAAGAAAAAACAAAAATCTAGAGGCATAAATAGTCTTACCTGATCATCGCACCTGTAACACAGGGAAACATGGATGCATCCCACCTACTGCACATGGGAGGTGCGATGCATCCAGTCTGCCAAAAGGAGATAGTGCGATGGTCCAGGAACGAGACTTTAACTTGGTTTTTGGTCACAGTTTGCAGCTTAGTTCAGGGATTTAGGCCGAGCTAATGATAGTTAGTAAATACAAAGTATAGGGGCTGATCTAATGAGGTTACTTGAGCTACCTCTAGGGCACTTAGGATGTTTGCAAGTCAGTTGTTCAGTTCATAAACAAACCCAGAGATTGACTGAAGCAACGTTGATCTACTTTGCACTTGCATAGCAAATGCAGTTCGAAGGCTAGCTGGCTTAACTTTAGGCTCCGTCTGTAGTTTATGAAGCAAACAAATAGAGACAAGCAATCAAACTATTCACTCCCTAGTGGAGTCACCATTTTGTTATTGGGAAAACTAGTGTCTATTCAGAGATGTTAGTCCCACTAAGATGGGTAGCTATCTTAGAAACAAACGAACTAAAGTCACTTGTGTTTTCCTTTATGAGAGATAGATGAGAAAGAAGCAGAGAGTACCAACCTCAGTCTTTCGCTTGGCTCCTTGCTTGTTTCCTTTCCCCTTTGATAGAATCTCGCCACTCCTTCCTTGTTTTGCTTCAAAGAGTTCCTGTAGAGTCAAAGCAGCATAATATCATCAAAGCATAGAGATCTATCACTGTAAACAATATAGGATCAGATATATATTGACCATACAAATGCATATATCAACACAGTATTCGGAGATACACAAGAATATGGAGGAAAACTCAAATAGCTTTATTGATAGAAGCAGTAGAAGAGAGGATTACAACCACTTGGTCTGACCCAGCGCCCTCCTCCCAGCATGAAAGCCCTCTTCACCTCATACAAAGCAAGATCACCCAACAACGCCTTCAAAGAGAAACCAACAACACTTCCTTGCAAATTACAAAATTCCAGCCTTTGGATCTCTAGGATGAGGGATCCATATATAGATGTTTGCAGGGGGGTGAGTCAGCTCCTGGGATTTTGATTAGTGTCATCTCTATGATAGTTCTTGGTTCCACTTGGAGATTTCATGATCTCTTACTCATCCTTGGGCGAATTCAAAGAGGCAAGTGTCAAATGAGCAGCTTCTAGAAGATTCTCAGGGTCTCCACCTAGCAAACTGCTTGTGCCATTTGTCTGCTCTCGCTCATCACACCCTACAGAAGGGCTTTCCAGTATGCATCGCACTTTTTGCATGTGGCAGGTGAGATCCATTGCACCCTTAGCACTAGGCAGTCTGTATGGTCCTGCTTTGACCAGTTCTGAGTAATTTTTCATGGAGAACTTCTGGGAGATGATGTAATCAGCTGACCTTGCTCCTTTAGGGTATGAAACAACACTTTTAGGGGCTTAGAAGCCCTTGGTTTATGGACATATATGATTGGGGTTGTAGTGCCCAAATATGTCGATAACAGATCCACCGATGCTTTCTTCAAAGAACCTAGGTAGGAAAAGAGGAAGGAAGAAACAAAATGAGCTGTTGTCCGAATGTAGAAACTTATGATTAACCCAAGTAAGATGAAGGATCTTACCAGTTACTCCTTTACAAACCTTTCTTAATGAAGCTTACAACCTGGAACATTAACGGTCTAGGAAGTAAAAGGAAACAAAAAAATTTTAGTAGTTGAATAAAAGAAGAAAAATCATATATGATTTTTATTCAGGAAACAAAATGTTCGATGGACAAGATCAAAGAGATACATAGAAAATGGTTAATCAAGTATGAGTATCTAGAGGTAAAAGCTGATAACTCGGCGGGGGGGATTCTCACTCTATGGGATCCTCAAAAACTTGGAATCTTAGATGCTGAAGCTTCTAGGAATTATCTATCGATGGTGATCCAACCTTTGGGGGATAAGGAGATCTACATGATCACTAATGTCTATGGCCCTCGAAAAATAGAAGACAATCTAAAGCTTCTCACATCCCTTAAGGAACTGAGGGAGAGACATCCTAATATGCCCTGGATTCTGGCAGGGGATTTCAATACGATCAAATCTCTTACAAAAAAAAAGGAGGTACAAGGAAACTAGGCAAGGACTCCATTGCCTTCTAGAAATTCATGAATAACATGGGGCTAGTGGACACAGAATCTTGGATGTTGAAGCTTCTAGGAATTATCTGTCGATGGTGATCCAACCTTTGGGGGATAAGGAGATCTACATGATCACTAATGTCTATGGCCCTCAAAAACTAGAAGACCAACTAAAGCTTCTCACATCCCTCGAGGAACTAAGGGAAAGACATCCTAATATGCCTGGATTTTGGCAGGGGATTTCAATATGATCAAATCTCTTACGAAAAAAGGTACAGGGAAACTAGGCAGGGACTCCATTGCCTTCCAAAACTTCATGAATAACATGGGGCTAATGGACACAGAAACAACAAATGGAATTTTTACTTGGAATAATAAGAGAGGAGGAGCTTCTCAAGTGGCCTCTAAATTAGACAGATTCATAATCTCAGAGGAACTCCTTATCAAAGGCCTTGATATGTCAGCTTTAATCCTTCCCTTCAGAGGCTCGGACCACTGGCCTGTCCAGATGGAAGCTACTTTTATGGGTACACCAAGGAACATACCCTTTAGGTTTGAAAATATATGACTCTCTCACCCTGACTTCACCAGAAATATTGACAAATGGTGGACGGAAGATAGGCTTGTTCAAGGCACTAAAATGTTCATACTGCAGCAGAGACTCAAGCACATCAAATCTAGGGTTAAAGATTGGAATAAACAAGAGTTTGGAAATATTTTTAAAGCCAAAAAAGAAGTTGAGAAGAAAATCCAGAGATTAATCATATCAACATCCTAGAGGGTTTTACCGAGGAAAGGAAAATTCAAGTTGATTCTCTGCAGAACGAAGGGAGGACCGATGCTTGCAAGAGGATATTTTATGGAGACAGAAATTGAGGGTGCAGTAGATTAGAGAAGGAGAAAGAAACACAAATTTTTTTTCATAGATCAACTTTGGATCATAGATCTCATAACATAATTTCCAAACTCAAAGATTCTCAAGGGAAAGAGCTTGTCCTACATATAGAAATAGAATCTGTCCTAGTTCATCACTTTCGTAGCATAGCAGAGGAGCCTCTCATTGACAGATCTCAGTTCATTAACAAATTCATAGAGTTCATTCCTAAACTTGTAACCAGGGAAGACAACCACAATCTTAACAAGCCAGTGTCTGAAGAGGAGGTTAGTGAGGTCATCAATGTGATGCAAAATGGGAAAGCTCCTCGCCCTGATGGTTTCAATGTGGATTTCTTCAAAGCTTGTTGGAAGACTCTGGAAGATCCAAAACTGTTTTGAAAGCTCTTAATGCCTCTTTCATAGCTTTGATTCCAAAGTAGTAAAAAGCTATGACATCGGATAGATTTAGACCCATAGCTTTAGGTAATGTGGTGTACAAAATTATCTCCAAAGCGATTGCTAACAAACTAAAACCTTTTCTTCCTGCTCTAGCTTCAGAGGAGCAAACTGGTTTTGTGGAAGGAAGACAAATTCTCAACAACATCATACAAGCACATGAGGTGGTACACTCTCTTAAGAGTGAGAAGCAAGCTGGTATGATAATGCAACTGGACCTAGCGAAAGCTTATGATAAGCTAAGTTGGGCGTACATCAAGAGGTGCTAAGAGCTTATGGATTCGACCACAACTGAATAAGATGGGTTATGGCCCTTGTATCCTCGGTTAATTTCTCAATTCTGCTTAATGGATCTCCCTCTAGAACCTTTATACCTTCTAGGGGTCTCAGAAAAGGGGATCTGCTCTCCCCCTTCCTATTTGTTCTCATGATGGAAGGAATAGGCAAAGCGATCAAAATAGCAAATGGTGAAGGAAGAATCTAGGGTTTGAAACTTACCCCAGATGGGGATGCCTCTACTCATCAACAATTTATGGATGATACAATGCTGCTGGGCATTCCTACAGTCAAAGAAGCCAGAGCATTCAAAAAAATCCTTAACGAATTTTCTTTGGCGACTGGTACAGAGGTAAGCCTTGACAAATCAAAACTTTTTTTTTTCAATATTGACATTGCTATTCAGAGGAACCTCACCAGAATTCTAGGGTTTCAAAGGGCTTCGTTACCTTCCAAGTACCTTGGAGTGCCTCTTACTAACAAACCTCTGAGTAAGGGAGTGTGGGAACCAGTCACCAATAAACTTCAGGATAAATTCAGAAATGGACTTGTAGGTCTTTGAACTTGGCGGGCATCTTGTGCTTACAAAGGTTGTTCTACAAGCTATACCCATTTTCATGTTTTCAGCCCTCCCTGCTCCCAAAGGTGTTATACAACAAATCAGGAGTATTCAACGAGATTTTCTTTGGGGTAAAGGGGAAGAGAAAAAGAAGTGGGCATTGGTAGCTTGGGACAAGCTCTGCAAACCTAAGGCCCATGGAGGTTTGGGGCTTCATGACCCTGAAATCCTCAGCAGAGTTTCGGGAGCAAAACTTTGGTGGAGATGGCTAAAGGAATCGACAACCCCTTGGGCAAAGCTTTGGAAGCAGAAATATGCAAAGAATTGGCAGGAGAGGGATCATATCAGAATGTCAGGGCACATCAAGGGCTCCCACATTTGGAACCTTGCTTGGGAGAATAGAGGCATTGTCTAGTAGCATAGTTTCTGGGAGATCAGAGCTGGGAACCTTGCATGGTTTTGGGAGGATAACTGGCAGCAGGAACCAAATTTGTTTAGAGAAGAACTAACCACTCTAAAAAATGACACTGATAACAAAGGTCTACTCATGGTAAGTGACTTCTGGGATCAGGTAAGGGATAATGGCAAATGGCGAATGTGGAAGAATCTTGGTTACAGTGAAGAGAGTCCTTTGAAAGCACAGGCGGATTCCCTGGCTCTAGACTTGGAAAAGAGGAAGATTTTAGTGTCTTCCTCATCTGACCAACTGAGATGGGGCCGAAACATCGAAGGCACCTTTAACCTCAAAGAAGCTAAACGCATGGCCCTAGGTTTTGATTATCCAAACCCTAACCAGGTTTGGAATAACCTTTGGAGGAACCCGCAATGGATGAAAGTTCAAGTTATTTATGTGGTTAGTTCACCAAAAGAAGATTCTCACTTGGGAGAATCTTCTGAAAATAGGTTTTGTTGGCCCATCCAAATGCCATCTATGTGATTTACAGGAAGAAACGATGGAGCATTTACTAAACCACTGCCCCTTTACCTCTACCTTGTGGGATTGGGCGGCCTCAGTCTTTAGGCAAACTGACAGAGACAGACTCAACATCACCAACACATTGAAGAATTGAGGAAAGACTTCTCTAGTAACGAAATCATTAATAAGTCTTGGACTCTGGTTCTAGGCTTTATTATCTGGGATGTCTGGAAAGAACACAATTGCAGGATTTTCAAGAACAAAACCGGCTCGACCCAGAGTATCATTGGCCAAATTCTATGACAAATCAAAGATACAGTTGGAGCCCTTATGTGGAAAATTCCTGAGGACCCCCCTTTGACCCAAGAGGCTCGCATTCTGAGGTAGTTGGGTCTCCATTTTCTGGTTCCCCTTGGCGTTGATAAGGGTGTGAGCAAAACAACTGTTGGTAAAGATATCTGGCAACCTCCTCCTCATGGTTTTTTGAAAATAAATATAGACGGGGCCTCTAAGGGCAACCCAGGGGTGGTTGGATTTGGAGGTGTCATAAGAGATGAGTAGGGGAGCATAAAGGATATCTTCCACGGTGATTTGGGGACTGCCACTAATAACATGGCGGAGCTCATGACCTTAATAAAAAGCCTGGAAATCCTTACTGAGTTAAATTTACACAACGCCATCATAGAAGCTGACTCAGAATTGGTCATTAATGCAACTAAGAAAATGTGCAACAGAACAGCACCTGGGAAAGTGTCGAAACATTGGAGGCTCTCGCAGGTCTTTCAGCGCATTCACTCCCACTTACGAACCCTAAGAACATTCAATTTTGTTCATGTGCGCAGAAAAGCCAATATGTTAGCTGATCGTCTGACGAATGAAGGCGTGACATGCAAGGAGAATTATATCTGGTATGACTAGGAGTCTATACCCTCTGGTAAACTGTGGAAAGATTATCATAGACAAGCGGCCAAAGATATAGAGTGCTTCCAAATCATGAATATTGAGCAGGAGGAATACTAGCAGGAGTGGGAAAAAATAGAAGTCCTGAGCCTGATTGAAGTGCCGAAGTGAATCCTAACCATAGATCCCACAGCCAATGCTTACACCATGGCATAAACAGTGTGCTTGGAGGGAATGGATGATGGGATAAATAACGTGCTTTTTGATGGGCCGCAAACCATAGACTCTGTTGGCCTTCGATATCGAATGGATACTGGGCTTCAAATTGATCGAAAGTTAAGGGGTGGCGCAGACCCGATATCTTTTTAGACCATGGTTTTATTCTATATCGGTCCGAAAAAGCGGGTAATTTCTGAGTAAGTTTCTGCAACGATGACTTGTGGACCATCTGATCAAATGGGTTTTGATCAACGGTGCAAAATCACCATGCAACTTGGGTGTTTGAAGTGATTTTCTACCGTCCGATTGAAGGAAAGATAGACGGTGGATCTCAACAGATTGGAGAAATTTTCAACCGTCTGATCCCACAGTCAATGCTTACGCCATAACATAAACAACGTGCTAGGTGGGAGTGGAGGTTGGGTTAAACAATGTGCTTTTTGATGGGTTGCAAACCATTGACTCTATTGGCCTTCAATATCGAATGGATATCAGGCTTCATTTTGATCAGAAGTTAAGGGGTTGAGCAGACCCGATATCTTTTTAGACCATGGTTTTATTCTATATCGGGTCCGAAAAAGCGGGTA
The DNA here is from genome assembly GCA_031772625.1 of Pinus tabuliformis. Lineage (NCBI taxonomy): Eukaryota > Viridiplantae > Streptophyta > Pinopsida > Pinales > Pinaceae > Pinus > Pinus tabuliformis. Next base: position 1,620,223,472 of record CM062818.1, read on the forward strand.
ATTTCCGAGTAAGTTTCTGCAACGATGACTTGTGGACCGTCTGATCAAATGGGTTTTGATCAATGGTGCAAAATCACCGTGCAACTCGGGTGATTGGAGTGATTTTCTACTGTCCGATTGAAGGAAAGATAGACAGTGGATTTCAGCAAATTGGAGAAATTATCAACCGTCCGACGGAAAGTTTGATCAACGGTGGGGTTTGAGGGTTAAGTTTTGGGGAGTTTGAGCGATGAGATTTGAAGGAGAAGAATTGTGGAGAGTTCGACAATTTGTTCTTTTAGGTTTTTCCGAGGGGGCTTTGGTGGTATGATTGTAAGGTTATGGGTTCGGTTGTCTCGGTTGTATGTTTTTTCTAACGTCGGTCTGTATTTTGTTGGTCTTTACACTTGTAAAGACGTGTACCATATGTAATCTTTGTTCGGTTAATTGAAGGATCCACTCTTACTTGACCAAAAAAAATAATGAATGATATTTTAATGTCCACAAGACTAAAAATATTCTATGGGACTACCAGCCTCCCTGTTTTTTGCCTTTTCCAATTCAGTCTCTTTCTTACTCAAACTGATGATCAGCGGACCCAACTTTCTAATAGTCCCCTCACTGAAAAGACAATGCCAAGGAATTGATGCTAACATACTGCCATAATTGTCCCTAATGTCTCTGAAAGCATCATATTCCAAAATGAAATGCTTTTCTGATTCCACTGCCCCAGAGGTGCAAAAAGTACACACTCGTTCTTCCCAAGCTTCTTTAGGTCTCTTCCATAGTCCTGTTTCACACCGAAGTTGATGTGAGTTAGTTCTTAATTGAGTAATAAGAATCTTTGCTCTCCACAGAATGTTGGCTAAGAATCTTTGCTCTCCACGAAATGTACTTTTTTTGCTAGAGATCACAAGTGGGGTTGAATTCCTAAACATAGTACTTCTTCTTTCTACCCAACTCTTTTCCCCATATACACTTATGGAACTTCTCCATAACAAATTTTTTAACTCCTTGCTATTTGTGGGACATGCATTGAGGTAAATATTCCATTTTTGCATCCATTTGTTGTTTTGTCTCATCCATGATTTCTTTCTTTCACTCATGCCTTCATTGAAGATAACTTTCGGCCATCTACCTACTCCCATTTTCTCAATTCTTTTTAGATATCTTATAAGGCGCACCATATCAATTGCTTCGATGGGAGTTGCTCCTGTTTCACTCAACATTATCTCATAAGGAACCGAACTTTTTATTTTGAACTTGCTCATGATCAAGCATTTTTGGATTTGCTCAATTTGTTTCCATTTTGAAACAGGGTGTTGTTAGCCCACAGTTCACACCCATATAATATCACTAGACAACCTAGGAGTTCAAAAAGCACTTTAATTGTTTTCCAATCCCATAACTTTGCCTCTCTACATCTGTTTTGAAGTGCATATAATGCTTTCCACCCTCCCAAACTTCTCTTCTTTCTGCAGCCCTCCCAATTAAGCTTGTTGTTGAAATCAATCCTGAGGTACTTGTATTCATTTACTTCTTCAAGAATGATGCCTTCAAAGAAGAACGTATGTTGGCTTTGCTTCCTTTTATTAGAGAAAATCATTATTTTGGTCTTATTGGTATTGACTTGCATCCCCACTGCTTTACAAAAATGCTTAAGGGCATATAGGTGCATCTACAATCCATGGGTCAATTTAGCAATCAATACAAGATCATCAACATATAAAAGAAGCTTTATCACAAACTCCCCCAACCAAACCCCAAGCCCACCTTGCATATTTAGTCACTCTTCCAATTTGTCAATATATAAACCAAAAAGGGTAGGGAATAAAGGGCAACCTTGCTTGGCTCTGATGTCACTTCTAAAACTTTCTGAAGTGTGTGTCGAAGTTCTAATTTTGACTTTCACCTCTTCATAAAGCCTGTGGACAACAAATCTATATTGCAAAGGAATTTCAAGTTCTTCCATTCGACGCCACAACTTATCTCTAGGGATCGTGTCAAATGCCTTTTTGAAGTCAACAAAGCAGCAAAATAATTCTTCTTTGTCCCCCCAAACCTTTTCAATAATGTGTCTCAATGTGATACCATGATCTATTGTAGAATGCTTCGGCCTAAAACCGACTTGCCCTTTTTCCCTCTTTTCTTTTACTTCTGTCCACTTATTGATTATATTTTCTACCATGTTGCTGAAAAGCTTTGCAAGCAAAGGATTGATCACGATGGTTCTATAGTTGGAAGGATTATTAATGTCTCCACTTTTAAAAAGGGGTATTGCTAGACTAGTTGTCCAGTCTCTTGGGAATCCTTGTCGAACGATGTTGTTGAATATTTTTTTCCATGATGTGCGTTGCCATAATGTTCATTCCCCACCTTAGATATTCTACTTGAAGTTCATCCAAGTCCTTTGCCTTCCCTGTTTTCAACATTTTAATTCCTGCCTCCACCTCCTGTAATGTGAAAATCTTTGTAGTTGTGTTGATCTTTTGAGGAGGCTCAACCTCTAATTCCTTTTCATAGATTTGTCTTACATAGTCAAACCATTGATTGGTTGTAATATTATTTTCAATTTGCTTCTTCCTTGGTTGAAGTTCCTGCCAAAAAAACTTTGGGCTATTCTTGCCTAGATATGTTAACTCTCCTTGCCTTATTTGCATGAACTCATATTTTTTCCTTTGTAAAATCTGCTTATATAACTTTACATCCATCTTCTCCTTGCCTGCCTTTTTCAAGGTTCTCATTGCCATTTTGCATTCTTCACCAAACCAAGCATTCACAGGAAAACAATTTGATTATGATTTCCTATTTTTTGCTCTTTTTCAATTCTCAAGTACACCCTGAATTATATTTTTCAACTCATGATTGTTGAGGCCTTGGAGAATAGTTTTCTCCTTCTGAATTGAACTCTCTAGCATTGTTTTGAAGATAGTGCAATTTTCTTGTGTTAAAATATTTTTTCCCCTTGATGTCGATTGTCGAGAACAATGGGTTTTCCTCCTATGTTGTCTTTCTTCTAACGAAGATAGCTTTATATAAATTGGATTATGATCTAATTTTATGTCCCAAATATGCTCTTCAATCTTAACTTCATTTATCCTTTCTATTAAGATTTGTGAACAAATAACATAGTCAATGACACTTGCCCCATTGTATGTGTTGCAAGTGAAGTTCCTAACTTTTTCCATCTATCTAGACCATTACAGATAATTAAGTTGAAAGCACTACACGACGTAAGCAAATCCTCTCCAAAATGATTATTAAATTTGTCATCATTGAACATCTCAACCATTGATGATTCTCCTCTTCAATGAGCTAGACAGGATTGTGAACCTCTTTGCAACAAATAATACTAGCTTGTTGATTTGTTGTTCTAGCATTGAAATCTCCCACTAAAAGAACTTCTCCATGCTGAGAATATGCAACAATATCTTGCTTTAAAGCTGCATATGGATCTTTGTTGTCCAACCCTTATTTTTGTAAGTTTTTTTATACTTGAGGCGCAAAATAACATGTTGCAATTCTTATGTGGTTCTCATTCTCTATTATTTGAACCATAAATATTGTTTATTTGTATCTTCTTTCACTAACTAAATGTGACGACCTTCTTTTTCTTTCACTAAAAGCAGTATTCCTCTGTACCCTTTGCCATTTTCTGTTGCCTTGTTCCGAACTACTAACTTCGTATAACCATCAAACATAGGAGTTTTGAAACCATCATGTTCATGAGTTTTCGTGAGACAATTATGTATCTACCTTCTGCAATAGGCCCTATCCCAAGTCCCCTCCTCCAAGGCTAACTTCTATAGTTCCAACAAACTAGACTTAGGTAGACCTGGGTAGGATTTGATTTCTATGTGCTTTGGCACACAAGACTCCAATTTGAGTCTTCACCCCTTTTCATCCATGTTTATCCTATTGTTTTCCTCCCTATTATAGAATTACCTGTTTTTTCTTTACTACCAGCTTGCTACCATGTTTTGCCACGGGGCCCAAACACTGCAATAACCACTTTACCATTGTACAACCATGCTCTTTTCCCTTCATTTCTTGTTGCTCTAACTTTCTCCATTTATTCTCTTCTCTCTTCTTGTTGTTTTCTAGTTAAATCTTCATCTAGGAAGAAGTTTGAGCCTTTCAAGAGTTTAGTTTTGCTTAAGAGATAGTGTTTGTCTTACACACTTGCCATGATGACTTTTATGGGTCAAGGTCTCTTTTCACATATCTTTCCCACCCTCCTTGCTTGACAAATTTTCTCTCTTCACTGTAATTTCTCTTTCAAAAAGTCCCTTGTCAAACTAAAAGTGCTTTCATTCTTTCCATACTCTTATTCTCTTGATAATAAAGTTTGTTCCCTATCTCCTTTTTCTTTTCTTTTCTTTCTTTTTTTGTTTTTGTTTTTTGTTTTGTGTGTTCTCTTTCTTATGCTTTACGAGAACTTACATCTTCTTTTTCCTCTATCCTGTAACCATTAGTGTCCTCAAAGCTCCTTTTGATTTCTTTTGGAATGTATGTTTTCCTTCTTTTCAGAAAGGATTGCTTGTTGAATTATTTGCTTGTTGAGTTATTTGTGTATCTACCTGAGTTGTTTTAGAGATGATCACATCCTTGTTTGTTGCCATTGATTTGGTTTGCCATGTTTCCTTCATGTTTTCCCATTCTCGTCATCTTGCAACATTGTTACCTGCTCTTTTAAGATTCTATTACATTCTAGTAAACATCAATTTATGATCACATCCTTGTTTGTTGCCATTGATTCATTCTTGGTTTGCCATGTTTCCTTCATGTTTTCCCAACATTGTTACCTGCTCTTTTAAGATTCTATTACATTCTAGTAAACATCAATTTATGATCACATCCTTGTTTGTTGCCATTGATTCATTCTTGGTTTGCCATGTTTCCTTCATGTTTTCCCATTCTCGTCATTGTTACCCGCTCTTTTAAGATTCTATTACATTCTAGTAAACATCAATTTGCAAGTGTGATCTCTGAAATTTTGCGGTCCCTTTCATGTTCTTTGGCTTCCAAAATTTCCAGTCTTGCCTTGGCCTTCAGTAGTTCTTGGACATATAGATCTGGTGACCAAGTAAGAGGTGTAAATGTGGGACTATAAATGGTTGATTCTTCTTTATTTTTGTTGCTCTTATTTGTTTTTTTTCTCTCGAACTGTTTTCTTCTTCTTTGTTCCCATTTAAAGAGGGCATGCCTACGTTTTAAAATGCCCATTATTTTTTTGCATTTACTCAAATCCACTTCCCTGTTTTGTCCACTGAAGCGATTTTGACTTGGTCCAAATGATTTGATTCCACAAAATTTGAGATTTCCTTGCCATTTTTAACATTTACTATTTCCATTTTGGGATTTTAAAATCCATTGTTTAAAGCAAAACATTGCAGTGTAATGCAGCAGTTCGGGAGTATGATACCGAAGAGTCATAATCTACAACTGGTCAAATTCGACTCCAGCAGGATTTCTCATGGGTAACTAATTTTTTCACGATTTTTAACATTCTAGGGATTTTTACAGTTCTGGTGATTCGACTCCGGTAGCACTTTCCCTCTGATATTTTCTAGCTTTGAACACTACGATTGCTGGTATCCGCCCTTGTCAAAGCGATCAAGCCCTTGTTGGTATTCGTTGTTCTAACTTCGCGAATTGTATAGACCGATGTTTAAAATATGAAACTCCCGCTAGTGCCAAGCTTTGTTCTGTTCGGCTATAAGCCTGAGATTTTCTAGAATTTACCAGTTGGCATAACCCAGTCTATTGCTTGACTTTTCTTTGGTGGCCTGTCTTCACACTTGACGTCGGTGACTTAGGGTTATGGTGACTTTCAGTATTTCGTGGCCACCTCCTCTATTGTTGCTTGTATGCTCTTTTTACAGGCTTCAGACAAACTCAGCTCCATACAAGAAGAATATGAACTGAATATGAATAAACAGTGCGATCGTGGTTTGGATGTGCCTGCCGACCAAACTGAATCTCATGCTCAACGAACAACCCTGTAAAAGTGTGCTCTTCACCTTCTCCTATTACTTCGCGGCTACTAATGTCTATCTCTGACTACTAATGTATAACACTCACCAAATTGTATATGGTCGAGGACACTCTGGTACTACATACCCACCTATCTGACGGTTGATATTAGTTTTCCACAGATCTACGGTGAATAACGATTAGGGTTTGTTGATAGTTTTGATGACTACCTCCATTATCAAACCCTTCAATCATTTTGAAGCCAAATCCACCGCTTATGTCGCTATGCTGTTATTGAGCGAGGGTTTTTAGCATAATTTTTCTTTTGTTTCCCTATAAGAATAAAGGATTTTTTTACTTCAGCTCGTCTCACACATTTGTAAATCATTTGACATTACGATCTCTAAGTTCTGTTTTTTTTTTGGACGACAAGACTAATGACGGTTTTATTGTTTTCAGGAGTCAACTGCTCCGGCCATTCTAACAATCGCTCGTTAGTTTTCTAATAGTCAAAAAGTCTTTCGCACCAAGAATTCCTTCGTGCTTCTTCCAAAAATCTGAAGGTATATTTACTATTGTAATTTCTAAATGTGTAATTATAAGTACTTCTGGCAATACTGTGGCGATTACTTATTTTTTTTAATGCGTTTGGCTTGGGGAATTTCTCTAAGGCATTGCTTCTTTTCCTGCATAGTTAGTAACGTTGGTTTCAGGGTTTTCTGGTTCCTTTTGGGGTTCGTTAGAACATAAATCCTTTTTAGTTCTAAGCGACATCGACTACTGGTAAAATCACTAGTTGGTGTATGTTTCTTTGTTTTGGCTTCTCTGTTACTTCGTAGTTCTTTTATTGCTACCTTTAGGTTTTGTCTAACTATATAAACCACTCCTTCAAGAGAATGGTTCTATTAATACGATATCTTGTATAATTCTCTTAGATACAGTACAAACCCTTGACTGGTTTGTTGATCGATACTTTAAACAAAAGTTGTTATCATTATTTGTTTTATTTTAGAAAGTTACTCCATTATGTGCCTATCATTTGCTGGGTTTTCCTTTCAGTATGATCTAGGGCTTTCTGTGTAACCTTACCCTAAATAGGGATTATTGCTCTTCTTTTCATTACTTGTGTGTACTCTTATTATGTCTTCTTGCTTGGTGTTATATTGATATACTCGATTTATCAAGGTATAAACCAGTGCTTTGGAAGAGTCTTTATATATATTCGTAATTTTTTTTTTATCTCCTGAGCTATAGGGTTTCACTATATGTGAAACAGTCGACCTTTCTGGTTCATTTTCATTTTCTCTGGTGATAGGGTTCACCGTATGTGAAATAACTTGTTTTTTTGTACTTAGAAAACACAATGTAGTCTCATACATAACAATACTTTATGGGTTTTATACATAAACATAAACCTTTATTTTTATTAGAAAATATTTATTTTCCTTGAGATTTTTGGCAGAATATTTATATTATTTTTGCTTGTACGATTTATATTATTATTTCTATTTCACTTCTGCATCATTTTGATGTAGATGGAGGAGACCCCCAAATTGTTTTTAACCGTTACAAGTAATTTTTTTTCTTATTTCATATGTTCGCTCCAAAATATTCCTATTTTGACTTACTATTAATCTCCTCATATCAACTTACTATTACTAGCTAAAATTTATATTTTTCATATACACAAGTACCACTACTCTTTTTATGGTGAGGATGAGGATAAATTTCCTTGGAAGAGTTTAAATTGTTGGTCTTCTTTAATTCTCACACGATTCTTATTTTTTCTATTACCAGGTCGAATGTCTAGTTCTTGGTTGTCTAGTTCTTAGTTCTTGGTTCTTGAGTTTGTGTTACCTCTACTAGTTTTTTTTGCCTGATTATCTTATATTGATTATGTTATATTATGGAGAGTCTCGGTTATAACTTCTTTCTATATTGGAAGCTTGTTGACGACCGAATACCTTTAAATGTACTAAGACTTTCATTTTCTTTCTTCAAAGGGTTTTCATTGACCTCCAATACAGTATTATGAATTGTATACGAGTCTTTGACTCAACTTTTATTTTAAAAATTAATGGTTATATTTATAGTTTGTTCCCTAAGCTATACTCTAGAACTTTTATGGTTTATTGTATTAAATTGATTCTTTATCTCACATGAAATCCATATGTGTTTATTTATTATTTTTTCCTTCCCCTTTGTACATGAATAGACTTTATTAATCTTTGTATACAAAGCTCTTTCTCTTCTTTGAGAGCTATTATGATATTTCTAATGTAAAGTGTAGTATGCATATAATGAACAATTCTTTGCTCTTTTCGATTCTCTCGTTATGCATAATATTAATATTACCGTTTTATAAAATTATATGTTCTAGACTCTCATTATGCATAATATTACCGTTTTATATAGCTCTATGTCTACGCGCATATATATATAGGATTGTAAGATTATAATCCATAATAACAACTTTGTACCATACCACCTCTTCTATTTTTACATCTTAGCTACTAATATAATTCTTACTCTTACAAGAGTAACTTTTACCTAGAATAAAGGGTTTTCCTCTTTCTTTTACTTAATATTCTAAATGCCAAAACAAAATATAAATTACATGCAAATAGTGAACATATGCAATTCATCTTTTGAGATAGTTATGATGATATTATAATTATTTGAGTTTTTGTTCTATAATAACTTTGGAAATTTAAGGAGTAGAGAAGAATTAAATAAAACTTACATAGGAATGCTTTCAAAGAAAAGTCCATTAAATTCCTGTCATTTCTTATTTGTAAACTAGTACTAAACCTTTTTTTTTAATGAACAAACAACTAATATTATAGGCAGAAATACCGACTTGATTAAGTATATGGGAGATTAATAGTTAAATACTTGGCTCCTCCTAACCTCGACACAACCACTGCCAATGTCTCCTCGAGCAAACTAAGCCTACAATTCCTTTTATGTTTGTTGTCTCTTGCTTCTCTTTAGTCTCTTACGTTCTCAAAGATCACGAGCAAAAGCAAGTAAAAACAGTCAATATTATCCCATCTACCACTCTTTTGGTGGTTAATAATTGTCTCCACTTCACCAACAAGTGGCAGGTAGTTCTTTGCTCATTAATGAGCTCTTGTTTCCCACTCTTGAAGATAACTCATTTTCTTCTAGGAAACAATTAATTGGCCAATATCATATTTTTGCACAATGAAATCTAATCATTCAAATTAGCTGTCTAAGACTTTTTGATGGGTAATAACACTAACACAATAAATTGGAACCTTTTTTTTCTTCCAACCATTTGTACTCAACAATTAATTCCCATATTTTTTTTATTCACAAAATAAAAACATCTTAATCACAACTTTTACAATTGGTTAGTATTAGCATTAAATACGTTGATAATTAAAGTTTTCTAGTGTCTTTTAGTTTAACTCACTTAATCATAAATAAATTTTATACACATTTAATTACAAAAACATAAAGCCAAGGGATATCACATCCATGCTTGGTTTTGGAGAAAATCAACCATAAAATACTGCCAAAAAATATCAAAAACATCTCACATTAGATTACTTAGTTTGCAATTTGCGGACAAACTATGAAAATAACAAAAAAAATATTTAACAATTTTCAAAATTGATACTTACATATATATATATATATATATATATATAACATTTTCCAAAATTGATACTTGTAAAATAAATTATTTTTCATGGTATGAAATCTGAAAATTTTCCACTTTTAAAATTTAAACTTTAATTAAATATATATATATATATATATATATATTTATATAAATCATTTTAAATTTATTTGATGATTGATAAGTGTGTTACAATGAAAAATTAGTCTTCTCACATTTCACAATTCATCCTGGTTATAAAAGTTGATTTGTGAGTTTGTCAAGATGCATTTATTGTCAGATCAATCAAAATAGAAGGCAAAAATGATTTCTTCAATTTAGTGTGGGATAAGGGGGGAAGTTTCTTGAAGGAAACATGGAGATGTTTAAGGTAAGCGCGAACAAGACCATTTTGATTGTGATTAGTTTCATCCTCCTACTCTAGGATCGCTCCGACCCTACAACTAATTTCCATTGTCAAATTGTTGTCTCTGTAATCCACAGGGGGGCAAGACCAAGCCCTCTCGACTTGGCCTCCCCCAACGAGCCCATCCTTTGGTTTCTACATTATCCTGGACGAATATTAGGCTTGCATGCATGGGGTGATAAAGACACTATCTTGGAGTTTTCAAGTTGAGTGGTGGTTTGTGCATGAAGAGAGCTACACCCGCGTTAACTGCACTAAGGGAAACGAGTGGAGTCCATGCTCCAATGAAAATCTATCCCTCTAAAGCATTTTAAGGTAGTTATTCTAGCTACTTGTCCTCATTTGCACTATTTTATAATATCATTTTGAAAATTGGTTCATTGTTAAGGTTTAGTGGCCACAATGTGATCTTGCATGTATAGTCTACTCATTGTGGTCTTACCTACGTAGCTCACATGCTGAATGTTGATTTCCTATTTCCACTAATGTGAGTTTGATTCGCCTAGGCTATTAACACTCCCCATCTCCATTGCTACTTAGCAAGGCCTGCTCTTTACTACCCCCGTGAAACACTACCTAGTGCATTCAGTAGCCCCCAAGACTCCTTGTGCCCCCCTCTGTGTACCAACATGCCTAGACAGTGGGCTCATAGCTATTAAGTCTCCTCCAATAGGGTGAAAGGTAGCACTCGAGCTCACCCTCTTGGTGAGATAGATTTGATGACACTTAGAGAGGGTGATTTTGATATAATGTTATAATATTATGCGTGAGAAACTTATGTACATGCTTATATGCTATAAATCTGGTTTGGGTCACCTAGTTGTTGTGTGCTTAGGATAATATATATGGTTGTGTGTATAAGAATTGATTTTGGTTAAGAACATATTATCGATGTTTTCTCTTTTGGTATCTTAGTTTGGCAATATGTGTATGACATGGATATTGATTCATGATTGAGACACATAGATCCATGGATGATCATGGTTATGTGGAACATATGATTAATTATGATTTATGGATGATACATGATTTATATGATTATATATGTTTAACCTTGTAATGAGTAAGGCGTGGCAAGTACATAGTTATTTGCAAACAAGGATGCTCAAATTATAAATGATTGTGGAAGTCATGATACATGATTTTTATGATTTTATATGCTTAATCTTGTATTGAGCAGGATGTGATATGGAACGTGGTTATTTTCAAACAAGGATGTTCAAATTTTAAATGGCTGTGGAAGTCATTTCTCTAGAACCAAAATGGTTGTGGAAGTCATGCACAATCTTTGGTAAAATGTGAATAAGTTAATTATGAAATTCATTGATTCCTTTGATCTATGAGATTGTGATGTGTGCAGGTCTTGGAACAAGGCCTTACCAATGAACCATCAGATGGGTATGAGCTCACAATCAGTACCTTAAGGTGAAGCGTGGAGTTTCAAAGCAGAGTAGATGAGAAGCCATGGAAATTAGGGTGCGGAGTCCTAAATCCATGAAAGATAAAGACATGGAGTCTTGTATCTATAATAAAAATTTTAGGGCGCAGAGTCTTGAATATTTTAAAAGATCAAGGTGTGGAATCTTGGATTTTTATAGTAGATCAAGGCGCGAAGTCCTCAATCTACTAAGGCACGAGGATGCATGCAATAGGGGTACAAAATCCCTATTCTCCAAAAAAAATACCACTCATGGGAAGTTCAGGGATGAATTTCCTTAATAAAACATCTTTTCTAACAATCCTACAATGACTTTCTAAAAATAGAAAGTCATGTCTAGTATCTCAAGCACGACTTTCCAAAAATAGTAGATCACCTTACATAAATTGGCAATCAAGTATAGTTGAAGGAAAATCACTTAACTGATCATTAATCAATCTTAATCGTTCAATCTCGAATTAATCCTCAATATTCATAATATTAATATTATTATTATTATCTTTTATGAGACTATGATATTATTATTAAAAGAGAATTACAAGTCACTTTCATCTCCTCAATCACTTCACACCTCTCTCCTTGATGACTCTCACGACTCTAAGTAAATCTCTCTCTTTTAATAATACATTACACTCTATTTTATGCACTCATCAAAGAATGGCATATTCCTCTTCAACTCATTAAAGACATGTCATAAAAAATTCCTCTTACGCTCTCTTTAATGCATAGGTTACACTATCCTTAACTAAGGCATGCATACCTCTCCTTAATGGCATGAGTTACACTCCTCTAAATGGAATACAATGCATGCATATTACTCCTTTACGACAATAATTTGTTGCTCCTCCTATATATGTGTCTCATGTATTCTCACTTAGGGGGAGGGAGGTGCATTGTGATACCAAGAGTTGGAGAGATTTGAAAAACATTATGAGAGTGAGAGACTTAGAGAGTAGCCAATTGCTTTCGAAATGATTTTGAAATTCCTAATCTAAATTACTATGTAGCTCTACCTGGTGGAGCTGACCATGAGTAGTGTTGGGAGGAAGTGAAACTTATCTTCCTCAACTTGCCTTGGGTATCTCTCTATTGCTATATTTTGGTATTATTTGTGAGCTCTTACAGCTCGGGGGCTCCAGGAGGAGAAGTTCTCCCTAGATATGGTTGGGTGGAAAACTGGATGTTTCAAATGAGTTGGTTAAGGGATCAAAGATGGATCATATTCTTAGTGATTGGAGTTGAATATCTCTTCAGGTATAATTTTTATTGTCCTAAAATTATAGTATAGCTTTAGCATAAAATAAAATGTAGAAATTTAAGTTTTGGTAAGAATCTAATTTTGGTTTAAGCTTATGTTATTTGAAATCTTATTGGATAGTTGAAAATGAAGACTAAGAATGGTATATAAGAATGGATGTTTAGATCTCAAGATGTTATGGAATTATTATTGGTGTATTCTATTGTACTAACATTGGTATTGTAGCATTTGAGCAAGGAACGACAAATACCGTTGAAGGTAATGGCAATAAAGAAATTCCAAAGGACTTGGGTAAGAGTTCATGAGTTATGGTTCTATTTCATGTATTTAGAGACATGTTTTAGAAAGGGTTTCAAGATATTTTGCAAAGTGTTTGTCAAAACCCATGAATGAGAAATGCTATTGTTATTTTTATCATTATGCATGAATAAGTGTTAACTTGCAGCCTACCAAAGCAGGAAATGGATGCATATCTAAAATATACAAGGAGGATTCACTAGATCAGTCATTGAAATAAAATATAAAAAAAAACAAGGTGGAAGGCAAGAGTTTTAAAGAGAATCATTGAGGTAAGTTTCAATCATTATGTATTGCAATAGTTCAAGATGCTTGCCATGGGTTTGTAGGAATGATTGAATGAAAATAATGTTTGATGAATCTCAAAGCCCTTCAATTCACTTACAGTGGATGAAATGATTTTCAAAGGCATTTAGACAATACATAAGTAATTATAATTTAATTATAGGTTGTTATTTGTTTTGCATAGTTGTAGATTCAATCTTGCATGCCATCTATTTGACAAAAATTGTAAATGAAATTCCTGAAGTCAACATATTTGCTAGTTTTTAAAAATGAATCTATGCATGGTTTCGTACTGATTCAGGACAACATTAGGGGGCATCCGTGCCCTTTGGACATGTAACCCCCAATTTGATTCCAATAAGACACTTTTCAAAACCAATATCGTAGATCTGGGCGATTTTGCAGATTACTGTTGCCAATTTTGTGTGCCTATTGTCAAGTTTTGGGTGAAAGAATAAGATGATTTAGTCATTGTTTTAATATTTTGTCATTTGAAGAATTAATATATAAATTTTATGAGCTAAATAGGTTGAGGGAGAATCTTATATTCATGTCAAATTTCCTTAAGAGATTGTGGCTTCCAAGTGTTTGACAAAATGCCTCAATGGCTGTAGATTGCATGTTTGCAAAGTGTTTGTTAAAAGGCCTCAATGGCTGTAGATTGCATGCTTGCAAAGTGTTTGTCAAAAGTCCTCAATGGCTGTAGTTTTTAGATTGCATGCTTGCAAAGTGTTTGTCAAAACTTCAATGGATGTAGTTTTTGTGCATACAAATTGTTAGAGTAAATGTCCTACTTATTGTAGCTTTTATGCACTAGAAAATTTATGAATAGATTATTTAATGGATGTAGCTTCCTATGTCTGCAAGTTTTTGTATGAATGTGAAAATGAATTTAATAAGTTGTTGAAGTGTGAATAGAGAATAAGACAATTGTTACTTTTATTATCTAAAGCTTTCATTTAAAAAAATGGTTGTTGTTGGAAACAATTTTACAATGACTTAGGAATTTGTGCAAATGAGCATAATAAATTTCATATGAGCTGCATGTACTCATGAGTGCATTCTTGTGCTTCAATGGCTGTAGAAAACAACTACTTGTGCCCAATTTATGCAGGTCCATTGTTTTACTTGACGCATTTTGAAGAATAATATGCTTATGAATTGGTAACATTAATTTCTCTTGCTGCAACATTCATTATAAAATTATCACGATTGAAGCATTAACTTAATAATTGGGATTGGGAATTTTAATTGATGAATTTGGAAATGTTGTTGGGTCAAGATATTTTGCGATATTAATGGAAAGTTATCCCCGACTTCTTATGTTATATTCTTACATTCAAATAGTTGAAGGAACATGATTACATGATAGCTAAGTTAGTCATATTATGAGTAAAACAAAAACAAAAACAAATAAAAATTTAGTAATAGTATTCAATGTGGCCTTTACTTCTCTATACTATTGATGGTTGGTAAGGTGGGACCTTACACGCATCCACAATGCAGCGAAGAATAATCACACATAAACTTGTGTTGAAATTCAACATGAAATTGAGAATGCATTGGTGAAAGTCCATGCAAACAAAGTTGAATTCTCGGATGTAGAGGTACTAGTTTCAGTGGCAGAATGGGTCCCGATCTGAGGCACACCTAGGGATGCCAAAACCAATACCTTTGCACTATTGAACTATTCTTGAACATCAAGTCCCTACTCAACAAAGTGCTCTTAGAGCACCATGAAGCCAAAAGAGAGATTTTAATGCAGTTGGACGAGTTATAGCTTGAGCATCGGGACCTGGGCCTTGAGCATTGAGATATGGCCCTGAGACGTGCTCAGATAAAGGTTGTTCCAAATCACAGTAAGGGTCGTGCGTGTCTATCTCGTCCTAAGTTGCTTTCATGGCCGACAATATCACTAGTTTGATCTCCCATTCTCACGATAATATGTTTTCTATGTTTAGTTTTTTATCTTCATTTTATTGTTTCTATACAATTGGCCTATGTTTATGTCATCAATGTTAATGATATTGGTATACTCAATCATAGTTGGTACAACCAATGTTGTTTTTTTTAATCAATTTTTTGTCCAAGTCTTTACTCTTCCACAACTAGTCTGGTTTCCCCAGTAGCAAACCACGACAGTGAGAGAGACATTTATGTAAATTTCTTTGATATATAACAAAAGTTGCAAAATTTACTAAAAAAAAAAGTAAAAATATCAACATGGGATAAGGGGCACTCATGTTTGCCTGCTTTTATCAGTAAAAATAATCTCAAATTTAGTGGGAATCATGTTGGAAGTCAGAGTTCCAACCTTGTGATGGGAAGTTTACTTGTGGAATTTTATTCCTAGGGGTTTTGGAACTTTGACTAATCAGAAAGACAAAACTCAGCGTAAATGGAACAATTAGAATGCATGTTGATCCATTTTCATATATCGTCTTTCACTTTTGGTCATCCACGCCAATGAATTTTCTTTTCTTCCTTCCTCTTTTCACAATCCACCATGTGTTGTAAATTTTATTAAGTATCAAGTGAAGTTTCATGACACTTAATCGTATTTATAACTTGTGTAGAAATCCATGTTGTGCGGAGATCCTTTTCTTTGAGAATTTTCCCCACATTCCATGCAGATTCATCATTAACATATTGGTCTTTCTCTGTACTCCTACATGTTGTACAAAGCATTCTCCCGCACAATATTTGTTGTACACTTGATTTTTATGATGATTATGGAGCAGAAAGCCTTAAATAGTCACGCCCCACACGTTTCCTACCTCTACAGGTCTTCCACACTCATATTTAATTTGCTGAAAAAATGTAGCAAGAAAGACTCAATTTGACTTTAGCCTTAGTCAAATTGAATAGATCGAATTTCCACATAAGCAGGACAACTTGGAGGTAGTTAACTAGTGCGACATGGATCTTTCCACTCAGTTAGCTTAGTATATTCCAGTTAGAGGGCTTGGAGTTCAATTATGCATGTGTGTTTGCTAAATTTTAGTAATCCAGTTCAGTTATTTTTAGTCGTATTCAGTTAACTAACCCCTAACTATTGATAGAGTCAATTGAAGGTCAGTGGTGCAATGGGACAACAGTCCAACTCAGAGATCTGTCAGTTAACTGATCAATCAACCCAACATAGCTAGTGCATGCAAGGAATCAAATTCCTCAACAGAAGTGAAGATGACAAGACAATGTAACATCAGTTGTAAACTAATTTTGAGTGTACAAGTGTTGCATGCAGTCAATGCTCAATCCTTGGTAATTGTGCAATCAATTTGGAGGACATTCCTATCTTTTAGGGGCCAATTTCCTCAAGATTTGTGCAAGAAAATAGGAGGCTTGGTGGGAAAATAATTGGCTAAGTGTTGGACAAAGTTTCTCATTGAGTAGAGAGAACAATTATTCTTTTGCGGGTTGAGCTTAGAGCTAGAGCTAGCAATTGCAATAGTTTCTCTATTCTACTGGTTAATGCAAAAAATGCTTGAGGAGTTTTTCCTATTTGGGTTCCCCTAGAAATCACTGTGTATATGTGGTTTTTCTTATTTCATGTCTATGCATGATGTTCTAAATTGTGTTTTCAATGTTGCAAATCAACATAGTAGAATTGTGTCTCTTGTTTTTCAGGTTGAAATCTTGAGCAATTGCAATTTCTATCAAAATTTAAACATGGTATCAAAGCCTTGAAATCACATTAGAACCAGTATTTTGAACTTGTCTCTCAGGAATTTCAATTTGGAAGCTTCAATGCAGCGAATTTTCTTTAGGATTGGGAGAATGTCTTTCAACGATCTAAGATTAGAGTATGCCCTAGAGGGTAGCTCGAATTTCATTGACTAGAAATATCGAATGGAAGCAGTGCTCGGTGCTCGATGAAAATGGTGTGTTAGAATATGTGAAAATTGATATTGCAAAAACTCCATAGTCGGATGCACAACAATTAACTTAGTGGAATAAGGATGTTGCAAAGGTGAGAAGAATTATTTTGGAAGGTGTGAGAGACCTTGTAGTCTCAAATCTTCATGGAAAAGAAAAACCATTTGCTATGTGGAAGAAATTGACTGAGTTATTCAAAAATAGCAATGACCATAGAAATTTGGCCTTGAAATACAAACTTTGAAACATTAGGATGCAAAAAAATGACATTATTCTGTAATATCTCTCTAGGTTTACACAAGTTCGAGATGAACTTGGAAGGGTTAGGGTGAATGTAGCATAATATAACCTGGTGAGCTTAACTCTTCTAGGACTTCCAAAATCCTGGCACACCTACCAGGACTCTATGAATGGAAGGGAAAAATTACCTAATTGGGAAAGGTTGTGGTCTGATTTGGTTCAAGAAGTGTTCGGGAGAAATAACAGAGATAGAACATCATCCAAAGCCGAGGATGAAGATAATTTTGCATTGGTTAGAAAGGGGAAGAAGGGAAAAGGAAAGAATACACAGAGAAAACCTGAATCCATCGAAAATATTGGCAAGAAGACAAAATTGAGCAAGATCAAATGCTTCCACTGCCACAAATACGGGCACTACACAACAAAATGTTTGCACAATAAGTCTAACAAGAATCCTTTAGAAGGAGCAACAGGTGAAACATTGGGTTCATAATTCAAATTAGAATTCACCCTAATAACATGCATGGCCAACACTATTATGGGGAGTGTGTGGTACCTTGATTTTGGTGCCTCATTCCATATGATAGGGTGCAAGGAGTTTTTCGGTAGCTTGGAGGAGAGGGATCTCCATATGCATATTGAATTAGGGGATGATGGGAGGTATAATGATACGTGAATTGGTACTTTCACCTTTAAGACGGAGAAAACCTCTCCTCTTCACCTTAAAGATGTTATGTTTGTACTCGGGTTGAATAAGAACTTGATCTTTGTAGCAGTTTTGAAGGATCGCGGCTATGATGTTATTTTTAGTAAAGGGAAAGTCTTTCCGAGACACATAGCTACCAGTCAAGTGAATCAAATTGGAGTTCGAGTCAAGAACCTATACAAACTTGAGGTGGGATATTGTGCTACATTAACTAGCAAGGAAAAAAAGTGCAGAGCCGAGATGTTGGAGAACTCTGACATAGGAGATTGCGTCATCTACACCATGGTGCCTTAAAAATCATGCAACAAATTACGACCAGACTCCCTAAAAGCTCCCTTGACTAGCAAGATGTTTGCAAGAGTCGCACGTTATGGAAATATGTCAAATCCAAAATCAATCGCCAAGATAGCAGAGCAGATGCAATCTTGGAGTGAATTCGCTCTGATGTTTGTGGACCCTTTTCTACAACCTCCACAACAAAACATAAGTACTATGTTATTTTTATTGATGATTTCTCTAGAAAATGTTGGATATTCTTCATCTGGAATAAGGATGAAGTTCTCTCAAAATTTGATGAATTCAAGGCATTGGTAGAGAAGGAGATTGGGAAGAAGGTGAAGGCTCTCAGGAGTGATAATGGAGGTGAATTTGTTTTTCATGCCTTCAAGGATTTCTATGAAAAAGAAGGTATTCGAAGAGAGTTGACACCACCCTATAAACCACAACAAAATGGGGTAGCTGAGAGGAAGAATAAGAACATAGTGGGAGCAACAAGGGCCATGTTGCATGATGAGGGATTTCCATTACATCTATGGGTAGAAGCATGCAAAATAACAGTCTTGCAGAATCAAAGTCGTCATAGAATGCTTGGTATGATCACACTAGAGGAAGCTTTCTCTAGGAGAAATCCTGACGTGTCGAGCTTCAGTTTATTGTCATGTTTCCAAGGATTCAAGGAAGAAACTACTGAGCCTAAATCAGTGTCAGGTGTTTTTGTAGGATACACCGAAACACCGAAAATCGACACAAATATCAGGTGTATTTGCCTTCATTGAGGATGACAATTATAAGGAGAGATGCCAAGTTCGATGAGGACAAGGTTATGAGATGCTCTCTAGAATGAGAGTTGAGTATCCCATCGGAGTAGGAGCTTCTACCTCCAAAGGAGGAGCCTCAGGATGAGCTTCAAGAGGTTGTGGAGCAGCCACATGCAGTGGAAGAGATAGGAGGAAAAGTGGAGGCACCCACTCAACCATAATCTTCTAGAGAGGGGAGAAAGAGAACCAAAGAAGTTGATAGATTGTTGCAAGATGCAAGGGAGAATGTGGGAGCCCCCACATCACAGCGCAGGAAGAGGAGGTCACTTGATAGGTACACTGGTTACATGGCTCTCATGATAGAGGTCATTAAGATAGAGCCTTCCTTATTTGGGTAAGCAATTTCTCAACTTGTTTGGGTTGATGCCATGGTGGAATAATATGAATCCATCATGAAGAGTAGTGTATGGGAGGTAGTGCCGAGACCAGAAGGGAAATCAGTAGTTGGTTCCATATGGATCTATAAAGTGAAGCATGCAGTTGACGGGAGCATTGAGAAGTATAAGGCCAGATGCATGGCCAAAGGATTCTCTTAGATAGAGGGAGTGGACTATAAGAAAACTTTTGCACCAGTTGCAAGATGTTCCTTAATCAGATCCATTCTAACATTGGTTGTGCAGATGGGGTGGAAGATCCACCAAATGGATGTGAAGATCGTTTTTCTCAATGGTGTTGTTGAGGAGGAAATTTACATAGAACAACCAAAAGGATTTGAGACATATGATAGGGAGTCACATGTGTGTAGACTCAAGAGAGCATTGTACAATCTCAAACAGGTGCCCCGAGCATGGTACACTCAGATTGACAGTTATGTCATTAGATTGGGCTTCACCAAAAGTGAAGCAGATGTGAACCTCTATCACATTGTGGTAGATTGTAAGTTGTTTATTCTTGTTTTGTATGTCAATGATTTAATATTTACAGGTGATGAGCAGGTGATCCGCTCTTGCAAAGAGGACCTTGTAAGGGAATTCAAGATGAAATACATGGGGCTCATGCATTACTTCCTCAGGCTGGAAGTATGACAGGGTGATGGTGAATTATTTGTGTCTCAAGGAAAGTATGTTACTGAGATACTTCAGAGATTTCACATGGAAAATTGTAAGCCCATGAACACACCTCTAGCTAGAAGCTAGAGGAAGGAGTATGTTTCTTCAATTGAGGAAGTTGATGCTACCATTTCTAGGTAGCTTGTGGCTTCACTGATGTATCTTGTGAACACACCCCGACATGTGCTATGCAGTCAAACAACTTCGCCAAGTTATGGTGAGGCCTACCAAATTATATTGGAAGACAATCAAAACATGTGTTACGGTACCTCAGAGGCACTACCCATTATGGATTATGGTGCAAATGGATAGAGGGAGTGAAGTTCCAAGGCTTCACCAATGTAGATGGGGTAGAGAGTCCATCCGACAGGAAAAGTACATCAGGTGCTATCTTCAGTGTTGGGTCCGTAACTCTTTCCTGGTACAACAGGAAGCAAAGGTATGTGGCACTCAACTTAGTAGAGGTTGAATACCTGGCTGCAAGTCAAGCAACATGTGAAACAATCTAGGTGAGGAAAATACTTGTGGGACTATTCAATGAGGAGATGGACCCGATGGTGATATATTGTGACAATCAGAGTTGCATTAAGCTCTCTGGGAATCCAATATTTCATGACAAGTTCAAGTACATTGATATCCGGTATCATCATTTGCGGGACTATGTGCAGAGGAGAATTATGTTGCTACAGTACATTCGAACTGGGCAACAAGACGCTGACATCTTGACAAAGGCATTGTCAAGAAGTAAATTCAAATTCCACGGGTGCAAGATAGGGGTGGTGGAAAATCCCTTTCTTACTAAGAGGGAACGTTGAAAATATGTAGCAAGAAAGGCTCAATTTAACTTTAGCCTTAGCAAAATTGAGTAAATCAAATTTCCACATTAGTAGGACAACTTGGAAGCGGTTAACTAATGTGACATGGATCTTGTAGCTCAGTTAGCTAAGTAAATTCGAGTTAGAGAACATGGAGTTTAGTTTTCCATGTGTGATTGCCAAATTTTAGTAATCCAGTTAAGTTATTTTTAGTTGTATTCAATTAACTGACCTCTAACTATTGAGAGATCCAAATGGAGGTTAGTGATGCAGTGGGACAACAGTCTAACCCAGGGATATGTTAGTTAACTGATTAGTTAGCCCAAAATAGCTAGTGCATGCAAGGAATTCAAATTCCTCAGTTGAAGTGAATATGACAAGGTAGTGTAACATCAGTTGTAAACTAGTTTTGAGTGTATAGGTGTTGCATGCAGTCGGTGATCAATTCTTGGGAATTGCACAATTAATTTGGAGGAAATTCCTATCTTTTAGCGACCAATTTCCTCAGGGTTTTCACGAGGAAATAGGAGGCTTGGTGGGAAAATAATTTTCTAAGTGTTGGTCATAGTTTCTCATTGAGCATAGAGAACAATTATTCTTTTACAGGTTGAGCTGAGAGCTGGAGCTAGCAATTGTAATAGTTTCTCTATTCCACTGATTAATGCAAAAAAGGCTTGAGGGGTTTTTCCCAGCTGGGTTCCCCTAGAAATCATTGTGTATTTGCGGTTTTGCTTACTGCATGTATAGGCATGTTGTTCTAAATTGTGATTTTCATTTCGCAGATCAGTAGAGTAGAACTGTGTCTCTTGTTTTCAGGTTGAAATCTTGAGTAGTTGCAATTTCTATCAAAATTCCTATATAATTTTCACATAGTTGGTGAAATTTTGAGTTTTCTAATTATCTGTCTCACACACTTGTTGAGGGTCATTTTTGGTTAATTAATGAGATCCCATTTACACAATGAAAGGCATTGATTCATGGTTAATGTTGATTTACTATCCTGTTTTCCTATGAACAACTAGCCTTTTCAGTTGACTTCCAATTATGGGACGCACATGTCCAGAAGAAAATGGTACATTATGAAAAGACGTTTTAGTAAATAATGCTCACGAATTAAGCCTTTAAACAAACGAATCACTATAATTCACGAAGTGAGAATCTCATGTATATCAAAGTTCTTTCGAAAAATAAGGAAGATGGTAGCTAGAAGAGTAAAAGAGTTTTTTTGTCTAGATATTATCAATTTTTTCACACGTCAAGATAAAAACTTGCATCGGTCTGTTGCATATCAACAATTATTAAATTTAACTAACATAAAGTACAAAACAATATTTGGACATTTGGTTTAGTAAAATTTGGGTGTATACCTATGGTATTTGATTTTAGGGAGCTCATTTCCTAGCCTGCTCGACGATTTGATGCTAATAGTAGAACAATTCGACTGGGAATTAAAGGAAAGAATCTAGTCATGTTAACTCCTAAAGTTTTCAGAATGATGCTATGACTTCGTGACCCCAAAAAAAGTCTTAAGCTTCCTTGTTCAAGATATTTTATGGATTCTCAAGGTGGTGGGTCAAATTTATTAAAGTATTTCTTAACTCCATCATCCCAAAAGTCGACTGACGTTTCAACTATTGGTAGAGTTGTATCAATATTTTACATGGTTATTTGCATGTTTAACATAATGAGAGTCCACACCTTACATTATGAGGTCAGTTCTATATGTTTTCTATTTTCCTTGACATACTTAATTGGGTTGAGGTAATTGCTATAGGGATTAATGCACGGGTGGTTGTGGCTGGAATACCCTCAAGGATCTTCCCGGGATCCAACACAGATCGTTTCAGATTAGCTGCAACTATCACAAAGAAGCATATACATATCTATATCAATGCATAATTAACAAAGCAGAAGAAGAGAGATTACCTCAGTCCTTGGTGCAGCCCTGCTGGAGAACCCAATGTAGCAAAGCAGAAGACCCCTCTGCTAGCTCCTAGATCAACACCTGCACATAAACAAGATGGAGAGTAATCCTACAACATATAAACTATGATAATTAAAACATTAATACATAAAGATATGAAACAACATGCATCTAAGCTACTTATAAGTTATGGTATTGAATCAACATGTAAATAAACACTACATCAACACCATCAAGTAGACAACACATCAACATATCTATATTATTAGATTGAAGAAGAATGATTACAACCATCTTGGCTAGATCAAGCTTCCTCCAGTCCTCCAACTCCTTTCTCTCTCTCTCTCAACCTCTTGGCAACATAACAACTATATCTCATACAAAGTTTCCAAAATCATTTGACAATCATTCGACCTCTTTCACAATGACCAAGCCTCCAATATATAGTTCGTGAGGGGTTCATCCTTTCCAATTCTCTCATGAGTTCCATTGAGGCAAAATCTAGGATGTTTCCTCACTTTATTGCTCTTTCCCTTTCCATGAGACTTTGTTAGGAATAACAATGTCCTTAGTTAGGTCGAAGGTAGATGTTTCTTGCTTTTCGGGCTGACATTTGAGTGAAAAGAGGAGTGTCGGTCAGTCAACCTACATTTTGACCTCCGAAATCTCACAAATATTGAGTAACGCTGCCCTTTAGGAAAAATAGTGAGTTAACCTAGGATCTAACACCCTTGGCTGATACATGGAGAGCGTAATAACTCTTATTTCCTATTTGTGGGGTGCGTTACCCTATCAAATAGGTCTGTGCTTTTGGTCTAGTCTTCAACCAAAATGTCTTTCTCCTCTAAGCTGATGAGGAGGTCATTTTCTTGTATAACAGTAATCTCGAATAAGATATCCTACTAGTTGGCCAACTAATTCAAAAGTTTTTTCATGAGTGTATATCTTGTCCTCGTGGTTGTTTACTATAATTTGTTTGATGAATTACCTCTAAACAATAATTTAGATGTTGAGAAATATAGTTTTTAGTTCTCGTACCCAATCCTATGAAAACAGAAGGCACATTTTTAATTTTGTCTTGTTAAAGATAAATTGCTTAAAGAATTTAGATACATATTAACTAGAGTAGACCCATCGTGAATAATTCAAGAGGCATAAGATTTCCTCAAAGGGAAAGGAATTTATGTGCAGAAAGAAGATCATATTTATATCAAGTTATATGGATATAAGGGAAGCCTTTTTCTTCTTCCTACATTGGTTTATGATCAATATTTTGTAGTTGAAGTTTATATACAATACAAAATATGGTCCATCCTCTTCACAAGAAGAAAAATAAGCAATTCATTTCGTTACCCTTTAATATATCTAATGTGACAGTAAGAAATCCTTCCCATTTGATATTTTTTTTTCTAAAATGCGTAATGAATTTAACCTAAGGGAAGCACGATCCCACAACGATTTTGATTAGGATTATTTCCTAAACATTTGGCATTGAAGATATATGGTAATATTTTCACCGGGATAATGGAAGGAATTGGAGACAATGACCCAAATACTAAAAAAAAAGAGAAAAAGAAACATGCAAAGTATCTCAAGTGGGTACTAGTTCTCAACATCAAAGGACTAAAACAAAACAAAGAGGCGAGAATGCAAGCAATGGATAATATTATTCCCCCTGAGGTACGTAAAAGCTCCTCATCTACTCAGAGAAAAAAATGATTGCCTCAAGAGGAACCAATTATTTTCTAAGAAAAATCTTTAACAATGCACAATACCCAATATAACAAAGAAGAAATGAAGTTACAAATATAAAAGGTCCATGTGAAAAATGAGAAGATAACCCAAAAGTGGACCTCATGAGTGGATGTTTTGAGACTTCGACCCTATGGACTCCTACAATTACATATGATAACTGGGGATACTTGTGCTCATTTTGTTTCATAGCAAGAAATTGAAAATATTAAATTAAAAAGAGGGATAAATGAGCTCGAGGGCACATTAATTCCTACACCTTTGTTTAAAGACAACTTAGGTGAGAGTAAGAAACAAAAGAGGAACAACATTTACCAGAGCGAATAAATGGATTATTTGACGGATCTCTAACGGGAAGATATAGCGATGGATCCCTCATGGAGCGATGGTGGAACCCTAGCTAGGGTTTCCTGCAGTTTTACGAGCCATGGCGGTTAGCAGGCAGGGCTCCCGGATTCTGTGTAACGGCAGTCATAGACGCGGCACCACTCACGTTTTTCTTGGGTCTTGGTTTCTTACTCGCGGTCCCCCCTGTGCATTCTCTGGCGCTCTGACCTATCCTACTTTCCAGCGAACGGTCCCCGTTTCGAACCCCGTCTCCGCGGCGCTACCGACAGTTTGGGATGGAGGACGAGGAGCTTGTCGATTATGAAGCGGACCCCATGCCGCATCAAGCCATCTGGGCACACTCAAGGTCGCCTCATCTGCTGCCGCGAAGCTTTGCACTTGGTCTATCGACGGGTGCACAGACTCAGCTTCCACATCTGTCCGCTTCTGGAAAAGAAAAGGCGCCGGCTCTTCCCCTTGTGGTTTCCTCGCCCCTCGACTGCCCTCCCCTCTCCCCTGCGACGGCTCACCTCTTGGGCACCTGCTTCCTCAACTCCCCTATCCCTGATGTCCCTCCGCAATATCTCGCTCGACCTGTTACTGCTCCGCCCCCTCCGCTTTCGCTCCCTCCGCCCCCTCCCCCATCGAGCTCCCACTCTCCTTCCGTATCTTTTATGCCGCTGGCGCAACATCAGTCCACCTTTCCCCCCGCATCGCACATCCCTGGTACCAGCCACACCTCTCCTCGCACTCCGATTCTCTCCGGGGCTTTCAACACCCCGTCTCTGCCGGTACGCTCCGCAGCATCCGCCCAGCACAGCACCTCGGACCCGTGCCGAAATTCTCTAAGGGGATTTCCTTTTGGCAGACGCTCAGAGAAAATTCCACAGGGTCGCTGTCACCGTTCTATCGACCCGGATTATATCATCAACATCGGGCCGGAAGCTCCTCTTCCGGACGTTATGGACGCCGCCAACAAAGTTCTAGTTGGTAGAGTTCGTGGCCGAACATACTCTGCAGCGCGACTTAAACTTTGGGTGGAAGAAATTTGGGGACCCTACTTCAAAGAACTCCCAGAGGTAATGGTGCTCACTAGAGGCTGGTTCGCCCTCCATTTTCAAAAGCCGGCATACACTCAGTGGGTTCTATCCCAATTTTGGCACATTGAGCTCGCCCCGGTCTTACTCAAGCGATGGGATCCCCTATTCGATCCTGAACGTGAAAAATTGGGGGAAGGACCCATTTGGGTGCGTTTGCCGGGACTTCCATGGCAATTCTGGAACCTGTACACCTTCAAACTAATTGGGGACACTCTGGGTACCTACCTAGAGCATGACAGGTCATATGAGAAGACTGGTAATAGGACTATGGCTAGAATTCTAGTCCATATGGATATCAGGCCCGGCTTGGTGGAAAAAATTACACTGCATCACAATCACGTCTCACGTAAGCAGCCTCTAGATTACGAAGGTGTTCCTTACCGCTGTCGTAGGTGCCACAAAGTTGGCCACCTCTACAAGGATTGCCCTTTGATCTCGAAGATAAATACTGAGGAAGCTAAAGGAATTCGCCAGCCGGCCACTGATATACAACATGAGGGAATCAACATCCCTATGGAGCAAGCGCAGAACCATCAGGTGAACCCCTCCTTGAAGAAAGGGGACAGCGTATCAAAAGCGGCACGCAAGAAGGACTTGGCTGCTTCAGGACCGCCGAGGACACGTTCAAAGACTGCTGTCAATGCTTCACAACCTGCGGCGACTGCACTCTCTCGACCGGGTAATGACTCCATTCCTACTTTCACACAGTCTTTTTCTATGAACATGCTTTCTCTGGTTCATTCCTCTGTTCATGATCCTCTGTCATAGAAAATATTAGTAGGCAGCTAAATATTATTAGTAGTGTTAAAAATGATATGGTGATAATTTATTTCTGCAACATTGATTGACAATATCTTTGGAACCGGCTCCCTTGTGCGCGCGAGCTACATCGGCGAGTTGTTATAGAGCGCATCTGTGTGCTGCTCCACCGATATGGCCCCAGGAGGGGCCCCCGAGGCCAATCCACCTCTTCCTCCCGAGCTGAAGGCATTCAGGAAACTCGTAGCTGCATGCAACATCAACAGAAATTCGTCAAAAGATTGCAAACCATCCCCACGATTGCCCTGTTGACAAAATAACCCTGTAGATCAGCTCTAAACCTAACAGAATGAGGGCTCATAGGGCAGTTCATTGGGCTTTGGTCCTCTCCCAGAGCCGTGGATGCTTGGGTGGAAAGGAATTGGAGATCTATGGTAAAAGAAGGAATCAAAAGCCACTTTGTCGGCAAGGGCTTCTTCGTGTTCATCTTTGACTCGATAGAGGACATGAATCTCATATTCAGAAATGGCCCATATTTCATGGGTCCTCAGGGTCTGTACTTGAATCAATGGAACCCCAATTTTGACCCGACTCAAGATGTTCCCTCGGCTGTCCCCATTTGGGTACGCCTGCCTCACTTACCCCTACATTGCTGGAACCCGAAATCTTTAGAAACCATAGGCAATAAGCTTGGAAAATACATAGATCGTGCAGAAAGGAAGGACCAGTACTCCTGCACGAGAATTTGTGTAGAAGTTGACCTGGAGGAAAGCATCCCTGAAGCTATAAAGCTCATGGTGGCTAATTGATCTCACGTTCAAGTGCTAGACTATGAGCAACTCCCGTTTAAATGTAGGCATTTCCACGGATACAAACATTTTTCCAGGCATTGCAAAAAGAAAAGAGAGGATGAGGCTAAGAATTCGAAGGGAGAACAATGGATTCAGGTCAAGAAATCAGCACCAGCGAAACAGAGCAGCAGAATCAAAGGGAAAGGAGTGCCCATGGGGAGCGGAGCACCTCCCTTGGTTCAAGGGGAGGGAAGCACAAACCCCCTAAGAGTAGAGACCTCCAACAATCCCTTTGAAATACTCAACACACCAGAAGAACCCCTAGCTCCAGCAGCCGAAGAAGAGGCCAAACAACAACCCATAACTATGGTAGAAGATAAAAGATCAGAGGAAACAGATCCTGTACAAGCTAGACCTCCAAAAGGTTCCTCTAGCCCCCCATCCTATGCAGATATGACAAGGAAGAAGTCTCCATAGATCTCTGGATCGTCGGAAGATGAGACAATCGAGAGTCCCTTGAAAAGAGTTGGGAGGAAATATCACAAGGAGGCAAGGGAAGAAGAGGCTGAGAGACAAAAAATGCAAGGAAAGTAGCCCATGATGGAGATGTCCATCACAAAAATACTAGACCCAGGCCTCCCAAGGGAATATCTGTTCCCCCCTCTGCCAGTAAATAATGTGTTTAGTCTCTTAGAATTGTAGAGGCCTGGGGAATCCCTTAAAAGCTGAAGCAATGAATAACCTTTTGAAATTAGAATCCCCCGAGATCCTCATGCTCCAAGAGACTAAAATAAAAGGGGATGCCCTTCTCGATCTCGACAAAGAAAAATGGAAAACAAAAGTTGGAAAAGCAACAAGTGCAAGGGGTATATGTGGTGGGCTCACCACTCTCTGGGAGGAAGACAAATTCCAGCTTGAGAGATCCTTCCAAATACAACATTGGATCTATACCAAACTCCGTCACCTTGCAAGTAAGATCACCTTCGCCCTATTTAATATTTATGTCCCAGTCCTCTATGCAGAAAAGAAAGACTGCTTGCAAACCTTGTCCGATTTTCTAGATGCTTACTCCCCTAATAATATAATACTAGCAGGAGATTGCAATCTAATTCTTGAGCCAAAGGAAAAAAGAGGAGGAAACAACAGTAGAGACCATTTCCTTCCCTTTGTGGAAGACCTGATTCAACAATTGGACCTACTGGATTTTAAGCCAAAAAAAAGGCTCTATACTTGGTCAAACAACGGAGCTGGTGCGGAGCACATATCAGCCTGATTGGATAGATTTTTACTTCAGATCACCTTCCTCTCTGAAAAGAATATTATCTCCACTAAAACTCTGCCAAAGTTGACATCAGATCACAAACCCATTCTTTTGTTGTTTGAATAAGAGGACAAACTGGGGCCCATCCCTTCCGTTTCAGCCCCCTCTGGGCACAAAGGGATGGGTTTATGGACACAGTCTTGAAGGCTTGGTCCATCCATGTTCTTGGATCGCCCAACTATGTGTGGGAACAAAAACTAAAGACCACCAAAACATCCTTGAAAGAATGGATAAAAAATCCCTCAGACTCCCCCACTAGGCTTAGAAAGCAGACCACTGAGTAGTTGTTCATTTGCAACTGAATATGGAGCAAAAAGACATTACCTATTCAAAAATTCAAAAATGAGCAAGAAGCCCAACTCAACACTCTTCGATCCTTTAGAGTGGAGGAAGAATCCCTGAGGCTCAAATCTTGTAATCTATGGTCCGGTCTAGAGACAAAAATACTCCCTTCTTCCATAAGCAAATTCAAGCCCGCCTTTCTAGAAATCACATTGCTGAAATTACCTCCCTAGATGGGACTGCCCTTAAAGGCATAACTATGTTAAAGGAGGTTGCAAACTCTCACTTCCAGTAGTTGTACAAAGAAGAAGGCTTGAATGACAATGAGGTATCATCATACTTCCTCTCTCACGTTCCAAGAATGGTAAATGAGGAGGATAACTCAAGACTTCTGAAGCCCTTCACCGAAGATGAAATCAGCAATGTCATCTCGTTGATGGAGCTAGACAAAGCTCCAGGACCCGATGGGTTCTCCATTCATTTCTATAGAATTTGTTGGGACATCATCAAGGCTGATTTGTTTCAAATGATCAAAGGCTTCCTCGAAAAAGCCAAAGTGGGAGGAAGCATAAGCTCCACTTTCATAGCGCTAATCCCAAAACAAGCTAACCCGATGGCTTTTGATCGATTTAGGCCAATTTCACTTTGCAACACATCCTACAAAATTCTCTCAAAACTTCTTGCGAATAGAATTAAGAATCTGCTGGAAAAACTCATCTCTCCCAACCAAGGTAGATTTATTAAAGGTAGGCATATCCTGTATAATGTGATCCTGGTGCAGGAAACCATTCATTCCAGCCACCAACGCAAAGAGCAAGGGATGCTCATTAAGCTGGACATGGCAAACGCCTTTGACCAAGTAAGGCACTCTTTCCTCCTCCAAGTTCTTTCCGCTTTTGGCTTCAACTCTGATTTTATAAAATTGATTAAAGCATGTATTGGAGAGCCATGGATAGCCCCTTTAGTAAATGGCTGGCCGGCCAACTACTTCAAAGCTTCGAGGGGCATTAGGCAAGGCTTCCCACTGTCCCCCTTCATGTACATTCTGATAGCAGATTCCCTAAGCCGAAAGATGACAATAGAGAAGTTAAATGGGACACTTCCAGGCATCAGGGCGATGAGAGGAACATACCAAATTAACCATGCCTTGTTCGCTGATGAATCTCTGCTCATGGGAGGTGCCTCCATTAAAATAACAAGGGATTTTAACGATGTTATTCAAAGCTTCTGCAGAGTTTCTGAAGCTCTAGTCAATAGGAGGAAAAGTGCAGTGTATGGTTTGGCAATAGATCAACACACCGTCCTTCAGATTGCTTAATCCCTGGGCTTCATGGGCTGCGCTACCTGGGATAAACTCAAGTACTTAGTCCTACCTTCAACTCTGGGAACGAGCAAGGCCCCTCATTGGTTGGAAATAATCAGCAAAATCAAGGCAAAAATGATTGCTTGGGGCGGCCAGTCGCTCACCATAGTCGGGAAGCGTATCCTTGTAAAATCTGTTCTCTCCTCCCTTCCAATCTTCCAGGCTTTGTTTCTATTGGCCCCAAAAATGATCACCGAGCAGCTTTCTAAGCTGATTCGAAACTTCTTGTGGCAAGGATGAAAGGGGAATCAAAAAAAATTTCACCTCGTCAGTTGGGACATAGTGAAAAGGCTAATATCAGAAGGTGGTCTTCAGGTTAGAGACCCCGAGTTGGCCAACCTGGATTTGGGAGGAAAGATTCTTTGGAAAATCTTCTCAAATCATCGACATCCGGTAAGCCAAGTTCTCATTAAAAAGTATTTGCGTGGGATCTCAATAAACAATATGGATGAAGGAGACTCTTGTAAAGGAACGACTCTATGGAAGCTTTGCAGCCGTGGCTTGGAGTTTTTTAAAGATCACCTGTACAAAATTCCTGGAAACGGGAAAAGAATCAGGTTGTGGGAAGACAAGATCATGGGCCTCCAACCCTCAAATTCGCCCCTGAATTTTAAGATCTGTGGGACTGGCTCACTCAACTAGGCATCCACAAGTTGGCAGATATGTTGTCATGGGACTTTGATGGGAATTGGATCATTTGGGCTTTCCATCACCTCCCAGATAGGTTGCTTCCTTAACTTTGCCTTTTCCTTGCCGCACTCTCAGGAATGGCTCTTGTGCACCTCCATTCAAAGGACATTTGGGGTTGGGGGAAGACCGGTGCTTACATAGCATCGCAGGGCTTTGCAGCTCTCCAAGAACAACACCCGCAGATCCACTCTCCTTCGTTATGGAAGCATATCCGGGATCCCTTTGGCCTCCCAAAGATAAGTTTCTCCTGCTAGGTTCTCATGCACAGAAGGGTCCTAACAGGAGATAACTTAGCGAAATGAGGAATTATTAGGCCCCATAGATGCCCTCTTTGCTGCTAGGCTCAAGAAACGCTTGACCACCTGTTTATTGACTGCTCCTTCACCCAAGAAGTATGGACACAGGCTATGCACGGGCTCAATGTTCAAACTCCAGCGCAACTCACAGTGGTTAACTTATTTGCCTCCTGGAAAGGACGTTCCCCTCATGCATTGAAGAGCAAATCCATGTGGGACAAATTCTGGTATGCAATACCAAAATACATTTGTTGGGAATTGTGGTTAGCAAGGAATGAAGCCATATTCAAAAACAGTCTACGCGCCCCCATTGTAGTGGCTGCCAAAGCAAAAGCATTGTTGTTGGAAACCATCGAGAATCAGCCTCATAAGCAAGACAATGAGCTCCTCCAAGAAGAGATTAGCTGGCTAGATGGACCTTTGAGGTGTGCCAGCAATAAAAAGAATCCCACTCGGCCTTGCTCCAACCCAGAGTGGCGGCTTCGGACCTCTGAACTGGATTTTCAAAAGTGGTGGAAGAAACAGGGCAAAGTCACGATATTCTTCGACGAAGCCTCCAAAGGAAATCTGGGAATATCAGGAGCAGGGGGAGTAATCTACTCCCCGGACGGGCACAACAAAGACAGCTTCAGTTGGGACCTAGGATAGAGTACTAACAACTAGGCATAAACCTTAGGAATGCTCAAAGCTTGCCAGGTTGCTCAGGGGAATGGAGGAAAAACATCCAAGTCTTCGGGGATTTGGAAATCCTGATAAAAATCCTAAATACAGGTGGCTATCTCAACAATCCAGCACTCAACAAGACCCTACAGAGAATCAGGAAAGTGATGCAGAACTTCACCACCAGCTCCTTCTACCACATCCTCCGAAATCTAAACAAGGAAGCAGATATAGGGGAGAACATGGGCTGCCTCTTAGCCCAAGGAGAACTTTCAAAGAATGAAGAAGCACCGGTCTGGTAGCTTATTCCATAAGAGATAATCCCCGAGCTATGTAAGAACAAGACAATGGCAGCAATGTTCTCCCTGCAGAGCCCTCCAATCGACAAAGTACCTGTCTCCACGTTTTTCAAATGCAGGCTACAAACAAATCTCAATAAATTAGAACTTTGGTGAATGCCCGGTCTATGTACTGGCTCTACTACAACATAACATACAAGACCTCATCCCTTGTCTGTCCCTCTCAACTCAACTACTCCTTCTTGCTCAAGGTATTATCTATGCAAATAACAAACAAGAATGTTGATAAATTAGCAATTCAGTCAAAAAATTTCGATGAAGGAAGACGAAGAACAATGCTGATGCGTGGATTGGATTCATTGCTGGATGCCTTCAGGTTTTGCTTCTCCATCATCGTGAAACGAAATTAAATGCTTCTGTGCAAGGTATCCTGTGTAATACAACATCATTGATTTTGCTGATGTTGTGTGGATTGGGAGAAAAATATATAAGGAATGTAATAGAGGTTGTTTAGGCTCCGGCCCAACCCTCCATCTCTAAATAAAAACTTAATCGTTCCTGGTAAAAAAGAAGAAGGATACCGACGTTACAAAAATAAATTGCTAGTTGTACAAGGATCAATGATAGAATAAGCAGTGCATTTCTCAGAGAACTTAAAATTGTTGAAGATCTCAAGGGACCATAAGTAATAAGAGAATCTACTCTTGTAACAAAGGAACAATTCGAGGGAGATTTGAATGTGGTTAAAGCTTCATGGGCCAATAAATTTGATGGTCTCGCTAAATTTGCATTGGAAGGAATTAAAATGTGGTTGGTTACCTTTATCAATGGCAATGAAGACCGCATGGTATCGGTGGAACATTTGTGCTTTGAATTCAAATAAGTTGAAGAAGAAATATTTACACTCTGGGTTAAATAAGATATTGTAGTTCCATCATTAAAAGAATATATTAAAGAATGGCTCAAGAAATCATTAACATGACTTCTTAACCCATAATAATTGCCAAATGTTAGTTACAATATAAATGATTGAGTCTTAGATACACACACTCTCACACACATGCACATATAAAAAGACCTCGGTCGAAGAGAGAAAGAGAGATCATTCCATCCACCATTTCTCTTCTATTTTGTGAGTGTGTTTTATATTTGAAGCAATTCCCTTCTTCCAAACAATCTTTGATTGTCCAGCTTTATTAAGTGTATTTTTCATTTTTAAAGTTGATCATTGATTGCTTTTCTCTTTTTTTCTTCTATGTTTCTGCTGTTATATTTTTCTTCTTCTTTCATTTGTTTGTGATAGATATTTTGTAGCTGAAGTTTGCAAACAATATAGGACATGTTCTATACTATTTATAAGAAGAAAATGAGGAAATTCAACTCTTTACCTCTTTAATATATCTAATGTAATGGTAAGACATTCTTCCCATCTAGATTAATGCATTTAACCTAAGGGAAGTAGAACCCCACAAAGGTTTTGGACTTGAAGGATTATTTTATGAACATTTGGCATATATGAGATATGGTAATATTTTCACCAAGACTGTAGAATAAATTGGAGACAATGACCCAAATAATCCAAAAAAGGATAAAAACAAACATGTAATGATGATTTAGTAACTGAAGTGAGTACTAGTTATTGACATCAAAGGAAAAAAACAAAACAAAGAAGCGGGAATGCCAGCAATGGATAATATTATTCTCCACCCCGTGCATGAAGGAGTTTCTCCTCCACTCAGAAAAAAGCAAGACTCGAATAATAGTAGAGAAGTGAATAATGAAGGAGAAGCTAGAGGAGGCGACGAAGATGATCTTCATTACATAAACATTGAGAAACACATACATAACCATAGTCCAAAAGAAAGAGAAGCCAAATCAAAAAATATTCACAAAGTTTGGAAGGGTCAAGAGACATTGTTGACATGGAAGTAGATAATGCTAATGTACCTCACTGGGAAGCATTGAGAATTGTTGAAAGCTGGAGAATAACTAAACAATTGGCTAAAGAGGAACCAATTGTTTTTTAAGAACAATCTTTAGCAATGCACAGTGCCTAAACCTCAAAAGCAAGTTGGGAATCTTTAGGTCCCATACTCAAACTTAGGAATATAGGTTATGAGATCTTGAGCAAATGTTTCTATGAGAAATTTCTAGAAATGTCCCATATTCAAGCTAACAAAGAGAGTTTCTTTTATATAACCATCCATGGCTAGTTCCACAGGAGGGGGATTGCCCCCCCTCCTTTAGTCATATTGTTTTAGGAGTTTGTAGGAACATTGGATTGACTGGAAATCCCTCCCAAACTCCCGATCACTAGTATCATTTTCAAATTTCAGTTAGAGGTAATGGAGATTATTGTCACTCAAAGAAACCACTACTTTGAGCATTCTGAGAAAAATAAAATTTAAGGGCATTTCCTACCTAAAGAAGTGCAAGATCCGGAGTATGAGGTCAGATCTACCAAGGTTGTAGAATATATCCAATATATGTAGGATCATGGTAGGAGCTACAAGTTCATCATATGATGACCCTAGATGTAAA
This sequence comes from Pinus tabuliformis, assembly GCA_031772625.1. Classification (NCBI taxonomy): domain Eukaryota; kingdom Viridiplantae; phylum Streptophyta; class Pinopsida; order Pinales; family Pinaceae; genus Pinus; species Pinus tabuliformis. The sequence continues at coordinate 1,620,258,651 of CM062818.1, forward strand.
AAGAAGCACCCAATCAAAGAATTCCCTTTAGACAATATAGGTAAACATCTCAATGGAGAAATGTCCCTCTCTACCCAAGTTGAAGGAATTATACCAAGGAGAAGACCAAGCAACTGAACAATTACGCACGTTGGCACCAAGAAGACCTTGGCCACCAAGGAACTTAGGTATATATTCACACCCTGTGTCACAATTTTCTTCTTATGATAATTAGTATTATTCACCGCAATTTCCAAATTCTATTATGCCTTGGCAAACATGTTATCCATAATAGGTTCAAATATATCCTTGGCAACAAGGATGGAAAGGACCTAGTTATGGGAACATGCCTACTTACTAATACCCTATGCCACCACAACAAACTTATCCACTACTATATCAACAATCACATCCCCCACAAGCACAAACTCCACCACTTGCACAATCGCCACCACTTCCACAAATCCAACAATTACAATTATTGCTTCCTCAACCCCCAAATGCCAACTCAAGTACTTGCCCAACCATTGCCTAACCTAAACAATAAAGCAATTCAACCTATTCATAACACCAAGTTACCACCATTTCCTAATTACTTGATCACCCCTATGGAATTACAAGATTTACATCTTAGGTTGGGGAGGTTGCTTAAAAAAGTCTCTTATAGTTATTGATGAAAAACCAAAGGAAGATACCACAAAAAAATGATGAAATAAGGTATATCCTTTTAACATCAAAGCTTTCTTAGTCACTCAATTTGCCTCCTTACCCAGATAGGTTGAACTTGGACAAACCTATTTCCTACTCTGGACATGATTTGATGACAAAATTACAAAATGTATGCACCAAAATTCCCCTATTACAAGACATCGGGACATCCCAATTTATGCTAAAACCATTGGGTAACTTTGTCTAAAGGAACTAGGAAGGAAAAAGATGGAACAAAAACTTATCATGTTTATTGGAAAGACAATAAATCTTATGATGGGTCATACTTTCATAGAGAAGTATGTATATCCTTGCGGGCCCATTGTTTCAATCCATATTAATGGAATCCTTGTCTCGAATGTTTTAATTGATTTAGGAGAAGTCATCAATGTAATGACCAATAAAACCATGGAGCAACTGCAGTTGCTTAATTTATGTCCTACACCCAATGTCTCTGAGTTAGTTAATAGGTTTAAAATTAGACCGAAAGGTGAATTGGATGAAATAATAGTTTCCTTAGACTCCTTGGAGTATCCTATGGAATATATGGCATTACAACCTAAAGTTTTCATAGGAGGACATCCCGTGATATTAGGTAGACCATGGTTGGCCTCTATAAATACATAGATTAGTTTCCAATATGAAAACAAGCTTATCTCGCATGGGGTTTCCATGAAAAACATGACTTTATACCCTCATGCGAAAACAACCCATGAAGATACCTCGTGGCTTGATGACACTAGTGTTAATGAATAAAATATTGATCCCATATTCATAATTGACCAAATTGTGAAATTTAAAGATTCTATCGAAGAAAATTAGATCCAAAACTTGTTAATTTGGAACCTTTACAAAATCCTGTTCTTTTTTATTTTGACTTTAATACAATTTTTTAGGAAAATTGTAATCCACGTGATCCATCGTCGTCACAAATTGTTGCATCGATCACAAATATTTCATAATCTTGTATTGTTTCCTTTGAAACTAGACCAGATGAAACCTTATACATAAACTCGCAACTTTATTAATCCCATCGTGAACAATTAGCTAATGTGTTGCAAAAACATACTAGCGCATTTTTTTGGAGCTATAATGACATGAAGGGAATCCACCCTAAAACTTGTACACATCATATCTATAAATGGGAAGATGCTTTCCCTGATAGACAACCCCAAAGATGAATGAATATGGCCTTAAAATAAATTTTCAAATAGAAGTTGCATAAATTGTTAGATGCTAATTTTATTTATCCTATTTTAGATAGTCAATGGCTTTCACCCCTAGTGATAGTTCCTAAAAGGAATGGTAAGTGGCAGATTTGCATTAAATATAGAGAACTTAACAAAGGCACTTCAAAAGATTATTTTCCCCTTCCTTTAATTAATAAAGTTTTGGATACATTAGTTGGTAAAAAGTATTTACTTTTTTCTTAACAAATTTATTAGTTATAAACATATAACAATAACATCTGGAGATTACGACAATAATACCTTTATATGCCCTTGGGGAACATTTTCTTACCAAGTATTTCCATTTTGATTGTGCAATGCTTCGATTACCTTTCAGAGAGTAGTGCTAGCAATCTTTTTTTATCTTATTCATGATTGTGTTGGGATTTATATGGATGACTTTTCTATGTATTGTAATTCTTTTAATGAAGCACTAAATACTTTAGATAAGTTTTTGATTAGATGTCAAGAAGCTAACCTTGATTTGAGAGATGTTAAGTGTTGAATGAGGCATACTACAAGGATTGTTCTTGGACATCTTATATCTTGTGTAGGGATTTAGGTTGATTCGACAAAGATTCAAGTTATTACTAAGCTACCCATTCCAAAGTATCCAAAGGATGCAAGAAGATTTTTAGGCCATGTTGGTTTCTATAGGATATTTGTAGAGAATTTCACAAAAATAGTCACTCTTTTATTTAAATTTCTTAATAAAGATGCTAACTTTTCTTGGAATGAACATTGCCAAGCTATTTTCAAAGGATTAAAAGATAAAATTACCAAGGCATTGAGGGGATCTAATTGTTCTCTCCCATTCCATATTTCAATGGATGCCTTAAATACAACCTTCAAAGTAGTTTTAGGACAACAAGAAAATTAATTTTATTATGCCATTTATTTCATTAGCTAGAATATAGCACATGTTCAATTAAATTATACAGTCATGGAAAAAATAATTTTTAGCAATCCTACATGCAATCAATAAATTTAGGAATTGTAGAAAATCTGTGATAGGTTAACCCGATAATGGAATATAAATCAAAGCAGAATACTATAACCTACTTCTACTATCAATTTGCGGAAGCTTAAAGATCGAGCTGAACACTATAACCAGAAGAAGAAGAATCAATGGCATAATACACATGAAAATACTCTGGGGAAAGTCTCAGATAAAAACCCCACACTATTGTATTATCATGCATAGTGGAAATACATAGGAATTATACAGAGCCTTAGCTCTCACAGCTAGCTAGCTCTGAGTACAATCCTGACAGATGCTCATAGGCAATCTTGGCTTCTCTCCAGCCTTCCTCTCTGCCCTCCAAGCTCCTATCTCCTTGCATTGTTCCTTGTGGATGATTAGCCTATTACCAAGTGGAAAAACAAGCCTTCAAAACTGCATAATCCTCAAGGATGAATCCTTGACTACATGCATGAGTTTTCTCCATGAGAAAACACATGCAACTGATAATACACTGTCCTTGAACATTAATCTCAACTGGGTCTTTGTCAGAATAGACATGCGTTAGTTTCTGATGAGGGAATCTTAAGTTAACTGGAGTAGCACTAGTTGAGTGCATTAATGCATCAACTGACTGTTAACTCACTATTAGATCCTCAAACAATTTAGAACTAATTTAATTGGACTTAACTCAGTAAACTGAGTTAACTAATTACAACTCAAATATAACTTAGTCTTATCTTCTTAATTTAAGGGATAACTCTTGCATGACTTCAGAAAGACTTCTAACTTGAATTTTTCCAACTAAATAAATTAATTAACTATTTCCAAGTAGCTGTTAAGACTAAATTCGATTTTAATTCACAATTTAATTCAAGGACAAATTAAATTGGAATATTCTTGTTTCCATATTTCAACACTCCCTCTCAACAAGAAAGGGATTATCTGCCACCCCGATCTTGTCTCTATGGAACTCGAATTTACACTTTGACAATGCCTTTGTCAAAATGTCAGCATCTTGCTCCTCTGTCGAAATATACTGCAGCAACATGATCCTCCTCACTACACAGTCTCTGAGATGATGATACTGGATGTCAATGTGCTTGGACCTATCATGAAATATTGGATTCTCAGAGAGTTTGATACAACTCTGATTATCACAATACATCACAGTTGGATCCATCCTCTGATCAAACAAACCAACTAGGATTTTCCGAATGGCCTCACATGCTGCCTGACTTGCAGCAATGTATTCTGCATTTGCCGAGCTGAGTGCAACCGACCTCTGTTTCCTGCTATACCAAGAAACTGCTGCTGACCAAAGGTTGAAAATCCCTCCTGATGTGCTCTTCCGATATGATGGATGCCCTACCCAATCTGCATCAGTGAATCCCTGTAGCTTCACTCCCTCTGTATGTCTGTACCATAATCCATACTGAGATGTGCCTCTGAGGTATATTCCTCTCGGCCACCCCATTCTGTTGTGGGTTATGAGGTGCTGTCAACTCTTGTTTAATTCCTTCCGCTGCACAAAAATCCTTAAAATCTTGAGAGACATATTATCCACCGTTGTCACTTCTCAAGGCCTTAATCTTCTTCCCTGACTCTTTCTCGACCAAAGCTTTGAACTCATAAAAATTTGTGAAGGTTTGGTCCTTCTTCTACATGAAATAAATCCAACGTTTACGAGAATAGTCATCAATGAAAATCACATAATACCTTTGCTTCACTATGGATGCCGTCGAGAATGGTCCACACAAATCAATATGAACTCGCTCTAAGATAGCCTCTTCTTGACTGTCTCGATCATGAAAGGAAGACTTGGTATACTTTCCCAAGGTACAACCTTTTCATGTGTCAACTTGCTCAAGTTTACCTTTGGGAAGTCCTGTAGATATCTGTTGCATTATCTTCAAAGCCCCATGATGCAAATGGCCCAACCGCCTGTGCCACAACTCACCAATGTCTTGGCTTTGAACCAATTTTGCTTTCGTACTCAATGTTGCACAATCATCCACCTCTAGTTTATAGAGATTCTTCACTCGAATCCCTATCCTCTTGGTCTGACTTGTGGCTATGTGTCTTAGGAATGCCTTTCCTTTACTAAAGACAATATCGTAGCCTTTGTCCTCCAACATCGCGACCGATACCAAGTTCTTCTTCAGTCCAGGCACATACATCACATCTGTCAAGATGAGAGGAGCTCCATGCTCCCTCTAAAAAGCAACTGTGCCCACTCCTGAAACACTATACCTTCTGTTGTCACCCATCTCTATGTGCATCTTGAGGTCTTTCTCCTCCAAGGCACTGAATACATTTTTATCTCCGGTCATGTGGAATGAGGCTCCACTGTCAAGATACCAGACACAACCCATCATCGATGACACCATGCATACGATGAGGGTAAAGTCCATTTCGAACTGAGAGGCTAATGCCTCATCTTCCGATCCTTCATAGGATCCATTCTTGGACTTCTTCGATGGGCAATTAGTCGCATAATGTCCCATCTTGTGACAATTAAAGCATCTTACTTTAGACATGTCACCCTTCTTCCCTCCATGAGAAGAATTTGATTTGAAATGGGAAGCCTTCCCCTTCCCTTTCCTTGCCTTACTTGTTAAGGCCATATTTTCTTCATCATCATTCTTGGATGAAGAACCATCTCGTTTGCTCCTCCTGATCTCCTCCTGCATAAGATCTGACCACAGTCGTTCCCAATCCGGCAGTTTCTCCCTTCCATTCATAGAGTCCTGGTAGCTATTCCAACTCTTTGGAAGGCCAAGGAGAGCGAGGCTCACCATATCATCATCGACAGTAGTTATTCCCACACTGCCAAGCTCATCTTTGCAGGTGGTGAGCTTGTTTAGATATGTGGAAATAGTATCGCCCTTCTCCATATTGATTCTTCGAAGCTTATCCTTGAGCGCCAATTTCCTCTGGTTGCTACTGTTCTGGTAGAGGTCCTTCAATGTCTTCCACATTGAAAATGAAGTATCCTTCCCATGGAGACTTGAGACAATATGGTCTCGAACTCCCTCAAGGATGATCTGTCTTGCCTTCGCCACACACTTCTTCCACTCAGCCAACTCTTGTGCATTAGTTGAAGCTGGCTTTGAGATTTCTTTGATCAATGAATTCCTTCAAGCCATTTTCTTCTACTACAGCCTCCATTCTATCTTTCCATGATATGTAATTCGAGCTACCTTCCAAGGCATACTCGAATCTCAAGCCATAGAATGCCATTGGCTAACCTTGAAGTATGATATGAATTCGATTTGCACCTGCAACCTCGAACTTCAAACTTTGAATTCTCGTCTCAGTATATTGTTCACAGCTCTGATACCATGTAGAAAATCTATGATAGGTTAACCTGATAATGAAAAATAAATCAAAGCATAATACTATAACCTACTTCTACTATCAATTTGAGGAAGCTTAAAGATCGAGCTGAACAATATAACCAGAAGAAGAAGAATCAATGGCACAATATGCATAAAAATACTTCGGGGAAAGTCTCGGATAAAAACCCCACACTATTTTATTATCATACAAGGTGGAAATACATAGGAATTATACAAAGCCTTAGCTCTCACAGCTAGCCAGCTCTCAGTACAATCCTCACAGATGCTCACAGGCAATCTTGGCTTCTCTCCAACCTTCCTCTTTGCCCTCCAAGCTCCTATTTCCTTGCGCTGTTCCTTGTGGATGATTAGCCTATTACCAAGTGGAAAAATAAGCCTTGAAAACTGCGCAATCCTCAAGGATGAATCCTTGACTACATGCATGTGTTTTCTCCATGAGAAAATACATGCAATTGATAGTACACTGTCCTTGAACATTAATCTCAATTGGGTCTTTCTCAGAATAGACATGCATTAGTTTTTGATGAGGGAATCTTTAGTTAACTTGAGTAGCACTAGTTGAGTGCATTAATGCATCAACTCACTGTTAACTCACTATTAGTTCATCAAACAATTTGGAACTAATTTAACTGGACTTAACTCAGTAAACTGAGTTAACTAATTACAACTCAAATATAACTCAATCTTATCTCCTTAATTTAAGGGATAACTCTTGCATGACTTTAGAAAGACTTCTAACTTGAATTTCTCCAACCAATTAATTTAAAATAAATTAATTGATTATTTCCAAGTAGCTGTTAGGACTAAATGCGATTTTAATTCACAATTTAATTCAAGGACAAATTAAATTGGAATATTCTTGTTGCCATATTTCAACAGGAATTTTATCACTGTGTATGAGGTCTTCATTTATACAGACCATTCTTCCATAAAATATTTAATGAACAATCCTATAACTAATGGTAGAATCACTAGGTGTCTTTCGTTGTTACAAGAGTTCAATATAACTATTTTAAACATATCTAGAAAGTTAATTTGGTAGTAGATTTTCTTTCTATGATCCATAATCAAGGATTAGAGGCTCCTATAGATGATTATTTTCCTTACGAACAACTGTTTGTTGTGTCTATTAATGTTTTTTGGTTTGTAGATGTAGAAAATTATTTAGCTGTAAGGAAATTACCACAACATCTTTCACTTAAGGAGAAACAAAATATCATCAAACTCAACGCCTCCTATTCCTAAGTTTGAGGAGATATCTTCCACACACGACCCATGTTGGCTTGTAGAGGCCTGACCCAGGTTCGGAGTTAATTAGCCAAACAAATCCCTGTAATACTGGCCCTTTTGGCAACAGTTCGCGGAGCGCGGATTAAGGTCTCACCCGAAGTATTATGGGTGGGGCGGGGGGGGGGGGGTGCTAGAACCAGGTTTCTACACCCTTGAGATGTCTGAGGGGTTGATTTGGTCCAACTACTAGTCCCTGCGCGCACTTCCCTAGCCTTTGTGCCCTGATAGATTCACCTTCGCGCAACCCTAACCAGGGGCTGAGGGGCTTCCGCACTGCTGGAGTAGCATTCTGCACTATTTCCCTAAATCACACTCGATATCTTACTTGCCTTCTTACACAAGTTTAGTTATCTTCGCGTAAGTAGAAGCCTTGTGTCATATTTATTTATACAGTACATACATACATGTTCGCGCAACAAATAAACAATAAACTTGCAAATTACACTCAATAATACATAAAGTAGGAAAAGATACACAAAAATATGGTAAACTTCTCTTTATTAACTCTTCCCACGGTCACAGACTCGACTTGCCCTGGGGTTCACACACTCAGCTGCGGACTATTAGGCCTCTACGCACACAGCTGCAGAGCCTTCTCCTACTCTACGACCCAAGACACACTTTACACTTCGATTCAAGCTCTTAGACTCATCATGCTTCTTTTCTATTCCTTGATTAACTATCTTCTACATTTAGAGCCTTGCTCTATTTATACAATCCCATGGTCCGCGGACCATGGGTGGATCTTTCAAGCTGATATTACATTACAAAAACAAGGGCGGACAACCCTGTGACTCTATTATGACTTCACGCTCCGTGCCCACAAATCACGGAGTCTTTACAATGGACTTGGTCAAAACTTGGGCTTTAAGCCCCAAAACATGCCTTGGGGGGATTCCATGCCCAACAGACCCCCAACACAAATATCGTGACTAGCCCTCGAGTCACTCTATCGGTACAGAGATCTTTGTGCGGAGCCCCTCCAACTTTGCTCGAACCACTGGAAGGTTGGCAGCGCATTGAACGGCTACCTGCTGAATCTCCTGTACCCGTTGTTCCGAGACCGCGGTGTCAGAATTGCTTCCTTGGACCTGTTCCTTAGTCCCCTACATTTGTGTGAGCTTGCCTTCAATTGTTGTTGTGATAGTGAATGCCTCATCGATCCAAGGCTGAACACATGCCTTTAGGACTGCTTCTTTGTGTCGTGCTGCGTCCACCTGCTCTTTCAGCGCTTTAGCTTGTTGCATTCACACGAACCTCTTAGTGAGGGCCACTATCTGTGCGGTCCCTTTGACATTGTCGTACTGCTGCTGGAGCTCACGCGCTTCTGTCTCTAAGCGCTAGATGTTGGGGTCCTCCTGCAGATTTGGGAGGACCTCAAATGACTCTTCCAACATTCTAGTGTAGTCCCTTACTGCACTGCCAATCTCTTCCAGCCCTGATGCAATAGCGCTGGTGCACTGTTCTCTTACTTCTAGAGGGGTGGACGACTGCGCCTTCAACCGCAACTCTGCTATCTGAAGGTTCAAATCTAGCTGAACCTTAGTCATTTCTTCCCGTGCCTCGTGCACCCCTGCTGCTAGTGAGTGGATGCGCACCTCTGTTGGTGCGTATGCTGGGATGGCCAGCTCAGGGACCATCTGACAGGCTTCTTCCAGTACCTGTACCATCTACCTGTTATGCGACACCACTTCGTCACGCTGCAAGCTAAACTGCTCCATGTTGATCTTTTGCTCGCTTAGTACTTGTAGCGCGCGGGTCTCCTTAGCCCGCAGTTATGTAGTAATCCCATCCTGCAGAACGTATAGTGTCTCCCATGGGAGCACAACCATGTTGATCCTGATACCTTTGAGTGCACTAATCATAGGCCTGTCGACCTCATTTGTGGTGACCAATGCCCCTTCTGGCAGCACGATGGTGTTTGTGGTCCGGGTGCACAACATTTGATCTGGTGCAGTTGTCCCTATTGCGAGGCTAGTCGAGAGGGTACCAGCCTGAGGAGTGCGCACCTACAACTCCTGCAGCTGGGCGCTAAGGGCCCCCAACACAATCTGGTTCTATTGCGCGAAGTTCTGGAGGACCTCGGAGGTGACATCGCGCATCGTCTCACCGATGTCGTGTAGATCGCCCTCAGTAAGGGTGATCGGGTCAATAAACAACTTTGATGCCTTGACCTTATTGCGCGGCCCCATCTGCTTGCTTGGGCACTAGCGCTTCAGTTGTGTTGACATGGCTTGTGGGTCCGCGCCGCCCTCCTCTTCCTCTGTTTCCTGCCCATGCGAAGGCGACTTCTAGCCCTCGCATGGGTTGAAACCAGGTTTTTGCACCCTTGAGATGTCTGAGGGGTTGATTTGGTCCAACTGCTAGTCCTTGCGCGCACTTCCTTGGCCTTCGTGCCCTGATAGATTCACCTTCGCGCATCCCTAACCAGGGGATGAGGGGCTTCCGCGCTACTGGAGCAACATTCTGCACTATTTCCCTAAATCACACCCAATACCTTACTTGCCTTCTTACACATGTTTAGTTATCTTCGTGTAAGTAGAAGCCTTGTGTCATATTTATTTATACAGTACATACATACATGTTCACGCAACAAATAAACAGTAAACTTGCAAATTACACTCAATAATACATAAAGCAGGAAAAGATACACAGAAATATGGTAAACTTCTCTTTACTAACTCTTCCCACGGTTACAGACTTGACCCGCCTTGCGCACTTAGCTGCAGGGGTTCGCGCACTCAGCTGTGGACTACTAGGCCTCTGTGCACACAGCTACAGAGCCTTCTCCTACTCTACGACCCAAGACACACTTTACACTTTGACTCAAGCTCTTAGACTCATCATGCTTCTTTTCTATTCCTTGATTAACTATCTTCTACACTTAGAGCCTCACTCTATTTATACAATCCCATGGTCCGCGGACCATGGGTGGATCTTTCAAGCCGATATTACATTACAAAAACAAGGGCAAATAACCTTGTGACTCTATTATGACTTCACACTCTGCACCCACAAATCACGGAGTCTTGACAATGGACTTGGTCAAAACTTGGGCTTTAAGCCCCAAAACATGCCTTGGGGGGATTCCATGCCCAACAGATCCCCAACACAAACATCGTGACTTGCCCTCGAGTCACTTTGTCGGTATGGAGATCTTTGTGCGGAGTCCCTCCAACTTTGCTCGAACCACTGCAAGGTCAACAGTGGAATGAGCGGCTACCTGCTGAATCTCCTGTACTCGTTGTTCCGAGATCGTAGTGCCCGAACTGCTTCCCTGGACCTGTTCCTCCGTCCCCTTCATTTGTGCGAGCTTGCCTTCAATTGTTGTTGTGATAGTGAAGGCCTCGTCGATCCAAGGCTGAACACGTGCCTTTAGGACTGCTTCTTTATGTCGTGTTGCATCCACTTGCTCTTTCAATGCTTTAGCCTGTTGCATTCACGTGAGCCTCTTAGTGAGGGCCACCATCTGTGCGGTCCCTTTGACGTTGTCGTACTGCTGCTGGAGCTCACACGCTTCTGTCTCTAAGCGCTGGATGTTGGGGTCCTCCTGCAGATTCGTGAGGACCTCAAATGACTCCTCCAACATTCTAGTGCAGTCCCTTACTGCACTGCCGATCTCTTCCAGCCCTGATGCAATAGCACTGGCGCGCTGTTCTCTTACTTCCAGAGGGGTGGACGGCTGCGCCTTCAACCATAGCTCTGCTATCTAAAGGTTTAGCTCCAGCTGAACCTTAGTCATTTCTTCTCGCGCCTCATGCACCCCTACTGCTAGTCTGTGGATGCGCACCTCTGTTGGTGCGTCTGCTGGGATGGCCAGCTCAGGGACCATCTGACAGGCTTCTTCCAGTACCTGTACCATCTACCTATTCTGCGACACCACTTCGTCGCGCTACAAGCTCAACTGCTCCATGTTGATCTTTTGCTCGCTTAGTACTTGCAGAGTGCGACTCTCCTTAGCTCGCAGTTATGTAGTAATCCCATCCTGTAGAACGTATAGCGTCTCCTATGGGAGCACAACCATGTTGATCCTGATACCTTTGAGTGCGCTAATTGTAGGCCTGTCGGCTTCATTTGTGGTGACCAGTGCCCCTTCTGGCAGCACAATGGTGTTTGTTTTCTGGGCGCGCAACATTTGATCTGGTGCAGTTGTCCCTACTACGAGGTTGGTCGAGAGGGTACCAGCCTGAGGAGTGCGCACCCGCAACTCCTGTAGCTAGTCCCTGAGGGCCCCCAACACAATTTGGTTCTATTGCGTGAAGTTCTGGAGGGCCCCGGAGGTGACATCGCGCACCATTTCGCTGATGTCGTGTAGATCGCCCTCAGTAAGGGTGATCGGGTCAATAGACAACTTTGATACCTTGACCTTCTTGCGCAGCCCCGTTCACTTGCTTGGGCACTAGCGCTTCAGTTGTGTTGACACGGCTTGTGGGTCCGCGCCGCCCTCCTCTTCCTCTGCTTCCTGCCCATGCGAAGGCGACTTCTGGCCCTCGTGCGCCTTCTCAGTTGCCTTCTGTGCTGCTGCTACTGCTGCGGCCTTTTTCTGTTCTGTTGTTAACTGTGCAGTGTCCCGCGCCTCCTCCGATTTCGCTGCTGCTGTTTCTTGCCTTCTCTTTTCTGCCAACTACGCCATGCGTAGTTTAGCCTCCTCTTTCTTCTTTTGTGCCGCAAACTTCTCCATTTCCGCGATGTTTAGGGCGCGCCACTCCAATGGCCATGTCTCCAATACATCGAAAATTACATCGTCTGTGGCTACGAAGGGTAGCTCACTCCCTTTCTTAATCGGGTCCTTGCGCGCTCTGATGTATATGCTATGGAGGTCCACTTTAAACTCTGTAAAACTTTGCAGGCTGTTGTAGACAGTGGGTGATAACCACGGCTTGCAGTTAATCCCCATTCCAAGGTTCATTTACATGAACACCCAGAATATCTTACTGTCGCGGATCCGGTTTGGATCCTTTGTGGCCCAGAGTGAAGCGTACTTTGCGGCCTCCAGCAAATCTCTGTCAATTGTGGGGAACTGACTATCCTCCAGCAATTCCCCTGCCACGAGCACTATGGACAACAGAAGCCATGCATAGTGGAATGTTTTTCCTTGTTCCTGGGCCTCGTGGCAATTTTCCAGGAACTCTTTGCATAGGAATTTTGACCAGTTAAACTGGACCCCCTCTGTGCACTGCTTAGGAAGTGCCACCACCGGCGCGGGTACCTTGTTCGCACAGCACTTGCCCATAAGTTTACTTGCCAGTATTTGTGTCGCCACTTTAACTGCTTTGTTGTTGATGCTGGATATGGCGTAGCCCCTTTTCTTCTTCTCCAGTTTATATTTCTTCTTCATGGCCTCCGCAATGGCCAAGTCACTGCTCTTCCCCTTCGAGATGTCTGCGGGGTCCTCTCCTTTGCATGGAAGTTGGGTAATGTGGTGAATCAAGTGGTTCGTAATGGGGATGGCCTCCTCTAGCCACAAACACCCACCATGCACCAAGCAGAGCAGCTGCCTGATGATGAAAATTGTTATTGGGGCACGGTGGAAATGCGGCACCCATAGCAGGTTTAGTAACCCTACTTTTTCCACTCCACACAACCACTTTCGCGGCTCCAATTCGATAACCCCTGCCGAAGTGTTTTGCTTGGGCTTCATGAGCTGCGCGATCTCTAGGTGAGGGAACTTCTCGTGGTCAGTGAGATCCCAATCTTCAAATTTCAAGCTAGGCACCCATCCCAGGTGCATGCCCTAAAAAATGATGTCGTCCAGGAGGAGCGGGGTTTGGAGAGAGCTCTTGCTTTCATCGAGTTCCTTGAGAAATTTTGCCTTCCCTTTTCGTGGGGGGATATAGGCGAGCAGCTTTGTTGGAGGGTGTGTAGGCTCAGTGTCTTCCTCCATACCTTCGTCCTCATCTTCTTCGATGATAAGGTCCTCTGGGTCTTCCTCCTCCTCGTCGGTTTCCAAGTTAACGACTTTCCCTTTCTCCTCCATCGTTAACCTGGTGCGCAGCGGGTTTCGGGGGACACACGTACGAGAACCATTGGCTGTTTGTGTTCCTTCGGCCTCGGTGTGCATGGTGATTTAGGGATTTTCACCACAATCCCGGTGTCTTCAGGAGCATCCCCCACAGTCAAGGCTTGCGCGGCCTCTTCGGCGGTCATCTCTGCAATTTCCATAACTTCCTCAGATGCTGCCATCGTTTCCGCCTAGAAATCTATCATTCGCGTAATTGGGTGCTCAATGAACGCTTTGCACAGGTTAAATAGGGCTCTGCTCAAAATACGTGGGGTATACAACAACTCATTTCGCAAAGGACCAAGTGTTGTTTGCTGGGCAACCCTTTGTAATTTATAGCACCTTTTGAATTTGAATTCGAACGTTCCCCCCAAATCCGGTTCATTAATGCTCCCTTGGTGGCAGATTTTCCCAAATCTTGCCCATAAATCGCACCTTAAATGCCTGCTGCCCGCTCCATTTGGTCTCAAGTCGAGCATCACATCATGAATAGTGACTCCAATGATCACTTTCCGGCCAACCCACATGGCAACGCAACCCTCCTTGCGCGGTCGCGGACCTTGTGACACCTTACTCCTGCGCACAACTCCAACATTGCACAACTCCTGGGCTGAGTAGTTTATAGTCCTGCACCTCCTTTGAACTGCCTAGAGTGCTAAGACTATACTTCCTATGGCCAGTCAGGTGGCCATGCCACCTGTATAGGGTTTCATCTGGTCATCCATCACTTTTCCTGGAAAATACCCACCTTTTATTGTTACTGGCGGTGTCACGCACTTTATCATCTGCAGTGCACCACCATGGTTGATTCGTGTAGTAATATGTGGTCCAAGCCAAGGCATCAGACTGATCAATTCACGACGATAGTCCCCAAATTTGTCAGCATGATCGTGCGCACCCTCTTTTATCACCCTAGTCTTCTTATCGAGAAAATCTTCCTTTATCTTGTCCTCAAGCTTCTTGACTTCCGCTTCCACCAGAGCGCTTTTCTCCCTTAATCACACCCTTTCTTTCCTAAGTTCTTGAAGCCTAAAATTACCCTGTTGGATTTCTTCCTCAGGTCCCGAGCGTTCTGCTTCATTCAGCTGTGCGATCCCTTCTTCCAAGGCTCTGCGAATCATCGTATCTGTCGGTGCTTGCATGCGTGGACTAGATATTTCATGCTCTATGGGGATTATAGTGTTCGCTTCATACTCTAGCCTTGGAGGTGCCTGCGCCGCCAGTTTCTTGCATGCGGTCCTCTAATCCCATAGAACTGCTGGTATGCGTAGGTCCCAGTCAGTCTGCTGTGCATTGTGGACCTTGTTCAACGCTTCACATACTTTGTTAAAGGCTTCTGCATGGATAATCGTATGTGCATTTGGTCTCTCCATACTTCGTGGTTCTAATCGGAGGGGTCGTTCATGCCCTTACATTTCCCGCATCTGCTTACTAACCGTGCCTCCTAACGCGAAGGCTGTGTGCATCCGTGTAGGTTTCATACCATATGCCTATATCCATCTGGGCAGATGGGCATGTGGACGCATTCGTCTGACAATATTGTTTGTTAATTGCATATGAGGCTTCCCAAACCACATGCACATCGTCCTCTTGCATTCGCGCCAGTCCTCGAAGCTCCTTTGGTGTGTACCCCACCACCTTGCGGGCGTAGCGCACAGTACCCTACCCATTTCAGAGCTTCGAAATGTTGATGTTCTGGCACTTCTCGTTCAAATCTGTTCAGGAAGTCATCCGCCTCACTTAACCCATCATACGTAGGTAGATCCCTTACCTCCGTTGATATGTAGCGCAACTATCTCGTCATCATGTTACAGTTCAGCGTGGTTACCTCGTGTAACCATTCTTCCATCGTTCTATCTCGTCGTAAAAATCAGAGGTGCAGGAGCTTTCGCGCTCCCATGAGATTCATCCATCTGTGGTTGGGTTTACCCAGTCTTGCTCTCGCGCAGTTATCTTGTAGATGCAGTCCAAGTTGTCATCGCTTTCATAGTCGTGCACTGACTTTGTTTAGCACAATCGCTTTGCGGGGCCCAAAGGTACAACTACGCGCATAGACTTTTTCTCAAAAATCATCTTGCACTTCTTCAGATTTATCACCCCATTCGTGTCAATGGCCCAATCTATTCCTAATAGCGCAGGCTAGGGATTGTTGTCATCAACAATCTCTATCACTTTGAAATCTGCTAGCACGCTTTCTCCTTCGATATCCACTGTGATTCCCTACAATCTTCCCATAGGTAGGATCTTTTGTTGGTTCGCCTTTCGCAGTTGGATAGGAGACCATTACAGCGTAGGCCTTCCCATACGCTCCCATGTCTGCTTCGGCAGAACGTTCGCGTCCAATCCTAGATCCATAATCACTTGGTCCATCTCATATTCTCCAATCTGCACGATCAATCTCATTTCCCTTCCCATCCTCATCGTGTGCTTTTCGAGCTTCCAGACTATGCACGGTTCTCCTAGCGCGATACCAGCACATCTATTTATGAGTTCCTGTAGCCCCTTTACAGCCTTGCTGTCGCGCAACAACTTCATTCATGTTTCCAGGAATGTTGTGAGCATCGATGGGTCCATTTATGGCTTCGGTCTGTCTTTGCTTCCTGAAGTGGAGGCATCAACGAAGCTCTTCCTAGCTTCCATGAAGGTTTCCTTAGCGTGCTCCAAATCAAACTTTGGTTCTTTCGTCAGAGCCTTGCGAACCCAAGTACTCTCTTTAGGCTGCTTGCCTTTGTCATCCCCTATCGTAATTCCATTTCAAAGCACAATATTCACATTAGGGTCTTCCTCGCGCGGCTCAGACCTCATCATTTGCAGGTTCTCAGTCGGGGGAGGTTGGAGTGCTCCTTTATTGCGCAACATCACTATCAGTGTGCTGAACTCCCATGTATCAGGGTATTGTGGAGTCTCATCGTGATCTCCAAGGCCTCGGCCTGAGTTGTTAGCCTCTGTTGTGATAACGCGTTCCTTAAATGCGGCGTTAACGATGCTACAAACCATTCGCAATGTTATCCATCCGTCAACGTCATGTTAGCTTCGCGAATTGTGCACTTCAGTCTCTGATCCAACTCCCAAGGAGTCTCGCCTGGTAGCATTGTGATTTCCTTGAACCCAATGATCGACTGCGCCTCTGACTTCGGCCTGCTAAATTCTTTGTTTAGCATAGTTTGGATATTCGCGACCCCCGCATTCGGATTGTCATTGGAATGCTTGTTATAGACATATTTGGGCACATCAACCCCAAACTTATATGTCGATAAACTAGGGCTCATCAACCCCTAAAAGAGTTGTTTCATATCCTAAAAGAACATAGTCATCTGATTACATCACTCCCCAAAAGTTCCATTTGAGAAACCATCCATAAATGGCCTAAATTGAACCATACTGATTGCTCCACTGGCAAAGTGCGATGCATACTGAGTGGTACACTATGAGGGTGCGATGCATACTGATTAGGCTTTCTATAGGGTGCGATGGGTGAGGATGGACAAATGTCCTAAATAGTTTGCTAGGTGGTTGCTCATGGAATCTTCTAGAAACTTCTCCTGTGCCACTTGCCTCTCTGAATTCGCCCAAGGATGAATAAGGGATCTAAAACCTTCAGTTATCCCTTCTCTTATGGAACCAATTGTAACAAGTGGAATGACACTAATCAAGCCCCATGGATGACTCACACCCTTGCACACATCTATAAATGGATCCCGCATCCAAGAGATCTAGAGGTTGGAATATTGTGAATTGCAAGGAAGCGCTAATAGTTTGTAATTGAGGAAAGAGCATTATATTGTTGGTGTGATTTTGCTATTTCATGAGGTGAAGAGGGATTGAAGTTGGGAGAATGATGCTAGATCAGACAAATGGGTTGTAATTCTCCCTTCTATGTTCTTCAAGTTTTCTTCCATATAATTGTGCAATTGTGAATGTTATCATTTGTGAATGTTATTATTTGTTCATTATATATCTGATTCTGTAATGTTTATGTTGTAATAGATCACGATGCTTTGACGGTTCTTTGTTGTTGTACTTGTGCAGGTACTCTCCAAGCGTGTTAAGTACGGGGAGGAGTTGTAAGCTCTGTCAAAGGGGAGAGAGATTAAGCAAGGGATTAAGCGGAAGTTCCATGTTGGTTCCATTATCTTTCTCTTATCTGTTACACATAGAAGAAATCGTTGAATTGCTTTAAACTGTTGTTTTTAGGGTAGTTGCCAAACCTAGAGGGCTAGTCGTTCGACAAGACACTAGTTTTCACAAAAATAATGCTTAATGTACCAGGTCAGCGCGCGATGCTGCAAAGCGTTGATCAACATTGCTTTCTTTATATTGTCATCCGTGACTCCCTGCACTTCCCATACAAATTTTATTACGAACCAAAACTGGTCCATATCTTCATTTCCTACTTCCTTGAACATTGGCAGCTTTATTGCACTCGCCATATTGACTCGCAATGGTGGCGGAGGTGGTATAGGCGAAGATGGGGGTGAAGACGGTGAAATTGTCAGCAATGTGGGTGGGGGTGGTATGCGCAGAATCCTTTGCCTTATCAAATTGATCACACTTCTTGGTGAGACCTTCGCGAGCTCTTCCTCTCCCCCTCGCAGAGCTGAAATCAAGGGACTAGTTTCTAGTTCCGCACTACCTTTGTTTCTGTAGATTCTCCCACTTCGCGTAGCCCCAAACATCAATTTATTTGCATAACCCGCTTTTCACACAGTAACATTTTAATCCAAGTGTTGAAAGACTTAACGTACTTACCTCGTGGTCCTTTGAGGAAGCGTCGTTCTGCCTCGCTATAGTTGAATGAAGTATCTGAACTCAGTGATGAATCCTCCTATAATTCAATCGAGCTAGTGATCAATACCTCGCATGATCTTATCCTCTGAAGCTTCCAATCTGTGCACCAATTCTCGGGTCCACACAATAGGTCTGTCGAGCTTGCATCTTCCTTGGCTATCTGCTAGCTTCACGATCCACTCATATAACTCGATAGGGAAAGATGCGAAGAAAATTTCATGGATCTCTATGTATAAGTAGCAGTCTAACCACTCTTCTTTTGATAGTCACAGATTCCTGTTCTCCTGCTCTGCGAACTCTTGAATCTTCCTATCCAACCAATCTCCAATCACTTTCTTTGTTGGATTCTAGTGATACGACATCAAACATCTCTATGCAGATCTGAGTCCCGACAACAGAACCATTTGTTGGCTTGTAGGGGCCTCACCCAGGTTCGGAGTTAATTAGCCAAACAAATCCCTGTACTACTGGCCCTTTTAGCAACAGTCTGTAGAGCGCGAACTGAGGTCTCACCCGAAGTAGTATGGGGGGGGGTGCTGGAACCAGGTTTTTGCACCCTTGAGATGTCTGAGGGATTGATTTGGTCCAATTGCTAGTACCTGCGTGCAAGTTGCTTCGCACACTTCCTTGCCCTTCGCGCCCTGATAGATTCTCCTTCGGGCAACACTAACCAGGGGCTGAGGGGCTTCTGCGCTGCTGGAGCAGCATTTGCACTATTTCCCTAAATCACACCTGAGATCTTACTTGCCTTCTTACACTAGTTAGTTATCTTCACGTAAGTAGAAGACTGGTGTTATATTTATTTATACGGTACATACATACAAGTTCGCGTAAGTAGAAGCCTTGTGTTATATTTATTTATACAGTACATACATACAAGTTCGCGTAGCAAATAAACTGTAAACTTGCAAATTACACCCAATAATACATAAAGCATGAAAAGATACACAGAAATATGGTAAACTTCTATTTATTAATTCTTCCGACGGTTGCAGACTTGACTTGCCCTGCGCACTCAGTTGCAGACTACTAGGCCTCTGCGCACATAGCTGTAGAGCATTCTCCTACTCTACGACCCAAGACACAGTTTACACTTCGACTCAAGCTCTTAGACTCATCATGAATCTTTTCTATTCCTTGATTAACTAACTTCTACACTTAGAGCCTCGCTCTATTTATACAATCCCATGGTTCGTGGATCATGGGTGGATCTTTCAAGCTGGCATTACATTACAAAAACAAGGGCGAACAACTTTGTGACTCTATTATGACTTTGCGCTCCACGCCCACAAATCGCAGAGTCTTTACAATGGACTTAGTCAAAACTTGGGATTTAAGCCCCAAAACATGCCTTGGGGGGATTCCATGCCCAACAACCCAACTTGATCATCATAAAATGTGCACGAATTTTTCAATTCCAATCCAAATTTTAGAGATCCTGGATCCAGTCGCTTTTTTTTCCTCCCATGAGATGTTTGAAATTTTAAAATCCTATTACGATGAACCATGTGGAGGACACTTCACTGATAAAAGGACAACCTATAAAGTTCTTCATTTAGGATACTATTAGCATAACCTTTTTAAGTGTTAGTATGAAAATTCTTAGTATGTGTACCAAAAATGCTTCACTTAAGTCACTGGTGAATAGTGACCCTAACAACAGAATATGGTTTTTTATGCTTTAGATTTGCAATAAAAAACAAAGAAAAACCCTGCAACACAATAGATCTTGCAAACCAAAGTAATAATAAGAAATTAAAGTGCAATAACCTAATGGAGGACTTAATCAAATAATAATTTTATTAAAACACATGGTGAAGAGAAATTACAACATGGGTCTATAATTCCCCCTCCATGGGATGGGTCATTTTCTTGTCCTTGTGCTTCAACTGTGTGCTTCTCTCTCAACTTGCAATGGGCAAAAAACAAAAAGATGGCTTGAACTCAAGTGGGAGTTGTGATGAGACGATAATGGTCGATGAAAATGGTCATGGTGAAGAATGAATAGAAAACCCTCTATTTATAACAAAGTATTGAGTCAAATTAGGAATTAGAAAATAATAAAATATTATTGACTAAATCAAAATCTAGTTGTTTTGAATACTTTATTATATTTTTGAGAGTAAAAAGATATTCAAAATGGTCAAATAACTTTATTTAGAAAGTGGTTGAAATAATTAACAAATAAAAATGATTTATTAATCACTTTGTGAGAATTAAGAAAGAAATAATTATTAAATAGTAGCTTAATAATTATCTCATAAGGAAATTATGGAATAAATAAGGAATAATAAATAAATAGTGTTTTATTTAATTCTTCCAAGGTTATTAAGTCAAAAGTGATAAGAAACAATTATCAGATAATGATTTCTAGAGAATATTAAATAAATAATGATTTATTTAATTATTTTCACGGGGTTTTTGAATTTTAATGACAAATAATTTAGGGAAAATGGTTTACTAAATTATTTCCTATGGTGAAAGTGGGTTTACCATGGTAAAATTAATCCTACATGGTGTATTTCAATCCACCTAGTAAGAAATGGCTAGGTGATCATTTTTTGGATGATAACAAATTTCCCCTCAACGTAAGAGTATCAGGAGCAAATCATATGACCAAAATACATTGTAGGTTGCACTTTCACGAGACACCGAAGGGGAGAGAGAGAGAGAGCTGAAGCAAGGCAAGGAAGGACTAAGAATGGAGGGGGTGAGACCTACTTAGCTGATAGAAGTCTCTTTTTATTGGTAAGTACATAATCTCAAATGAGGTGCGGGAGGCATACCCATACCCACCAAGATAACTAAGTACAAATAATAATGATGTGCCCAACAATGTGGGTCTGAGAAACAAAGTACATGATACATGGAATTAATGGGTCAGGAAGTGATACAATGATACAATGAGTCCCATATACATAATGTGTCTGGAAAAACAGAGGCTAGGATTGAATACAATAATATCTACTGATTTGAGTACATGAGACATAATGCCCCTCAAGATGACATGGTGAGGGGAGATAACAACCAAAGAAGCCTTGTTGCACAGGAAATGGCTTTGAAGATTTGAATGGATCATCTGAAGGAGACATGCATACCGTGTGCGTTGCAAGCGGCGGGAATCGAGTCAATCAAATCGACAGAATTCCATTAGAGGCTAGATCATAATAAGTTGTCATTCGAGCATGCGTGGGGCTACCTAAAGGGCCACCTCTCATGAGGTTTGGAACATCTCATACATACCTTGGAAATGTTGGTACAACATGCTAGATCAAGGGACTATCGACTGTGTAATTCTTGGTAGTGCGATAATGAGCTAAAGTCAAGCACGCGAGAATCAACCAAGTCAAAGGGAAACGATGATTCCGTTTGCTTGATTCGAGGCACCGAACAATGATGAAGGTTGGGACGAAGGTACACCGGCCTCTAGACCTATCAACTGAAATAGATGTGTTGAAGTCGACAGAAGAGAGTCTGTCGGAGTTGAGGGAATGATGATTCCTTAACAAAGGCAGAAGGGATATAGTAATGTGACTAATAGTCTGACACTGGGGTGGTGATAAAGGGAAAATATGAGTGGTGGATTGATGAATTCCTTTGTCAAATAATATTCTGCATGGTTGACCTGGCAACCACTGACACGATTCCAGAGGGGATGTTCAAGTACGCAAACAAAGGCTTTTCAAAGCAAATCAATATACCTGGAGGGAAATATAAGTGGAAAGGGATGAATGCGATGTAATGATAGATTTTGGACTGTAATAGGACATAATGGGACTCTGAACAAACTCCATGGATGCAAGGGTGACTCATCTTTGATGCTATGAACAAAGGTGACTCGACGATGTTGCCACATAGGGGAGAGGCCCTAGAGGGGACCATAAAACACATAAGTAAATAATTATTAATCATGACAAAATTTGACACATAAGCTATCTAGTGTAAAGGTAGAATGGTACCAAAGTACAAGCGACTCATATGAGATATTTGGCTTTGAGAGGTGGTAAAGTGAGACCGCATTGAAAAAATGGCTTCCTAGTGAAGTGTCAAACGACCAAAAATAAAGAGAGACCCATTACAGAGCTTGGTGTGAGATTTCTAAGGGTGTTGACGGTTCATCAAACCGAGCTACGATTTGCTTGTAATGTCCCAAGGAAAAAACTAGGGTTTTTCTTATAAAAGGGTTTCTTTCCCCCAATTCCAATTCATTTGCACATTGAGTTGTTGGAGAATTTGGAGAGGAGGAGAAGGCCCTAAATATTGGCGAGCTCGTAGCAGAAAAACCAATTGTCAGAATTTGGATATGCGACTTTTAGGTAGGTGGCCTAACCTTACTCATCATTTATAATGCATGAAGTTCTTCGATTATGGCCTCTACTAATTGGGGGAAACCCTGGTTGTTCTTCATGGTCGTAATGCACTTGTTGGACATTTTTCTACACTCTGGGGCAGGAAAAGGGTTGAAAAGTGCGCCCAATGCGTTTTTTGGTGGAAAAAATGCACTATGGACCATAGTTTTAAAACTCCGACTCCGACTCCGACTCCGAAACGGTAATGACTCGGCCGACTCGATTTTAATGACTCGATCGTTGTAAAAAATACATTAAATATTTATTTATTTTATAAAAAAACATAATTTTAAAGATTTTAATTCATGTTTCCAAACACACAACGTTATAATATAGATGGAAGACAACATATGATCAAAGTAGGCTCATGAACCAATCCATTATATAAAAATGGTACCCAATGGCAATACATAGTCAATTGTCATACATGATCAAAGACTCAAAACAAAAAACACATAACCAAGGAGGCTAGAAATGGCCTCTACAACAAAAGTAAACTGTGACCAGACTCCAGTACTAGTACTACAACTACTGGCTAGTAGCTACTGCCAGAGGAGCCAAGATCATGTCGATCAATCTCTGGATCATCATCAGAGTCAGACAGGGGGCCCCATGGCTCCTCCTCCTCATCATCATCTCCAACTGCAGCTGTAGAAGTGGTACCACTAGCAGGCTGTGCAACTGCAGCAGATGCAAGCTGAGATAGAGTAGATATGTGGCTGCGCTTCTGTCGTGGCTGAGCAGAGGAAGCACCTACAACTGGAGTCCTTGCTGGCTGTGAGACTGAGGCTGGTGGATTGGGATTTGCATTCAACTAAACAACATGTTCAAGTTCAACTTATGTCTAGATATCTAAATCTAAATCAAGATCCTCATCAGGATCAAACTCTGCTGGACGACTCTCCACTACCCAATCTGATGTTGGATCAATGTCTTCCAACACAATGGGATCTGAATCAAGTCTTTTGTTCAACAAATGGTTTCGTCTGAGCCGGAGGTTATATTGGACATAAACTAGATCATTTAACTGTTTTTGATCCAAATGGTTTCTCTTCTTTGTGTTACTTGGGAGCAGGAGCGAAAACGGGAGCGGGAGCGACATTTTCAGAAGCTCCTGGTTTGGGAGCGAATCCCAGAGGAGTTCGACAACCAATGTCACTAACATCAAGGTACATAGAGGGATTGGTGCTCTTGATTAAATACGAGTTCCATACCCTAATACATGACAAAATTCAATGGAAACATTGCAATCCTCCAATCCTGAAATCCTGAAAAACTGATAAGTCTGCTGGATTTTGAATGAAATCTAAAATTCTACTTTCTCCGTATGAAATCCAATGAGGCCGAAACCACTCTCAAACATCCTGAGTCATTTCATGGTAATGTTAAAAATTTAAGTAAAAGGGTGAAAATGAAGATTAAGAAGAATGTCACTTTTAATTTAAGAATTTAACATTACCATGAAATTTGAATAGCATATCAAAAGTAGAGAGCATTTGAGTGTGTTAAATAGGGTTTGGGAGGGGGAAATGGACCCCAAATAACATTTAGCTAATTCATAAAACACCTTGAAGTCCAAACCAATCAACAAACCCCTTAAAATTTCATTAAAATAATGTTAAATCATTGTTTTAGTGGGTTACGGGCCGCTGTTTGTGACTCGGCCGAGTTAGTACGGGAAACGGCCGAGTTGGCCGAGTCAGCCATGACTCGGCCAACCGAGCCGTTTTTTGTACCGAGTCACTCCGGAGGGCAATGGAACGGACCAACTCGGCCGTTTCCGTTTCGAAACGACCATTTTTTAAAACTATGCTATGGACCTGAGGGAAAGACAATGTTGGGGGTTTCTAGGAAGCTGAAGCTAAGAATTGAAAATGCATTTGATGGCTCTGAATTGACAAATTATGATGGTTTTGACATGTATTTCAGAGCTAAAGTTCATGTGGAGAGAACGATATTTTGATGATATTTATACTGAGATTAAGGGGAATAAGGTTATCAGAGGGGCTCTCGCACGGTATGGGCTGCTCAAGTTCTTGGAGAACCCATTGATGAGGGTAGGTGAGCCACTTTTATCCTATATTGTGAGCTACTGAGATTTAAATCAAGAGGCCTTTGTGATATTACTTCAAGACATATACTTTTTGATAGGATCACCACCCTTAGGGTGGTGGGAGAGATTCATCGAGTGCTGCCCTGTGGGAGCCATATTGGAGAGTTTTTGGACCGTCATTGCATATCTGATACTCGGGTAAAGGGCACAAGCATTCAAATACATGACTTAGAGAGGCTTAAGACAAGAGATACAACTGCAACAATGGTGCAGATATTGGGTAGTCATGCCTTCCACTGCATTTATGGATGACAAATGATGTTGTTGGAGAGTGTGTTGGGAGGGACCTACTATGGGTAGGCCCAGATGTTGATGGCATTGTTAAAACGTCAATTGGGTCTATGTAGACGGCAGGCTAATGATAAATATTCTTTTAGGACAACACTATATTCATTCTTCTTTGAGAATATCCCTAACATTCGACCATGTGTACAGATTCGTGATGGGGGCGCACAGGAGCCCAGGATGTGTCGTTGGGGGAAGCTACCGCGACGGGTTGGGGGGGGAGTCAGACCAGTGTTCCTACCTGAGTTATTCACTCATTAGGACTAGATGCCACTGTACATAAATGACTATCCATACAACAAAATGAACTTCCAAGGAGATCTTGATCTACCATTACCACCAGGACGAGCATGGGGCCTAAATGGTATGTGATAGTTACTATATTTTGGTTTCATGTGTAGTTTAGAAAATATGTGTATGTGGTATTGGTTTTCAAATTTGTGACATGCAAATATAGCAGTAGTGAGGTCGATAGGATATACAAGGGAGTTGCAACATTTGGGGCTATAGACTAGGGGAGGTCGACATCATAGCAGAGACTAGATAGTGATGGATTACTGGATGATCTTCGCCGTAGGTTCAACTTGCTACTGACTGGGGTGACAGAGCGTGGGTGGCATGAGCTAGAAGACCAGTATACAAATGCATGTAAGATTCTTCCCTCTAAGTGGCAAGGTATCACCGGGCGTATAACGATGGTCGGTTCAGCAATTTGAGACTTACGAGCTGGGGGAATGGACCCATTGGCACAGGATCCGCTAGAGGACAATGATTAGTCATAGGGTAAAATGGGCCCTCATTTTTTTATGTAACATGTGATGGACATTTCAGATGTATTTAGAGTAGTGGACTCCAAACACTTTGTGACGGATATTATGATACATAATATGGTTATGCATATTTTTGGACAATGTGGTTCACCATTTGTTTATTTTATGGATATCTTCTTGAATATGCATGTTATAAATTCCATTCTAGAATTTTGTTTGCAATGGACTCTACTTAGTTATTTTGTGCTCTAAGAACATGATTGAATGAAATGGATTGAAATTCACGCACCAAAAGCTTAACTCATAGATATTTTTTAAATAGGATAGGATTATGCACATGATAAACACCATTCAACTGCATGACAAGAAGTAAGGATTCAAGAGAAACATGGAGGTGAAGGATGTAATGATCAAGGGCATCGATTGACAAACGTATCACGACATCATATTCGACCTGATTATTGGTGGCAGATCTAATGTAGACATTGTTGGAGTGGACTAACGAATGCAAAGGGGTAAAAATGGCCCAAGTTTCCGAGGCTAGATTCTTGGAGAACTCACACCTTTGGCGTAACCGATATGTGGTATTGTTTATTTTAGTTAACATGTTCTTGATTAGATCAATTACTCCAATGATTCACTTTAGCCAAATTTATATTTCTATTTCTTCATTAGCAATCACATTCAAATTGATACTAACTGAGGAAAGAACATAAATATCATATATAGAGAACAAGCCAAGACAAGAGAACAAATAAATTGGCTCAAGCCAAGGAAAAACCCCAAGATGGGGAAACCATTGAACAATTCTTCTTATTATCAAAATCAAATGATCAACAGAGAGAGAGAGAGAGAGTACAATCAAAGTAAAAACTGACTTGCCAAGAATGATGACTTGAACCACTATCAAAATGCCAAGGATATTGCTCAATCAAATATGAAATTTTGTCCTCAAATAGTAGCAAACAAATTATGCCATAATTATAGATCAATAGTATT
Organism: Pinus tabuliformis; assembly: GCA_031772625.1. NCBI lineage: Eukaryota > Viridiplantae > Streptophyta > Pinopsida > Pinales > Pinaceae > Pinus > Pinus tabuliformis. Next base: position 1,620,285,485 of record CM062818.1, read on the forward strand.
CTAAGTTACTACAAAATGATCTGCTAAAGAAAGTTAGACCGAAATCAAATGATACGACCTTCATTGCTGAATGAAAAATGGTCCAAGAATTAGTTGTCAAACCAGGTTGATGAGATGAGGAACACTGTGTACTAATGTCTACAATTAGGGCTTAAGGATTCAGTCCTGTAGTAGCATTAGACTACTAATAAGGTTTATACCCTTTGATTTAATTGCAACCTACTCTCATTGAAAACAGCTAAAGTGGATAACCCAAACTGGTGCATTCAACCCTTCCACAAGTGTCGTTAGCATGCTGTAGTAAAAACCTTTCATGCGGCCCTAACTTAGAGCAATAAATCAAGCGCAAAAGATCAAAAATATTACCTTTAAGCTAGAGATCTAATATGGCAATGAAAATTCTCTTAATCACAGAAGTAAAATAGCCTAGACAGTCCTTCTAGCATTTGCTCAAGTTGCGCTAGTTCTACGGATTTCCTACATCACAAATTTGCACCAAAACTCTCCTCAAGATGCTCAACCTCTTGCCTCCAAACTTCCTCTAATTTGTTGTCCAAATCTTAGAGGTATTCTGAGAGCATAAGCTCATTTTTGTGTATGTATAATGAGATAGAATGTCACATATATTTATACAAATCATTGAGGAGCAAGGGTCATGACATTTGGGATCCATGAGGGTAAGGTCAACCTTGTTAATTTGCATATGAGTGGGATTTATTTCAAAAATATATTTCTCCTTTACCAAATTTAGCGATCTTTAGGTTGATTTTGGTCCTCTCGAAAAGAGGAATTCATTGCCACAATGATCTTCTTCGAAGGAGCCGTCCAAAGTGGAATTTGGCCCGAGTTTCCAAATTTAACACTCTCTCTCAACTAGGGATAATTCCACTTGCCAATCCATCCATTATCATGCCATCCCGTCATCATATACCATCTCTGCATTATCGTCTCAACTCTGTTGAACCCTGATATAGATAATGAAGAAGAATTGGTCGAGAGTGAGTTACAAGACCTTGCCAATCTCCACTGAAAAAAATCAGTTCTCATAACCAGGGGTCTAACCCCAATCAGACTTTATCCAAAGTGATCAAGTTGTTTGAACCTCATGGATCCTAGAAATTGGGAGTATGGAAATAGACGATGCTTCCATCGATAGTGCTATGGTACCTATTGTTAAGATTGGGTATGTTCCATGCTAGAGAAATTTATTTAAATTTTCATAGTTAGCAATCACATCAGCATTAAGATAAACTGCAGATAGAACATAACTATAAATCGTAGAAAACAAGCCAAGGCAAGAGGACACAAGATATGGCGCAAGCGAGGGACAAACCCCACAATGTGTGGGGAAACCCTTTGATCAAATCTTCTTTTATCTTCAAAATTCAGCAGAGAGAGAGAGAGTACATTTACAACACAAGTCAACACTTTGACTAAGCATAGATCATCTCCTATAACGATGAGATCAGTTGAAGACATTTTGCTTCAACTAATACCTATCATCATGCTGCATCTGGTTCTCTAGTTGCACCACTGCATACTACATCATGCGGCTGTCCATGTACATGATCTTGCTCAAACTAATGTGCATCATCTTCATGCTGCTGCCCCTGCTAATGTATCATTGTGCTACCCATGCACATGATCTCATAGTGCTGCCCATGCTAATGTATCATTGTGCTGCTCATGCACATGATTTCATAGTGCTTCCCATCATGCTGCTGCCCATGCTCCATGTATTCGTTTCACAGCCCATCTACAATATATCATGTTGCTGCCCAAGACTGCATTATATATATGTGCCCAGATCACACAACGTTCTTATCTCTATGCCATCGAAGTTTATATACCTAAGCAATATCACTTTCTGAACACAGTATATAATCCCTGTTGACAACGTTCCATTATATATATGACTGTCTACTACAACATATGTCTATGACTGTGCACAACAACATATGTATATTTCCATGACTGTGTATATCCATGACAGTTCTTTGATGTCTCCATGACCTGCATCATATAGAGTCTCCATAGACTGCTAACTGTCTCCACGAATAAGTCTTCATGAAACTATGTGACTAGATTCTCTATTGCCGGATCCACATACATCGAGAGTGTCAACAATTTGCTACGTGCCATGACTGCACCATACCCTTCTACGCTGCGAAATCCACATACATTGAGAGTTTCAGCGATTTCTGCGTGCCATGGCTGCACCATGCCCTACTGTGGATTCCTTTACCTTGACAGCAGCTTTGTTACTTACTGTGGCTTCATTATCATGACCCTGTGCTCTGCGTATGAACAGCGTATATGTGTCAACGTATATGAACAATGTATTAACTACGTATTAATCTTTCAGCCCTGCGTAAAGACCAACATATATGAACTGCGTATATAGTGTCACCATGACTACGTATCAATCTTTCAGCTCTGCGTAAAGAACAACATATATGAACTGCGTAGATAGTGTCACATCGTATTAGGTTGTATGTACTGCGGCTATCTATATATGTATCCCTTTGAATGTTGTGCGATATATCTCCATTGTTGTGCATGAGTTTCCATGTCTGCGTGGAATCCTTATTATAGTGAAACCATCTGAATATTTTCACTTGTGAATATCTTGCTGCTTTGTATCATTGCCTGCGAATAGATGATTTCATAGACACGAATTTTTGGGCATCACTTTGAGGGTAACTCGTTGACTGTGATTAGAGCTTTATCTGCAGCTAGGGCTTCTTCTAGGCCAGCACATTCTTTTGGTTTTCTCCTCCTCCAAAAACCCAAGACGTGGAGAGGAGATCACCTCAAGAATGTGTACAAATGATATCAAATCCTCATCTATTTATACCAAAATGAGGATGATGAATAGACACGTCGGTTGGGCTTCTAGAGCCTACATAATAGTTGGTCGGCTTGATAATAATTTCATAAACAAAATAAATTCATATCTCCATAAATACTTATCGGAATCGGATGATCTTTGGATCAATCCTACACCTCTCGACGAGAGGGATTCAATAAAAATATCAGCTACAATAAATAATCTGACCCATATGGAGTTTGGCCCTAGTTTCCAATTTAACACCTATCCACTTTTCCAAACTAATTGGCTAGATGAGAGGTACTTCCCATGTGTCCCAAGCTACATGGTAGGATGATGCGGGAACACCAACAAGGAAAGAATATATCACATCCTACTCAGGACCACAAGTAGGGAAAGGATAAATCACATCCTACAAATGCATGTCACAACTAAAGATAGGGAAAGGAGAAACCACATCCTGCAAACACATGTCATAACCAAACGTAGGGAAAGGATGAACCACATCCTACAGTCACATGTCACAACCAACAATTGTAGGAAGGATCCTACGCGTGGGGAAAGGATTAACCACATCCCACCGACATGTCAAGCATCAATCGTAGAGAATGAGCATCCTATATGTGGGGAAAGGATGAACCACATCCCACCAACATGTCCACATGTGACAACAAGCATATGACTATAAGCATCTCTCACTGGGGTATCTACACGAAAAGGTGAACCCCTCATCCTACTCATATTCCATAGGAGAATTTGAACCACTTTTCCTATGCATATGTCATCAATCGTAGGGGAAGTTTAACCACCCACCCTACACATATGTCAACTATCATGGGGTATCACAAGGGAAGGTGAACCACACCATATACACAACACACCTATAGGGGAAGGTGAACCACTCACCCTATGGTCGCTCATAGCTCCAAGAAGTAACCCAAGCCTCCAGGAGCTTCCAGAGCTCATGTTCAATTGAAAGCCTCTTAATAGGGTCTATCCACGATTCCCAACTTTTCTATGAAGAAAGATAATCTTGACCTTACGAAGAGGTTATGTCAGGATGACAGTAATATGCTCATTTAATCAACAATGACGAGGCTTGGTAACTCTCCAATTTACCATATCGATATAAAGTAGTACCCAATACTTGGAGCTGTCATGAAAAAAATAATCCCACTCAAGAATATCACAATATACAACGGTGGTTATTAGTACGTGCTTAAATAGCTCATTAAATAACTTCCTTAACCGGCTGTCTTCATAATAATCCATACTTGCTGCTATATACATACAACATCAATAGTGATTCCAGAGCAAATGAATAACACTAGATGTGCTCTTTCCATCCATGACACTGCCAATTGAGCCAACATGTGAATATCCAAGGAATCTTAGATTCTAGTAGTGTATCTCAGATTATAGATAATAGAATCATAAAGATATCTCACTAAGCAGTTATCCAATATGCAAGAGGCTCATCCATAGACTAAATTAGAGCCTTCATAGCGAGGCATATAACTTATAGGGTGTTTATAAAGAACACCAGGGATCTTAGAATATATAAATATGTAGACCAACAACTTTTCCATCGCAGTAGACCTTTAAGTACACAAAATAGTGTATAAGGTTTAGGTCTTCCATGTTGACTTTAAAAGTAAGATCCCTCTTATATTGATAAACAAGAGGGTTACAAATGAAACATTACTAGTAACTACATCCTTTTAATCCAATCATGGCTTGGTCATAATCCCCTCTAAATATAGAGAAAGTGACCTTGAAAAAACACAATCATCGAGCCATCTGTGACTTGCCCCTTTTTCTGCTATAGACTCTTAGGTCCATGTGCCAAACTCATCAATCATAAACATGCAACTTTTGCACAACCTTTCAAGTAACATATCAAGGCAACATCAGAGTCATCATGACTTTCCTTCATCAATAAACATAAGGCAAGAGGAGTCATTAGGTCATACTGATAGGGATTCTATAGCTCCCTCTGAAGCTTTGCTTCACATGATCATTTATTCTGAGACTTTTCACGAGGCAACTGCAACAACAAGCTTCTAGGAAGTTTGCTTCAGATCAAAGAGTAAAAAATCATCATGATACTTCTTCAACCAGAGTGAAGAGATCCTCCCATGACATTATTCCCAAAACAACTGTATTAATTGCAACCAAAATATTAAATCACCCAATCTCAATCAAGATGCCAAAATCAGGGTTCTCACAGTTCCCTCTGCTCATCATGCTTGATCATAATAGATAATTTTCCATGCACATTCTCCTTCCAATACTTTCTTTATGAGGCACCTGCAATATCCATAGACAAGTACTACCAAGCACAATACGTGATAATAAATCATGAAATCAAGCCATCATTAATCATCATGAGAGGCTGACATATAAGCCTTAAACATTTCATAAGCCCTTTGTACTTCAAGATTATAAGGGTTGCTTGCACGATCCTGTACTAGGTTTTTATGCTTATTTTCTAATAGATCTTTAAATGTGTTGCACCCCTTGGTAAAGACAAAGATGCTGCAATTTATTTTGTTGAGAGATCACTATAGCTTCTTTATAGAAGATAACCTTTCAAAGGATGACAATCAAGCTTTTAAGAGTTCATATCTGTCTTGTTCACAACTTCGTTTGTGAACAAGACTGTAACGTTGCTATCAATTTATACGTACTGCAACATATCACCATTGATACTAATGTCATACATAATGTTGGACCATAAATAGTGCCAAGCTTGAGGTGCCATACATATAATAGTACCACGCACATATAACTATGAGGGAACCAAAAATATCGCTACACATGATTCTATTTTTGACTTTTATGATAGCTTAAGATATTTCAAACTTTCAAGATGATCACTCCTTCTTGAGAGATTCAATATTTATGAATTTAACATAATTTCTATTCTACTATTTGAGGCTTAGTATAGAAGATTTTAGGGAGGCTAATTCTTCTCAAACTGAGAGAGGATTGACTTTGCAAAAATAAAATGCTTCCACTACTTGATGCTTGTGACAAATTTTTTATTGAAGTCTATATCTAGGATCTCAATGAACCCACTGTAAATAAAAAATCTCCACATTTGAATAGTGTATATATATGTATGTGTGTGTGTGTTGATCAGGTCACTATAGGAAGTGCAAGACTCATACTATAAGCATATATTATTATTACTGCATTAATCTCCATATATCTTATTATCCTAATCTGAGGAAAGTCATTGACATCATAATTTTTGTTATACCATGAGGTTAAAATATATAACTGTCCATAATTTAAGTCAATGTTATAAGTTTTCCTAAGGATTACTGTCCATGTGACATATACATCACTAATATATAATACCTCATTCATTGTGTCATGGCCAATATAGGTCATTGTTATATATATATATATAACAATGAAGACCATTTATCGTAGTACAAAATATTGGCATTCACAAAGTCTAGAGTGCAGGTATGGAGTATACATGCAAGACTTAGATAATCCATACCTTAGAGAAATTCAACACCATAAAGAACATGAGCCCTAAGAACAACAAAGAATCACATATTAGGGTTTGAGTAGACTTCTTGATAAGGTACGCGTGGAGACGTAGTGAGTTATTGCCATGCCATTATAATGATCCACTTTGATGAGCCATAGAATAATGAATATATTGATGATATCATGCATATAGGTATAACGAGGCATTTCTAATACAACGATGCCAAATATATTGATGCATGTAGCTTGCCTTATTGGAAATAAAACATCGTCTGAAGTGATGCCACTAAGTACCGAGTGGGTCAGAGATGATGTGATCCAACAAATATGTGACAATTCAAGTCGAAGACTTACAAGAAAAACCATTGACAGAAACACAAACCTCAAAAGAAATACTATCCTCAGATAGTATGCGAGCCATTTGTCTTGATAAGATAGCCTGTAATGATTAATGTTCGCTCTAGAGGGTCAAAACATTCCTGTAAATCAAGCCCTTGTTGCTTAAAGATCAAATCCAACTGAACCTTCTTACCACAAAACCAAATTCAAAATCATCATACCAGACCTTAGAAAAGGAGATCGAACTATTAAAATATTATTTTCTAGTCTCTTCTGATAAATTGCAGAGATAAGAGGTCAAACCTTAAAAACTTCTCAGTGATTGCATTCTCTCTTGCTTGGGCTTGTCCTCACTTGAGTTCTAATACCATGTTAATTTTAGTTAACATGTTCTTTACTTAGATCAATTACTCCAATGATCCACTTTAGCCTAATTTAAGAACATAAATATCATACAAAGAACAAGCCAAGACAAGAGAACACAAAAATTGGCTCAAGCCAGGGAAAAACCCAAGATGGGGAAAACCCTTGAACAATTCTTCTTATTATCAAAATCAAATTATCAGCAAAGAGAGAGAAAGAGTACAATCAAAGTCAAAACTTACTTTCCAAGAGTGATGGCTCGAATCACTGTCCAAATGATAAAGAGACTGCTCAATAAAATATGCAATTTTATTCTCAAATAGTAGCCGACAAATTATGCCCTAACTAGAGATAAAAAAAATAGTATAAGTTACTACAAAATGGTCTTATAAAGAAACTCAAATTTGAATCAAATGATGCATCCTTCATTGCTGAATGAAAAATGGTCCAAGAATGAGTTGTCAAACCAGGTTGATGAGATGAGGAACACTGCGTACTGATGTCTACAATTAGGGATTGAGGCTTCAGTCCTATAGTAGCATGAGATTGCTAATAAGTAACGATTATACGCTTTGATTTAACTGCGACCTACTCTCATCGACAAAGGTTGAGGTGGAGAACCCAAACTAGCCCATTCAACCCTTCCATAAGTGCCTTTAGCATGCTGTAGTAAAAACCTTTCCTATGGCCCAAACTCAGAGTAATAAATCAAGCACAAAAGATCACAAATATTACCTCTAAGCCAGCGGATTGATATGGCAATGAAGATGCTCTTAATCACAGAAGTAAAATAGCTAGACAACCCTTCTAGCCTTTGCTCAAGTTTCCCTAGTTCTGCGGATTTCCTGCGTCACAAATTTGCACCAAAAAGCTCCTCAAGATGCTTGACCTCCTGCCTCCAAACTTCCTCTAACTCATTGTCCAAATCACAAAGGTATTATGAGATCATAAGCTCATTTTTTGTGTGTCTAATGAGATAGATTGTCACCTCTATTTATACAAACAATTAAGGGGCAAGGGTCATGCCGGTTGGCCTCGAGGGTAAGGTCGACCTTGTTAGTTTGCATACAAGTGGGATTCATTTCAAAAACATATTTCTCCTCAACCAAATTTAGCGATCTTTAGGTCGATTTTGGTCCTCTCGAAAAGAGGAATTCAATTCCATAATGATCTTCTTCAAAGGAGTTTTCAAGAGTGTAATTTGACCCTAGTTTCAAAATTTAACAGGTATGGATGATGGATCCATCTGAAAGGCACAAGAAGACAATGAATGAGATGATGGGAGATGCAACCTACCCAAAAGGTATGCCCCTTTTCCCAAACACTTACGAATGATATAAGGACCATGCCATAATGGTTCGAGATTTCCATTCCCAATTAAATCATGAGCTTGGTCATATATAAGAATAAGTTTGCCTTCATGAAAGGTACAAGGGTGGACTTTACGATCATACTTAGCTTTAGTGCACTTTTTGGTCGCTTCAATTGTTTGCAAGGCAACAAGACGGTCTTCATTGGCGTGCACAAGCATGATGAGTCTTTGTTCAAAAGGTTGGGTGTCTGGGATGAGTTCAACATCAAGGTGGAGGGGGGAGATTTCACACTCAATCAATAAGACTACCTCCTATCCATAGACAAGTGTTGAGAAAAGGCAACAAGAAATTCCAGTTTAAATTTGTCCTTGAATTTAAACTGTGAATTAAAATCAAATTCTATTCTCAGAGCAACTTGTAAATAGTTAATTAAGTTTAATTAACTTAATTAACTTAGGAATTTTGAGTTGTAAGTCTTTCTGAAGTCATGTATATTTTCTCACTAAGTTTTAGGGGTCTAGGATGAGTTTAATTGTGAGTTGTAATTAAATAACTCAATCTATTGAGTTATGTTCAATTAACCAAACTGTTTGTGGAACTAATAGAGAGTCAACAGTGAGTTGGTGCACGAGTGCATCCACAAGTGTCACTCTAGTTAACTAAAGGTTCCCTCATCAGAAATTCATGCATGTCGATTATGAGAAAGGCCCAATTGAGACTAGAGTGCAGGGATAGTGTACTATCAGTTGTATGACTTATTGAGTTGTATAAATCATGAATGCAATCAGGTAGTTAATCTAGATTGGATTGCGTAGTTTTGGAAGCATTGGATTCCAATTAATATGGTCTATTGAGCCATAGGAATTGCACACGGAAATAAGGCCCTGGAGAGCTGCAGAATAGGCTAAAGATTTGGCTTGAGCTAGCTTGTGAGATGGGAGTTTGATTATACTTGTACAGTGATTGTTCTTATGAGAACAAGCATTGTATTATCATCTTGGATTTGTTATTGAATGTAATAGAAATAGTAGGGGTTTTGAGCAGTGGATTTCCCTAGATACATCTTGTGTTATGTGCCATTGATTTATCTTCTTCTTGTTCATATTGTTTTCATCAATCTATTGGCTTTCGCTGGTTGAAAGTAGAAGTAGATTCTTGTTCCGTGCTTTAGTAAATTGCATGAGCTTGTGAATATACAGGAAATTCTACATGGTATTGGAGCTGAAGGTAGTATACTGGAGGAGATTACGAAGTTACAGGTGAAATTCGAATTTACAATACATACTTCAGGATCGGCAGATGGCATTCTACGGTTTGCGGCTCGAGTATGCCTTAGAAGGAAACTCGAATTTTATAGCCTGGAGGGACAGAATGGAGGTTGTGCTAGATGATAATGGCTTGAAGGAATTCATTGATCAAGAAATTCCTAAGCCAACAACACCAGATGCACAAAATTTGGCCGAATGGAAGAAGTATGTGGTGAAGGCGAGGCGGATAATCCTTGAGGGAGTTCGAGACCACATTGTCTTGAGTATCCATGGAAAGGAAACTCCTTATGCTATGTGGAAAACATTCACAGACTTGTATCAGAACAACAGTTACCAAATGAAATCAGCACTGAAGGACAAGCTTCGAAAAATAAAAACGGAGAAAGGCGAGACTCCAAAATACATGACCAAGTTCACTCAGTGTCGTGATGAACTTGGAAGTGTTGGAATCACGGTTGCCGAGGATGATATGGTGAGTCTTGCTCTTTTAGGACTCCCAAAGAGTTGGCATAGTTATAAGGATTCTGTTAATGGTCGGGAAAAGCTGCTAGATTAGGAATGACTGTGGTCGGATTTGATGCAAGAGGAGATCAGGAGGAACACCAGGGATGGCTCTTCATCAAAGACTAATGATGAAGAGAACTATGCCTTAGCGATTAAGGTGAAGAAGGGGAAGGGAAAGCTTCCCATTCGAAATCAGATTCTTATCATGGACGTAAGAAGATAGACATGAATAAAGTTAAGTGCTTTCATTGTCATGAGCTGGGTCATTTTGCTACAAATTTTCCACTCAAGAAGTCGAAGAAGAAGTCCTGAGGAGGAGCGGCAGGTGAGGCTTTGGCCTCTCAATTTGAATTGAACTTTTCCCTCATTGCATGAATGGTGTCATCAACGATGGGAAATGTATGGTACTTACACAGTGGATCTTCATTCCACAAGACTGGCAATAAGGAGTTATTCAGTGACCTAGAGGAGAAAGATCTCCAAATGCATATCGAGATGGGTGACGATGGGAGGTATAGTGTTACTGGATTGGGTACGGTTACTTTTCAGAGGGAGCATGGGGCTCCACTCACCTTAAATAATGTTATGTATGTGCTCGAGCTGAAGAATAACTTGGTATTCGTTGCCATGCTTGAGGATAGAGGCTATGATGTGATATTCTTAGAAGGAAAGGTGTTCCTTCGACACATAACCACGGGTCAAGTAAAGAAGATAGGGATTCAGTTGAAGAATATCTATAAGCTAGAGGTAGAGGAGTGTGCTGCTTTGAACACAAAAGTAGAAAGGGTGTAGAGACGAGATGTTGGTGAGTTATGGCATAGGTGATTAGGCCACTTGCATCATGGGGCTTTGAAGATATTGCAACAGATCTCTACTGATCTTCCCAAAGGTACGCTTGAGCAAATTGATACATGCAAGGGGTGTACTTTGGGAAAATATACCAAGTCTTCCTTGCATGACATAGACAGTCGAGCAAAGGCTATTATAAAGCGATTCCATTTAGATGTGTGTGGACCATTCTCGACAACAACCATGGCCAAATGCTGGTATTATGTTATATTTGTTGATGACTTTTGTTGAAAGTGTTGGATATTTTTCATGCAGAAAAAGGATCAAACATTCACAAAGTTTTGTGAGTTTAAAGAATTGGTGGAGAAAGAGTCAGAAAAGAAGGTTAAAGCTCTACGGAGTGATAACGGTGGTGAGTATGTCTCAAACGAGTTTAAGAACTTCTATTTAGCGAAAGGGATTAAATGGGAGTTGACGACACCCCATAACCCTCAGCAGAATGGGGTAGCCGAGAGGAAGAACATAAGCATAGTAGGGGCATCGAGGGCGATGCTGCATGATCAGGGCCTACCACTACACTTGTGGGCTAAGGCATGCAACACATTGGTTTATGTTCAGAACCGTAGCCCACATTAGCTACTTGGGATGAAGACACTAGATGAGGCTTATTCCGGTAAGAGGCTAGATGTTGGTCACTCCAGGATTTTTGGGTCATCAGTATATTGCCATGTGACCAAAGGTGCACGGAAGAAGCTTGACCCAACAACAGAGTTGGGGATATTTTTGGGGTACACTGATATGCCTCACAACTATCAGGTGTACTTGCTGACTAATAGGATGACAATGGTTTGTAGAGATGTTAGATTCGATGAGGAGGAGGCCATGCGATTTTCTCTTGAGAGGGAGCTTTAGCTACATGCGATTGAAGAGCCTCATATTGATGTGGAGCAGCCACATGTAGACGATCTGGGAGTGGAGACATCCACTCAGGCAGAGTCTTCTAGAGAGGGAAGAAAGCGCACTAGAGATGCTGATAAATTGTTACATGATCCACGGGAGAATGTGGGAGCACCCACTTCTTAGCACAGGCAAAAAAGGTCACCTGAGAGGTACACTGGATACATGGCTTTTATGGGTGAATGCGTTGTGACAGAGCCATCTTCCTTTAAGGAAGCAGTGCAGCAGCCAGTTTGGGTTGATGCCATGGTGGAGGAGTATGACTCCATAGTTCGTAATAGTGTTTTGGATGTGGTCCTGAGACTAGAGGACAAGTCAGTGGTGAGCTCCCTTTGGCTTTACAAGGTAAATAAAATTGTAGATGATAGTGTGGAGAAGCATAAGTCCAGATTTGTGGCTCGTGGATTTTCACATGTAGAGGGGATTGACTGTGATGAGACCTTTGCTCCTATTGCAAGGTACTCATCGATCAGATCTATATTGGCATTATCAGCGTAGATGGGTTGGAAGATACATCATATGGATGTAAAGACAACCTTCCTTAATGGCATGATTGTGGAAGAGGTGTACATAAAGTAGCCTGAAGGTTTTGAGACCTTTGACCGTGATTAACATGTGTGCCGACTCAAGAAAGCATTGTATGGGCTAAAGCAAGGACCTCGTGCTTGGTACGCTAGGATAGATAACTACTTCATAGGGTTGGGCTTCACGAAGAGAGAAGTGGATGCGAACTTGTACCACATAGTGGTGGAAGGTAAACTGTTGATCATTGTACTTTATGTTGATGATCTCATACTAACAGGTGATGATCAGCTGATCAAGTCTTGCAAGGAGGACCTTGCAAGAGAGTTTGAGATGAAGGACATGGGGCTCATGCATCACTTTCTTGGCATGAAGGTATGGCAGGGAGATGGGGAGTTGTTTGTGCCTCAGGGTGTTAGCTTGTAAGAGTATTCTGGGAGAAAACCCTAGGTTCGGGCACAGGAGGCCAATAATGGTTCGCTGTAGTCTAGGACAACGTCGACATTTTCACCTTACCCCTAAGGGCAAGGAGTCTCACCCAAGGCGCGCCGTGAGAAAAATGGAGAAGGGTTCAGCGTGGAGTCGCGAAAGTCTTAACCGAGTTACATTCGATCACATATATGGACACATTATATATAACACAGAGGTAATAGCATACTCGTGATATCATACAGACTACCGATTACATGTAATTGATAAGACATTCAAAAAAATTTAAAGATTCATCATACACAGGGTCCAGATACATAATAAGACACAATTGATCTTAGCAGGTATTTATATTAATCACCACAATCAAACATTACAATATCACTCGGATTCCACCGTAAAAAACTACATGAAATACCCAGCTCAGTTCCACAGGTTCTGTTCAACTTCATGGACCATGTCTTTCCGGCTCCTGCAACCTTCCCTCCGCCTGTTGCGACATGGATCCTTTCACATCCTCTCACAGCTCTGCTGCTCCTCTTCTCAACCTCACTAAATCTATCCCCGTTCCTTTCCTAGTCTTCTCCTTTTATATCCTTCTCTGTTACTTGGACTGCCAGTTCTTCCCCTTGGCTGCTCTACACCTTCCCGCCCCCTTAGCTGCCTTTGCCTTCCGCTGCCACCTTGCCACAACTCTTGCGCAATTACTTGTTTCCCCAACCAACCGTTGCTGCCACCCATTTCCTTCTCGTCCCTTGGTCAACCAAAATTGGTCAAAACCTTTTCAAAATTTAAACGAAGGCCCCAATAGGCCCCGACCACAATTCCTTGACTTGTCCCCGAGTCAAGTCATTTCATCCTCTATCGGTCCTGCTGATCCTGCAGGTGGTGGCTATGCTATTGCCTGCACTGGTTCTAATGTCTGTTGTGCATGTGCTTCTTCTGCTTTAATCATTGGTTGCGGGGTGGCATCCATTTCTGTTGCACCTTCTCGCTCTTAAGGTTCCCCTGTTCCAAATGAGGGCTCCAACTCCGAGACAGAGGTCGTGGTCTGCTGCCTGAACATTGTGTAATTTTGAACGGCGGTGTCCCACCATGCAAGAATTGCATCGACAGCCTGAGTAAACACTTCAGCTGAGTGCGATGTCAGTTCAGTTGGCTGTTTGATTTCAATGTCGCTCCATTGCTGCCCGCTGGAGTCACACACCTCCTTCAGAAGTAAAACCTGCATTTAGACCAGTGTCTGCGGATCCCTTATTATATTTTTCATCCTCACGGACTCCTCCTCGATACTATCAACTTGCGCCTGAAGGGTGTCCATTTGATCGTTGATTTGCTGCAGTTGGGCGGGGTCTGTGCAGTCTTTCGTGCTGGAAAACAGAGTCTGTATTTGCTCTTGGAGGGGGTAGACCAAGTGGTTCTTTAGTGCCAGACTGCCAGACCAGTCATGGACCTTGTTCATCAGGGCATATCTGTCGGCGAGGGTGTCAGTTAAAGCTTGCTTCTTTGCTTCCAGTTCCCTGACCTTTCCCTCGACTGTCCTTGCATAAATTTCCACTGGATCCGGTAGTGTAGATATCACCGTCTCCAATTTCCTCTTCATATCAGCATTGCTAGCTGCCAGGCATGAGTATGCCACATGAATGTGGTTATAGCAGCTGACCAACATGCAGGTAGCCATTTCTGTCGGTACTTCGGTATCCGCCTCGGTGATGGTCTGCCACAGCAATTTGAACCGCTGTGTGACCTGGTAAACCTGGGCCTTCAATCCAACATTTTCTTGCCACAGGTGATCACGCTCTTCGGTAACCGCTTGCAACTGCTTTGTTTGTTGTTCGTGCTCCTGGGCCAGGTCCTCATGGAGCCTTTTAGCCCTGTATGCTACTTGCTGAATAAATGAAAACAATTGGGCCGATGACTAGTGCTGGAGTGTCTTGGCCTGCATTGTGCTAGGGTCTGGGAACTGTTGCTGTAGGGGTAGGCCACTGGCGATGGATTTGTCGGAATGGGAGGCGAAAAAATGGGCTTACTGTGATGGCGGGGTGAACTGTGGAGTGGGTGGAATGATGCTGGGAATCAAATAGACTATGATACTTATAGGGAAAGGTGGTGAGTATGACTCAACCCTTTCACCCTGCGGAGTAGAATCTAAGTTTCCCCCTTCTGGTGGGTCTGACCCAAGCATTGGGAATGTGGTGAGTGGTGCCCTCTATCCACCCAATTGACTGAACTTCTGCTTCCGCAGTCGTCCCCTCACTGGCCTGGCTGAAGGGTCTCGGATAAAGTTGCAGAGGTTGAGGGAGTGTGTGGGGACAAATCCTGCGACTGATGTAATGCGGTGGAGGTGGTGGTGTGGATCACTTCAGTGATGGTGGTTGCGGGGATTGATTGCTCGACCTCCACAGTAAGGTCAACAGTTGTAGCTAGTGGAGTAACTTCAGATTTCTTGACAGTTGGGGTGCAGGCGACTTGCTTTTTCTTGGGCTTGGGGACCGTGGGCTGGGAGGGGGCTTGTGCTACTCCTATTGGGAGCTTCATGGCTAGTGGCATCGTGATGATAGGTGTAAACATGGTGGAGCCCTGAAATATGGCAGGGTAGTTGCTCTCACCTAACCCAAAGCTAGCAATTGTTCGTTGGAGCTCGAACATCCTTTCCTCCATCTGGAGCACCATTGGCTCGATTTCGTCCTCGGTTGGTCACTTCCTGCTACTCTCAGACCCATCTTCCTCTTGCCCCTGCGAAGTTAGTGCTCCAAAGAGGTACTTGTGCTTGCCTTCTGTTATCTCACAAGCCACTCTCGGCCATGAGCCCACTTCTCTATGTAGCGCTTCCTCAGTTAGGACAAACCTCAAAGGTCTCATCTTAAACGTTTGAGGGTGGACGCACCTTGGTCTCAAGTACGTATGCGCGTGGGAGGCACCAAACCAAAGGTCTTCTAAAAATTCGTCTAACAGAGCCTTGGGTATCCTTTTTGTTGACCTTATGGTGGCCAACATCTACTCGTACCAGTCCCTAAAGGCTATCTCGTTGATCTCCTTTATGCTAGGGTCTCCTGATGCCCTCCATGGGTCATATTGGAGCACAATTGGTTGTCCCTCGAGGATGGGTGCCATTTCCATCCCCTTTGGTGGCCTCCATTTCCACATCGCCAGCGACATCAACAGATATTCGAACACGAACCCAATACCCCTTCTGTACATGTCCTCACATGCTTCAAATAGCTCATTGAGAACATAGGTTGACTAGTTGAGCACCTTCCCTCGGTAGCAATGTTCTACAATTGAGATTGCATCCAAGGTGCATTTGTTCTTTGTGAAGTGCCGTATTGTTTTTCCTGCAATGAGGTAACAAGAAAATCTAATGTCATCCTTGTTAATCTTATCTAACTTCACTCCTCTCTCGCCCTGCTCGGTCCCATATCTGGCATAAATGTTGTCTTCACTTTGCTTCTTGCCCCGCTTAGCCCCTGCCTGGAATGCGGTACTAACTGCATTTCCACCGTCGGCCAGTCCTGTGAGTCGACTGATAGTCTTCCACGTGGATAAAGTACTTCTTATCTAGCCACAGTGAACCTCCATGCATCTTGCTCACTAATAACTTAGTACATTGCATCGCAGAGAATTGAGTGTCGAACACAGGTAGGCTCCTCAAATGGAGTATTTTTTATATTTGTAATCCCTTAAATTATTCCCTAACCTTGGAGGACTTAGTGCCATCCTCCTTCTGGAAATCCTCCCCGTAAACTTCTCTCTTCGTTACCGGGAACTGGAAACAGTATGTGAAGTCATTTTCTATCAGATTTGCCTTGTCATACCTGCCATATAAATTATTGTCTGCTTCGATCCATGCATCCAACGCATCCTGTGGAACTGATACAAGTTCTTTGGGCATTTTCTTTCTCCTGTGATAAACTATCTGCACTAGAGGCTTCCTGCTTCTCTATCTCTGCACATGTTCCTTAGAGCGAACTTGTAATTCTCCTATTGTCTGCAATTGGAATTATGGAATTCCCTTCATTCTTCTGCAAATTAAGTATTCGGCCTTGACACGACGTTCTCTAATTGACGAGGCTTTAATAACTTATTACTCCATCGATCTTCCCATGCGTTTTACCTAGACCTTGCCGCCGCCGGCTGACTTGGACGTGACAACCTTGACGTGGACTTGAAGGTACAGAGTGGGATGCATGGCGTATTTATTTTGTCGTGATGGGTTTATTTATTAACTAACTTTATGCTTAATCGGAAAAGATATTGCGGCTCCTACTCTGAAAACTGCTTATTTAGTTACTTAATCAGGAAATGACTACTGGTATGGCAGACAAGACGGGTATCTATGTGGTTATAAATGTTGGAAAAAGTGCATGCCTATGTGTATTTTTATAATTATGATTACGTGTGTGGCCCTTGACTCTATTGACTGGGATTACATGTGTATCCACTGATGCTATTCCCCCACTAACTCTACTGATTGGGAATACCTGTGTGTCCATTAATGCTACCTCCCCTGACCACAAATGGGTTGCATTATGCAAAGACTTTGCCGCAACCTTATTGATATCCGCTGCATTTTATTTTTAATTTTAATTTTTTTTTTAGGCGTGCGCCATTCACCCATCCATGCAGTAAGACTCCATCCAGTTGCACAAGCCTTACCACGCCCAAATCTCTAATTTCTGTTACTATGAATGGACCCAACCAATGCATCTACAATTTCCCTGGGAACTTTTGGAACTTGTTGTCATAAAGGAGCACTTGTTCCCCGACTTCAAACGACTTCCTCTTGATATGCCTATTGTGCCAAGCTTTCTGAATTCGCTGCTCCACTGATTGATGGAATTATGCTAAAAACCGAGTTTCGTCAAGTTCCATCAACTGATTTAGTCTGTCTCGCAAGACACTGTTATTTGTCATTCTCGTTGCCTCTGATATGAACATGCTAGGTAGTATAAATTTTGTTGGTACTACCGCTTCCCTTCCATATACAAGTTGAAATGGAGTTTGCTTATGGAGTCTTTTTACTTTCGTCCTATATTCCTAGAGAGTCGCGGGTATTCTTTCATCCCAATCATCCCTATTGGCAGATATGACTTTCGTGAGCCCTTTCTCTAGTATCTTGTTAAATGCTTCTACTGCATCATTGGCTTGTGGGTGGTACGGGCTGCTCTTATTGTGTTGAACCATGAATGTCTTTAGTAGGGTCTCAATGTTCTTGTTCAGGAAATGCATGCCTTGGTCGCTTGTGAGGCTCCTCGGGCATCCAAACCATGAAATGATGTTCTCAAATATGAACCTTATTGTTGTTTTTTCTGTGCAATCCTTTACGGGTGCCGCTTCTACCCACCTTGTGAGGTATTCTATTGCTGCTATGATGTACCTTGCTTGTGAATGCCTCGCCGGTGGAGAAATGGGTCCGATGAAGTCTACCACCCACTTATCAAAGATTTGCACTGTGTGGATCAGATGTAGAGGTAGCTCATCACGTCGCAAAGGCTTCCCTTCAAATTTGAATTCCTAGAATAGTAATAGACATCGACATATTCTCCCTTCTAGTACTGGCTTGGTTACTAAATATTTGAGCGTAGAATGGTTTGTGAAAAATTTGAATGGTGCTCCTATTAAGTAGTGTCTAAATTTTGGAGAGAGTAAACCATTGTCAGGGCTTCTCTTTCGGTTGTTGTATAGTTTCTTTCCGTAGTAGACAACTTTATGCTAACATAGTACACTGGATAGTCCATGTTTTTCTTCCCTAGCTGTACTATTACTGCTCCCAACGCTATCCCTGATGCATCGATGTGCACATGGAACATTTTGTTCCAATCAGGATACACCAATATAGGGGCGCTTACTAGTCTTTCTTTTAAGTTATTCAGGGCTGTCTGACAATCTGCAGTCCAAATGAACTCTTCCATTTTCTTCAGTAATTTTTCCATTGGAGCTATGATGGATGCGTAATTCCTGATAAATCGCCTGTAGTAACCCGTATGCCCCATAGTTGCTCTTAGTTGTTTCACATTATGCGGTGGTTCCATGGGGATAATTGCTGCAACCTTTGCAGGGTCTAGACATACTCCATCCTTGCAGACGATATGGCATAGTAGATTTTCAAAGGGGACTGTGAAGATACATTTCTTGAGATTTAAAGAGATCTGCAATTGTCTGCACCTTTCGAACATTATTCTCAATAGGCTGGTGTGCTTTTTCAACAGACTGTATACCGTCCAGTCATCCATGTAAACTTCTAGGAACTTACTAATATAATCTCGGAATGTAGCTATGATGATCCTTGAGACTGTTGGTGCATTATTTAGTCTGAATGTCATCAAATTGTATGCATATGACCCCCACTCCGTAGTGAATGTTGTTTTCCTTTTATCTTCTTCAACTATTCTGACTTGGTCGTAACCCGAAAACCCATCTGTGAACAAATACGGTTCATTCCCCGCAACATTGTCTAGGACCTCATCACTAAAGGGCATAGGAAAGGGTCATGCACACATGCGTTGTTCAAGATTCTATAGTCGACACATACTCTGATTTCAGTTGCATCCTTCTTGTTCTGAATAACTATCGGACTTATCCATTCAGCTTCATCCACCGGAAAAATGATTCCTGCCTCCAACATTTTGTCAATTTCCTTCTTAACTTTCTCTTTCACCCTTGGGTTTAATCTGTATGGTCTATGTTTCACTGGTCGGGCATCTGGTCTCAAGAAAATTTTCATTTCCCTAAGGTTTCCTTTTATTCCCTTCAGTTCTGCCACTGAAGCCAGGAATAGGTCCTGATATTTGTGCAATAGGTCGAAAATTTCTTTGGTGGCTTGCTCGTCCCAGTAGTCTCCCATCGATGTTATCTTGGGCTTATCCTCTGACCCAATGTTTTGCTTCCTCAACTTCATTGGTAGAAGGTGAGCACCTTCCGTTAGGGGGCTCTCTCGGATGTCCCTCTCCCCTTCCGTTTCCCCGAAGGCTAGGTGTCTCAGCCCCTCCAACCCGTCATCGTCATCTGGTCCTGCGTCTACCCTGTCGCATGCTGCATATGATGATAACTCTATTTCATATAAATACTGCAAAAAAAATTCGTCGGACCCTCCCTCAACCAACGACTCTGGTGTGAACAAAACTCCCTTTATTGCTTGGAGTGCCCCTGTCATTTGTGCCTCGTCTCCTCTGAATGAGAAGTTGCTGACAAACTGTACCTCCATGGTATCCCAATTTTCTGTCTGTCGACGGAGCTCCTCTTGGACATAGCAAGCTCGCGGGACAGTTCTGAGGGTATGTATAAATGCGTGTACCCATCGATCCTTCGACATTCCTTTGATTTTCCATTTGATTATGCAATCCTTGATGTTCTCCTCGAGACTTGAATCCCCCCTATATCTTTCCTTATCCTGTGGTTGATCTTCATCCCGGGCAAATCTTTCCTTCATGGCTTGTTTGATGCTTGCCAAGTCTCTTAGTGTATTGCAATGCGTTCTCCACCATCTTGCTGAAGTTGCCATGAGGCTGATACTTAGAAAGGAGATCCTTTGATCCTCTTGTCATTTCCCGGTCTACTCTGTTTAAGAAGGTGTCCATTGGTTCAAGGCCATGATACCTCGGGTAGTCAACTATCTCCATTTCTCCCCGGTTTACTCAGCTCATTATCGCACATCGTCTAGTGGTCAGTTCGTATCCCCCCTGCTGCCATGCATCCGATGCAGCTTCTAAACTAGTTTTTGAGATTTGGATACTTTGCCAGCTTACTGATCCTCCAACCATGGGTTTGATGTAGTCCACCCTCTTCCCTGCTATGAGCGTGTATAGTTGGTCTAACCCTCCTGACTCATCCCTGTCATCTACTAGTTCTATGAACCTAGGTCATTGGTAGGGGTCTAACGGTTGGATCACCCTTAGCCTGTCTGCTTCGAAAATGATCAGTTCCTTCTTTAGGTATATGACCGCATAGTTCTCGTATGCTCAATCAATCCCCGGGAGTGTCGGGTATGGGTCCTTATCCCCCATGATGTCAATCACCTTGAATTCTGTGTGCGTCTTCAACCCTACCACATCAACCTCTACATTCTCCAATATCCCAATTGGTAGTATGCGGTACTGATTTGCCATTCTTAGATGAATTGGCAAGTATTTTAGTTGAGGCTTCCCCATTGCCTCCCAAATTTTCCTAGGTAGGATGTTTACATCCAACCCTAAGTCTAACATGGTGTCCCTTATTTGGAATCCTGCCACTTGCGTATTAATTCAGAACTCCTTGCCGCTTCTTCTCTTGTTCCATTTCACTCTTCTGGAAGGCTTCTCTGACAACCTTGTGTGTGGTTGTTCCACTTCCTCTTCCTCCATGGATACTGCAACCTTTAGATGTTTTCTCAACTCCTTCAGCATGCCTTCATCCTCAACAATTTTTAAGAATAGTTTAAACCATTCTCCAATCGGTTGGGTGTGATCAGGCATGTGATCTCGTGGTCTTTTATTATCCTTCTCATCGATCATCCCTTCGAACAACTTAGCTGCTTCCTGATAGTACTGCTTTTGGCGTTCAGGTTGATACCCATTCTAAGGAGACATCACTTTAAGGATTAAGGGGGGGTCATCTATGTAGCTGTTCTCCCCTGTCTTCTTCCCTCCCCTGGTGACTATATTAATATTGGTTGCGGGGAGGCTGTCATCGGTTCGTGGTTCAACATTCACCAAGTTGGCCCCTCTTTGTCTGGTCCTTTCTTCCCACTTTGCAATGAGTTTCGGAAAATCCTCTGTTGCGTGGGTATTAATTCTACATTGCGAGCACCAGGGTCTCCTCGGCAGTGGACATTCTCTGGCAACATGCCCTTCCTGGTCGCAGTTGTAACACCTCACAAGCCCTCTTCCTCTTGTTCTTCCTCCTCGCCCATTTCCTCCTCGTCCCCCCCGATTTGACTCATTGATCCTAAACACGGATCTGTCCAGACTTTCTGCTAGAGCGTCCAACGCTCGACACTAATCGGTGTGATACGTCATTGATGCGCAAAACTCACAGTAGGTGTTATTAGGGACGTTAGAGTACTTTTTCAAAATAGGGCACATCCGTGGAAGGTGTCCATATGCCCTGCAAACCTCACAAAAGTCTTGATTATTCCTCCATGGGAAGGCCCCTTGCGCTCCCACCGTCACAACTCCTGCAGTTGGTGGGGCTCTTGATGACCTTGTAACCCCACCTGGATGATTAACCCCTCGCAACCTCAGGAATTCTGTCACAACGTGCCCCACCACCATGTAGTGGGTGCACCAAGCATTGGGTTTGGCTGGATGCACTGGCTGAAGATCTTTCAGTTTCTCCATCAAGGTTGCGATCTGGTTCTGTAGGCCTAAAATTGATGGATCTTGTAGGCTCTCCCCTCCCCTGTACTGATGCGAGTATCCCGCCATAGCTTCTATGCGTGATGCTTGTTCCAACGCATCCTGGAGGGTTCCTATTTTTTGTTATGTTAGTGGCATTCTGGTCAAAGGCAATAGTGCCTTAATGAACTAGTCTCGCAGGTGGTTTGGGTCCAGAGTGTAACTCAACTTGGCAATGGCATCCTTAAACCTTTGCATGATTTCCTAAGCCGTCTCTCCTTCCCTCTGCTTAATTTCCCAAAGTTCCGATAGCCCTTGCTAATCTGTCTGCAATACCTTGAATTCCTGCACAAATCCTCTCTTAATATCATCTACTATGGGGTTCTGATTCTACTCCACCCACTTTATAAACCAGTGCAGAGCCCTTTCCCTCAGTGTGGTTTGGAATTCTACTACCCTTACATTATCTGGAGTCTGATGGGCCCTCCAAATAGCTTTACAGAGATACTAGTGCTGCTCTACATCCTCATTTCCTCTTCCCGCAAATTCGGGATATCTGGTAAAAGATCCCACCATACTTATCTGGGTAGGAGCTATCAACACGAACCCTTTGCTCCCCGACTGTTGGGATCCCTGTAATCCTAAATTATTGATATTACTAGTTCTTGTGTCGCTCCTGATGTTGAACTTGACTCAGTATAATAAATTCCTCCAGATTGTGATAAAGTACCAAGGGAAGATCAGGGGAAACACTACCTATGTCTCAGGAGTATTGCTGCTGACTCTTAACGAATGCTTCCTCTTCGCTGAATAATCTCCTCATCACCTTGCCTATATCCTCTTTGCTTCCTTCTTCATGCCCATGTGGCCTCTTCTCTTGTGATTCGTCTGTCGCAACATGTACTTGCGACACGGCTTTCGCAACCTGCAGGGAAGGTCTGTCCTCATTTCCCTGACTCCTCCATATTCCTTCACCGCTCTTGCTTTTCCCAACACCTTCTTCTCCTTTCTCTTCGACTCAGTGTTTTCCCTTCACTGCTCCTACTTGGTGGGGCCCCATCCTTTTGTTCCCCAGAGTCTGAATCACTCTCACCTGCCACCTATCTGCTAGCAGTGCCCTTATTTGCGCCCTGAAATCTCTTGCTTTCTTCAGTTCTTCGACATCCATCCATTCAACAATATCTCTATCCCACAATCGACAACATTCCCCCCTCTACGTCTTCCCTCGATATTGGGGATTTACTCTGCCATCCCTGCAACGGGCGGAGACAACAGTCCTTCTTCCACCATAAACATTTTGATCCACGTTGGGACTTCCCTCATAAACTCACCTCTCAGTCTCGAGCCGAACACATTTTTTGCTTTTGAGAAAGACTGATAACTCTCCGTGGAAAACTCAACTACGTATCCCTCCACTGTAGTCCTTACCCAAAAGTCAATTGATCTAGTCAGATCATTATCCAACTGTTGCAGCAGGACGACATCCGACGGAGTCCAACTTCAGTGAATTTTCGCCGATCCACCTGGCTGAGTCTGCCCCTTCAGCCTTCTTAACTAATTGTACAGGTCCTCTGGGAACTTACACCAGAAAACTTCATACTGATCATTAGTGCTGTCAGCATATAAAATTTCCTCACTTACCTTGCTGATCGGTTGACTTCTACATGTAGGCTACTTTGATACAAACTGATCTACTCTATGGTTCCACCAATCCCTGATCTCTCTCTTAAGTATCCTTAACACCATAGTCTGATCCAGTTCTCGTAACTTCAGGTCCTGACAATGAAACCATTTATTGGCTCGTAAGAGTCATCAGGGGGAAGACCCTGGGTTCGGGCACAGGAGGCCAAGAATGGTCCGCTATAGTCTAGGACAACACCGACATTTTTCACATTACCCCAAAGGGCAAGGAGTCTCACCCGAGGCGCGCCGATACCAAAAGGGAGAAGGGTTCAGCATGGAGTCGCGGAAGTCTTAACCGGGTTGCATTCGATCACATATATGGACACATTATATATAACACAGAGATAACATCATACTCGTGATATCATACGTGTTAGCGCTTGAAATTTCACCTCAGGCTGAGAAAGGCAAACTCCAAGGCAACATCAAACCACTTAGCCTCGTAGCTAGCCCTACGGGGCAAGAGAGGGCTCTCTCTGGTATATCTGAGCAAAGATTTTCAAAGGGCGGAGATAACCAATAAAGAGCACTGATTTTAGGCTAGTAAACTGATAAAAGGTTTGATTTGAGATTTTTAGAATTTTGGTGGAAAATCGGGGAAAGGCAATTTTGGGTGCGGGGATTGGACACAGTTTTTGCAGGGGGTTCTTTGGGGCAAGGTAGGAGACTATATTGATGCCTTTGAAAGAGTTAGATGGGCAAGAATGACTGGTGAGGAGCTAAGGAGAGTAAGTAAACACCTTGAGTTCTCCTTAAATAGATGAAAACATTGATATTAAGCAAACTTAAAAGCAGAGCATGGCAATCATGAATTCTACTTTAACACTTCATTTGCTTAATTTGCAGAAGGAAAAGTAAGAAGATGAATCACATAAAAAACTTACAAGTACAAAGAGAAACAAACCATCAATAGATGTAACCACAGAAATCCCAAAAAGGACTGCAAAACCCTGGTCTTTCTTCCTTTGCCAAAATTGCAGAGATACAATGAGTAATACAATAGAAGCTTTCTCCCTCAAGAGTCCAACCATGAAAATGACCAAGAAAGTACATAATATAGGAAATATAACATCTTTCCTTGCCTTTAGGGGTCGAGCTCACTATCCTAGGAGTTGTTTCAACCAATTCTAAACTGAGCACTGAAAACTAGGCAGCCAAAACAACTTGCCTCTATAAGCTCGGAAACGAATTCATTCATTAAATTTTTGCCTATCTCATGAATGAATCTTCTAGAAGAGATAAATAAGTGTCAAAATCTCATAAAATTACACCATTTATAACAAGGAAGATAAAAATCTACTCCAAAAAGTCAAATCCAGTCAAAACTGCGTTTTGTTGAGCTGTAGGTGAATTTCTGTGAAAACTGCCCAACACGTCGCGCCCTGATCCTGAACGCGTCGCACACCTTTTGAGCTGCTTTTGAGGCACTTCCAGGTGTCCAAATGAAGCAAAAGTGGGCTTGTTGGAAAGGTATGGATGTCTACTTTCCAACCCAAGTGGAATTTCTGAATTTGGTGGTCATTTGCCCCTCCGAAATTGCAATCTCCCAAGACTGCTTCCTGTGTGTCAAAAAGGTGGCATAAAGTCATTTTTTGCTTGTTTTTTGACCTTCTGGAGGCCCAAAACTTGGTGAAATCTCTTGGTAATTGCTGAGCAGGTGTATTTTTGCATGACAAATCCAAAAATGCTGAGTTTTCCTGAAAAGGAGTTGCCCATCGAAAGGGTTGCGCGCGGCGCGCGACGTGTTGGGAGCAAAAACCTGTGTGTGGCACAAAAAATTCACAATTGACAAAATTTTCTCCAAATTTCTTGAAATTTGGGTTGGGAGTCCCCAATCAAGTACCATGCTCATTCAAAGAGGCTTTGGCCAAAATTTGGAGTGGATCGGGCATTTTCCATCGTTTTAGTGCCTTGGCCAACCTCCTTGGATCTCGCGATTGTATTTTTGACATTTCTCTAAAACCATGACACCTGTGCAAAAAGTGAAGGAGGTTTTTCTTCTTCGGCATGTTTTGGACAAAAACATCTCTCAATTTTCCCAAATTCATCTTTGATTGCTCTGAAACATCTTTGAGTGAAACTTATCCCGATGTGTGAAACAAGGAATTTTGTCGAAATGAAGCGAAATGAAAGGGATAAGAGGCTTCTAAATTCTTGAGGAAATTTTTGGAAGTAGGGATGGATGTTAGGAAGTAGGGGAAAGTGGAATCGCAGAGATCGAGTGAGGGGAAGGGGTCCAAAAGGGAAAAACACAGGCCCAACCTAGAAAATTGCCAGGTTGTAGCAAGAAACTAGGGTTTGTGCGAAAATGAGGAATTTAGCGGATCTAAGGGATGGGAAGCATTTAATAAGGTACTTTAAGGATAGGGGAAGGTGTATGAACATCAGGATACAAGTTTCGCTAATGATTTGACCATCCAAGAGAAATTGCCTTCAAAACCCTAGGAGAGGGAAATGACCTTGCCTAGGTGCAACTGAAGCATGAACAAGGTGTAAAATGACCCAATGGAACCTGATATGATGATGAAAACCATCTGAATGATGATACACTCAGCTGAATGATGACATGGACCGACATTTGGACAATTTTGAAAGGAGTGAAAGCAAACCCTAGACCTAATGCCTAGTGACCAAATTTTGCTTGAAGACTCACTGAAATGACAGAATTTGACCTTGACACTCTGAGACCACTTTGTAAGAGCATATTTGATCACTGTAGGAAGGCTAGAAAGACTGACACTAACATTGGCTCCAATGGGGATGGTAGCTCCTTGGAGGTGCCAAGAACGACAAATCTCTGGAAGAGCTAGACAGTGCCTTCATTCATTGGGCAATGGAGTCAAAAACTCAAGCTGAAATGCATGACTGAAAAAAGATGACTTGACAACACAAATTGAATCTCACTCAACTAAAAACTGACTCAATACTTAAAAACAACCGACAAACTAGAAATGATGCTCAAAGTGGAGATTATTCATCAAAACCTACTCTAACAGTTTCATTCATCACCTGATCAAGTGAAATGAAACAACCAATGCAACCAAGTAAGTATCCCGTTTGCTGTTCGAAGTCTCCGCAAGTGCTCACTTATGAACAGCAAGAGAGAACTACTGAACGACAACTCCCATGATAACTTAGAAACAGATCCGTTGAATGATATGAATTCTCTATCCGCCTCCAAAAACACTGCATAAGGATCTTGAAGTTCATGCACACTGGAACTTAGCTCATCCAATGGATTACTTCTCTTCTCCTCATACCATGAATGCAAACTTTGATCTGAGCCTTGTGACGAGACCTCTGTTGAAAATGAGAAAGAAACCGGCTGCCGGATCAAATTCATATCAGCACATGTTTCAAGCTCACATGTAGTCAATGGAGAAAGACTTTGACTGCAAACCTCATCCAAAACATCAGCTATTGGATCATGAAAAACTTGAAAAGACTGCTGTAATGTATCCATTGAAAATGGTTTAGATATCATCATGCCTTCTATGACTGTTCATCTGATTCTTCTTGCTGTTCAGAGAGATTTTATGAAGATTCTGCCTTACAAACTGAAATGCTTCGAAACAAAAGGGTATAGAATCTTCCTGCATCATCAAATCATGTATTTCGTCTTCCACAGCTTCATCTATAATCTGCCCTTCAATTTCATTTGGTGGCTGCAAATCTGATGCTACAGGCTGCTCAAGAATTTTGTTATCTGTCTCATCCTCAACATTAACACTGAGAGATTGTTGATTTGTTATAGGCTGCTCATTTGAAGATTTACTATGCAATCTACCCTTCAAAAACTGAAATGATTCAAAACAGAATGATATGGAGTCACCTTGAATCATTAAATCATGTGTGTGCACTTCCAAGTCTTCAGCTGCAACTTGACAATCAATGGCTTTCGGGGGTTGCAAATCTGAATATGAGACAAAATTTTCATTGCTCTCAAGATGATTCAAATCAAGACTTGTTGACATTTGATTTCTGATTGCATGGTAGTTATCTCTGATGAACTGAAATGAATCAAAACAAAAAGGCAAAGATCCTTCACTTACTTCAAACTTTGATGCACTTTCCTCATCATTGTCATAGCTCATATGCATCGGTTGATCACTGTATTCGAGCTGCTGTAAGTGAACCTCTTCCTCCCACAAACTAGCTGCTGATTCGTCTACAAGATTAGCTTCTGTTTGGAGAACATAATCATCATCATACTGATCAAACTGAGGCAAATCATCGGTATAAAACATATCATCAAGCATGCAGGTCATATCAACAGTTCTCTCTTCTCCAAGGTGATCTACAAAATAATCATTATCAGATCTATGACAACTAGGATAAGAAACAAAATGTTTTGGAGTGGCCATTTGTTCTTTTTCAATCAACAAGCCATGAGCTTGAACATCATAATCATTCCTTGCGTTGATCTTGTCCATCATCTTTTCTACTGCACTTACCAAAATGTCAAGCTTTACCTCTAGAGATGTCGATTTTTCCGGATCTATGTTTTTCATCTCTTCTTCCTTCAACCTTGCCCTTTGGATCAGCAGATGAGCCTCTACATTTACTGCACGGTTTTGCATCTCGTGAAGTGTTGCAATATCCCTTTCTCTCAGCTGAAACACCATCTCCGGATCAAAGGCACCCGGATAGTGCAAGAGAGCAGATTTAGGAGTAGGCCTTATCTCAACTGGCATTGAATAATAAACTTGGTTAAATCTGGCTGAAAACTATTGTACTGTCTCCCCTGGAAATCTTTTCAGCTGGTTATACTCTTCTACAATCAAGAGAAGGTTCTGTCCGATCATCCACTTATCGAGAAAAACTTTGACAAACTGTTGGAAATCTGAAATGCTTGCATCAGGCAGGGCTTTGAACCAACTCTTCACTTTGGCTTGCAAAGAAAGAGCAAAAAGCCTTATACTAACATCTTCGCTATCAACTTCAAAAAGGTCTAGAAAAGACTCAAAATTCTGCACATGTTGCTCAGCGTTGACATTCTTACATTCACCGTCAAACCTCGGCAAGTATAGATCATAGTTTTTGGGGAAAGGATGGAGAACAGAAGGTAAAACAAGAGGTTTATACCGATCTGGAATTTTACAAGGTGTAGGGGTATCTACAGCAGGTATAGAATCAGTCTTGGTCTCTTGAGATTCATCAATTTGAATATGGTCATCACAAAATTCGGAAAAAGGATCTTGATCAAGCTCAAAGGCATGCAAATCTTTGGTATTCACGATCTTCAAAGGGAAAGAATCAACTGCAGGTCGAGGATCTCTTCTCAAATACAATATACTTTGCAAAGCCTTCTTGACATTCTTGGGAAAAGAGAAGAAATAATTTATGATAAAGATTAAAATGTTTTGGATGAAATTCCAACTTGAATACCTGATCTGTCCATGTTGTCCTTTCATGTTTTTGCTGGTCGGGATCATCCTCCAGTGGAGTCTTTGGATCTGATCTCGAAAATGATTTAGAGTCGCCAAGTGAATGATTTCATCCTTTCAAGTGTTTGATCGTTGTCCACCATCAACAATCAGATCTAAACTTGATACATGTACTGGGGTAATTAACAAGTTAGATGTCACGATTACAAGCTAGACCGGAGATTGACTGAAGCAGCGTTTATCTACTTTCGCTAATGCAAAGCAAAAGCGTTTCGAAGGCTACCTGGCATAACTTCAGGCTCCGTATGTAGCTTATAAAACAAATGACATCAACAAGCAAACCATTTTTTCTCCCCAGTGGAGTCGCCAATATGTTAGCGCTTGAAATTTCACCTCAGGCTGAGAAAGGCAAACTCCAAGGCAACATCAAACCACTTAGCCTCGTAGCTAGCCCTACGGGGCAGGCGAGGGCTCTCTCCGGTATATCTCAGCAAAGATTTTCAAAAGGCGGAGATAACCAATAAAGAACACTGATTTTAGGCTAGTAAACTGATAAAAGGTTTGATTTGAGATTTTTAGGATTTTGGTGGAAAATCGGGGAAAGGCAATTTTGGGTGCGGGGATTGGACACAGTTTTTGCAGGGGGTTCTTTGGGGCAAGGTAGGAGACTGTATTGATGCCTTTGAAAGAGTCAGATGGGCAAGAATGACTGGTGAGAAGCTAAGGAGAGCAAGTAAACACCTTGAGTTCTCCTTAAACATATGAAAACATTGATATTAAGCAAACTTAAAAGCAGAGAATGGCAATCATGAATTCTACTTTAACACTTCATTTGCTTAATTTGAAGAAGGAAAAGTAAGAAGATGAATCACATAAAAACTTACAAGTACAAAGAGAAATACACCATCAATACATATAACCACAGGAATCCCAAAAAGGAATGCGAAACCCTGGTCTTTCTTCCTTTGCCAAAATTGCAGAGATACAATGAGTAATACAATAGAAGCTTTCTCCCTAAAGAGTCCAACCATGAAAATGACCAAGAAAGTACATAATATAGGAAATCTAACATCTTTCCTTGCCTCTAGGGGTCGAGCTCACTATCCTAGGAGCTGTTTCAACCAATTCTAAACTGAGCACTGAAAACTAGGCAGTCAAAACAACTTGCCTCTATAAGCTAGAAAACGAATTCATTCATTAAATTTTTGCCTATCTCATGAATGAATCTTCTAGAAGAGATAAATAAGTTTCAAAATATCATAAAATTACACCATTTACAACAAGGAAGATCAAAATCTACTCCAAAAGTCAAATCCAGTCAAAACTGCGTTTTGCTGAGCTGTAGGTGAATTTATGTGAAAACTGCCCAACACGTCGCGCCCTGATCCTGAACGCGTCGCGCGCCTTTGGAGCTGCTTTTGAGGCACTTTCATGTGTCAAAATAAAGCAAAAGTGGGCTTTTTGGAAAGGTATGGATGTCTACTTTCCAACCCAAGTAGAATTTCTGAATTTGGTGGTCATTTGCCCCTCCAAAATTGCAATCTCCCAAGACTGCTTCATGTGTGTCAAAAAGGTGGCAGAAAGTCATTTTTTGCTTGTTTTTTGAACTTCTGGAGGCCCAAAACTTGGTGAAATCTCTTGGTAATTGCTGAGCAGATGTATTTTTGCATGAAAAATCCAAAAATGCCGAGTTTTCCTGAAAATGAGTTGCCCATCGAAAGGGTCGCGCGCGGCGCGCGACGTGTTGGGAGCAAAAACCTGTGTGTGGCACAAAAAATTCACAATTGACAAAATTTTCTCCAAGTTTCTTGAAATTTGGGCTAGGAGTCTCCAATCAAGTACCATGCTCAGTCAAAGAGGCTTTGGCCAAAATTTGGAGTGGATCGGGCCTTTTCCGTCGTTTTAGTGCCTTGGCCAACCTCCTTGGATCTCGCGATTGTATTTTTGACATTTCTCTAAAACCATGACACCTGTTCAAAAAGTGAAGGAGGTTTTTCTTCTTTGGAATTTTTTGGACAAAAAAATCTCTCAATTTTCCCAAATTCATCTTTGATTGCTCTGAAACATCTTTTGAGTGAAACTTATCCCGATGTGTGAAACAAGGAATTTTGTCGAAATGAAGTGAAATGAAGGGGATAAGAAGCTTCTAAATTCTTGGGGAAATTTTTGGAAGTAGGGATGGATGTTAGGAAGCAGGGGAAAGTGGAATCGCGGAGATCGAGTGAGGGGAAGGGGTCCAAAAGGGCAAAACACAGGCCCAACCTAGAAAATTGCCAGGTTGTAGCAAGAAACTAGGGTTTGTGCGAAAATGAGGAATTTGGCGGATCTAAGGGATGGGAAGCATTTAATAAGGTACTTTAAGGATAGGGGAAGGTGTATGAACATCAGGATACAAGTTTCGCTAATCATTTGACCATCCAAGAGAAATTGCCTTCAAAACCCTAGGAGAGGGAAATGACCTTGCCTAGGTGCAACTGAAGCATGAACAAGGTGTAAAATGACCCAATGGAACCTAATATGATGATGAAAACCCTCTGAATGATGATACACTCAGCTGAATGATGACATGGACCGACATTTGGACAATTTTGAAAGGAGTGAAAGCAAACCCTAGACCTAATGCCTAGTGACCAAATTTTGCTTGAAGACTCACTGAAATGACAAAATTTGACCTTGACACTCTGAGACCACTTTGTAAGAGCATATTTGATCACTTTAGGAAGGCTAGAAAGACTGACACTAACAATACAGACTACCGATTACATGTAATTGATAAGACATTCAAAAAATTTAAAGATTCATCATACAGAGGGCCCAGATACATAACAAGTTGCAACTGATCTTAGCAGGTCTTTATATTAATCATAACAATCAAACATTACAATATCACTCGGCTTCCGCCGCAAACAACTACATGAAATACCCGGCTCAGTTCCACGGGTTCTGTTCAGCTTCACGGACCATGTCTTCTTGGCTCCTGCAACCTTCCCTCTGTCTGCCGCAACAGGGATCCTTTCACCTCCTCTCACAACTCTGTTGCTCCTCTTCTCAACCTCACCAAATCTAACCCCGCTCCTTTCCTAGTCTTCTCCTTTTATATCCTTCTCTGTTACTTGGACTGCCAGTTCTTCCCCTTGGCTGCTTTTTCACCTTCCCGCCCCCTCGACTGCCTTTGCCTTCCGCTACCACCTTGCCGCAACTCTTGCGCAACTGCTTGTTTCGCCAACCAATTGTTGCTGCCACCATAGAAAAATTTAGGGGCGAATGTTCACCCATTGGCGAAATTAAGGGGTTTCAAAATTTTTAGTGGGCGAATATTTTGTATCATAGTACATTTTTACAAATCACCTCAAATAGCCCACCTTATTTTAAGGGAGAGGGTAAAAAAGGTAAATTTAGCCCTTGAAATTAGGAGTTACAACCTTCCATTCGCCCATTTTCAAGAATAGGTTTTATTTAAGTGAATCCATTCGCCCATTTTCAAGAATAGGTTTTATTTAAGTGAATCCTATGGGCCAAAGGCCCAAATACCATATTTATAAAAGAGGTATGGTAAATTAAAAAAAATATAAATAAATGAGAGGTATGGTAAATAAATAAAACATTTTTTATATTTACTCCATAAGTCACCTTATATACATGCAAGGGTGTAAACAAATAAAAATATAAGTAAAGTGGAGGTATGGTAAATAAATAAAACGTCTTTTTATACTTACTCAAAAGGTATGGTAAATAAATAAAAATATAAATAAACTAGACACATGGTAAATAAATAAAACCTCTTTTTATATTTAGTCCATAACCCTCGTTCTATTTATGAAGGCTCAAGAAAGAGGTTTTATTTAAGTGAATCCTATGGGCCAAATACCATATTTGTAAAAGAGGTATGGTAAATTAATAAGAGGTATGGTAAACAAATAAAACATTTTTTTATATTTACTCCATAAGTCACCTTATATTTACGAACACTCAAAAAATGCGTTATATTTAGGTGAAACCTATGGGAAAAATACTATGGGACAAATACCATGGACTAGATTGTTATTAATACCATGCAAAAAAACATTATTAACCCTAATATTAGTATTAATAAAAATAAAAATGGCACATGGTATTGACCCATGGTATTCACCAAAATGGCACATGGTATTGACCCATGGTATTCACCTGGAATGTAGCCTATTTAAATGGGGGAATTAAACCAGCATAGATCTACTAACCCCCGAGAAGTATCAAATATCATGATATGCAAACTAGCATAGAGTGAAAAAATATTTGATCCGATCAAGAGTAAAAATGGATGTTGTAATTTAATGTATGTTAAACATTTTAGCTTGGTTAAAATAAAAAATAAAATAAAAATCAACTATTAAATTTATTAATTTTTATAAATTACTAATAGTAATTTTTAAGCTCCAGGTTTATGATAACCCATGGTATTGACCCATGGTAATACCATGGTATTCATGTGCGCATAGACTATTTAAAGGGGAAATTCTATCATCTTCGATCCATCTTAATTCTGGGTCTATCAAGTGCTCAGAGGGATAAATAGATTTCATCCCCCTAAGAGTGGTAGATGTGGAGTTAAGATGAATATAGGTTGGTTTTTATGATAATAAAGATATTATTTATACACTTAGGAAATTATATTGTAAAAACATCTTAAGGTGAATGGTTAAAGCATAGACATTGGACAAGTATATTTGTATACTTCTGTTTTAAACCGAAACAAATCTAGGGCTAAAAGGAATGAATTGATTGCACTAGTCATCCTTCTATAACTTTCCAACATATGCTGGAGTAAACAGATTGTAATTTGGGTAATTTTTCTAATTGCAAACAGGAACATACTTGTGTATTGGCAGCGTGGTTACGAGGTCCCTAGAAGTGATGAATTTGAATTTTTCTTGGTTTTATATATAGTATTAGGTTTTTTCTCATGTTTTCTGTGAATGGCACGGGTGAATTTTATCCTACACCCACTAGGTTATCGATATGTAATTTCGGTAATTTTGATTTCAAAAGATATTTTAAAGAAATGCAATGATTTCATTTGTGTATTCAATAAACACAAGATTTTATAATTGAGAAAAATATTCGCCATGCCTGGTGAGAGTTTCACCAAAAAATTATATATACATATCATATTATTGATAAAATCGCCTTCCATTTTTCCTATATACCATGGAGATTCGCCCATTTATTATACATGCAAATTTAGGGGGGTTTCTTAAAATTTTCCCTGGCTGCCACCCATTTCCTTCTCGTCCCTTGGTTAGCCAAAATTGGTCAAAACCTTTTCAAAATTTAAACGAAGGCCCCAACACAGGGCAGGTATGCCAAGTAGATACTTAGGAGATTCCATATGGAGAGCAGCAAACCCATGGAGACTCCTCTAGCAGGTAAGTGGAGGAAGGAGGATGCTACTTCAGGGGAAGTAGTGGAAGCTACTGTTTACAGGCAGCTTGTGGGTTCACTGATGTACTTGGTGAATGCATGATTGGATATGTGCTATACATTTAACCAACTTACTCAAGCGATGGTTAGGCCTACCAAGCTTTATTGGAAGGCGACAAAGCATGTGTTGGATACTTTAGGGGTAGTTGTCAGTATGGATTATGGTACAGACGGACAAAGGGAGTAAATTTTCAAGGCTTCACTGATGCAGATTGGGCAGTGGGTCCATCCGATAAAAAAAGCACTTTAGGAGGGATATTTAGTACTGGGTCAACGACAATCTCTTGGTACAGTGGGAAACAAAGATTGGTTGCACTCAGTTCGTCAGAGGCTGAGTGCATGGCTGCGAGTCAGACAACATGTGAGGCCATTTGGATGAGGAAGATCCTACTTGGTTTGTTTGGTCAGCAAATGGATCCAACTGTGATTTACTGCGATAATCAGAGTTGTATCAAAATCTATGAAAATATTGTTTTTCATGATTGGTCCAAGCATATTGATATCTGATATCATCATCTCAAAGATTGTGTATTGAGGCTGATTATGTTGTTAGAGTATATTCCCATAGAGGCTCAAGATGCTTACATTTTGACAAAGGCATTGTTAAGATGTAAATTCGAGTTTCACAAAGACAGGATCAGGGTAGGTGATAATCCCTTTATTGTCGAGAGGGAGTTTTGAGAAATGGAAACAAGAAATTCTAGTTTAAATTTGTCCTTGAATTTAAATTGTGAATTAAAATCGAATTCTATTCTCATAGCAACTTGTAAATAGTTAACTAAGTTTAATTAAGTTTAATTAGCTTAGGAATTTTGAGTTGGAAGCCTTTCTGAAGTCATGTATATGTTCTCCCTAAGTTTTAGGGGTCCTGGATGAGTTTAATTGTGAGTTGTAATTAGATAACTTAGTTTACTGAGTTATGTTTAGATAAATTAGTTCCAAACTGTTTGTGGAACTAATAGAGAGTTAACAGTCAGTTGGTGCACTAGTGCATCCACAAGTGTCACTCTAGTTAACTGAAGATTCCCTCATTATAAATTCATGCATGTGGATTATGAGAAAGATCCAGTTGAGACTAGAGTCTAGGGACAATGTACTATGAGTTGTATGATTTATTGAGTTGTATAGATCATGCATGCAATCATGAAGTCAACCTAGATTGAATTGTGCAGTTTTGGAAGCATTGAACTCCCATTAATTTGGGCCATTCAACCATACTAATTGCGCAAGGAAATAGGGGCTAAGAAATGGCCAGGTGATCATTTTTGGTGATAACATTAAAGATACCAAATAATATGTTTAGAGGTGTAATAGTTGTCAACGGATGGGCCACTTGGTATTATATAAAATGTATGTCCATCTATGAGTACTAATTGAACCATTTGAAAAATGGCTCTAGAGTTTGTGGGATCCATTGTTTCGACATCAAAGAAAAAGATGTATATTTAATTTCTATTGATTATGTAACAAAATGGGTAGAATCTAAAGCTCTTTTCCATGGTACTAAACAAATAATTGTTGAATTCCTATTCAAGGATATTTTTACCCATTTGGTGTGCCTAAAGAAATTGTGACATATCATGGAATGCAATTCACATAAAAATTGGTGGAAACCATCTCTCAATATTACAAGATTAGGCACCAAAAGTCTTCCTCGTACCACCCTATTGACGGTGCTGGACCCACCAACATTAAGGGGGTCTCCCGGGTATGAATTCCTAACTAGACCTCACATTGTTTGGTGTAGGATTCCCTTCGGGTATGATGGCCCGATTTCCATTATCTTAAAGATATGCCTTAGCTCTTGCTTGTCAGCACATGAGAGTGGTATACTTAGTCTTCAAACAACGAGGTTCATGTGCCTGGTGAGTGATTAGTGTAACTTGTGTCTAAGTTCTTTCACTATAGAGGGAGAGGGTGAGAGTGAGTCTCAAGTCGAAAGGGAATAGTCTCAACTCTGGTAGAGACACACAACACAGTAGGATCTGTGCAGCTTCCAGCGACGTAGTCCACACAGATGGGGTAGTCACAAACACAGAGTGAACAGATAACACGTACAACACCCAATAGAGTAGTCCCGATGAGTGCGACGATAGTTATAACAAGTTTACAAGGATGAGTCTGTCTCGTGTCCGACGGAATAGTCCACACAAGTGATACAATGTTAAGAACTTATACAACACATTTCCAACAACATATGCACTAAAAAAACCAAAATAGTTCAACTATATTAGTACATGCTAAAACTACATGCATTACAAGCGTCCAAAGAATAGTCTTACAAAAGAATACAATACATGTGTGAAAACGTGCTAGCCTATTAACAGGCTTCTGAAGTAAGAGAAAGTTCCAAGACACATCCGTAAACCATACATCACTAACCTAGATAGCGGGGCATTGGAACCACTACTCGCTCCTCAAAGAAAAGACAACATACTCTCAAGGCTATGTAGGAGGAGCCAACGTGAAAAGTCTTGAGCATGTACAAATGAGGGGTATATATATAGCCAAGGGTGAAACTGGCCCTTGTGACTCTTCGACTTCCCTCATGACTGTTCAACTCACATGACTCTTTAACTTCATCCATGGGTCTCTTGGACTTCCACTTTACATTACATTGATTACATAAGTATGACCCAAAATAGTGATGTGGTCGAGGCGATTCGTGACACAACTCGACATGACACTGCTGGTATGCACATGCTGGTTGTGCTGTTCATGTCAAGCTGCTGTGTTGCTGAGTGATGAATGTGCCCATGGTGTACCATATCTTCACCTCCGCATGGCCAAGTGCACGAAGCCTTTAATGGTATTGGTGTTTTCTTGATGGTCCATGCATGTGCACGTGTCTCCTTCACTTGCTACTTGGTATACTTCGTGTGTTTGTCCAACCGTGAGCAAGTCTTCTAGCATGCTCTCCTTGTTCATCCCGTTCGTCGACCCGCCATGTCTCATCCATGTACCTGTTTCTGTGATAACTCATGACGAGATGACATCAAATCCAGAAATCCCCTAGTCTACCATGATGCATTGTCTTTCATGTCCGGGTGCAGGTGACTGGGAGAGAGGACAAGGCTCTGAAACAATGCAGAGCACATGTTAGGTCGGGACTTGAGGCTCTAAGACATTCTCGGGAAAAACTGCGCAGAGGTCATTGAGAGGCTAGGTTGAGCACTTTGGGACAACAGTGATATCTGTCGTATCTGGCTCAGCTGGGAGGCAGAACTGTGCAATTTTTCCTGGGAAGGCAGTGCGGGCAGTAGGAGTTATTGGCAGTGAAAATTGCACAAATTTTCAGAGGAGATCGGGAGTGAGCTACGGGAGCTTGCTGGTCAGAACTGTGCAGATTTGGGAGGCAGTCATGGAGGACATGTCTGCACAGTTTCTGGGTTGAGTAGGGTGCCAGGCAGTAGGTGGAATATCCCTGAAAATTGCACACTTTTCAATAGGAGTGGCAAGCAGGTCGGCAGGGGGGCTGACTGACCAAACTGCGCAATTTCCAGACGCAGTGCAGTGACAGGCAATGGGTGCATGTCCCTCTTGTATGCACAATTTATTCAGTAAGTGTAAGTAGGTAGGCTTGCAACTTCTGTGCAATTTTTGGGATGAGTGCAGCCCTAGGTCACTGCCCAAGTCAAATTATTTGGTTGACCAGCGAGAGGCTTGCGAGAAGCGCAAACTAAGATGGCTTTGTGGGCAACTTCTGCGTTTCTCTAGGTGACAGTTAGCTAAGTTGATTCCAAGATTGTGTAGTGCAGACTGCATGGAGGGAAACCTCAAGCTATGTGGAGTTTTGGGCAACAATGCTTGGTCATTGAGGGTTGAGACTGCACAGTGTAGCTTAGTGGAGGTCCAGTTGATGGAGGGTGGTTTGGTCAACGTATTTTCAGAAAAATGGCTAAGTGTGTGAGTGAGTGAGCTCGTGTATACTTGACCTTGCGAACACACACTCAACATGACTTGATGACAAGACACCTCAAACCACAAGACAACATATTCTCAGTGTGACTGACTAGAGGATTGTCTAATGGTGAAAGTGACAAGTGTGACAATTCGGATAGACATTCGATGGACTGTGACGACACTTGCGTGACAGTTCTTACAACATTGTGTGTGAGTGCGACATGCATTTACATAATCGAAACAACTCATGCACATGAAGACAACCTTTGATATCACCAGAACAAGGTTGCAAGCATGACATGGCAATCAAAATGCCGAAGACAAAAGTTGGTCAAACAAGCGAAAAGGCAGAAAGACATGTAGAGGAAATACATTAAATGACTTTTTTTGTGTTTGCACACATGCATGTTACTGTAGACAGGATGATATGACAATGACAAGCTGTCCTGCAAACTCAACTAAAGGTGAACTCCGAAATGTGTTCTTTACTTACCATACTTACCCTCGAGATGATCATGCATCCGACGAAGTTTGCATGCGGTCCTAATCTTTTTCCATCACTTGGTTCCTTGGTCCTTCTCCTCAACTCCTTGGGAGTGATCTCAGCATGTCACATTTTCCTGTAGTCACTGATAGATAGATCAACGTAGCTTCAGCGGGCAGTGACTGCTGCTGGGATGAGGCCATGGGAGGCCCATATGTGCAGTTTCCGTATGCAAGACATACATGGTAACTTGGACAACACAACACAATTTTGAGGCACATGAGACTGCTGCGGGATGGGGGTCCTAGGAGGACACCTCTGCGCAATTTATAAGTGCAATGCAGCCCGAGCAGCTGAGAGGCAATACTACGCAGTTTCTGGATGCAAGGCACTACTGCGGGATGGGTTCTGGGAGGACACATCTGCGTAGTTTAGGTTGCAAGGCAGATTGAGCAGTTGAGGGAGAATACTGCACCATTTCTGATGATAGTGGGTTTCGGCTGGGGAAAGACACTGGGGGAAACCACTACGCAATTTTGGATGCCAAGGAATGCTAGGGTCTCTACGCACTTTGGAGTTCCAACAAGTAAGGGATGAAGCTTGATGTTTGCAGAAGAAAAGTGCACAATTTCGGGAGACTGAATGAGGCTAAGTTGCTTGTGAAATTGGCTAAAGTGTGAGATTAATGAAAAATATGTAAACATCGATAAGACTTGACTGTGATCGCACACGAGCACTTAGTGATGCAACATAGACCATCCAGAATGTATAAAGATATTTTGTTTGATGCAACAACCTTTGTGACAAGAGTGCGTGAAGTGAGTGTGAAACATGTATATGTGATGATAACAACTCATGCATGCATGCTTTCCCTTGAAGCAAAACAACATTCTGTTTGCATGAAAAACAACAATCCCTATGCCCAAAGATGACACATGCTGCATAAAGATGAGAATATGAACAACTATTAAGATCAAGGAGGGGAAGCTTGAGATCATAAGCTTACCAACAAGTTACCAAGGATGATTGATTGCAAGATCCAAGGTAGGCTCTGAAATTTTCATGCGAACCAAAATTTTGGAGGGTGGTTGTAGCCGCTACAACTTTGGCAACACACTGGTAGAACCCCA
Source organism: Pinus tabuliformis (assembly GCA_031772625.1). NCBI lineage: Eukaryota > Viridiplantae > Streptophyta > Pinopsida > Pinales > Pinaceae > Pinus > Pinus tabuliformis. The sequence goes on from CM062818.1 coordinate 1,620,325,664, forward strand.
TCGCTTTGTATGGACCTCATTTCGTGAAAAGCGAGTCTAACCTTTTCGGAAGTATTGTTTGATTCTTTGATCGTGATGGCTTTCGCACTAGCTTGTGTGGAAGATGTAGTCCCTACCATTCTCTTGATCAACAGAACACATTCCAAGCCATGTCAACTTAGTTGTTTCAATTGGGGATGAGTGGTATATTGATGCACAAGTAATATAACTATTAGAGTTTAAGTTTCATCTCTAGTGTGGCTCTGCTGCCAGCAAGCCTGGATAGTACCCCGACGGAGTCACGTAGGAACACAAGCATCGCTTCACTACTAGCGAGCCTGGTCAATACCCCGACAGAGTTACTTGTATCACCTCTCTGCACAAGAAGCCTTTCTCTCCTTTCGCCTTATTTTTTTTTCATTTTTCAAAGAACTATGCATAGGCACTTATTTATTTCGGAGGCGGAAGAGGGATCCCGACTTATTGAGAGCAGAAGAGGTTGTTCCTTCAGATAAGTATGTTATATATACCTCTTACATACTTGTAAAGGTTCTCCCCCTCACCTTACTCTACTTGAATGAGTTGACAATTAGAGGAGGTGGTACTAGTTAATAGTGCAAGCGTTGTGTTTTCACCAGATTTTGATATCTTTACAAGTCCTCTTAGATTCTCCCGGATTGTCTCGGACGATTTCAAGAGAGGCTAACCTACAGGTACGAGAAAACAAAGAAAGTAGAAAAAAAATTAAAGCAAAAGCAAAACAAGTAAGTAAAGCAAGCAAGCAAGAAAACCAAACCAAGTAAGCAAGAAAAGCAAACATGCAAACTAGGAAGCAACGCAAATCAAGAAATCAAACACTACTCCTACTCCTATGCTAAATAGTGCATGGGCCTACTCACGTGAATTGATATTTCCAATACAACCACCGACGCATTGGCTAGCCCATGTTGGAAAAGGCATGGTAAAAAATAAAGATATACATGTAAACCAGTGAACAAGAAAGATTAATTAGTGAAGACCAACATGCTCTAAGTTCTAAAGTGTAGGACAAGCATTCTATGGACTTAACAGGATGCTGTGAAACATTGTGTGCAGATGATAAGCATGCGTACTCTTTTGACTGTGACAAACAAGAAAACACGAGAAAGAGAGACAACTTACGCTTTGCATGTGTGCTTGCTATGTATGATTCCTCCAGTGCATAAGCGATGGGATCATGTGGTTCTAGTGGAGGAAGCGAAATCTGGTGTTGGATTGATCTTCAGTGCATACAAATGAGTGATGAGGAGCCTTGGGTGTTTCAAAAACTTTCTAATCAGAAGTGGAACCAACCTCAGGTCAACGAGGTCCTGACATAACCATTAGCTCAGGCTGAAGTGCCTCGATAGCCTGCGGGGTTTCCACTTCGTCAATAGATAGATCATCAGAGACTAGTGGCTTAGAAAGATTAACAACGAGTGAATCAACATCGTGATCAAATGAAGAAGTATAGAGATCACGACAACCATGATCAGAAAATTTAGGATGTTCGTCGACATCCTCATGATTTGATGAATCATGCAAAGGAGTAGATGAGAAACAAGGATGCTCACCCTCTGTGTTTTCAAAAATGATAGATGATAGATGGGATGGATTTTCAGAGGAATATGTGTCCTCTCAGAAATGTAATGTCAGGCTGACACTCAGTGTGTCCTGTGAATGATCGGAAGTAGAAACATCCGGATATGAGTCTTCACAGGGAAAACTAAGACGGGAAGAATCACAAGAGATGTCAGGATAGAGTGGATGAGGCGTGGATGGAAGGGAGTCTTCCATCACTGCAAGTTCTTCTTCAGATTTCCGCACACACTCATCATGAATGATATTGCAGGTTGGCTGCACAACACCAACTCCGTCGACAACTTGATCCTCATGAACACAAGATGTGGAGTCTGGAATGGGAGAACACAACACAATACAATCCAGAGGATCAATAAAACACGGGGATAGAGGTTGAGGGAACAAATCCACATGACAACCAACAGGCTTGCAAGCCAAATCTGCGCAGACATTGAGAGTAGGTGGGGTGGGAGGATGTGATAGTTCAATAGATGTGTGCGCACCTTCTCCCACCTCGCACTACAGAGCTAGAGCTGTTTGATGAGAAGAGGACAAACAATCACTTATGACAGTGACCTCGTCCGTATTAGATTTGGCAGCTCTAACACGGAGGTATGCTGGGAGGGGTTCAAATTATTCCAAGAATTGCGTATTTTCAGATATGTAAAGAAGATAGTTAAATCTTCCATCGAGGAATTCCCAATCAATTTCATCTTTAGGAAATCAGTATGCGAGATTACAAAAGTGTGTGAAAATTGTTCAATGGATTCATCAGGTGCTTTCCGTAATTCCATAATTTCTTTATTGAGTGCTTTACGGTCAAATGATTTAGAGCACGGGTTATCTCTCTGAACAAATGATGGAAAGAGTGAATAGATTTTTTTGGAGGCAGCGTGGCACACCATAACAGTGGGTTCCCTCGAAGCGTGTATGTGAACAACACACACGTCATGTAATCTTCATGGATTTCATGCCTTTCACAGGAGCCTATGATGCCATCTGCTTGTCTAAGCATGGATGCTCCACCTTCACCATCGTATGTATTACGTGACAAGTCCTGAACTCTTCTGAGATTTCAAAATCGTTTCCATAAGACATACACTTTGGAGGATAAATTTTTTGGTTAGTCAAATTATGCAAAGATTCAAAAGAGATTTTGCGGACTCAGCTTGTCATCTGGCCCTCCTTCTAGTGCCAGAAATGTTGATGGTGCTGGACCTGCCAAAATTCAGGGGAGCTCCCCGGTATGAAGTCCCAACTAGATCTCACACCGTTTGGTGTAGGAGTCCCATCCAATATGATGGTCCGGTTTCCATTATCTTAAGGATATGCCTTAGCTCTTGCTTATCAGCACGTGATAGTGGTATACTTAGTCTTCAAAAAATGAGGTTCGTGTGCCTAGTGAGTACTTAGTTTAACTTGTGTCTAAGTTATTTCACTACAGAGGGAGAGGGTGAGAGTGAGTCTCAATTCGAAAGGGAATAGTCCCAACTCTGTTAGAGACACACAACACAATAGGATCTGCGTAGCTTCCGGTGGAGTAGGCCACATGGATGCGACAGTCACAAACACAAGTGAACAGATAACACGCACAACACCCAACGGAGTAGTCCACACGAGTGCAACGATTGTTATAACAAGTTTACAAGAATGAGTCTGTCTAGTGCCCAACGTAATAGTCCACACGGGCGAGAACATTAACAATTGATACAACACATTTCCAATAGCATATGCACTAAAAAAAATGAAATAGTTCAACTATCTTAGTACAGGTTAAAACCACATGCATTACAAGCGTCCAAAGAATAATTTTACAAATTAATACAATACATGTGTGAAAACGTGTTGGCATGTTAACAGGGTTTTGAATTAAGTGAAAGTTCCAAGACACATCTGTACACCATACATCACTAACCCTGATAGCAGGGTGTTGGAGGCATTGCTCGCTCCTCAAAGAAAAGGCTACAAACTCTCAAGGCTATGTGGGAGGAGCTAAGGTGAAAAGTCCCGAGCATGTACAAATGAGGGGTATATATATAGCCAAGGGTGAAACTGGCCCTTGTGACTCTTCGACTTCCCTCATGATTGTTTGACTTACATGACTCTTTAACTTCATCCGGGGGTCTCTTGGACTTCCACGTTACATAACATTGATTACACAACTATGACCCTAAATACTGATGTGGTCGAGGTGACTCATGACACAACTAGACATGACACTGCTGGTATGCACATGTTGGTTGTGCTGTTTGTGTCGAGTTTTTGTGCTGCTGAGTGATGAGTGTGCCCGTGGTGTACCATAGCTTCACCTTCACATGGAAAAGTGCATGGAATTTTTAATGGTCTTGGTGTTCTCTTGATGGTCCATGCATGTGTACATGTCTCTTTCGCTTGCTACTTGGTATGCTTCGTGTGTTCGTCCAACCGCAACCAAGTCTTCTAGCATCTGCTCCTTGTTCATCCCGTTCGTCATCGCACTATGTCTTATACATGTACCTATTTATGTGATCACTCATGATGAGACAACATCAAATCCAAAAATCCCCTAGTCTACCATGATGCATTATCTTTTGTTTCTGGGTGTAGGTGATCAGGAGAGGAGGACAAGGCTCTGAAACAGCGTAGAGCACATGTCACACCGGGATGAGAGGCTTCGAGACACTATCGGGAAAAAATGCACAGAGGTCACTAAGAGGTTGAGTTGAGCAGTCTAGGACAACAGTGATATCTGTGGGATTTGGCTCGTCTGGGAGGCATAATTACGCAGTCTTCCCGGGAAGGCAGTGCAGGCAGCAGGAGGCACTTGCAGTGAAAACTTCGTAGATTTCTATAGGAGGACGGGAGCGGGTTGTGGGAGCTTGCTGGCTAGAACTGCGCAAATCTGGGAGGCGGTCATGTAGGACATGTATGTGCAGTTTCCAGGCTGAGCGGGGTGTCGGGCAGTAGGTGGACTGTCCATGAAAATTACACAACTTTCAGGAGGAGTGTCAAGTTGATCGATAGGGGGGCTAAGTGAAAAAACTGCGCAATTTCTAGAGACATTGCAGTGATAGGCAGCGGGTGCTTGTCCCTCTTGTTTGTGAAATTTCTTTAGGTAGTGCAAGCAAGTAGGCTGGCAACTTCAATGCAGTTTTTTTGGATGAGTGCAACCCTGAGTCACTGCCCAAGTCAGATTCTTCGGTTGACCAGTGGGAGGATTGATAGATAGGCTTGCGGGAAGTGTAGATTGAGATGGCTTCTTGGGAAAATTATGCACTGTTCTTGGTAACAATCAGCCAAGTTGATTCGAGGATTTTGCAGTGCAGATTGCCTGGAGGGCAGCCTCAAGCTCTGTGCAATTATGGGCAAAAATGCTTGTTTACTGAGGGTTGAGATTGTGTAGTGCAGCTTAGTGGAGGCTCGACTAATGGAGGCTGTTCTAGTCGATAGATTCTCAGAAAAATGGATGTGTGTGTGAGCGAGTGAACTCATGTATACATGACTTTCTGAACACACACTCAATATGACTTGACAACAAGACACCTCAAACCACAAGACAACATATGCTTAGTGTGACTGATTGTGAGACTATCTAATGGTGAAAGCGACAAGTGCAACACTTCAGATAGACCTTCAGACGACTATGACGAAACTTGTGTGACAGTGCTTACAACATTATGTGTGAATGCAACGGGTGTTTACATAGTCAAAACAAGACATGCATACGAAGACAACCTTCAATATCAACAGAACAATATCGCAAGCGTGACATGGAAATCAACATGCCGAAGATGTCAGTTGGTTAAAAAAGCGAAAAGGAAGCAAGACATGCAGAGGAAACAAATGAAATGAATTTTTTGTGATTTTACACATGCATATTATTGAAGACATTAGGATATGATAATGACAAGAAATCCTGCAATCTCAACTAAGAGGTGAACTTCAAAAGGTGTTATTTACTTACCATACTTGCCCTCGAGACGATCATGCATCTGACGGAGTTTGCATGTGGTATTGATCTTTTTCCATCACTTGGTTCCTTGGTCCCTCTCCTCAACTCCTCGGGAGTGATCTCAACATGTCACATTTTCCTGTAGTCACTGAGAGATAGATCAACGTAGCTTCAATGGGCAGTGATTGCTACTAGGATGAGGCCATGGGAGGCCCATCTGCGCAGTTTTTGTATGGAAGACAGACAGGGAAACTTGGAAAACACTGTGCAATTTTGAGGCACATGACACTGTTGCGGGATGGGGGTCTTGGTAGGAAATACTGTGTAGTTTTTGGATGCAAGGCACTCTTGCGGGATCGGTTCTGGGAGGACACTTCTGCGCAGTTTCAGGTTGCAAGGCAGACTGAGCAGCTGAAGGAGAATACTGCACAATTTTTGATGACAATGAGTTCCGGCTGCGGAAAGACACTGGGGGAAACCACTGCGCAGTTTTGGATGCCAAGGGATGCTGGGGTCTCTGCGCACTGCGGAGTTCCAGTAGGCAAGGGCGGAAGATTGATGGTTGCAGGAGCAAAGCGCACAATTCCGGGATGCTAAATGAGGCTAAGTTGCTTGGGAAATTGGCTAAGTTTTAGATCAGTGAAACATATGTAAACATCGATAAGACTTCACTGTGATCACACACAAGTACTTAGTGATGAAACATAGACCATACAAAATATATAAAACATACTCTTCATGATGCAACAACCTTCGTGACGAGAGTGCGTGAAGCGAGTGTGAAACATGTGTATGTGATGATAACAACTCATGCGTGCATGCTTTCCCTTGATGCAAAACAACATTCTGTTTGCATGACAAACAACAATCCCTATGCCCAAAGATGACACATGCTGCATAAATATGAGAACATGAACAACACTTAAGATCAAGGAGGGGAAGCTTGAGATCATCAACTTACCAATAATTGACCAAGGACGATTGATCGTAGGATCCAAGGTAAGCTCCGAAATTTTCATGCGAGCTAAAAATTTGGAGGGTGCCACGAGCCAATGGGTAGGTAGAGTCAACTAACAAGGTCCTTAAAGAAATTTTGACCAAGACAATACAATTTCATCATAAGGATTGAGTAGATAGGTTTCTGTAAACACTTTGGCCTATAGAACCACATGGAGGGACACAACTAAATTTACGTCATATGAGTTGGTGTGTGGAAAACAAGTTCTTCTTCCAATATAGTTCCAAGTGAATAATTTTATGACTGCATTTTAGTTGGACATGGATCTTTTAGAGGCCCAATAATAGAGAATATCTCAATTGAATGAGTTTATGAGATGTTCTAGGAATCCATTCAACACACCACCCTCATCCAACACCAAAGAAGTAAGTGGCATGATAAGTTCATTAAAAAATCAATTCAAACCAAGTGACTGGGCTTTCCTTTTTTATTCAAGATTTAAGGATTTTAAAGGAAATTTCACTACACGATGGTTAGGCCCTTATGGAATTGATCAAGTCTTTGCTAATGGTTAGGTAAAAATTAAAACTATTGATGGGGAAGGAACCTTTTTTTATGGTTAATGGACATAAATTAATGATGTTACAAAACCCCTTAATTGAGAAGAATTTGTTCAACATGTCTTGCAATAGTCCAAGATAGAGATAGTGGGTAGTAGGGACCTTTAACCTTCTACAATTTCTTCTTGATCTATTATTTACTTATAAATTAATGAAAAAAATAAAAAAGGAAAAAAATGGTAAAAAAGGAGAAAAATAGTAGTAGTAATAATAATAATAATAAGTAAAGATAAAAATAAGGGTCCAATTATGAAAACCCATCCTTTATGTTGCACATCAATTTGTCGCCATGACACTTGATTAGTTTATGGATATTATTACCATCCGTGAACATGTTGAAACTATCTCCCTTAGAAGTCCAAAAACTCAAAATATGTTAAAGTCCATGAGAAATTTGGGTCAAATAGCTCTCACACCTTGTTAAGTTCCACCTGCGCCGATTTCTCTAGTGTTTCCCGCGCATGTGCTGAAATTTACTCTGAGAACATCACAAAGCTGTGCTCTGTCTATAACTATAAACCCGCATAGGTGAATTCTAGAAAGTAAAAATAAAAAGTACATTCTAGAAACCTAGTTGGTTGAATATTTCCCAACTGAAAGCTTCCAGGTGATGATTATTCGAACTATAACTCTCATATTTGTTGTTCAATATTTGCTTATGAAGTTATTTTTCTCATGAATGTCTTTTAAAACTTAAGGAGATTTACCTGATTGTATGCACAAACAACTAATGAAACTTTAGCACAAGGAGAAATAAACATGCACATATTTATAAATCTGTAGTTGTTATTAGCATAGAAAAACTAATCATACAAAAACAAATCAAGTTGGTATCAGAGCAAAGGTTGAATTCCTTGATTGCTTGGTTTTGTGCAATTATGGTTTTAATGGTTGCAAAATTGTGATGCTTACAAGGTTAAAGTTGCAGAGAGGAGAAGGGAAGCTATAGGTTGCAACTCTTGAGGTAATGCCCAGAAGGAGAGCCACAAGGCCACAATCTCCACCACCCAACGTTCCAATTCCAGTTGCACTTGAAACTCCTCAAGTTTTTCCTTCAACTGAGATTGAAGAGGTACAAGTAGTACAAATTTATGCGCCTGAATCCATAGCGATTATGTATGGAGAAAGAGAGTCTGAAGGTCCCTCTTAAGAAGAGGAAGAATTCAAGAAATATTTCTATACTTTGACTAAGATGGTTAAAGTCCTCTATGAAGAGAGGAAGACTAGAATGGTTGGAGAGAGTTCTAAACCTCCACATGGAGAAGGAAGCTCAGAGGACCAAAAATATGAGAAGAAGGATTCAAAAGGGAATGGTGGAAATTCTATTCCATCTCCACCATCCTCATCATCTTCCTCATCATCTTCACCATCTCACACAACATCATCTTCCACTACCACCATTGAAACTACCCATACTCATTCCAAAAACCCAAAAGGAAAGACTCCATTACTGAAATTGGACATAAAATTCTAACTTCTCATGTACAATGGAGAGGTGAATGCAAAAAAGTTGGAAAATTGGATTCGACAGTTGGAGGTATACTGCAGAATTCAAAACCTTCAAGAAGACGACATAAAGATCCAATTGGCTTCATTGAGGCTAGAAGGAGCTGCATTAATATGGTGGAAAGCAAAGACTCAAGGGGAAATGAGAATCCATGGTAAGATATCCATCACTTGGGTTGAAATTTTTCTACAATTAAAAGATAGTTTTATCCTTTAGCCTATATGCAAAAAGCCATTATGAGTTGGCAGAACTTTAGGCAACTTAAAGGCCGAACAACCCAAGATTATACACAGGATTTTAGGAAAAGGGCTTTGTTATTAAGAGTGAATTTGAATTCCCATGATACACTGCTGAAATATATTGGGGGTTTACATTCCTATCTGAAACATATTATCCTTATGTTTAATCCAAACAATTTAGATGAGGTATGTGTGCAAGCCATGCACCTTGAATCTAGAGGAAAGAACATTCAAGAAGAGGGTAGTAAGAGGAATCCATTCAAGGGTAAGGAGAAAGAAAAGGGTGGAAAATGGAAGGGAAAGAAAAATGCAAGTGTGAAGAAAGAAGGGGAGAAAATCACATGCAAACACTGTTCCAAAGAGGGGCATGATGAAGCCCACTGCTGGAAATTGCATCTCGAATTAAGGCCTAAGAAACAAAACAATAAGGGAAAACAAAAGATGACTACTACCACACAACATGACCTTGGTTTAGATTCTGGTGATGAGACCAAGATTTCAGCCATGGTTACAAAAGGAAAAGAAACTGTTGCAAGCACTAGTTCATCACATAGTCAAAACAACACTCCAAATGAAGAGTCAAGAATAGAGTTGTTTCATGTTAGAGTGATTTCAAATCATACAAAGATTGATGCATTATTTGATAGTGGGTCACAATCAAACTTGATTTCAGAAGACTTGGTTAAAAAACTAAACCTTCAAAATGTACCTCATGATAAGCCATATCCATTGGGTTGGATAGTAAACAATGCAAACTTACAGGTTACAAGGAAGTGTTTATTCAAGTTCGCCATTACTAAAAAGTACATTGATGAAGTTGATTTAGATGTAGTTCCACTTGACATCCCAAGAATCATTTTGGGTAGTCCTTATTTGTATGATAGAAAAGCAGTGTTTTATCGCCATGACAACAAATACATATTTCTCAAGAATGGGGTGGAGTACATAGTGAGAGCCCATCGCAAAAAGTTGAACATTTCTTTGGTTAATGCAGGGCAAATGAAGGGACTAGTAAATGCAAGTAAAAATTTTGTGCTTCTCATGATCAAGAAAAAGGATGATATTTGTTATGAATCTTTTGAAGGTTGTGATGATAAACTGAAATCTAATTTGTTTGATATGGCAAGCAAGCATGAAGATATGTTTCAGGAACCAAAGGTGTTACCTCCCAAGAGGGGAATTCAACATGAGATTCAGTTGCAACAGGATGTTACGCTTCCGAACATTAGCATGTATCGCATGTCTATTATGGAGAGCTTGGAAATCAAAAATCAAATTCAAGAATTGCTGGACAAAGGTATCACACACCCATCTACTTTGCCATGTGGTTCGCCCATTGTCTTGGTGCCAAAGAAGGATGGAACATGGCACATGTGTGTGGATTTCCATGCATTGAATACAATCACAGTAAATAATCATTATCCACTCCCAATAATTGATGATTTTCTTGATCAGTTGAGGTATGCAAAGTATTTGACTAAGTTAGACTTACGAAGTGGTTATCATCAAGTTAGGATAGTTGAAGAATACATTTGGAAAACTACATTTAAAACTAAACAATGATTGTTTGTGTGGCTTGTTATGCCTTTTGGTCTTACAAATGCTCTAGCTACTTTCATGAGGGTAATGAATGATGTATTGATACCATTTATTAGATGGTTTTGTCATTGTCTACTTAGATGATATCCTCATATTTAGCAAGTCAAGAGATGAACATGTCATGCATGTAAACAAAGTACTTGATGTCTTGATAAAAGAACAATTGTTTTTAAAGATGTCGAAGTGTGAATTTGGCATGAATTCTTTGGTGTATTTGGGACACATTGTTGGAGGAGGTGAATGATGAGCCTCATCATTGGGTAACTATATGGACTTTAATTCACCTCATAGCTTAGTCAAATCAACTCTTATCACAATTTATTACATGTTTTGATTATATTTTGTTTAATGAGATGAGTCAAACTAAGATATTATGCCCAGTGGACTAATGTGCATTAAATGCAGGTTTGTGAGTGAAAATTAGGGAATTTTGGCAAGATTAAAGGCTGAAACTCGAATGGGACAAGGAAGAGATATTGTAGGAGGTAAATCCTCCTCATTTACTCCTCCCTCATTCGAATACTCCTCCATCAATCACACTAGCTCAGAGTACAAGCAACCAAGTCATGCAAATCAAAAGGCAGCCAAGAAAGTGACAGTCAAAGAGTTAGTTCATTTCGAGTTTGGGAGACGAGCCTCCCTAGATTTAAGGAAGTCATTGGAGACTTCATTTGTATAAATAAAGAGGCCTAGAGCCTCATTAGGATTCAATTTTTTGTTGTAAAAACACTAGTTATTTTGGAGCTCCAGACTTGTGGAAGACATTGCTATGTATTTTGTATTTTGATAATGAGAATGAGCTTTTTCATTATCCAGTATTGAGTTAACTTAGAGGGATGAAGCTCTTGGGTTAGGGCCCAACCCTAGCAACAAAGGATCCTCTTCTTGTATATGTATTCTTAGATTAGTTTCATAGATTCATGGTTAAATTGTCCTTAGAAGTATTTCATTGCAAGTAGTGTAGATTTGATTAGTTTGATTCCATTTGTGCTTTACTTCAGCAGTAGGTTAGAAGGGATAAAAGGAACACAAAAAAGTTGTCAATAGGTGTCTTGGCCTCACTTCCTCCTTAAGGGATCATGATTTGAGAAAATGACCCCTGTGCAGCCCCAAAAAGATAGATTTCTACTTTCTCATAGAATTTAGATTTTACTGTGTTTGAACCAACATTTGATTAGTTTGCAAGTGTAGGATTTAATTACCATTTCTTCCATTTTCAGTCTTACAACTAGTTCATTAGACTCTGTTTTTCTAGCTCATAGAAATTCTTCTTGTTTACATGATTTTTGGGAAAATACCATTGTTTGATGCAATAGAGGTGTTTCAGAAGTAGAGAAAGATTTCATAGCAAGGAACCTCCTTCCAAATTCATCCATCCATGATCATTACTTGCTTTCACTAAGACCCTCACCAATTTCATTATTCTTTAAGGAAACTTCTTCAACCATGTTGAGCAAATCCAACCATCTCCCATCATTGGTTTTGAGTTCTGAGTGATCCTAAGAATTTTATCACTCCATTCCACCCACCAAACACCTTCCCTAAGCCTTCCATCACCTTCAGCACCCATCATTTTTCTTTCGGCTGTATCCTGTAGAAATACAGGGAATCCTGTAGGTTTTCATGTAGTGGCCGGTTTTGAGGCCGAATTGAGGCAAAACCTCCATGAAGCCACATAAGGTCACCTAAGGGTCTCCCAAACCTTCCAACCATCCAACAGTATCCCTAAGCCACCTGCCACATCACCAAAAGAGATTAGCTTTCACACTTGTTTTTCCATAAAAAAGAAAAAAAAGAAAGAAAAAGAAAATAGATTTATTTCAGTCCTTTACATTCACAGTAGTGATGTTTGATGTTTTGAACTTTCATGCTTAGGATAGTAGCATTTAATACATGTTAGCTTGGCATTCTTGTAAAGCATAGTTTCTCAACCGTTAGTTAAGAAATGATGTGTTTTTAGCATTGTAGTTCAGTCATTTTCCTTATTGCAGTAGACAAGCATTCTCCTAGAGTAGATTTCTCTTTCTTTCATCAGTAATCAAGCTTCTTCTGAATCCATAGAAGTTTGGCTTGAAAACCCTAGTGGTCTCTTGCCAGCTGAACAGTGACAAAAGGCAGACCCATAACTTTTACTTGTGTATACAACATTGTCACCTCCAAGTTTGTACCAACCCCGAGTTGATAAAGTAAAGTTGGTAGCCCCAGGAGTTACAACATTCTTGTTGCAATATTGGTGCTCATCACTTTTTGGCATCGTTGCCTGGGAGGTGTCTGAGTTATATGTGCTTACTCCTTTCTTTCTTCCATTTCTTGTTTCTAATATTCTACTAGTAGTTTCATTTCTGCAAAAGTAAATTAGTTTGCTTCCTTTTCCATTCTACATTCTTTTTTTCCTTTCCATTCTGCAAGTAAGATTTAAATCAAGCAGTTAATTTTTCATTCAGTCATTAGTTTTCATTCAGTCTACAATTTCAATTATGCAATTACTTTCAAAGTTTGAAAAAACACAAAACACAACAAAAACATTTTTTTCATGCCTCGTAGGAATAGGGATAACTTAGGGATTTTTTTCCAAATACCCCCACTGCTTCAAAAAACCAACCTTCCCTCTTTTCCAGTGGCTGTGAACTGGAGGAACCCTTAGGTTAGTAGCTAGACATATTTGAAGCACCTACAGGGGAAGAAGAAGAAGAAGAACCCATTCCTACTGAACCAATGGCTGAAAACATAAATGATAGAGGAAATAGGGAAAGATTTGAGGGTGCCTTCCCCATCAGGGAAACCAATGGGGATACTAAGATAAAAAATATAAGCCCCTCTGCCCTTCCTCATTTCCATGGCCTGACCTTAGAAGATCCAGACACTTTCTTATTTGAGTTTGTTGTCATATGCCGAACCTATGACTACACCAATGATGAGCATAAGTTGAAACTATTTCCATCCACTCTCAAGGATGCAGCTTTGCGCTGGTTCATGGGTTTACCTGGACATACCATCACAACTTGGGCTCAGATTCAACAATCCTTCCACAAAAAGTATCAAGACTACTACAGGTCTAAAGACACTAAAGAGGAAATTTTTAGGATGAGCTTAGGGCATGATGAATCCCTAGAGGCTTATGAAGAAAGATTCCAACTTAGCTACAAAAGGGCCAGGTGCACACTTGACCCTGAGTCACTAAAGCTAGTCCTACTTAGAGGAGTAAGGGAAGATCTTCTGGATACCCTAAAATTGTTAGCAAGAGGGGATATCTATCAGTTACCCTATGAGGATATCAAGACTATCTTTAGAAACCATTCTAGGATAGCTAGGAAAAAGGGTAGGGGTAGTCAATGTATGGTCAGTCCATCCTCTTCCAATTCATCCATCAAGGGTGAAATTGGAAACATGCTGGAAGATTTCAAGAGTGAGATGGTGCAAATCATTGCCCTACAAATGGACACTATACACATTAAGAGAAAGCAGGAGGAATCAGAGAGAGCCTTAGCCATTTTCTGCCCTAGATGCACCAGGAGGCACCCTAGGAACGAATGTCCATTGAATTCTATTGAAATCTACTCAGTCTGTGAAGAAAACCACTCCACACACAAGTGCCCTTCTCTCTCTGGATTAAAAGTTGTATATCAAGGAGTTGAAGGGGCAAATGAACAACTCTACTACATAAACCAAAGGAGACCTCATGGGCCTAGGCCATACCAGCAGGGCATGAAAGGGTCATCCCATGCATATTACAATCCCAACCAGACCACATAATACCTTCTTGGGGGCCCCCTGGTCATCCTTACCGGTTTACACCTCCTCCTTGGTCCTTTGCACCTCATTATCATTCCCAATCAGCTAGCCAGTCGTTTCAACCATATGCTCTACCACAACCTCAGTGGAGTGCACCGCCCCAGGGGTGGAGGCCCCCATACAACAAGGCTCCAACTTTATTTCCTTCACCACCTGCTCAACCACAGCTGTTACGCTCTGCTCCACTTAAACAACCCCAGATGCCTGCCCAACCAAATCCAAACCCAAAAAAAAACATGCACAACAAGTATGCAGTGGAGAGACATCCTATCCTGCTTATGTTGTGGAGATTTAGGAAATCAACCTGAGATCTAGGAGAGTACTCCCAGACAACCAACCTCTACCTCCACCTAGGGAGGTTGAGGAGGAAATAGAGGAAAGCATGCCTAAAGTAAATCCACAACCCTTTCCTGAGAGGTTAACCCAACCACTCTAGCCTACCCCAGAAGAGACTGAACTTCTGGGAGAATTGAAAACAATATGTGTCAAAATTCCACTTCTCCAAGCTATTAGAGATGTACCTATTTACAACAAGTTGATTAAGAAGAAGTGCTTCAAGCATCCAGGGAGGCGAAGAAGAGATGCCCCTACCATTAATGTTATTGGGCAACTGTCCAACTTAATGCTGGGGTAGGTAATTTGTCCAAAGTATTTGGACCCTGGAAGCCCTATAGTAGATGTGCACATCAATGGCACCATTGTCCCACACACTTTGATCGATCTTGGGGCTATCATTAATGTGATGACCAAGGACACCATGCTCAATCTCAACCTCCAAGGTTCATTGAGAAAGACCACAACAGTTCTGAAACTTGTAGACCGCTCCACAGTGACCCCTAAGGGGATTATGGAGGATGTGATGGTCTCCATTGACTCTTGGGAGTACCCGACAAATTTCCTAGTTCTCCAACCTAAGGCTAAGCTTACTGGTTACCCTCTCATCCTTGGGAGGCCCTGATTAGCCATTACCGATGCCTACATTAGCTGCAGGGTTGGAAATATGACCATAAAAAATGGGCATATGTCCAAGAAGTTAGTCCTATACCTGCCTACTCAGCCATCTCTAGAACATGACTTACCTTGGTGGCTGGAAGAGGAGGAAGAAGACGAAGTTTATTCCACCCAACTCTATACCTTAGAAACAACCATGGGAGGGGGACAACATGATGAAGATGATTTGATTGAACACATACTCCAAAGTCCAACTCCCAGTACATTGTCCTTAGAAGAAATAGTAAAGGAAACCCAGAACAACCATCAAATTAATCTATGCTTAGCCGATTCCAACCCTCTCCATGTCAAAATCATAGAATTTGGCATTGAGAGAACTTTTGAAAATCAACCCATCTCTTTTTGTTCAGCAAGAAGAAAAGTTGTGCAACCTGCTAAAGGAACATCTGGATGCCTTTGCTTGGAGTTACAAAGAAATGAAGGGAGTGCACCCCTCGGTGTGTACTCACCACATTTATATCAAAGAAGGTTGCAAGCCAGTCTGACAACCTCAACAGAGGATGAATCCAACTCTTAAAGATATGGTCAAAGAAGAATTACAAAAGCTACTAGATGCATGATTCGTTTACCCTATCTCAGACAGTCAGTTGGTCTCTCCTTTGGTGTTGGTTCTAAAGAAAAATGGTAAGTGGAGGATTTGTGTCGATTATAGGGAGTTAATCAAAGACACAAAGAAGGACCATTTCCCTCTACCTTTCAACGACCAAGTGCTAGATGGCCTAGCAGGGAAATTTTTTTTCTCTTTCCTAGATGGATTCAGCGGGTACAATCAAATCTAGACCAGCCTGTAAGACTAGGATAAAACCACCTTCACTTGTCCTTGGGGTAATTTTGCCTAAAGGGTCCTTCCTTTTGGCCTATGCGATGCTCCTACCACTTTCTTGAGAGCAGTCCTAAGTATCTTTGCTGAATTAGTCCATGATGCAATAGAGATTTATATGGATGATTTTACACCTTATGGATGTGATTTCCAGGAGGCTCTGTCCAAATTAGGTAAGGTGCTGCACAAATGAATTGAGATGAACCTGTCTCTCAGTCTCAAAAAATGTGAATTCTTGATGACTGCAGGGACTGTGCTAGGTCATTAAATATCTCAACAAGCACTGCAGGTGGACCCAAACAAAATAGCTATCATCCAAAGGGTCCCACCTCCTCAAAAGCATAGAGATGTGAGAAGTTTCCTAGGGTTAGCTAGATACTACTGAAGGTTTATAAAAGACTTTAGAAAGTTGGCTTATCCTTTATTTGGGTTGTTGGCCAAAGACTCTAAGTTTGTATGGTCAAAAAGTTGTCAAGAGGTCCTGGACACCCTAAAGGACAAGTTAACCACTGCACCGATTCACAGAGGCCCAAATTGGGCCCTTCCTTTTAATATACATGCTGATGCCTCACACAAAGCCATAGGAGAAGCCGTAGGCTAGATAGATGAAAAATTGCCTTATGTCAGTTACTTTACCAGTAAGAATTTGTCAAAGGTTGAACTAAACTACACAGTGACCGCAAAGGAGCTACTGGCTGTTGTGCATTCATTGGACAAATTTAGGCATTATATTACAGGCTATCAAACATATGTACATACTGACCATGCTGCAATCAAATATTTAATGAATAAACCTGATGTGAATGCCCGAATTATTAGATGATTACTTTTATTACAGCAGTTTGATCTAACTATTGTTGATAAGCCTAGCAAGGAAAATGTTGTTGCATATATTTTGTCAGATTAACTTTGCCTGCAGGTGAGGCGAGAATGGTTGATGATCAGTTATCGTATGAGCACCTATTCGCCATTTCAGTTCTCTCTTTGTGGTTTGCTGACATAGCAAACTATTTGGTATCTGCACAGTTCCCACCGAATTTGTCTTCCAAAGAGAAAAGCAAGATTGTGAGGAAGAGCGCCCCCTTCACTTGGATTGGGGGCAACCTCTTCAAACTAGGCCCAGATCAAATTATGAGAAGATGTGTATGGGAGGAGGAAGTCTTTAACATCCTTCTGACCTGTCATGATGGGTCTCGTGGAGGTCACTTTGCAACAAAGAGGACAACATTAGAAGTGTTACAAGTTGGTTATTATTGTCCCACTCTTCATCAGGATGTGAAAAGATATACTAGTCAGTGTGATCAGTACCAAAGGATGGGAAAGCCTACTTCAAGAGATGGAATGCCCCTGCAACCTCAAGTGACTTTTGAGCCATTTGATAAGTGGGGCATGGACTTCATTAGACCTTTTGACCGTAGTTCCAAGCAAAAGCAGTATATCATTGTATGCATTGATTATCTGACTAAGTGGGCTGAAACCAAGGCAATCAAGGCAACAACAAAGGAGAAGGTGGCTGAGTTCTTAAGGGAGAGTGTATTTTACAAGTTTGGGTACCCTAGAGAACTGGTCACTGTACAAGGCAACTAGTTTACCTCCAACCTGATTGAATACTTGCTAAGCCAACACAATATCAAGCATAGAACCTCCACTCCCTATCACCCACAAGCTAATGGGAAAGTGGAGGTGACCAACAGGGCACTGGAGGGCATCCTGACTAAAGTGGTTAGCAACAGTAGGAAAGTTTGGGCAGATAGACTAGTTGAGGCCACCTGGGCCTATAATACCACCTAGAAGACCACCACTGGATTCACACCCTATGAGCTGGTCTATGGGAAAAAGGCCCTGCTGTCCATTGATTTGAGTATAATACATTAAGGATGGCAACCCAACTAGATGTAGATCTCAACAGTGCAAAAAAATAGAGATTGCTCCAATTGAATGGTTTAGATGAGTTCAGAATGCATGCCCTCCTACACATAGAGGTAACTCAAATTCAGAGGAAGATATGGCACGATAAGAACATCAAGGATAAGAAATTTCAAGAAGGTGATTGGGCTTTGTTATATGATTCCATATATAAAGACTTTAAGGGCAAGTTAAGGACAATATGGTTAGGGCCTTATGTTATAGAGCGATGTCATGATAATGGTTCAGTGTAGATCAGAACCATAGATACAAAGTCCATTCCTTTACTTGTTAATGGGCACAGATTGAAAGTTTACAAAAGGTCATTGTTGAAGCAAGAGTTCATTGATGGTATCAATAAAATAGTGATGGTGGTGGAGCAAGTCTCAGCTCCTGCCTCATCAAGTCCTTGAGAAAAGAAAAAAAATTAAAGAGACTCAGGTGAAAACCTCCATGAGGCGCCTGAGTCTGACTATTAGGTTTAAAACCTCTTGAGGCGGCCCAATGGTATAAAAGAAAAAAGAAAAAAAGAGAAATAAAAATATCTCTGGGTGAAAAATCTCTTGAGGCGCCCAGGGCAAGCAACTAGGATGAAAACCTCTTGGAGGCAGACTAGTTGTTTTCAAAAAAAAAAAAAAGAGAAGAGAAAAATCATGAAAAATTGTTTACAGGTCAGTAGGAGGATGATCATAGATCAAAGGAGAATCAAAAGGGACCTATTCCACTCATATTTTTATCTCTCCATTCATCATCCTTCATCATTCCACTATTTCTTTCATTTTTTCATTCATTTGCCTCAGTTTGCAAGGGCACTGTGTTTTCTACAGGATCCCCTAAAAACCTATAGGATGATCCTGTAGGAATTACAGTGGCTTGGGAATCCTAAAGGAAGTAACCATAGGGCAAGGAAATGACCTGCCCATGTCAAAAAAATAAAATTCCTACATCATCATCTCATTACCATACCACTCTCCACCTTGATCACCCCCGCATTCATCATTGAAAAAATCATAGAGAAAAAAGATGAGACAAAGAGCAAGGGGAACAACATCTAAAGGTTATTTTCCATTATTCACACACCCCTAGACCTCCTCTTTGTCCATGTTCATCATCCTGAGGTCCCAACAGTAGAAATGATTAAAATTGTTGAGGGAGAAGAAGCTATAGGACATTCTGTAGGAAATCCTGTAGCAGCCTATCCCAGAGAATAAAAATCATAAGTTGCATCAAGTTTCCAGCATGGAGATCCAAGGGTAGAAGAAGCTCCAGAGCAGCAGCAACACCATCATATTCAACACCGGGTACCTTTACATCAAGGAAGTCATCAAAGGATAATAAACTAAAAAAAAAAGAAAAAAAGAAGAAGGAGAAATCACATGCAGCCAACATACATCAAAAACCTCATTTCTTCAACAAACTGCAACAAGGTATTGTTACCATAGGTAAGTATCTCGCTTCACTCTCTCATTTTCATAATGTAATCAAAAGATGTAAAGGTTGTGAACGAGTTGGTTTATAAGTGAAAGGTGGCCAGTTAACTTGGCCACCTTTGTTCAGTCAGCGAGGACAAAACAGTTAGTCCTCACACACGTTGCAGTAGTCAAGTCAAAGAAACAGAGGATGAGGTCAAAAGAAGTTAAGACTATAGATGCCCGAAGTGGGAGTTGATTACGAGGTGAAAGGAATGATGATGTGGTAGTGGGGACCAAAGGTCCAAAAATAGAAATTTGTACCTCGGTTGCTAGCACACCACCTCACTCAACTGGACCATAAGAGGAAACAAACGTTGATTGCCATGCACTCATGCATTCATCTTCTCGAGGCTCACTCTAGAAAAGTCTCTCTCATCCCCAAGCAACCTGTTAGCCTCCTGTTGCAACAGGTGTTCATCTTTCATGATTGACAGTTGAAAGTGCCAAATATGTCATACTTTGCATGTTGCAATGCTCCATATTTCCAAAAGAGGCCAAAGAAAAAGCCATGAAAGTGTGCTAGTCTAAATGCCACTGCTGTATTCCAATTTTGATGAGTTATTCATTTTTGAAGAATTTTCTGTTAAGGGAAGGCCAAACAACTTAATCTTGGCTTCCCTGGGTTTCAATTTCTTGTTCTAGAATGTAGAGAATGAAAATCTGTCCAAACAGTTTAATCTTGGCAGATTAGTAGGTAGGTAGAGAAACAAAGGAGCCTAACTGCTTAATCTGGGCCCTTGGAAGAAATAGGAGGACAACAAAAAGAAAAAGGATAATCAGGGTCTGCAAGTCCAAGTGCACCCATGCAAAAAGAAGAAAAAATGCTAGGTAAGTAGGCTGGGTAAGTAGTTTTGTGGTTGCAGAATCAAGCTATGTGATCCATTTCATGTTTTCAAGTGTTATATCTATTTCAGATCACAGGTACAAGGCAATTTCCCTTTGGAGGAGCTCAAGCGAGGCATGTCTAATTCCCCTTTCTTCTAAAGAATCTCCAAATCACTCACTAACATCCCCTTGAGGACCTTGGGATCTGCCCAACCAGTCCTGTTATCACTTCATTTTTGTAAAATACCAAGTCAAGTTTTGGCTTTCTCAAATGAAAAGAAGCCACATTTCTTGTGTAAAATCATTCCTCCATATCCCATTTAAGTCTCATGTCTAAGTTTCAGATCATAAACTTGGCATCATTCCCCTTACATTTCCATTTCACAAACTCATATTAACTCCTAACTCTACTATCGAGCTCCCTAGATCATCTCCTTATCCCCTATTACACAAAAACCTATATAAAAAACCCCAAAAATATTACATATCCCCCCTATAGCACTATAGCTATGCACATACAGTTCTGGGATATAATAGTCCACCTGGGACTATTATGAACCCATCCGTGTCATAACTCTGGGATTGGTCTAAACCTCTGGTTAGACCAATAACCTATATACACCCCTTTACCCTTAAAAGAACCTTATAACTCTACCTCCGCAGTCATTTCCCCAATGTCTAATGTTTAATAGTTTGGTTAAACATTAAATTAACCCGCAGAACCCACATTTTCTAAAGTTTTGAACCCCCCGCGGCATAATATTATTTTTATATTCGCGCGGGCCCCGCTCCAAAGTTGCGCGCCACCCCAATCAACCCGCCAGCCGTCCGATGCCCAGCGTATCAGATCCAACGGTGGGCGGGTGTTCTCATATGCCGATCCACCGGAGGTTAACGTCCGGGGGATGGGCAGTTTCCCTGTCGTACCCCCGCCACGTGTCAGCCTCCTGGTGTGTTCGGAGGCCCCTCCCCCAATACCGCCTGTGCCGAAAGGTGGTGCAGGAGAAAACCGGATACCGCCTTCCGCCCTCCTACGTCAGCACCACGTCATCATGACGTCATCATCCTGCGTCGGCCTCCTGCCACCGTGTCATTGCCACGTCGCTGCCATCGTGCTGCCACGTCATCACCCCTGCCGTACCGCCACGTCACCCGGCCGTACTGCTGACGTCACCCTACCACGTCACCGCCGTACTGGGACCCACCATTGATGTCATGTTGACGTCATCATCAAAAAGAGTGCGAAGCGCGAAATTTGCAGCAACTGATGCCCGGAATGAAAAACCGAGGCAGTTTTTGATGCGCGATTAGCGCTTGCTAAGGGAAATAGGCCAAAATGGAAGCCCCCTTATGGCTCGGCTACCAACATGCCCAAAATTCGCAAAATTCACATGAATTTCTTCGCAGAGTTTCGGAAAAGGGGCAAAGACAATTCTAAAGGCAAATAGAGGGCCGATCAGCAGCCATAAAATGTCGATGGGATGGTTTAAAGCAATCAGAAGACAACAAGGAACCCAGGTTCAGTGAAAGTGTATCAGACGAAGCGACGAAGACTATCAGTTAGCATTTTTGGTGGAAATCCGTATTTCCAAAGCAGGAGAACATTGAAGGCCCCCAAGCAAAGTCAAAGAAAGCGGTGAAGCTATTTCAAAACTCTCAAATCACAGTTAATGCACCTCAAAACTACTCAAGGGCAGGGGATCAAAACCCAAAGCACAGTTATGACTAAATGATCAGCACAGAGCCATAAAGACAACACATTAACTCTTTTTGATACAGCTGCCCCCAGCGCAGCTCGAAGATATTTTCTTGCATTTATTTCAGGCATATGTTAGGTTAAAGACACTTATTACAGCAGATCTGTCTGAGATCTGATTCTTGTAGATATTTTGCTTATAAAACCACCCTAATTCACTGTTTAAAGGGTTGGTTGGTTGATTTGCTCCAAGAGAGACTCGCTCTGTATACTTGATGTTTTCATTAATCAAAGACTGCTGAAAAGCTTGGAGGATGGACTGTCTGCTGTGTTATTAATGTTTTAAAGAATGAATATGGAATTCTTGTGCTGCAACACGACTCAATAAGTGATTTCTACCTCTGTTTTCCGTTGATATATGCTCATATCATACATATGTCGCCAATCTAAATAGCAGATTAAAAGATTAGCTTAGAAATTGCTTGATTGCACTCTATGCTCAATTTCTGCTGTTTCTTTATGTTTTCCTCTGAATTGGTAATGAATATGAATTCCCTTTGGCTCATATTTCTCCTAATTCACCCATGTTTGACAGTTATCTAGGGATTCTTTACTGCTCCTAGATAGAGCTCATTCACCTTCCCTCTGTTAAGCTGAAAGAGAGATTCTTAATTGCCTCTCATTCCTTAGCCTTCAATCCATCTCCATTTAGCTTGAAAGTTGTTTCATGTGCATCTATCTTGCTCCAAATTTCTCTTGTGACCAAGAAAACGCACTAGCAGTCCTACTCCATGACTCCATGCCCAATGGTTTGAACTTATCACACTATGCATTTCCTCTCTACTTGAAAGATTCATCCTTCCCACCAAAACTCAAACAAAACCCCTTGAACTCAATAAATAGCCTAAAATCATCATCAACAAAGCTAAATCATAAAGAGAGAGCCCTCTCTGATTGCAGGTGGGCTAGAACCTGCAGTCCAAAGATTGGTTTGTGGTTACCTCGACCGTATTCCCTTGGGAGTCAAAGGGAACAACCTGAGTGATAACATAATGGCGACTCCGCTGGGGAACCAATGAATTTTCTAATTGCTTTATATTCCTTAAAACTACAGATGAAGCCTGTATGTCAGCCAGGGAGCCTTTGAAACTGTTCTTGCTTTGCGTTTACAGGAGTAAAAGAAAGCTGCTTCAGTCAATCTTCATGCTAGTTTTAAGCTGTAGACAACTATTCCAAAATTT
This sequence comes from Pinus tabuliformis, assembly GCA_031772625.1. Taxonomy (NCBI): domain Eukaryota; kingdom Viridiplantae; phylum Streptophyta; class Pinopsida; order Pinales; family Pinaceae; genus Pinus; species Pinus tabuliformis. Next base: position 1,620,348,858 of record CM062818.1, read on the forward strand.
TATCAGTTCCTTGCTAATTCTAAAAACATTCACAGAAAATACCAAAACAAGTTCAGAATCTGGCTCCCAAAAGGAACTCACGTTATATGAGGTCAAATCCAGACCCAAACCCCCCAGCTGCTTTTGAAAATTCGAATTTAATCCCAAGGAACCTCAGGAAGCTAGAGCGAAGAGAAGATTTTGTTGATTCTAGCCCTGAAACAGTTCAGCCAAGCTGTGTTCCAATCCCTGTCAAAGTTTTATTTCGTTCAACCCCTACTTCCCCTTGCTAATCATCCACCTCTCAAAGCACTCCTTCCACACCTCCATTCTCTACACATACTACCATTACCACCACTATTGTTACAGCTATTCCAACTGTTCCTATTGTTCCACTTATTCCTGTAAACATGGACAATAGATATGCACCCCTGCAATTACCTGCAAATCCTGGGGCTATGCCTCAGGATTATCAAACTAAAATCACATATTTTGATGGAACTGGTTCTTGCACAACCCTTCAGCATACCAAGAAGATGCAAGACTATTTTGAGAACTACGAGATAGATGATGATAGCGCGAGAATGAAGATTTTTGTCCAAAGTTTGACAGGTGATGTCAGGACTTGGTTTAGAGCACTCACAGCCAATTCCATAACAGATCCAAAAGCCTTATACCAGTCATTTATCAACAGATGGGAGAAAAAGAAAGACCCCTTGCATATATTATCTGAATATGACACCATCAAAAGAGGCCCTCAAGAGTCTGTCTTGGACTATTGTGCAAGATTCAATAATTTTTATAATGCAATACCACATAACTTAAGACCTCCACCTAATCTTTCTTTGTATAAATTCTCTGATGGTTTTGATACTGACATGGCTTATCAGTTAAGGGAAAGAGCCCCTCAAACCCTTGCAGACATGAAAAATGTTGCTTTTAGCGTAGAGGCAAATCTAATTGCCAAAAGAAACAGAGCTAGAACTGAGAGAAGAACCACCTTTAAGGAAGAACCCTCAGCCTTAGACCAAAAGCTGGATGCTATTATCACTGGCATGCACAGGCTGGGAGATAGAGTGGAAAGCGTTGAGAGGAAATCATCATGGGAAGGACAACAACCTAATACCATAAGGAACCCAAATTTCCGGAAAACTCAGAACACAAATGCTGGTAGGTCTAGCCCAGACCATGATGTAAGGCCTCCTTTTCATGAAAATTATGCTGAAGCATCTACATCTAGTGAGCCCACAGAGGACACTCACATGAACTTAATGGATTTGAAGGCCGAGCAACAAATTTTCCTAACCCAAGCAGACCAAGATGAGCATGAATTTAATCAATTTCAAACTAAGTCTGGTGAGTCTTTTGACTTTAAACAGGGTTATGATTCAACTGTTTATGAGGTCCACAAACAGTATAAGTTGAGGACAAGAACCATAGATGTGCCCGAAAAGGTTAAACCAAATGATACCATACAGCCTAACAAGATCAAAGAAAAGGCTGCCCTCATAGAAACTGCTGATGAAACAATTCCAAATCTAAAGGATGTCAGCATAGAGGATGTCACAGACATGCAGCCCTCTAATGATCAAACTCTTCCACCTTCTTCCTCAAAAGAAGATTTGAACAGCTATCCTAAAAAAATTTCCAAGTCAGAAATAGTGCAAGAAATCAACGAAGAACAAGAAAAAACCGCTGAAAGTGCAATTGAAAAGGGAAAATCTGCCAGTCACAATACTAAATCATAGTCAGAAAAACCTTTTGATTTAGAGGCAGAAATAGGTAAACTGAAGATATCCATCCCTTTATCTGAACTTGCCAAACATGATATCTATAGGCAGCAAATCAAAAGATCGCTGCAAATTCCAGAAAATAGGGATGATGTGAATGTATTAGATGATCAACCTGAGCTCCTTTTCGGTCCTGAAGTCAATGGTAAAACAAGACATGGAGCTGTGTTACCATTCTATGTCAGTTTGCACATTCATGATAAAGTATTGCATAATGCTATGTTTGACTCAGGTGCCTCACACAACCTTATGCCCAAAGCTGTAATGGAGAAGCTAAACCTTGATGTTACAAGACCCTACAAAGACTTATTTTCCTTTGACTCAAGTCAGGTCAAGTGTTTAGGCTTAATCAAAGACTTATGTGTCTCCTTAGTCCAATATCCCAACAAGACAATCCTCATGGATGTGGTGGTTGCTGACATTCCACCAAAGTATGGCATGCTATTGTCAAGATCTTGGGGAGCAAAACTCCAAGGATCTCTCCAACTAGACCTCTCTTATGCCACTATATCTGTCTTTGGGCAACCAAAGAGACTGTATAGAGAAACACTGATGAAATATGTGGTAACTAGTGAGGACAAGCCCCAAAATTTTCCTATTTATTCAATCCATTCTGATATGGATTCTTTTATTTTATTTAATGAGGAGACAAGTCCTCCCACTGATGATAATCCATTGGCTTTAGAACTGGACACACACATCAATGAAGAAGCGGTTGCCCAAACTTATGAAACTGTCAAAACAATCAAGGCAACCAGCATACAAGAAGAAATTCCCCAAATAGAAAATTCAAATCTGCCCACTGCAAGAATGACTGAAACTCTTAATACTAACCACAAGTAAGAAATCACATGGTATTTAGAGTTTGATGGTTCTGTTAACAAGTTAGGAGCAGGGGCAAGTGTATGGATTCACAATACACACAACAATCATGCAGAAGGCCATGCCTATAGACTAAATTTCAAATGCACCAATAACATGGCAGAGTATGAGGCTCTCCTTTTAGGCCTCAGACTGCTCAAAGCTCTAGGAGCTGCAAAAGTATCCATTCTAGGTGACTCCGATTTAGTCATACAGCAAATGAAAGGCAATTTTGTCACCAATGACAATAGAATGAGAGCCTATAGGACTGATGCCACTAATATACTTAATGCATTCACTGAATCCAAGCTTGCCAAGATTTCAAGAGATCATAACATTCATGCACACAGCCTAGCCACTTTTGCTAGTACATGCAAGCTGCCCTTTGAGCCAAATCACCATTTTACTGCTGAGATAAAACATAGGCCTGCTATCCCAAATAATGTTAAAGATTGGCAAGTGTTTCAAAATGATACCCAGATTAACAATTTCCTCACTCTTGAGCATGAGTTTTCAAATATTAACATTGACATGGATGCTATGACGGATGATCAATAGCAAACAAATGAAAATCAGCAGGCTGTAACAACTGTAACAACCAAACAAATGTTAAACCCAACTGTTTTTGACAATACAAACATAGAAGAGCTGAAACAGATGCATTTGGAGAAAATAGCCGAAACAGAGGCAGAGATCGTTGATCTAAAAGATAACTTTCTCCCTGCTGGCCTCACTCTGTTAGAAGATATGTTTGATGCAAATGATGTTCCCAAAAAGCCAAAAATGCAACCCTTAAATGCTGCTATAGAAGAACACAACATTGGGATAGCAGAGAAGCCCAAAATGGTCAAACTATCTCAATCTTTGCCACACGATCAAAAACCCAAATATGTTGATTTGTTTAAAGAATTCCAAGATGTATTTGCTTGGAGTTATGAGGACTTGAAGTCCTATGACACCTCAGTGATCCAACACACCATTCCCTTAAAACCAAATCAAAAGCCCTTCAAACAGAAACTAAGGAGAATCAATCCTGTGCTTCTCCCTTTGATTGAAAAGGAAGTGAAAAGAATGTTTGAGGCAGGTATCATAGCGCCCATCAGATTTTCTGAATGGGTATCCAATCTTGTTCCCACAAGAAAGAAGACAGGTGAGATTAGGCTATGTGTAGATCTAAGAAATTTAAACCAAGTCTCCCTAAAAGACCAGTACCCATTGCCAAAAATGGACCACATCCTACAAAGAGTAGTGGGGTCATTTAGAATCTCTTTGCTAGATGGCTTTTCAGGTTTCAATCAAACACTGGTTCACCCGGATGACCAAGACAAGACAGCCTTTACCACACCGTGGGGAACATTTAAATATGTGAAGATGCCTTTCGGACTTAAAAACGCTGGTGCTACCTTTCAAAGGGCAATGGATATTGCATTTGCCAGGGAAATACATGATTTCCTAGTTTTCTACCTCGATGACTTAACCCCTTTCTCCAAATCTGATCAAGAGCACCTAAAACATTTGAGGCAAATATTCATGACATGTAGGAAATATGGCATTTCCTTGAACCCCAAGAAGTCTCTCTTTGGCCTTGAAGAAGGTAAATTACTAGGCCATATCATCTCAAAAGATGGAATTAGAATTGATCCTGAAAGAATTCAAGCCATCCTTCAAATCCCATTTCCAAGAAATATAAAAGAGTTGCAAGCATTCCTTGGAAAGATCAATTTCCTAAGGAGATTTATCCCAAACCTAGTTGAACTGATAATACTGTTAAGAAATATGTTAAAAAAGGATGCCAAGGTAAAATGGTCTCTTGAAACCAAGCAAGCCTTTGAGAGTATCAAATCTGCCTTAACCCAAGCTCCAGTCCTCACAAGTCCTCAATTTGATAGGGACTTCATCATATTCTCATTTGCATCTGAGCACACCATAGCTGCTGTCCTTTTGCAAAAGGATGATAAAGGAGCTGAAAGGCCAATTGCATTTTTCAGCCGAGCCTTAAGAGATGCCCCTTTGAAGTACTAAATCATGGAGAAGCAGGCCTATGCCCTTGTTAAAGTAATCAAAGATTTCTGAGTTTACATTTTATATTCACATGTGATTGCCTATCTCCCAAATGTTGTTGTAAAAGACATATTAACCCAAGAGGGGTTAGAGGGCAAAAGAGGCAAGTGGATTGCTAACATCCTTGAGTATGACATAGAAATTAAACCAACCAAGCTCATAAAGGGACAAGGTTTAGCCAAACTGATGTCCGAAACAAACTTCCAAGCCTTAGACATGAACCAACTGGACAATGAACAAGAGCTGGAAACTCCACAGATCAGTGAAACCTTTTTGCAATCCCCATGGTATGCTGATATATGCTTTGTATTGTTAAACCTGTTTGCTCCCCCAGGATTGTCCAGAACCAAGAAAAGATTTTTAAAGATGAAAGCTTCAAAGTTTTGTGTCATAGATGGTGCTTTATTTTGGAAAAATCATGAAGGCATACTGCTTAATTGTTTAACCATGAATGAAACTAACAATGTCATGAAAGAATTCCATGCAGGGGACTGTGGAGGACATCTGTATTGGAAGTCCATTGCTGATAAAATTTTAAGGGCTGGTTTCTATTGGCCCTCTTTGTTTGCAGATGTAAAGAAGTTTGCTATCTCATGTCATAAATGCCAAATTTTTGAGGGCAAAAGAAAGCTGTTACCTTTGCCTCTTAAGCCCATCTCAACCGAGAAGCCTTTTCAACAATGGGGTCTTGACTTCATTGGAGAAATCCACCCCTCTTCCTCAGGCCAACATAAGTGGATTCTAACAGCCACCGACTATTTCACTAAATGGATTGAAGCCATCCCATGTAGACAGGCCAATGACTCCATCATTATCCAATTCCTTGAGACCAACATCCTTTCTAGATTTGGATGCCCTAAGAAGATCATTACTGACAACGCCGCTGCTTTCAAATCCAAAAAGATGATCAATTTTTGCCATAAATTTCACATTACCTTGGGCCACTCCACAACCTATTACCCTCAAGGTAATGGCTTGGCCGAATCATCCAACAAAAGCCTCATCAACATCATAAAGAAAGTGCTAGAAGAAAACAAGAAGAACTGGCATAAAAAGCTCACAAATGCCCTATGGGCAGACAAACTTTCAACAAAGAAATCCATTGGGATGAGCCCTTATGAGCTGGTGTATTGCATGGAGGCCGGATTTCCATCTTCTTTGGGCATTTCCATTATGAAGCTATTACAAGAGGTTCAGGCAGAACCAAATGATATTCAATGAAGAATAAACCAGACCATTCATCTTCAGCAAACAAGAGAACAAGTCTATAATAGAGCTCAAATTTTGCAAGAGAAGCTCAAAAAGATGTTTGACAAGAGAGCTAAGGCTGAAGATTTATGTGTTGGCAACAAAGTTCTAAGGTGGGACTCACGAAGAGAGGACAAGGGCAAACATGCAAAATTTGATTTTTTATGGAAAGGTCCATTTGTTATCAGTGCTGTATAGGGCAATAACACATATTTCCTTAAATCTGTGGAGGACGGCATAACTGAAGAAGGCCCTATCAATTGCCGAATGCTAAAGCATTATTATGATCCCTGTTGTTGAACACAACACAGCTGTATTATATTTGTATATAAATACTTGTATTTTCAGCACTTTGTTTTTTTAGCAGGCCGAATAATGGAACAGTGCAGCAGAGTTTTTTTTTTTTTTTTTATGCAGAACCAAAGCAAGTCCTCCATCCAGATCTTTGTCATTTCATTAATCACAGCAAAAGAGTGGGCAGTTCCTTCCGACAATGGTATTAAAAGAGAATAGGATTTTCAATTTACATCAGCACCCTTTTTCAAGACAGAATCAAGGGAAGTGCTCTAGTTTTGTTCCCCTATGTTGTGTTTATTTCAAAGGCAGGTTCTCAGGCACAGGTGGATGTAATAATAGAGCACGCAGAAGAAAGCAGGCGATGCTGCTATGGTATAAAAATTCAGTTGATGAGAATGCTGTGTTAAGGTTTCAAAGTTTCAATCATTTGACAACCAGCACAAGGGAATTTTCAGTCTACAACAACAATAAAAGATCAAGGCAGTCTGACCTGCTGTTCTTGGCTTTTCAACAAGGAAAAGCCATCCCCAAGTGGAGCCACTGTTAGCCTCCTGTTTCAACAGGTGTTCATCTTTCATGATTGACAGTTGAAAGTGCCAAATATGTCATACTTTGCATGCTGCAATGCTCCATATTTCCAAAAGAGGCCAAAGAAAATGCCATGAAAGTGTGCCAGTCTAAATGCCACTGCTGTATTCCAATTTTGATGAGTTATTCCTTTTTGAAGAATTTTCTGTTAAGGGAAGGCCAAACAACTTAATCTTGGCTTCCCTAGGTTTCAATTTCTTGTTCTAGAATGTAGAGAATGAAAATCTGTCCAAACAGTTTAATCTTGGCAGATTTGTAGGTAGGTAAAGAAACAAAGGAGCCTAACTGCTTAATCTGGGCCCTTGGAAGAAATAAGTGTAGATTTAGATAGGAGGACAACAAAAAGAAAAAGGATAATTAGGGTCTGCAAGTCCAAGTGCACCCATGCAAAAAGAAGAAAAAATGTTAGGTAAGTAGGCTGGGTAAGTAATTTTGTGGTTGCATAATCAAGCTATGTGATCCATTTCATGTTTTCAAGTGTTATATCTATTTCAGATCACAGGTACAAGGCAATTTCCCTTTGGAGGAGCTCAAGTGAGGCATGTCTAATTCCCCTTTCTTCTAAAGAATCTCCAAATCACTCACTAACATCCCCTTGAGGACCTTGGGATCTGCCCAACCAGTCCTGTTATCACTTCATTTTTGTAAAATACCAAGTCAAGTTTTGGCTTTCTCAAATGAAAAGAAGCCACATTTCTTGTGTAAAATCATTCCTCCATATCCCATTTAAGTCTCATGTCTAAGTTTCAGATCATAAACTTGGCATCATTCCCCTTACATTTCCATTTCACAAACTCATATTAACTCCTAACTCTACTATCTAGCTCCCTAGATCATCTCCTTATCCCCTATTACACAAAAAACTATATAAAAAACCCCAAAAATATTACATATCCCCCCTATAGCACTATAGCTATGCACATACAGTTTTGGGATATAATAGTCCACCTGGGACTATTATGAACCCATCCGTGTCATAACTCTGGGATTGGTCTAAACCTCTGGTTAGACCAATAACCTATATACACCCCTTTACCCTTAAAAGAACCTTATAACTCTACCTCCGCAGTCATTTCCCCAATGTCTAATGTTTAATAGTTTGGTTAAACATTAAATTAACCCGCAGAACCCACATTTTCTAAAGTTTTGAACCCCCCGCGGCATAATATTATTTTTATATTCGCGCGGACCCCGCTCCAGAGTTGTGCGCCACCCCAATCAACCCGCCAGCCGTCTGATGCCCAACGTATCAGATCCAACGATGGGCGGGTGTTCTCATATGCCGATCCACCGGAGGTTAACGTCCGGGGGATGGGCGGTTTCCCCGTCGTACCCCCGCTACGTGTCAGCCTCCCGGTGTGTTCGGAGGCCCCTCCCCCAATACCGTCTACGCCGAAAGGTGGTGCAGGAGAAAACCGGATACCGCCTTCCGCCCTCCTATGTCAGCACCATGTCATAATGACGTCATCATCCTGCGTCGGCCTCCTGCCACCGTGTCATTTCCATGTTGCTGCCATCGTGCTGCCACTTCATCACCCCTGCCGTACCGCCACATCACCCGGCCGTACTGCTGACGTCACCCTGCTGACATCACCCTGCCACGTCACCACCGTACTAGGACCCACCGCTGACGTCATGCTGACGTCATCATCAAAAAGAGCGCGAAGCGCGAAATCTGCAGCAACGGATGCCCAGAATGAAAAACCGAGGCAGTTTTTGATGTGCGATTAGCGCTTGCTAAGGGAAATAGGCCAAAATGGAAGCCCCCTTATGGCTCGGCTACCAGCAGGCCCAAAATTCACAAAATTCACATGAATTTCTTCGCAGAGGTTCGGAAAAGGGGCAAAGACAGTTCTAAAGGCAAACAAAAGGCCGAGCAACAGCCATAAAATGTCGATGGGATGGTTTAAAGCAGTCAGAAGACAACAAGGAGCCCAGGTTCAGTGAAAGTGTATCAGAGGAAGTGACGAAGACTATCAGTTAGCATTTTTGGTGGAAATCCGTATTTCCAAAGCAGGAGAACATTGAAGGCCCCCAAGCAAAGTCAAAGAAAGCGGTGAAGCTATTTCAAAACTCTCAAATCACAGTTAATGCACCTCAAAACTACTCGAGGGCAGGGGATCAAAACCCAAAGCACAGTTATGACTAAATGATCAGCACAGAGCCATAAAGACAACACATTAACTCTTTTTGATACAACTGCCCCTAGCGCAACTCGAAGATATTTTCTTGCATTTATTTCAGGCATATGTTAGGTTAAAGACACTTATTACAACATATCTGTCTGAGATCTGATTCTTGTAGATATTTTTCTTATAAAACCACCCTAATTCACTGTTTAAAGGGTTGGTTGGTTGATTTGCTCCAAGAGAGACTCGCTTTGTATACTTGATGTTTTCATTAATCAAAGATTGCTGAAAAGCTTGGAGGATGGACTGTCTGTTGTGTTATTAATGTTTTAAAGAATGAATATGGAATTCTTGTGCTGCAACACGACTCAATAAGTGATTTATACCTCTGTTTTCCATTGATATATGCTCATATCATACATATGTCGCCAATCTAAATAGCAGATTAAAAGATTAGCTTAGAAATTGCTTGATTGCACTCTATGCTCAATTTTTGCTGTTTCTTTATGTTTTCCTCTAAATTGGTAATGAATATGAATTCCCTTTGGCTCATATTTCTTCTAATTCACCCATGTTTGACAGTTATCTAGGGGCTCCTTTACTTCCCCTAGATAGAGCTCATTCACCTTCCCTCTGTTACGCTGAAAGAGAGATTCTTAATTGCCTCTCATTCCTTAGCCTTCAATCCATCTCCATTTAGCTTGAAAGTTGTTTCATGTGCATCTATCTTGCTCCATATTCCTCTTGTGACCAAGAAAAGGCACCAGCAGTCCCACTCCATAACTCCACGCCCAATGGTTTGAACTTATCATACTATGCATTTCCTCTCTACTTGAAAGATTCATCCTCCCCACCAAAACTCAAACAAAACCCCTTGAACTCAATAGCTAGCCTAAAATCATCATGAACAAAGCTAAATCATAAAGAGAGAGCCCTCTCTGATTGCAGGTGGGCTAGAACCTACATTCCAAAGATTGGTTTGTGGTTACCTCGGCCATATTACCTTGGGAGTCAAAGGGAACAACCTGAGTGATAACACAACCTACAGAAGAGAAAAACATCATTTTTTTCCTACGCAGGACTTCCTATAGGATCTTACAAGAAATACTAAAGGATCACACAGGAATCCTACAGGATATAGTCAGGCAGTCTACAGGATTAGCAGAGAGCAATTTCAGAGGGGAAAACACAGGGGTTGGCTACATCAAGCACTATGAGGAGGTAGGCTCTACATTTCCTCCCATTTTTCCAAGTAAAAAGAATGGAAAAATCTCCTAGTTTGATGAAATTGATATCTGTATAAGGGAATTGTATCCACAGAAATTTCAGTCCCATTTATTCCTTCATTAAATTTTTTTATCTCTGCTCCTCAAATTCACGAGACAACATGACAGGGGGGTTTAATATAAGGGATCCCATTAACACTGTAAGGATTCACTAACACCCTCTTGTGCTAGAAATATTCACAAGACATAATTGGATGGGGTACTTTGAAAAATTGAGGGGGTATGATGAGGAAGTAGCTAGAGATTTTTCTCTCTCCCTCATTCCATTGACCGGGACCCATTCCACTGTTGTGGTGAGAGGCCTCTCCATAGAGCTCACCCTTGAACCCATAAGCAGAATTACCACACTTCCCTTAAGAGTGCCTTAGAGAAAGGAAGACAAGGGAGATAGCCAAACTGCAAAGAAAAAATTCTTTCTAGAGGGAGAGGAGCCCATTGAAGACAAAAATGGAGTGAGGAGAGAAAGCCTGCCATACCCCTGGAATGAGGTAAGCTACCATCTTATAAAATACATATCATGTGAAGGTAGGTATAGTGTAGTATATGGATATCAATTTAGGCTTCTTGAAGAATTAAGGTTTGGAGCAGAAACACCTCCTCACCATGAGCTCAACATACCATACTTCCTTCTGCAATCACTGATAGATATAAGCATGAAGGTGCAGGAAGGAAACTACCAACAACTAGCTCACCATGGGTTAATTAGAATCATCATAGAATATGCCCTCCGAAACCTTAGAATTCCTATCACTTGGGCAATTTTCAGAGCCGACAGAGGTGGATATCAAAGCCATCACATATGATAGAAGCCCTACTGTCAGTGAAAAGGATGAAGAAGAGACTAAAATAGATGAAGAAGAAGTAGAGAGGGATTAAGAGGAAATGGATGAGGAGGAAGAGGAAAAGAAAAAGAAGGAAGGTGATGAAGAAACAAAGGAATATGTCAAGGAGGAAACTGATAAACAAGACGAGGATATAGAGGGAGAAGAAGAGGGGAAAGAGAAAGGTGAAAAGGGCAATGGGAAAGAGGAGGTAGAGGACAAGGAGGAGTCACCCAGGGTGTCTCTAGAACCCACCGAGAAAGAGGTAGCAACTGCCCTCACTTCCCTTAGCACCCCTATCAAACAAAAAGGCAAGAGATAGAGGAAAACCCCATTATACTTTAGAACAAGGAAAAGTACAAGGATAAGGCAGGGAAAACCTCAAACTCCAACTAAGGTTCCCATTGTTATTGAGGACTCAACTATACAACAGGAGAATATATGCTCGTCTTATAAAACTCAAGGAGAAGGATCCTCAACACAAACATCCCCTAAGTCTCCTATCACTTATGAGAGAAGGCTTGTGACTAGATCTACCTCATCCAAAGGAAAATACATCCTACAGGATACACAACAGGACCTATAGGAAGCAGAGGAAGTCCTATAGGAAACTATGCTAAACCTACAAGAAACTCAGAAACTGGATAAGGAAGGAAGTATTTGTTAGGTAAACTTGACTCAAGATAGAGTCAAAGTTGACCAGGTTAAACAGTGATGGTTTTGGGGCACATGGTATTGTGCACCCATAGTATTCTGCCCGTGGTATTATATGTAATGGAGCTTATAAAAGGCTAGAAGGACTTCATTGTAATGCAAGACCTGGAGGTGTTCCTGGATAAACATGTGTATTTATGTGTTTATGGTTATTGCTGGTTAATTTTATATTTATTCCTCTCAGTATTTATTTATGTTATGCAGTAAATTTCTTAACAATTGGTATCAGAGCCAGATATTGGCTTCAAAGGGATTCTTTGATGCTAGGGGTTTTTATAGTGCCTGATGAGATCAATGCAACCTTTCTTTTACAGATCTGGGTCTGAAAATAATGGTGGAACAATCTTAAGCAGAAGAACCTCAAGGAGAATGTGTGGAAGATAGTGCCGGCCAGGGATCGCCGGTGCTGGAATCTATGAGGTCTCGCGGTTGGAGCGGTTTGATAGAAGTTTTTGAGCACATCAAATTGAGAGAGTATGGATCATAATCATAAGGTTAATGAAGTCAAAATTATTGCATGTAAATGGGCATACTAGTGTAAGACCTGGTAAGGCATGTGTACCCCTCGGTGATCACCGGTAAATTCTCAGCTAGACCTAGGTGATAGGGGGGATGTCAGATTAACAATACCCCAGGTAAAAACTCTGAGGGGGTAAGAGCTAGAGTGAGCGGGATTGTCTCACTTAGCAGGCTTTGCTGGAGTTAGTCAAGGAACCCCAAGTCAAGTTTAAGGGGGGAATTGTTAGGTAAACTTGACTCAAGATAGAGTCAAAGTTGACCAGGTTAAACAATGATGGTTTTGGGGCACATGGTATTGTGCACCCATAGTATTCTGCCCGTGGTACTATATGTAATGGAGCTTATAAAAGGCTAGAAGGACTTCATTGTAATGCAAGACCTGGAGGTGAGCGGTGAAGGCTCACTTGGCCGGATTGGCCAGGGTTTTGGCCAAGGATAATGAAATTTCATTATGATTGGGTTTTTCCCTGGATTTGGGGTTTTCCTGGATAAACATGTGTATTTATGTGTTTATGGTTATTGCTGGTTAATTTTATATTTATTCCTCTCAGTATTTATTTATGTTATGCAATAAATTTCTTAACAGTATGCAGGAAGAAACAAAGAGATAGGACCCAGAGCTAAGGGGACCTAGTCCTCAACCTAACCTTTAATCCTACTACAGATTTATTGAAGGGGGTAGGGTCATTTTACAAAAATTTGCCATCCCATTATTCTTTAAGCTTGAGAAAAAAAGGGCCAGAACACATAGATGGATGCAGATTTCCAAGTCCAAGGGAGTGGAGGACATTGGTCACATGGAGGAGAAGATCAAAGAGATGGGAAAATAACTAAGTAGCCTGAGTGACAGAGAGGCCATAATGAAAACTCAGTTGGAGGCAGAAAATGCATGGTTGAAAAGACAACTACAAGAAAGAGGGAATCAATTGGCATCCATGGCCAGTCTATCTTTGGAAGCAATCCAATGTAGGATGTCAGCTAAGTCCTATGCATTATACCTTAAGGAACAATAGCTGCAGTTCCAAATCAAGACCCTAGCACAGAGAGACATTATGCCATTCCATGATTATAGACAATTCATTATCTTTGTGATCAAAGCACATTGGAAGATAGGGCTAAGATGTCTGAGTTCTACTTGCATAACATGGCCTTGACAGATATGAATGTCTGGGACCCTAATGAAAATCTAGGGGATTTACAGTTGATGGCTTTGGCATCATGGATGAACCATGAGGAAGTAAGGGCCGTAGAAATGAAGAAGATATTGACAAGGGAACAAACAAAGCCTCTCATGATAAGAGATGAGCAGTCAAATCCAATGGCTCTCATCAACACACATAATTTAATTTCAAATGATCCTCAACTTACACCAAGGTATCTTGCTTCCCAAGAGAAATAAATTACACATTTTGAGGATATGTTTAGATTGTTAGGGGATGATAGCATGCAAGCTTGCTAAAGGAGATGGAATACTTTTCCATACAGTTTGAAAATTAGAGAGTACCATTCTCCTCAAAGGATGAGAGAAGCACTGAACATGACACCCATGTACAAACAAACCATCCAAAGGCTCAAAGTCAATTGGATTGGCTTGAGACTCAGTCCACCACTTCTCTTGGGGATGTTAGAAGGAAGGAAGGAAGAGGAAGAAAGAAAGCAGTGGGAGGAGATAGAAAGGAAGGCATGATTCTATGCACAAGAAGAAGAACCCACAATAGAAGCATGGGATGTCAGGGAAGCCACTAGAGCTATGAAAGACATGGATATTGATTGAGTTGCTCAGAGGATGAGCAACACTTTCAGTAGGGGGTGATGATGAGCCTCATCATTGGGTAACTATATGGACCTTAATTCACCTCTTTCCTTAGTTGTGGGATGAACAGTTGCATTACATACAACATGCATACAACAGGGCAAAGCATTTTTCCACAAACACATCGCCATTTGAGGTATGTTATGGATACTTGCCAAGATCGCCATTGGACTTCATCTTTGAGAAAGATGTTGCCATCGATGGTCACAGTGACATTGATATGGCAAAGAAGTTCATAGAGAAAATTCAATTGATACATCATACAGTGGAAGAACAGTTTGAGAAAAGTCAAAGAAGCTATAAGGCAAGGCATGACAAACACCAAGTTGATCACAAATTTCAAGTTGTCGACGAAGTTTGGTTATATATTAGCAAAGAGAGACTTCAAGGGGAAGGTAAAAAGCTTAAACCAATCCGTTATGGTCCTTTTAAAATTCTGGAAAAGATTGGTAACAATGCATAGAAGATTGATTTTCCTCTTTATATGAAAATATACTCTGTTGTTAATGTTGAGAATTTGAGATTCTTTGAGCCTCCTTTGATTTATGATCAAGGAGATCATGTTCAGCTGCCATCAATAGATGATTTCTCGCGAGAATATCTAGATGAGCTTCAACAAGATCTCATACTTGACAAAAGAACCAAAACTTCAAAGAGAGGGGATGTTGAATACCTTAGAGTGGGACTCAAGGGACAAAATCCTTCTCAAGACAAATGGTTGCAGACCAAGAAGGTGAGGGAGTTGTACCCTCACCTGTTGAATAATTGATAGTATCTTTTGGGGTCCAAAAGGCTTCTAGTGGGGAGGAATGATCAGGTGCTCAGTGTTTAGCTCAAAAATCAAAGTTCTCAGATTGGCTTGAAACCTAAACGACTGCATCCGTCTCATCAAGACGATCGCAACGCAATTCGTTTCACTGAAAACCAAGTCCGGATGAAGGAGAAAAGGCCTGCTGTTCGTTTTCCTAAACAACTAAAAAAATTGCAGAACATGACAAAATGATGACATGGCAATACAGTCAGCATGATGAGAATCTTCTTTAGTTTTTGCTCAATGAGGTTGTGATAAGTGTCACTTCAAGATTCGCCAGTTTGGTTGTATGAAGGTGAAATTTCCCAATGCCCTCCAAAGTGGAATTATAGGTTCATGATGAATATCATGTAGAAATTGTTATATATATATATATATATATATATATATATATATATATATATATATATATATATATATATATATATATATATATATATATATATTTATTATATTATTTTATATGATTTAATATCATATATTATATTATAATTATTATATATTATATTTAAACCTTTTCTAAATCCACATATATATAAACATTACATGGTTCTGAACTATGTCAAAGGCATCAAAATATTTGTATGGCGCAATGTTTGTTTTATTTTGTGGGCAAAATATATGAGGGACAGGCGGAGGGCAGGTCGAACCCGTGACCTCCCCCTCCCAACTCCGTTGCAATACCATTGAACCAAGCAGCGTGTTTTGTAAACAGTAGCCACCATACGTCATTTAAGCCTACATCTAATGGCGATGGTGGAGCGGAGGGAGCCAACACCCTCACCATACGACCACACTATATAACCATGGGCCAATGCTAAGGGATAAGCATGCTTAGAGTGCTGCTAATCCTAATTTAAATTAATTAATCTATTTTTATGTTGGCGATAGTTTTGGAGGGGTGCCAATTTCGACGGAATTGCCAATTTTGGCGGTGCTAACTGGAGTCTTCTCCAGCTTTAGCGGGGTTTCCTAGGGAAACATTGAATGAAGCATATCTTAAGCAATTTTCAACCAAATTGTGCTCAGAAAGAGGTGTTCTTATCTAATTTGGACATTCTGAACATATTGGTGTAGGTATTAGGAGCCATAGAGCTTTGTAAACAACATTATTTTTCCACATTGAGCAAATACAAAGGCCCAAACCATGGAAGCTAGACCAAGGAAATGTAGCCTAAGAGGGGTGAACTCCTTCATCAAAACACTATGTTAATGCATCTCTTTGATTTTGTGCTGCACTGTACATGTTTTCTGTTCAATATTTGTTTTTGAAGCTATTTTTCTCAGGAATGTCTTTTAAAACTTAAGGAAATTTACCTGATTGTATGCATAAACAATTAATGAAACCTCAACACAAGGAGCAATAAACATGCACAAATTTATAAATCTGTAAGTGTTATTAGCACAAAAATACTAATCATACAAAAATAGGTCATTTGTACAATTATTACTTTTGCCCAAAAATTAAGACTAAGCCCTTTAGATTGAAGCATACAATTAGCCATTTCCTTTAAGGTGTGATTCTTCCTTTCAGCTACACCATTTTTTGTGGAGTATATGGAACTTCATGTTGCAATTGAATTCCATGCTCAGTGCAAAAGTTGATGAATTTGTTGTTAACATATTCTCCACCATTATCAGATCTTAGCTTAAGAATTTGATGTCCAGATTGTTTCTCAACAAAGGCCTTGAAGGCTAAGAACATGTTAAAGACTTCACTCTTGAGTTTCAAGAAGTATATCCAAGTGCATATGGAGAAACCATCAATGAAAGTTAAGAAATACTTGTAGCCAGAGAATGAAACAACTGGAAGTGGACCACATAAATCATTGTGCACAAGCTGTAAAGGGGTTAAAGCATGCCAAGAGGCATGTTTTTCAAAACTATCTCAATGATGTTTTCCGAGTACACATCCAGAAAAAACACCATCTCTGCAAGATACCATAGGAAGACCTACCACCATATTTTCCTTACATAGATTTTGAAGGGAGAGATAGTTTAAGTGACCAAATCGCATGCCAAATTTTGCTCACTTCATCATTATGAGCAACAAATACCGAGGGAAGAGTTGATGACCCAACGTTGTTAAACTTATACAATCTTGTAGAATCATCAGCAATGCCAGTGGCTAAAATCTATCTAGGATCTCTTAGGTCCTTAATTACAACATCATGAGGTGAAAATTCAACGGTTTTAGCTTCACCTGAATGAGTTATCTGATATACAGATAAAAGGTTGCAGGATAAGGTAGGAACACATAATACATCATTAAATTGACCATTGTCTAGATGAATAGTTCTAGTCTCTACAACACTAAGAGATCTATCATCACCAACATATATATTTTTGGTGTTACAATCATTTAAAGAAGAAAACATGGCTTTGTTTTTTGCCATGTGATAAGAAGCTCGAGAATCAACGAGCCAACCATGAGAATGAGAAGAAGAAGATACATTTAGTGCATAACCAAACCGAGATTATTGACAACCACATGCAAAAGTGTTATTTCTGAAGATGAAGTTGAAGTTGAAGAGTGCTCCAAATGGATGTTATGCTTCTTCATTGACGCTTCCAAGACTTCCATCTTTTTAAAGCATTTGGATTATAAGTGCCCATCATGATTACAAAAGTTGCAATGTCTATCAATCTTCTTCCCTTTCTTTTTATTTGCTTTATCATTTTGTTGAATTGATTTTTCATTTTGAGACTGAAATTTCTTAGGACCCTTGTTTAGTTTAATACCATTATTTTTAGGATGTTTCTTCTTAGGATTCTTTGAATTTGGTTGTCGCTGGGCTGATAAGGATTTTTATAAGAGTTTCCAATATTAAGAAGACCAAGATATAATAGTTTTTCTTGTTCTCTTATTAAAGAATCACAAAAGGCATCAAAAGAGGGGGACTTGTAGTCTTTTCCTTGAGAAATAAAGGCTTTTACTTATAGAATGGAAGGTGGAAACAAATACAGAGTAGGTTGGTCCCAACTTAGTAAGAATGGAATAGATAAGACTACCATCTTCTTTCTTAACCATAACACCTTCCAAGAGAAGTCTAAGGGTTTTGAACTTGGACAAAAAATCTTCAATGGAAGAAAAATTATTGGGGTCCAACGTAAGAAACTCATTTTCGAGTTGATGGGCTTGATTTCATTTCTAATTCCAAAATATTTATTGAGCGGTTTCATTGCTTCATCAGGGGTATCAAGTTTTGCGATATGGAATCTAAGGCCTGGAGAAATAAACATCCCTATCAAACCACGTGCTTGATATTGCCTATTTTCCCATTTTGCTTGCTTATATTCATCTTTAGGTTTAACCTCTAGGCTTGAAGCTATTCTATAAAGACCTTTACTTCTAAGTAAATCCTCAATGTTGGATAACCATTGGAAGTAGTTGGTGCTGTCAAGAATAATTTGGCATATAATTTCCATTTTAACATAAACTAAAGCTATAGATGCTGAAACTAAGTGTTCCAATGGAAATATCTCGAAAAATTAGGCTGATTAAAAAAAAATGGCTTTGAAAACAACTTCCGGATGAAGAAGTTATGGCTTTTTGAATAAAAGTTGTTGAAAACGCTGACGAACCACGTGAATGTTGGGAAGTGAATGATAATATTATATTTAAAAAAAATCCCCCTCCCACCTCCAAACTTAATCTAATTATCTCACTTTAAAAAAATATTACTTTATGTGACCCACTTTTATAAATAAGTGAAAGTCATTTTTACAATGGTACTTTATAAGCTACCCACTAAATTGTAACTTAAATAAAAGATAAAGAGACTTTAGAGTTATAAGTGATTCACTTTTTATAATGGGTGAGAACACTTTTACTTAAAGTAACTTTAAAACATAAGTTACATGTGCTTTTTGAAAAAGTAACTCAATAAAAAGAAAGACTTGAACCTAAGACCTCTATTCTCATTAAGTAACTTTGGACCAAGTGAGTTAGTTTAAAAGGTTAGTAATATTTTGAAAAGAGGAAAGTGTTTTTTTTTTTTAGTCACTGAAGCTTTGCACTGCGTGCTTATTTGAGAAATCCCTTTTTTCCTACAAAACAAAAAACCACACAACCCAAAACAATCATGCAAAAAAAACCAAACCTTATGGCTTGAAGTTAGATTTTGCCGGAAACTAAATATTTTCCTTAATGTTTCTGATTTTTCCGAGATCGCACTAAAGCACAACAGAAAAGAGTATACGCATGAGAAAAATCCTTCCTTTCTATTTCTAATTTTCCCAAATCGTACAGATTCGCGGGGCAAAGAACATACGTAGAAATGAAAGTTATGGATCTGGTAATAAAAAACAGAGAGATAAATAAACCGAAATAAACAGAGAGATAAATAACTATAACTGCAAATAAAGACTATATACCTCCATATCTTAAAAATGACGTAGCTATGGCTACCAGAAACCTTTTCGCATGAAACGAAAGGGGTTCCTCACTGGAACAACTGATCCTAACACAATAGAGCAGTCCTCTCAGCCTGAAAATGGTCAAAATCAGTAGATCCAGGAAACGACAGTCAAATGTAGTTGTACCAGATTTGGATTTGGTTCACTAATGGATGTGGCCCTCAAATAACTCCGATACCATGTAGGAATTTACAGGGTAAGTTCCTCAAATAGAACACCAAAGGACACCGCTCACAAACAGATCAGAGATCAGTACACCAACATTATTGACGTGGTTAAAACCCTCAAACAGGGAAATAGTCCACGGCCTCAGCCAATGCGGCCACTTCAGGGAATTTATTAATGTAAAAGAAAGAAAATTTACATAAGCTTCTCTCGTGAACGGTCACCTTACAAATGACCCTCCATGCTCTTTAAATAGAGATCATGGACCAATCGGGTGTAAAGCCACGGATCGAGTGTTGGTAATATCGAGGAGAGAATGAGCCGTCGGATCACTTCATGTCTAGAACATATTGTGACTGTCGGATTGTAAGTTACAAAAAGTACATACTAAAGAAACACACTTTACCTAAATATACACTAGACCAAGTCATACTTAACTATTTCCTAGGTGTCAGAATATCCTAACACTTATCGAGTTCGAGATCGAGACATTAGGAATAACCTTACATGTGAGAATGAACCTTTGAGAGGCACATCAACATCGATTGGATCAACTTAATGAACTCGATGAAATTCATCAAGATTCCTTACACTAGAGAATTGTTGTTCAACAACAACGAATGAGGTGGCACAACAAATTTATAAAGAATAAAAAGTTCAAAGAGGGAGATTAAGATCTCTTTTTCGATTCTAGATACAAGGACTTGAAAGTAAACTTTTATACTTAATGGTTGGGACCAGATGAGATTGAGAATGCATTTGATAATGGGTCTATGAGGCTTCACACTATTATTGAAGCACAAACACCATTGATGGATAATGAACACCGATTGAGATTGTATAAAAAGTCTCAATCCAAAGAAGAATTTATTAAGGGCTAGCAAAGAAATTAGATATACAAGTCATAGAACATGCAGATATTCCACCCCCTTTTATGACCTCTTAATTTTTCAATCCATTACATTGAAAAAAAAATGAAAAAGGTTTGACAGTGAAAACTTGGTTCCAATATGCTACCAACACTCAAAGATGTTCAAAACCTAGGTTCTGGCTGATATCACTAAGAATAAAAAGACTTCCAGTTGTAAAAACCCTTCAAGGAATAGCTAGACAGGCTTATGCTAGATAACTGGGATTCCAGCTGGAAAAGTTCAAAGAAAAAAGAAGGAAAACAAGAGAAAAGAAAAATTATAGATCTATTTTCATTTTAGTATGACTTCTATAACGCCATATAATATTGACATGTTGTTTGGATATGAATTTCATGAATAATTATAATGATGATGACATCTCTAAGGCTATACTTTCGAACTAGGCCACATTATATAGATAAAAAAATTACACGACTATATATCACATGCTCTCTACCACAGGTTAGGTACTCTTTGAGCATCTCTTTAGTTTTTTTTCTAATTTTGTTTTAGAATATAATAGCATTTTATTGGCTAATTTATATTCCAATATGCTATGTGTCTAACCTTTCATTCTATTGGTCCTTTATATTCTACCCATCTTATGTGACCCTGTTATTTTTCACATTCCCTCCTTACCTTTCACTCTTTATAACCCCCTAATAATTGCCTTTCTAGCTCGATTCTCAACTCACTTTGATTAAGCCTATGGGTGGCTTACAACCTTATTAGTATGTGTCGACTCTATTATGTTATAACATTGTTAGGCCCTGTTTTAAATCAATGAATGGACAAATACCACCTAGTGCAATGATACCCCACGATATTTTCGTAACATGCTAGTCATTTCATAATTGATGCCGTATGTATTTCATAGCATGAGGCAACATTTTGTAACACACCCCCTTAAAATGGTCATCAGTACTTTCAGGCCAAAATATATCATAGCATGAGTAGAAAAAGTATCAAATCAAATATTTCTAGTCAAGAAATAAATGTGGAACATTAATGAGGGAAACCATCATATCTATTACTTTGGAAAGCCATCGGTAGAGAGAAAAGGAGTTGCCTTCGGCATAGGCAACACATAATTAGGAGAACATGATAATACACAAAGTTTTACAATGGGGATTTCGACAGAAGGGAAATGAGGGCATATAGAGACAGTATGGGAGGGACCTTGGTTCATATTGAACCAACAGACGTAGAAGCCATCCAAGCGAATCCGACGATATGGGATATCTTCGTCCGAGCAAAATGGATTATAATTTTGGAGAAATTTCAAGGGCACAATAACCAAATTGCCATGGAATTTGCTAATATGTTTAATGGAACAAGGGCTTTGGTTCGGTAACTCGCTATCATTGTCAATGAGGAAACCCTAGGGGTGACTATAAGAATTCCTCAAACTAGAAAAAAATGGTATGAGAAAGTTAAGATATCCAGTGAAAATGGGTGTGCCTTCTTGGAAGAAACCTCTTCGTTACGAGACCTGAAGTAGGGGTTTTGAATGGAGCTATTACAACCTTTATGGTGCAATCTTATCTACTTATTCTAGAAGTTTATTACTTGTGAAGGCCGTTATAATATGGTATATCATTATCATATCCATATTTTAATGCACTTAGTTGTAATCAAGGCCATGAATATGCCCTTCTACTTTCTAAAACGTCTGACCAAGATGGCTGCAATAGTTCAAAAGAGGAAGAATCATGAAACTACACTCTTTCATCAAGGTCTCATTAAAATTATTGTCAAGGATGAGCAAAACCACACCGGTATTCCATGGGGACTATTTCTATAATGGCTGAAGACCAAGAAACAAGCAATAGTCTTACCAATTACCAAAAAATTAGTAGCTAGAAGTTGAAAATGGTTGGTCAAGAGGGATGAACCTCAACGAAGATACTCTTCAAGGGCTTTGCAATGAGAAAAAGCTAAAAAACTTGCCAAGGAACGCAAAGATATTACCAGCGATGATAAATCTGAGTCAATGGAGACTTAAGTGGCTGATACTTTTGAGGCCGACTTACGATTTCAGACGAAGGGTGACTTTCCATCAGAGGATGAGAATGTGCAATTAAATGTTGGAGCAACTAGAGACAAATTGAAAAAGAAAAGAACAAAAAGTAAGGCCATAATGCTTGCCCTTTTCAGTTTTGTAGTCAAGCATACGAGACCTTGTTGAAACAAGATAAGAGAATTTTGTTACAAAATAAAAAACTTATGGTTCAACTGCAGAAAAATCAGACACAATTTCTTAATATTGATACCCTTCTTGAGGCTATCGATCACGCTAATGGACCAGAGGTTAGAGCTGAGCATTAATTCCCAAGAATCTACCATAGAAGTTCAACACCTTATCAATAATATCCTGGAAAATATTATTAGAAATACATATCCATTGAAGCTATGATGTCAGAAATTGTTCCACAATAGCCATTTTTATCTTTGACATTTCGAGTCTAGACCAAGACCCATTGCCGGGACAAAATTCAAGAAGAAGAGAATGATAAACAGATAATATAAATAGAGAGAGCATGTAATGAAAAAATGACCGACAATATGAGAAGACGTTAATAAAATTTTTATATACGAACTTAAATGAATAATTAATATATTTGATTATTATAAATTATTTATGTTTAATGTTCATAGTTAGATTATTATATATAATATTTATATTGATATTTTTAATTCATTTAAGTTTGTTAATAGTTGGTGATATTAATTTAAGGAATAAAAGGGGGGTGAAATTAAAGTTAATTAAGATAATTTAAGTTAATTAAGTAGTTTAAGTTAATTAATTAATGTGATAAAATGATTATTATTTCTTAAAATATTCTCTTCCTTAATTAATATCATTAATAGTTAAAGATAATAATTAAGTAATAAAAGAGGGTGAGGTGCAGTATGAAAAGGTTAAGGAAGAAGGATTAGTTGTAGTTGATTGGAGATTATGGCTCTGTGTGAGCAGAGGGATCCAACTCCTGCTGGCCTCTATCCCTCCGTCTCCGTTTAGATTGTTGGGATTTTCGTGATTTTTAGAGCCTGACACATCTTTCTTTTATAATAATGGATTTCCTTAGAGATTATTTCCATGTCTTCCAACATACATGGTGACTAGTATTAGAAGAGTGTTCGACAAGTGCTAAGGATATAATTATTCCTTTCTTGATATTTGAAACATGTTCCTTAAGTTTTTGTTAAGCAACCAAATCACAGAAAAGATAGATCAACGACTTAAAAAATTATCCTCTTCGAGGGGGAAACCTCCTTTACATTACATAAATGAACAATTCTTGGATGATACAAATGAAAAGGCCTCCTTTGTATATATAGGAGTCTAAGGGGTTACAATATAATCAAAACCTACTTAACAATATAATGTAAGGGCACAACAATAACAATAGCGGGCTTCTATGGGGCACAACAATAAAAATATGGGGGCTACATGGGCACAACAATAACAATAAGGGGGATACACTAGTATTATAGGGACATGATAGTATTATCTTGAAGGATCTTCCTATCTGTCCAATGTAACTTTTACCACATGAACACTTGAATTTATAAACGCCTTTTTGTTGGATGTGAGCTAGGCCATCTTTTACCAATCTCATCATTTGCTAGATAGTATTTAAGGGTTTGAATGCAGTTGGTATGCCTTTATTTCTTAGTATCCTGGACAATTTATCAGTAACACCTTGGATGTAAGGGAGATATGCCTTTACATTTATGTATTGAGAGTTGGATGAGGGGGGTCTAACTATGGATTTGAATCTGGATTTTATGATGGGTTTGTTGATGTCTCTTTACTTGTAGACAATGTTTAAGAAGGCATTCTTCACACACTCTATTTCTTCATCTACACACTCTTTGTTTGATATTTTTAATACTCTAGTGAAGAGTGTGTTGAGCACCCCCATCTTTTGGGCCAGATGGTATGAGAATTGACATGGAGGTAGCTATCTGTGTGAGCCTTCTTTCTGTATACTTTGTGACCCAATGATCCATCTATTTTTCTTAGAAGAAGAATATCAAGGAACATAATGTAGTTATTTTCCTCAGTTTCCATTTTTAATTTAATGTAATTATAAATGTTATTAAGGTGGTTTAGGAAGTTGTTTAGCTCAGAGTCCCCATGTGGCCAATTCACATTAGTGTCGTCAACGAACCTTATCCAATATTTGGGTTTAAGAGGGTAGGTTTCCAAGGCTATCTTCTCAAATTTCTCCATGTAAAGGTTGGCTACTATGGGGGATAATGGAGACCCCATAGCCACCCCTGTGGTTTGCCCGAAGTACTTACCTTGGAAGGTGAAGAACATATAACGAAGACAAACCTCAGCAAGTTTGAAGTCTCTGTGTCCGTAACCCCCTTAACTACATGGATATCTTCTTCTAATGGTATCTTTGTGAATAGTTGTGTTACATCGAAGCTCACAATCTTGTATTTAGGATAAAGTAATTTTCATTTAATGAGATCCACATAATGTTTTGAATCTTTAATGTAGGAATGAATCTTTCCAACCAACGGGGAAAGGGAATTGGCTACAAATTTTGCTAATCCATATGTGGGCGATCCAATTTTGTTTACTATAGGTCTTAGGGGCACATCATTCTTGTGAATTTTGGGAGCACTATAAATTTTGGGGGTAATTTCATTGTTGGGTAAAAGGAGTTTCTTAAATCCTTTGTCAAGATTGGAATCCTTGATGGCTCTCTTAACTTGATAATTCTGGAATTAGGGTTGTCTTCAAGTTTTTTGTAATTTCCACTATTGTACAAGTGGTTCATCATTTTTGGGACATAATCTACCTTTTTCATCACAACTGTGGCTCATTCTTTGTCGAATTTTAGAATGAATATCTCCTCATTATTTGCGAGGCTTTTGAGAGCTAGTAATTTGCCTCCGCTACACCATTGTCAATCCAAGAAAATACCATGCCAATGATAACAAACATAAAAAAATAAACCAATGCAAAGACTGTGCATAATATCCTAACATGCTAAATAACACATGCACATTGTTACCTTTAAATCCACAACTATTTTCTACCCTTACTTGCTATTGTCCTATCTTCCTCTTCTGATCCCTTGCTTTTCTTGCTTGCTTTCTCCCTTGCTTGTTCTCTCTCTTGGAGTTTGATTTCTTCCTTAGCAAAACTAAAGTTGTCAAAGATGAAAAATGTTCAAAAGTTTCCAATTGTTTCTTAGATGCCTTTTAATCATTGATTTCTAGTGTCTCTTCCTTTTTTTTTAATTTCCCTTGCATGCATAATCTTGTCTCTTCATCTTCCTTTTATCCTATTTTCCTTTATTTCTTGAATTAATTTCCATTTATTTCCTTTTGCCTTTTTCCAATGCCAATTTCCATAGCCATTAATTAACCACAAGTGACCCCCAATGTGATGTTTTTCCCTCGTTCAGCTTAGAATACATGTCCTATGACCTTGGTTGATTTTTTCCTTTTTACATGGAAATATAACCCGGGGTTGTTAAAAAGCTGCATAGACAGAGTGCCCACAACAGACCTGCCAAGGTCATAAATGAAGTGCTGATTTGAGATGAAGCACTGAGATGTGCAATGACCCCCAACGACAGATATAAAGAGGTGTCATGGATAAAGGGAATCCCGACAGTGGACGGGAAATCCATGAGGTCCAAAAATGAATCCGGTACCAAAACTGGCAGGCAAAATGAGGTTGTGCAGGTTGATGGAAGAGTGGAAAAATGGTTGGCTACGAGGACCCCTTGTCTACTCATAAACCGAACCAACTACAAAAAAGACCTAAAAAAATGAAGTCACCCACGAGAGAAAACACAACCCCGACTCCATAACAAAATGTGAGGCATGGACCAATGGAAGAAAGTAACTAGGGTTCTATTATGTGAGATTTATGATTGCAGACAAAAGTATCTCCCCTAGGTTTGGTGGCTAACCTAGAACAACAAAAAGAAAAAGGACCCAATGTTTTCCTTACAGTAAGTAGATGAAGGGATGAAACCTACTTTGAATCTGTCGTATGTTTCACTTCTTCTTTGGCTTGAATGCTCCAATCCTAGCTCCAATTGCCAAAATTAGAACCTGCACAACCAAACAACATAACCCAATAAACTATGAGATCTATGTAGCATAGTCTATCTACTTCACTCAACAGATCAACATGGTATTTAAATATATAAAGTAATGACATCACATGTAGGAAAATAAAGAACTCTTTGTATTGATATAAATGGAGTGAGTTACAACCATAAATAGGTGTTGATATTGTAAAAGAGATCCTCCAAGTTGTTGAATTGTACTTTATTTGTCACAAAGTGCACCTCAAATCACCCTAAATGCATGAAAAGATAACTCTCACAACAACAACATAAGGGTAGAACCATTATCCAAAAGCCAACCCTTTGCATATGGGAGGCTATAAATATATAGAGGAGTGAGGTAATTTGGGAGTTGTTATCCTTTTATCAATCTTGGGATTGAGATCCACTCTTGATGGGAGGATTTTATCGAAGGATAAGGGATGGAAAATCCAAGGTAGGCTATGATAGGATTTAAAATTTTTAGCTGAGGTAAATGGCTACAACAGATCCTAGAAGCTTTTAAAAATGGAGGCTTCTAGATTATCTCCCTTTTTCCCTAATTTCAAGAACCAACGTAGGTGCAAAGGGGAGAAACTTGTAGGTCATCAATGTAGGCCATAGTGGAGCAACCTGTAGGTGATCACTATCCAACAAGAGGCCCAGGTGTGTTGGTCTTAAAACTGGCTCAGATGATGTAGTTTAGGGCAAAAGCTTTGGGGAATGAGAGAGTCATGCATTAGGCTTTATGCAATGATGATATAAAGGGGGAATAGGATGTTGATTGATCCAGTTCAGAGGTTGATTGATCAAATGAGACAAAATAACCTATAATAGAGTGCCCCCTAAAGTGCAAAGTCAAATATGATGATTGATGACTGAAGTGCTTTACCTTGTGACAAGTCAGGATAGAGAAAAACAAGCAAGATCATCTTCTATTACAATACATTTACATCATGATATCCTTTTGCTAAGGGAGGCATACCCATACTCATCACATAAGCTAACATAACATGTGCAATGATCAAAATACATGTCCACTGATGACTGGTGATGGAACCATGACTTGATGACTGTCAGTATGATCATAACCATCATACATAGTGATCTCTGCATAATCCTAAAATCGCAACCTAGGTGGCGGAAACTAGATCCGGGGTCTTCTATCTCGTTCATAAGACCAACCAACATACGAGTCTAACCATGTGAATCAATGAGTTGAAGTTGAACATGGTAGACACTGTTTGATTACCGGTCAATGATGTAAGTTGTTAACAAACACGAGAGAAACCACTAATGATGTTAATGGCTCTCAAGGTACTCAAGTAAAATCTATATGATGTGAATAACTGAGTTGATGTCAAGCACCACACGTAATCTTTCGGTCAAAGGTCAATGATGTAAATCTATTACTGGGAGCGAGGAAAATTGCCATTGATGTATGAAAGCACCAAGGTATGAATGGTTGTTTATAAGTCAACTTCCTGTATAATGTGCTGATGTTGACAGGAAGCAACTCGTCGTAAGAGGGCATTGATGTATCCCCAATCAACGACACGAAATAGGTATGATGATTGAGACATTGTGATGTTGATATGGAACTAGATCAAGGAAGGCAAACATGGAATGGAGGCTTAAGAGTATGTTGAAGCCCTGAAAATTGGGTCGACAACAAGGGGGATACCCACCCGGTCCAGACCTTGGCTGGCAGCTCCTTATCCGTTTGGTGTAGTGGGTCCGACTGGGGATAATGGGATCAGTTTCCCAATCTAAGGGTGTGTGTGTGTGCAGAGTTGGATGATGCTGATCTAAGGGTTCTAATTTAAGCTACTTTGATTTAATTCTGTGCTATTGTAATCTAATGAAAACAACACATCTAATCTATGCTAACCTGGGATGTATTTCTTCTATTATGCGATCTAAAGATATTTCAAATAATAACTGGTAATAAAGATCATTAAGCTATCATAAGAATGGAAATCAATTAAGATGAACCACTTTGCACAAAAAGTTAGGCAAAACAGTTGTGAACAACATATTGCATAATAAGTTATTCATATATCAAACATAAATAAATGACTCCACCATACAAAAGTGCCAAATGGTAACTCAAACATTCATGCAATAACATATAAACAACTAAAAAATTGTATATCACTTTAAGAATATAAGCATAAATGGTCAAGAGATAAAAGTACCATTTATGACTGGTCCTACTCATAAGCTTCAAGCAACAATGATTTATCTCTTCTAGTTCTAATATCTACCAAGAGTACAGAAGTGCAAAATCAGTAGCAGATATCAAATGCAAACATTAATAAACCTTGATCCATTCATTCATCAAAACCTCCTCTGAGGGTGCAAAAGTGCATGTTCTGAGAACAAGTTTTTGACAAATTTCTGGACCCTTCTCTAAATGCCTGAGAAGGGTTTAAATACTGCTAACTAAATAAATTAATTACATAAATTTAGGATATCGTTTAAATGACCGCCCTTTATCTAAGCAAACTTATTTCTAAAAATTGAATCTAATTCCTAACTATTTCTGTATTTGCTCCTTAGTGTTGCG
This sequence comes from Pinus tabuliformis, assembly GCA_031772625.1. NCBI lineage: Eukaryota > Viridiplantae > Streptophyta > Pinopsida > Pinales > Pinaceae > Pinus > Pinus tabuliformis. The sequence continues at coordinate 1,620,377,925 of CM062818.1, forward strand.
AGCATGCAACATTTGCCTGGGAAGAGTCGGCTGGTTGTCTTCTGCTTTTGCTTGGGCTACGAAAATAGAAATGGCAAGCGTTGGCACCACTTTTTAGTAAACTAGAAGATATTTTTGGGAATCATCTTTCGGCTGGGCGAATTTACTGCATATATACTTGGTAACAACCCAAATTCCTCTTAAATTGCCTCTGCTTTTGCTATCTCGGTTTCCGAACTCGTGGATGATTAAGAAAGTTAGGGACTTTGCTTTCTGAACAATTTTCTTAGCAATGCGCAATTAGCATCAAAAACTGCCTCTGTTCTTTGATCCGGGCCTTTCTGGTGCATTTTCCGCCTTTAGCGCTTTTTTCTTTACCGGGCATAAGCTTCAGAATCTTATAAACATGCTGCTTTTGTGAGCTTTTCACCTTGAGTGTCGAATCGCTTATTGATATCAGCATCTGTTCAGTAATACTCTGAAATCTGTGTTTCTGTTGCATGCGGTATTCGTTTATGAGGGCATCTCTTCTCTGTTCTCTGAGCATTGACGCTTTCCCTTTTTCCTTAGATGTTTCCTGCACATTGCTTCATGTTGTTTCCTGTTTTTTATTCCTGCAGTTCACGCAAAGGAAAAGAGTAATGATAATAAACTTTGACACGAAAGCTTTAAGCTCTATGAATGTATAAAATCATGACACCCACAGTGAACTGACTCTTCGAAAAACACAAAACTATCCTTCATGAATACGTTGGTGTACATTCATTAATTTCCTTTAAGGCGCGCGCCCAATTTTTGGTTTAGGGATAGCTTTTCTTGAATGCTGAGCCGAGGAAAATTTGAGATGGGTGATTTCTGCGACTCGCATTATCAAGATGTGTCATCGCAGAGTTTCCTGATCAGTTTAGCGCAGAATCGCGTAGATCGCAGGATCGCATTTATCACAAGATCGCAGATCGCAGATCGCATTTATCACAGATCACATTTATCGTTGCAATTTTTTAAGTTATTGTGTGCTGTTTATGCGATGTTGCGATATGCGATGTCGCATATCGGCCATCGGATATTTCTTAAGATTTTCATTTATGGGCGCTTCTTAATGTATGCGATGCGATGAATTTCACGTCACTTCTTCGCAGTTTTTTATTGTGCTCATAAAGAAATGTTTCACTCTTCTCCGTGCGATGTATTTTTTAGGAGTATAATACAATTTTTTTTTGGATTTTTACTAAGGGTCCCCACTTCTTTAGTGTTATTGCTAATACTAAATAAGGAGGGGGGTTGTTGGTGGTCACAACAATGGCGATTCACTTGGAAGAACCAATTATCTCTGCTTTTCTATTGAATTTCTTAAAACTTCCAAAACAGAAAAATTTTCATAAATCTAAACTTTGTTATGGACAGATAGAGTACATTATGCCTTATTCTATCAATGATATTTTGTTTCAACCTCTTTCTATTCTAATTGTTTGCTTCCTTAGGCTTGTCCTTGTATCTACATCAGCCATTACTTGGTCTTGTAAAGATAAAATAAAGTCTTCTCTGAGTGCTAGCCTTAAAATATGCTCATTTGTCGTAGGTAGAGCCTCTGCTGCCAGCAGGCGTCCATAGCCTCGACAGGGTTACCTGTTACCCAGCAATGATCCTTTATCCTGTTTAAGGTTATCTACAACCTTCAAAGAAAAATCCATATTGACACTTTTTCCTTTTTTATTCTTAAAGAACAATGTCTTGGTTTGGTAGCCAAATTATGACACAGTCATTCACTTGATTTACACTTTTGCTGAACAAGCTGGCTCGTGATGAGACCCCTTGCCTTTTGATTTCAACAATCTTGAGTCGTTGCCCTGTTTTGATGGATTGTGTTTGGCAAAGTCAGCAAAGTTATAATATCTGTGATCATGATAAGCCGGCTCGTGATGAGACCTCTTATTCTTTGAGATATAGTGTTTCTTGGATTGTCCCTCTGAATGCTGTGATTCTCTTTAAGAGGGAGGATATCATTGTTTTCCTTAAGAAAGATCTGGACGACAATAATAGAGTTTGAAAACAGCAGTTTTACAGAGAATCTTTATTTTGTTATTGATACCTTTCATTGTGATGATATAAAACAATTCCTTCGCTAAAGGTTGCTTTCATCAAATTTTTTGAAGTTGAAACTAGTATCATATCTAGGCTAAAGTTTTTAACTGTATATGTCAATAATAAAGATCAGATTTTCAAAAATTTTCTATTTATACAAGCCAAAAGCTCAAAATCTGAAAGAGAATTGGTGTCTTTTCGCGAATATCGATGGTAACCATTAACAACCAGTTTTATTATGAAAAAGAAAAGAAAAAACAAAACTATTCTACAAAATAGAAGAATAATCTTCTATGGAAAATATATTTTAAGGATTTGACCATTAACAGGTAGAGAATCCCTTCTACCTGCTAGATCCTTTAAGACAAACATTGATGGACCTATGACTTCAACAATCTGAAAAGGACCAAGCCACATATTTTGATTTTTTGTATGTTTTCCCTTCTCTTCATCAGCCTTATCCCATTTTAAAACTAAATCTACCATCTGAAATTTTTTTCTGGTCATTATGTTTGAATCAAAAGAGGATTTTATTAGCGCTTGATGATGAGCATGGGTTTTCTTAGCTTGTTCTCGTTGCTCTTCTAATTTGATTATTTCCATTTGTCTTAGTTGTATGGAGGAAGTAGGTACTTCATCAATGTATTGTATTAAAGACAAAGAGGGAATGACTAAGTGAGTTGGAAGAACCACTTCTTTTCCATAAACTAAATTAAAGGGGGAAGTGCTGATCGAAGTTTTTTTTGTTATTCTATCTGCCTATAAAGCATTTACCAAAGATTTATGCCAATTCTTTTGGTTCTGGTCAACTGTTCTTTTAATAATCCTTATTAGGTTTTTATTTGTTGACTCAGCTAACCCATTACCTTGCGGATAGTAATTGGCCGAATATTTTAGTTCGAACCCTATTTTAAGTGCAAACTCAGTCATTGCATTTCCAGAAAAGTATGATGCATTATCAAACATTAAAGCCGTTGGAAATCCAAACCTAGTGACTATAAATTGATCTATGAATTCGATAATATTTTTAGAATTAGCTGTCTTGAGAGGAACTGCCTCTACCCATTTAGTAAAATAATTTGTTGCCGTGAGGATGTATCTATGCTGCTTAGAAGAGTGAGGAACGATCTCACCTATTATGTCCAAGCCCCACTCGCTGAATGGTTGCTCGATGTTTACCGGTTGTAGTGGCAGGGACGGTTTCTTTTGTCTTCCAGCAGTAGTTTGGCGGACTTGACATTTCCTCACGTAACTGTGTGAATCTTTGAATAGCGTAGGCCAGTAATATGCTGCACGTAAAATTTTATGTGTAGTAGCATCTCCAGCATAGTGTCCGCCTACTGGTCCATCGTGGAGTTCCTGCAAAACTTTATCAGCTTCAGTTTTTTCAAGACATCTAAGAAAAACAGAATCATAATTCTTTCTAAAAAGAATATCATTTATGAGCTGATATTGTTTAGCTTTCAATCTCAGAGCTCTTTTCTTAGTGTGATCCAGGTGTGATGGAGCATACCCATTCTTAAGATAATAAACGATATCAGCATACAATGATTCTGCATCGTTTAGGCTTACCTCATACATTAGTATCTCTTCGGATGAAATTTCAGAGATTTGCGATGCTCCATCCAACATTTTGCAGAAGCCTTGACCTCTTACAATGTTTGCTGGTTTAATCTCAAGGTCGTATTCCTGTAAAGCAGTGATCCAATTTGCTCTTTTCTCGCCCATATCCTTCTGTACTAGAAGATTTCTTACCGCTGGAAATGGTACTATGATCTTAGTGTGGGTTTTGAGTAAAAAAGGTCTGAAATATTTGATCGCTTTGAAAACAGCATAGGCCTGTTTTTCTATGTCTGAATAATTGAGTTCAGCACCTTGTAAATTTGAGCTAAAAAACGCAATTGGAGCTTCCGCTTTTTCTTGATTTACTTGAGTTAGAATCGCAGCATATGATTTCTCTGAGGAAAATGTGTATAAAACAAAAGATTCTGAAAAACTCGGGGTTGCTAAAGATGGAGCATTAATAATAGCTTGTTTGATCAGGTTGAATGCTTCATGTTCATCTTGACCCCATTTGAAATTTGAATTCTTTTTAATCATGGTTTGCAAAGGAGACACAATTCGTGAAAAATCTGGGACACATCTCTTTACAAAATTGATTTGACCAAGGAAAGATTGCATGGATTTTTTATTATGAGGTAGAGATATTTCAGAGATTTCTTTGATTCTGTCAGGATCAATGTGAATACCGGATTTTGACACTATGAATCCTAGAAGTTTTCCTTCACTTAATGCGAAAAAGATTTCTTTGGGTTAAGTGAAATCCCATACCTTAAACATCGTTGAAAAATTTGTTTTAAATCTTTGAGATGGTCACTTCGCTTCTTGGAGTACACTGTTATATCATCCAAATAAATCACTACAGATTTATTGACTAAACCCTTAAATGCGATGTCCATGGCTCTTTGAAATGTAGCGCCGGCATTAATCAAACCAAATGGCATCTTCCGATATGCATATGTGCCCCATTTAGTTCTGAATGTGGTTTTCAACTGATCATTGGGATGCACCAGCACTTGATTATATCCTGAAAATCCGTCCAAGAAAGACATCAGTTCTGAGCCTGCTACTGCCTGTAATATCTGTTCCATAGGTGGAAGAGGAAAATTGTCTTTTTGACAGGCTTTGTTAAGATTCCGAAAATCGATACAGATTCTAATATCTCCGTTTTTCTTTCTAACGGGTACCATATTGGAGACCCATTTAGAATGTCTGACGGGGAAAATTATTCTGGCTTTTAATAACTTATTTAGCTCAGTTTTTATCTGATTTTCTAAATTGGGGTGGATTTTTCTCAGTTTCTGTTGGACAAGTTTTTCATTGTCAATCATAGGAATAGTATGCTGAATGATAGAAGTGTCGTACGTCTTCAGCTCACATAATTCCAGGCAAAAACATTTTTATATTGTCTCAAAAGACGAATATATGCTAGTTTTTCTTCAGGGACTAGGCCGATGCCTAGATTAACGTTTTGTGGTTTATCATCGGTTCCTAGGTTTACTAACTCGTAGTTCAGAGTTGGACTGTAGAGCTTTGAATTGGTAGACCTTTTAAACCGTTTTTTCAAATCGTATAAGTCTTCTAACTTAACCACCGATTTAGGTATAACATTAGTGCTATTTTGTTGTATTTGTCGATCGTGATGGTCTTCGTCAATTATCTGATTGGAGTAGGATCCTTCAGAAGTGAGGAAATTTACAATATCAAGATCGTCATTGAATACTCTCCAATTTGTAATGTTGTCAGGGATGGACGGTCTAAAGATTAATTCTATTGAGAATCTATCTAGACTAAAGTCTTTGGAGGGAATAAGCCTAGAGGCTACGTTAGCCAAAAGGTCTGCGCTTGCGTTTTGGAGTCTCGGGATTGAAGAAATATTAAATGCTATGAAATGCTCAGTCAGATCTTGTACTAAAGATTGATAGTGTTTTAAATGACCTGATAGGCAATGTATAGTGTTACGTACCTGTTTGACGATAATCTCAGAGTCTCCGAAGACTTGAAGATACTTGACGTTTAACCCGATTGCTTTGTATAGGCCTTGCACCAAGGCCTCATATTCTGCTGTATTGTTTGTGCAATTGAATTCGAGTCTGCACGTAAGCATGGTCTTGTTTCCTTCTAGACTAATCAAAACGCATCGTGCTCCTGCTCCTTCGTTAGATTTAGAGCCATCGAAATATAATTTCCAAAACAAAGATGTATTTACAGGTTCATCTACAAAATTAACACACTTTGAATTATCAGTTTGGGAAAAATTTTCGACTTGGGAGAAAACTGAATTTTCTAAGTAAGGTGATGTGTGAGCATTGAAATTACCGAGAAAAGAATCTACCGAGTAATTGCCTATGATACTGCTGTTATACGATACTGCTTCATTTTCTCCCTCTAATTCCGTTACTATGTACTTCTGGTGTAACTCTCGTTCAACCTTTATTTGATTCGGTTTACCATTGTAGGGTAACCACATGTGCGACTGGTCGGTTGCAAAGTATCCATGGAGTTTCTTGGACCAATCCCTGCTAAGAATTAAGCCATATAATTCTGGGATATCAGCCACTAGAATGTCAATAACCTGACATACCTTCGGGTTAGATGACAATCTTATGGTTACTTGATTAATTTCACCAATCACTTCGACTTGAGATCGATCAAGCTGAACTATGCGCACTGCGGATTTTTGTGGTTGAACATTTAACTTAGCACATATTGATCTGGGTAAAATATTCGATGAAGCACCGAAATCTACCAAACAATTGTGCATATTTTTGTTGAAAATCTCGTAAGTGAGAAGAAACGGGGGAGTGTGAGATCTTGATCTTCCTCCAATCAAGGCGATATCATTTGGATCAATCTTATTGATCGCGTTAGTTGGAGGTCTTCCCATGTTATGGGAAGCTTGAGAGAGTACAGTGGCAGGAAAAGGTACAATAGGCACATCATGTAATTCTTTCATCATTATCTTCTGTTGATGCTTCAATTTGATCAATTCATAAAGGGTAATATTAGCTCTAGTCTTTTTCATGTCATCAATAATATTGTACTCCATTTCATCCGACACTATCAGTGTTTTTGATGGAGTTGTTTGATCTGCTCGGACTGGGCTAGATTGAGTCGCTTTAGTAGTTGTTTTCTTTGTTGCGACTTTATCTTTTGTTGTAGGGCTTGCGCTCTTCTGCTTAGGGGTAGTTTGGGGAGGATCAAGCTGATTTTTGCTTCGTGTGCTAACCGGAAATACTTCTTGATCTTCTTCTTGTGGGAGGATGAAATCCCACATTCCTTGTAATTCCACAACTTCTTCGTCATCGGTCTGCCCTTCAGTGGCACTTTCTTCTTCTTCCTCTTCCTCAGTTTCAGCATTGGAGATGGCATTGGGTGGTTTTGCATCCGTTGAAGGACCTCTTTTAAAAGCTTTGTAGGGCTTTTTTAAAGAAGTTTCTGCTACTTGTTTTTTTATGTCAACCATCTCATTAGACATGGTCTTTAATACTTTCTGCAATCCTTCCAAATCGAAAGGGTCTTTTGTTTGTTTCTTCTTGGAGTCTTCCTTGAAGGTGACTTTTTTAGACTTGCGTTCCTCTATCGCGGATCTCTTTTCCAGGGCTATTACACGTTTCTCTACTGCTATCGCCTCTGTCATGTTTTCAACTAAGGTTGTTTTATTCGCTCTATCCACGAAGATTGCTATGTTTGATGGTAAAGCAGTAATATACCATTCACATCGTACTTCTTTGCTGGGTTGGGAAGCAGTGGGAATTTTGTTGAGAATTTTATTGAACCGTAAAGCGAAATCTTTGATAGGTTCTTTAGCTTGGGCCTTAAGATTAGATAGGTCATTGATTAATGTTGCCGTTGATCTGTCATCACCAAACTTGATAAGGAATTGATTCTGGAAGATATCCCAACTTGTGATAGACCCGGAGGGTAATGAAAAATACCATGACTCGGCTGTCCCTTGCAGTGTATAGGGAAAAAGCCGAACAACAGCATCTTCGTTAGTAACTCTGTTGAGATTGATAGAAAGCATGAAATTGTTTATGTGTTCTTCCGCTAGCATGTCTACTTCTGGATTGAATTTGGGCAGCCATTTCTCAGGATGGGGCGGTATTTGACTCAAGGGCTCGGGCATTAAAACTGCCCTAGGGTTGTTCCATGGAGACTGGGCCATCGTTGAGCTGCTAGTAGAGAAAAGTGCAGAAGATGATCTCTGTGGCTGGGAAGATGAGGATACTATGATCGTAGATGATTGAAGAGGGGTTGTGGGAGTCCCGGTAGACAGATGGATGATGGTTTGGAATGGAGGTGTGGGTGGTTGACTTCACGGTGAGGTAGTTGAAATGGGCGATGTAGACGAAAGAGTCTCACTGTCAGACTCTTGTGGTGATTTCCTCGCTCTTTTCCTGGTGGGAAGAGGCAACTCAGTTGGCTGGATGCCAAATTTTTCACTCTTTAACCTGGTTAGGGGATGAGCAGGATTGTACTGCGAAGTCACACTGCTTTGAGATTTATCAGACCTCTGAGGAGAAATGGAAAATCCCTGAAGTTTGTGAATCAGAGATTCAACTCCAGGAGGTTTAATGGTAAACTGGTTTGAAATATCAGGTTGTGTAGCAGTGATTGATACTCGAGCGACTTCTGACTTTGGATTTAAATATACTGGAGAAGTTGGGGGAGATGATAAGGGCGATTTACTCTCAGAATGGTATTTAGATTTTGATTTAAGTGCCATTCATAGTTCAGGCCCTCCTTCTAGCGCCAAATATGTTGAAGCCCCGAAAATCGGGTCGACAACAAGGGGGATACCCACCCGGTCCGGACCTTGGTTGGCAGCTCCTTATCCGTTTGGTGTAGTGGGTCCGACTGGGGATAATGGGACCAGTTTCCCAATCTAAGGGTGTGTGTGTGTGCAGAGTTGGATGATGCTGATCTAAGGGTTCTAATCTAAGCTATTTTGATTTAATTCTATGCTATTGTAATCTAATGAAAACAACACATCTAATCTATGCTAACCCGGGATGTATTTCTTCTATTATGCGATCTAAAGAGATTTCAAATAATAACTGGTAATAAAGATCATTTAGCTATCATAATAATGGAAATCAATTAAGATGAACCACTTTGCATAAAAAGTTAGGCAAAACAGTTGTGAACAGCATATTGCATAATAAGTTATTCATATATCAAACATAAATAAATGACTCCACCGTACAAAAGTGCCAAATGGTAACTCAAACATTCATGCAATAACATATAAACAACTAAAAAACTGTATATCACTTTAAGAATATAAGCAGAAATGGTCAAGAGATAAAATTACCATTTATGACTGGTCCTACTCATAAGCTTCAAGCAACAATGATTTATCTCTCCTTGTTCTAATATCTACCAAGAGTACAGAAGTGCAACATCAGTAGCAGATATCAAATGAAAACATTAATAAACCTTGATCCATTCATTCATCAAAACCTCCTCTGAGGGTGCAAAAGTGCATGTTTTGAGGACAAGTTTTTGACAAATTTCTGGACCCTTCTCTAAATGCCTGAGAAGGGTTTAAATACTGCTAACTAAACAACTTAGTTACACAAATTTAGGATACAATTTAAATGACCGCCCTTTATCTAAGCAAACTTATTTCTAAAAATTGAATCTAATTCCTAACTATTTCTGTATTTGCTCCTTAGTGTTGCGAGCATGCAACATTTGCCTGGGAAGAGTCAGCTGGTTGTCTTTTGCTTTTGCTTGGGCTACGAAAATAGAAATGGCAAGCGCTGGCACCACTTTTTAGTAAACTAGAGGATATTTTTGGGAATCATCTTCCGGCTGGGCGAATTTACTACATATATACTTGGTAACAACCCAAATTCCTCTTAAATTGCCTCTGCTTTTGCTATCTCGGTTTCCGGACTCGTGGATGATTAAGCAAGTTAGGGACTTTGCTTTCTAAACAATTTTCTTAGCGATGCGCGATTAGCGCTAGGCGCTAATCGCGCATCAAAAACTGCCTCCGTTCTTTGATCCGGGCCTTTCTGGTGCATTTTCCGCCTTTAGCGCTTTTTTCTTTATCGGGCATAAGCTTCAGAATCTTATAAACATGCTACTTTTGTGAGCTTTTCACCTTGAGTGTCGAATCGCTTATTGATATCAACATCTGTTCAGTAATACTCTGAAATCTGCGTTTTTGTTGCATGCGGTATCCATTTATGAGGGCATCTCTTCTCTGTTCTCAGAGCATTGACGCTTTCCCTTTTTCCTTAGATGTTTCCTGCACATTGCTTCATGTTGTTTCCTGTTTTTTATTCCTGCAGTTCACGCAAAGGAAAAGAGTAATGATAATAAATTTTGACACGAAAGCTTTAAGCTCTATGAATGTATAAAATCATGACACTCACAGTGAACTGACTCTTCGAAAAACACAAAACTATCCTTCATGAATATTTTGGCGTACATTCATTAATTTCCTTTAAGGCACGCACCCAATTTTTGGTTTAGGGACAGCTTTTCTTGAATGCTGAGCCGAGGAAAATTTGAGATGGGTGATTTCTGCGACTCGCATCGCAGCATCACGGATCGCATTATCAAGATGTGTCATCGCAGAGTTTCCTGATCAGTTTAGCGCAGAATCGCGCAGATCGCAGGATCGCAGCATCGCAAGATCGCAGATCGCATTTATCGCAAGATCGCAGATCGCAGATCGCAGATCGCATTTATCGCAAGATCGCAGATCACATTTATCGTTGCAATTTGTTAAGTTATTGTGTGTTGTTTATGCGATGTCGCATATCGGCCATCGGAGATTTCTTAAGATTTTCATTTATGGGCGCTTCTTAATGTATGCGATGCGATGAATTTCGCGTCACTTCTTCGCAGTTTTTTATTGTGCTCATAAAGAAATGTTTCACTCTTCTCCGTGCGATGTATTTTTTAGGAGTATAATACAATTGTTTTTTGGATATTTTACTAAGGGTCCCCACTTCTTTAGTGTTATTGCTAATACTAAAGAAGGAGGGGGGTTTCTGGTGGTCACAACAGAGTATTATAACGAATATAAGCTGAATGACTTTTCTTGAACACACCAACGACACTGAATGGAGTTGGCATCATTGACTCAAAACTGAAATGGAGGTTCTGTGAAGGTATGATGAATCGAAAGACAAGCAAATTATCCAACCCAACCACGAAGATGAAGTGGAAGAGTGTCGTGTTCAAGAGTGACTCACTGCCATTAAAAAATGGAGTACCATGTTTTCCCAATTTCCCCAACCATACTGGTTACTACTTCTTTATTTTTTAACAAGCTCGAGGAGGATAAAATATGCTTGATCTATAAGTCCATCCTTTGGATGAATCCCTTTGAAAATTCATTAATGAACCCAGAGAAGGAGTGGTTTGGTCCTGTCATGATCAACGAGTCCATCATTGTTTAATGTTTTTATGAGTCCAGCGAGGGTGAAAACTTGACTTCTTTTTCATGTTTAGAGAGTTTGAAAAAGAGGTGAAAAAGAAAACTGCAGATGTTCCTTTTCATAGGTAGTACCTTAGGTCTGAAAGGTAGAAAACAATACCCAAGAGAACGTCTTAGCCATGTTCGATTAAGGTATTCCTTTTTCCTAATTAGTCTATCTCAATCCAAAAAAGGGTTAAAATTATACTGAGTAGACATATTTTCATTTAATTTTACGAGTTCAAAAAGATAAGTGCTCGACAATATTTTCATGTTTTGGGAGTCTGAAAAGAGTTAAAAGAGGGCTCCAAGGGGCTCCTTTTTCATAGGTTTTAAAGAGCCCGAAAAAGAGATAAAAGTGTACTCTTTAGTAAAAATAACCTATTTAAAGCACAACAAAATCCATTAACAATTTTCGACCTGCTAAGAATAACACAGAAAGGAATAAACATACTTGTTTCATAGTAAAAATTAATCATGACTAGGTAAAAACAGTAAGTATGAATAAAATAATGAAAAATATGACCATCTATACTAAAAAATGACTGCTTATCTTTACCATTTCACATTTTCCTTCAACAATGAGAGTTCTTTGTACTTTTTCCCTCGATATTTTGTAGTTAATTGTGACCAATCTAGTGGATGATTTTGAGTATCATCACTTCCAGGTAGGAGCTAAAACCTTTCCCTTTCTTTCTGTGGCTCCATTTTATGATTTCATGCAAAATTTCTGAATTTTTGACGGCCATGGGGTTCTAAATTTTTTCCCTAGGACCAATGCAGGCCAAGATGGTCGATAACTACATTGCACCTATGAATTCATGCACTGTAGGCAGAGGTGAAAACCTGTTGTTTTCTCTTTTGGGGTGTGCTGGGGTGCAAATATAAAGTTTGTTCAACTGTTTTTCCTCAAAATCTGTCAAGTTTTTTTCATGAAAAGGATCTTAATGAATCTCTTGTTGATTTTTGAAGGGTTCACCGGCATAAAATTGATTTTGATGGAGAGAAAGAGAACATGAGGAACATAATTTAAATGCAACAAATGATCTTGCTACCATCCAGGTATTAAGGAACTATGGGCTTCTAAAATTCTTCTGCTTCTTGGTATGAGGCAACAAATGGAGTTGTTGAAATACCTTGTTCGTTCATGGGATGTTCAGGCACAAGCTTTCAGGTTTGGGGAAAATATGTTGAGATAAAGGTAGAGGATATCTACTTTCTGATAGGTCTATCTATGAGAGGTGGCCCATATCTCTCCTAGGTGGGAGAAATGGTGGGGAGACAGTGAAATATTATATCGCCACCAATTGTAGACCTTGCGCCCATCCAACAAAGGATGGAAAGACCAATATAAAATATGTGACCCAATTACCTTTGAGAACGATCCTATCCATTATTGCAATATTGGAAGGTAGCTCAACATTACATGTAGCAAGCAGATCATACATGCAATATGGGTTGGAGTGTCTAGAGCCAACACTCTTCAACTAGAGTGAGGGAGTTCTGGTTAACATGAAAGAAAAACTGTCTAAAGAAAAAGAGGGAAAACTAAAGAACTTTGGATATGGTGCAATCTTAGTTTCCTTTGCACTAGAGAAGGTTCCATTAATTAAGCCTTAGCTGATTACACTCGAGCCTATTGATTCGATGGTGCCACATATGAGAAGGTGGATAGACCATATGTCTTGACATGGATGGCCATCGACGATCAACTTCTCACCAACCTTCTTTGGATCACTGCGCAGACAATTTATTATGATTAATGATTATCCTTACATAGGCATGGATTTCTGCGATGACTCTAAGCTTGTGCTTCATGAGGGTGAGGAATGGGGTGCTTCAAGTAAGAAATTTTGACCTTTTAAGATTTTAAAGTTTTACAATTTTTTTGTTTTTTGTTTTATGTTTCTGAGACTAAACTATTGATGTTTCATGCAGATGTAGGTCAAGTTCGACCTATCGATGCTTTATATCTCTGTCGTGCAGGGGAATGACAACAGGAGGAGGTAATAGAACCAACATGGATCACCACAATGGGACAAAATATGCTACAAGATCCTGATGTAATGGAGGTCCTATCAAAGGTAGAGTTCCACATGGTGTTAAAAAATTTACTGCATAACATAAATAATTACTGAGAGGAATAAATATAAAAATAACCAGCAACAACCATAAACACATAAACACACATGTTTATTCGGGAAAACCCCAAATCCAGGGAAAAACCCACCCATAATGAAATTTCATTATCCTTGGCCAAAACCTTGGCCAATCCGACCCAGTGAGCCTTCACCGCTCACCTCCAGGTCTTGCATTACAATGAAGTCCTTCCAGCCTTTTATAAGCCCCATTACATATAATACCACGGGCAGAATACTATGGGTGCACGATACCATGTGCCCCAAAACCATCATTGTTTAACTTGGTCAATTTTGACTCTATTCTGAGTCAAGTTTACCTAACAATTCCCCCCTTAAACTTGACTTGGGGTTCCTTGACTAACTCCAGCCAAACCTGCTAAGTGAGATAATCCCGCTCACTCTAGCTCTTACCCCCCTCAGAGTTTTTACCCGGGGTATTGTTAACCCGACATCCCCTCTATCACCTAGGTCTAACCCAAACTTTACCAGTGATCACCGAGGGGTACACATGCCTTACCAGGTCTTACAGTAGTATGCCCATTTACATGCAATAATTTTGACTTCATTATTATTTTTTTTGTTTATTGCTGCGATTCTGATCTATCCTCTCTCAATTTGATTTTCTCAAAAACTTCTATCTAATGGCTCCAATTGCGAGCCCAACGAGAACCTCGTAGATTCCAACATCGGTGGCCTCACATAGCAGAAAACGAACAATTTTCAAAGCCGCATGAATCTCGAACAATTAGTCAGCATGTTCTATCGCAAATGCACTACAATCCCTGGCAGTTATGGCACTATCTTCTGCACATTCTCCTCGAGGTTCTTCCGCGTACGATTGTTCCACCATTATTTTCCAGACCCAGATCTGTAAAAAAAAAAGGCTGCATTGATCTCATCAGGCACTATAAACCCCTAGCATCAAATAATCCCTTTGAAGCCAATATCTTGCTTTGATACTAGTTGTTAAAAAATTTATTGCATAACATAAATAATTACTGAGAGGAATAAATATAAAAATAACTAGCAACAACCATAAACACATAAAAGCACATGTTTATTCGGGAAAACCCTAAATCCGGGGAAAAACCCAACCATAATGAAATTTCATTATCCTTGGCCAAAACCCTGGCCAATCCGACCCAGTGAGCCTTCACCGCTCACCTCCAGGTCTTGCATTACAATGAAGTCCTTCCAGCCTTTTATAAGCTCCATTACATATAATACCACAGACATAATACTATGGGTGCACGATACCATCTGCCCCAAAACCATCATTTTTTAACCTGGTCAATTTTGACTCTATCCTGAGTCAAGTTTACCTAACACATGGAAGGGTTAACACACGGGATTGATGAAACCATAATCAACCAGGTTTCAATGTGACTGCAACAATACACTATAGGAGTGCCTAGTCGTATGGGTTGACTACTGCGCAAGATGGCTCATCCAGTGTCATTCTATCATGAGCACCTTTGATTTGTCTACTTAGATATTTGCATATAGTTTTTTATATGGGCGATGAATGCCATATGTATCTCGGGCAAAAGTTTTTGTAAAACCAAAGTTAATATATATATATATATATATCAATGTTTTTGGGTTTCTATTGTATTTTCAATATGATGTGATGTGAATTGAAAATTAATTCCGTTCGTTGCAAATGTCTATCTAAAACATGATTGGATATGGCATCTGTCAATGTGTTTAGATATCTAGAAATGTGTTCATATTGTATGAAATCAAAATCTTGTTCTAGAAGGAAAACTCTTAAAACCACGCGTAAGATGGTTGAACTTCTAATTGAATAGACACTAGAAATTTGTAGTACTACAAGTTGTGATTCAACTATGATGACAAAACGATGGATATCATGTGCAATAGCATCAGACAGTAGCTCAACCATTGTTCTATACTCAATGATGTTGTTGGTGGAGTGACCAATACAAATCCCTTGCAAAATCACTAGCTCGCCATTTGGAGCAAAGATAGCCCATGCTGCGGAAGATAACATCTGAGTACTATGACTACCACCATCAACATAATTGATAAAATATTCAAGGGATACCGACATTACAAACCAAATGTAAAAGGGAATCAATAGAAACCATGTGAAACTCTGAAAAGACACACTGCAAGCACACTTAACACACCTATAGACAATATGTACATAGTGAAAACTACACTTGAGACAAAGCATAGTATTTTTTTAGGTAGAACCCATTTTGAGGCCATGCTAGGGGAATTCCATCAAAATATACTAACTCATAGGCCCCTTTTGGAAGGAATCGCTTGACAATGTATGGACCTGACCACATGGGTTGAAACTTTCACGAACCTAATTTATCAAACTCCTGTTCATATAGAAGAACAAGGTCTCCCTTTGAGAAGACACAAGGCTTGACACTTTTTCCATACTGTGCGTTGATGCATCTTTAATGAGCTTTAGCTATAGCAACATTGCACCGGGTTTCATCCAAATGAGTTAGATGTAAAAGACGCTCATCCTCTACAGAAGCGGCAAGAAGAAGTTCGATAGCTAGTTTCAATGATGGAATTTCAAATTCAACTGGGAGGATAGATTCCAGAACATATACCAACTGAAAGGGTGTGAATCTGGTAGCATTCCTGATTGAGGTTTGGTATGCCCAAAAAGTAGAGTAAAGAAGCAAAAGTCAGTCTGATTTTTTGACCCCTATCATGTGTTGAAACATTGCCTTAAGAACTTTGTTAATGGCCTAAAATTGTCCATTGAGGATAGTACAGAGTGGAAATTTCATGGGAAAGCCTCATATTAACAGTTAGTTCAATCATCATATGATTCCAGAAATGCTTTCCGTGATTTGTAACTATTTCTTGTGGAACAAAAAACCATGCGATAATGTGGTTGAAAAAGAAGTATGCAGACGTTTCACTAGTGTTGTTAAATGTAGGCATCACCTCAACCCATTTAGTAAAGTAGTTGATTGCAACAATAATATAACCATGACCCCTGACCAAGTGAGGGTTACATGTCATAAAGTCGATACCCCATTTCACAAAAGGACCAACAACGATAACAGGATGCAACAGAGCGGGTGGAGCATGGGCCTTATGATCATATATCTGGCATGCATGAAACTTCTGGACAACGAGGAGGTAGTCGGGAAAGATGGCATGAAACTTCTGGACAACGAGGAGGCAGTCGGGAAAAGATGGTAGGCTAGAAGTAAACAACACACAAAATTTTATGGGTTGTAGCATAAACATGTAAATGTTTTCCACATGCCCCCAAGTGGAATTCATTAAGGACATTCTCAACCTCCTTAAGGGTGAGGCAACTTTGTAAAATTGTATTGATACCACGACAGTAAAGGGTGTCACTGTTAATGATGTAATTTTGGGCTTGATAACAAATACATCACTTCTCAGAGCGAGAGGTATTAGATTAGAAAGTATGGGTTTGGAGATAAATCAGCAAATTTCCATACCACAGGTCAGGTGATGAGATCAGAAACATTGACTCATCGAGAATAGAATCTTCAAATGTAGATTCTAAATCAGGGGAAGGAATATCACACACTAGTTTCATGACAACCAAGGATTTCTTTGACTTGGAATTAATGAAATCCAGGTCAAATTCTTGTAGAATGACAATCTATTTTGAGTACTTTCCCCAAGTAATTGACGTGACAAAATGTATGTCATAGGGTTGCAATCTGAAACGACCATAGTTTTCTAAAGCAAGATGTAATGCCAAAACCTTTGGGTGGCTTGAATGACTGCCAAAGATAAATTTTCTACATGGGAATATCATATCTTGGTATCATTAAGATTCCAACTCAGATAAAAAATGGGATGTCCAGTCCATAAATCATCCCCTTGGACCAATAGCATTGCTAGAGTAGAAATGGAAGCAACAAGATACAAGAAGTAGTCGCGCAGATAATCATGGGGATATAGAAGAGATGCTTGAACTAGTAAATCTTTTAGGGCATCAAATGCTTTCTGAGTTGCATCATCCTAGTGGAAGGGAATCCCTTTTTTTAGCATGCGAGTGAATCCTTTGGTCAATTCAGTGTAATAAGGGACAAATCTCTGTATAAAGTTAGATTTCCCTTGGAGTCGTTGAAGCTGAACTAGTGAAGAAGGTGCAGGAAAATCAACGATCACCTGTACTGTCAATGGATCAATACGAATTCCTTGTTTTTATATGAAAAAATCCATAAGTTGATCAGAACTGGCACAAAACACACATTTTTGTGGTTTAAGCCGAATATTATAATGTCCACAATTAAAGAAAATTGGCTGAAGATGCATAGGGTGATCAACCCAATGTTTGGAGCGAGTAGGGAGGTGATCCAAATATGGTTGAACGATGTGTTTGATATCATGCAAATCATAATCCATGACATGTTGAAACATGGACCCAACATTATTTAAATTGAATGAGAGTTTCCTATAGGTGAAAGTGCCCCAGGGACAGAAAATAAGTTTTAGGTTGGTCCGCCGGGAAATCCATCCATAAACGAATAAATTTCGCAGCCAATGTAATCATCAACAATCTGGTCAATAAACTAGGTGGGATAATTGTCCTTTAGACATGCATGATTCACATTTCGATAATCGACACACACTTGAATGGTGCCTTATTTCTTCATGAAAAGAATTACATTCGACACCCAATCAGTTAAAGGAACGAGGTATATGAAACCAGCTTGAATAAGCTTTTCAACTTCAGCCTTAACAACATAAGCCTTCTTGGGATGGACTGGGTGGAGGTGCTACCAGACTGGTTTGGCATTAGGATACATCTTAATTTAATGTTCAACTATATTTGGGTTTATACCTGGCATATCCTCGTAGGTCTAGGAAAAGACATCCGAGAACTCATGAAAAAGGGATCGAAAAGTCTCAATCTCAGATAGAGAACAAGATGCTCCAATGTGTAGATTTTCGAAAACACATGGCTTAATGAAAATATCAAGAAGTATCATCTCTTCGATATTCAAAAGGTTCTTTTTCTGAATCGATCTCATGAATAAACAGGGAATTCGTAAAAATTTCGACAAAATTTGGTGAGTATACATCACTAAGATTATCTTCAATGGAATTAGGTAAGGAGGAATGGTGGTGATGTTCATCCCATGATGCATCATACATCATGATCTCCATGATGCTTTCATCGGTAGGGAATACACGCGAGAAAGGATCGAAAGACATACCATAATATAATGATTTATCTACCCAAGTAAGAAAATCAAAGGAAGAAACCACATAAATGGCTTCGTAATCTAGCTCAATGGGGCTTAGCGGGATTCGGTCGCCAAAAATTTGGATTTCAGTTTCATATGGTACAATCCATGGATCAAATAGGATAGTAGAAGACAATATCATGTTGATATAGGCTACAGAAGATGACCTATCGAGAAGGAGAGGAGGAGGGACTGAAAAGGTTCCCATAAGTGAAGAATCCTTCAACAATCCAACTCGGACATGCTGATATGCCTGTAGAGTTTCCCTTACAAGAGGGACACTTCTAGTAACATGTGAATCAGAGGCGAAAAAGGTGAGTTGGTATATGGCTACAATCTCACCTTTATGAGGAAAGGTGATCATACAAAAGTAAGTCGAAACGACAACAACCATGGCACAAACCTACGTACGTCCCAATAGAAGATTGTAATCGAGTGGTCCGTCAATAAATTCGACTTCTATGGACACAATTGTTCCCCCTAATTCAACTTGCAAGGAGTTCAAAATCCCACAAGGTTT